>CM077092.1:155422906-156680737 GCA_039513925.1 Platanthera zijinensis
AAGTGGATAACCTAGTCCACCAAGTAAAATATAATTATACGCTATGGAAAATACTTTGCTTTTAATGATTAACATCCTACATGAGCATATACATCCACGTAGGACAACTCATTGTATGCATGACTCTAGATTTAGTATAAGTATTGAAATAGTTTGTACGCTAGTTGAAATATAGTGTCTTTAACTTTAAAAATGACATGTATGAGGTAGTGAAAATGATACTGTTATACTTTAGAATATCTAACATGCAACCTAGCATAAAACATTCCCAGAGAGCAAGTAAATAAAATAAGTCATAAAGAAATACTTAGCTACAAGCAAGAATTTTACGTTAAACAAAATCTAGTGGGAGTCAACAACCTGATACGAACTCACCAAAATGATATATGTTTGAACTAAAGGAAGACAAACAACAACTACCGCACAACCAGCTAGGAAGAGACAGCTGTAGAATACCAGCCAAAAACCAAGACTCTTAGCCACTCAACCTGCTATTGCTCCAACCCTAAGACATTCACAAGAAAAGAATACCACAGCAAGATTATATGTGGTAATCAAAGATCAAAAGGTTAGCAATAAACAAGAAAGAAATAAAGGGTTACCAATCCAAACATGAGGAAGCTGTCAAATCTCAACAAATTAATCATACGACAAAGGTAAAAGATTTTCTTATTGATTTCAAAAGTAAGAAAGTTGCAACAAGTGCAAAATGATTTCATGCATCGAGAATATCTACAAAAGTCAGCAGAACAACATATACCTGTACAAAACGAGGAAAGTGACTTAACAACTCTACTCATGTGAATCATTAACACTAGTAAGAAATGGTGCTGAGTAGGTGGACACATTGTCCAACCTGAACTTACAGACCCAAAATATTTCAAGAAGGTACTGTGGTGGTGGAGACATTGTCCAACAAAACCAAGAAGTCCAATTGTCTCAATAAAACACTAGGGTGGTGGCCTCAATATCCAACTAAACCCATCAATCCAAACATATAATTAAGGTACTGTGGTTATGGCCACTTTGTCTCACTTAACCCCATAGTCCAAAAATAACTCTAGCAGTGTAATGATTCACAATTTGGCACTAGGTTGGAGGTCTTGTATCCACTAACAACCAAAATCCACACTTAACATCCATAAACACTCAAGTAACAAATCAATCCAAGTCAAACTCGTCGAATTCAACTTAATTCGGTGAGAAATTTCTAAGTCCAAGCTAATTCGTCGAGTATACTCGACGAATGCAGTAGATATATGACGAATCAGCAAAAAATACCATGTCCAGGGAAAAGCATCGAGTACACTCGACGCCGCGTTGAGTTCACTCGATGCCGCATTGAGTTCACTCGATACCGCATTGAGTGCATTCAACACACTCAACGCTCTTTACTTAGTCTCAAAGCGATTTCATGGTTTCACTCAATGCTGTTTCACTCATTTCCAAGCCTTCACTCAACACTATGTTGAGTGCATTCAACACACTCAATGCTCTTTACATAGCCTCTCAGACCACTCAATTCTTAACATTTACTCAACGCTAAGTGAACTTCACTCAATGCTTTGTTGAGTGCATCCAGCACACGCAAACCTTTTGCCTTAGCCGCATTGACTAGTCAAAGCTCTGGTGAGTGCATTCAGCACACTCAACGCTTTTGCCTTAGCCGTACAGACCACTCAACACTGTGTTGAGTGCATTCAACACACTCAACGCTTTTGCCTTAGCCACACAGACCACTCAACACATGATACTCGACGAATTCTTCTCTTCCCCAATTGATACTCGTTGAACTATGTTAAAAATAAACAACTCTGACTATACCATCCATATCCCATGAATTACACTTAGACAATTTAACAAGCAATTGGTGGATTTAAACTCAACAACATACCTAGTTGACAAATTTGAACTTAAGTTACTACCATATACGATAATTCAAAAATTAGCCTAACAGTTATTCAATCGATGGATTAACCTAGGCCATCAATCATATACTTGACAAAATTAGACTTAATTCGACTATCATATATGGCGAATCATAAATCTAACCTAATAGGCAAACACTAGACAGATTAAACTTAGGCTAACTAACAAATCTGATAAATCTGAACTTAGATTATCGGTAATATACTACGGATTTACACTTCCAGTATAGTCTACCCTAATCCACACTTTTGTACAGGAAAGGAAGAAAAACAACAAGAAGTAAAGAATAAGCAATAGGGAAAAAACCACCACTTGCCTCAAATCTTTCCGACTGACAACACCAACACTCCCCTCACGGATCTAGCCGCAAAAACACCTTAGCAGAAGAACCTGAAACTTTTCGAGAGGTTAAGAGGTCAAAACCGCATTCCCTAACTTCTAAAAATCGACGAAACTGGAAAAACTCACCGTACAAGTGTAGATCTCGGCGAGAGAAATCCGAATTTACCCTCCGATGATGATTTCGAGCACCAACGCTCCTTCCATCGACAACCGAAGCCTCTCCAAAGACCGCCTCTTTCTCTCTTTCACAAAACAGTCGACGGTTTCAGATGTAATACGATGAATAGGGTTTCTGTCTTATAGCAAGGCTATTTATACATATAAATATATGTATTATAATAATAATTTATTATTAATTAATCGTCCAAATGACCCAAAATTCACACCAACTCGGATTTCTACGAAAATAGCATCGTAGCTAAATTTTAACGTTGCGATTCCTACGACGAAGTCGGAATTTAGATCCGACAACCAAACTCGGGTAAAATTCTCCCGAAGTCAAAACACCACCATTCCCAAAAAGGCTCCACCGTGTTCCAAAATGAACCCCGACTCATAAGGGAATATCAAAACACATGAGAAATTAACCAAGCCAATACTCCCAAACCAAATCCTTGGATTCCAACAAGTTAAAGTCACGCTCCGACAACGGTACCCATCAACTAAGCTTCAACATAATGCCCCAATGTGAAAATTATGCCGATAAAAGAATTAAATTAAACATCGAAAAATCAGGGGCGTTACAGCTGCTCTATCTGTTGGGTTTCCTCCTAAAATGGAAGATGTAGCAACCATTAGTCATAAAGACTGCGTGGCTATCACATTCGCTAAACCCGACGGCTCTTAGGCACCGGGCGGAATAAGGAGCAATGGTACTATATATATATATATATCCAGTAAGTACAAGTTGGTGGTGCATCTTTATATATCTTGAGTTGTAAAAGTAGTAATGAATAGCAGTAATAGCATCATTATATATAACAATTAAGTAAGAGTATAACATCATATCAACTTCTAATACAGGAATGTAACTTAACTTATAAAAATGTCCATATAGATTTATAAGTAAAGGATCGGCTTAACAATTAAGTAACTCAGCATATAAGAATGCTCATACAAACTTATATGATAAGGATCGTATATAATATAATGCAATGTAATGTTATGAATGCAACATAATGACTCACCCATGCACACACACGCACATTGCTAAGTTGACACAGTCTCTTAGTTCCCACTTTTCGAGCAGGTAGCTAACCTCTCAGGCATCATCCGTCGTTATAAGACGGTGACAGTAGAGTGAGCTTCTCCACTACTAGGTAGGTATCCACACTACCAGGCATAGGCCTCCGTAAGCCTTAATGCTAAGAACACAACAACGGAGCTCATGCGTACTATGGCTCAGAGGGGTCTCAGGTAGATGTGCACCAAGAACATAGCTCAAACTGTCCTATCAGTATGGCACAGATGGTGTGTCTAGGAGCGTATTACCAAAGGACCATGCCCAATCGTCCACTTGGCACGGAAGGAGCCTTGGGAGTGAGCATCGAGGACAAATCCCAACTACCCAAAGTCTATCTATCAACTCCCGCCGGTATGATTACTGGCTAGCCCGTAGACCTGCCATTCTATTCTTAACCCAGGATTATGACACCACGTGACAACTCACACCACATGCATATTCACTAAGCCATCCTATCACATTCAAGGGCTCCCACCGAGTCCCTTCTCATTATAACCAATCTAGTGCTTAACAACACTCAAGGGCTCCACATTGAGTCCCTTATCATCAGATCGATCTAGTGAGGTCAAATACTCACGCACTTACACCCTATTGCATTCTGGTACTCCCAAGCACTTAAAGGTTCATTATTAACACAAGTGGAAAGCCACCAAATACCACGCACCGATCACATTCAGTTACACGTAGGGAGACACAACTCTAAGCAGTAGACTTGTAACACCATATCCGTCACATAGCATATAGTATTAGGTCCGTCCGAGGACCAACGCCATGTACCACGGACACACCGGCGAGTTACTAGATGAAACCATTCAACCAATACACACGTCCTACACAGAGCATCTAGCAGATGTAATTACTAAGTTTAAAGCAAGAATTCAGCCACAAGCACGAATGTTCACTAATTACCCAGTAGGAATGAACTACAAATTACACAAAAGTACTGGCTTTCTGGCCTTACAATAGTTCACCAAATTTAAATAGTGTCTTACAAACTTCAGCTCGCAGGCCGGCCACACATGATTTAAAAATGAAAACAAAAAAGGCCTTCGAGGGCCGGCTGAGCTACTTGGGCTTTGGCCCGCTATTTGCCGCTCGGCTCTGCAGCACCTGCAAGAAAAAATCCCCGCAACGGTGGCAAACAAGAATAACGATCAACTAAAGCCGACAAAATTATAATGATTCTGCCCCCTAACTCGGGGCGGCAAAGCTCCTTCCCTGCATTTGTTAGCGTAACAAGAAATATAGTGAATAAACACATCATCACAGGTGCAGGCTCACACGGCCATACACCCCGTGCTCTCAAGGCACTAACTCGGTGAACCCGGTCAAAATTGCGGTCTCACCACCATCCCTTTGAAGGGAAATCTCGTGAGCATTTAGTCTTTCCGAACTAAGCCTAAGACTCGCACGACTATGCCAGTGGCAAGTCCCTTATTCAGGTATCTGTCACCAAACAACATAGACCGGGTCCGGTTCTACAAGCCCGTTGCTCACGCTGCACTGTCAAACTTAAGACAAGCGTGCAGGTCAAACTTCGCCGGATCCTAAATTCGTTCATACAATCACATAAACCAGTTATGTTCAAAGATGGCTCCAAGGCTGCCAAGATGGCAGAAATGCGTTTCTGCCAAGTTTTCTGGGTGCGCCGTGGGTTTAATCCCCAAGGATCCCGACTGAGATCTACCATGTAGAAACCCGAAAACAACCAAATGCACGGAGTCTTCTCCAGCTAATCATGCATATTAAAACATCACCGATCCAGACCAATATGTTTGGGTAGGCTTTACACAGTATGTCTATGTCCGTTTATCGATTTCAGACTCTAAATGCAAACAAGGGGGACTTTACATATCTACCCCAAGGAACACCGCAAACTCGCCGCACACTCGCGACAGTGAGTTTTTGATGAGTTGTAAATATACCTATTTTTTTTATTTTATTTATGTCATTTTACTTTATTTTTGCCTTTTTTTATTTTGATTTATTTAATAAATTACTTCTTTTTGTAAAAAATATATTCTAACTTAGCTTTTTTTATTTTTCTGAAAAATTTCAGAAAAAGTCAAAATTTGACCTGTCACGCCCGTGACTCACCCCGACACGCCCGTGACAGGCACTCAATGCCTTCCACCAATCGACAATCAACGATTTAACTGTTCAACACTCAACGCCGTCGACCCAAGCCTGTCATGCCCGTGTCCAAGACCCGTCATGCCCATCTCCGAGCTCGACACTCAACGCTTTTCAACACTCAATGCTGTCGACATCAGAACTGCCAGCTGTCAAAGTCACACCCCAAGACATGCCCGTGACCAAGCTTGTCACGCCCGTGACCGACACGTGTCACTTCCCGAAGCTTCCAGATCGTTGATCAGCGCTCAAATATCATCGACCACTGCTTGACACGCCCTCCATCACGCCCATGACCATGCCTGTCATGCCCGTGACCGACACGTGTCACTTCCCGATCCTTCCAGAACGAAGCCAGCCAGCTGCAAAAGCCAATTCAAACACGTCTTTGACTGACACGCCCCCTGTCACGCCCGTGACCTAGGGCGTGTCACACCTGAAAAATTGTCTATAAATAAAAGCTTTCAGTAAGCTTTTCTTGTCCACTTTTTTGACAACTTTGCTTAGGGCAGGTGCTGCCCAAATGGATCCAAATGCTTATGTAAGGAGAATTTCTCCCCCCCCCATCCTTAGTGTTTGTATTAGCTTTCTCATTTTAGCTTTGTTGTAATCTCTTCTATTTGAATAAAATATGTAATTTTTTCTCTTTGTAAAGCATGAATATCATTTGGAAGCGCCATAACTTAAGCAATTTTTCGTTCCCTTTTTTTGTTCTTTTTATGTTTTAACCTTTTATAGCTTTTATAACTCGTTAGTTTAGGATTTTACCCGCATTTCTAGCCGTTATGCTGGCGAATTAATTTTCTTACTCATAACTTGTTTAGGTTTAGCTTTTCTTCTTTATTATTTTCATTCTTATTGCCTTATAAAAACTCCTTTAAAAGTGTTCATTTTTATTTTCTTTAACTTAGGCTTTTTAGGATTGTAAAAATTTTCGTCTTTTTTAGTTTAATTTTCACTTTTTAGGAGTTTTTATGAAAATACAAGAATGAAAATATGCTCGTTTTAATTTTTCTCCAACTTAGCTTTTCATTTTATTTTCAAAACTTTTCGCTCTTTTAATATCTATTTCGTCTTTTTACGCATTTCTACCGCATTCTAGCGGTAGAAATGTCATCGTTTTAATTTTTCGAGCACTTTCATTTGGCGTTTATTTGCAAAAACTTTTCGCTCGGCTAATTTTTATTTTCTCTTTTAATGCATTTCTACCGCATTCTAGCGGTAGAAATGCAGTTGATTTAATTTTCCTGCAACTTTGCTTTTCTTATTTTTGCAAGTGTGTGTGCGTGTATGAGTTATATTTTATTGCTTTATTTCAATTTCTGTAGAGTGCGTGTGTGTGTACGCATCTATTTCCGCCTACTCGTTAAGAGTTAAATGGCGCTTCGCTTTCATTTCCCGCCCACTCGTTTGAGTGGGACTTGTTTTTTATTGCTTTAATTTTCTCCTACTCACTTGAGTAGGAAACTTTGCGTGTGTGTGTGTGTGTTTCAATTTATGTAGAGTGCGTGTGTGTGTTTTCATTTCTGTATAGTGCGTGCGTGTATGATATTAATTTACCCCCGCTCACTCATTTGAGCCGGGATTCGCATTTACTGCTTTCTTCAGCCCTGCTCGTTTGAGTAGGACTCGCAATTTTCTGCTTTCCTTTACTGCTTTATTTCCTGCTTTCTTTACAGCTTTCTTTACCGCTTTCTCGCTTAAGTGTCCCCATTCCGATGAGTGGCTAACCGCCCTTAGCCCTCAATATCGAAGAGCATTGGGACAGATAAAAAAGCTATAAATAATTAAAGGTCCTGTTTTTCAGTTTAATTAAATTTCTTATGGTTTGCCCCGGGTTAACGACGCGTAGGACCGCATATCGATGTGCGGGGTCTATTTCTGTTATCCATACGCAACGCCGAGAGGCCGTGCGTATGGACCGATCACCCATGGGTAAAGAGAGCTCCGCGCTAACCCTCGAGAGAGGAGGTGCGTGACTCTACCGGATTGGGTTCCCCACCTAATAGCGGGGTTCTTTGCGTAATGCGGACATTAAGAGGAATCCTTTGTCGGTCTAGAGATCGATCGAATAGTCTTAGCGTTCAGGTGAGCGATATTCCTAGACCAAGGTGAGCTCATATTTTAGGAACCTCCACGACCTAGTCTCCACCTTAATTTATTTGAAATTTAGGATCTCTTTTTATTAAAAGTTAATTTAGTTCAATTTCTCTTTTTGTATCGTCGCGGTGAGTTTTTCATCGGCTTCCCGCATTTATTTCCTGCTTTTATTATTATGCTTTTATTATTATGCACTTTTTATATTTCTTAGCCATTTTAATTTTTATAAACCAAAAATATTATCGGTAAAATAATAAGCTTTCAGGGAAATAGTAGAAATAGCTAAGCCGGCCCCGAGAACAATACGACCCCGATATTCCTCCACACGGGAATATCCTGTACTACACTCGATAGGTACACTTGCCTACCTCTCGTTAAAACTCGATTTAAAACAAAATAAAACCCCGCCTTTTTTATAAAATAAATAAAACCACTTTCATTTCATTAATAATAAACCTTAAGTTTTAACCATCAAGTTTTTGGCGCCGTTGTCGGGGAAAATTTCGACTTACTATTTTGAATTCCTAAACCCTACTAATTTTACCTTTTATTTCTATACAAAAAATTTTGGCCAACAAAAAAAATCATAATAATAATAATTATAATAACTTTAAAAATTTAAAAAAAACTTAAAAACTTAAAAATCAAAAAAATCAAAAACTTAAAAAAAAAACTAAAACCTTAAAAACTTAAAAAACTAAAAAAATTTAATAACTTAAAATTCAAAAAAAAATGATGATAAAATTTTTATTTTCATCAAAAATTAAAAATTCAACAAAAAAATATATAAAATATTTTTCATATATTTTTTTTATTTTTTTTTATTTTGCCTTTAACTTATTTTCATTTTTTTTTATTTTAAAAAAAATCAAAACAAAAAAAAAAGAAACCAAAAACATAAACTTAAAAATTTAAAAAAATTCATAAAACAAACAAAAATATATATATATATATATATAACAAAAAAATTAATTATTTATTTATTTTGTCGTATCGGCGCGTTTCACTATTGTGAGCGCTAGGGGATCGCATATCGGTCACGCTCTTAGCTAAGACCTTAGGTTACGAGTCACACTCACTCGCGCCCCCTATCACCCGCACATTTTCGCCGAATTTATATTTTTCTTTTTTTCTTTTTTTCTATTTTATTCTTTTTTCTGCTTTTACTTAACTTCTGCAGAGCTATACTTAACGGGCTTCCCCGAACGCGTTTTAGGGAAGATTTCTAAACCCCTGTTTTTAATTTTTGTACATAATTGCTTAGTTTCTTTTATATATATATTGTTCCTCATACTTAGTGCAACATTGGGGACAATGTTGGACTTAAGTATGGGGGTGTTTCCTATTTTCTGCTCTTTTATTTTCTGCACTTAATAAAAAAATCCCGAAAAATTCTGCAAAAATTAAAAACTTCAAAAAATATTTTCATGCTTTAATAATAAAAAAAAAATTCAAAAAAAATGAATCATCGCTCCGCAACGTTCGACTCATCGAACAAACTGCAAATAAAAGTCTGTTCGCGGGCGATCCTTTTTTTACTTTGTAAATATTTTGTAAATATTCTCGTCTCTTTCCCCTTCTCTTTCCTATCTTGTAAAAAAAATTCTCTCTCTCTTCTTGTAAATATTTCCAAAAAATTTGTATAACTAACAAAAAATCAAAAAAAATTTGCATAACCTTTAAAAAATTCCAAAAAAATGAAAATAACCCCAAAATATAAAAAAACTTAGAAAAACTAATAAAAATTTTAAAAAAATTATTTTGAATTAAATAATTCGAATACCTCATTTCTTAACCTCTTTGCTCTCCAAAATAATAGTTTCGAGTTTATTTATAAGCGAATTTTATTTAATTCCTTATTTACTATTCGTTTATTAATTGTAGCTCGATAGACTTAGATTTCTAGGGTTAAGATTTTAAAAAAAAATTTATGTATATTTCTAAATATAGGGAACTTATGTTTCTCATTTCACTTCTTATTTTTTTGAAATAAAAGCATGTTTTTTTGTTAGAAAATAACATTTATGGATTTTATATTATTTCTACTTATGCTTTTTGAGATGTAGGAATGTTCAAATTAAAGAGGTTGCTCTCAAAATTTTTTATTAAACTCTAGTTTTCTTTTAGAAAAAAAATCCCTTCCACCTTTTTTTTCATGCCTTACTTTGTATGATTCTCCACTCACTTTTAAAAAATCTTATGTCAATGAGGATAAGATTTCGTCCCGTAAACATAGGCACCCAATAATTAAAAAGATTATATGTTACGGAGTAAGAGGATAAAATTCATTACTCCTATACATATACATTGGGTTTATTTTTATTTATGAAGAAAAGAAAAAAAATGTTAGGAAAATAAGATTTCATTTTCGTAATTTTTCAAAAAAAATATATGTGGAGGTTCGAGAAAAAATTACCTCGCCTCAAAAATCAAAGCCCTCTTCATAACTGCCAAACCACTTTGCCACATTTTAATAATTCTAGAATTAATCTAAATCTTTTTGAGAGCATACTTTTTAAATTGAATTATTTCCTATCAATTTCTTTTTAGCTAAAGTTTTTTCGATAATTCCAATCCATTTTTGTTAAACTAACAAAAATGATTTTCGCTTTCTTTTTCCATTTAGAAGTATTTTTTGAAACAGTTCCTCTATTCATAACAATTTTGTAAGTTAAAATTTAATTCCGAAACCCTGGAAATTCATTTCAATCTTTCTTAAAATTAATTAAGCGTTAGTTAAATTTAGGATTCTTTTTTAGTCCTTATTGGTTCATCTCCAACTTTTGCTCTGGAATAGCAAAAGCTTAAGTATGGGGGTATTTGATGAGTTGTAAATATACCTACATTTTTGTATTTTATTTATGTCATTTTACTTTATTTTTGCCTTTTTTTAGTTTGTTTTATTTAATAAATTACTTTTTTTGTAAAAATATATTCTAACTTAGCTTTTTTTATTTTTTCTGAAAAATTTCACAAAAAGTCAAAATTTGACCTGTCACGCCCGTGACACCCCCCGACACGCCCGTGACAGGCACTCAACTCCTTCCGCAAGTCGACACTCAACGATTTCACTGTTCAACACTCAACGCCATCGACCCAAGCCTGTCACGCCCGTGTCCAAGACCCGTCACGCCCGTGTCCGAGCTCGACACTCAACGCTTTTCAAAACTCAACGCTGCCGACATCAGAACTGCCAGCTGTCAAAGTCATGCCCCCAGACACGCCCGTGACCAAGGTTGTCACGCCCGTGACCGACACATGTCACTTTCCGAAGCTTCCAGATCGTCGATTAGCACTCAAAGATCGTCGACCACTGCTTGACACGCCCTTTGTCACGCTCGTGACCATGCCTGTCACGCTCGTGACCGACACGTGTCACTTCCCGATCCTTCCAGAATGAAGCCAGCCAGTCGCAGAAGCCAAGTCAAATACTTCTTTGAGTGACACGCCCCCTATCACGCCCGTGACCTAGGGCGTGTCACATATGAAAATTTGTCTATAAATAAAAGCTTTCAGTAAGCTTTTCTTGTCCACTTTTTTGACCACTTTGCTTAGGGGAGGTGCTTCCCAAATGGATCCAAATGCTTATGTAAGGCGAATTTCTCCCCCCCCCCCTCCTTAGTGTTTGTATTAGCTTTCTCATTTTAGCTTTGTTGTAATCTCTCCAATTTCAATAAAATATGTAATTTTCTCTCTTTGCAAAGCATGAATCTCATTTGGAAGCGCCATAACTTAAGCTATTTTTCGTTCCCTTTTTTTGTTCATTTTATTTTTTAATCTTTTATAGCTTTTATAACTCGTTTAGTTTAGGATTTTACCCGCATTTCAAGCCGTTATGCCGGCGAATTTATTTTCGTACTCTAAACTTGTTTAGGTTTAGCTTTTCTTCTTTATTGTTTTCATTCTTATTGCCTTATAAAAACTCCTTTAAAAGTGTTCGTTTTTATTTTCTTTAACTAAGGCTTTTTAGGATTGTAAAACTTTTCGTCTTTTTTAGTTTTATTTTTACTTTTTAGGAGTTTTTATGAAAATACAAGAATGAAAATATGCTCGTTTTAATTTTTCGCCAACTTAGATTTTCATTTTATTTTAAAAACTTTTCGCTCTTTTAATTTCTATTTTGTCTTTTTACGCATTTCTACCGCATTCTAGCGGTAGAAATGTCGTCGTTTTAATTTTTCGAGCACTTTCATTTGGCGTTTATTTGCAAAAACTTTTCGCTAGGCTAATTTTTATTTTCTCTTTTTATGCATTTCTACCGCATTCTAGCGGCAGAAATGCAGTTGTTTTAATTTTCCTACAACTTTGTTTTCTTATTTTTTCAAGTGTGTGTGCGTGTATGAGTTAGATTTTATTGCTTTATTTCAATTTCGGTAGAGTGCGTGTGTGTGTACGCATCTATTTTCGCCTACTCGTTAAGAGTTAAATGGCGCTCCGCTTTCATTTCCCGCCCACTTGTTTGAGTGGGACTTGTTTTTTATTGCTTTCATTTTCTCCTACTCACTTGAGTAGGAAACTTTGCGTGCATGTGTGTGTTTCAATTTATGTAGAGTGCGTGTGTGCGTTTTCATTTCTGTAGAGTGCGTGCGTGCGTGAGATTAATTTAACCCCGCCCACTCATTTGAGCCGGGATTCGCATTTACTGCTTTCTTCAGCCGTGCTCGTTTGAGTAGGACTCGCAATTTTCATCTTTCCTTTACTGCTTTATTTCCTGCTTTCTTTACAGCTTTCTTTACCGCTTTCTAGCTTAAGTGTCCCCATTCCGATGAGTGGCTAACCTCCCTTAGCCCTCAATATCGAAGAGCATTGGGACAGATAAAATAGCTATAAATAATTAAAGATCCTGTCTTTCAGTTTAATTAAATTTCTTAAGGTTTGCCCCGGGTTAACGACGCGTAAGACCGCATATCGATATGCGGGGTCTATTTCCGTTAACCATACGCAACGCCGAGAGACCGTGCGTATGGACCGATCACCCTTGGGTAAAGAGAGCTCCGCGCTAACCCTCGAGAGAGGAGGCGCGTGACTCTACCGGATTGGGTCCCCACCCAATAGTGGCGTTCTTAGCGTAATGCGGGCGTTAAGAGGAATCCTTCGTCGGTCTAGCGATCGGTCGAATAGTCTTAGCGTTCAGGTGAGCGATATTCCTAGACCAATGTGAGCTCATATCTAAGGAACCTCCACGGCCAATTCTCCGCCTTAATTAATTTTAAATTTAAGATCTCTTTTTATAAAAAGTTATTTTCGTTCAATTTCTCTTTTTGTATCGTCGCGCTGAGTTTTTTATCGGCTTCCCGCATTTATTTCTTGCTTTTATTATTATACTTTTATTATTATGCACTTTTTATATTTCTTTGCCATTTTAATTTTTATAAACCAAAAATATTGTCGGTAAAATAATAGGCTTTCAGGGAAAGCGTAGAAATAGCTAAGCCGGCCCTGAGAACAATACGACCCCGATATTCCTCCACACGGGAATATCCTGTCCTACACGCGATAGGTACACTTGCCTACCTCTCGTTAAAACTCGGATTAAAACACAAAAAAAAACCCCGCCTTCTTTATAAAATAAATAAAACCACTTTCATTTCATTAATAAGAAACCATAAGTTTTAACCATCAAGTTTTTGGAGCCGTTGTCGGGGAAAATTTCGACTTACGATTTTGAATTCCTGAACCATATTAATTTTACCTTTTATTTCTATACAAAAAATTTGGGCCAACAAAAAAAAATCATAATAATAATAATAATAAAAACTTTTAAATTTTTTTAAAAAAAACTTTAAAACTTAAAAATCTAAAAAATATAAAACTTTAAAAAAAACTAAAACCTTAAAAACTTAAAAAACTAAAAAAATTTAAAAACTTAAAAATCAAAAAAAAATGATGATAAAATTTTTATTTTCATCAAAAATTAAAAATTCAACAAAAAAATATATAAATATATTTTTCATATATTTTTTATTTTTATTTTATTTTGCCTTTAACTTATTTTCATTTTATTTTTTATTTTCAAAAAAAAAAAACAAAACTAAAAAAAAAACTAAAAACATAAACTTAAAAATCTAAAAAAATACAAATATATATATATATATATATATATATATATATATATATATATTTATATATATATATAACAAAAAAATTAATTATATATTTATTTTGTCGTATCGGTGCGCTTCACTATTGTGAGCGCTAGGGGATCGCATATCGGTCACGCTCTTAGCTAAGACGTTAGCTTACGAGTCACACTCACTCGCGCCCCCTATCACCCGCACATTTTCGCCGAATTTATATTTTTCTTTTTTTCTTTTTTTCTATTTTATTCTTTTTTCTTCTTTTACTTAACTTCTGCAGGGCTATACTTAACAGGCTTCCCCGAACGCATTTTTTGGAAGATTTCTAAACCCCTGTTTTTAATTTTTGTACATAACTGCTTAGTTTTTATATATATATTGTTCCTCATACTTAGTGCAACATTGGGGACAATGTTGGACTTAAGTATGGGGGTGTTTCCTATTTTCTGCCTTTTTATTTCCTGCACTTAATACAAAAATCCCAAAACAATTTGCAAAAATTAAAAACTTCAAAAAATATTTTCATGCTTTAATAATAATAATAATTAAATTTTCAAAAAAAAAGAATCATCGCTCCGCGACGTTCGACTCATCGAACCAACCATAAATAAGAGTCTGTTCGCGGGCGATCCTTTTTTTACTTTGTAAATATTTTTGTAAATATTCTCATCTCTTTCCCCTTCTCTTTCCTATCTTGTAAAAAAATTCTCTCCCTCTTCTTATAAATATTTCCAAAAAATTTGTATAACTCACAAGAAATCAAAAAAAATTTGCATAACCTTTAAAAAATTCCAAAAAATGAAAATAACCCCAAAATATGAAAAAACTTAGAAAAACTCATAAAAATTAAAAAAAAATTATTTTGAATTAAATAATTCGAATACCTCAATTCTTAACCTCTTTGCTCTCCAAAATAATCGTTTCTAGTTTATTTATAAGCAAATTTTATTTAATTCCTTATTTACTATTCGTTTATTAATTGCAGCTCGATAGACTTAGATTTCATGGGTTAAGATTTTAAAAAAAATTATGTCTTTTTTTATTATAGGGAACTTATGTTTCTCATTTCACTTCTTATTTTTTGAAATAAAAGCATGTTTTTATGTTAGAAAATAACATTTATGGATTTTATATTATTTCTACTTATGCTTTTAGAAATGTAGGAACGTTCTAATTAAAAAGGTTGCTCTCAAAAGTTTTTATTAAACTCTAGTTTTCTTTTAGAAAAAAAATCCCTTCCACCTTTTTTTCATGCCTTACTTGGTATGATTCTCCACTCACCTTTAAAAGATCTTATGTCAATGGGGATAAGATTTTGTCCCGTAAACATAGGCACCCAATAATTAAAAAGATTTTATGTTACAGAGTAAGAGGATAAAATTCATTACTCTTATACATATCCATTGGGTTTATTTTTATTTATTAAGAAAAGAAAAAAATGTTAGGAAAATAAGATTTCATTTTCCTAATTTTTCCAAAAAAATATATGTGGAGGTTCAAGAAAAAATTTTCTCACCTCAAAAATCAAAGCCCTCTTCATAACCGCCAAACCACTTAGCCCAATTTTCATGATTCTAGAATTAATCTAAATCTTTTTGAGAGCATACTTTTTAAATTGAATTATTTCCTATCAATTTCTTTTTAGCTAAAGTTTTTTCGATAATTCAAATCCATTTTTGTTAAACTAACAAAAATGATTTTCGCTTTCTTTTTCCATTTAGAAGTATTTTTTGAAACGGTTGCTCTATTCATAACATTTTCATAAGTTAAGATTTAATTCTGAAACCCCGAAAATTCATTTCGATCTATCTTACAATTCATTAAGCGTTAGTTAAATTTAGGATTCTTTTTTATTCCTTATAGGTTCATCTCCAACTTTTGCTCTAGAATAGCAAAAGCTTAAGTATGGTGGTATTTCATGAGGTTTAAATATAGCAATATTTTTGTATTTTATTTACGTCATTTTACTTTATTTTTGCCTTTTTTTAGGTTGTTTTATTTAATAAATTACTTCTTTTTATAAAAATATATTCTAACTTAGCTTTTTTTATTTTTCTGAAAAATTTCAGAAAAAGTAAAAATTTGGCCTGTCACGCCCGTGACACCCTCCCGACACGCCCGTGACAGGCACTCAACTCCTTCCGCCAGTCGACACTAAACGATTTAACTGTTCAACACTCAACGCCGTCGACCCAAGCCTGTCACGCCCGTGTCCAAGACCCGTCACGCCCGTGTCCGAGCTCGACACTCAACGCTTTTCAACACTCAATGCTGCCGACATCAGAACTGCCAGTTATCCAAGTCATGCCCCCAGACATGCCCGTGACCAAGCTTGTCATGCCCGTGACCGACACGTGTCACTTTCCGAAGCTTCCAGATCGTCGATCAGCACTCGAAGATCGTCGAGCACTGCTTGACATGCCCTCCGTCACGCCCGTGACCATGCCTGTCACACCCGTGACCAATACGTGTCACTTCCCGATTCTTCCAGAACGAAGCCAGCCAGCCGCAGAAGCCATGTCAAACACGTCTTTGATTGACACGCCCCCTGTCACGCCCGTGACCTAGGGCGTGTCACACCTGAAAATTTGTCTATAAATAAAAGCTTTTAGTAAGCTTTTCTTGTCCACTTTTTTGACCACTTTGCTTAGGGGAGGTGCTTCCCAAATGGATCCAAATGCTTATGTAAGGAGAATTTCTCCACCCCCCCTCCTTAGTGTTTGTATTAGCTATCTCATTTTAGCTTTGTTGTAATCCCTTCTATTTCAATAAAATATGTATTTTTCTCTCTTTGCAAAGCATGAATCTCATTTGGAAGCGCTATAACTTAAGCAATTTTTCGTTCCCTTTTTTGTTCTTTTTATGTTTTCATCTTTTATAGCTTTTATAACTCGTTTAGTTTAGGATTTTACCCGCATTTCTCGCCGTTATGCCGGCGATTTTATTTTCGTAATCATAACTTGTTTAGGTTTAGCTTTTCTTCTTTATTGTTTTCATTCTTATTGCCTTATAAAAACTCCTTTAAAAGTGTTCGTTTTTATTTTCTTTAACTTAGGCTTTTAAGGATTGTAAAACTTTTCGTCTTTTTTAGTTTTATTTTCACTTTTTAGGAGTTTTTATGAAAATACAAGAATGAAAATATGCTCGTATTAATTTTTCGCCAACTTAGCTTTTCATTTTATTTTCCAAACTTTTCGCTCTTTTAATTTCTATTTCGTCTTTTTACGCATTTCTACCGCATTCTAGCGGTAGAAATGTCGTCGTTTTAATTTTTCGAGCACTTTCATTTGGCGTTTATTTGTAAAAACTTTTTGCTCGGCTAATTTTTATTTTCTCTTTTTATGCATTTCTACCGCATTCTAGCGGTAGAAATGCAGTTGTTTTAATTTTCCTGCAACTTTGCTTTTCTTATTTTTGCAAGTCTGTGTGCGTGTATGAGTTAGATTTTATTGCTTTATTTCAATTTCTGTAGAGTGCGTGTGTGTTTACGCATCTATTTCCGCCTACTCGTTAACAGTTAAATGGCACTCCGCTTTCATTTCCCGCCCACTCGTTTGAGTGGGACTTGTTTTTTATTGCTTTCATTTTGTCCTACTCACTTGAGTAGGAAACTTTGCGTGCGTGTGTGTGTTTCAATTTATGGAGAGTGCGTGTGTGCATTTTCATTTCTGTCGAGTGCGTGCGTGTATGAGATTAATTTACCCCCGCCCACTCATTTGAGTCGGGATTCGCATTTACTGCTTTCTTCAGCCCTGCTCGTTTGAGTAGGACTCGCAATTTTCTGCTTTCCTTTACTGCTTTATTTCCTGCTTTCTTTACAGCTTTATTTACCGCTTTCTAGCTTAAGTGTCCCCATTCCGATGAGTGGCTAACCGTCCTTAGCCCTCAATATCGAAGTGCATTGTGACAAATAAAATAGCTATAAATAATTAAATGTCCTGTTTTTCAGTTTAATTAAATTTCTTAAGGTTTGCCCCAGGTTAACGACGCGTAAGACCGCATATCGATATGCGGGGTCTATTTCCGTTATCCATACGCAACGCCGAGAGGCCGTGCGTATGGACCGATCACCCTTGGGTAAAGAGAGATCCGCGCTAACCCTCGAGATAGGAGGCGCGTGACTCTACCGGATTGGGTTCCCCACCCAATAGCGGGGTTCTTTACGTAATGCGGGCGTTAAGATGAATCCTTCGTCGGTCTAGCGATCGGTCCAATAGTCTTAGCGTTCAGGTGAGTGATATTCCTAGACCAAGGTGAGCTCATATCTAAGGAACCTCTACGGCCAATTCTCCGTCTTAATTAATTTGAAATTTAGGATCTCTTTTTATTAAAAGTTATTTTAGTTCAATTTCTCTTTTTGTATCGTCGCGCTTAGCTTTTCATCGGCTTCCCGCATTTATTTCCTGCTTTTATTATTATGCTTTTATTATTATGCACTTTTTATATTTCTTTGCCATTTTCTTTTTTATAAACCAAAAATATTTTCGGTAAAATAATAGGCTTTCAGGGAAATAGTAGAAATAGCTATGCTGGCCCCGAGAACAATACGACCCCGATATTCCTCCACACGGGAATATCCGGTACTACACGCGATAGGTACACTTACCTACCTCTCGTTAAAACTCGGTTTAAAACAAAATAAAACCCCGCCTTTTATAAAATAAATAAAACCACTTTCATTTCATTAATAAGAAACCTTAAGTTTTAACCATCAGTTTTCCCTATGCAAAAGAACAAGAGCTTCACATGCTCAAGTAGGGAATCATTACCATAGCATTCCTCTCCGGCGCCATGGAAATCTACATGGATGAAAAGCACCGCGATGATCTCGTCTCCGTAGATCTGGACTCGGTTTGCGATTTGCCGCTCTGAATCTCCTCCGGCGACCGGATCATCCCTTCTACTTCCTCCTTGCTCTCCCTTCTTACTAGAACTTAGAAAGAGAGTGTCCAATGAAAATTGAGGGTTTAAACCCCAAATCTCGGCATTAACCCTAGGATGGAGAGGCTTGAACCATTAGATCCAAAAAAAAGGAAACGAACGGACACGATTCGCCATGAAAATAAACTTCCAGGTCAGAACACGGCTTGCGACACTCCCGTGTCCAAGGCCGTGTTACTGATTCACCGTCATTCGGGAAAATCCCGACCAGTACACGGCCTGTGAAACGGCTTGGGACACGCCCGTATACCAAGTGACACACCCGTGTACCAAGTGACACGCCCGTGTACCAAGTGACATGCCCGTGTCAAGGCCCGTGTCACGTCTCGTATACCGAAACGACACAGGACCAAAAATGTCCCAAGAAGGACACTGCTTTGTGACACGCCCATGTCACATGTCGTGTACTAGATATTCCCTGGGACACGCCCGTGTACCAGGCCATGTAACTCCCTCAGCACAATCCAGCAAACTGCTCGAGTAGGATATGACCACTAACATGCCCGTGTGTCAGGCTGTGTGCCCTCACTCAACGCTCGTTGAGTGAAAATCATTAAGTGCTCGGTGAGACGTCGAACACGCACCTGACATGGCCCTAGGACACGCTCGTGTCCCATGCTATGTGACCTTTAGCAAGGCCCAAACACGTCTAAAAACGCTGCCCGTTGTTCTTTTGAGTTTCTGGGCGTTACAACTCTCTCCCTCTTAAAAAAAATTCGTCCACGAAATTACCAAAGGAAAAGATACAGAAAACCAAAAGCGGTACCTGAGTGGAATAACTCTGGGTACTCCTTAAGCATGATGTTCTCCCGTTCCCATGAGAGCTCCTCCCGGTCGCAATTATCTCAACAAACTTTGACCATCCTTATCTCCTTGTTACGAAGTCACTTGACTTCAGAGTCCTCAATACGAACGGGTTTGATCTTGTCGTTAACCCTTCGTCCACCGGTACTTGATTAACTACGATCACCTGTGAAGGCTCTTGCACTACCTTCCGAAACAATGATATGTGGAATACGCCGTATAGACCACTCAACTCCACCGATAGAATTAGACGATAAGCCGCTTCACCGATCCGCTCCAGAATCTCAAATGGTCCAAGGTATCTCGGGATCAGCTTCTTCAAGCGTTGTACCCATAAAACACCCTTAAACGACTTTATCTTCAAAAACACCAAATCGCAAACCGCGAACTCCGCGTTTCGATGCTTGGCATTGTAGTATTTTGCTTGTCTAACTTGTGCGATCAACAAACGCACTCGAATGGTTGGTACCAATGATGTGGCGCTTTCCATCTCTTGGTTTTTGTACAACCTTGCCTCACCCGTTTCCAACCACGAAAATGACGTGCGACATTTTCTACCATATAGGGCATCGAAGGGTGCCATTTGTATGCTCGCTTGGTAGCTGTTATTATACGCAAACTCCAACAAATACAGATGATCTTCCCACTGCTTTTCGAAGTCCATGACGCGCATGCGAAGCATGTCCTCCATCGTCTTGTTGACCCTCTCGGTCTGCCCATCCTTCTATGGATAAAAGGTTGTGCTGAACTTTAACTTAGTTCCCAACATTTGCTGCACCAACCTAAAGTCATTGGACGTAAAATGCCCATCTCTATCGCTCACGATGCTGTGGGGCACACCTTGCAGTCTAATAATGTTATCCAAGTAAAGGTTTGACCGCTTCTCCACTGAATCTTCCTTCCTATGCGGAATGAAATGTGACACTTTTGTCAACTGATCTACGATCACCTAGATGGCATCGTTTCCATTCTGTGATATTTTCAAACCTTGCACAAATTCCATCGAAATGTCGTCGAACTTCCACTCCGGAATAGGCAAAGACTTCAAGAAACCCCTTGGCTTTTGGCACTCTGCCTTCACTAAGGCGCAAGTCTGAGACTTTGCAACATATAGTGTCACATCCTTCTTGAGTCCTGGCCACCAGAACAACTTCTTCAGATATCGGTACATCATTATGCTCCTTGGGTTAATTGAGTACTTGGTATGATGAGCCTCGTACATCAACTCCACCCATAAATTACCCACTTTCGTGACGCACAAACGATTGTCCTTCCTTAGCAGTCCATCTTCACCTATAAATTTGGAATTTGACACATCCGAAGCTGCATCCATGATTTCCTTCATGCTGCTATCCAAATCAATAGCCTTCCGAATCCGATCATCAAGATCATACTGAACTTCCGTCCAGTTCAATAATGCTTCAGCGCTAGTCTGCTTGTCAACACAACAGATCTCTAATGCCTCCAACTCCTGAATCAGCCGTACATTATGAATCAACAACCAGTTGGCTTGGGCGGGAGCCCTGCGACTAAATGCATCAGCAACTGAATTGCCTTTCCCGGGCACGTAATGAATATTGAATGTATAGTCCCCCAAGAACTCCATCCATGTCCGTTGCCACATGTTCAGATCCTTCTGATCTAACAGGTATTTCAGGCTCTTATGGTCGGTATAAATATCGCCCTTTACGCCATACAAATAATTCCTCCACAGCTTTAGCACAAAAATCACGGCCGCCAACTCCAAGTCGTGGACCGGATAATTCCTCTCGTGCACTTTTAGCTTACGCGAGCCATAAGCAATAACACTTCCATGTTGCAGCAGCACACAACCCAATCCACTGTCCGAAGCATAGCTGTAGATCTCAAAGCCTTCGGTCCCACTTAGCAAACTTAGCACTAGCATCGTGGTCAACCGACTCTTCAACTCTTCAAAAGCTTGTGCGCACTCACACGTCTAAACAAACTTCTGATCTTTCCTTGTCAACGTCGTGAGAGGTAACGCTATCTGTGAGAAGTTCTCTACGAAGCGCTTGTAATAGCCAGCAAGCCCAAGGAAACTCCGGACTTCCGCTACCGAAGACAACACAGGCCAATCTCGTATCGCAACTGTCTTCGCCAGATCCACCGCAATCATTTCTCCACTGACTATGTGACCAAGGAATTCCACTGAGGATAACAAAAACTCGCATTTGGAGAACTTTGCGTATAGTTCGTTCCTCCTCAGCGTCTCCAAAACCAAATGCAGATGCTTGAAGTGATCTTCTTCGCACTGTGAGTACACCAATATGTCGTCGATAAAGACGATCACAAAATGGTCTAAGTACTCCCTGAACGCTCTGTTCATCAGATCCATGAACACTGATGGGTTATTAGTCAGCCCGAACGGCATGACTGTAAACTCGAAATGCCCATACCTTGTGTTGAATGCTGTCTTTGGGATATAGCTCTCCCTTATCCTTGGCTGATAGTAACCGGACTTTAGATCCAATTTTGAGTACACCGATGACTCGACTTACTGATCAAAAATATTATCAATCCTTTGGATCGGGTACTTGTTCTTTTCTGTCAACTTGTTTAGCTCTCTATAGTCGATACAGAGCCGCAAACTTCCGTACTTCTTATTAACGAAAAGGACCAGTGCTCTCCAAGGCGATGAACTTGGACGCACATAGCCCTGCACCAACAACTCCTCTAGTTGAACCTTTAGCTCTGCCTTCTCCTTAGGCACCAACCTATAAGGAGAGCGTGACACAGGTTTGGCACCTGACACTAACTCAATTGTGAAATCGATCTCCTGTTGAGGTGGGGCTCCGGGAAGATTGTCCGGGAACACGTCAGGGTATTCGCACACTACTGGGATACTACCCAAAGTGGGCTTAGACTTTGCAGCATCCACTAACGTGAAGAATAGCTCTACGCCAGCACGAACTGCATTGACCACCTAAAGAGCAGACATTAGAGTCTTGCTCGACCCCTTCAGTCCCGCAAACATTGTTTCCCTCCCAACACCCAGCTTGACTTCCTTACGGTTGCAATCTATGAATGTCTTCTGCTCCGAAAGCCAGTCCATACCGAAAATGACGTCGAACTCTACTAGCGGCAGTAACGACGCTAGTAAGTAGAACTCCTCACTTTCAATACAAATCTTTACGGCACATACTCTGTCTGCACGCATAGAATACACATTTGGCAGTAACACGTCCAATTTGTCCTTCGCCATCGAAGAAGGGACTACGATGCGCGTTATGAAGCCTTTAGACAAAAAGGAGTGCGAAGATCCCGTATCTAATAGTGCCCTTACCAGACTATCGCAAATATGAACAAAGCCTATACAAACAGTAATAAACTAAAAAGCACTAGGTAACAGTATTTAAAGCCAACTTGCTATAAATTTAAACCGTGCCTGTCACCACATCCGCTTGTTTGATGGCCTCCTGCTGGCCCAGATTGTAGACTCTTGGTTGAGTCGGAGCATAATGGGATGCGGTTGACTCCACCGCCTATCCTTTTTCCACATTAGTTGCTCCCTACTTCAACTCGAACATTGGATGTCCTCTCCAACAGTCACGGGCAAAATGCCCCGTTTTACCACAAGTAATGCAAGCAACCGGGGTTCGGTTGGTTGCCCACGAAGCACCTGAGGATGGGGCAGGACCCGACGTACTAGCCTTCTTATTCAACCTGCGGAAACCAGATTTTGAAGATGGCACCTTAAACTCTGACTTATTAGCACTAGCGTCTCCAAATGCTCCTAACATAACTTTCTTTGCCTGTACATACTTAATCTCTTTCTTTAAAGACCAGGTCGTGTTGACCAAGGTCAGGAAACCCTGCGTCATCGGCCCCGAGAGTAGTAGTCTCGAATCATCCCTTAAGCCTTCGTAGAATCGGTTTGTTATTCGCTCCTCATCAGCGAAGGTAGCGCTTGCATGCCGACCTAAGCGAGTAAACTCGTGGAGATATTCATCCACGCTACTCTTACCTTATACCAGCTTCTGGAACTCGTTTTCTATAGTAATTCTCTGAGTCAATGGGAGGTATCGAGTCAAGAACAGTCTCGAAAATTCCTCTATCGAGACGTTTGTAAGCTGTCTACTACTCAGATGGTGTATCTCCAAGCGTTCCAACCATAATCTTGTGTCACCATCCAACAAGAACATGGCAATAGTGTTATTCTGCCACTCTTCCGTCCCTATAGCTATCATAACTCTCTTGACTCTAGAGAGCCAATCCTCTGCTTGGGTTGGGGTTCCCATCGCCGAGAACACTGGAGGATTGAATCCCATAATATGCTTAAGCTGTTTCTCCGTTGCTCTCCTAGGCAACACTGGCTCCACTATAACCTTCTCCACTCTCCTTAGCTCCGCTGCTTGGAGCGGTACTTGTTCCATAGCAGGGGCAGGCTGTTGCACCTGTCTCGCATGCTGCGCGTTAATCATCGCAAACACTGCCTCCGCTACCAATCGTATGGTCTCAGCCAAAGGAGGTGTTGCCAGCGCATCATTTGGTGCGCTACTCGCCTCAGAAACTGGACGTTCTGATGGCCCCGCACCACTCCTGGTCACCTATAGTCATACAAAACACCGATAAGCGACCAAACAACATTGAAGAAAGCAATTATAGGAACATGCAGGTTCCTCAAACATGTGTATATTCATTCCTAAGTGGACATTCATGGGTTCTTTTCATGTTATAAGGATGACACACACACATGTGCTTACCACCCCTTAAAGTGAATTCGTCCACAAATTCATTTAAGTCTGACCGAAACCGGTAGTCTGATACCAAATTGTAACACCCCTATCCGTCACAGAGCATATAGCAGTAGGTCCGGTCGGGGCCCGATACCATATACCACGGATAGACCGGCGAGTTACTAGATGAAACCATTAAACCAATACACATGTCCTACACAGAGCATCTAGCAGAAGCAATTATTAAGTTGAAAGCAAGAACCCAGCCACAAGCACGAATGTCCACTCACAACCCAGTAGGAATGAACTACAAAAAACACAAAAGTATTGGCCTTATGGCCTTACAATAGTTTACCAAATTTAAATAGTGTCTTACAAACTTCAGCTCGCAGGCCGGCCACACATGATTTAATTAGGAAAACAAACAAGGCCATCGAGGGCCGAGTCAGTAACTTGTGCTTTGGCCCGCTATTTACGGCTTGGCTCCGCAGCACCTATAAGAACAAATCACCGTAATGATGGCAAACAAGAATAATGGTCAGCTAAAGCTGACAAAATTATAACGATTCCGCCCCCAAACTCGAGGCGACAAAGCTCCTTCCCTACACTTGTTAGCTTAACAAGCAATATAGTGAATAAACACATCATCACAGGTGTAGGCTCACACGGCCACACACCCCGTGCTCTCAGGGCACAAACTCGGTGAACCCGGTCAAAACCGCGGTCTCACCACCATCCCTTGGATGGCAAATCTCGTGAGCATTTAGTCTTTCCGATATAAGCCTAAGACTCGCACGACTATACTAGTGGACATTCCCTTTTTCAGATATTTGTCACTAAACCACATAGCCCGGGTCCGGTTCCACAAGCCCGTTGCTCACGCTGAACTATCAAACTTAAGACAAGCACGTGGGTCAAACTTCGCCGGATCCCAAATTCGGTCATACAATCACATAACCCAGTTATGTTCAAAGCTGGCTCCCAGGCCGCCAAGATTGAAGAAATGCATTTCCGCCCAGTTTTCCGGGTGGGCCTTGGGGTTAATCCCCAAAGATCCTTGCTGCAATCTACCACGTAGAAACCCGAAAATAACCAAAGGCATGGAGTCTTCTCCGGCTAATCATGCATAGTAAAACATCAACGATAAATACTAACATGTCCGGTTAGGCTTCACACACCATGCCTATGTCCGTTTCTCGATTTCGGACTCTAAATACAAACAAGGGGGACTTTACATATCTACCCCAAGGAACACCGAACACTCACCGCACACTCGCGGGAGCGGGTTTTCACTATGCAAAAGAAGAAGAGCTTCACATGCTCAAGTAGATAATCGCTTCCCTAGCATTCCTCTTCGGCGCCATTGAAATCTACACGGATGAAAAGCACCACGATGATCTCACCTCCGTAGATTTGGACTCGGTTTGTGATTTGGCACTCTGAATCTCCTCCGGCGACCGGATCATATCTCCTCCTTCCACCTTGCTCTCCCTTCTCTCTAGAACTTAGAAAGAGAGTGGCCAATGAAAAGTGAGGGTTTAAACCCCCAATCCCGACCTTAACCCTATGATGGAGAGGTCTTAACCATTAGATCCCAAAATAAGGAAACGAACGACCATGATTCGCACTAAAAATTAACTTCTTGGGGCGAACACAGCTTGCGACATGCCCGTGTCCATGGCCGTTTAACTCATTCGCTGTCATTCGGGAAAATCTCGACCAGGACACGGCCTGTGACACAGCTTGGGACACGCTCGTGTCCCATGTGACACGCCTGTGTCAAGGCCCGTGTCACAACTCGTGTACTCAAATGACACAGGACCAGGAATGTCCCAAGAAGGACACGGCTATGTGACACGCCAGTGTCACATGTCGTTTGCTAGACTTGCCCTGGGACACGCCTGTGTCCCAGGCTATGTAACTCCCTCAGCACAATCAAGCATACTGCCCGAGCAGGACACATCCACTGACACGCCCGTGTGTCAGTCCGTGTGCCCTCACTCAACACTCGTTGAGTGAAAATCGTTGAGTGCTCGGTGAGACGTCGAACACGTGCCTAACACGGCCCCGGGACACGCCCGTGTCCCAGGCCGTGTGACCTTTACCAAGGCCCAAACACGTCTAAAAACACTGCCTGTTGCTCATTTGAGTTTTGAGGCATTACAGGACTACCCTATTAATTCCTTCAATATTAAAACTCTTCATATCGCATGTCCATGGGCATTTTCTCATCTAGCCCCATTTCTATGATCTGCCGGCACCTGCATATCAAGTCATACATCTTTACAAGATTCAAAATCATACACCATTCACCATACCATTTATATATTCTACATTATAAACATAGCTTGCTAGGAAAACATCTCATGTTCTTCCAACCACTTTAATCACCGCTATTTATAGATTACCCATTCCCGTAATATTGTTAAGATGCATCTTTAATGGTTGTTATGATTAAAACCCTTTGTTCATTTAATTATCAAATAACCATTTGTTCGCTCGAAGATCAAACAACCATTTGTTCGTTCAAGATCCAACAAACATTTATTTATTCAACAACCATGAACCATGTAATCGTTAAAGATCTATCTACCATTTATTCATCCTAGTTACCCAAATGTACAACTCGACCAAAAACAGCATGCACTTATATTATTTATGTGCAACAATTTTGACCGAACATTCCTGAAGCTATAGAGTTTCTATGGGAACGTGTAACAATCCGTTGGAAAGGTCTTTCGGATGAACACAATTTTTGTGTTCAACCTAAGACATGAATATGGTCGTACCATGCTCAAAAATTTCCTTGAAGTCTGCTGCGCACAAAAAATAGATTTCTACATGCATCTTGAAGACCAACGAACGACATCAGTTCGTCTTCTTCCTTTAACCATTCATACAAAATGTATTCAGATCTTCCTCCTCCCTTATTCACACTCATTAGACCATCATTCTTCATGGATCCAATTCCACCATGTTCACATTGAAGAGAGGAAAAGTTGAAGAAAACATACCCTAGGACAAAGGTACTAGCATGGTCTCTTCCAAGGAGATCTCCATTTCTCACCAAGGTCGAACTCCTTTGATCCGACATCTCTCCCATATCATAACTAATGTTCTAGAACTAAGGTAAGAGGAAGGAATCTCTCCTCATTTCCGACCATAGATCTTTTTATCCACCTTTGTGGCATCGACTTCAACTCTCGCTCTTCCCCCTCCAAGACAAAGTCCGTCCGTTCCTTGTCCTTCTAAGAAAAGCTCCACAGCCCTTGTTCTCTCAGGAAAATCGGACAATAAAATTGTTGGCCATGTCTTGGACATCCGTGTATAAAGGAAGCAATCAAATAGATTCAGGGTTTCTAGGTATGGGAGCTATCGCCGCACGGTAGCATATAACTGCCGCAGGGTAACTTCGAACTCAACGTCCTCCGCAGGCCACTGTCCAAACTGCCCACTAGAGTGTCGCCACCTGTATGCTATCGCCATGCAGTACTCTACCTACAGCCATGCGATATCTTACCGAGCGCCGTGACAAATAATTCTGCGATGCTATCTCCTGCGGTATTGCTAACGCCAGGTGATAACTTCCCGAGCCATTCGCCGATAAATCAGTCGAATACCTCCGTGCGGTATCCTGCTACTACCACGCGATAGCACTTGACGATATTTTATTACTCAATGCTCTCAACTCCTCCGGCTAGTCATCATATACTCAACGAATGCTATTGCCATGCGGTATCCCTCTACCGCCACGCGGCAGTACTCGAAGATCATTGAGTCCACTCGACGATCACTCAACGCCTTCGACTCTTCAAGTTTTTCATCGTATATACTCGACGATGGATAATAGCGCGTGGTACCTACTATCGCTACGCGTTAGTACTCATCGATCGTTGAGTCCACTTGAAGATCAATCAATGCCTTCGACTCCTTTGGGTATTCGTCGTATATACTCAACGATGTCTACAGCCGCAAGGTACCTACTAATGTCGCGTAGTAGTTTCCAAACACTTAGTGTTGAGTAAGCACTTCCCCCGGCTCTGGTGCAAGCCTAACCACCAGGGAATTGCGAGCCTAAGTTCACTCTCTTGACTGGAAAATGCGTACGAGGGGTCAAGCGTGAATCGGGATGTTACAAATCGTATAAATAAAATAAAATATTTCATCTTCGAAATATGCTAAGTCTATGGGGAAGGTAAAGCAAGAAAAAGTTTGGTATACTTTTAAATGTGTATTCCTCTTCTCCGTGATTAGACCACTAGACTTTCACCCATGGGATGTAATTTCGCCGCAAGCGTCTTGTCTCAGTGTCCACTATCTGCACTTGCTCTAGTCAAACAGAACTATCTGTATCCAATGTTCCATCTATGGCGGTGAAATTCTGATCTGGTCATAGGAGTTCATTCCGAAGCGAAGACACATGGAAGTCGTCGTGAAAATTTTCCATCTCAGGTGGTAGCTCTAGATGATAGGCCAAAAGGCCAATCCTTTCCAATATAGCATAGGGCTCTACATATCTCGTGCTGATCTTCTTCCTACCATGTACTCGTGACACTCTATGCATTGGCCGGATTGTCATGAACACCTTATCACCAACTTGAAACTCCACCATCCTATATTTCATATTATAATACTTTGTTTGTCGACTCATAGCCTCCAGCATGCATTCTTATATCAACCTAATCAAAACATTGGTGCCATCAATATACTCTACTCCCAAAATCCTTGGTTCTTCATCCTGCACCCATAATAATGGTGTTCTACACCTCCACCCGTAAAGCGCTTCGTGGGGTGCCATTCTGATTCTGTCTTAATGATTGTTATTGTAATAGAATTCCAATAGTGGTAAAAGCCTTTCCCATGGCTCTCATTTTCCAATACGCACAATCTTAATAGATCTTCCATGGTTCTGATGGTCCTTGTTAGGTTCATTGATCACAATGTCCCAAATTTGTAGAACTCAAACAAGTCAATGGTATACACAAATATGTATTTGATGCATACTTTAAGTTCAATGTGTGCAGGATGTTCTTTAGAACAATGATAATACAGGTTGTCTAAGTGATAGTAAAAGTTGGACACAAGGAAGAATTCTGGAAAGACAGAAGTTTATCTAAGTCCACAGGCATTGAGTGATGCAAGTTCACTCATTGCTAGATGTCAAGAAGCGCTGAGTAAAGCATGGGCAGTCAAAGCCTAACTATTGACAAGATAAAAATTTGTCTAAGTCAGCTGGCATTGAGTGAAGCCAGTTCACTCAATGACAGATGTCAAGAAGCGCTGAGTAAAGTATGGGCAGTCAAAGTTGTTGGGTATTATATCCATGATAACCTAGAATTGTATGAAGTCACCCTTGAACTAAGATGAATTAAGTTTGTATTTTATACTCTTTTCATGTTGAGTGTTTGCAGGTTATAATTGCCAAGTGTAGACCAATGTCAGTCTACAATGAGTTACCAAACACAAGACCATACAATGTAATCCGTCATTGTGTGATTCTTGGTGTTGACTCATGTGTAGCCTATATATTGGGACACACTTCTTTTTCAAGTACTAAAGATATGGAAGAAACTATGGGTTGCTGATATCCTAGAAGAAGAATGAAAAATTCTGTTAAGAAATTTCTCTAAGTAAAATTATCGAGAAGTTCTAAGTCTAGTACTCGAGAATTAAAGTTATTGTTCTTGAGATGCAGAAGTATTTCTCGAGAAGCCCAAGAGTTGTTCTCGAGAAAGACATGTTCGTCCCAAGAAGTCTTAAGTATATCTCAGAATTCTTCTAAGTGTTGTTCTCGAGAAAGCAGAAGTAATTTCTTGAGAAGCCCAAAGTTTGTTCTCGAGAAAGCCAAGTCACTTCTCGAGAAGGGAAAAGTTTGTTCTCGAGAATGTAGAAGTTATTTCTCAAGAAGGCAAAGATTTGTCTCGAGAAAGCAGAAGTCATTACTCGAGAAACCGAAGTAATTTCTCGAGAAGCCCAAATTTTCTCGAGAAGTAAAGTCAGCTCTCAAGAAGTCATTACCTATTTTTCGAGTAACAGAAATTATTTCTCGAGTAAAAATCCTTTTTTTTTTCTCGAGAAGCCTTAACTCATTTTCAGTGTTTTCCTTAAGTACTTCCTCTCAAGAACCTTATACCTCTTCTTGAGAAACAGAAGTTGTTCTCGAGAAGTCATTCGTTCACTCGAGAAATGAAGTTCTTTCTTTGAAATTTTTCGTTAAGTCCCGATGGAAGTATTTTCAAATTGATCTCGTTTCTTATTGGTCCACGTATTCTGTGATTAATGATTATGACCGTTAGGAAAGTCCTATAAAAGGTCTTATCATAATCAACTAACCATAAGAAAAAAAATTAAGTTTTCTAAATCGAAATTTTTCATTTCTAAATCGGGAAGCGCCGCCGACTACTCATCGTCTTCTTCGCCGCAGACCTTCTCCGATCAAAGAGATTCAGAACGAGAAGGTTTCAACAGATCAAGACTTTCAACATCGACGAATCTACTCCTTGATCATACTGATTCCAAAGTTTTCAGATCCAGAGATTTCGCCTTTTCTTCTTCGATCTGTTTCTGATAGAGCTTCAAATTTCAAGAAGGAATAAGGGTTGAAGATTCAGATCTGAAATAGTTCTGTTTGTATTTATGTGTAAGGCACTTTATTCTTGTAGGAGATTTTTCTCCGAGTTGTAGGAGCTTTGTTCTCCGAGATTTTTTTAGGAGTATTTTGACTCCGAGTTGTATCGGCGTTGCTCCGAGTTGTAGGATTATTTTTCAATTCGATCTAACAGTGAAGTAGTCGAGTCTAGTATGGTGCTAGATTGGTGAGGTTGAGAGTGGACCTACCCAAGGTTGGGGAACCACTATAAATCTTGTGTTTTCTGTGGCTTGCTTGTTTATTTTTTGCGCTCCGTCGTGACAAGTTTTTATTCCACAAAAAGATGCAAACCTCACCTATACACCCCCCTCTATGTGATTTAGGTAGACAACTTAAAACATCAATTGGTATCATAGGGAGGTTGTTTATCGAAAAGGTTAACACCTTGAACATATCTGCTGCTAGTTGTCTTAAGAGGATACAAGTATGGATAGAGCCAAGGATTTTTCTAAGCTTCCCTTTTGCATAAAGACTAACTTTCCCATGTGGAAAGAAAGAATAAAAATTTTCATGGAAGCTTGATAATACGTTTTGTATTCTTAACTATTATCGTATTTTTCTATTTTATAATGTACAAATCTTGTATTTTAAGCTTTATTTTTATCTTTCTATTGTTAATTTTATTGCCCATAACTTTTTCCTCTTTTTTTGCAGCTTTTCTGAAAACTAGTAAAAATTGACATGACACGCCCCCCTGTCACGCCCTCCCCGGGCGTGACCTAGGGCATGTCACCTACTCTAGAGGAATCCAAAAGCTAGAGGAAAATACTAGGAAAAATGGCTGTCACGCCCCCCCTGACACGTCCTTCCCGGGCGTGTCCCCGGGCGTGACACAGGGCGTGTCGCCCTCTGCCCGAAGCCTACCGCCGCATGAAATGCCATTTCATCTTAGCCATCCAACAGTACTATCACGCCCCCTATCATGGGCGTGACACAGGGCGTAACCCCACCTTTTCCGATGACTTACGGATTTTCGACCAATGATTTCGACGCGACGTGCTTGTCACGCCCCCCTACACAGGCGTAACCCAGGGCGTTTCCACCGATGTACAGAAGCAATCATCCTTCCCGCAAGAATCAAGATCTTGAAGTCAAACTCGTACCTGCCACGCCCCCTAACACGCCATCCCCGGGCATGTCGAAGGGCGTGACCAACCCGTGAGCTTTACCTATAAATTCAGACCCCCTTACCATTTCAGCAAGCTTAGTTTGAGAGGGGGAGGTGATGCCCCTTTGTTTCATGGTCTTTTTCATGTTCTCCTCTCTCTCTCTTTCTCTTTTTGTAATCTTTTGTTAACCCTAGTTTGTTTAGCTTTCGTTTAAGCTTTTATTGTAATCCTGGCTCTTATTTTAGTTGCTAATTGTAGGGCTAGAATATGATTTTAATTTCATACACTTGTAATTTCCTTTCCTAAGTTGTAGCTCTCCTTTTTCATTAATATAAAAGTGCTCTTTTCGTACATGTGTTCTTTTTATGCTTTACTACTCATCCCCCCTCCTCAACTCCATTATGATTAAATAATCGTCCTTGTACTTGATCTTCATGATCCGAGGTTCGAGCAATTAAGTTATGATGTTTTAATTTAACTTTTCTTTTTAGGTTTTAGGCCTTGAATTACTCTTGATTTTTCACGGGCTGGAGGTATATTATCGATATATACTCTCCACCTTTGATTTAATTTTGGGCTAGCCGAGAGACCGATAGAATGAAGTGAGCATTCAAGAGTAAAGGGAGTTGTGCGCACCCCTCGAGAGAGGCAGACGTCCAAATCTCCCGGATTGGAGTAAAATCCAATAGTGGGGTTCACCGCGTAAAGCAAGTTTCAGGCCTCCGATTTAGACGAGAGTCGGTCGGACCTTCCTAAACTCAGTTGGGCACGACTTCGAGAGAAGCGTGTTCAAGCTTTAGAAACCTCCACGTTCAAGGACCTTTACCATATTAAGTTTTGGTTTTTATCGCATTTTATTAGTCATCTTTAGCCGAGGTGATTCTTGATCGAGTGCTTTTCCATTTCATAGTTTTAGCCCTTCGTTGTAATCGCATACTTTATTTTCTTTAATTAACTGCAGTAGTTCTCTTTCTAGCATAGTTTTGTTTCCTCTTTTTGCAATTATTTTCTCAAACCCTAGTTTTTTCATCGATAAAATAATAGCCTTCGTGTGAGTAAGTTTATTCAATAGTTCCTGGATTTCAATATGACACTTGTGTCCCCTAGCTACAGTTCGATATGTATACTTGCCTCATTGGATTGCTATTTCGGTTTATTTTATTTTCTTCGAACCTTAGCGACCACCAAGTTTTCTGCACCGTTGCCGGGGAGCAACTTTCGTTGATATATTGAAAACATGAACCTATTAATTTTATCTCTTCTCTTTCTCATCCCTCCTTCTAAAAAAAATTTTTAAAAAAATTTTTTTATCATCGCTTTGAATAGTAACCAACTTCACAATTTTTCTACGCCATTAATTCTCTCGAAAAGGGCAAATCGGTTTAAAGTGCCTCTATCTTGTCTAGTACCATGCCAACCCTTCACCGGGTAGCCCTTGGGAAGTTCGGGAGTTAATTTTTTTTAAAAAAAATCTATTTCAAAAAAAAAATCTCTAATCTTTTTTTTTCTAATTTTTTTTTTCTCTTTCTTCTCTTCTCTTCTTTTAGTGCATGACCCGCAAGAGTCTGTCGGTTATTTTGGACTTGGACCACAAAATTGAGCGTACTCTTCAGAGAAGATCGCGATTTCAAGGTCCTACTATCCAAGTGTCGGTTGTGGACTCTTAGTCATTCTCTACTCTATGAATGGAAGAACCCAACGTTGATGAAGCCTTTCAAAGGACTATGTCCTATTATGTACGACCGAATCTCGAGGGAACAGAATCTAGCATAGTCCGCCCTGCTATAGAAAATAATAACTTCGAATTAAAGTCTAGCATAATTCAAATGGTGCAGCAGTATGTGCAATTTGACGGACTTCAAGATGAAGATCTGAACGCACATATAGCAAGCTTTCTTGAAATTTGTGACACCTTCCAGATAAATGGTGTCACAAATGATGCAATCAGGCTAAGACTCTTCCCCTTCTCTTTAAGAACTAAAGCTAAGCAGGGCTGAACACTCTACCTAAGAATAGCATAACCACCTGGAATGAATTAACTGAAAAAGTTTTGGCGAAGTATTTTCCTCCAGCTAAAACTGCAAAACTTAGGAACGACATTTCCTCTTTTGGACAAATAGACTTTGAAATCTTATAGTAAACCTGGGACAGATTCAAAGAATTATTAAGATGATGCTGACATCATATGCTGCCTATATGGTTACAAGTGCAGACATTCTATAACGGGCTAAATAAAAATACAAAGCAAATGATAGACGTAGCTTCTGACGGTACTTTAAATCATAAGAAATCGGAAGCAGCTCTTGGTCTTTTTGAGGACATGGCCATGAACACTTATCAGTGGAATGTGCTTAGGTCCCGCCCAAACAAACCTGCAGGTATCTTTGAAGTGGACAACGTCTCCCAGCTCGCTCTACAAGTTGAAATATTAAGCAAAAAGATAACGGAGATGACTGCTGCCTTCACCCCTGAGGTATGGGAATATGCAACTCCTTCCCCCAAACAATTAGATTTTGTTAACAATATTCCTAGAAATGCTTTTAATAATTTTTTTGCTCCGAATTTTCATCCTCCTGCTTTTAATTTTCCGAATAGTTATAATCCGGCCTTAGAAATCATCCGAATTTTTTGTGGAGTAATCCATCGAATGCTATGCGCCCGCCACAACAAATTGATTTTTCTGCACCACCACCACCACCTCTTCAAATTTATCGAAAACCTCCAAGCTTGGAGGAGTTAATTTCCAAATATATCGCTACAAATGACGCTACGATAAGAACTTTAACTGGAACCGTTAAAAGTCTTGAAAATCAAGTAGGACAGCTCGCTAAAATTATTTCTGAGCGACCCACAGGGTCTCTTCCTTACAATACCGAGCCCAACCCGAGAGAGCAAGCGAAAGCTATAACTCTTCGGAGTGGGAAGCAAGTTTCTAGTATGGTTAGTGAAGAGCCTGAGGCAAGCTCCGCCCCCGCTTTTAAAAATCAAAGCTCTGCTTCCACTTTAAAAAATCAAAGCTCTGCCTCCATTTTTAAAATTCCACCCTCTGCTGAAGAAGTTTTCACCCCCGTTTTAGAAAAATATCTCACTCCACCACCCATCTTTAAAAATAATCCAAATCATCCTTACCCTTCCAGACTTAATAAACAACGTCAGGACGATCAGTACTCTCGTTTCTTAGAAATGTTCAAGCAAATCCACATAAATCTGCCTTTCCATGAAGCGATTTCACAGATGCTGAAGTACGCCTAGTATCTTAAGGACCTCCTGAACAATAAGGAAAAGTTAGAGAACCTTTTGCATGTCACGTTAAATGATGAGTGCTCTTATGTTTTGACAAATGGTTTGCCGAAGAAAATCTACACGCCCCCCTGACACGGCCTCCCTAGGCGTGTCTCTTGTCGTGTCACCCTCATCCCGAAGCCTGCTGCCACATTTACAGATTTTTCGTTGATGCATGTCAATAGTAATGACACGCCCCTATAAACGGGCGTGGACCTAGGGCGTGTTCCTCCTTTTTCGACAACAGATGAATTTCTGACCAATGATTGAGATTGACGTGCCTTACACGCCCCTCCTATATGGGCGTGGCCCAGGGCGTATCCACCAACATGCATAAGAAATCATCATTTCCATCAGAATTCAGATCGCGAGGTCAAACCCTTACCTAACACGCCCACCGGACACGCCCTCCCCAGGCATGACAGGGGGTGTGACCATTCCAAAAAAATTCTATAAATTCAGGCCTCCCCTTGTGTCCAGCAAGTAGTTTTAGGTTGAAAGGGGAGGTGCTACACTTTTGTTTCTTAGAGTTTTTCATGATTCTCCTCTCCCTCCTTCTCATTTTAAGCTTTTTAATCCTAGCTTAGTGTACTCCTTTAGAATTAGTTTTTGTAATTGCTTTAGTAGTTTAATGTAAATTCTAGCATAGGTTTTTTATTTCATTGCACTTGTACTCCTTTATTCCAAGTTGTAACACTTTTTAGAACTAATATAAAGTGCATTTTTTTACTTTGTTCTCTTAATGTTCTTATACCCAACTCTCTTCCTCCACTTCTCTATGATTAACTAATCCTCCTTGTACTTGATCTTCATGATCAGGGTTTGAGTTTATAAAGTTATGATGTTTTAAATTTACTTTTTTTTAAGAATTTAGTTTTTTGATTTACTCTTGAAAAATCATGTTTGGAGTTATATCATTGATATATAATTTCCATATTTTTTTCACACTTAGGTAACTGAGAGGCTTGTAGTTTTAAGTGAACACTCTGGAGTAAAGAGAATTGCACCTCTCGAGAGAGGCAGACGTTAAATCTACCAGATTGGAGTGAAATCCAATAGTGGGGTTCACCGCGTAAAGCGAGCTTTAGGTCTCCAATTTGGACGAGAGTTCGGTCGGACCTTCTTAAAATCAGTTGGGCCCGACTTTGAGAGAAGAGCTTTCAAGCTTTAGGAACCTCCACGGTCAAGGTCCATTACCCTATTAATTTTGGGTTTATTATCGCATTTTTGATCAACTTTTGCCGAGGTGATTCTCGATCGAGTACTTTGATATTTCTTCGTTTCAACCCCTTGTTGTAATCATTTTTAGTAGTTCTTATTTAGCTGCAAGTAGTACTATTTTTAGCGCAAATTTTTTCCTTTCTAAATTGCAATTAGTTTTCTTTTGACAAACCCTAAAAAAATCCTTTGATAAGATAATAGTTTTCATGTGAGTAAGATTACTCAACAGTTCCTGGATTTTAATACGACACTTTTGTACCCTAGCTACAGTTCGATAGGTATACTTTCCTAGTTGGATTGCTAGTTCGGTTTTTATTCTCTTCACGATTAGTAGATATCAAAGAGCATTGGTTCCAAGGATTATGTGAGGTTCTTATACCTCCTGCATATGGACTTGTTTGGTTCTATGCCAGTTTATAGTCTAGATAGGAAAGTCTACATACTTGTGATAGTTGATGACTTCTCTAGGTTTGCTGTGTTGTTCTTCTTGAAGAAAAAGTCAGAAACCTTTGACACTTTTATGACCTTTGTTAGGCAAGTTAAGAATAAAAAAGACAGCTCTGTGGTCAAAATTAGAAGTTACCATGATACTGAATTTTAGTCTTAAGGCATGACAAAGTTCTTTGAAGATCAAGGGATTCATCAGGAATTTTCTTTACCAAGAACTCCCCAACAAAATGGGATAGGTAATAGGAAAAATAGAACTCTTAAAGAGGCTGGCAGGACCCTTCTCAGTGACACATCTCTCACAAAATATTTCTGGGCTGAGGCAGTGAACATTACATGTCATATCCTGAATAGGGCTTCTTGGTCACTTGACCTCCTAATCAGACACTCATCCTTATGGAAGACAATAACATATCCAAGATCACAGATTTCTCTTATGTCAATAAGGTTGTGTTGAAACCCTTCAACATAAGCCACTTTTGTGATAGTTACTATGCCATTGGTAATCATACCATAACCTCTATTTACCCCTCTATTAGAACCACCAAAGATAACCTTGGTCCATTTTTCACTGGGGTGAACTCCTTAGAGTTACTCCTTGTCCAAGTCATGTGTTTGGAAGAACCACTATCCAAGTACCATATTGGGGTATGGCCACTTGAACTAATTTGCATTAAGAAGTTTACTTTACCTTAGGGCCGAAATTTCAATTGGGTCCTAGGTGCACATTAGCTTGAAACTAAACATGTCCACCAACAAGTTTTCTTACTAGTGGACTGACTCTAGCTATAACCACCTTAGGATTGTTCCAGCAGTCAATGGCATAATTGCATACTATGCCACAACACCAACAATAATGTATGTTGTATCTTCTTTTCTGGGTTGGCCTTGCAGTTGGTTTGTCTGTAGTCTTGATAGAAGGAAGAGGTGTTGCTGCAATTTTTTGATTCCTTTCAGCATGGATTTGACTGAATGTTAGTCTATTTGCTGGCTTGTGTGGCTTGTTCTGAATCCCATCAGTAGCATATTTCTTTTTAAACAAAGTTCTCTTGATAGCATTAAAACATCCATATCAGGAAATCTAAAAGACTGACCTTTAGTAAGAGTCTATGCTGACAGGTTCTGAAAATTGGCTGCAGCCACATTCTTGAGGGGGGGGGGACTGTAACACCAAAAACAAATGGTCCTTGATAGGCCATTTGAATTTCTTCATGGGCGGCCTTAAAGGCACTTACCCTGTTATACATTCCACAATGGGTGAGAACATCTTTTGTTCCACTTGTGGAAGAACAATTCATATAGTGACCATATATACTTTCCTGTTCATACCTATTTGAAGGGAATATCACCCTGTTGAATGGGATAGGTGGCCTAGATGCCATCGAAAAAATTGAAACTTTCCCTTTCCCTTTGGGATGGGCAGGTCATTTGTTACCCTTGAAGCCCAACCCCTTCTTACCCTTCTGTGAGGAGAAGGAGTCTATCAAGGGAAACATTATATTGGGTTGAGAGAAACTGGCCACAATACCTTTATCTCTCTCTCTAAAGCTTCTCTTCAGGATCTCTAATGAGACTATTTTTGCTCTTGCTTGTCTCCACCTGGATGATTGACAGGGTTTTTAGTTGACTGAGTTCCCTCATTGTCTGATTCAGCACAAAAGTGGCTTCAGATGGCTGAGAAATAGCAGGCTGAAGAGACAAAATCTCCTTAGCCTTCTTCTTGCATTTCTTAAAAGAATCCATTAGTTCACAATATCTGTCAATCAGTTGATTGACATAACCTTTTGAGCAAGAATCATCTTCACCATTAGATGAAGAGGCTTATTCATAGGCACTTGTCTCATACCTAGACATAAAAATGGATAGGGAATTTACCTTACTTTGACAATGCTTATCCTGGATGCCCTCTTCATTAGTCATTTCCATCAGCTCATAGCAGTTGTATGAATCTTCATCATCATCATCAACCTCTGAGTCACTGTCCAATAGTTTTAGAGGGGCCCTGACCCCTATCCCTGTAGTAGGATAGTCTTCATTTGCTAAAACAGTTTCATGTTCAGCAGTAACAATAACTATCCTAATGTAGGCTTCCTCTTATTTACACTCTGATAATGATGAGTCTGTCCAGCTCTTCTCTTTCCTAGCCATAAGGGACTTTTATTTCTTTCCCTTGTTCTTTTGGTGAGATTTCTTATCACCATCCTCCCTTCTCTTCATAGGGAAATCAACAATGACATGCACTGGTTTGCTACAACAGTAATAGAAAATATTAGAAGAATTATGTTTACTGGGTTTAGAGACATACCTTTCCTCCTTGGAGGTTTTCCTCCAGTGATGAGCTGAGGTGAAGGGCCTGCTCTTCCAGTGCTTTTTCTTCCTCAGCCTATGGAGCTGCCTGGAAAAAATAGCAAAGTCCTCATCAGACATATTGTTGTTTGAAGCCTCTGATTTAAAGCAGTCTGAATCTACTGGTCTTCTTGGATGAGAAGGGGTCTTTCTCCTGCTTTTCCTACTGGCTTTAGCTTTGAAAGCCACTGACTTCTCTTTGGCTTGAGACTTCCAGATGGTCTCTTCCTCTTTCCTGATTGTTAGCTACATCTCATAAGAGAGCAGTTTTCCAAATAGGGTGTGAGGTTGAGTGTCACCCAGCTTAGCCATTTCTCTGATGGCACATATCTTTGTGTCCCAGTCTTTGTTGAGAGACTGGAGGAGCTTATCATTTAGCTCATAATGACTAAAGACCCATACATTGGTTCTTAGCTCGTTTACTATCCTGAAGAATTATTCATAGCAGATGGCTATGTTCTCTCCCTTGGACTGTCTGAAGGCCTCATAATCCTAGTTGAGCATGAAATTTATATTATCCCTGACCTCCTCTGTACCTTCAATGTTGATCAGTAGAGTGTCCCACATCTCCTTTGCAGTTGTGTAGTGAATCAGATATTAAAGGGTAGAATCATCAATTGCACTGGCAATGAAATTCTGAGCCCTCTTGTCCACGGTGGAAAGAATGACTTCATCCTGTGTCTTCTCATCATAAGTATTGGGTGTATGTATGTTTGCATACAAGACAGAAACTTTCACGGGGATGAAATGTCCTTCTCAACAGTTAAAGATTCTAGGGTCAGCTGCTTCCATGAACAGCCTGGCCCTCTCCTTCCAGATGCCAAATCCCTCCCTTCTTCAGATAGGAAGCTTCATGCCACCCAACTCCTTATATTTTACTCCTGAACCCATAAGGACAGACTGTAGTAACCTTGGAAGATCACTCAGATGGTTATATTCGTTTTGAGCAACCTCCCTCAGATACAAATTGAAAGTCTTTAATTTCATGGTAGCTTACAACCTAGGGGGTGAATAGGTTATCTCACTGATATTATTATCTTTTCAATTTTATTTTCTCTTTAATACTTAGTGTGTTGGTAGTATTTAGCTTTCAAGTACCTGGACAAAGAAAACAACACAGACAAGCACACACAGATTTATAGTGGTTCCCTAGCTTGTGGGAATACCCACCATGCCAACTTCCTCCTAGTCAAGGCACTTCTCCAAACCACTGCTCCAAAGTTCTTACATAGGTTCTGACTGAATGATGGTCATTCAATGCTTTATGATATGGCGTTGAATGAGCTTGCCTCACTCAACGCCTGTGGACTTAGTCAAATATCAACACATATTTTCTGTGGCTTTGACTTACATGGCAATACTTAATGAATATAGAGTATGCCATTGAGTGAGTGATTCTCACTCAATGCCTGTGGAATTAGCCACTTTTCTGCCCATTTCTTCTAAGGCTTTTACTGTATTGGCCTGTCTCACAGCCTTTTGCCTTATGTCATTGAGTGAGTTGACTTTACTAAATGTCTGTGGAATTAGCAACTTTCTCAGCTTGCCACTACTTTAGCTTTGACTGTATAGGCTCCACTCAGCGCTATAAGTCATCTTGCGTTGAGTGAGTAACCTTCACTCAATGCCTGTGAACTTAGATAGATTTTTATCTATCCATATCTTAGGTTAATGTTTACCTGACCTAGCCACTTAGGTAACCTATCCAATCATTGTTACTAGGACATCCCTGCATGCATTAAATCAGTAACTCATCAAATACAACTTAATGTATATCATTGACAAAATTGGCTTCCTCAAATCTAGGACATTGTGGGCAATGGACCCAACATAAGGGATATCTAGATCAGGGGATCTAGCGGGGCTCTAAGACACTTCCTTGTGTGAAGAGCCGGCTTGAAGACCTTTCTTGGAGGGAAAGAGAGAGAGCCAAACGGTCTGGGTAGTTGGTCGGTATAGAAAACCAAAAGAGTTTATTCCTTCACCGCCTTCGATCTCCGGCATCACGGAGATTAAACTTTTGTAATTTAAAACACCATTTCATCATGATTGAATAAAGTAATTTGTGTTTCTATTTTCTATATATATCATTCTAGTTGCTCTCTAGGGGATCTCTGAAGGGGGTGTATTTATCCAAGGAGAAATTTGCCCAAGAAAATGAGGTCTGAGAGGACTTAGCATAACCAACTGCACCTAAAGACCGGCCTGAAGGTCAAAGGCGCATACTAATCTTTATATCAAGATTTTGACCGGGGACGGGGCAGCCAGTTAAGCCATTACCGCATAGCGCCGCAACGCGGGGGCGATTCCGGACCGCAGCCCCAACAATCCCCCCCCGGAAACGACCCCGGGGTTTCGAACCCGTACCCCGCATATCCACCAATTGAGAGGACTTAGCGCAACCAACTGCACCAAAAGACCGGCCTGAAGGTCAAAGGCGCATACTAATCTTTATATCAAGATTTTGACCGGGGACGGGGCAGCCAGTTAAGCCATTACCGCATAGCGCCGCAACGCGGGGGCGATTCCGGACCGCAGCCCCAACAAGGTCTGTAACCTACCGCCGAGCGCTGGCTAGTTAACGCCCCAGGGTAGCTTCCAGAACTAGTTTTTCTTGCGAAAATATATTGAATTTATAATTAACGTGTCAAACCTTTTTCACCCCCTCCCCTCTAAGGTTGGACACACGATCCAACAAGTTCCTACAGTGTTGTACCCACTTTTTATGAGGAGGACATTCTCCATGGTGCATAAGTGATTGCTTCATAACCGATCGAGGAAATCCAAGTTATGGAGGAGGCCACTGTTACTCTCACCGACCCTTGCGATGTTCTTGATGATGTCGATGATTTATTTGTTCCACAACCTATCAGGAGTGAATCCGGGATCACTCACATAGATGAGAATCTTTTATTTTATTCTTATACTTTATTCTTTAATCCTGTACTTGTGTCTTCTCCTTTGTAGGATTAAACAGTGGAGCTGGTTAAGGATGTGGTTGGGCTTATTATGTTACCTGACACTGGATTTGATCAATTACATGAGGAGAAAAACATTGAGATTTCATTAACATATTATCTACCCTTGCCTAACGCTCAATGAAAGTATTATAATTCAGGTATGGGTGTAACTGCTTTATCACTGTACCGGTACCCGCTACCGAAATGGATAATGGAATAATTACCTATTTATTTTTGTTTTCATTGACAAATCTGTTAGCATATGTCAGCTACTAAATAAGTCGTGTTGGAAGGATAATAAACTCAGTACTTATATAGAAGTAGGAGTAGTGATAATTTAATTACAATAAATTATTGTTTAATTTAATTTTGATAGCATGTTTACATAATAATTTTGTAAAATTTAGTGTGCGCAGCATGCCCTATAAATAGTTTAGCTGATTCATCGCTAATCCTTGTCTCTTAGTTGTTCCATTTTGTTCATTGTTGTCGCACAAAATCTTGTTCCAGGAAAAAATTGACGGTTGGGAAGAATTTACAAATCATATGGTTGGACCACCCGTGTGTGTGTAAATCACATGACCGGGCAATTTTTATCTTATAAAAATGGTGGTCTTCTTCCATATTGCTCGCAGGGCCTACTGTTCTTCTCGATGGCATGATGTGTAAGTTATGCCTTATCTCGACTTTTGTGACGTTTCTCTCCCGTTTTCTCTAATGTTCTTCCTCACATCCCTCTCCTCTTTTCATTCTCAATCGATTGTGCATGGAATAATGGGTGTGAAGTAGCAAAAGGCTGTGACCAGGATTCTCTAAGGAGAGGGTTCTACTTTATCGTGGGTTGTTGGTAGGTCGACAGAGGAAATGCTGCAATTTTGGAGACACGAATATCTCAAAAGGTATAATTTGCTGCGATAGAAGCAATTTCTTGACCACCACTTAGTCTTTGTTTTGGAGATCGCCACCATCAGACTTTATAAGGTCGTGGACTGTCCACTCGTGTTGGGTTCATGGAGGAACCAATTTTCCATTGAGGAATATGGGTACCGTGAACTCACTCTCGAGTTCCTGACCACATTCCACATCCTTAAGGCTTTGGACGAGAGAACAAGTGAGCCCACATCTATATCCTTCCGTATTTGCAGCCGTACTCACCCTTATTGTATGGGTATCCTTGTAGTATTACCGGGATATACATCAAGGATGACCTCATGCAGTCGGATGTTCTCTACCGTCCTCACGAGTTCCCCATAGGGGTTTCTACTTATAAATTCTAGCATTCTATTACTGGAAGGACTAATTGTACGACGCTCGCGCGACAAAGGCCACCTAGATTATCTCCCTTGCGCTCTGATATGTTCAGCACTTGATCAGGCATAACATTAATGTCTGCACTAAGAGTCAGAACGTAGTGGGATGGAAGGATCTTCTCAATCTCTACAGTATGCACCGGTGGGTGCCCTTGCAATTTTGGCATGTTCTTGCCCAGTATCTTCTTCATCAGGCTACATACTTGCCCCTAAAGTCGATAGGACAGTCGCACTTCATCACTCAGATCACCAACGGATTAGGGGTCTGGTAGATGTTGCCCCCGATGATTGTTATATCTAGGGGCCATTCTATCTCTGTGGTTATGATTTAAGTGTTCAAGTTTGTTGAGAGGGTTCATATTGGACGAAAATGGTGTTATTAGATACGTGAAGTCAGAGCGGATGGTGCCTCTTATTCCGAGGCTGCAGAGGCGATCTCCTCATCTGAAACTCGGTTACTCGATATGCTTCTCCCCTGGCGGATGTTCCTGCTCCCCGGAGGCGTGCCCCTTGGCAGAGTGAAGTGTTACTGTTAGACATATCTGACCCTATCCCCAAGCCTGGATTCCCTCCTGCATAACCTGCTGTTGTTGTTTCTCTATACGCTAGGTGTCCTCATAAAATGGTAGTCGTAATAACCGTTTGTCATAAATACTACGTGGCTATCTTAACCTCTCACCCCGGCGAATCTTATGCACCGGTCGGGATAAAGAAGGAAAGGTAAAATATATGCATATAAAATGTAAGTACAAGGAGCTGGTATATCCCTACATATCATAAATATAATAGTAGCAGTGTACATAAAATATCAACATCAGTCTACTCTGGAAGTACTATAAGAGAAAGAGCAGTCAACTACCAGCATTTAATCTACAATAAAAATAAAACTTTACTTATAAAAATGCTCATACAGATTTATAAGTAAAGGATCGGCTTAACATAAAGAACTCAACATGTAAAAGTGCCCATACAAATTTTTATGATGAGGATCTTATGCGGTGCAATGCAATATAATGATATTTTATAATGCACCCAAGCAACTCAAGAACTCTGGTTGTTATGTCGATATAGTCCTTTAGTTCCCATTTTTCGAGCAGGTAGATAACCTCTCAGGCATAATCTGTCATGGCAAAATGGTGACAGTAGAGCGGGCATCTCCACTACTAGGCAGGTATCTACACTACCAGGCCTAGGCCTCTATACGCCTCAATGCTAAGAAAATAAAATCGGAGCCTCTGCACACTACGGTTCAGAAGGGGTCATGGTTAGTTGTGCATCAAGAACACAACCCAACTGGACTACAACTGGCACGGCAGGATCCTTTGAGAGCGTATTACCAAAGTACCAAGACAAACCATCCACGGGCACGAAAGGAGCCTCGGGAATGAGCACTGAGGACCAAGCCCAACCGCCCAAGGTCTATCTGTCAACTCCCATTGGTGTGATGACTTGCGAGCCCATAGACCTACAAAACTATCCTTAACCCAGGATTATGACACAACATGTCAACAAACACCGCATGTAATTACACTTAGTCATGCCATCAAGCATCCAAGGGCTCCAACCAAGTCCCTTCTCATCATACTAATCCCGTGCTCAAAAGCACTCAAGGGAACCACACTGAGTCCCTTATCATCATACCAAACTCGTGATCAAAAGCAATAAAGGCGTCCACACTGAGTCCCCTGTCATCATACCTAACCCGTGCTCAATAGCACGCAAGGGCTCCATCATAACCTAAGATATCGAATCCCTTCGATGGCTATATGACCCGCACCGCTACCCGTAGGGTGTTAACACAACTCTAAGCGATGGATTTATTCTAATCATACATTAAATTCATAAGGTGAATAAGCTCATAGCATGATCATGGGCATAATAGTCATCTAGCCCCTTTTTTAAGTTTTGCTTCCGCACACACATCAAATCATTTATCTTTCAACACATCATGTTTCTGGAAACTATGAGCATAACATATACATTTTTAGATGATTAATAATTGTGTACAAATAACACCACAAGTTCTATCTTTTGTTATAGTTCATCACATGTTATCGATTGCGTATATCGTAGAAGCGCACCAATTACTCTTCCAATACTTATCAACCATCATCGTATTATTGTATGTACTTTCATCGGATTTCATAGATAAACCTTTTGTTCATCCAAGATCTTTTAAAACACATACATAATGCATTAGATCATCACGGTATCCTCAAACTAGATTCCCCCAATGCAAGATGTCATCCAAGGCTATGACTTCCTATAAAGTCCAAGATTCAAACATCAGGCTAACACATCAACTACTTAGACAAAAAATATGTCTTGGCCTTATGTTAGTTTAACACAGCAAATTACATCGCATTTTGCGTGACCCACATTGCTCACTAGAAAATGTCCAACCATCCGTTGAAAAGGTCTTTCCGAGGGCTACAACTTTTGTTTTAAGCCTAAGACATAGAAGTTCTCAGATCATGGCTTAAATCGAGCACGAAGCTTGCTGCGTACAAAAAAATCAGATTTTTGCATGCATCATAATGTCGAACGAACGACATTAGTTCGTCTTCTTCCTCTAGTCATTCATACAAAGATATATTCAGCTCTTCCTCCTCCCTTATTCACCCTCATTAGACCACCATTCTTCAAAAAACCAAGTCCATCGTATTCATAATGAAGAGAGGAAAGGTTGAAGATAAGAAAACTCTAGGACAAAGGTCCTAGCGTGGTCTCTACCTAGGAAGTCTTCATTACACACCAAAGTCAAGCTCTCATGAGCGGACATATCTCCTATAATAGATCTAAAGATCTAGAACCAAGGGATAGGGTAGGAAGCTCATCTCATTTCCGGCCAAAGATCTCGTTCTTCTTCTTGGCGGCATGACGGCGTCTGATCCTCTTCAGATCACTCTCCTGGAGACAAGGAACACCAAAAGAAATGACTTCGGAGTTCCTACAGGAAGGTCCAGCACCGACGCTTTAGTCGTCCTTTATTGAAATACACCACCGACAACCTCTTTGTCTTCATCGAGCTCGACCCTGAAATAATGACTCGGCAAGGAAAAGTTCAGCTAGGGTTTTCAAGTATTCCTTTTTATAATTAAATATTACGGTTAAGGTCACTTCGCCACATGGCATGCTGTCATTGGACTACCCATCATAACATTAAACAAGCCCAAATGAAAAGACTGGTCATAAGTGTTAACCCAAAAATCGGAGATCCCTCCCAAGTTCTCTAGCTCGCCCCACTCAGGGGTACCCCCCGAGGGTCGCGATCTGCCTCAGCCTTACTTTTTTGGGCCAAGCAGACTCCCTTCTCCTATTCGCTCAGGCCGTGAGGTTAGGACGGTTTCCCCAGTCTAACCGCCCCGGTCGCATAGCTACTGCGTGCTATGCGGGACGGCGGGCTGCTCCCATAGCTCACCCTCGTAGGACACATAGTTATGCATGCTAACCGTACAACATTCTTCCTTACAGGAGGCAATATGAGGTAACGAGGACGATCTATGCGATCTACTCCTTCAGACCGCCAGGTCGCCCAATCGGAATCAACCCTAGACCAACGCAACCATCACGGGCTCGACAAGCTCATTCTCTGGCTTGCCATCAGTTTTCCCCCATGAAGGTGGCCTTCTCCTTAGGCCGCCTCCTCTGTTCGCCTAAGGGGCGCGGCCTCCTGCCGCTTACCGCCGCCGCCGCCTCTAGCTCGCTAGGGGAGCAGCCTCCTTCCGCTGCCCGCCCAGGCCGCCTGCCTGGGCGGCCTCCTGAGGCCAGGCCGCCTGCCTGGGTGGCCTCCCTTGTCCAGGCCGCCCCCTAGGCAGCCTCCCATGGCAAGGCCGCCCGCCTGGGCGGCCTCCTGTGTCCAGGCCGCCCGCCTAGGCGGCCTCCCTTGTCCAGGCTGCCCTCCTGGGCGGCCTCCTTGCCCAGTCTGCATGCCTGGGTGGCCTCCTGTGCCCAGGCCGCCCGCCTGGGCGGCCTCCAGGTGCCAGGCCGCCCCCCAGGGGCGGCCTCCAGTTCAGGGGCAGCCTGCCCTCTTCATCCCGCTCAGGTGCAGTTTGCCCTCTTCTAGATGCCAACCAGAAGTCTGCTCCCGTGAAGCCTGCATTCAACCTGCGGACTCAAAACGTCTGTCCGCCGAGTCCGCCGAGGTCATCGACGACCTGCTCCAAAGACCACGCCGCCTTCTTTGCTCAGGTCTCCCGACGACCTGCGGAATCAAAACGCCAGTCCGCCGAGTCCGCCGAGGTCATCGACGACCTGCTCCGAGCCCTCCCAAACCTTCATGATGACGTCATTGGGCCCCGATTCATAAAGATTCCCCTCGGGCCTATAAATAGGCCCTGAGACCTCTCATTTGGAGAGGAGCGCGAGAGAACTGCCAGCTTGATCAAGGTTTGCGACCTCAAATCTCCAGTCCGTCACAGCTTGAGGAAGCAAGGTCGGCAGACTCAAATCTCCAGTCCATCATAGCTTGAGGAAGCAAGGTAGGCGGACTCAAATCTCCAGTCCGCACTGGTGGTCGAGGACGGTGGACTTTGTTTTTTCTGTCTTCATCCGGCAGTTTGAGCAGCCTCTGCAGCCTCCGATTTCAAGTTCTCCCAAGTCATTGAGGACTGTGGACTTAGTTTTTTTTGCCCTTAGCAGACAGCTTGAACAAGACCGTCAGCCTCAGTTCTCTAGTCCTTTGACGCCTCTTTTACTTAGTCTCTGGCAATTTCTTCCATAGCCGCCAGCTTCTCCCATCTTACCCTTTATTGCTTTCTCTTGTAAAGGTGCAATAGCAAGTTGTAATACTGCTTTCTAATCAAGGAAAAATCCGCCGCAAGAGTGGCATTCAGGCCGCGGTGGGAGAAGTCTGTTTTTGCCGCTGCTAGCGGCCCCCTCTTCTTTTCTCTTCTCTCGACCCCAACCTACAAGCCCAACCGCCAAAGTTACGTCTGCTCGACAGCTACTGATCCAGCTTCTCTCTTGCTCAAGCAAGCTTCTCCCTTGCTCAAGCAGGCTTCCCGGCTGCTCTCGAGCAAACCTCTCATATATCCCCGGAACCCACTTATTCTCTTTAGCTTGTGAGATCGAACACCCCGTTAATTCAAAGGCACAATTCTTGCATCAACAGTTAACACGTGGCCTTTAGATCTTGATAAGACAGTGAAAGCAGTGGTTACTCATGACCGACCATCAACCAGTCGAGAGCCTTGCTCTAAGTCCCAGTGATGATTCCCTTTGGGAGGCCTTGGAGCAATCTCGCAGAGATACTGCACAACAGCTTCAAGCGATCAACCATACTCTAGCTGCTATCACCCAACGATTGGAAGCTCAATCTTTAGCAGCGCTAGCTCCTCCAATCAATCCAGCACCGGCATTTGAGACTCCTCAAGTTTATCCACCGTCCTATCGTCCTCTTTACACTCCAACCTTTCCGCAAGGGCCTGCAGCCCCTCTGCGATCTCAGGATGATGAGTTTGCAGTTCATCAAAATATTTTCCGGGAAGCTGCCCGGGGAAGTCCCGCTAGATTTCTGAACTTTCAGGGAAGTCATCCCTTCTCTTCAGCTCCTGCATTTGCTCCTCCAACAATAATATTTTTCTCCTATCCTCCTGCCCCTTCTACAGCTACAACTTATGCTCTTTATTTTCCTTATGCAGCAGAACAAGAAGAGCCATTGCCGTTTATAGAAAATGTTCGGCATGAACAAACTCAAGGCAATTTCAGAGAGCCTCGGTTACCCGTCTTTACATGAGAGACTAATCCAGTTAAACATCTCTATGCCTTCGAATCAGTCATGGCTCTCAAGACCCTCTAAGATGCAATTAAATGCAAGCTCTTTGTGACATCCTTCGATGGGCAAGTGAGGGATTGGTTCTATGGACTATGTCCTCAGTCCATCTCATCCTTCGCTGAGTTGAGAAGGGAGTTTTTGCTCAGATTTTCCACCTCTTCAAAGAGGAAGGGCGGTCCAGAATCCCTCATTGAGATCAGGAAGCGAGAGAATGAGACTTGGTCTGATTTTGTTGATCGGTTTCAGAGAGAGATATTGGACATTGAGATAGTTGACCAGGAGATGTATCGAGTGGCTCTCATTAATGGTTTGCAAGAGGGACCACTCAAGTTTGAGGCCAATGCCCGTGCACCAAAGACATATCAAGAGCTGATTGCCTTAGCTAACTCATACATCTGTGGTGAGATGAGCAACCCCAGCTTCGTATCCAAGATTGTGTCGGATAAAAATCCTTCTTCTGACAAGCAGCCTCCGAGGTCTCCTCGGAAAGACTTTTCATCTCACTCAAGAAAAACAAAAAGATTCCAGCACCATCATCAACACCTCTTCCCGGGCCAGGATCGTGCCCAAGAACGATTGTTACCATCAGCCCCACCTCTGAAAACAGCTTCAGTTCATCAGCCATAAGATGATGACTTGTCATATATTGGACTTGATGAGGCCATGCTAGAAGTATGCCAAATAATGAAGGATAGGGAAAATTCAAAAAGGCCTTACCAGCTGCCAAGTCAAAAATCAAGGAATTCAGATCTGTTCTGCGAGTTTCACAAAGACAGCGGACATTTGACTGAAAACGGTCGAGCGCTTCGTAAACTGGTGCAAAAAATGTTGAGGCAGGGTAAGATGCGTGGTCTGTTCCCGAATGATGACCACTCCGATCCGTCAACCTCAAAAGGAAAAGAAGTAGCGGACATTCCTTACAGCTCAAAGGGAGTGAATCAAATCAACACGTATCATGGCCTCGCTATAGGTGAGACCCTCGATGCTGATGATGTGGGCACCCTTGGAGACCTATTCTAAAGCAAGAAGGACATGGCAGTCCTCAAAGATCCTCGCAACCAATAACAATTACTCTTACTATATTTTGCTTATTTTCAAACACTCACTTTTCAACACTCCTAAGTGTTCTTTTGTTTCTTTCAATAAAGTTTATGTCGAAGTTCCGTACTGAGACAGTTCCCTTTTTGTAATGCTTCTCCTCTATATTTTTTCTCTTTGCCAAAGAGATCGCTGAACCACTGAGATATCGCCAAATCTTGTTGTTCCCTCCGTGGATTGTCCTCTGGCGTAAAACCACAATGACCACATATGATGAGGAGTTTCTCATATGTGCAATGGGGGTCGTTCAATCTATGATGGTGAACTTCAAGTTTTGGATCCCCGCCGATGTCTAGCGCAGTGCGTGTGCCTAGGAGAGGTAGCCTGTGATAGTTCTATCATGCTCCGTTAGGGATACGTTACAGTTACGATGATCTTTGCTGGGCAAGCAATGACGATCAAGTGAAATCTTGTCTCTTCGATCATCACACAACTGTAACGGATGAACACTCTATGGTACTCTCAATCTGTGCTTTCGCGGGACCCACAATGTTGTTGATCTCTTCAAAGACGAGCAATGTTGTAGACCATTTAGCTCACCTGGTAGAAAGGATCAACAATGTTTGTAACCCGAGGCAAGAGAGCAGTGTATCTATCACTTCCTTCTTAAGATTTTGCGCATGTTTCCCTTTTGTGCTCTGTCAAGGGAATGCGACAAGCCTGCTTTAGGTATAACTACGCCATGGATGACTTTTTGGCAAGTGATGCATAAGGCCCACGGGTGCTCTCCTGTGGCAGCATTCAACCTTTTTTAGCTCATCCTCGGGGTATAGCCCTCCTTTGTGCTTGGTCTTCTTACTGGTTAACAGGTTTAGTCCAACCTATCTAAGAGACACACTATATCTTTTGGCTTATGTTCATCTTATATGCATTGCTTACATGAAGCTCTATCAGATGATGATATACAAATTCTCTATTACTCTTATCGGATATTTTTGACATAAATCACTGATCAGAATATATGGTCCTTCTTAACTATCAAGCCATGCAATTACGATTCTAAATTGAGATGGTTTCATCTTGCTGATCTGGATTTCATGTTTACATTATATCTTATCATGCGGGACGATCATTATCACATTCTGATCTCTATTAGGTTAATAGCAAAGTCTACTTGATATGTCTTCTATCATAACTTATCTTATCAACAATCAACATTCGCAGATCCCTACAGGTACTTGCAATCTAGTTTTCTATCATATATGTTTGCTAACTCTTCTTTTGTAGAGATTAGCAGACATTCCCAAGTTCCCTCCAGGTACTTGCAATTTTAGTTTTCATTAATATATGTTTGCTAAGTCTCTTTTTTGCAGAGATTAGTAGACATTAGCAAGCTCCTCTCAGGAACTTGCAGCTTATTCTCTATTCCTATCTGCTTGCTCACTCTACTATTGCAGAGACTAGCAGATATTAGCAAGTCCCATTCAGGTACTTACAGCTTCATTTTCATTCATATCTGCTTGCTCACTCTACTTTTGCAGAGACTAGCAGATATTAGCAAGTCCCATTCAGATACTTGCAGCTTGATTTTCCTTCATATCTGCTTGCTCACTCTACTTTTTCTGAGACTAGCAGATATTTGCAAGTCCCTTCAGGTATTTGCAGCTTAATTTTCCTTCATATTTGCTTGCTCACTTTACTTTTGCAGAGATTAGCAGATATTTGCAAGTCCCCTTCAGAGTTTAATAGAAGACAGTTATCCGTCTTCATCATTTACCAAAGCAGCTCAGGTACACATAAGATGTACCTCTTTTTGCCTACATTGATTTTCTCTTTGCAGGGGAAAGATAAACATTGATAGATTTCTTCTGAGGAGAGATATCAGGTTCTATCTCTTCCAGTCTCTGGTTTTCCATTTTTCTTTTCTTGAGGGAAAGATCACGATTTTCGTGGGTCTCCTACTTTTTTGAAGTTCCCATCGGAACTTAAAAAAGTGCGGGGATTATGTTAACCCCAAAATCGGAGATCCCTCCCAAGGTCTCCAGCTCGCAAGTTGCGGCCCACTCAAGGGTACCCCCCGAGGGTTGCGATCTGCCTCAGCCTTACTTTTTTGGGCAAAACAGACTCCCTTCTCCTATTCACTCAGGCCGTGCGGTTAGGACGGTTTCCCCAGTCTAATTGCCCGGGTCGTATAGCTACTTCTTTCTATGCGGGACGGCGGGCCGCTCCCATAGCTCACCCTCGCAGGCCACGTAGTAAGGCCTACTAATCGTGCAAAATTCTTCCTTACAGGAGGCAATATGAGGTAACGAGGACGATCTATGCGATCTACTCCTTCAGACTGCCAGGTCGCCCAATCGGCGTCAACCCTAGAACAACGCAACCATCGCGGGCTCGGCAAGCTCATTCTCCGGCTTGCCATCAATTTTCCCCCATGAAGGTGGCCTGCTCCTCAGGCCGCCTCCTTTGTTCGCCCAAGGGGCGCGACCTCCTGCCGCTGCCCACTGACGCCTTCTCTAGCTCGCTAGGGGCGCGGCCTCCTGCTACTGCCCGCCCAGGCCGCTTTCTTGGGCGGCCTCTTAAGGCCAGGCCGACTGCCTGGGCGGCCTCCCTTGGCAAGGCTGCCCACCTGGGCGGCCTCCCTTAGACAGGCCGCCCACCTGGGAGGCCTCCTATGGCCAGGCTGCCTGCCAAGGCGGCCTCCCTTTGCTAGGCCGCCCGCCTGGGCGGCCTCCCTTTGTCAGGCCGCCCGCCTGGGAGTCCTCCCTTAGCCAGGCCGCCCGCTTGGGCAGCCTACCTTGGCCAGGCCACTCGCCTGGGCGGCCTCCTTTTCTCAGGCTGCCCGCCTAGGAGGCCTTCAAGTGCCAGGCTGCCCCCCAGGGGCGGCCTCCAGTTCAAGGGCAGCCTGCCCTCCTCAGCCCGTTCAGGTGCAGTTTGCCCTCTTCTAGCTGCCAACTAGAATTCTGCTCCAGCGAAGCCTGCAGTCAACCTGCGCACTCAAAACGCAAGTCCGCCGAGTCCGCCGAGGTCATCGACGACCTGCTCCTCAGGAAACGCCGCCTTCTCTACTCAGGTCTCTCGATGACCTGCAGACTAAAAACACAAGTCTGTCGAGTCCGCCGAGGTCATCGACGACCTGCTCCGAGTCCGCCCAGACCTCCATGATGACATCACTAGGCCACGCTTCAAGAAGATTCCCCTCAGGACTTTAAATATGCCCTGATACCTCTCATTTAGAGAGGAGCGCGAGAGAACTTCCAGCTTTATCAAGGTCTGCGGCCTCAAATCTCCAGTCTGTCACAGCTTGAGGAAGCAAGGTCGGTGGACTCAAATCTCCAGTGCGTCACAGCTTGAGAAAGCAAGGTCGGCGGACTCAAATCTCTAGTCCGCGCAGGTCGTCGAGGACTGTGGACTTAGTTTTTTCTTCCCTCAGCAGGCAGTTTGAGTAGCCTCTGCAGCCTCCGATTTCTCGTTCTCCAAGGTCATCGAGGACTGTGGACTTAGTTTTTTTCTGCCCTTAGCAGACAGCTTGAGCAAGACCTGCAGCCTAAGTTCTCCAGTCCTTTGCAGCCTCTTTTACTTAGTCTCTGGCAATTTCTTCCATAGCCGCCAGCTTCTCCCATTGTACCCTTTATTGCTTCCTCTTGTAAAGGTGCACTAGCAAGTTGTAATACTGCTTTCTAATCAAGGAAAAGCCCGCCGCAAGAGTGGCATTCAGGCCGCGGTGGGCGAAGTTTGCTGTTGCCGGTGCTAGCGCCCCCTCTTCTTTTCTCTTCTCTCGGCCCCAACCTGCAAGCCCAACCGCCAAAGTAACGTCTGCTCGATAGATCCTGATCCAGCTTCTCGCTTGCTCAAGCAAGCTTCTCCCTTGCTCAAGCAGGCTTCCCGGCTGCTCTCGAGCAAATCTCTCCTCTATCCCCGCAACCCACTTATTCTCCTTAGCTTGTGAGATCGAACACCTCGTTAACGGGAATGCGCAATTCTTGCATCAACAATAAGGGCATCATTCAGCATAGATATTGAAGTCGGTTCAACCTGTACCACAGTCTGGCTGAAAATCTTCTAAGTCAATTTCGTCATATATACATATACATACTCGACGAAGCTTTAAAGAAATCCGACGAATTCGTCGAGTCCTACTCGACGAATTCATTGAGTATTTTCGGCAAGATCCAAAAAACGGTGCTTCCTTTTATGACGAGTTACTCTAAAACGGCGGACATATTCATCGAGTATCACCCGATGAATTTATCTGATATCCGCGACAATATCCTCCGAATTACACTTATTCCACTGAATCTTCCTAGCCATTCTCGGCGAATTCTTTGAGTATGACTTAACAAATTCGTTGGATATATCTGACGAAATCTTGTAAAATTCCACTGGCCGAAAATCCTCTAAGTCAATATGTCGTATGCATCGAGTATCACTCAACTCCCGTCTAATCCAGTAGATGCACTCGACGCTCGTTGAAAGGCATCGTGAACACTTGATGCTCATTGAAAGGCACCGTAAACACTCGACACTTCCCGAATCCAGTCGATGCACTCGATGCTTTCCAAATCCAGTAGGCGCACTCGACGCTTTCCAAATCTAGTCGATGCACTCAACGCTTTCCGAATCAAGTCAACAGACTCGATGCTTCCTGAATCCAGTCGACGCACTAGACGCTTCCCGAATCTAGTCGATGCACTCGACGCTTCCCCCGGCTCGAATGCAAGCCTTCCCACCAGTGCACCCCAAGTCTGAGTCAACTCTCTTGACTCAAAAACATTTGCGAGGGTTCTAGCATGCATCGGGGCATTACAAATCCTATATAAAAAATAAAAGAATTCTTCCACGAAATTAGGGTAAGTCTGTGGAGGGAAACAATGTATAAAGAATACAAGGTATGCGATTAAGTTTACCTTGGGGAAACAACTCTGGGAAGCGCTTTCGCATCAAGTCCACCAGCTCCTTACTATACTCCTCTTTTCCATGATTAGGCCATTGAACCTTCACCAATGGAACACTCTTTCCATGCAAGCTCCTTGTTTTGGTATCCACTATCCGCACCGGCTCTAGTCAAAAAGACCTATCTCTAGCCATTGTTCCATTTGTAGTGGTACATGCTGGTCGGGTCGTAGTAGTGCTTTCCAAAGCAACGACACATGGAAGACATCGTCAAAATGTTCTAGCTCTGGTGGTAGCTCTAGCAGATAGGCTAAAGGGCCAATCATCTCCAATATAACATAAGGCCCCACATATCTCTGGCTGAGCTTCTTTCTACCATGCACATGTGACACTCCATGCATTGGCCTGAATTTCAAGAACACTTTGTCACCCACCTTAAATTCCACCACTCGGTGTTTCACAATATCGTACTTTGCCTGCCGACTCTGAGCCTCCAGCATGCGGTCTCATATTAATCTAACGATAGCATCGATGACATCAATATATTCCACTCTTTGGTTCTTAATACTGCACCCACGATAATGGAGTTCTACACCTCCTCCCATAAAGTGCTTCGTAGGGTACCATTCCAATGCTAGCTTGATAACTATTAATATATGAAAACTCCACTAGTGACAAAATCCTTTCAAACGGCTCGCCCCTATCCAACACGCATAATGTCATCAAATCTTCCATGGTTTTGATAGTCCTCTCATACTAACCGTCGGTCTAAGGATAAAAAGTCGTACTAAAGGAAAGGCAAGAGCCCATTTATGCTAGAACTACCCTCCATTCCTTGGAAGTGAAGCAACCATCGCGGTCAGAGACATTTGTCTTGGGCACCCCATGGTACCGCACAAACTGCTCAACAAAGAGACGCACCAAAACATCAATATGTGATTCCTTCCTCATTGGAATGAACCTGGCAACCTTCGTCAAGCGATCCACTATCACCCAAACTGAATTGTTCCCAGAGCGCGAGCGAGGAAACCTATGGACAAAATCCATGGAGATATCTTCGAACTTTCACTCAGGGATGGGTAATGATTGCAATGATCCTCCCGGGCTCTTACACCCCACCTTCACCCTTTAACAAGCCTCACAGTGCGTAACGTAATAATAAATATCTTTCTTCAATCCAAGCCAGAACATGGTCTTTCGCAAGTCATGATACATCTTGGCAATCCCGGGATGCACTGAATATGTAGTGTAATGAGCCTCTCTCAAGATGTCTTCCCGGATTCCACCGCCCTTGGGAATATAGAGCATGTCACGGAAATTAATGAGGCCTTCCTTCAGAGTATAATCTTCGACATATCCACTCTCAATTTCCTTAAACACAGGGGCCAAAGAAGCATCCTTCCCTTGCTCTGCCCGGATCCGCTCACGGATATCACATACTATACTCAAGGAAGCCAAGTATTCCGTATACGTCTCAGAATAATTCCTACATACTAGCATAGTCTCCATCTCCTCGAGTACTCGAGCCAATTCCATACATATCATTCGAGGCTCAGGGCTCGATGCTGGTACCTTTCTGCTTAATGCATCTGCTACGGAGTTTGCTTTCACTGGGTGGTAGTTCAACGTAAACTCTTAATCGCACACGAACTCCAACCACTGCCGCTGCCTCAAATTCTACTCCTTTTGAGTATGAACATATTTAAAATTCTTATGGTCTGAGAAAATCTCGCAATGAACTCTGTATAGATAGTGCCTCCAAGTCTTTAGGGCGAAGACCACTGCCCCTAATTCTAAATCATGCACTAGGTAATTAATCTCATGCTTCTTCAACTGTCTTGAAGCGTAAGCAATCACATGTCCATGCTGTATCAAAACTGCCCTCATACCTTGATAGGACGCATACGTGTAAACCTGAAATCCTTCCTTCCTGGATGGAAGGGCTAGGATTGGTGTAGAGGTAAGACAATCCTTCAGCTCTTGGAATTTAGCCTCACACTGGGATGTCCACTAGTATGGCACACATTTCTTTGCCAAGGCTGTGAGAGTAAGGGATATCTTCAAAAATCTCTCCACAAACTTGCGATAATACCCTACAAGTCTAAGAAAACGTCGTACGTCGGCCGTCGACCTCAAAGGAGACCACTCCTTCACATCACGCATCTTGGCCGAGTCTACTTCTAATCCAGCACCACTGATAACATGGCCCGAGAAGGAAACTTATCGGAGCCAAAACTCGCACTTGCCGAACTTAGCAAACAAGGAGTGCTCTCTTAACTTCTCCAATGCTAGGACCAAGTGTTGTGCATGATCCTTCTCCATATTTGAATAGACTAACACATTGTCTATGAAGACGATGATGAAGACATCCAGATACGGCTCAAACACACTATTCATCAAGCTCATAAATGCGAAGGGGGCATTTGTGAGTCCAAACAGCATTACCGTGAATGCGTACAGGCCGTACCTTGAACTAAATGTTGTCTTCTGAAAATCTTCCTCTCTAACTCTCAACTAATAGTACCCTGATCATAAGTCCAACTTGGAAAACCAGTGCGCCTCACCAACTAATCAAAAACTGGTCAATCTGGGACAAAGGTTAAGTGTTTCACACAGTCAATCGGTTAAGCTCCCGGTAATTTATAAAAAACCGAAGCGACCCATCCTTCTTTACGAACAACACTGGAGCTCCTCATGGCGATTAACTGGGGAGAACAAATCCAGAATCTACCAACTCGTGAAGCTGTACCCGAAATTATGCTAGATCATTTGGGGCCATCCGGTAAGGGGTTCGAGAGATGGGTTTGGCACCCGATACTAGTTTGATCTGAATTTTGCTTCTCTATTTTGGGGTAATCCTGGCAGCTTCTCCAGAAAAAAATACGGAAAATCCCGAACTACGGGAACATCCGCTATGCTGCCAACTTCCGTCATCATCTAAAAGCTAGAGCTCCCCATTCCGTAATCTATACACAACCGAATCAAACCATTCTTCTTCTTTACTAACAACACTAGAGATTGTAACGTCCCTAGCCGATCAAACGGGAAAAGCCACGGCTCCGCTCTAGGTGATGTTACCGGTCTGCAGCCCAAGCCCCCCAACCCCTCTCCAACCCACTGGCGGGTTGTTGGTGGCCATAGCCTCCTGTTGATGAGTCAAACTCGATAGTCAAGCGCACATTACGGGGACTTCCCAGGAGGTCACCAATCCCAGTACTACTCCATCACAAGCACGCTTAACTATGGAGTTCTTTCAACTCTCATCACCAGTTGAGCTGCAGCTCAACTGGTGATGAGAAGTGAAGGAACTCCATAGTTAAGCGTGCTTGGGAGAGAGTAGTACTGGTATGGGTGACCTCGTGGGAAGTCCCTGTACAACCCAACTTAACTGTCGAGTTCGCTTATCAAAAGGGAGGTTGTGGCCACCAACAACCCGCCAGTGGGCTGTAAAGGGGCTGGGGTGCTTAGGATGCAGCCCGGTAGCGTCGCCTAGAGCGGAGCCGTGAAATTGTTACGTTGTATCAACTAGGGTCGTTATAGATATCCCCATGGAGATGAACTGGGGCAAACAAATCCAGAATCTACCAACTCCTAAAGCTGCACCCGAAACTCTACTAGCTCCTTTGGGGCCATCCGGTATGGGGTTCAATAGACGGGTTTGGCACCCAGTAATAATTTGATCTGAAAGTCCACATCTCTATGTGGGGGTAATCCTGGCAGCTTCTCCGGAAGAACATCCGGAAAGTCCCGAACTATGGGCAAATCTGCTATGTTGCCCAGTTCCTTTTTAATCTTAATTCTTATAGCAAAAACTTCATCTCCATGCGCATAGTCCTTGATGGCATTGAATAGAGGATATTTGCATACGTGGTACGGATTTAATACCTTGGAATATGATCTCTGAATCCCCGAGCATCAACATAATCTCCTTTATTGCAAAGTCGATTAGGGCCAGGGTCCACTTTAGCCAGTTCATTCCTAAAATAAGATCGAACTCGGGTAGCAGCAACATTGTTCCTGCGATTTCAAAAAGCTTTCCTCCTTTGTACACATCCAGGGTGCATTAGGCGAATGCATTTATCATGGAGCTACCGGGAGTCGACCTCTCCTGTTGGCTCCGGTGTAATGTCTCACCCCTTCCAAGTCCTTCACAAAATCTGACGAGTTGAATGTGTGTGCCATACCTGTATCAATCACGGTATTTTTGGGCCTCCCATTTATAGTCACCATGCCTAAATGTTAAACCGTAATATGACTACCTTACTATATTTCAGGCATAAGTTAGGGAATATAATTATGCGTGCGATGAGAAGCAAGGCTACATAATACCTACTATGACAACCTGTGGTTCTCCGTTCTTGAGTCATAACTAGAGCAAACATCTGCTACCGGGCAGGTACAAGATTTCTTCCTCGTGGTCCTTGTCCTCGACCACATATTTGTCCTCGTCCTTACTAAGCCGACGGAGGAACAATAGGGGGAACATCTCCACCTAGCTGCGGATAATACCGCCGGATGTGGCCCGACTAATTACACTGGAAACAAACTTGCCCGAATGGCCCTCGGGGTTGTTGATATCATTGCATCTGCTTAGGTGGAGGCAATGCTGGCTATAGGGTCGGGCGCCCCATCCTAAAGTTCTTACGGAAGAGGCCACCCCCTTTTGATTTCCTGCTCCTCCACGAGCATTCTGCCTCCTCGTAATGTTGGGCCCCGCTTCCATCACGCCAACTGTTGGTCTCTTACCATTGGCCTGGACTCCCAATTGGTCCGCTTCCAACCTCTTTTCCATATATACTATCTCCGCTAGGCTCGAGTCTGCTATAAACACAAGTGCTTGCCTTAGGTGATCTTGCAAGACTTTGTAAAACCATTTCACGTACCCGCGATCATCCAAACTATAGGAGTCTGCAAACCTTGCAAGATGCTGGAACTCCCGCTAATATTCTGCCACTTACTTGGATCCTTGCTTCAACTTCAGGAACTTTTCTTCAAGCTTGTCGCGAGGTGTGGAAGGAATGAAATGCTCTAGGAAGACGTTTGAGAATTCATTCCATCTTATGTCTGTATAAATACGTCACTCAAAAGTGGAGCCTATAAGGGACTTCCACCACCTCTTTGCTTGTGTTTCGAGGACAGACACTGCTAGAGTAACTGCCTTGTTTGCTGGGCATCTAATTTCGGGCATAAATTCTTGCACAACATCTAGCCATTCCTCAGTACGAATAGCCGACTCCATCCATGGTAAGCAGGCGGGGAGAGAGCTCACAAGATACTCAACAAATTAGAACCTCGAGCCTGCTGTTGTATCAGGGCCTGCTAAGATCTGAACATATCTAAGTTTTCCATGAGGGTTTGTCCCAATTCCGACTACTAAAATTGAGTAGGGACGGAAGGGGCAAGAGTGCCTACTACTGACTTTGTATGTGCCTGGATCTAGATATAAAGGCAGAAACCTAACATCAGGTTAGTTAATCGTAGGGTAACAACTGGACATACTTAGTGTGAATTACACATGGGCACACCACTGCTTCCGCTATGTCAGTTTGATCTCAAAATAACCAATCGATCAGGGGTCGCACCATTGTTAGATGACTTCTTTAGGTCAGGATCGTTGCAAACTGATACCATTTGTAAGAGCCCCCTCCCGGAACATAACACATGGTCGAAGGGTTTATTATTCCCAGAACAGCCGCCTTGTGGTAACGTCAACGCACGGGTTGACCTTTACTAAAAGACGCATATTCTGCCGGCTCTCACAAATATCATCCATTCCAACCCAACATAAAGACAATAAACAGAAGTCAAAATCCACACTAGTACAAGTACAAAAGAAAAGACATAGGTAGCTACATAGCTTCTAAATACATCAGAGTTAAGTGCCATAAGAGCTACAACATATAGTCTCTAGAAATCTCACCTAAGTAACCGACGAAAGCGATGGTATCAGCATATCAGGTCCTGTCCCCTTGGACTGGCTGCACTCCTACATAACTTGTGTTTGCCACTACTCCGCTGTGTTTCCTCAAAAATGGTAGTCGTAGCAACCGTTACTCATAAAGACTAAGTGGCTATCTCATTCTCTCACCCCGGCGGCTCTTGGCACCGGGCAGGAGAAAGAATGAAAGGTACAATATATGTTTATAAACTATAAGTACAAGTAGGTGGTATATCCCTACATATCATAAATGTAATAGTAGTAGTGTATATCAAATATCAACATCATTCTACTTTAGAAGTACTGTAAGAGAAAAAGTAATCAACTACCAGCATTTAATCTACAATAGAAATAGAACTTTACTTATAAAATTACCCATATAGATTTATAAGTTAAGGATTGGCTTAACAGAAAGTAACTCATCATATAAAAGTGCTCATAAAAATTTATATGATGAGGATCTTATGCGGTGCAATGCAATGTAATGATGGTTTATGATGCACCCATGCAACTTAGGCACTCTGGTTGTTATGTCGACATAGTCCTTTTGTTCCCACTTTTTGAGTAGGTAGCTAGCCTCTCAGGCATCATCCATCGTGGCTAAATGGTGAAAAAAGAGCGGGCATTTCCACTACTAGGCGGGTATACACAATATCAGGCCTAGGCATCCATATGCCTCAACGGTAAGAACACAATAGCGGAGCCTTAGCGTACTATAACTCAGAAGGGGTCTTTGGTAGATGAGCACCAATAACACTGACCAACTTGCCTATAACAGGCACGAAAGGAGCCTTTGGGAGTGTATCCCCAAAGGACCAAGCCCAACCGTCCACTGACACAAAAAGAGCTTCAAGAATGAGCACAGAGGACCAAGCCTAACCGCCCAAGGTCTATCTATCAACTCCCGTTAGTATGATGACTGGCGAGCCCGTAGACCTACCACACTATCCTTAACTAAGGATTATGACACCGCATGTCAACACACTCTGCATGCAGTTACACTTAGCCATGCCATCAAACATCAAAGAGCTACAACCGAGTCCCTTCTCATCATACTTGTAACACCTCTATCCGTCACATAGAATATAACAGAGCGTCCGGCCGTGGCCCCACACCATATTCTATAGACACTCAACGGAGTTACATGTGATTATCCGAACTACTAACCGAATCCTAACTCAGAGCATTCTAGCGAAAGCTTCAAGGGTGAATTTGAAATCAACACATAAGAATGTCTACTACATATAAATATCTCTGGAATGTTTACAAAATACACAAAAGTTACGGCCTTAAGGTCTTACAACTCTTTCCTTTACAAAAGTGGTTCATACATCGGCACGCAGGCTGGCCACACATGAGATAGTAAAAGTTTGCCTTAGGGCCTTCAAGAGCCATCCAATAGCAACATAAGGGACTTCAGCCCGCTACTTTCCACTTGGCTCTCCAGTACCTGTATAGTAAGACCCACCTAAACATTGCAAGCAAAGCGACAGTTAGCATTAGATGACCAATTTATAACGACCCTACCCCTCAATCGGGGCAGAGTTCTCCTTCCTTTCAAACAGTAACATATATATATTTTTGGCAATAGGAAAGTGAAACTTAAGCATCATTCACCACAGATGCAGGCTCGATCGGCCACATGCCTAATGCACTCAGGGCACCTTATCGGTGTACCGGATCTCCCGAGTACCACCACCATCCATAGTCTCAGACTTGATGGTTGAAACTTGAGCAATTCTCTCTTTTCTTCCTATAAGTCAAAAAATTTAAAGGAGCTCTCACAGATTCAATCTAGTGACACACTCTAAGTCAATCGTCATAAGGTGAGTGTAGGTTAGCCAAAGCCCGTTGCTCAAACCGTCATGTGCCGAAAGACAAAACATTCATGGTCGTGACATGACACGGGTTCAACGTCCCCCTTGTGCCTAAGAAGAACTATTTAAGTTCTCACGAATATTGCCCGCAGGTCTCCCAGAGACAGGCTTTGCAACCAATGGACCTCATGTGTCCACTAGATTGGCCTCACAAATATAGCTCACTGGGATCTAGCGTCGGCGGTAGCACTACTGCTGCGCGGTAGGGACAGAAGCCGATTCTTCCCCATTTTTTGGTGTTTTCCTGGAGATCAACTCCAGTACTATCCTTGCAGCATCCTGCACACCCCAAGACTCCGAATTCTACACATTGAACAACACATTTTATCCACGGAGTCTTCTCCATTACGCAAATCAATTCATCACCAAACCAGACCAACCTGTCCAGATGGGCTTCACACAGCATGCCTATTCCGTATTTCGATTCCGGATCTTTATGAAAGTTTTATCGGGGATCACAATGATCTAACCACAGGAAACCACCCTTTTCTTCACCTTTTAAAGAGGGATTCCAAACACGTATGCAAATATAGGACTTCACTTGTCCAAGGAGAAAGTTGTTACCCTCGTAGTTTATTTTGGAGCCATTGTGAAGTCATTTATACGGATGGAAAGGATCGCCTCACTTTCCCCTTTACGGATCTTGTCTCAGCTCTTAAATCTGACGACAGGATCTCCTTCCCCTAGCTTGGAAGGGTCAGGTTCAGACTCTTTCTCTCAAGAACCTTAAGAAATAAGAGAAAGAACAATGACAATTCAGTCTCTTGTACAGCCTATATCGGGAGACTACTGCTACGCGGTATCTACTACCGCTGCGTGGAATCAAAGGCGGTTGCCGCTTGACCCAATCAACATCGCGTCGTTGATCCAAAATAGGCTCCACCGTACTGCCATGTGGCAGGCTACCGCTCCGCGTCGAGTTACTTCCAAGCGGTACTTTAACTCAAGATATCGCAGCACGTTAGCTCACTATCGCCGAGCGGTAGTCACTCTACGCTTCGCTGAAGACATTGAGAGCATTGAGTATTATAACCATGCGATAATATACTACTGCCACGCGGTAGGCCTCTCGACGATTCATTGAATGCGTTGAGTGATAGCGCCACACGCTAGCTTACTACCACCGTGCGGTAGATTCCTGAGCCATTAGACTATTTAATTCCATAGCTAATGACGGCGTTAACTCTAACGCTACACGTTAACATCCAATCCTTGGATGTTTGAGTCATTACAATTCTCCCCTCTTTTAAGGAATTTCATCTCGAAATTTTATTTATTGAAAGGAAATCAGTACATCAGCTTACAACATTAATTTACAAAAACAACTCGGGAAATTCCTATCACAGGGATTGCTCATGCTCCCATGTCAGTTCTTCACGGCCACAGTTGTCCCAACGGACTTTGACTATGTCGAATGCTTTGTTCCGTAGTTGCATGATCTTCGTATCCTCGATGTGAATGGGTCTAACCTTCGTCATTAGCCCACTATCGACCGGTACCTGATCATCAGCGATTACTTGCAGCACCGATATATGAAACACATCGTGCAAACCACTCAGCTCTGCTGAAAGAGCTAATCGATAGGCAGCTTCTCCAATCCGCTCAACCACTTCAAACGGACCAAGATACCTCGGACTCAACTTTTTCAAGCGCCGAATCCTAGACACTCTTTTGAATGGCATTATCTTAAAATATACACAATCGCCCACCACAAACTCAACGTTTCGGTACTTGGTGTTGTAGTATTTTGCCTGACTATATTGGGCTACCAATAGCCTCTCACGTATCAAGTGGATAGTCGATTTTGCATCTTTGACTTCCTTCCGCTTATACAAGTTTGATTCGCCTGTCTATGCCCAAGCTAAAGGTGTACGACATTTCCTACCGTATAAAGATTCATAGGGCGCCATATGAATACTAGCGTGATTGCTATATTAATAGGCGAACTCGATCATATAGAGATGGTCCTCCGACCTCTTCCAAAAATCCATGACACACATCCGGAGCATATCCTCCATTATTTTGTTGGTCCTCTCAGTCTGACCATCCGCTTGTGGATGAAAGGCCGTACTAAACTTTTGTTGAGTACCCAACAACTGGTGGATTAGCCTCCAATCAGCAGAAGTAAAGAGCCCATCTCAGTCACTGACGGTGTTACTGGGCAAACCGTGCAATCATATTATGTTGGCCACATGCAACTTAGCAAGTTTTTCCAATGAATCGTCCTTCTTGTTTGGTATGAAGTGAGATACCTTTGTCAATTGGTCAACGATCACCAGAATGGCATCGTTCCCACTCTACTATTTCGACAGCCCATGAACGAAATCCATAGAGATATCATCGAACTTCCACATCGAAATTGGTAATGACTTCAGGAAACCTCCAGGATTATGAAATTCCACTTTTACCAAGGCGCAAGTCTGGCACTTCGCCACGTAAAGAGCTTTTCTTTCTTCAAACCTTGCCACCAGAAAATCTTTTTCATATCTTTGTACATCTTTGTGCTCCCTGGGTGATTGAGTATTTCGTGAAGTGTGTCTCATACATCAACTCCTCTCGTAATTTTCCAACATTCGGGATGCCTAAATTACCGTATTTTCGCAGAAGACCATCATCCAAGGAGAATTGGGAATTAGACCCATCCGCTGCATAGCGTTTCAAACTTTCATCGAGTTCTGTTGCTCGCCGTACCCTATCAGCAAGGTCATACTATACCTTCATCCAGCGTAGGCACGCATTTGCAGTAAAATTCTTGACAACTCAAGAAATCTCTAAGGCCTCCAACTTCTGGATAAGACGCTCATCATGCATCTGTAACCAACTTGCCCTTATCGGAGTCCGCCGACTCAAGGCATCCGCGACTACATTTCCCTTCCAAGGAGTATAGTGTATCTCGAAGCTGTTGTCCTTGAGGAAATCCATCCACCTCCATTGCCGCATATTCATATCCTTCTGATCTGTTAATTATTTCAGGCTCTTATGATCCGTGAATATATCCACTTTCATGCCATATAAGTAATGAAGCCACAACATAAGCGCAAAAATTACAGCCGCCAACTCCAAGTCGTGGACTGGATAATTTCGCTCATGCACTTTCAACTGGCGTGAGCCATAAGTAATAACCTTTCCGAACTGAAGAAGAATGCAGCCTAAGCCGCTCCTTGAAGCATCACTATAAATATCGTAGCCGTCTGTACCATAAGGCAAACATAAGATAGGCGGCATGGTCAAACCATTCTTTAGCTCTTCAAAAGCTCGCGCACACTCCGGTGTCCAAACAAACTTCTGATCATTCTTCATCAACATAGTGAGAGGTAAGGCTATCTGCAAAAAGTTCTCTACGAAGCGCCTGTAGTACCCAGCAAATCCAGGGAAACTACTGACTTCTGCTTTAGTAAGATAACACAGGCCACTCCCGTATCGCAACTATCTTTGCCGGATCCACCACAATACCTTCTCCACAAACCACATGGCGAAGAAAATTCACTAACAACAGCCAAAACTCACACTTTGAGAACTTGATATAAAGTTTGTTTCTCCTTTGGGTGCGTAAAACCATCAGCCAATGATTTGCATGATCTTCTTCGAACTGAGAGTACACCAATATGTCATCAATGAAGACGATCAAAAACATGTCCAAGTACTCCCTAAACATTTGATGCATCAAGTCCATGAATACCGATGGTGCATTTGTTAGCCCAAACAACATTACAATGAACTCATATTACCCAAAGCGTGTACCAAACTCTATCTTGGGAATGTCACATTCCCTAATCCTCAACTGGTAATAGCCCGAATTTAAATCCAGCTTCGAGTAAATAGTTGATCCCACCAACTGATTGAACAAGTCATCAATTCGTGAAATCAGATACTTGTACTTCTCTGCCAGCTTATTCAGCTCTCGATATTAAATGCATAGACGCAAGCTTCCATCCTTCTTTTTCACAAAGAGGACCTGTGCACTCTAATGTGACATACTTGGACGTATATTGCCTTGCTCTAGAAATTCTTGCAATTGAACTTTTAATTCCGCCATCTCCTTTGATGCCACTCAGTACGGTGAGTGGGCCACAGGTTTCGCACCTGTCACCAACTCAATAGCAAAGTTAATCTCCGCTGGGGCGGTAAACCAGGGAGATCCTTAGGAAACGCATATGCATACTCCGATACAATAGGATCGTCACTCAAACTGGACTTCCGCTCAACAGCCTCCAACAGCATGAAGAACAACTCTGCGCCCTTCCGAACAGTCTTGAATACCTGGAGAGTAAACATCAGTATCTTGCTCGATCCTTGCATACTAGCGAACTTAGTCTCTCATTCGGTATTCTTTCCCAATATGACTTCCTTAGAGTGGCAATCTATATAGGCACACTGCTACGAGAGACAGTCCATACCAAAGATTACATCAAACTGCGATATCAGCAGCACAGATGCTTCCAAACCAAATTCACGACTTCCTATCTGCACCTTAACACAGCAGGCTAGATCTGTGTGCATTAACCTCCTGTTAGGTAGAAACACATTCAATCAATATGCCAGTATAAACAATGACACTCTGATACGCCCCACAAAGTCCTCAGACAGAAAGGAATGAGAAGCTCCTCTATCGAACAATGCTTTTACTGAATATTCTGATATCAGGACAAAGCCTAATTCAAACAAATCATACACAATCAATGCACAAGGTACTAAGTATGGAAAGCAGTAAAAACTAAATCTTAACTCATACCTGTTATGACATCACTTTGTTTTATGACTTCCTGCTGGCCAAGATTATAGACTCAGGGTTTCCCTCGAGATGCAGTGTAAGACCAGAATTTTTTTTCCTACGCTACTAGGCTTATGCCCATAATCGCCATTTTATGGTGACACCGACTCTTGGGAAGGTCGTCACAACAAAACGCCGATATTGCCGGCCTTAAGAATCCCTAAAGAATTGAAGTTTATAGCTAAAAGACTAAAAGTCAAGTCCATAATCACTTATAACATATGAAATAAAAATCATAGTAATGTCCACATGATAATGAAAGTACTGAAACAGATTAGTAAAATAGAAAAATAAACGGGATTATGCTCGGTACATCAACTTCTCACTACATCACTCTAACGGAAGCGAAGTAAAAACTAATCACTCACGGTGCCGGAGGCTGGTGCTCCCGTACTAGACTTGCCCACCTCCATATGCACCGTACTTCGCTGGTGCTGCATCATCTGCTGCTTCTCTCTGTCCCCCATCCAGAGTTCTTAAATTGTTTGGTCCACCGACCGTTAGTCAATATTCTAAGCCAACTATCATCCCTGCCTCGCCCCGTGAGACCTATGCACCGTGCGGGAGGAGAGATAGGGAAGCTTATGAATGTGGAGAGTAAACAAAACAAGTGACGGTGGAACTATCTAGTAGTTAAATAGTAAACATATACAGGAGTCCAAACTAACAGTTCTATAACATGTAAGCAGAAATAAAGGACATAAGTATCGTAACAAGTAAATAACTTAACCTTAACTTATATGAATGCTCATACAAACTTATAAGTTAAGGGGTATTTTGCAAGGCTACCCTCGTATAAGCTATCCCATGCTAGTTTATACGATGGGGTGTCAGGTTATATGCAGGAATGAGTGTAATAAAATATTATGCCATGATTCATGCAAGTGTAACCTACACACACAACTCTATATGCACAAACCTTAAGTTCCCCATTTTGTAAGCTAGCTTCACTCCAAGGAGCCTCCGTAGTGGCCAACAGAGACAGTGGGTTATGCCACCCCACTCCTAGGCGGGTATTCACACTACCAAGCCTAGCCCTTATGTATGTCTCTGAAGGACACTCCAGAGTCTCCACGTACTATTCTGACCAACCGCCAGACTTTTCCTCGGCTATGTGTAAACCACAACCGCCGAGTCAACGTATTAACGTCAGTGTGAATGATCAAGAAATATCAAAGACCCACCACTTAATGCACATACATTCATGAATACCCGAGCCATCGGCTCCCCGGACTAACCTGTTCGTTACAACTACCTTCAGAGCCCTCGGGTCTCTGGGTTTACTTGCCCATTTACCCAACCACCGAGCCTACCGCTCGAATAACCAAACCAAAACTCCCAAGCCATCGGGGCGATTGAAAGTGAAGCCTTATTTTTTACTATTTGCTCTTTAATATTTATTCTTACGGTTTAGGTTAACCTTGGACTGCCTAGGGTATTCCCTGTGAAGGGCTCTCGAGGGCACTAGAAACTACGATGCGCTGATGCCCAAAACTCCCTTTCACAAGGCACTTATTATTGTGATTATCTACCCACAAGTCACAAACCCTTAGCATTACACTTGAACTAACCTTGAGTGTACCTTAGGCTTTCCAAGGGAAAGGCGATCCATCGTCGATCCTGAGTACCACCTACCATCGTGGCCACCAAGACTCTCACAACCTTGACTCAAATTGGTGACCTCACTCTTTCTCAACAAGGCTAGGTACACCAACCGCCCTTCCCTCAATAGGTTTGACATGTTACCCTACTTTTACAATTTCTACTATGTGCAGACCAATTATCCTGCACGATGTGTATGAATGGTGACCCCTTCAAATATTCATCCAAATGACCTAATATTATTACTGGGGGTTAATCATGTTATTGTAAGATTAAATCCAGAAGACAATATTTTTCCAAACTTATTTGGCATTTATTTAAGTTTCTGCAAAATCAGGCCAACCGTGCTTTTGAACACCAAGTACAATATTCTGACATGATATGGTCTTAACAAAATTATGGTAGATTAATATCATCAAAATATAAATAAATACCAAAGTCCTAATTTTTACAAGAAGAATTTGACCATCAATAAACTATTGAATAAACAACTACAATATATGGATATATAGGGGGAAAATAAAATTATTCATCCATAAATTATAGGAAAATTACCAGATGACAAACATAATTAGGAGAGACTATTGACCAAGGATTATTATTTTCCAATCTTATTTGGTCACATAGTTAATTTATTTAATAATCCTCTACATATAGCACTTTGTGAAACAACTTGTATAGATATGCTTCCAATATTTTAAAAATTCACAAGACATTATAATGCCCTTAAAAGTCCTATGACCAAGTTTTATAATTTTCTAGTGAGTAACAAATCCATAATTAATTTTCTCGTAATTAGGGAAAACATTAGAAGTGTGAATAAAGTACCAAATATATCAATCCAAAATTCATAACAAAATTATTAAAGAACAATAACATTAAATAGGCTCACTGCCCAAGTTTCATGAACATCCAAGAATATATAAAAATGGAATTCTATTTTGAAATAAAGTGCCCTAATTAATCCTTAATTAATTTAGAGGGGATAAATGCTTCTAAAAATTCCAATAAAATTATCTACGGCTTATTACCACCCTATAAAGTAGTTTACTAATTTTCAAGTTAATCCAAAGACATATGACCCATGTCCTTCTCAATATTAAAAGGATAACCCTAGGGTTTGTACTAGGGGTTGTGGGCATATCAACCCCAAAACACCCAAAACCACTTGTGTGGGGTTATATGAGAGTACAAGTCAGTGGCTAAAAGTTTCACCACATTTGGATGAGGAATGGTCACTCACTCCACCTAGTGCTCTTTTGACCTAATTTTCCCTTAGGTGACCAAACCTTGGTCACATCACTACCTACTCAAATCAACCCAATGGGTTGATATTTTTACCAGGGACATATATTGACCCTAAGGACCATCGACCAAATGTTTGGTTGATTTTGAGGTCCATAGACCCCTTATTTAATTCATACCCATTGTATTAAACTTTTAAAAAAACTATTGATAATGTTCAAAAAAAAATCCCATTTTTGGATGTTATTGGTATACGTAAGAGTAACTCTCAGCCCAAATTTCAAGTCACTTGGACAATTGTTTTAGTGGGGGCAATCAATTTAGCCTCTGACTAACCCTATGTATAGTCTGCACCATTTTGAGTGTTGTGGTCATAACACTTTACCAAATGGCTTGAAATTAATTTTAAAATAAAGTAGCATTTAAAGGCTACAATTTTGATGTTGATCATTTCTCCATAAGGTGACTCTAAGTATTTTTAATAATTGAAACTATCCACTGCAATAAGTGTGACAGAAATCAAATAAAATGAAATGATATAATACTAAAGTATTTCAGATGGCGGCACGAACGATCTTGGCGTAATCCAGCAGCTGCCCGTCATCATCTCCAGCGTGCCAATGGTCTAGATCAACCCATCTTGGAGAAATTCCAGCCTAATTTCCCAGCCACCCAGCCACCTCCCTGGCCGACCACCACCACAAGCACCTCCTTTGAGGTGGGGGCTATCGATGGGCGGTGACACGGCCGCAAGAGGGGCCATTTCCGGCGAACCCGCAACCAATAATTTATCATGGAATTTCTTCAAAATAGCTCACAATATCGGGCTCAATTGAGCCCGATATCTCCCCTAGTTGATCTAAGAGGCTAGCACAGAGGGAGAGGGGGAGAAGTCGACCTTTTGAGAGGTGTGAAGCCTTGCCGATCGACGGGATTCCATTGTCGGTTGTGGTCATTTTGTGATCTACAATTACACTATAGCAAGGCTCAGTTGCTTTAGGGAAAGTGTGGAAAAGGCTGCCGGGGGTCTAGGGATTCTTTTAAAATTGCCAAATGGGGAAGAGGGAGGAGGGTGTAACCTCAATTGCCATTAATGGTCATGAAGATGACTTTTTGGACAAGGCTTGGGGGGGGAACCTAGGCTTAACTAGGCCAGGAAATGGCTGGAAACTACTCCTCTCCCCCAGGGGAGTTGAATCCAGCATTGAAGATGAATAGAGAGACCCTTAGCCTCCCTTGGCCAAGAATGGCCTCTCTTTCTATCTCCTCCATTAAAGGGAGGATGGAGATTTCTCTCTCGTAATAACCCTCTCTAGAATTTTAATGGCATTTTAAGTAAATTCCTGCCTCCTAAAGCTAATGGGCCACACTAGTTGGGCTAAGCCTAAGTGAGTTAGGCTTGGTTAGGTCCACTTAGGCTAATTTGACCTAATCTTAGGGTTGAGTTGACATTTGTCAAATTGACCTTTTAGGTTGACCCCCAATGTTCCTTTGGTGACCCATTGGCCTCCTCTAAGGTTTAGGTTGGGTGGGTAGGGTTGGCTTGGCACCTTGGAGGCCACTTGACCCTTAATTAGGGCACTTTGACCATTTTAGGGCTAGGGTTGACTTTGGTCAACTTAGACTCTTTGGTTGACCCCAATGAGTCCTTGGTTACCCATTGGCCTCCCTTAGGGCTTAAGAAGGTCTAGGTGGGCCCCTTTGGCTAAGGGGAGCTCAATTAACCATGTGTGAGATTAGTTTGACCTAATTATGGTTTGGGTTGACTTTTGTCAACTTGACCCTTTTGGTGGACCCTAATGGGTCCTTGGTGACCCATTGGCCTCCCCTAGCGTTAGGGGTGCCATGGTGGGTCATGGAGTCAAGGTAAAACCCTACAGTCAAATCCTAGGCCTGGTGATTAGGTTGACTTATTACAAACAAAGGTGATATCCACCTCCAAGCCTTAACTCACTTGGGTCTTCTTGGGTTTCCTAGGATTTTGCCATGATCTAGTAATGAAAAAACAACTCCTATGGGTCAAGTTGTTTGAGGGATGTTACATGTATTTGACTCCACTACTTCTTTTCCCTTTTCAGCATAAGTCACACTCGTCTTCTTCTCCGTCTTAGGAGGGCCAATTGGACATTCTCGGGTCATATGTCCCACTTTGCCACAAGTGTAACACGTGAGCTGACCTCTCCTAGATGTTGCTCTTGACATCAGAGAAGGAGCCGGTGTAGAAGTTTTAGAATTATTATTCCACCGTCGATACCCAGACTTTGAAGAACTAGGTACCTTGAACTCTGACTTCTTCACTGCCAAGTCATTCTTACGCTAAACGCGCTTCATATCCAGTTTGAGGGAACGGGCTGTATTGACCAAGGTAAGAAAGCCCTTGTGTCATTGGTCCTACAAGAAGCAACTGCAGGTCATACCTCAACCCTTCATAGAACCGATTTGTTTTCCATTCTTCGTCTGCAAACGTAAAGCATGCATACCTTCCTAATCTCGTAAACTCGTGCAAGTAGTGATCCACCGAACTCTCGACTTGAGTTAGCCTTTGAAATTGGTTTTTCATTGCAATCCACTGTGTAGATGGAATGTATCTTGTAAGAAAACACCTTGAGAACTCCTCCATTGAGATCTCGATCAACAAGAGACCAACAAACTGGTGCAGCTCAAGCTCATACCACCATAGCCTCGCCTCACCATCTAACAAGAAGGTAGCTAGAGTGACTTTTTTCCACTCCTTAATTTCAGTTGCCTCCAGGTCTCTCCTTATTCTTGAGAGGCAATCTTCGGCTTATGTAGGGGTTCTAGTGCCCGTAATCACAGGAGGATTGAAACCTATTACGTGTTTCAATTGTTTTTATATCGCTTGCCTTGCGGTCACTGGCTCAACGACAACTTGTCGTACAACCACATATTCAACTACGCCAACCAGTTCCAGGACCACCTCATGGGTAGGAGGTCATACTCGCACTCCTAGTGGCACATTTATTAATGCAAATACAGCTTCAACAACCAAGTGTATAGCTTCCACAGAAGGAGGAGGTTCTAGTACCTCAGTTGGTGCTTTAGTCTCAACCGAGTGTTTGGGTTCCTGCTGCCCTACACCACTTCTAGTTGCCTATAAGTGTGGAACGCATAATTAAGCAGCACACAGTATTTCTAAAAGCAAGTTCCTTCAAGACGTGTATTTTTATTCCTAAGTGGACATTCTTGAGTTCATATATGTTAAAACAGAAAGCACATATACGTGCTCGCCGCCCCCCCAAAAGAATTTGACCACGAATTCGACGAGAGAAGCTAATACCAAATTAAAACACCTCCATCTGTCACATAGGATATAACAGAGGGTCCGGCCGGGGTGCCACGCCATATTCCACAGACAGTCACTAGAGTTACATGTGATTATCATACTACTACTACCGAATCCTAACTCAGAGCATTCTAGCGGATGATTTAAGGGTTAATTTGAACTCAACTTATACGAATGTCCACTATATATAAATATCTCAAGAATGTTTCCAAAATACACAAAAGTTTTGACCTTAAGGCCTTACAACTATTTCCTTTACAAAAGTGGTTTCATACATCGTCACGCCGGACGGCCACTCATGAGAAAGTAAAAGTTCACATATGGGCCTTCAAGGGCCAGCCAATAGCATCATAAAGGACATCAGCGTGCTACTTTCCACTTGGCTCTCACGCACCTGCATAGTACGATACACCAAAACGTGGCAACAATGCAACGGTCAGCATTAGCTGACTAATTTATAACGACCCCACCCCTCAATCGGGGCGGCGGTTCTCCTTCCCTACAAACATAAGCATATATATATTTTTGGCAATAGGAAAGTGCAACTTAAGCGGCATTAACCACAGACCTGGGCTCGATCAGCTACACGCCCCGTGCACTCAGGGCACCTTATCGGTGTACTGGATCTCCCGGGTACCACCAACATCCATAGTCCCAAACTTTATGGTCGAAACTTGAGCATTTCTTTCTTTTCTTCCTATGAGTTGACAAAGTCAAAGGAGCTCTCACATATTCAATCCACAAACTCACTCCAAGTTGATCATCATAAGGTGGTTAAATGTTAGCCAAAGCCTGTTGCTCAAACCGTCATGAGCCGAAAGCCTAAACTTTCATGGTCGTGACATGACGCAGTTTCAACGTCCCCCTTGTGCCCAAGCAGAACTATTTAGGATCTCGCTAATATAGCCTGTAGGTATCCTAGAGACAGTCTTCGCAACCAATGGCCCACAGGTCTCCACGAGACAGTCCTCACAAATATAGTTCACTGAGAGCTAGCGTCGAGGGTAGCACTACCGTTGCGCAGTAGGGGCAGAAGTCGCTTCTTCTCCATTTTTTGGTGTTTTCCTAGAGATCACATCCAGTACTAGCCCTACAACATCCTGCACACCACCAGACCCCGGATTCTACACGTTGAACGACACATTTTATCCACAAAGTTTTCTACGACACACAAATCAATTCATCACCAAACCAGACCAACTGTCTAGATGGGCTTCACAGAGCATGCATATTCTGTAGTTTTATTTCACATTTATATGCAAGTTTTATTGGAGATCACAACGATCTACCCACAAGAAACCACCCTTTTCTTCATCTTTTTGTTATGGGTTCCATGCACGTATGCAAATTTAGGACTTCACTTGTCCAAGGAGAAAGTCGTTACCCTCACAGGTCATTTTGAAGCCATTGTGAAGTCTTTTATCCGGATAGAAAGGATCGCCTCACTTTCCCCTTCACGGATCTTGTCTCCACTCTTAAATCTGACTACATAATCTCCTTCCCCTAGCTTGGAAGGCTCAACCTCAGACTCTTAATCTCTAGAACCTCAAGAACTAAGAGAAAGAACAATGAGAATTCATTCTCTTGTACAGCTTATATTTGGAGGCTACCGCTGCGTGGTATCAAAGGGGTTTGCCGCTTGGACCAATCGACATTGTTGTGTTGATATAAAATAGCCTCCACGTTACTTCCACGTGGTAGGCTACCACCGCGCGTCGAGTTACCGCCAATTGGTACTTTAACTCAAGCTATCGCTGCACATTAGCTCACTACTACCGAGTGGTAGTCACTCAACGATTCACCGAAGGCATTAAGAGCGTTGATTATTATCGCCACGCGATAGCATTCTACCACCGTGCCGTAAGCCTTTCGACGATTCATCGAAAGTGTTGAGTGATAGCGCCACGCGGTAGCTTACTACTGCGGCGCGGTAGATTCCCGAGCCCTCAGATGATTTAATTCCATAGATAACGCAAGAGTTAACTCTACTGCCATGCGTTAACTTCCAATCTTTGGATTTTTAGGGCATTACAATACCAATCTAATGCTCAAATGCACGCAAGAGCACCACACTGAGTCCCATATCATCATAACAATCCCGTGCTCAAAAGCATGCAAGGCTCCACACTGAGTCCCTTGTCATCATACCAAACACGTGCTCGAAAGCACGTAAGGGCTCCATCATTACCTAAGATATCGAATCCCTTTGATTGTTATACAACCCTCTTCGCTACCCGTAGGGATTAAACATAACTCTAAGCGGTGGACTTATTCCAATCATACTTTCAACTCATAAGGTCAATAAGCTCATAGCATGACCATTGGCGTAATATTCATCTAGCCCCTTTTTCTAAGTTTAGCATGCGCACGCACATCAAATCATTTATCTTTCAACACATCTTGTTTCCGGAAACTATCAACATAACATATACGTTTCTAAATGATTAATAATCATGTACAATTACAAACCACAAGTTCTTTCACTGTTTATAGTTTATCACATGCTATCGATTGCGTATATCGTATAATAGCTTCATTACTCTTCCAATACATATCAACAATCATCGTATTATTGTATGTACATTCATCGGATTGCATAGATAAACTTTTGTACATCCAAGGTCTTTCAAAACACAAACATAATGTATTAGATCTTCATAGTATCCTCAAACCAGATTCCCACAACGCAAGATGTCATCCAAGGCTATGACTTCCAACCTAGTCTAAGATTCAAAAACCAGGTAAACACATCAACTACTTAGAAGGAAAATCTTTCTTGGCCTTATGTTTGTTTAATGCAGCAAATTCCATCGCATTTTGTGGGAGACACAGTGCTGACCAGAAAACATGAAACTATGTGTTGGAAAGGACTTTCTGAGGGCTACAAATTTTGTGTTAAGCCGAAGACCTAAAAGTGCCTGGATCATGGCTTAAATCGAGCATGAAGCCTGTTGCGTACAGAAATCACACTTCTGCACGCATCGTAAAGTAGAACGAATGACATCGGTTCGTCTTCTTCCTCTAGAAATTCATATAAAGATATATTCAGCTCTTCCTCCTCCCTTTTTCACCTTGATTAGACAAACATTCTTCACGAAACCAAATACATCTATTGAAACCAAAAACAGGCCCCAACGAGAGTTCATACACTGGGTGTAGCTAAAACCTCATTCTTCGAAGCTTAGACCCATGACGTGACACAATGAACAAAGAAACTGACCCTAGGCTACAACACGGAGGTCCCTCCACTAACCCGAAAGATATCAAAGTGCTTCCCCTCCTTAGCCAAGTGCTAAGCTAAGGATATCTCAGAAAGCGCTGCAAGACTTCAGAAAATGAGGAAGCTTTTCTTCTGAGGTATCCTGTGGGTCTATTTATAGATTTACAGCATCTTGTCTGCCAACAGTGTAATTCTACTGTTCAAAAAGGCTATATGCAGCCCAAAATGGTCTACTAACAGCCATACTCCGCTGTTCTGAAGAGCTAAATGCAGACCTCCAAGGGTATCAATGCAAATTTACCTCTGGACCATACGAGGCAGAAAGTTTCTCGCGCACCTAGGAGGAAGCCCTTCCGCAAGTTTAGCTTAACCGACCAGATCGTCCCTGGTTCAAGAGAATATGTTTAAGTAATGATGCTCTACACTCAATACTTTAAGCTGAGAGGCGTCGAGTGGAAAATCCTCACTCAACGCCAACTTTGAGGTCCTCCCGCTTACCCGGGCGCAAGCCTTCTCACATGCCCGCCTATTCTTCTTGCTTGGCCCGATTAGCTTAAAGCTCACTAAAACCTGGATCCCAGGCCCTTAGATCCTACTCGGTGAATATGGGGTTGTACACAATCCTCGCTCTTTGCGAGCTAGTTAAACGCTCGGAAAGAAACGTCCTATCACAACCCGCATTTTCTCAACATTTAAGTTAAATTAGAGTAAGGTAAGATACGCTCCGTGATGCCACGCCGTGCAGGAGATAACTGCAGGCGCTCAGAAGAAACACCAAACTCTACAATATATATGAAATCCATTAGTTATTAAGAAAAAACCAGTTTAAATTGGATGGTCGTATCCCTTGACACAGTGGATCAACTAGTCCACGAGTAAAAGTATAGTTATACGCTGCGAAAAATACTTTGGTGATGTTTATTAACACCCTACATGCGTATAAACATCCCCAAAGACAAGTCATGACATGAAAGACTCTAGATTTATTATAAGTATGGACATAGTCTTTACGTTAGCTAGAAAAAAGTATTTTTGTTTTAGAAATATGAGATGAATGAAGTACTAGTAGTAATGCTTTTATAAGTGAAAATACCTAACATGCAACCTAGCATAAAACATTCCTAGAGAGTAAGTAAAAATAACCACAAAAGGTAAAACTAGCAGCTTAGTAAAGTATTCAGCAATTCAAAAGAAAACCACTAGTGGGCGACGACAAACTGACACGAACCCACTGGTCAGTATGTGTGTCTGTACTAATAAGAAAGCAACAAAAAAACCTGTCATTATAGAGATAACCTCTACAACACTACAGTCCACTAGCAAAAACCAAACCTACCCGCTTAACCGTCTACTGTCCTTAACTTGAGGAATTCAAAGAAAGAACACCTAAGCAAGAAAAATACAAGTGGAAAACAAATCTGTCAGTAAACAAGGGAGTAGTACGATTACTAATGAAACCTGAATAGCTGTCAAAACACAGAAAACTAACTAGAGATTAAGAACGAAAGAGTTAACTTGTAAAGTTAAAAGGTAATGAAATTTGCACCAAGTACGAACAGAGTCATACTCAGAGAACATCTGCGAGAATAGGAAGAAATAGCATAAGGTTAATCCATAGCAAACAAAAACAAGACAAAGGCTCAATAAATACGTGAATCATTAACACCATAACGCAAACGGATCTGAGTCGGGGACTAACCGTCCAAACACGAACTAACTGACACAAACGTCTCAAAAACGGGACTGCGGTGGTGGTGGACCATCTGGTATAACACAACCCAACAACCCAAAAATAAGACCCAAACATGCCCAGGTTTAATGATAAATGAAACTAAGTCAACCAAACATAACCCCATATCCCAAATTCCCATAAAACCCAAACTCGACAAATTCTGCAGAAACCCGACGATTCTAACTTGGAAAAACTAAGCCTTTAGAGATACACGTCAAATTAGTGAAAGGACAGAAGTCTAAGGGAAAAGCATCGAGTATACTCGATGTCGCATTGAGTGCTATCAACTCACTCAACTCAAAAACTCAACACACTCAACGCTTAAACGCAACAACAAGAACAGACAATGGCATTGAGTGAGTTCAACTCACTCAACGCTTTACCACTTCGCTGCCAAAATCAGATGACGGCGTTTAGTGAGTTCAGCTCACTCAACGATGTCAACGCTTTAACACTTAGATTACAGAGTTTAAAGCGACGGCGTTGAGTGAGTTCAGCTCACTCAACGCTCTCAATGCTTTTCTATATAAGCGACGACGTTGAATGAGTTTAGCTCACTCAACACTGTCAATGCTTTCTACTTGGATTTAAAAGACTTAAGAGATGGCATTGAGTGAGTTCAGCTCACTCAACGCTGTCAACGCTTTTATACTTATATTTACAGATTTAAGAGACGGCATTGAGTGAGCTCAGCTCACTCAATGTTGTCGACGATTTTATACTTAACTTGCTGATTAAGTGACAACGTTGAGTGAGTTAACATTGTCAATTCTTTTAGACAACTTCTAAAATTGTATAGAATTGTGTTGAGTGTGCTAAGCTCACTCAACGCCGCGTTGAGTGTATACCTCGCACTCAATGCTTTTTAACTTAGATGCTTAGACCACTCAGTAAGGCATTGAGTGCATTCAACACACTCAACACTTTTATACTTAGGCTAAAAACTGAACTTCTACACTAAGATTACACTCAAAGCTTTAGGCTATATACACTCAGCTCACTCAAAGCTTTTAGATAGAAACCTGCCAGAGGGTTATCATCCCAATGGTCTTATACTAACAACTTATAATTATATCTAACCTAGACAAAAGATGATTTACAGCCATGTTAAGAGTCATCTGGCCTACCAGAACAGGAAACCGAAGGGGCAAAAAGCTTGGCATGGGTGTAAACACCACTTGCCTCAAGATCTACAGAAAATCATTTTCGACATGGAGGGAATCCTACCCTAATCTGATCTTGCTGTACCGATAGGATAACAGAAAAATAAAAGAGAAAAGAAGAACAAGCAAGGGTAAAGTCACCACTTTCTCAAATCACCCGAAATCCGTCCAAGCAACGCCCCACCTCACAGATCTGGCCGCAAGAATGCTAAGAAACAAAACATGAAACTTTTGAGGATGAAAGTGGGTCAAAACCGCATAACTAGACCTCTAAAAAACAAGAAACGGGAAAAGATTACCGTAGAAACGTAGATCTAAGCGAGATCTACCGCGGATCCACTCTCCAAAGATGAAATCGAGCACAAAAGTGCATAAATCGGCCACCGAAAGCTTAGGATTGTCCGTCGCTCTCATTCTTTCGCAACAGGCCGACAGTTCATGAGGGAGACAATGAATAGGGTTTTGACGCGATGGGTTTCTATTTATACTTCTTTATTCAATTATTTTAATATAGGATCATTATTAATTAAATAAACCGTCAAAACGACCCGAAAACCAAACTTACCCAGAATTTTACGTAAATCGCACTGTAGCTAAAAACCGACACTACAAATCCAACGGCTAACTCGAAATCGATATCCGGCTAACCAAATCTTGGGAAAACACCTCCAAAGCCAAAACACAAGCATTCCCAAAGAGGCTCAACTGAGTCACCAAAACAGACCCGACTCACTTTGAAATCTTACAAACAGGCTAAACCCTGCCACAAAAAGAAAACCCAAGAGATAAAGACCATGCTCTAACAACAACACATGCCAATCATGCATTAACATAATGTCGTGACGTCATAAATATGCCAAATAAATGAATTAAGTAAACATCAAAAAATCAAGGGCATTACAGCCACTCCCCTAAAAGAAGTTTCGTCCCGAAACTTTACGCACTAAAAGATTCCACAAAAAGAATATAATCAAAGATTATAGAAGGGGAAATATATACCGTAAGAAACGAGGAGAATGGATGGGGATGAGCCTCCCTCATAGCTGACTCCAAATCCCAAGTGGCGCTTTCCACGTCTTGGTTTCTCCACAAAACTTTAACCATTAGTTTGGTTTTCCTCCACAACACTTGATCTTGAGTATCCAGAATGCGGACAAACATCTCAACATAGGAAAGATTAGGCTAAAACTGGGGAAACAACATCAAGAATCTGTCGGCCGTTGAGCACACATTTCCGCAACTGGCTCCCTTGAAACATGTCGTGCTCACCAAGAAAATTTACGGGAAAATCAAGCATATAAGCAGATACACCAATACGCCCAACAACCTTAAAAGGTCCCACATACCATGGGTCCAACTAATGATTCTTACCAAAACTTTTAACACCAGACATCGGGGAAACTTTGAGAAACACAAAGTCCCCTACAGCAAACTCTAAATTAGACCTACGCCGATTGGCGTTCTTCTCATATTGTTCCTATGCTATTCGAAGCTTTTCCTGAATAAGCTTCATAGAAATATCCATTCTTCTAACTCTTCAGGACCCAGCAACGGTCTCTCACCGACCTCGGCCAAAATAAGGGAGTTCTGCATCGCATCCCATATAAGGCCTCAAACAGGGCCATCTGCAAACTTTCTTGATAATTTTTATTGTATGCAAACTCCATCAATCTGAGTCTATCATCCCACGCTCCTCCATGTTCCAAAATATTACATCTGATCATATCCTCCACGATCTGATTCACTCTTTCCATTGACTGTTTGTCTGCGGATGATAGGCTATTGAATACCTCAAATCGATAACCAAACCTTCTTGTAAACTCTTCCAAAAGCAAGACGTAAACTTTGAGTCTCGATTTGATACAATACTAACTGAAACTCCATGTAATCAGATGACTTCATCTAAATATAGCTCGTCTATCTTCTTCATGGGGTAATCAATCTTAAAAGGCAAGAAGTGAGCATACTTCGTTAGTCTATCAATAATAACCTAGACTGAATCATGTCCTCGGGAGATCTCGGTAAACAAGTAATGAAATCCATTGAGATACTCTCCCACTTCCAACTCAGAATTTCCAAGGGTGTTAGCTTGCCACCAGGTCTTCAATGATCGGCCTTTACTCGCATGCACGAAAAACATTCTAAAATAAACTTCGCTATATCACCTTTCATTCCGAAGCACCAGGCAATCTTCTTTAAATCTTGGTACATCTTAGTTGAACCTGGGTGGTAGGAAACATTTGAACCATGAGCCTCACTGCATAAATAACTCGAATACCTTCTAAATCAGGGATACAAAATCTGCCACGGTAATTCACGGTACCCTCACATCATCGATCAAAAAATATGGCAACTCCCCTGTCTCAATTCTCTTGTAAAAGTACAACAAATCAGGATCTTCCATCTGATGCAGTCTTGTGAGTACAATCCATGAAGGCTCAGTTACCTCCAAACTACTTGATGAGTTAAAACTCCCAACAGAAATTCCCATCAAGAGAAATTCTTCTACCAGAGAATCCACAAAGAGGTTAAAAATCTTAGCTGTCTTCCTACTCAAGGCATCATCAGCTACAACATTGGCTTTGCCCGAATGGTACTGGATCTCAACATCATAATCAACAACATATTCTAACCATTTTCGGTGGCATAGATTCAACTCGCTTTGAGTGAAAACATATTTTAAACTTTATGATCGGTATAAATCTTGCATAATGCGCCATATAGCATGTGCCTCCAAAAATTTAGGGCATAAATAATGCTGCGAACACTAGATCATGCATAGGGTAGTTCCTTTCATGTACCTTCAGCTGTCTCAACCCATACACAATTACCTTGCCTTCTTGCCTCAACACGCATCCAAGTCCAACATGCGATGCATCTACATATAGGACATATTAAATTCCTTCTGTAGGTAGGTTTCAACACCAGAGCAGTGCACAATCTCCTCTTTAATTCCTGAAAAGCCTCCTCGCACTTATCGCTCCTGAAAAAAGCTGTGTTCTTATGCGTCAGTTTAGTAAGTGGCGCAGAAAACATAGAGAAACCATCTACAAACCTTCTATAGTAGCCAGCCAACGCTAGGAAACTCCTTATCTCCTTAGGTGTGGTGGGCATATTCCAATCCATAAAATCAGCTATCTTCTTAGGGTCAACTGAAATTCCATCTTTATTTACCACATGACCCAAGAATGAAACCTTAGGCAACCAAAACTCACACTTGCTCAACTTAGCAAACAACATTTTGTCCCTCAAGACAGACAAAACTAAATGCAAGTGCCGGATATGCTCATCAGCACTGTGGGAATACACAAAAAAAAATCATCTACAAACAAGATTACAAAATAGCCCAGAAAAACCTTGAGCATGCAGTTCATCATATCCATAAAGGCAAAGGGAGCATTGGTAAAACCAAAGGACATTACCAAAAACTCAAAATGTCCATGCCTGAAACGGAAAGCAGTCTGTGAGATATCCGTCTCACGAATCCTTAATTGGTGGTAGCCCGAACGAAAGTCAGTCTTTGAAAATACTGTGATACCACGTAGTTGATCAAACAAATCATCTATTCTCGGTAAAGGATATATGTTCTTAATGGTGACTTTATTCAGCTCTCTATAATCAATACACAACATTATAGATCCATCCTTTTTCAAAACAAACAAGATGGGAGCACCCAAGGTGAAGAACTCGGCCTAATAAAACTATTCAGGAGCAACTCATCCAACTTAGTATGCAACTCCTCCAACTCACGAGGGGCCATCTGTTATGGCGCCTTAGCAATAGGATGGGTACCCGACTCCAGATCTATGACATACTCCACGCCCCTCTCAGGCAAAATACCAGGAAGATTAGCTGGAAAAAGATATGGAAACTCACGCACCAATAGAATCTCCTCTATACGCGGTAAGATAACAATAGTTTCCAAAACAGAAACCAAACAAGCAAAACATCCGGAATCTAAAAGCTTCCGAGCAAATACCACATAAATAATTGGAGAAACTTGGCTTCGTTATCAATAAACACTCCTGGGTTGACCATTGTCCATCTTGAAGTCCAAGCGCTTAACCTTGCACTAGATAACAGCATCATATTTGGACAACCAGTCCATGCCCAAGATCACATCAAAATCTTCCAAGTCTATCACCTTCAAATCAGCAACTGCTAGAAAATTGCCTAAAAAAATAGACAACTCTGAATACCTTGGTCCGATATCACAGAATTTCCAGAAGGAAACTTGACATAAAACGTGTCATAAACCCGATCGAGAGCCAAATGATGACGCTCTATGAAAGCCCTACCTACAAATGTGTGGGTAGCATAAGAATCGAAAAGGACATGCGCCTTGCAGTATTTTTACCTTAAATATCCCTGAAATCACTTGGGTAGAAGTCTGGGCTTCCTCTAGAGACAACACATTCAGATTTCCCTTCCCTTTGTCTACAATCTGCGGCGGTGGCAAGGGGCCGAAGTGTAACTGGCTGTAGCGCAGGCTGAGACTACGGGCACTTTAACTTGACGTGACCTTTCCGTCCGTATTGAAAGAAGACTCTAACCTTATCCCAATAGTTGGAAGCATCATGCCCCTTCCGTTTGCACGAAGTACAAACCAGTTCTCCCTTAGGAGCACCCTGGATCGCAAGGACCCTCTCATGTCTCTGAGCTCCTATCCTCTTGAAATATTTCTCAAATGGGTGGCCTGGCCAGCCATAGAAAACAATATATTAGAGTTTGCTCTCTTCCTCGAAGCAGCACCGGATTCTTGGAACTCTTACTCTATCTAGTCTTCCTCTTATCCTTTCTCATTTGTTGTCCTCGATTCTTGGCATTGTCGATTTCCTCAACCTTAAGAGATGCTTCGACTGCTTCAACCTAACTCTCTTACTTATAAGCACTTTCCAACTACTAGGTTTCACTCTTCAGACCACCGAGAAAATGTTTGACTCTGCTGGCTTCAAAAACTACTAAATCTGGGGTGTACCGGCTCATCTTTCTAAACTCCACCTCATACTCACTCAGCGTGAGTTGCCTCTACTTTAAGTGCAGGAAATCATTTAACAAACGGCCTCGCTCGACCGATGGCAGAAAAGTTCTTCAACAAAAGATCCTTGAAGGTTACCGAGGAACAACAATCCTTCAAATTTTCCTTATCCCTTAGCCACCAACTCTTTGCCAAACCTTTGAGCTGGTAGGTAGCGACCATTACTCTTCTGGTCGGTTTGAAACTCAAGAGTAAAGAGAACATCCCCTCGATGGATACAATCCAGTCATCAAAAGCCCATTAAGTCTGCCCTCCTACCATCATAAGTAGAGGGTCCCAGTCACTGGAAAAGCGAGATGAAGTTCATTTTTAGTGGAAACACAATTGTGGGCACCAGAGAGTAGGAGGAACTGAACACATTTGACCTATGGTCGGTCCTAAACTATAAGAGGCTGTCCTGCAACGTCAGTGAATAAGGCTTGGATCTGCGACTCTATCTCCAATATTTGGTTGTGAAAGTGAGGGGATAAGTTGTAAACTACTCTAGAGGGGGGGTGAATAGAGTATTCAAATTTTATGAATAACTAGTCAGCTCCCTTGGAGTTTATTTGCGGAAAAAATAATCTGATACTTGAACCCTAAGAGCCTAACACAGTGAAGTGCACAAGTGAGAGAGTTAACTGAAATTTCAGTTTAACTATAAACCTATCACAGCAACTAGCAATCCTAGGTAGTTCTATCACAGCCACAGAATAAACAATTAAACAAAAACAGCCAGAGAGACACAAGATATATAGTGGTTCCCTCTAAATAGGTACTCCACTCTTCTACCACCCTGGTAGGAATCCACTACAGGTTTTTGCTAAGGTGCCCTGCCACCAATGATCTAATTCAGGTAGATCAAACAGACCCTTTGAGCTTTTGATAAGGATGCTCAACCACAGGTTGTTGATAAGGTGCCCTGTCACCAATGTTCACTTTTGAAGAGGTGTGAAAACTCTTTTACAAAGGGGTTGAGAGGGTTAGATTGTCTTCTCTGTTGTTAATACAGATTAGAGAAGACATGTGGATTCTCTAAAGAATCAAAGTCTCCCCCTGGCTCAGTGGAAGTCTAGGGAAAGCCTTTGCTTCAGGATGAAGGAGTTTCAGATATACTGAAACTAAATCCTCAGAGATCTGTAGACTGATTTTTATCGGGTCTTCAGATTCTGGAGCACGTGAAGTAGATCTGGAGCTCTTTCTGAAGTCTTGAAAACTCTAAGCAGATGCTCAGGAGACTTGAGAATGAAAGAAATTGCTTTGGACTTTGCTTCAGGAAAACTTTTCTTCTCTTCTTTTTTTTGTGAGATGGTGAAGAGTTGCTCTGATGATGCTTGAGCCAATCAATCCTTCTTAGAAGAAACTCTCCGTTTGTAACTTGCTTATTTACTGCTGAGAGAAAAAATCTCTTTTAAATATATCTTCTCATTTTTCCTTTGGAACGGCTCTATTGATTTGAATTCTCGAGCCCTGCGACAGGTTATCTCAAAATAGAATATAGCAATAGGAATAGAATGACCTATTAACTCTCTGTCAGTCCCAATAAGGAAATAAATGAATAGGGAAATATCTCAGCATAAAGACTTATCATTCTTGGAAATAGCATACACCGCCAACGGCTAGAATACAGCCTGGCAATATATTTTGTATAATAGGACAAAAATGCTTTATCAAAATACGAAATCCCGTAATTTATGCTTAACATATTTGGTAATTAATTCATTTGAATTCAAGCCATAAATTAGCAAAAACAATCTTCAGAAAATCTTTCTAACCACACGCTAAAACACTTGGAAATAAACCAAGGAATAAAATAAATGCAAATTGTTAAAGGCAGACAGTAATCGTCGAACAGGGGTTCGATGATCGTCGACCTAGCTAACAGATCGTCGACTAAAAGCAGAAATCTGTCGAAACAGAAATCGTCGACTAGAAATCGTCGACCAGCTCAAGATATCGTCGACCAACAAAGAATCTGTCGAAGCAGAAAAACGTCGAACATCTCATGATGTCGACGACTAAGGCAAAAAATCTGTCGAGACAGAAATCGTGAAGCGAGAACACGATCGTAGAACTGCTGATGGCAGATCGTCGACCAACCTTCAGAGCATAATAAACTTGCTCTGAGATCGTCGACCATCAGTCGACGATAATTGTCTTGACTTCAACGATTCAATAGCCCTGCTATCGTCGACCAATGATCGACGATCGCGAGGCCTCGTTCGACGATGGTCGAACGGAAAAAGCCTTAACCAAAAATACATCTAGAACTTCTAGCCTAAGCTCTAGGTCAGTTATAAACTGTCCTAGGGAAACTGAACAAGGCCTAATCATGATCATATATAGTTATATGGATCAAGAGGGGCTGGAAAGGGATTACATAAGCCAAATCAAATCCAGGGTACCAACAATCTCCCCCTATTTGGGTTATGTTATCCAATCCGATCTAAAACTAATGCACACAATATCAAAAGCAGAGATTAACCAAAAATTTAAATCACAGGCAATCCACAGAAAAACATAAAAACATAAATCAGCAGAACTATAAAGTATCAAGCAGATTTATCAGAGGTTTGGCATCAGATGAGTTCTTAGGGATTACAGCTGGTTTGAAAATAATTTCCCTGTTTGGGTTTGCTGCTTGTCTTTTGGATAGCATTAGATCATGTTCACCAATAATTTTCTTTTCAGCATAGCTTGGCAAAACTGCAGCAGGGTGCAACTTCATGTATTCTTCAGTATTAAAAATTTCAGAGTTGACTTGAATTTTGCTGAGTTCCTTTTCTCTGAATTCAGACATAGTTGTATATGCTGTAGGGTCTAGTCCTTGAGCTTTGGCTCTCTCCATCATGCTTAGTGCAATAGATTCCTTAAATCTTGCCATAGAGGCAATTCTTTCAGTTTCAGTCATATCTGATGGAGAGGATGGTCTGTCAGTATCAGCTTGAGCTGCAATCTCCATGTTCCTTTGAAGAGCTGTGGCTAATTTGCTTGAGTCAAGAGGAATCTGTGCAGCCTTCTTAGGATCAGTTTCAGCATATAGAGATCTGGGAGGTGCAAGTTCAATGAACTTCTTGTGGGATTTCTCTGAATAGACCACTCTTTTTCCTTTTGTTTCAGCTGTCTCAGAAGCAGCAGGTTTCCTTGATGTGGAGGATGGACCTCTCCTGGGAGGAAGAGGTTTCCATTCTGGAACTTTCTTTTTAGGAGCAGGAGGAGGAGAGAAAGTAGATTGCTGAAATGTCATCTCCTTTATTTGTTCCATGGGAACATTTTCATTTCTTTTCCTTCCTTGTCCTGATACATCTTGGCCTCCCTGGCTTTGGTTACTCCTTCTCTGGTAAGACTTAAAGGTGTTGGAACTTGCTGATTTTGCAGATGGGGCAAAAGAGAGACTTCCAGAGGCTCCAGCACCAGGAGGTGGAGGAGGACCTCTGGGGGAGAATTTCTGAATTGGAGTGTCATATCTTTTTGTTCTCTTCTTCTCTCTTGTCTGATTCTTTGAAAGTCTCATCCATGGTTGAAATTCCTTGCTCTTGGGATCAATTCCCTTCAGAATGAAATAGGGAACATCCTTGTCTGGATTAGCAGTAGGATGAGCAGATGCTTTTCTTTTCTTGGATACAGCCTTTTTCTTCTTCTGGGTACTATCAGAATCCTCAGAGTCATCATCATCAGAGGAGTGGGATGAGGTTCTGCCAGCATAATCATCAAAATCTTGTTCTGAGATATCTTTGGCAGCTATAGCATGTTCAGCCTTTTTTTCTCCTGCTTCTCTCTATCTTCTTTTTCTCTTGCTTCCTCAATGGCATCTTGCACAAGGAGGGCATCAAGATCAACATTTGGAGATCTCTTCCAGAGTTCTGATTCAGGATACAAGTCAGGAGCTATCCTGGGGACCAGTTCTGCAATAGAGGAATGGGTAGAGGATAGGTAAGGATAGGTGGAGAAAAGATGACTGTATCTGCAGGGGCAGATGCTTTCTCTAGAGAGATGACTAAGGAATCCATATGAGAATTAGCCAACCCTTCAATGTACTCAGAGGCAATATTCTCAGCCACAAAGGCTATAAATTGTTCAAGGTTGAGAGTACCTGAGCTTGATTCCTTTTCAGTCATTTTGGAGGCATTCTCTGGTAAGTCTTGCACAGCCTCAGCTTCTTCAGCAGCAGCAGCAGCAGGGATGTTGATTGTGCCTGCATACAAAGAAAGATAAGTTAACAACCAAGTGGGAATAGAGTATTCCCCCCAAGGTGAACAACAGCAGGTAATTGATAGAGTTACCTATAGATCTACACAGGATACCACTTTTCATCTAGGAAGGAGGTTATAATTCCTTCTAGATGTTCAGTGACATCAGGGATAGACACCTCTGCAAGGCACAAGAGGAGTGCCATACAGGAAAAGAAGAGAGAGTCCTTGACCAAGGGGTCATCAAGGTACTCAGGTCTATAAGGGACCGTTTTCTCTTGAGAAGGAGGAACATAAGGAGATGTGAGTGTGAAGTCACAGTCTGAATTGAGAAAGGATTCCAAAGCATTATCAGAGTCAATGGAGATGGCAGCATCAACTTGCAACACTGATGCAAGATCATCAGCAGCTGAGATGGGAAGGAAGGGATAAGAGATTAACTCAAAGTTGGAGTTTGAATTAATTAGAAACTTAAATGAAACTATACCATCTGGTTGAGCAGTAGCATTCTCAAGTGTTGAACCACTACTTCTGAGTCAGTAGTGTTTATTGAAACTTTTTCACACAAGTCCATGAGGACTTCCTCATTATTTTTCTCTGGAGTTCTTCATCAGAAGCTAGATTCACTAGGGAGTGAATGTCTTTGTTAGATAAAGATATCAATTTAAAGTCCTGATTATAACCTTTAGAGGAAGTGTTTTACCTTCTGGTTGCTCTGGAAGCTCTTGAGGTTCTTCTACAATTGCTGTAAGGGGAAGAGAAGAGTTGTCCTGAAGGGTCAAGGCATCACCTGAGACCACTTCAACAGACATCTCCCCCTGCATGACTTCAGTGGGGACTGGAGTCATGCATCTTACTGAAGAGGGCTCAGCAGAGGAAGGAAGAGATTTGATGGCTTCAGAAAGGGCATTGATGGATGCAATGAGAGGGGCATTGGCAGCCTCAATCATTTTTTGTATGGATGGAGTGATGAGCTCTACAATATGTGCAAGCAATTCAGGAGTTATCTGAAATGCTGAGGATGTGGAGGTGGATGGAATGGAAGCAGTATGATCTACCACATGATCAAATGAATCATGTGGAGATGGGTGAACATCAACATGAGTGTGGGATTCATGTTGAGATAAGTGTGTGAGGATGGTAGCAGTTACCATGTCAACACTGGCTGCGGCTGCCAGATGTTGTGGTATGGGTGACTGGGGTGGAGATGCATGTAGGATGGAAGATGCATGTTGTGGTGGCACTGCAGATTGTGTGGAGGGTAATGCAGGAGATGAGGATGCAGGGGTAAAGAGGGAGGATGAAGGGATTGCTGAGCCTTCCCCAGCAAGCTGGAGAGTGGCTGAGTCAGCCCTTGTGTCTGATGGAGGGTTAGGATCAACCCTGGCTGACTTCTTGATGACTCTCTGAGATTTCTTGAACAAAGAGGGGTCCAACCTCTTGCTGGCGTTGACTGCGGAGGGTGCAGAAACAAGCAGCAGGGGTGCTTTCACATATAGAAACACACCCAACACCCTGGCAAGGTTTACTTCTTTCTGATTGTTCTTTCTCCTTATTAGTTCAAACAGAACTTTTCCCCAGGCTATCTGCGTCTTATTCACCAAAACTGACATTAAGGCAAATTGTTGCCTGTTGATGTTGTCGTGAGCAGAGTGCTTTCCCAAAACGACCTTGCCCACCAGGTCTGCCAGAAACTTGTACTATGGAGACAGGTTTATTTTCAGCAGCTTAGCTGGAATACCCTCAGCATGGCCCATCACAGTTAGCATGCGGCCATATTCCTCTGAATTTTGCTCATAGTCCTCAGTACCGGTTGGTAGACTAAACAACTCAGTCAGAACTTCAGGAGTCAGAATGACCTCCTCTCCATTTATCTTTCCAGTCATCGCTTCGTCGCTGGAGGATGAGGTATATACCCATTCTCGAATCTCTGGTATATGAATCTTTGGTGAGAATGACATAAATTTCTTTAGGCCTTGATCTTCACACAGCTGCAGAATGTCTTGGATGGGTTGATCACATCGACTGAAAGAATCGAAGTCGACACAGAAACCAGTGTCGAACTTCATCCCGAAGAGAACTACAGAAGGAATCGCCATTAGATTGAAGAGAGAATGGCGAATCGAGATGCAAGGCAGGGGAGAAGAGAATCGCGCGGGAGTAGAGTTCGAGAGCGAATTCTAAGCCAGAAGATGGAATATGAAAAGACGGAGCGGAAGGACGACGATCTCCAGACCTAAATCGACTATCAGATAAAAATCTGCGATCGTCGAACCCGGAACAAAATCGGTCGTCGAACAATGACCGACGATAGTCAATATTTGACTAAACGTAAAACATCGACCGACTACAAGCAATCACCACGATCGTCGATCAATATATGTTGGTTGACGATTTACCACACAGCACAGAAAATCTGTCGTCGACCATTGGTCGACGATAGATACCTAAGGAGAGTTCGTTGACCAGTTGGTCGACGATTTCTGCCTTACTACCGAACGAGCTGTCGTCGACTGTTGGTCGACGATAGTTCTGACCTGGTCGAAGATCGTCGAGCAGTCGTTCGACGATTTTAGACAGAAAACAAATCTATCCAAATTTTCACTACTCTGAACCATTAATCATACCAAGCTGGTTCAGGAAGAACAAATGCCTTTGTTCATCAAGGGGCTTAGTGAAAATATCTCCTCTCTGCAGGTCTGTGGATATAAATTCCATTGCTATCTTGTTCTTTTCCACATTATCTCTCAGAAAATGATGTCTAATCTCAATGTGCTTGGTCCTGGAATGGTGCACAGGATTTTGAGCAATTGATATTGCACTGGTACTGTCACACAGAATTTTTGTCTTTGAGTGTGTGTACCCATAATCCACTAGCTGATTTTGAATCCACAGGATCTGTGAACAACAACTAGCTGCTGCTATATACTCAGCCTCAGCAGTTGAAGTAGACACAGATGCCTGTTTCTTACAAAACCAAAAGACAAGTCTCTCTCCAGGAACTGACAGGTCCCTGAGGTGCTTTTCCTGTCAACTCTACAACCAGCATAATCAGCATCTGAATATCCAATTAATTCAAATCCTGACTCAGCTGGGTACCACAGTCCTAAGTTAGGGCATCCCTTAAGGTATCTCAAGATCCTCTTGAGAAGAGTTAAGTGAGATTCCTTTGGGTTGACCTGAAACCTAGCACATAGGCATGTAGCAAACATTATGTCAGGCCTACTTGCAGTCAAATACAGCAGGGAACCAACAATGGCTCTATAGTTCTTTTGATCAACAGACTTGCCATTGACATCAGAATCAATAACTGCATTTGAGGCCATAGGTGTGCTCATTGATGAAGCATCAGACATTCCAAATCTTTTAACCAGCTCTCTGGCATATTTTGATTGAGAAATGAAGATACCATCAACACACTGTTTCACTTGGAGACCAAGGAAATAGGATAACTCACCCATGCTGCTCATCTCAAACTTGGAGTGCATTAGTTCAGAAACCTCTTGCATAGTTTGGGATCAGTGGAGCCAAATATAATGTCATCTACATAGATTTGAACTAACAGTTGTGAGTCCTTATGATGTCTAATAAATAGAGTTCTATCTACTACACATCTCACAAACTTGTGTTCTAGAAGGAAATTTGCTAAGGTCTCATACCAAGCTCTAGGAGCTTGCTTAAGTCCATATAGAGCCTTTTGGAGTTTGAACACATGAGTGGGTAAGGTTGATGAAACAAACCCTGGTGGTTGTTCAACAAACACTTCTTCCTTTAAATCTCCATTGAGGAAGGCACTCTTCACATCCATTTGGAAGACCTTAAATCTCTTATAGGCAGCATAGGCTAGGAAAATCCTAATGGCTTCTAGTCTAGCTACAGGGGCAAAAGTTTGATCATAATCTATGCCTTCCTCCTGTCTATAGCCTTGAGCTACTAGCCTAGCCTTATTCCTAACTACTATGCCTTGGGCATCAAGCTTGTTTCTAAACACCCACTTGGTGCCTATGATCAGTTGGCCTCTTGGTCTTGGAACCAAAGTCCAAACTTTACATCTTTCAAACTGGTTAAGTTCCTCTTGCATGGCTATAATCCAGTGTGGATCAAGCTCAGCATCTTTAATGGTTAGGGGCTCAACCTGAGAAAGGAAACAAGCAAACATCACATCTTTGTTGAGTTGATGTCTTGTCTGGACTCCTACTGAAATGTCTCCAATCACTTGAGATACAGGGTGATCTCTAAGTGTGACAAGATTAGTAGGTTCAACAATGATCTGATCTTCAACATGTTCAAGATTTAATTCCTCATGTGGAATTTGATCAACTGTTGGAGCAGGTGCTTTAACTTGTAAAAGTTCTACATCAGATTCAGAATCTGAAGAAGCAACCTGAGGAGTTTGTTGGGGATGATTCTCCTGTGTGAGTCTCAAACCTTCCAAATCCTTACTTACTCCTAGGACTTGCACTGTACTATTAGAGGAAGAGTCCTTCTCCTTATAATACATGACTGTCTCATCAAAAGAGACATGTGCAGACTCTTCTATCTTAAGAGAGGATATATTAAGGACCCTATAGGCTTTGCTTACTTGAGAGTATCCTAGAAAAACTCCCATTGAAGCTTTTGCCTCAAATTTTCTAAGGTATTCTTTGTTATTGTTATGAACAAAAGCAACACAGCCAAATACTCTAAAATAGTCTATTTTAGGTTTCACTTGCTTAAGTAACTCATAGGGAGTCTTACCCTTAAGTTTATGTATCAGACTTCTGTTCAATACATAGTTAGCTGTGCTAACTGCTTCAGCCCAAAAGGACAGAGGCATGTTAGCATCTGCCAACAATGTACTTGCAGCTTCAATTAGGGTTCTGTTTTTCCTTTCAACTACCCCATTTTGTTGAGGAGTTCTAGGAGCAGAGAAGCTATGTTTGATACCTTCCTTCTCACAGAATTCTTGCATAAGAAGAGACTCAAACTCAGTACCATGATCACTTCTGATCAAGGCAATCTGAGTAGAATACTCACTCTGTATACACTTTAGAAAATCTGTAAGAACCTTGAAGTTATCAGCCTTAGTTCTCAAGAAGAATACCCAAGTGAACCTAGAGAAGTCATCTACAATTACTAGAGTGTAAGACTTTCCTCCAAGACTCTGTACAGCAATAGGACCAAATAAATCCAAATGCAGCAAATACAGAATCCTGGGAGAATCACTTTTATTAACTGATTTAAAACTATTTCTTGTTTGCTTACCTAATTGACAAGCTTTGCAAAGGCCTTCCTTCTTGTAGGGGCAAGAAGGTAAGCCTCTTACAAGATTGTATTTAGCCAACCTAGAAATGTTTTTCAAATTTACATGACTAAGTCTTTTATGTCCAAAGGGTATTATTACTGGTTACTTCATTAAATAAGCATATTTCAGATTTGGATGAGTTAAAATCTACAACATAAACATTACCAATTCTAATACCTACTAACACAACAGTATTATTTAAAGCAATATTACAAGCAGTGTCAGTAAACCATACCTTGTACCCAGCATCATACATTTGGCTTACAGAGATTAGGTTGTGCTTTAGTCCAGAGACATAAGCTACCTTCTTGAAGGTTACAGCTCCTATGGTGAAGCTGCCATACCCTTCAGTCTGTCCACAGCTGGAATCCCCAAATACAACTTTTGGTCCCAGCTTGGCTTTGAACCCTGACAGATTCTTCTTCTTTCCTGTCATATGCTTTGAGCATCCACTATCCAGATACCATTTGTCATGTATGACTGGATAGGTCTTCACCTGCAAAGATATCAATTATACATTGTGGACCCAGGTTACCTTGGGTCCAGTATTCTTCACAAAAGAAAAACTAGATATAAAAGATTTTGCAGGCTTAGATTTATATCCTAAAGGGTGTGATCTCATAGGTGGGATAATCCATTCAGTTAAAGGATTAAACGACCTAGGGTAGTGATTGGGATTTGCAATTCTGGAAGTTTGAAATTTATTTTCCAGCTTAAGTCCAGATCGTCGATCCACGGTCGACGATCGCAAGTCATATCGTCGATCATTTGTAGTAGTGCTATGTTCTGGATTCCACGATCGTCGATCACTGGTCGACGACTCAAGATGAGATCGTCGATCTCCTGCACCGAAGATATCATACTTGGTGAAGGTGTTCAGCGATCGTCGATAGACGTTCGACGATTGGTTTGACGATTGTCGATTAATGTTCGACGATTTTTGTAAAGCTAGAAATTTTTTCTTCCTGTTCTCTTTCTTAATCTTATTCTGAAATTTTCTTGCATTTTTCAATTTCCTCAGTATTCTTTATTCCTGATTCAGAAATAAATTTTACTGGAGTGCTAAATCTCTCCTTTGTGAGGAGGATGGGTTCACTAGATGTAGCACCTAAGCCTAGTTTATCATTACCAACCCTAGTGTTTGCTATACTTGTTATTTCAGATAATTTAAGGCTTCTGCCATTTAATTGTTCTTCTAATCTCTTAGATTTAGCTAGTTCTAATTTTAGGAATGTTACTTCTTCTTTTGAGCTTTCTAATTCATTTTCTAATCTAATTATTTCAATACTTTCCATGTCTAGTTCCATTATCTTTAATCTAAGTGACTTAATTTCTTTTTCAGATAATAGTAAATCTAAACATAGAGTTTTAAATTTTTATTTGAACTCAGGAGATGAGAAATCAAATGAGTTGATTACCTGGTCTTCCATAGAAGGATCTTCTTCATTGTCTCCTTCTTCTTCAGAATTCTCTGCAGCTAACAGAGAGCTGTAGGCATCAATAGCCATGAGGCAGACCTCTTTGGCTTTCTTCTCTTCTTCTTCTTCTGAATCACTGGAGCTAGAGGAGCAGGTATCCTCTTCTGTTTCACTCTAGGTAGCAGCCACAAACCCTTGTCCTTCTTCTTGTATTTGTGTGAGGAGGACTTGGAGTGGTGCTTCCTGTACTCTTTCTCATGTTTCTTCTCCTTGTGTTTCTTCTCTGGACAATCTGGAGCAATGTGTCCAGGCTTGCTGCAAACATAACAGATGATTTCTTTAGATGGAGTCTTGTCATACCTTGGTTTGTCCTCATACTTAGAGAACTTCTTTCTGAGGTCTCTTCTTCCCATGTTGAAGAACCTCTTGGCAATGAGTGCCAGTAACTCCTCATTTGATTGACTTCCTTCAGAAGTCTCAGCAGCCTTAAGAGCTAGAGAGTGCTCTTTCTTTGTAGGTGTAGGAGTTTTTACTTCGGTTGCAGCAGCTCTGCTCTTTAAAGTTTGCTCATATGACTTGAGCTTTCCCAACAGAGCTTCTGTGGAAAGTTCCACAGTGTTTCTTCCATCCTTGATGGGCCATATCCTTGAGTCCCAAGAGATGGGAAGGCACATCAGGATCTTGTCATTGACTTCTGACAAAGTTATCTCCTTGTCCAAAGACCTCAGTTCACTTATTATTGAACTGAGTCTTGTGTACATTGTGTCAATGTCTTCAGCATCATCCTTCTTGAAATTTTCATACTGAGAAGTGAGGTTGGATCTCCTGTCCTTCCTCTCATCAGCTGAGCCAGCAACTATGTGGTTGAGGGAATCCCACATAGCTTTGGCTGAGGTACATTCAGCAAGCTTCTGGAATATTTCATCAGACATCGTCTGAGCTAGGATGTTCATTGCTTTTGCATCAGCTGCTTTTGCCTTCTTGTAAGTTTCATTGTAGTCAGGTGGTGGCACAGCACTGAGATCAGCAGAAGTGGAAGCAGTAGCAGGCCTAGCAGGTGGTCCTGTCAAAATAGAAGAAAAGATATCTTCATCAATAGAATTCATGTATAGTCTTATCCTGGCCTTCCATATGCCAAACTTGGACAAGTTGCATACAGGAGGTCTGGTGCTTGAATAATCCTTAGACTGGGCCATGTGTGAAAGTGTTTGTGAATGGTATCAGGAAACAACTTATCACAGGATCTTTTAACTCAGGTGTTAGCCTGTATGAACAGCTAACCTGGCTCTGATACCAATTGAAAGTGAGGGGATAAGTTGTAAACTACTCTAGAGGGGGGTGAATAGAGTATTCAAATTTTATGAATAACTAGTCAGCTCCCTTGGAGTTTATTTGCGGAAAAAATAATCTGATACTTAAACCCTAAGAGCCTAACACAGTGAAGTGCACAAGTGAGAGAGTTAACTGAAATTTCAGTTTAACTATAAACCTATCACAGCAACTAGCAATCCTAGGTAGTTCTATCACAGCCACAGAATAAACAATTAAACAAAAACAGCCAGAGAGACACAGGATATATAGTGGTTCCCTCTAAATAGGTACTCCACTCTTCTACCACCCTGGTAGGAATCCACTACAGGTTTTTGCTAAGGTGCCTGCCACCAATGATCTGATTCAGGTAGATCAAACAGACCCTTTGAGCTTTTGATAAGGATGCTCAACCACAGGTTGTTGATAAGGTGCCCTATCACCAATGTTCACTTTTGAAGAGGTGTGAAAACTCTTTTACAAAGGGGTTGAGAGGGTTAGATTGTCTTCTCTGTTGTTAATACAGATTAGAGAAGACTTGTGGATTCTCTAAAGAATCAAAGTCTCCCCCTGGCTTAGTGGAAGTCCAGGGAAAGCCTTTGCTTCAGGATGAAGGAGTTTCAGATATACTGAAACTAAATCCTCAGAGATCTGTAGACTGATTTTTATCGGGTCTTCAGATTCTGGAGCACGTGAAGCAGATCTGGAGCTCTTTCTGAAGTCTTGAAAACTCTAAGCAGATGCTCAGGAGACTTGAGAATGAAAGAAATTGCTTTGGACTTTTGCTTCAGGAAAACTTTTCTTCTCTTCTTTTTTTTGTGAGATGGTGAAGAGTTGCTCTGATGATGCTTGAGCCAATCAATCCTTCTTAGAAGAAACTCTCCGTTTGTAACTTGCTTATTACTGCTGAGAGAAAAAATCTCTTTTAAATATATCTTCTCATTTTTCCTTTGGAACGGCTCTATTGATTTGAATTCTCGAGCCCTGCGACAGGTTATCTCAAAATAGAATATAGCAATAGGAATAGAATGACCTATTAACTCTCTGTCAGTCCCAATAAGGAAATAAATGAATAGGGAAATATCTCAGCATAAAGACTTATCATTCTTGGAAATAGCATACACCGCCAACGGCTAGAATACAGCCTGGCAATATATTTTGTATAATAGGACAAAAATGCTTTATCAAAATACGAAATCCCGTAATTTATGCTTAACATATTTGGTAATTAATTCATTTGAATTCAAGCCATAAATTAGCAAAAACAATCTTCAGAAAATCTTTCTAACCACACGCTAAAACACTTGGAAATAAACCAAGGAATAAAATAAATGCAAATTGTTAAAGGCAGATAGTAATCGTCGAACAGGGGTTCGATGATCGTCGACCTAGCTAACAGATCGTCGACTAAAAGCAGAAATCTGTCGAAACAGAAATCATCGACCAGAAATCGTCGACCAGCTCAAGATATCGTCGACCAACAAAGAATCTGTCGAAGCAGAAAAACGTCGAACATCTCATGATGTCGACGACTAAGGCAAAAAAATCTGTCGAGACAGAAATCGTGAAGCGAGAACACGATCGTAGAACTGCTGATGGCAGATCGTCGACCAACCTTCAGAGCATAATAAACTTGCTCTGAGATCGTCGACCATCGGTCGACGATAATTGTCTTGACTTCAACGATTCAATAGCCCTGCTATCGTCGACCAATGATCGACGATCGCGAGGCCTCGTTCGACGATGGTCGAACGGAAAAAGCCTTAACCAAAAATACATCTAGAACTTCTAGCCTAAGCTCTAGGTCAGTTATAAACTGTCCTAGGGAAACTGAACAAGGCCTAATCATGATCATATATAGTTATATGGATCAAGAGGGGCTGGAAAGGGATTACATAAGCCAAATCACATCCAGGGTACCAACAGGTTGCCATTCAGACGGTAGCTCTGAAGGTAGATGCACGGACGGGACTGTCCGGGGGGCCGAGGGCTCGAGGGTTGGAGTACAGAATAAAGGTGGTGGGTCTTTGGTATTTGATTGTCGTTCACACCGACATCGGTACGTTGACTCGGCGGTGTGGGACACTTAGCCAAAGAAAGTCTGGTGGGTACAGCCAGCAGTAGTACGCGGATACTCTAGGTTGTGTTTTTCTAGGGGCGTACGGAAGGGCTAGGCCTGGTAGTGTGGATACCCGCCTAGGAGTGGGGGGCCTGACCCACTATCTCCGTTTGCCACTACGGAGGTTCCTGGGAATGAAGCTAGCTGCCCGAACAGGGGGAACTAAAGGTCTGTCCGCATAGAGTCGTGTGCGTGAGTTGCACTTGCATGAATCATGGCATAGCATATCACTACACTCATAATTCCATACAACCGACACCCCAACGTAAAAATCGGTATGGGGCTTTTTATACGATGGGAGCCTTGCAGAAGATCCCTTAACTTATACGTTTGTATGGGCATTCATATAAGTTAAGGTTACTTACTTATTTACTTGCTTGTTTACTTACTGTTCTCTAGCTGCCTTTTTATACATTTGATGCTTACTACTTCACTTCTTTACCATTTACTACTATAGGATTGCTAGTTGTACTTTATTCTAAATAATGGTTAGATTAGCTCCCTGTCACCTGCTTGATTAATTCTCCACTTTTGAAGCTTTCCTTTCCTCCTCTCCGCCCGGTGCTTAGGACCCGTGGTGGGAGGGGTAGGGGATGATAGGGCTTAGTCTTTATGACTAATGGTTTTCGAACCACAACATTACAGGAGCTCCGGATGGGAGACAGGGACCAGCAGTCCAGGGACCAGCACCAACGGAGTACGGTGCGTATGGAGGTGGGACAGTCTAGCACTGGTGCACCTGCGACCAGCTCCGTGAGTGATTAGTAGTCTCGATAGCTTTCGCGATGAGTGATTTGTAGTGAGGACTCTGATGTACCGGGCTCGAGCCCATATCTATATTTCATCTATACTGTATCTTTGCAGTACCTCTATTTTCTATTATTATCTACTGATGGACTGGATGTGATTTCATTTTATACATGTTTCTGTGGACTTGTTAAATTTTATGTATACTTACTTCTCTCTCGTTGTGATCGAAAAGGGCCGGCAGAATTGGCGTTTTGTAGTGGCGGCCTTCCCGTGAGTCGGTGCCACCGCAAAGCGGCAATTCTGGGCTAAGACCCCGGTGGTTGAAAAAAAAGGGGGTCTTACAAGTGGTATCAGAGGCAAACCTCGATCGAAGATAAGTAGTCCACAAAATCTTGGGCCACCCCCGTGGGAGCTTAGTTTACGGACAAACTAGCAGCAGAAGCAGTGGTGTGCCCATAAGGGAAATCACATGTGAAAGTCCATCCTAACTCTTCTTAAATTCCTTTCATTCGCTCTCTAACAAATGGAATTTTTACTTGTAGTCTGCGACAAACCCTACACCGCAGTAGGGGACACCCAAGGCTCCAAATGTGGTCCCGCCTCCGCCGGCTCCAGCCCCGCTCCAGCAGACGGAGATGGGGCAAACACTGACGGCCATTCTGGAGGCCTTCAGAGCTCAACAAGCCCCTGCTCCACAGCCAAACCCCAGGGCCAATTGGATGACTGTCTCCCGGGGACTTTCCCCTCCATCTTACCAGGGGACGGAGTCTGCAGTACGTACGGAGGAATGGTTGGACACCATTTATGAGATGCTGGCAGGGATTCGATGCCCTACTGAGGAGGCAGTCGCTTTGGCAGTCTCCTGCTTAGAGTCACACGGAAAGAGGTGGTGGAAATCTTAGCTGGACACCACCTTTGCGGGGATGGACTGCGCTGATATTACTTGGGAGGAGTTCAAAGCAGCGCTCATGGGACATTTTGTACCTCAGTCGGCGAGGGATGACCTGGAGGATAGGTTCCTGCGGTTGAGTCAGGGGAACACGACTGTGGTGGAGTACTATCAGGAGTTCACTCTCCCTGGCCCGCTATGCGGATGCCTACCAGTTTGACGATGCTGGCTATGCCCGGAGGTTTTATAAGGGGCTGCAAGATGACATGAGTCTGGCCAGGATCCTGGAGATAGCTAAGAAGAGAGAGGCGGATCAGCTTACAGTGAAGAGCCGGAAGAGACCGGCTGATGATACAGTGATTGGAGGACGTAGAGACCGTCCTCGAGGCCAGGTTATTGGAGAGAGAAGGAACGGGGATCAGCCTCGTCAGAAGTTTGGGCAGGAGCAGAGGAGCCAGGGGGTATTGGCTCCCCAGCCTATACAGATGCTGGAAATGCCAAGGACGGCAGAGCAGCCACCGGTATGCTATCAGTGCAACCAGCCGGGGCATATCAAGAGGAACTGCCCTGTGAGGCGAGCACCTCCACCAGCACAGCAGGGCGCTCCACCTCCCCGACAGTTTGGCGGACGAGGACAGGACCGAGGACGAGGATTTCAGGATCGAGGTCGCAGGCCAGAGAGGGAGCAGGTGTATCAGCCCCGGAACCCAGAGCAGGTTATCACAGGTATGACAGCACTTTTAAATTTTTATCATATAAACTAGTATTCTAGACATAACCTGGTTAGAAATTAAGTAAATACAACTGCAACAAGAATACAAAGACACTTAATTACCCCAGGCATAGTCTTCGTTAGCGGCAAGCCTGCTCACACCCTCTTCGACACTAGTGCGTCGCAATAGTTCGTGTCGGAGGATTTCGTGAAAGGACTGGCAGGTGTGGAGCCATTCACCGGGAAGATGATGAGGGTGCGCCTACCCGATGGATCAGAGATAATGACCTCTGCTCATTGCAATATGGAAGCGAGGATCGGAGGGAAGGCGTTTGAGGCACCAGCGACGGTTCTGAAGATGCCAGATTACGATCTGATCCTAGGCATGACTTGGCTGTATTGGAACCATGCCCAGATCGATTGCGTGGCGAAGAGGATCACCGTGAGGCACGGCGACTCCTCCATTGTCATCAAAGGTATTATACCAGCACCCCGTACCTTACTATCGTCTGTGCAGGCCGCTAAGGCCCACCTGTAGGGGGAAGAAGTTTATCAGGTCCTTTTTGAGGCAGTCGTGGCCAAGGACTCCATTGCAGATATTCCAGTAGTGCAGGACTTCGGCGATGTGTTTCCGGAGAAGCTACCAGGGCTACCCCCGCACCGAGAGAAGGACTTCAAGATTCAGCTCGTACCAGGGGCTAAGCCGGTATCCAGAGCTCCCTATCGAATGGCCCCAAAGGAGTTGGTGGAATTTTGGAGCCAGCTTCAGGAGTTAGTGGAGGCCGGGTTCGTTCGGCCTAGCTCTTCACCATGGGGAGCTCCGGTGTTGTTCGTTAAGAAGAAGGACGGGACCCTTCGACTGTGCATCGATTACCGGGCTCTGAACAGGTTGACAGTCCGGAATACGTATCCCTTACCAAGGATAGACGAGCTATTTGACCAGCTGGAGGGAGCCCATTGGTTCTCAAAGCTGGATCTGAGGTCAGGGTACTACCAGCTTTGCATTTTGGAGGAGGACATCCCGAAGACAGCCTTCAGCAGCAGATACGGCTTGTACGAGTTTACAGTGATGCCATTCGGGCTCACGAATGCACCCTCCGCATTCATGACCCTGATGAATCGAGTGTTCGAAGAGTATCTGGACGTCTTCATTATCGTATTCATCGACGACATCCTTATCTATTCAAGGATGGAGGAGGAGCACGCGAGACATCTGGCCTTGACCTTGGAGAAGCTGCGTGAGCATGAGATGTATGCCAAGTACAGCAAGTGCCAGTTCTGGATAAAGGAGGTGGCCTTTCTAGGCCATGTCATCAGTGGAGCAGGTCTGGCAGTAGATCCGGCGAAGGTCCAGGCAGTACGGGATTGGCCACCACTAAAGTCGGCCTCGGATGTTCGAAGTTTCTTGGGACTGGCCGGTTACTACCGGAAGTTCGTAAAGGGGTTCTCTCAGATTGCCCTCCCTCTTACGTCTCTGACGAAGAAGGAGTCCCCTTTTATTTGGACGCCACGATGCGAATCTACCTTCCAGGAGCTGAAGGATCGTCTCACCTCGGCTCCCATCCTTGCTCTTCCATCAGGGAAGGAGGGATTCCAGGTGTATACAGATGCTTCCTATCAGGGGATGGGTGTCGTTCTGATGTAGAACGGGCACGTAATAGCCTATGCCTCCCGTCAGTTGAAGCAGCACGAGCAGAACTACCCCGTGCACGATTTGGAGATGGGGGCAGTCATTTTTGCTCTTAAGATCTGGCGACACTATCTCTACGGAGTACATTGCGATATCTTCTCCGACCACAAGAATCTGAAGTACGTCGATACCCAGAAGGAGTTAAACATCAGACAGAGACGCTGGGTGGAGTTTCTGTCGGACAACCAGTATACCATGCACTACCATCCGAGGAAGGCAAACGTGGTCGCGGATGCTCTGAGCCGGAGAGCGAGTACGACAGGAGTAGGTCTGCAGCTGATGGCCTTGGAATTGGTTAGATCATTCAAGGAGATGCAGATTTCACTAGTGTCTGAGGATGACCCGGAGCTGTACATGGAGTACCTGGGGTCGATGGCTACCACTGATTGACATTTGAGACCGCATCAGAGATGGGCAGATGCTGGATGAGAGAGCTGAGCCGATATTCTGAGCCTTGGAGGAAGGCACGACAGGAGATTACTCTTTGAGGGATGGGCTCCTGTGTTTCCAGGGCAGAGTCTACATACCAGCAGGAGGACGGATCCGGGAGGAAATTTTGACGGAAGCTCACTGCAGCTGATATTCTGTACACCCGGGGATCACTAAGATGGTAAAGGATTTGAAGAGGACGATGTACTGGCCGGGTATGAAGAAAGACATTACGTATTTTGTGACGCATTGCGAGGCCTGCCAACTCGTGAAGGCGGAGTGTAGGAACCCGGCAGGCTTGCTGCAGCTGCTTCCGGTGCCGGAGTGGAAGTTTGAGGATATAGCCATGGACTTCATACATGGGCTACCTCGATCACGTGTAGGGAATGACTCGATCTGGGTGATAGTGGACAGACTAACAAAGGTGGCCAGATTCATTCCAGTGGCAAAGGACACACCGGTCAGTGTATTAGTACGAAAGTTCATTGAGCAGTTTGTGCGTTATCATGGGGTGCCCAAGACTATCGTTTCGGATCGGGATGGGCGGTTTACATCCAGGGAATGGAGGTCAGTCCAGGCCCATCTAGGTTATCGGTTGACATTCAGTAGAGCTTTTCACCCTCAGACCGACGGACAGACAGAGCGCACCAACCGTACACTGGAGGATCTGTTGTGACTGTGTATTTTGGACCGTGGCGAGCCTTGGGAGAGATTGCTGCCACTAGTCGAGTTTTCGTATAACAACGCTCATCAGTCCAGCATAGGCATGGCTCCATATGAGGCATTGTACGGAAGGAGGTGCAGGACCCCACTATCATGGGTTCAAGATGAGGATTCGCAGGCACTTGGCTCGGAGTTTGTGGGAGATACAGATGCTCAGATTAGATTGATACGAGACAGGATGTTGGAAGCCCAGAGCAGACAGGCGAAATACTACGATGCGAGGCATCGTCAAGTGGACTTCCAGGTGGGAGACCGAGTTTTCTTGAAGATACGGCCGATGCACGGTGTTTCGCGGGTGCGTGGGCGGAAGAAGCTCAGTCCGAGATATATGGGGCCTTATAGGATCCTGGAACGGATCAGCCCCATAGCCTACAGACTGGAGCTACCGCCGGAGTTAGCGGGATTGCATGACGTCTTCCACGTCTCCTCACTTTGGAGGGCTCTGCTACGCCCTGAGCAGATGATCTCCTCGGCAGATGGCCCGGTGGCCTCTGATCGGTCAGTCAACATGGAGCCTATCAGGATTGACGATACAGCAGTGCGGGTCTTGCGACGGAAGAAGGTTCCGTTAGTCAAGGTTTTGTGGAACAATCATGGGCAGGAGGAGCATACATGGGAGCCACAGGACTTGATGCGGCAAAAATACCCGGAACTTTTTTCATCAGGTATACCTCACCACCCCTTTGGACAATCAATTTGCCTTCTTGTTTTAAACCAATAGGACTGAAATTTCAAGAATAGGGGCTAATCTTTTGTTTATTGGGGTGTATATACCTAGTTAATTGGGCGAATTAATCTTAAATTTGAAATCACATAAAGCAAACCTAACGTAGAGATGTAATCTTTCAATTCTCATGGGATGTTACAAGCTGCTTTTTCCCGATTAGAGTCCCGTAGGCTTAACCTTGATTTTGGGGACGAAATCTTTGTTTTGTTTATTGGGATTTGTAACAACGCATTTCCGGCTAGACCCCTAGGAGTCGGTTGGTCGTGATAGAACCCTAGGAAGCCCAAAAACTGAAATAAATCGACCGAGATTTCGGGTCACGGGTTGGTCACGCCCGTGACCGATCCGTCACGCCCGTGACCTAGGGCGTGACTCCTTCGACGATCGTCGATCTCAATGAGACGATCGTCGGGCGCAGAATTTTCAACCCGGGCCTATCACGCCCGTGACCTATGTGTCACGCCCGTGACCAAGGGCGTGACACCTTCGGTGATCGTCGATCTCAGCGCGAAGATCGCCAAGTACGGATTTTGCCTCATGACCATGTCATGCCCGTGACCCATATGTCACGCCCGTGACATAGGGCGTGACCACCCTTCGACGATCGTCGATCTCAGTTCGACGATCGTCGAACCCATAATTGGTCACCCGGGCTTGTCATGCCCGTGACCCACATGTCACGCCCGTGACATAGGGCATGACCACCCTTTGACGATCGTCGATCTCTGTTCGACGATCGTCGAACCCTGAATTGGTCACCCGGGCTTGTCACGACCGTGACACACATGTCACGCCCGTGACCAAGGGCGTGACCACCCTTCGATGATCGTCGATCTCAGTTCGACGATCGTCGATCCCAGGATTGGCCACCCGGGCCTGTCACGCCCGTGACCTATGTGTCACGCCTGTGACCAAGGCCGAAACGTCAGCCAGACTGGAAATTTCGGTAACCGACGTTGTAATAAATTCTGATTATGGGAAGTTACACCAGGAGTATTTATGGGCCGTTTTCTACTCTGATTATTTAATAAATTAAGGAAATGTTGGTCCAATAGGAAATCGCCACCTGGCAAACACCTCTTCATTTCCAGCATTTCAAGTGCCTTTGCCATAACCGAAACGTCATTAAGAGAAGTATTAATGGCCATGAACGTTTCATCCTTTCCCCTCCCCACTTGCTGATCTATAAAAGACTCCTAAGAGCAAGAGGAAAATGTTACACTCTCCATCAAACTGTTTCAGATTTCCCCCTTGCTGTTGAAGAATTTCCGGCGACGCCACCACTGTGCCAATGGCTTCCCGACGCTCTGCACGCCTCCAGCCCGCGAACAAGGTCCTCCCCTCCCTCTTCTTCTGCGGATAGATCTTAGAAATCGTTAGGAGAGATATCGGTCTCAAAAGAGCCAGATCGGGTGAGCGTTTCCATGGTTTTCCAAAATTTTCATGGTGGCGGGTTCGCCGGAAACCGCCTCTCCGGCGGCCGTGCCGCCGCCCGACGATAGCCCTCACCTCAACAGAGGTGGTGGTGGTGGTGGCCGGCCAGGGAGATGGCTGGATGGCCGGGAAATAGCTTTGGAAAAGCTATAGGAAAGTAAGTTTTCAGGGCTCTGGTTTTGGGCTGTAGAAGAAGATGAACAGTGCCATTAAATTAGATTCTACTTTTTAAAACAATTTCTGAATGAAAATATCTGTCACGTTAAATAATTTGGGAAAAATACCTAGAGGCTCCTACAGGAAAAATGGTCAACACCAATATTGTACCTCTTGGATTCTAGGGAATTCTAAAATTTGTTTCAAGCATTTTGGACCACTGGATAGACCTCAGCACTCAATTTGGTGAGGTCTACCCATAGGGTTGTCCTGACCTTAGAAAAATTCCCCACTCCAATCCAGTCATCACAATGACTTGAAATTTGGGGTGTAGCCTAACCCTACCTATATCTAGGTACCATCCAAAAATTAGGATTTTTGGGAAATATTTTTCTATAGTTTTTAGGAAAATTTAATAATCCTAGCTTAATTTAATTAGATGGCTAAATAATTTCCAAACCCTCCCAAATTTTGGTGAGTTGTCCCTGGGTTCACCATAAGGTTTTGTATAATTTCTCACCTCATTTAGAGATGGTTTGGATTAGAAATGATCAAACCTAAGTTTTGCCCTAATAAGGGGTGTTAGGTTAAAGGTGCACTTTTGAGATTTGAGTGGTCAGATCACCTCAACAGAGGCTGCGATTTTTACCACTGGGTAGTAATATTCTCTAGCACCCCCTCATAGAGTTTGAGGTGGATCGGTGTAAGTTTGCCCTAAGAACCAAGGCCAAACCCTAAGGATGAATCTTGGTGGCTTGTGAAGGTCATGGGGTCAAGTGACCTTGGAGTGACTCGAAATTTGGTGAAGAGGACCATAGGGCCATTATAGTTCTCTGGATGAAATCTTAGTAGATTTGGAGACTGTTGGGATACCTAAAAACCTAACCCTAGTTTAGGGTACAAAACTTGTAGAGATAGGAAATGACACTAAATCACATTGAAAAGTGATGAGATTTGGGTAGAGTGAATTATAAGGATGGTACAAGCTCTGGAAATTTTTCTATGAATTTTAAGATCATTATTTTGGATACTTCATTAACGGTTTAGTAACTTGTATGATTTGTTTAGAAAATTTATTATGGAATACATACTTCCTGGAAATTGATGAAATTTAAGCAGAGAACGTTTATTATGATTTTAAATCTCTGTGAATTTTTTATGGGATTTTTGGAAGTTTAAATCTAAGGCTTGCTTCATTAAGTATGTTTTGCCTTGAATATTTGATTAAATCTATAGTGGTGTTTAGCAAGCTGGTAAACATTATGATTCTTTGCACAAAGAACTTTTCTATATCATACTACTGATTAGTAATTTTTCTATAATTTTCCGATGAGTAATTTCAGTACTTCCTTCTTTACGTAGGATTAACGTGTTTATACTTGATAAATTAATTAGAGGCTAAATACTTTCTGTAAAATTCTGAAAATTTGTATTTGAGGTTATCTTGCTGTTATTTAATGATCATGATTTTTGGGTAGCCATTACATTAGGAGGATCATGTAGTTCATGTTTAAAATGACCCATGGCCCATCCTTTGGGAAAATTAAATAAATATCAGATTAATTAGGAAAGTTATAAGTTTCTGGATTTAGACAAATTATGATATGGTAGACCTCCAGTAAATATTATAGGAGATTTGGAAGACAATTTGGAGTACCTCCCCTTGTGTACCTCATATAGCTTAGGATGGTCTGCATATAGTAAAACCACGGAAACTAAACTAGAGTAATAATGAACTTGGGAAATGGAATTTTGGTAGTTGCTGGTTGGTTAGGGCAAGCTACGATTAAGTTCATTATTGGAAGTCAGGATAAGTAGGGTGTGAGACTGGTTAAGGTTAAGTGGCATTCGGGAATGACGGAAGATCGTCCATCCCGGGAAGAAGAGGAAGAGTCTTAATACTCTAGGGTTAGATCTAAAGTAACTAAAAGGGGATCGGGTTAAGGGAGATCAACCAATAATAATAAGTACCTTGAGAAAGGGAACTTCAGGCCGTAATGCCGCCGTCTTGGTTCCTAGTGCCCCTTGAGAGCCCTTCACGGGGTATGTTGGGGGCAGTCTTGGGCTAACGTAAACCATAGGAATAATAAATTAAAAGAGCAACTAGTATAACTAGGGTTGCACATACACACACCTCGGTATCTAGGAAGGTAGAATAATTGGTTTGGTTGCCATTCAAACGGTAGCTCTGAAGGTAGATGCATGGACGGGACTGTCCGGGGGGCCGAGGGCTCGAGTGTTGGAGTACAGAATAAAGGTGGTGGGTCTTCGGTATCTGATAGTCGTTCACACCGACATCGGTACGTTGACTCGGCGGTGTGGGACACTTAGCCAAAGAAAGTCTGGTGGGTACAGCCAGCAGTAGTACGCGGATACTCTAGGTTGTGTTCTTCTAGGGGTGTACGGAAGGGCTAGGCCTGGTAGTGTGGATACCCGCATAGGAGTGGGGGCCCGACCCACTGTCTCCGTTTGCCACTACGGAGGTTCCTGGCAGTGAAGCTAGCTGCCCGAACAGGGGGAACTAAAGGTCTGTGCGCATAGAGTCGTGTGCGTGAGTTGCACTTGCATGAATCATGGCATAGCATATCACTACACTCATAATTGCATACAACCGACACCCCAACGTATAAATCGGTGTGGGACTTTTTATACGATGGGAGTCTTGCAGAAGATCCCTTAACTTATAAGTTTGTATGGGCATTCATATAAGTTAAGGTTACTTACTTATTTACTTGCTTGTTTACTTACTATTCTCTAACTGCCTTTTTATACATTTGATGCTTACTACTTCACTTCTCTACCATTTACTACTATAGGATTGCTAGTTGTACTTTATTCTAAATAATGGTTAGATTAGCTCCCTGTCACCTGCTTGATTATTCTCCACTTTTGAAGCTTTCCTTTCCTCCTCTCCGCCCGGTGCTTAGGAGCCGTGGTGGGAGGGGTAGGGGATGATAGGGCTTAGTCTTTATGACTAATGGTTTTCGAACCACAACATTACAGGAGCTCCGGATGGGAGACAGGGACCAGTAGTCCAGGGACAAGCACCAGCGGAGTACGGTGCGCATGGAGGTGGGACAGTCTAGAACCGGTGCACCTGCGACCAGCTCCGTGAGTGATTAGTAGTCTCTATAGCTTTCGCGATGAGTGATTTGTAGTGAGGACTCTGATGTACCAGGCTCGAGCCCGTATCTATATTTCATCTATACTGTATCTTTGCAGTACCTCTATTTTCTATTATTATCTACTGATGGACTGGATTTGATTTCATTTTATACATGTTTCTATGGACTTGTTACATTTTATGTATACTTACTTCTCTCTCGTTGTGATCGAAAAGGGCCGGCAGAATTGGCGTTTTGTAGTGGCGGCCTTCCCGTGAGTCGGTGCCACCGCAAAGCGGCAATTCTGGGCTAAGACCCGGTGGTTTGAAAAAGAAAAAAAATGGGGGGTCTTACATAAGGTCTAGGAAGACTTGGGTAGGGTTGGTTGGGCACCTCGGAGGTCACTTGACCCTTAGTTAGGGCACTATGACCTTTTTAGGGCTAGGGTGGACTTGGGTCAACTTAGCCTCTTTGGTAGACCCCAATGAGTCATTGGTGACCCATTGGCCTCCCTTAGGTCAATAGAAGGTCCAGATAGGGTCATGGAGTCATGGTGAAGCCCTAAGGTCACCCCTAAGCTAGTAATTAGAATTCTACTATTTGCAGACCAAGGTAGTTCACACTCTAATTCCCATATTCACCCAAACCCTTTTGTACTTCCCAGTATTTTGTTTTGACCCAGTCATGACAAAACCATCCTAGGGGTCTAGAAGTATGAGGGTTGTTATAGTTAGACACTACAAAACCTGAAGGCTTCTCAATATAGACTTCTTCCTTTAAGTCAACATTCAAGAAGGATGACTTCACATCCATCGGTAGACTTCAAATCCTTTGAATGCAGCATATGCAAGGAAAAGTCTTATGGCTTCTAATCTTTCTACTGGGGAAAAAGTTTGATCAAAGTCAATACTTTCTTCTTATTTGTACCCCTTAGCTACTAGTCTAGCCTTGTTCTTGATTATAATGTCATTTTCATCAAATTTATTCTTATAAATCCACTTGACTCTAATAACATTATTGAAAGATCTTATTTTCAAGCAAGCTAGCAACCTAGAGGGGGGGGGGTGTAATGCCCCCGATTTTTCTGCGATTACTTAATTCTCATTTGGCATTACGTAGATGCATTTTCTTGGCTTGTGCCATCTGTGGAGTGTGGTCTTAACTTCTTAGAACTGGGTGGCCTATTTTGTAGCCTATTGGGAAGATCTCCCTAGCAAGCCGAGTCGTTTTGGGTGACCTGGTGTGGCCTCTCGAGGGATGCTTGTGTTTTGGCTTCGGGTGGGTATAACACGAGTTCTGTTCCTTGAAAGTTAATTTCGACTTCGTTGTTGCGTTTGTAGCACGGGTATTTAGCTACGGTGTGAGTTTCGTCAAATTCCGAGGTAGTTTGGTATTCGCGTTGTTTCGGGTGTGCTAATAATAAAAGGAAATGTGTATATTTAAAGCTATTTTCTGCAGTCAAAAGCTTTGGAAATGAACCGGCGGCTTAGGAGGCGGTTAAGGCTGATTAGGCATGATTAGATTTTTTTATAAATCCTTAAGCCAAATTAGCGGGTCCATTCTTCTTCTTCCCAAAAACTATCGTCTGCTCCTGTTCGCGGAAAACAGAGGAAAACCGCCGGACCTGCTACCCCTTCAGACAGCGATTCCGAGAACGTTTGTGGACGGATTTCGATTTCGAAAGCGTATTTGGATTGCTCTCTCTTATATCTATGTTTCTACGGTAAGAGATTAGATTTTCGTAGGGTTTTTAGGAGATATGGATTTTCTGTTTTTGCCTTTTCCGCCATTAAAAACTCGGGATGTGCTGGCTAGGTGTTGTTGCTGCTGTTGCCGAGGGAGAGGAAGGACTCGAGTGAAGCATCGTTGAAAAACTGAGGCAAGTCATTCTTACACTTGCTGTTTTTATCTTCCCCCTCTTAACTACCCGATTAGCCCTAGGATAGAAGCCATGCTTTTCTCTTTTTGCTTGTTAAAACTCTGTGCTTCAGTTTCTCTTTATGAGCCCCCCTCCTTGTGCTATTTTTGCTCAACCCGCAGGTTGTTCTCACCATTTAGACTCCAGATTTTTATTTCTGGTTTGGTGCTTTTGCGGGGTGAGCCGAGAGAGAGAGAGAGGGAGGTTTCTGTGGTAGTGCTCTAGTTAGAACCAGTCTTGGTAGGCTCTCGAGATTTGGTGTTGAGTGTGGTGTACACACTCAAAGCCAAACGCCGCCTGAGTTGGGCATTGAGTGTGGTGCACACACTCAAAGCCCTAGTTTGGTTTGTTCTCTTGCGGCTAAGTAGTGAGGCGAGTGAGTGAGAAAATTTGTCTAAGTCGAAATCGACGGGAATCACTAAGTGATTCTCGCCGACTTCGACGAGTATTGCTAGTGATTCCCGCCGATTCGGCGAGAATCAATCTGTATTCCCGCCGATTCGGCAAGAATCAATCTGTATTCCCGCAGATTCGACGAGAATCGATCTGCTTTCCCGACGATTCGGCGAGAATCGATCGGCATTTCCGCCGACCTCTTCGGATTGCATTGGTTTAGGGTTTTCCTGCGGGTAAGTACTTTGGCGTAGAGTGAGTTGACCTCACTCAACACAAAATCTGTTTTGGCATTAAAAGAGGTGGACTCACTGAACGCCACTGTTGGGTTTTGTGGTTTAGTGTTAAGGCATTGAGTGAGTGGACCTCACTCAATACCGTAGCTGTTTTGGCGTTGAGTGAGGTTAGCTCACTCAACGCCACTGCCTGTTTTTCATAAGGCATTGAGGGAGTGGACCTCACTCAACGCCATAGCTATTTTGGCGTTGAGTGAGGTTAGCTCACTCAACGCAATGGTTGATTCTGGCGCTAAGTGAGGCTAACTCACTCAACGCCAAGGTCTGGTTAGGCGTTGAGTGAGTGGGGCTCACTCAACGCCAGGCCGTGTTGAGTCATCTCAACGCTTTTCCCTTACCTTGATTTTACTCCCCCGAGTGAATTTCTTGATTTTGAGGTTCCTTGTCGGCTATTTTTCTTATTTTTCCAAAAATGGCTGAATCGTGGGTTGTGGTTAGTTGTGGTGGTTTGAAGCTCTTAATTGGGGAGGTGTTGTGTAATTTAGCAAAGGCCACCCTTTTTTTTCTTTTATCTTGCACCAGGTATGGGCTGGGCAAGGGGTGGGACATCCCTAGTGCTTTCACATGTAGACCCCTGAGCTTGGTTTCTTGGAAATAGTGGTTGGGGGATTGAGTTTGCCTCCAACCCGGATCCGTGATGTTTTTGCTACTACCATCTCTCACAGCTTAGGGTGTTAGACGTTTCTTCCTTGGTAGATTACAGCAATTGGGCTCATGGTAACCTTGTTCACTCTGCAGCTTTTGGGCAGAGTTACTGTGGTGTCCTCGCACTTAGTGCACTTCCTTTTTGCCTTGCCTTGGGCAGTTGTGACTGTTACTGCTTTGTTTTCCTCTTTTGCTTATCTTCTGATTGACACTTTTGAGCAGTTTTTTTTCTAGTTTGCTTGCTGAGGTATTCTTTCTTCTTTGAATTCCTCAGGTTCTGGATAGTAGCCGCTCTGACGGCTAAAGGTGCTGTGTAGTTGCTGGTGGTCTCTGGTGCTATAGAGATCAGTTCCTTGTTTTTTGCGAGGTAGTTTTGGTGTTGTTTTTCTTACAGACATACATACTTGCCAGTGGGTTCGTGTCAGTTTGTTGGCGCCTACTAGCAATTTTTACCTTGATACTAGATATGTTACTTTTTGCTGCTACCTTTCTTGAGTTAGTCTACTTGCTCTAGGGATGATTTATGCTAGGTTGCTAGTTACTTTTAAACCTAAAAACAATATTATAAGTATATCTCATGATCAGCATGTTTTATAAAACTCTTCACTATTTTTCAAGCAACGTAAAAAGATCATTTTCTTAAATATAGAATAAATTAAGTGTGGGGTCTTGCATAGTATAAGTTGTCCTCTGTGGACACTTATGCACTCTTTTAGGATGTATAACCTGAATAAAGTATTTTCCGCAGCGTATAAGTATAGTTTTAAAACTGTGGACTAGTTGATCCACCGCGCCGAGGGTTACGGCCTTTAAAAATATAACCTATTTTCTAATCATTTAAGTCATGGACTTTCATAAAGTATAGTTGTTAGTAGTTTGCTGAGCATCGGAAGTTATCCCCTGCTCTACGTGGCATCATGACGCAAGTTTTCTCCTACTCTGATAATCCGTTTCCTTCGAAGAAAATGCGGGTTGTGACAGGGGGGTGAATAGGTTTGTCTAGGTCTTTTGAGTTTCTTTTGTTTCTTTTTAAAGTTACTTTTTGATTGAATAGATGAAATCTTTTGAGAAACTGCAAACAGAAAACAATCACAGAAAAGCACACAAGTATTTTATAGTGGTTCCCCAAAATTATGGGTACATCAACTCTCCTCCCACATTGCTAACTTCCAGTTAGACAGGAACTTCTCTAAAATAATGCTCTAAGGAAGCACACCTCAGATCTCTCAGGATCTCTCAGGATCTCTCAGTCTCCTCCAACACATACACATCAGCCACAAGGGTCCACACTTTGTGATACAAGTATCACTTACCTCAGGAAATTAAGCCCTACCACTCATGCTATGGAGGATAGCCCTACCTTAGAGAAAACTTGCTCCTATAAATCAGAGAGATTCACTCTCCTACAGCTCAGGAAAAATTGCCCTACTTCTTAGTGAGTAAAACTCACCAACCTCAGACCCCAGCAGGATCCTACACTCAGAGAGGAGCCCTCTCCTACAGCTCAGTCAAATTGGCCCTACCTCAGGCTAAAAGCCCTACAACTCAGATCCAGAAGGATCCTATAACAAGAAATAATTTAATTAACTTTGACTCAGATTAATTTCTCTGTGTCAACACCTAGAGTGAAGAAATTTCTGCTCTAACTCTCCTCACAGTAGGGAAAAACTTTATTAGAGGAACTCAGAAGCGTACTCCTCAACTTGTTGTAGAAGACTAAAGATCAGTTGATCTTGAGTCTTCAAGCAGCTAACTGAACCTGCCGAAGTCTGAAGGTTCTTCTTTATTCAGAAAAAATTCTTATTTTGTTGTTGCAGATGGAGACTGTACAGCTATCTAAACTTTTCTTGTTGGAGAGCTTCAGGTTTTTTTCACTTGTAGCAATGGTGAGGAAGATGAAGTCGGCTGCTATCCTTTTTGAATTGAGTAAGACCTAAAAGTTGTTCTTGTCTTGGCCCATCTCATCATTTTGTAGTTCACCAATCAATGGCTCTAATAGATCAGTGGGCCCCACCTGCAACTTCCAGCTATGCCTTGCGTCAATGGAAGAAGACGTACATTAGCTTCGGGCAGAGTTTGTCATTTTTGTAGGTTATCCATACCTGATTTGAACTTAGTTGACTTTGTCAATTTTGCTGACGTCAGCACCTGTGGACTTAGCCAAAATTGAGCATCAGTAGAATAGGTGTTGAGTGAATGAGCTTCACTTAGCGCCAAATCACTTTAACATATTTCTATCTATCTATGTGTTGAGAGCGTTGAGTGAACAAGCCTCACTCAATGCTTTTTGCCGTAGCAAAATCTTCTTGCTTCTCTGGCGTTGAGAGCATTGAGTCTGTCTTCATCACTCAACACTATTTACCTTAGAAAAGCTTTCTGCAACATAGGCATTGAGAGCATTGAGTGAGCACGCCTCACTCAACGACTTTTTCCTTAGCCAATATTTTTTGTAAGACCCCATTTTTTTTTCTTTTTCAACCACCGGGGTCTTAGGCCCAGAACCGCCGCTTTGCGGTGACTCCTTCACGTCCTGAAGGATCATCACCACAAGGCGCCGATTCTGCCGGCCAATTCGATCACAGAAAAGTAGCATAATTATTGAAGTAAGAACAATGCAGTCCACAATAATACATCACATGTAAATAAGATAAAATCTCCACGAAGGGAGTGTCCACAGAAATCATCAGAGTACTATAAATACGGGCTTATGCCCGGTACAATATGTCCTCACTACAAGTCTCTCATGCGGAAGCGAAAACAGTAACTACTCAAGGTCGAGACTCACGGTCCCGGCTGTGTGAACTCCGGAGCTAGACTGTCCCATCTCTAGGCGCACCGATCTCTGGGGCTGCTCCTCCATGCTGGGCTCCACGATCCCCTAAATGATGCGGTTCGAAAACCGTTAGTCATAAAGAGTAAGCCCTATCATCCCCTACCCCTTCCCCCATGGCTCCTAGGTACCGAGCGGGGAGGAAGAAAGGGAAGGACATGATGGTAGAGATAAATCAAGAAACAGGTGACTATGGACTTAATCTAGCAAGATGTATTCGGTGAGCAGTTAATATGATTGTTATAATAGGTCTAGCAGTAAGAAAAGCAATTATATGAATTTAAACCTTCACTTATGCGAGAACACATAAGCAAAAGGGATCTTTTGCAAGGCTCCCATCGTATAGAGTGTCCCATACCACTTATATGTTGGGGTGTCGGTTATCAAACAGCAATGGTTGTTATATATTGAAATTAACCTTTGATTTATAAACTTGCCCACACAAGCTTATAGACCAAGGGGTCGTTTTGCAGGTCCTAATGTATAAGCGTCCCATACCACTTATACTTTAGGTGTCAGGGTTAAATGAATCGATTATGCTATGACATGCTAGTGGGTATGATGAAACATGCAAGTGCAACTCACACACCCGACTCTGTGCATACAGACCTTTAGTTCCCCCTTTCGGAGCCGTTACCTCCCAGGATACCTCCGTAGTGGCAGACGGAAGCGGTGGGTTGGGCCTCGCCCACCTCAAAACTAATAAAAGCACTACTGGTCTGACCTATCGTACGCCTCAACGCTTGGTGCACTAAGCGGACGCCTGCGTACTCTTGCCGGCTGGCGCACCGGACTTCTGTTGGCTAAGTGCTAACCACCTCGCCGAGTCAACGATATCGGTGTCGGTGCAATCGAACTCCCCGATATCGAAAGACCCACCACCTTAACTTTTCTTATTTTATGCACATGCAAGTTTAATCGCAAACACACAAACCGAGCCGAAGCTCCCCGGACCAAACGTCCGTCTCCAACCAACCGAGCCGAAGCTCCTCGGACCATCCCGTCCGTCTCTTAACCAACCGAGCCGAAGCTCCCCGGACCCAAACGTCCGTTTCCAAATCACCCGAGCCGAAGCTCCCATCAATCTTCCTGTGCCAACAGTGTTTGTGAAAAGTGCAATCCTAGTTACTAAGTTACTCTTGCCAGTTTATTATTACAGTTTACGTTAGCCCAGGACTGCCCCCGGTATACCCCGTGAAGGGCTCTCAAGGGGCACTAGGAACAAAGACGGCGGCATTACGGCCCGAAGTTCCCTTTCGCAAGGCACTTATTGTTATTGGTTGATCTCCCTTAACCCATTCCCTTCTTACATTACGATAGACTATCCTAGGGTGATTTTTAAACCTTCCACTCTTCGGGAAAAGCGATCTTTCGCCAAACCCGAGCACCTCTTAACTCTACCTATCACCACTTCTCATCACTCTTTTTATCTTCCTATTGTGATTTCCTCCACTATTGCCCACCCAAACAAAATGAATTATTTAACTCCAATGTCTTCCTCAGATCATGTCTTATTTCAATTCACAATTGCTATATGCAGACCGACCTAGGCTACATGTCGAACCGGTTATGCAATGATCCATTACTCATCCAAATGCCCTAAATTATTTACTGGAGACTTACCATGATATAAATGACCTAAGTCCAGAAAATGGAAATTTTCCTAATTTATTTGGCATTTAATTAAATTCCTCGAAAATCCCAAGGACTACCGGTTTGAACATGAACTACCCTAAGTTCTCATGCAAGATGTCCAGCAAATTTATGATAAATACTAGGTTATCTCAATAGGTTAAATCCTAAGTATCATAACTTTTCTATCATTAGAAGGGCATGAAAACTATTTTAGAAATAATCTCTAACTTCTGTTGTTTATGAATCAAGTATAGAAAATATTCTTCCAAAAATTATAAATAATTTATGTCATGCAGATAAAGGTCTAAAATTAGCACTGGACAAGTTTCACAATTTTCCAGCAAGTATTTTATCCATAATTAATTTTTAAAAATAAAAGCCCTTTCTATCATCTGTGAATAAAGTACTAGATTTACTCAACATAAAAATTCTATAAAAATCCAGGGATCAATGTTCTACTGGTCAAGATCTAAATCCAGAATTTTAACTGATTATAATTAATTTAAAACCTCCAAATATTTAAAACAACAATTCGGGCTAATAATCCTTTAACACATGAAGTATGATATTTATTAATCATAAAATTCCAGGAAACTTACCATAAGTCTAAAACATCCTAAAACCCCTTCCTCCCGAGTTTCATAATTTTTGGATTAGATTTAGTGCTTAAAATAACTAAATTACTTTTCTATCCTAATTCAAACTCTCAACTTCCGAGGTACCCAATTACCTCCAATTCCTTCACCATTTCAACCAGAGGGTTTTCAGCATATCATGCCACTCTCCTCCAAATTTCAAGGGCATACAAGAGCTTTTGCTCCTATGTCCTTCACAAACCTCAAAACCCTTCATTTAAGATTTGAGTTTGGATCCTAGGGTAAACCAACCCTAAACCACTCCATTTTTCTCCACGCAGGTTATAACACCATTCTAAGTCAGAGATCAGAAAATCAGCCTCTGTTGAGGCGATTTGACCTTTCCAAATTCTCAGTGCACTTTTTATTAAAAGGTGTCTCACTAACGCCTAGTTAAGGGTAGAAGATTTCTCACCCAAAACTCCTCCAAATCAATTGGAATTTTACACAGACCTAGTTTTTATAGCCAGGGACCACTCACCAAAATTTGGGAGGGTTTGGAGGTCATTTGACCATCTAAATAAATTCCTCTAAGTTTATTAAATTAAAACAAAAACTTTAGGCAAAGTATCTCCAAAAATTCCCATTTTTGGACAGCCTCTCGATATACATATTATAGACCTCCAGCTCAAATTTCAAGTCATTTGGACATGTTATGAACCGTGGGCAACCATTTCAATTTCTGGTTAGCCTAGGTCTTGATCCCACCAAAATGAGTGCTGTGGTCAAACCACTCTCCCAAATTGAATAAAATCAATTTTAAATCAAAGTAGACCCAGAGGGCTACAACTTTTGTGACTGGTCATTTTTCCTAATTCGGCCTCTAAGTGCCTCGTTTTGCAGCCTCAAAATATACTAATCCAAGTATATTTTTCCTTATAAAAGTATTTACATAAGTTATATATTATAAACCGTTTTTACTGTTCATCTTCTACAGAACCCGAAAACCAGAACACAGGAAGCCATTTTTCCTGTAACATTTCCGTGATCCATCGCCGGCCGTCCGGTCACTTCCCTGGCCAGCCACCACCACCACCACCTCCGTTGAGGCGACGGCTATCGGTCGGCGGTGGTTTGGCCGCCGGAGGTGGCGGTTTCTGGCGAACTCAAAATATCTTTTTCATGGTTTTCCATGAAAACGAGAGATGAGTCCAGCTCCGTTGAGCGCGAACTTCCTTTCTAAGAATCCTAAGATCTACCCATGAAAGAGAAGGAGCAGAGGAGGACCTTGTTCGCGGTTTGGAGGCGAGAAGAACGACGGGGTGCCATGGCGCGGTGGTGGCGTTGCTGAACTTCTCCTACAGCAAGAACAAAGGTCTGATCCGTTTGCTTGAGCGTGTAACCTTCTCCTCTTGCCTCAAGTGGGCTTTTATAAGTCAGAAAGTGGGAAGATGAATGGGTAAAGCCTTAATGGCCATGAAGGTTCTCCCCTTAACGTTTCGGTTACAGTGAAGGGATAAGAAACGGTGGAAACTGAACAGGTGTGTCCAGCTGGCGGCTTCCTATTGGACCATATCTTCCTCATTTATTATATAATTACAGAAGGAAAACGGCCTGAAATTACTCCTGGTGTAACTTCCCACACCCGCATTTATTACCACGCGTGTTAGAATAATTTCGGGCCTGAACCGTCATTTCGGCCAATGTCACGGGCGTGACACATAGGTCACGGGCGTGACAGGCCCGAATAGCCAATTCTGTGTTCGACGATCGTCGAACTGAGATCGACGATCGTTGATGGATGGTCACGGGCGTGACACCTTGGGTCACGGGCGTGACAGGCCCGAACGACAGATTTTGGGTCGACGATCGTCGAATTGAGATCGACGATCGTCGAAGGCTGGTCATGCCCTAGGTCACGGGCGTGACCTCTAGGTCACGGGCGTGACATGCCCGAACGGCAAATTTCGAGGTCGACGATCGTCGAATTGAGATCGACGATCGTCGAAGACTGGTCACGCCCTAGGTCACGGGCGTGACACTCATGTCACGGGCGTGACATGCCCGGGCCGCAAGGTCGACGATCGTCTCACGGCGATCGACGATCGTCGATGGGGTCACGCCCATAGTCACGGGCGTGACACCTTGGTCACGGGCGTGACATGCCCAGACAGCACGTTCGACGATCGTCTCGTGGAGATCGACGATCGTCGAAGTAGTCACGCCCAGGTCACGGGCGTGACGGGTCGGTCACGGGCGTGACCAACCCGTGACCCGAAATATTGATCGCTTTATTTCAATTTTATGTGTTTCCTGGGGTTCCGTCACAACTAACCGACTCCTAGGGGTCTAGCCGGAAATGGGATGTTACAAATCCCAATAAACAAAACAAAAATTTCGTCCCCGAAATTGAGGTTGAGCCTACGGGGATTTCTATCGGAATAAATTAAACTTGTAACATCCCATACGATCTTTCTATTGGGTTCAGGCGACTGTTCGTTTGATAACGAAGACAATCTCCCCAATAAACAAAAGATTAGCCCCTACCTTTCTGATTAAGTGCGCATGCCTAGGTCCTGGATTTTCCTTATCTAGTCTTAACATTCCAAAACAAGAAGGCAATCTATAGTATACCGAGAGGTGGTGAGATGTACCTGACTGAACAACTCCGGGTATCTTTGCCTCATCAGATCCTGCGGTTCCCAGGTGTGCTCCTCCTGACCGTGATTTCTCCACAGAACCTTGACTAAGGGGATCTTCTTGCGGCGCAAGATCCGCACTCCTTTGTCGTCGATCCGAACCGGCTCCAAGTGAACTGATCGGTCTGAAGCTACCGGCCCTTCGGTGGTCAAAATCCGCTGCTCCGGGCGTAGTAGAGCCCTTCTCAGCGAAGAGATGTGGAAGACGTCGTGTAGAGCTGCCAGCTCTGGTGGCAACTCTAGCCTGTAGGCTAGGGGTCCGATCCGCTCCAGGATCCGGTAAGGGCCCATATACCTAGGGCTGAGTTTCTTCCTCCGACCGCGCACCCGTGAGACTCCGTGCATGGGCCTGATCTTCAAGAACACTCAATCCCCTACCCGAAACTCCACCTGACGATGCCGGGCATCATAGTATTTAGCCTGTCTGCTCTGCGCCTCCAACATCCTATCTCTGATCAGTCTCACCTGAGCCTCGGTGTCTTCAACGAAATCCGATCCCAGCAGCTTCGGATCCTCGTCCTGAACCCAAGAAAGCGGGGTCCTACATTTTCGTCCATACAAGGCTTCATAAGGCGCCATCCTGATGCTGGACTGGTAGCTGTTATTATAGGAGAACTCGACCAATGGTAACATCTTCTCCCACGGCTCCCCTCGGTCCAGTATACACAATCGTAGTAGATCCTCCAAGGTCCGGTTGGTGCGCTCGGTCTGCCCGTCCGTCTGAGGGTGGAAGGCCGTGCTAAAAGTCAACCGGGTGCCCAAATATGCCTGCACTGACCGCCACTCCCTGGATGTAAACCGTCCATCGCGGTCCGACACTATCGTCAGGGGCACGCCATGATATCGTACATACTGCTCCACAAACTTCCGTACCAGCACTCCCACCGAGTCATCCTTCCTGATCGGTACAAAGCGGGCCACCTTCGTCAACCGATCGACAATCACCCAAATCGAGTCGTTCCCTGTCCGAGACCGGGGAAGACCATGTATAAAATCCATCGCTATATCGTCAAACTTCCACTCCGGCACCGGGAGTGGCTGTAACAATCCTGCGGGGTTCCTGCACTCCGCCTTCACCAACTGACACGCCTCGCAATGGGTCACGAAGTACGTAATGTCCTTCTTCATGCCCGGCCAAAACATCGTCCTCTTCAAATCAGCGGTCATCTTTGTGATCCCCGGGTGTACCGAGTACCGGCTGCAATGCGCCTCCATCATAATATCCTCTCGGATCTGGCCTCCTGCGGGTATATATACTCTGCCTCTGAAGTGGAGCAAACCATCTCTCAGGGAATAATCTCCTGTCGAACCTTCCTCCAAAGCTCGGAACATCGGCTCCGCCCACGCATCTGTCCTCTGTCCGTCCCGAATGCGATCCCGAATATCGTCAATGGCCACTATCGATGCCAGATACTCCCTATACAGAACTGGGTCATCCTCGGACACTAGGGATATCTGCATATCTCTGAATGACTGGACTAGCTCCATGGACATAACCTGGGGCCCAGCTTCGGAAGTGGCAGCTCTCCGGCTCAACGCGTCGGCCACCACGTTTGCCTTCCCTGGATGGTAGTGCATCTCATACTGATAATCTGCTAAGAACTCCACCCAACGCCTCTGCCTGATATTCAGCTCCTTCTGCGTGTCCACGTATTTCAGGTTCTTGTGATCGGAGAAGATATCGCAGTGGACTCCATAAAGATAATGGCGCCAGACCTTCAGAGCAAAAACGACCGCTCCCATCTCGAGGTCGTGCACCGGGTAGTTCCTCTCATGGGTCTTCAGCTGGCGGGAGGCATATGCTATGACATGTCCGTTCTGCATCAGCACCGCTCCCATCCCTTGGTATGATGCGTCGGTATACACCTGGAATCCTTCCTTTCCGGATGGAAGGGCCAGAATAGGGGCCGAGATGAGTCGGTCCTTCAGCTCCTGGAAAGCCGCCTGGCACTGCGGGGTCCAAACAAAAGGTGCCTCCTTCTTTGTCAAAGATGTGAGGGGGAGGGCAATCCGAGAGAACCCCTCCACGAACTTCCGGTAGTAACCGGCAAGTCCCAAGAAACTGCGTACATCGGTGGCTGTCCTCAGCTGCGGCCAATCGCGAACTGCCCGAATCTTTGCTGGATCTACTGCTAACCCGGCTCCGCTGATGATGTGGCCTAGGAAGGCCACCTCCTTCAACCAGAACTGACACTTGCTGAATTTTGCATAAAGGCGATGCTCCCGCAACCTCTCCAAGGTCAGTGCCAGATGCCGAGTGTGCTCCTCCTCCGTCCTAGAGTAGATCAGGATGTCGTCTATGAATACTATGACGAACACATCCAAGTAGGCCTCGAAAACCCGGTTCATGAGACTCATGAACGCCGACGGAGCATTCGTGAGCCCAAAGGGCATCACGGTGAACTCATACAGGCCATATCTGCTACTAAAGGCCGTCTTTGGGATATCCTCCTCCTGGATCCGCAGCTGGTAGTATCCTGATCTCAAGTCCAGCTTCGAGAAATAATGGGCCCCCTCCAGCTGGTCGAATAATTCGTCTATCCGTGGGAGCGGATAGGTATTCCGGACGGTCAGCCTGTTTAGTGCTCGATAATCGATGCACAGGCGGAGTGTCCCATCCTTCTTCTTCACGAACAGGACCGGTGCTCCCCATGGCGAGGAACTCGGTCTAACAAAACCTGCCTCAACTAATTCCTGCAACTGAGTCCGAAACTCTGCCAACTCCTTTGGGGCCATCCGATAAGGGGCCCTAGACGCCGGCTTGGCTCCCGGCACAAGCTGTATCTGAAAATCCTGCTCTCGGTGTGGAGGTAGTCCTGGCAGTTTCTCTGGAAAGATGTTAGCGAAATCTCGCACCACCGGGATGTCTGTCAACGACTCCTTAACCTCCGCCATCTCAAATAGAATCTGATAGACCTCCTCTCCCTGCAGATGGGCCTTAACGGCCTGTACCGAAGATAAGAGTATACGAGAGACAGGTCTTATACCTTCGATGGTAATGAAAGAGTCCCCGTGTCTCACGGTGATCCTCTTTGCCTGGCAGTCAATCTGGGCATAGTTCCAGTGCAGCCATACCATGCCCAGGATCAGGTCGTAGTCCGTCAGCTTCAAAATCGTCGCTGGAGCCTCGAACGCTTTTCCACCAATTTCTGCCTCCATATTGCAGTGATCCGTGGTAAGGAGCTCAGATCCATCTGGTAGTCGCACCCTCATCCTCGAGCCTGTGAACCGCTCCACACCCTCCAGTCCTTCTACGAACGTCTCCGACACAAAGGAGTGAGTAGCTCCAGTATCGAACAGCATGCGGGCCGGCTTGCCGCTGATGAAGACTATACCTGGGGTGATTAAACATCTTAGGGTTCTATAAAGAATTTTCTTTCCTTGTTAACCTATCTAGTGCGGTTCTGAGTTTTAACAACTAAAAGGGAAATTCTATGAAAATAAAGAAGCATTGCTGCGTACCTGCTATGACCTGCTCCGGATTTCGAGGCTGCGCAAGGTCCAAAGCATATACCTGCTCTCTTTCCTGTCTACGATCTCCCCACTGGTATCCACGACCACGGCCGCGTCCTCGGCCTTCGTAATGCTGAGCTGGTGGGCCGCCCTGATGTGCTGGAGGTGGTGCCCCCCTCATGGGGCAGTTCCTCCGAATGTGCCCAATCTGATGACAAAGAAAACACTCTGGTGGGGGATGCGCCATTCCCCCGGGTCTCGGCATCTCCTGCATCCGAAGAGGGGGAGGGGCTAATACCACCTGTTCCCTCGGCTCCGGCCTCACGTCCTGACGAGGCTGGTCCTCTATCCTCCTCCCCTCTGGTACAGCACCCCGCCGCTGGTCATTCCTACCTCTCCGTCCCTGATCCTCTGCTGGCAGCTTCCGGCCCCGGGTGGTGTGCCAGTCAGCCTCAATCCTTTTGGCCATCTCCAAGATCCGGGAGATGGGCCCGTCAGATACAAACAACAGAGCCTCCCTCAAGTCCTCCCGCAGGCCCTTATAGAACCTCCTGATATACCCTGCCTCGTCCAGCTGGTAGGAATCTGCGTATCGAGCCAGATGGTCAAACTCTCGATGGTACTCCACCACGGTCCGGGTACCCTGCTTCAGCTGTAAGAACCGCTCCTCCAAATCATCCCTAGCCGACTGCGGAACAAAATGCTCCAGCAGTGCGGCCCTGAACTCCTCCCAAGTAACCTCCGCAACCTCTCTATCAGCAAATGTCGTGTCCAACAGCGTCATCCACCACCTCTTTGCATGGGACTCCAGGCAGGAGACAACCAGAGCCACCCTCTCCTCCAATGGACACCGAATCCCGGTCAGCATCTCGTACATGATATCTAGCCACTCTTCCGTCCGAACAGCCGACTCTGTCCCCAAATAGGACGGGGGAGCCAGTCCTCGGAAGATGCTTAGCCAGTTGGCCCCCGGATTTGGCTGCGGGGCCGGAACCTGCTGGGCCCTGAAGGCCTCCAGAATGGCAGTCAGGGTCTGTCCCATGTCTGACTGAAGGAAAGGAGTGGGGGCCGGTGGGGGTGGTGCAATATCCTGAGCCTGTTGAACTCCACCTTGTGGCGTAGTCCGTGCTGGAGGCTGCGTAACGCAAACACACACTGAGAAAACGTTCAAATATTACATAAAGATGGACAATTTATATGTGATCCCCATATGGGCACACCACTGCTTCCGCTGCTTAGTTTGTCCCCAAACTAAACTCGAGCGGGGGGTGACCTAGGATTTGTGGACTGCTACTTCCGTCTGATCGATGTTGGCTCTGATACCACTTGTAAGACCCCATTTTTTTTTCTTTTTCAACCACCGGGGTCTTAGGCCCAGAACCGCCGCTTTGCGGTGACTCCTTCGCGTCTTGAAGGATCATCACCACAAGGCGCCGATTCTGCCGGCCAATTCGATCACAGAAAAGTAGCATAATTATTGAAGTAAGAACAATGCAGTCCACAATAATACATCACATATAAATAAGATAAAATCTCCACGAAGGGAGTGTCCACAGAAATCATCAGAGTACTATAAATACGGGCTTATGCCCGGTACAATATGTCCTCACTACAAGTCTCTCATGCGGAAGCGAAAACAGTAACTACTCAAGGTCGAGACTCACGGTCCCGGCTGTGTGAACTCCGGAGCTAGACTGCCCCATCTCTAGGCGCACCGATCTCTGGGGCTGCTCCTCCATGCTGGGCTCCACGATCCCCTAAATGATGCGGTTCGAAAACCGTTAGTCATAAAGACTTAGCCCTATCATCCCCTACCCCTTCCCCCATGGCTCCTAGGTACCGAGCGGGGAGGAAGAAAGGGAAGGACATGATGGTAGAGATAAATCAAGAAACAGGTGACTATGGACTTAATCTAGCAAGATGTATTCGGTGAGCAGTTAATATGATTGTTATAATAGGTCTAGCAGTAAGAAAAGCAATTATATGAATTTAAACCTTCACTTATGCGAGAACACATAAGCAAAAGGGATCTTTTGCAAGGCTCCCATCGTATAGAGTGTCCCATACCACTTATACGTTGGGGTGTCGGTTATCAAACAGCAATGGTTGTTATATATTGAAATTAACCTTTGATTTATAAACTTGCCCACACAAGCTTATAGACCAAGGGGTCGTTTTGCAGGTCCTAATGTATAAGCGTCCCATACCACTTATACTTTAGGTGTCAGGGTTAAATGAATCGATTATGCTATGACATGCTAGTGGGTATGATGAAACATGCAAGTGCAACTCACACACCCGACTCTGTGCACACAGACCTTTAGTTCCCCCTTTCGGAGCCGTTACCTCCCAGGATACCTCCGTAGTGGCAGACGGAAGCGGTGGGTTGGGCCTCGCCCACCTCAAAACCAGTAAAAGCACCACTGGTCTGACCTATCGTACGCCTCAACGCTTGGTGCACTAAGCGGACGCCTGCGTACTCTTGCCGGCTGGCGCACCGGACTTCTGTTGGCTAAGTGCTAACCACCTCGCCGAGTCAACGATATCGGTGTCGGTGCAATCGAACTCCCCGATATCGAAAGTCCCACCACCTTAACTTTTCCTATTTTATGCACATGCAAGTTTAATCGCAAACACACAAACCGAGCTGAAGCTCCCCGGACCAAACGTCCGTCTCCAACCAACCGAGCCGAAGCTCCCCGGACCATCCCGTCCGTCTCTTAACCAACCGAGCCGAAGCTCCCCGGACCCAAACGTCCGTTTCCAAATCACCCGAGCCGAAGCTCCCATCAATCTTCCTGTGCCAACAGTGTTTGTGAAAAGTGCAATCCTAGTTACTAAGTTACTCTTGCCAGTTTATTATTACAGTTTACGTTAGCCCAGGACTGCCCCCGGTATACCCCGTGAAGGGCTCTCAAGGGGCACTAGGAACCAAGACGGCGGCATTACGGCCCGAAGTTCCCTTTCGCAAGGCACTTATTGTTATTGGTTGATCTCCCTTAACCCATTCCCTTTTTACATTACGATAGACTATCGTAGGGTGATTTTTAAACCTTCCACTCTTCGGGAAAAGCGATCTTTCGCCAAACCCGAGCACCTCTTAACTCTACCTATCACCACTTCTCATCACTCTTTTTATCTTCCTATTGTGATTTCCTCCACTATTGCCCACCCAAACAAAAAGAATTATTTAACTCCAATGTCTTCCTCAGATCATGTCTTATTTCAATTCACAATTGCTATATGCAGACCGACCTAGGCTACATGTCGAACCGGTTATGCAATGATCCATTACTCATCCAAATGCCCTAAATTATTTACTGGAGACTTACCATGATATAAATGACCTAAGTCCAGAAAATGGAAATTTTCCTAATTTATTTGGCATTTAATTAAATTCCTCGAAAATCCCAAGGACTACCGGTTTGAACATGAACTACCCTAAGTTCTCATGCAGGATGTCCAACAAATTTATGATAAATACTAGGTTATCTCAATAGGTTAAATCCTAAGTATCATAACTTTTCTATCATTAGAAGGGCATGAAAACAATTTTAGAAATAATCTCTAACTTCTGTTGTTTATGAATCAAGTACAGAAAATATTCTTCCAAAAATTATAAATAATTTATGTCATGCAGATAAAGGTCTAAAATTAGCACTGGCCAAGTTTCACAATTTTCCAGCAAGTATTTTATCCATAATTAATTTTTAAACATAAAAGCCCTTTCTATCATCTGTGAATAAAGTACTAGATTTACTCAACATAAAAATTCTATAAAAATCCAGGGATCAATGTTCTACTGGTCAAGATCTAAATCCAGAATTTTAACTGATTATAATTAATTTAAAACCTCCAAATATTTAAAACAACAATTCGGGCTAATAATCCTTTAACACATGAAGTATAATATTTATTAATCATAAAATTCCAGGAAAATTACCATAAGTCTAAAACATCCTAAAACCCCCTCCTCCCGAGTTTCATAATTTTTGGATTAGATTTAGTGCTTAAAATAACTAAATTACATTTCTATCCTAATTCAAACTCTCAACTTCCGAGGTACCCAATTACCTCCAATTCCTTCACCATTTCAACCAGAGGGTTTTCAGCATATCATGCCACTCTCCTCCAAATTTCAAGGGCATACAAGAGCTTTTGCTCCTATGTCCTTCACAAACCTCAAAACCCTTCATTTAAGATTTGAGTTTGGATCCTAGGGTAAACCAACCCTAAACCACTCCATTTTTCTCCACGCAGGTTATAACACCATTCTAAGTCAGAGATCAGAAAATCAGCCTCTGTTGATGCGATTTGACCTTTCCAAATTCTCAGTGCACTTTTTATTAAAAGGTGTCTCACTAACGCCTAGTTAAGGGTAGAAGATTTCTCACCCAAAACTCCTCCAAATCAATTGGAATTTTACACAGACCTAGGTTTTATAGCCAGGGACCACTCACCAAAATTTGGGAGGGTTTGGAGGTCATTTGACCATCTAAATAAATTCCTCTAAGTTTATTAAATTAAAACAAAAACTTTAGGCAAAGTATCTCCAAAAATTCCCATTTTTGGACAGCCTCTCGATATACATATTATAGACCTCCAGCTCAAATTTCAAGTCATTTGGACATGTTATGAACCATGGGCAACCATTTCAATTTCTGGTTAGCCTAGGTCTTGATCCCACCAAAATGAGTGCTGTGGTCAAACCACTCACCCAAATTGAATAAAATAAATTTTAAATCAAAGTAGACCCAGAGGGCTACAACTTTTGTGACTGGTCATTTTTCCTAATTCGGCCTCTAAGTGGCTCGTTTTGCAGCCTCAAAATATACTAATCCAAGTATATTTTTCCTTATAAAAGTATTTACATAAGTTATATATTATAAACCGTTTTTACTGTTCATCTTCTACAGAACCCGAAAACCAGAACACAGGAAGCCATTTTTCCTGTAACATTTCCGTGATCCATCGCCGGCCATCCGGTCACTTCCCTGGCCAGCCACCACCACCACCACCTCCGTTGAGGAGACGGCTATCGGTCGGCGGTGGTTTGGCCGCCGGAGGTGGCGGTTTCCGGCGAACTCAAAATATCTTTTTCATGGTTTTCCATGAAAACGAGAGATGAGTCCGGCTCCGTTGAGCGCAAACTTCCTTTCTAAGAATCCTAAGATCTACCCATGAAAGAGAAGGAGCAGAGGAGGACCTTGTTCGCGGTTTGGAGGCGAGAAGAACGACGGGGTGCCATGGCGCGGTGGTGGCGTTGCTGAACTTCTCCTACAGCAAGAACAAAGGTCTGATCCGTTTGCTTGAGCGTGTAACCTTCTCCTCTTGCCTCAATTGGGCTTTTATAAGTCAGAAAGTGGGAAGATGAATGGGTAAAGCCTTAATGGCCATGAAGGTTCTCCCCTTAACGTTTCGGTTACAGTGAAGGGATAAGAAACGGTGGAAACTGAACAGGTGTGTCCAGCTGGAGGCTTCCTATTTGACCATATCTTCCTCATTTATTATATAATTACAGAAGGAAAATGGCCTGAAATTACTCCTGGTGTAACTTCCCACACCCGCATTTATTACCACGCGTGTTAGAATAATTTCGGGCCTGAACCGTCGTTTCGGCTAATGTCACGGGCGTGACACATAGGTCACGGGCGTGACAGGCCCGAATAGCCAATTCTATGTTCGACGATCGTCGAACTGAGATCGACGATCGTTGATGGATGGTCACGGGCGTGACACCTTGGGTCACGGGCGTGACAGGCCCGAACGGCAGATTTTGGGTCGACGATCGTCGAATTGAGATCGACGATCGTCGAAGGCTGGTCACGCCCTAGGTCACGGGCGTGACCTCTAGGTCACGAGCGTGACATGCCCGAACGACAAATTTCGAGGTCGACGATCGTCGAATTGAGATCGACGATCGTCGAAGGCTGGTCACGCCCTAGGTCACGGGCGTGACACTCATGTCACGGGCGTGACATGCCCGGGCCGCAAGGTCGACGATCGTCTCACGGCGATCGACGATCGTCGATGGGGTCATGCCCATAGTCACGGGCATGACACCTTGGTCACGGGCGTGACATGCCCAGACAGCACGTTCGACGATCGTCTCGTGGAGATCGACGATCGTCGAAGTAGTCACGCCCAGGTCACGGGCGTGACGGGTCGGTCACGGGCGTGACCAACCCGTGACCCGAAATATTGATCGCTTTATTTCAATTTTATGTGTTTCTTGGGGTTCCGTCACAACTAACCGACTCCTAGGGGTCTAGCCGGAAATGGGATGTTACATTTTTCCTCTCCAGCATCTTAGGCATTGAGAGCGTTAAGTGAGCACGCCTCACTCAACGCTTTTTGCCTTAGCAAAATTTCTGTATTTAAAAACACTGGCTTTGACTGACTAAGTGTTACGCAACACTTATGAGGTTGTGGCGTTGAGTGAATGACCTTCACTCAGCGCCTGTGGACTTAGCCACATTTTTGCCTCACCAAACACTGAACTGAGTTCGACGAATTGTGAGCTCAGCTCGACAAACTCTGAACTTAGTTCGACGAATTCAGAATCAAGTTCAACTCATAGACTTTTTGTTGTATTGCATTGAGTGAGTTGTCTTCACTTAATGCATGTGGCCTTGGCCACTTTCTCAGCCTTACACTGCTTTCTCTTTGACTGAATAGGCTTCACTCAGCGCTATAAGTCATCTAGCGTTGAGTGATTCACCTTCACTCAACGTCTGTGGACTTGGACAGATTTTTGTCAATCCATATCTTAGGTAAGTGTTTACCTGACTTGGCCACTTAGACTACCTATCCCATCACTTCCAACTACAACTATATGTATATCATTGACAAGATTGACTTTCTCAAATCTAGGACATTGTGGGCAATGGACCCAACAATCTCTCCCTATTTAAGGAAGTCAAAACTCTTAAGCAAGTGAGTCAATGACATACACAGAACCATGCAGCAATAAGCATACAAACTATATAATTGAGAAGTGATCTATAGTTACCACACTTCTCTGCCTGCAGAGTGGAACATCACTACACCTGCTTCCCCTGAATTGCGGCTACTACACTTAAACATTAATCTGATCATCTTTTCCTCCCCCTTTTTGACTTAAGCAAATAACTGGTTGGATTCATCTGCTCATCTGATCATCTTATCATCTGCTACCCCTCAATTAGGTTGCAGTGAATTGTTGGAATTTTGCTGTACATGCTCCCCCTCAATTGGAGAATCTTCATTTCTTTAAAGAAAAATTCCACCTACATAATACCAAATAGCTTGCAGCCAGATGAGGAACAACTGAAGATATACTAAGTTTAACATACCCAACTTAAATTTAAAGGTATTAAACTTTGCTTCATCTAGTGGCTTAATGAATATGTCAGCCACTTGTTTGTCTGTTGGAACAAACTCAAGGGTGATGTCTTCACATTCCACATGCTCCCTAATGAAATGATATATAATCACTATGAGCTTAATCTTGCTATGGGAGATAGGATTCATAGCAATTGAGATTGCACTAGTAGAATCACAGAATAGAGGAGTTCTACTTATCTGTAGGTTGTAGTCTTGAAGATGGTGCTGGATCCACATCAACTGAGCACAGCATGTAACATCCCATTTCCAGCTAGGCCCATAGGAGTCGGTTGGTCGTGACAGGACCCTAGGAAGCCTAAAAATTGAAATCAATCGACCGAGATTTCGGGGCACGGGTTGGTCACGCCCGTGACCGACCCGTCACGCCCGTGACCTGGGGCGTGACTCCTTCGACGATCGTCGATCCCAGGGAGACGATCGTCGGGCGCAGAATTTTCAACCCGGCCCTGTCACGCCCGTGACCCAGGTGTCACGCCCGTGACCAAGGGCGTAACCCCTTCGGCGATCGTCGATCTCAGCGCGACGATCGCCGAGCGCGGAATTTACCTCATGACCCTGTCACGCCTGTGACCCACAATGTCACGCCCGTGACATAGGGCGTGACCACGTTCGACGATCATCGATTTCAGTTCGACGGTCGTCGACCCAGAATTGGCCACACGGGCCTGTCACGCCCGTGACCCACAATGTCACGCCCGTGACATTGGGCGTGACCACGTTCGACGATCGTCGATTTCAGTTCGACGGTCGTCAACCCAGAATTGGCCACACGGGCCTGTCATGCCCGTGACCCACAATGTCATGCCCGTGACATAGGGCGTGACCACGTTCGACGATCGTCGATTTCAGTTCGACGGTCGTCGACCCAGAATTGACCACCCGGGCCTGTCACGCCCGTGACCCAGGTGTCACGCCCGTGACCCAGGTGTCACGCCCGTGACCACCCTTCGACGATCCTCGATCTCAGTTCGACGATCGTCGAACCCATAATTGGCTATCCAGGACTGTCACGCCCGTGACCTATGTGTCACGCCCGTGATCTATGTGTCACGCCCGTGACAAAGGCCGAAACGTCAGCCAGACTGGAAATTTCGGTAACCGACGTTGTAATCAATTCGGATTATGGGAAGTTACACCAGGAGTATTTATTGGCCGTTTCCTACTTTAATTATTTAAATAAAAAAGGAAATGTTAGTCCAATAGGTACTCGCCACCTGGCAAATGTCTCTTCGTTTCCAGCAATTAAATTCCCTGTATTAGAACCGAAACGTTGATAAGAGAAATATTAATGGCCATGAACGTTTCAACCTTTCCCCTCCCTCCTTTCTTCCCTTTAAAAAGGCCCCTTAGGCTCAAGGATGAAGTTTCCCAGCCCTTACCTGAAGTTTCGAGCCTCCTACTGTGCTGTGGAAGAATTCCGACGACGCCACCACCGCGCCATGACAGTCCAACGTCCATCTCGCCGTCAAACCATGAATAAGGTCCTCCTCTACTCTTTCTTCTATGGATAGATCTTAGAAATCATTAGGAGAGATATCGGGCTCAAAAGAGCCGGATCGGGTGAGCGTTTCCATGCTTTTCTGAAATTTGCATGGTGGCGGGTTCGCCGGAAACCGCCTCTCCGGAGGCCGTGCCGCCGCCCGACGGTAGCCCTCACCTCAACAGAGGTGGTGGTGGTGGTGGACGGCCAGGGAGATGGCTGGATGGCCGGGAAATAGATTTGTAAAAGCTACAGGAAACTAAGTTTTCAAGCTTCTGGTTTCGGGCTGTTGAAGAAGATGAACAGTGCCATGAGAATTAAATTCTATTTTTAAAATAAGTTCTGAATAAAAATATCTATCACTTTAAATAATTTGGGAAAAATAACTAGAGGCTTCTACAAGGAAAAATGGTCAACATAGAAAAGGTAGCCCTTGAAGTCCACTTTAATTTAAAATTGATTTCACTCGATTTGGAGTCCTGGTTAGACCACAACACTCTTTTCGGTGAGGTCTGTCCATAGGGCTGTCTTGACCTTAGAAACATTCCCCACTCTGATCCAGTCATCAAAATGACTTGAAATTTGGGGTGTGGCCTATTATTACCTATATCTAAGTGCTATCCAAAAATGAGAATTTTTGGAGAATGTTTGTCTATATTTTTTAGAAAAATTCAATAATCCTAGCTTAATTTAATTAGATGGATAAATGACTTCCAAACCCTCCCAAATTTTGGTTAGTGGTCCCTGGGTTTATCATAAGGTTCCGGTAAAAATTTCATCTCATTTGGAGATGTTTTGGTTAGGTTTGTGTCCAACCCTAGGTTGATCCTTAAAGGATAATTTAAGATCAAACACCCCTTGGTGTTTGAGTGGCCATATCACCTCAACAGAGGCTGATATTTTGGTCGCTGACTTTTTAGGGCATGACACACCCTCCAAGGGAGTTTGGAGCGGTTTGGTGTAGGGTAGCCCTAGAACCCTAGGGTAGGTCCCTTAATGGGGATTTGTAGGGTTGTGAAGGTCATGGGGTCAAATAACCTTGGACTGACTTGAAATTTGGTGGAGAGAACCATAGGGCCAGTATAGTTCTCTGGACAAAATTTTAGGGTATTTGGAGACCTTTAGCCCACCTAAAACCCTAACCCTAGTTTAGGTCACCAACTTTAATTTGAATTATTAAGCTATTAAATGAACTACAAATCAAGCAAAAATTTGGGTAGAGTGGGGTTATGGTCCAAGTAGATATAATATAATTTTGTTGATATTTTTGGATTAATTTATACAGTACTTCATTTACAACTCTAATGGTGCCCTAGATAATTATTTTGATGATTATGGAATTTCTGTTCATTGGAATATTATGAAATCTTGGATTAGAACATCTTATAGCATATTATATCTTCTGTAATTTTCTTGGAAATTTTATCTGAATATTTTGGGTACTTTATTTTTTAATGTGCTAAATGTGATATACAGTCAAAAATACAAATAGTGCCCAATTATTGATTGGAAAATTATGAAATTTGATCAGTGGGTGTTTTAAATTATGATAGTCACCGAGTAATTTTCTCTGGAATTTTAGATGGATAAAAACAGTACCTCCTTAATTAAGTTATGAAAATTAGTATCTTACTTTAAAATAAATTCAGAGTTCAAATGATGAAGAAAAATTATGGTACTTGGTTTATGATGGTTTTAGGTCACTATATAGCTTATATAATTTTCTTGGGATTTTTGGATAAATATTTACAGTACTTCCTTCATGATATAGTAAAAGTGGCCTAAAATGATAAATTAGGAAATATAGGCATAAACATCTCTGGAATTTCTAAAAACTTGGAATTGCTGTTTAAATGTCTCATATGATTTTTACTGACTTTATGATGATTTATTATTGAATAATTAGTGCACTTCATGTTCATACAAGGGCAGTCGGGATCCTAGAATAAATAAATTAAATGCCAAATGAAATAGGAAAATTATTAATTTCTGGATTTAGTCTATTTAGGTCATGGTAGACCTCCGGTAAATATTATATGGGATTTGGAAGACAGTTGGGAGTACCACCCCTTGCATACCTCATAAAGATTAGGACGGTCTGCGTTTAGTAAAACTGCAGAAGCGGAGCTAGAGTGGGTAATGAACTTGGAGATGGAGTTTTGATAGTTTGCTGGTTTGGACAGGATGAGTTAAATCAAGTTCATTAATTGGAAGCCAGGATGGATAGGGTGTGAGATTGACTAGCAATAGGTAGTGTTCGGGTTCGATGGAAGACTGTCCTCCCCGAGAAGAGGAAGAGTCAAGCCACCCTAGGAATAGCCCACTGTAATGCGAGAAGGGAATGGGTTAAGGGAACTAATCAAGTATAATAAGTGCCTTGGAAAGGGAGTTTTGGGATTCACCCCATCATAGCTCCTAGTACCGTTGCGAGCCCTTCACCGGGTAACCCTCGGGAAGTCCAAGGTTAACCTTAAATCTTAGGAATAAAATGATCAAGAGTAATCCTAATAATAGTTGTACCTCACACCTACACTTGTACACATAGGAAGAAAAATTTGCTGGAATGGGTAGAGTAGGTCCATATTCTTAGGGCCTACTAGTAATGACTATGGTTTGGTTGTTAATTGGGAAGTCCAGGGAGCGGGATGCTCGGGGACATGGTATAGGCTTAGTACCCTAGAGAGCTGGAGGCTCGGTAATATGAGAACTTGTACAAATATATTTGTCATGGTTGCATGTGCATATAAGTGGTGGGTCATCGGTACTAGGCGATCGATCACACCGACAGCGGTACATTGACTCGGCGAAAAGCCTGGTGGGTACAACCAGCACTAATACGCAGATACTCTAGGTTGTGTTCTTCTAGGGGCGTATGGAAGGGCTAGGCCTGGTAGTGTGATTACCCGCCTAGGAGTGGGGGGCCCGACTCACTGTCTCCGTTTGCCACAGCGGAGGTTCCTGGGGGTGAAGCTAGCCTCCCGAACAGGGGGAACTAAAGGTCTGTGCGCATAGAGTCATGTGGGTGTGTTGCACTTGCATGTGCATTTCATAGCATAATTGTGTGTCATAGCATAACATGCCACCTAACGTATAAAATGGTATGGGACGTTTTATACGATAGGCCCTGCAAAACGACCCCTTGGTCTATAGGGGTAATCCCTATAAATCAATGGTTATATTTCTGGTGCTTTTACCTTTTGCTACTCCTTGCTGTTTGACAACCGACACCCCAACGTATAAGTGGTATGGGACACTCTATACGATGGGAGCCCTGCAAAAGATCCCTCGGCTTATGCGCTTCCACGCATAAGTTAAGGTTACATTTCTTACTTTCTGTTTCTATCTTATTTACTATAGAATTGCTAGCATAGGTCCGCTGTCGCCTGTTTATTTGATTTAATCTCCACCTTCATGTCCGTCCCTTTCTTCCTCTCCGCTCGGTACCTAGGAGCCATGGGGGAAGGGGTAGGGGATGATAGGGCTTAGTCTTTATGACTAACGGTTTTCGAACCACAACATTTTAGGTGTACCATATGGAAGGGTCACGGCTATTGCAGTTCCTGACAGAGTTGGCCCCGCGACCGTGTTACCATTGTCACCAGCTGGCACATACACGAGTCAAATGCCCCTTGATGGGTGGGACCCCACCAGCTCAGCAACCAGGAGGCCGAAGACATAGACGCAGACGTGGATCTCGAGGCGGCGACGGCAGGTCGAAAAGGAAGAAGCACCCAGAGATGCAGCACCAGCAGTGTACAGAGTCGGTGGAGTTGGGCCAATCCAACTTGGGTGCTCTCGGTTCAGTGACAGTTACGATGACGCTTAGTTTTAGTTTTGCCTCCGCGAGTGACTTGTAGTGAGGATATGATGTACCGGGCATAAGCCCGTATTTGCAGTACTCTGATATATTGTGGACACTCTCTTCGTGGAGATTTATTTATATACATGTGATTATTGTGGACTTGCTCTTACTTTATTATGCTACTATTCTGCGATCGAAAAGGGCCGGCAGAATTGGCGTTTTGTAGTGGCGACCCTCCCGTGAGTCGGTGCCACCGCAAAGCGGCAATTCTGGGCTAAGACCCCGGTGTTTAAAAAAAAGGGGGGGGGGGTCTTACACAGCAGCTACCTACTGAGATGTACTCTGACTCTGCAGTTGATATTGTAACACTGGTTTGTTTCTTTCTGCTCCAAGATACCAGTCTCCCTCCCAAGAATTGATAGGTGTCAGATGTGCTTTTCCTGTCATCTTTGCAGCCTGCAAAATCTGCATCTGAATTGCCTATTAGTTCAAACACCCCATTCCAAGGGTACCAAAGGCGAAGATCTGGAGTGCCCTTAAGATAACTCAAAGTTCTCTTAGCTGCAGAGTAGTGAGATTCTTTAGGGCAGGACTAATACCTAGCACAAACACATGTAGCATACATGATGTTTGGCCTACTTGTAGTCAGATATAGAAGGGAGCCAATTATCCCTCTATACAAAGTTTCATCAACAGGTTTCCCTGCCTCATCTTTGCCTACAGGCATACTTGACCCCATTTGAGTTCTCATCGTGGAGGATTTCTCCATGCTAAATTTTTTTATCAACTCCTTAGTGAACTTAGACTGGGATATGGACAAACCATCATGTGTTTGTCTTACTTGGAGGCCAAAGAAGAATTTAAGTTCACCCATACTGCTCATCTCAAACTTCCCCTGCATAAGTTTAGCAAACTATTTACATAGGTTGTCATCAGTAGATCCAAAGATGATGTCATCTACATAGATCTGAACTAGGATGATCTTACCCTTAAATTCCCTTAGGAATAGAGTCTTGTCTATTTTCCCCTTGACAATTTGTTCTCAATGAGGAAACTAGAAAAAGTCTCATACCATGCTCTAGTTGCTTGCTTCAGCCCATATAGATCTTTCCTATGTCTATAAACATAATCAGGTGAGTTAGGAACTACAAAACCTAGAGGTTTCTCAACATAGACTTCTTCTTTTAAGTCACCCTTCAGGAAGGCTGACTTCACATCCATTTGGTAGACCTTGAATCCCTTATGTGTAGCATATGCAAGGAACAATCTGATAGACTCCAATCTCTATACAGGGTCAAAGTTTTGATCAAAGTCAATGTCTTCTTCTTGCCTATACCCCTTAGCCACTAGTCTGGCTTTGTTTTTGATTATAATGCTACTTTCATCAAGCTTGTTTATGTAGATCCACTTGACTCCAATTACATTATGTCCTTGTAGTTTGGGAACCAGCTTCCATACTTTGCACCTCTTGAACTGGTTCTGTTCCTCCTGCATAGCTCCAATCCAATGCTGATCTATGTTGGCCTCTTCAAACTTCTTGGGCTCTACTTGTGATAGAAAGCTTGAGTATAGGGATGTGTTCAGACTTTTGCTTCTTTTTATTACTCCATGGCTTACCTTACCAATGATCTGGTGTGCTGGATGATCTCTTATGTTTCTGACTGCTGGTGGCAGTCTTCTTTTAGCAATAGGTTCAGCTTCAGGTGCAGCCTCTTATTGATCTTCATCAATTCCTAGTGTACTTGGTAGATTTTCATTAGTATCCACTTTATCTTGTGTAACTGGAGATGCTTCCTTGATGGTAAGTTTGTCCATCATCTGTTTTGTACCTGCAGTATCTACAAGATGAGCTAGATAACCCACAGTTAATCATAGTAGGCTCATCAAATACTACATGAACTGATTTTCGTACAACTTGGCTTTTCAAGTTATAGATCCTATAGGCTTTGTTATGATTGTTGTACCCAACAAATATTCCATCAAAGGACTTGGCAGCAAACTTAGTCACATAGGACTTGCCATTATGAAGCACAAAGCACTTACTAACAAAGATTCCTAGATAGCCCAGATTTGGTTTTTTGCCCTTCAAGATCTCATTGGAAGTCTACTTGTGGATTTTGGTGATAGAGGACCTATTGAGGACATGATATGCAGTATTTACTATCTCAGCCCAGAAATATTCTGGGAGAGATGTATAACTCCATAGAGTTCTACCATCCTCTATGAGAGTCCTATTTTTCCTCTCAACTATCCCATTTTGCTGGGGTGTTTTAGGAGAAGAGAATTCTTGATGAATCTCATGCTCTTCATAGAACCTTGTCATGTCATCAGACTGGAATTCAGTCCCATGGTCACTTCTGATTTTGACCACAGAACTACCAGGCTCATTATGAATTTGCTTGACAAACTTTAAGAAGAAATCAAGGGTCTCATTCTTTTTCGTAAGAAAGAACACCCAGGTAAACTTGGAATAGTCATCAACTACCACAAGGGTGTAGACTTTCCTACCAAGACTGTGAACTGGCATAGGACCAAATAGGTCCATGACCAAGAGGTATAAGCACCTCACAGAGTCTTTGGTCCCAATGCCCTTGAAGAAGACTTTTGTCTACATGCCTTTTTCGCAAGCTGAGCAAATTCCCTCCTTGGAGCACTTCATATTGTGACAATTCCTAACTAGCTCTTGATTGAAGAGCTTGCTAATAGTCTTGTAATTCAAATGGGCTAGCCTCTTGTGCCATTGAACACAGTAGGAGACTTTCTTATTTTCCACTCGACAGATAGGAGAATCTTTATCTAGACATAGAAAGTTTAAGAAATAAACATTTCCACTCCTAGTGCCTATCAAGATGACCTCTTGGTCACTTGACCTCCTAATTAGGCACTCTTCCTTGTGGAAGACAATAAGATAGCCAAGATCAGAAAGCTGGCTTATGCTTATAAGGTTGTGTTGTAACCCTTCAACATAAGCCACTATGGTGATGGTGACAATGTCATTGGTAATCTTACCATATCCTCTGGTTACACCTCTATCTTAACCACAGAAGATGACTTTGGATCCAACTTTTAGTAGTTTAAACTCCTTCAAGTTGCTCTTTATTCCAGTTATGTGCCTGGAATAACCATTGTACAAGTACCATATAGGGGTATGGCCACTCTGACTATGCAGCAATACACAGTTTACTTTACAATAGGACCCCAAAATTTTTTGGGTCCTAGGTGCACATTAGTATGAAACAGAACATGTCTACCAACAGAATTTCTGATTGGTGGACTGACCCTTGCTCTGCCCACATTGGGATTGTGCCAACAGTCAAAGGCAAAATGCCATATCTTACAATAGCATCAATAATCATGCATGTTATATCTTCTCGTCTATTTAGTCCATGTGGCTTGGTTAGTAGTAGCCCTAACAGGAGGAAGATGTGCTGCAACCTTTTTCTTATTTCTTTCAGCTAGAATTTGACTGAAGGAAAGTTTTTTAGCTGGTTTATTTGGTCTGCTCTGAGTGCCAGCAATAGCAAGCTTCTTTTCAGAAAGCATTCTCCTGATGTCTTCAGATATGCCCAAATAATCCTGACTGTTAGGCTTGCCTTTTGTTTGAATCATTGTTATCAGATTCAGAGTCTTGGCTACATAAACATTCTTGAGAGTTGGGGCTGAAGCACCAAAAATAAATGGTCCAGATTGGGCCATTTGAAATTTCTCATTGGCTGTCTTGAAGACACACACCCTACTAAAACTTTCACCATGGCAGTGAACATCATTGTTCACTCAAGATGAACAACCCATCTCCAAGTGACCAAAAGAGCTTTCTTGGTCATACCTATTATAAGGTAACATAACTTTTCTAAAAAGGATGGGAGGCTTGGAAGTAATAGGCTACGCTGGAGCTTTGCCCTTCCTTTTAGAGGAGCAACTCTAGTGCTTCCCTTACATCCCATCCCCTTCTTGTTCTTTTGAGAGGATAAGGAGTCTATCAAGGGCAGTACAGTACTTGGCTAAGAATAGCTAGCCACTATTCTTTTCTCCTTCTCAAGCCTGTCTTCAAGTTCCCTGATGAGACAGTTCTTATGTTTTATGGAGGCTATCTGAATGTCAAAGAGGGACTTCATTTGGCTTATTTCCCTAGCTTTCAGATCTAGCAGATTAGTTATTAAAATCTGTTGGGCCACTGCAAGCTTAAGAGATGAAATCTCTTTAGCTTGCTTCTTAGACAACTTCTTGACCTTCTTAAAGGCGTTCAGAAGTTCTCCATACATGTCAATCAGCAGATTGACATCCCCTTTATATCAAGAATCCTCTTCACCACTGGGTGAAGAGGTTTCTTAGCAAGGACTGGTCTCATACTCAGACATAGAAACAAAATATATTGGAACCCCAGTTTGGATTTGGGCAAGGACTACTATTAGGATTGCTTAGAATGACCCAACAAGTATAGTCTAGGGTCATAAGTTTTTTCTAGGGTCAAAGTCCGCAACACCTACTTATACTGTCAGTAGCCTTTAGAAGACTTTAGAGACAGGAGAACTCAAAGGAAAAGCAGTTAAAATGATTGCAGGAAAGTCATTCGACGATAGCTGAATTCAGCTTGACGATCGTCGATCTCAGATCGACGAACTCAGAGTTCCTTCTCTGAGTTGAGCTCGATGAAAGTCTACCTGAGATCGATGAACTATAGGTCTCATATTAGAAGTTCATCTCGACGAAGGACTATCTCAGTTCGACGAACATGGAGCTAAGATTGGCAAGTATATTTTCAGTTCGACGATCTTGGAGCTCAGCTCGACGAAGGAGAATTCTTAGCTCGACGAACTTGGAGTTCAGGTCGACGAAATCATTGCTGAGTTCGACTAACTCCTTCTAGGTTCTGTTCGACTATTCTTCTCTGCAGTTTATCAGTTCGACTTTCAGTTTTATTTCAAATTCTATTATATCAAGACAGTTAATGCTCAATATTCTTAAGAATATAGCCGTTTCTGGCAGCATTAATTATGGTTTTCATAGAGTTATTGCTCTACCATATTTACTGGGATAGTTAGGGACATGCATTCAAGACAAATATTAGCCGTTTAGAATTCAAGAATTTCTGCAGAGGATTTCAGGAAAAAATTTAAAATTCAAATATTGTTGAATCTGAAAACATATATAAAGTGATTATCTTTCAGAAGAATAAATAGATACACAGATCAAAAAAACAATCACAAGAGAAGTGAATCAGTGAAAAAGTATTAGCAGACAGTGAAGAATAATATAGCTCCCACACACTCAGTTTTCTTCATCTGCTTCAGGCTTTCAAGAGATAAACAATCAAAATAAATCTAAAAGCTTGAAGAGCAACACCATTTGAAGGCCTACACCATGAAGCAAAGCTTCCACTCTTGATGAAATTCATATAACTTAGGGGGAGCTTTGACGTCATGAAGTCGACTAGTCTTCTCAGAGCTTTGAGACAGAGAAGACAACATATTTTTATTTTCCATTTCCTATATATAGGGTTTTTAACTCCCTTCAAAAGTTAGCCCCTTTTGGTTCACAAGTCACCTGATCAAAAGACTTGAGATTGGTTTTTGGGCACCTGATCAAAAGCTCAATGGGTTGCTAGATCTCCCTTAGAAAAATAGATCTTATGGTGATAGGGCACCTGAGAAAAAACCTGTGGCGGCAGGGCACCTGATCAAAAACATATATTGGATTCCTACCAGGATGGTAGAAGAGTTGATGTACCTAGGTTTATTGGCGAACCACTATAAACTCCTTGTGTCATCTGGTTTGCCTTTACTTTTTTTTTGTGGGCTTTGATATTTCTCTTTATACTTATATATATATCACTAACTTTTAATCCACTATAAAAACAGGTCAATTAATTTTTAATACTCTATTCACCCCTCCCCCCCTCTAGAGTAAAGATAAGAAACTGCAATCTTAAGAGACGAAATCTCTTTAGCATGCTTCTGAGACAACTTCTTGACCTTCTTAAAGGCATTCAAAAATTCTCCATACTTGTCAATCAGTTGATTGACATCTCCTTCAGATCTAGAATCTTCTTCACCACTGGGTGAAGAGGTTTCTGAGCAAGGACTGGTCTCATACTCAAACATAGAAGCAGAATTGGGTAAAGAATGTACCTTGCTTTGACCAGGCTGATCCTGGATGTCCTCTCCATCTATCATTGCCATTAACCCTCTACAGCTATGGAAATATCTTCATCCACCTCTAGATCACTGTCTGACAGTATCAGAGCAGCCCTGATTCCTATCCTCACTAGAGGATTGACTTCTCTTGCTGCAACATCTTTATCTTTAGCAACCGCAATAACTAGCATAAGGTAGGCTTCCTCTTCTTCAGACTCAGAAGATGTATAGTCTATCTAACTCTTTTCCTTTTTAGCAATGATGGACTTCTCCTTCTTCCCTTTGTATTGATGCTGCTTCTTCTCCTCAGCCTCCTTCCTCTTCTCTGGGCAGTCAACTATCATATGCCCAGGCTTATTACAATAGTAGAAAACTACTTTAGAGGAGTTATATTTATTAGGTTTGGAACCATACCTGTCAGTCTTGTACTGATTCTTCCTGTGATGAGTGGAATTGGAAGTCCTCTTCTTCCAATGCTTCTTCTTCGAAATCTTACCAAAGAATAAATCAAAGAAAAATAAAAAATCTCATAAAAATAATGTTCAACCAAATTCGTCGAACCGAGATCGACAAAATCAGTATTATGCGTCAAACGGCGATCAACGAACTCTGAAACTAGAATTTACTTAATAAAGGATGCTCGATGAAATCAACATATTTCATCAAATAGAGACTGACGATCGTGGAATGCAGAAAATGAGTATTATCATTTTGTGAACCAATATCGACAAAATCAATAATTTTCGTTGAACTCAACTCGACGAACACAATTAAATTTGTCGAACTCTAATATTGAAAATAGAAACTTTAACTTATATCAAAATAATTATCAAAGACAAAAATCTATTAATCCTTTTGCATAATGGATAATTCCTCGTAGGAGATATCACCCATTACGTTATAAGGATCAACCAGATTGTTCTTATATTTCCAGTTATTCTTATGAAAGAAATAAAAAACCAAAGGTAACCTGGTTCAAAAACACCTAACTTATTTTTATGTCGGTGAAGAATTATCCTGCCACAGAGGAACAATAGTATTTGGATAGTGATTGCTCAAAACACATGACAGGTTAAAGGCCAACCTAAGTGACTTCAAGGCAAAGCTTAGACCCAAAGTTATTTTTGGAGACTCTAATTATGGACAAACAGAAGGGTATGGAAATGTCAAGATTGCAGCAGTCACGTTCAAGAAGGTAGCATATGAAAATGGTCTGAAGCATAACCTCATCTCTATTAGCCAACAAAGTGATGAAGGTTATCAGGTAATATTTAATAAATCTCTATGATCAATTACTTCTTATAAAAATAACTATTTAAACAGGAATTAGACAAGGTAACATCTATCTAATTAATTTTAATTCTACAAAATCAAAAATTTGTTTATTCAATCAGATTATTAAAGTTATTGAATTTTGGCATAAGAGATTAGGTCATGTTAACCATAGGACAATAGCAAAATTATTTAAGGAAAACCTTGTTAGAGGAATACCTTCTGGCCCCTACAATAAGGAAGGACTGTGCAGGGTGTTGGAACACCCTATTACTAATTTGGGTAAGGATCACTATGTTTGTCTTAGGAAAACAGGTTGACCTAGTTGTATAGTTGTAAAGGTCAACATTAGAATGAGTCTAGGGCTTAGAACTTAGGTTTGAAGCTGCCCCCAGGACCATTCCAATGTCAAGGATATAGAGCCAAGTCTAAGGAAATTTTTCGTCGAGCTCTGGTCGACGAAACATCGAACTCGGTTCGACGCTCTCTGAGCTCAACTTGATAAATCGTCGAACTCCGGTCGACGATCTTCGAGCTCAGATCGACGATCTGCTTTCAGACAATTTTGGTTGGTCGTCGAACTGCATTCTACGTTTTTCTAGCTCAGGTCGACGATCTCTCTTCAGCTATTCTTCAGGTCGCAGAGCTCGGTTCGACGATCTTCGAGCTCAGTTCGACGTTTTCTGTCTGTTTGATCTGTTTCCATCTCTGAGCTCAGTTCGACGATAGTAGAGCTCAGATCGACGATTTTTCCGAGAGATCAACGATTCTAAGGATTCAAATGCTGCCAGTCTTTGGAATGTTTTTGAAATCCCTCAGCATTTATGTTAAGGAGATCTGCCAGCCGTTTGTCTTTATTCTGGAGCAAGTTTCAAGGAATTATTCAGGAAATGTTTTATTAGACCTTCCTCTAGAAGACAAGACTCTTTATTGAAGACATTTATGACTGCCAACGTCTATCCTTGACAAGAATTTTTCAGAGAATAAGATCCTTTTTATCTTCAGAAATACAGAGAGAATATACAACACCCAGAGAACAAAAAAAGAAGAATTAAGCTGTGACAGATAACAAGTGATCATCTTCTGAAGAATAAGAATAACAGTTTTTTTGCTTACAGAAAAGTGATCACAGCCTCATCTCAAGAACTCCAGACACCTCATCTTTCAGCCTTTTTGCTGAAACAATCCTTTGTTAGAGATCTAAAATTCTGAAGGCCTATCACCCTAGAGCAAAGCTTCCATTCCTGAACCGTCTACAACTCAGGGGGAGCTTTGATAACAAAAGATCCACTAGTCTTCTCTCATTTGATTTGAGAACAGAGAAGACAACTTCACCTCTTTATCTTTTCTTTTTCTACTGAAAAAGGGTTTCTGAATTCCCTTCAAAAGTCCTGTCTGGTTTTGAGAGCCTTGTCAAAACTCAGTGGTGGCAAGACACCTTATCAAAAAATCCAGTTTTGGTTTTTGAGCACCTTATCAAAAGCTCATTGGTGTCAGGACACCTGATCAACTCATCCTTAGTGGATTCCTACCAAGGGTGGTAGAAGAGTGGATGTACCCAGGTTTTTGGGGAACCACTATATTTCCTTGTGTCTTCTGGGTTGTTTGTGTGATTGATTTGCTGTGTGTTGTGCTCTTTACTTCTTTATTTTTAACTCTTCATTAACACTCTACACTATACTATAAATTGAATTCTATATTTGCTGATCAATTTTAACTGTGAAATTAATTTAAATAAACTCTATTCACCCCCCTCTAGAGTTGAGATAGATCTTACCCTCACTTTCAATTGGTATCAGAGGCAGTTTGGTTGCTCATACAGGCTAACACCTGAACCAAAAGATCCTTGATAAGATCAATCTCTTAAGAGGGTTATTTTCTTTATATCTTATATTATTCAAAGACATGGCACAGAACAAGGATTATGCAAGCACCAGACCTCCAGTGTGCAATCTATCTAAGTTTGCACTCTAGAAGGCAAGGATTAAATTATACATGAACTCTATTGATGAAGATATTTTCAATTCTGTCTTGATAGTTTGTCCAAGTCCACCAGCAAGCTCAAGCACAAATGTTGTTCCACCTCCCTCAGGAACAGATGCAGACATAAAGAAATGGAAAACTGCAGATGCAAAGGCCATGAACATCTTAGCTCAGACAATGTCTGATGAGATATTTCAGAAAGTAGCTGACTGCAACTCAGCCAAAGGAATTTGGGACAAGCTCTCTGAAATTGCCTCAGGGTCTGCTGATGAAAGGAAAGACAGGCGATCTCACCTCATAACCCAATATGAGAATTTCAAGAAAGGAGAGACTGAGTCAGTAGCAGATATATACAACAGATTGAGTTTGATTGTCAATGAGCTAAAGACCTTGGATAAAGAAATCTCATTGACTGAGCTTAATGACAAAATCCTAATGTGCTTCCCCAGCACTTGGGATTCAAGATTCTGGCTAATTAAAGATGCCAGAAGTCTAAATGAAATCACTACTGTAGCTCTCCTAGGCAAGCTCAAATCTTATGAGCTGCTCATTAAGAACAGAGAAGAAGAACAGAAGGCTGCCTGATAAGTCACTAATTATAGTTATTTTCATATAGTTTTTATTTAATTAATAATAAGTTTATAGTTATATTTTAGTAATTAAGATTATAATTGCTTTATTTTCATATTTCAGGTCAATTTGGGCTGCGGATAATAATTTGGAGCTTGCAGGACGAATCAGGAATTGAAACGGAGAAAATGAACATTTTTTGTATCGGATAGCTGAACTTCAAATGGTCATAACTTTCAAACCAGGAAGAGTTACGGGACGTGCAACTAGTCAACGGAAAGAGGACGACGTCCTCTACAAATCTGAAGAGTTTCAAAAGTACACGCCCCCGAGACACGGGCGTGTCAAGGCCGTGAACACGGGCGTGTCTAGTTCAAAAAAATATTTTTCTCCAGAAATCATCCCAGGACAATTCTGCACCATTTCTCAAGTACACGCCCCCCTGTCACGGGCGTGACCTAGGGCGTTACATACCCGAAACTGCTAGATTAATCCCAGATTGCGCCGTTTCCAACCGTTTTGCTGACCCAGTCAGACACGCCCTAGGTCACGGGCGTGACCAAGGGCGTGACCACTTCAGAAACGCCAAAATTATTTCGCGCCGTTTCCCCTTCCCACCGTTTCCTATAACAGACTAGACATGCCCTAGGTCACGGGCGTGACATAGGGGCATGACCCGCAAAACGGCGATTTTTGACGGTTTTTCTCCAACGTTCCCGGGCTTTCAAGACTACAGTTTCCGAGCCTGACACGCCCCATGTCACGGGCGTGACCCATGGGCGTGACTCCCAAGCAGAAAAATCTATAAATTCCAGATGTGTTTAGAAGATCAAGAGGAAGAGGAGGAACAGTTTTAGGAGTATTTTGTAGCTTAGTTTACTATTTTTCAGCATTTCCTTTTATGTAATTTCAAATTCATAGTTTAGATTTCAATTCAAGCATTTCCTTTTTGCAAACATGTTCTTCTTTCCCTTCTTTTTATGTATTTCCTTTATCATGTCATGTAGCTAATTTACATTAGCACTTGATCATGATGAACTTTGAAATTAAATAAAACTATTTTGTCAAACACTTTTACCGCTTTGATCTAACTTTGATTTTATCTGTTTAGAATTCGTAATTCATGAATGCGTTTTCTACACTAGATCCGTATCTTAAATGACCGAGAGGTTGCGGATATGAGTAGATCACTCAAAGATAGAAGGAGCCGCATGCACTCCTCGAGAGAGGATGACATGGATCTTCCGGATTGGAGTCAAATCCAATAGCAGGGTTCACCGCGTAAAGCAAACTTAGGGTTTCGACTGACCGAGAGGTCTTAATCGATCAACCTAAGTTTAGTCAAAAGCATGAGCTCGAGAGAGACGCTTTTGTACCTTGGGAACCTCCACGGTCAAAGTAGGTAATTAAAAGTTTGCATTTTATATGTTTATTTAATTTCAAAGGGAGTCTTGATCAAATGCTTATTTATTTTCATTTTCTTCATTTATTTTTAATTAACCTTCAATTTATATTTCGATAAAATAATATTAATTTGCGTGAGTAGAAGTACTCAACATTCCCCGAGTCTAATACGACATTTCTATACTATATTTCGATTGGTACACTTGCCTATTTGGGATATTAGTTTGAAATATATATTTAAAACTATAGAATATCATCATCAAGTTTTTGGCGCCGTTGCCGGGGACTATTTTGTTGATATTTTGAAAACGCGAATTGTATTACTTTTATCCCTCTTTTTCTCTATCACCATTTCTCTTTTTAATTTTCTTTTTCAAATTCATTTCAATTAGCTAACGGTTGTTTTTTTTCTTCTTTTATAAAAAAATGTTATCACAATTGGCCGCTAAAATTTGCCGAGCTTACACACAAAGTAAATCTTTCGAAAGCCGCAAGACAACGCCAAATTGTTTGTTATTATTGTGGTGGTTCTCATCAAAGTGAATATTGTTATTATTATAATTTTTATCAAAATCTTTCTTATGAAAATAATTTTTATAATAATTATGAAAATAACTGTTCTCACTTTTATGATAATTCTTTTTCAAATTTTTATGAAAATAATTTTTCCAATCCTTCTAATTTTCATGAAAATACTTTTTCGAATTCAAATATGAATAATTATTTCGATTTAAAAAATTCTTCTTCCATCTCGGATGTTGGTTTTTCTTGTTCGCAAGATCAACCGGGAAACTTCCCGAGTGATGAGAATATTTATTTAGATCCGAATTTTTATCCTTCTTTTATCACACCACACACTTCTTCTTCTAATTTTGGGGACTTTACACAATTTCAAGTTGATACTCCCCAAAATTTAGAAGAAATTATCACTTGTTCTACTAATTTTTATCCTTCTTTAAATATTTCACCTATGGTGGAACATGAATCTTCATGTACCCCCTTGGTGTCTTATTCAAAGGAGGAAGAAGAATTATTATATCAAAAATTTATTAATTTTATTGGCACACCGGACGAAGTAGAAGAAGAACATGTGTCTCCTCCTACGACTTCCAATTTTTCTCCTCCATGCACAATTTATGACTTTTTAGGAGCAAAAATATTTGATCCTGATGCGTCCAATGATTTTATTTCCAGTAAATTTTTGGATAAAAAATTAATTTTAGAAAATAAACAACCGGAGCCTAATCTTATACCTTCGCAAGAGCCTCCTCCTTGCGAAGATTTTTCTGAAACGCTTACTTTTGATTTTCCTTATACTAACGATTGTCATGTAGAAGAGTAGCCGTTGCAATTAAACGTCATTCACGATCCATTTGCTGCTCCTCTACAAAAATTCAAATCACCTCAAATATGGATCGGTGATTTGAATCTAATTTTTCAAGTCAACTGCACGAAGGAAAATCAAGAAGAAAGCGGAGGAGTAGCCGGGCAAGCAACTTTGGCATCTTCGCCAAAGCATGAATTAAGGGAGTTGCCCGTTCACTTTAATTTTTATTTTCCATTTTCTTAACCCAAACCGTCTAGCTTAAAGACGGGAAAAATAAAAGCGCTCTTGGGAGACACCCCTTGATTATCTTTAAATTAATGCAATTTTTTTATGCATGTTTTCCCCTCCTACTTGGCTTATAAACATTGGGGACAATGTTTATTTTTAAGTATGGGGGTGGATTCCTATTTATTGTTTTTATTTTAAAAAAAATGAAAAAATTTGTTTTCTTTTAATCATCAAAAATTAAAAAAAAAATAGAAAATCTAAAATTAATTTCTTGGAAAGGGCCGTGTTGGGTTTTCATCACACAAAACCGCCTAGTACCTTGCGAACCCGTCACTGGGTAGCCCTTGGGAAGTCCAAGAAAAACAAAAAAAATCAGGATTTGTTTTTAATAGAAAAAAAAGAAACCCCTACTTAATATTTTGTGATTTTCGGAAAATATTTTTGAGTTTATTTATAAGAATTTTTATAATTTTTGATTTTCTAATCTTTTATTTCATCAAAGTTAGTTAAATTAATTTTTAGGTGATTTGATTTGAAGAAATAAACTTATGAATTAAATTTGTTTAGAGTACCTTATTTACTTCTTTTTCTCTTAATTGTAATTAGTTTCAATATTATAGTGCTTAGTTCAATAATCTTTAGATTTTAATTATAATCACTTATGCTTTAAAAATTTTTAGGACATTTTTATTTACTATAATTGCTCTCTAATTATTTTAATTTAATCTAAATATTGTTTAGCCTTCCCTTGTTTTTAAACTTTCTTGTTAGAACATATGTCATGGGGATAAGAAGATAAAATTCATTATCCCTTGGTACACATATGCATTTTTCTTTTTATTGTTAGATCATATGTCATGGGAATCTAGCATTCCTTGGTACACATATGCAACCCAAAAAACTAAAAGATGGAGTAAGAGAATAAAATTCATTACTCCCATTTTGTTTTTGTTTTTGAAGAGAGAGAAAAAAATATTTGTTCATATGTCATGGGAAATGAGAGAATAAAATTCATCATTTTCTTGGTAAACATATGAGAATATCAAAAAAAGAAAAAAAAGGCATAGGGTGAGAGGATAAAATTCATCACCTCAATTTAAAATCCTCTTCATAGTGTTTGTTCCTAAAAACCTTTATCCAATATAATTATTTTAGACTTAAATTAAAATATTAAGATAGCATAAGTAGTAGTTTAAATTTTTCCTTCAAGTTTCTTTTTAGTTAAAAAGTGTGAATAATTCTAATTTAATTTTATTGGCTAAATCACTTCATTTTGAATTCTAATTAAATTTTATGAGAAATCTTTGGCTAAATATCTTTCTCTTTAGATTTTAATTTCATCGTTTAGAACTTAATCTTGAATTCCTAAACTTTATTTTTAACTCTCTTTTGATTTAATACATTTTTAGTTTAATTAAAAATTATATTAATTCCTTATAAATACTTCTCATAGTTTTGCTCTGAAATAGCAAAAGATGAAGTATGGGGGTATTTGATAAGTCACTAATTATAGTTATTTTCATATAGTTTTTATTTAATTAATAATAAGATTATAGTTATATTTTAGTAATTATGATTATAATTGCTTTATTTTCATATTTCAGGTCAATTTGGGCTGCAGATAATAATTTGGAGCTTGCAGGACGAATCAGGAATTGAAACGGAGAAAATGAACATTTTTTGTATCGGATAGCTGAACTTCAAATGGTCATAACTTTCAAACCAGGAAGAGTTACGGGACGTGAAACCAGTCAACGGAAAGAGGACGACGTCCTCTACAAATCTGGAGAGTTTCAAAAGTACATGCCCCCGAGACACGGGCGTGTCGAGGGCGTGAACACGGGCGTGTCTAGTTCAAAAAAATATTTTTCTCCAGAAATCATCCCGGGACAATTCTGCACCATTTCTCAAGTACACGCCCCCCTGTCACGGACATGACCTAGGGCGTGACCTACCCGAAACTGCCAGATTAATCCCAGATTGCGCCGTTTCCAACCGTTTTGCTGACCCAGTCAGACACGCCCTAGGTCACGGGCGTGACCAAGGGCGTGACCACTTCAGAAATGCCAAAATTATTTCGCGTCGTTTCCCCTTCCCGCCGTTTCCTATAACAGACTAGACACGCCCTAGGTCACGGGCATGACCTAGGGGCGTGACCCGCAAAACGGCGATTTTTGACGGTTTTTCTCCAACGTTCCCGGCCTTTCAAGACTGCAGTTTCCGAGCCTGACACGCCCCATGTCACGGGCGTGACCAATGGTCGTGACTCCCAAGCAGAAAAATCTATAAATTCCAGATGTGTTTAGAAGATCAAGAGGAAGAGGAGGAACAGTTTTAGGAGTATTTTGTAGCTTAGTTTACTATTTTTCAGCATTTCCTTTTATGTAATTTCAAATTCATAGTTTAGATTTCAATTCAAGCATTTCCTTTTTGCAAACATGTTCTTCTTTCCCTTCTTTTTATGTATTTCCTTTATCATGTCATGTAGCTAATTTACATTAGCACTTGATCATGATGAACTTTGAAATTAAATAAAACTATTTTGTCAAACACTTTTACCGCTTTGATCTAACTTTGATTTTATCTGTTTAGAATTCGTAATTCATGAATGCGTTTTCTACCCTAGATCCGTATCTTAAATGACCGAGAGGTTGCGGATACGAGTAGATCACTCAAAGATAGAAGGAGCCGCATGCACTCCTCGAGAGAGGATGACATGGATCTTCCGGATTGGAGTCAAATCCAATAGCAGGGTTCACCGCGTAAAGCAAACTTAGGGGTTTCGACTGGCCGAGAGGTCTTAATCGATCAACCTAAGTTTAGTCAAAAGCATGAGCTCGAGAGAGACGCTTTTGTACCTTGGGAACCTCCACGGTCAAAGTAGGTAATTAAAAGTTTGCATTTTATAAGTTTATTTGATTTTAAAGGGAGTCTTGATCAAATGCTTATTTATTTTCATTTTCTTCATTTATTTTTAATTAACCTTCAATTTATATTTCGATAAAATAATATTAATTTGCGTGAGTAGATGTACTCAACAGGCCCCGAGTCTAATACGACATTTCTATACTATATTTCGATTGGTACACTTGCCTATTTGGGTTATTAGTTTGAAATATATATTTAAAACTATAGAATATCATCATCACTGCCTCACCAGCCTCAAAGAAAGAGAAGTCAATAGCTTTCAAAGCCATTGAGAATCAGCCTGAAGAAAAGCTCACAGGCAATGAGGAGTTGGTCAGCCTGCTGTCCAAAAGATTTTACAAACTGGCCAGAAAAGACTTCAGAAAAAGGCCATACAAAGGACATGATAAACCAAGGTATGATAATTCAAATAATGATAAAGAAATTATATGCTTTGGCTGCAGGAAACCAGGCCACATTGTGCTTGACTGTCCAAAAAACAAGAACAAGGACAGAAAGGATAGAAGAGAAAGAAGGAAAGAGAAAGACTTCAAAAAGAACAGCTCAGATAAAGCCTCCTCCAGTAAGAACAAACATACAAGGAAGGGCTTTGTTGCTGAGACATGGAGTGAGACAGAAGAGGATTCTGAAACTTCATCCAGCTCCAGTGATGATGAAGATGATGCAGATGAAAAAGAATTTTGCATGATGGCTATCAATGCCTCACAGTAAAACTCTGATGCAGAATCAGATTCAGACTCAGAAACTCAACCAGAAGAAGATCAAGTAATTGACTCTTTTGATTTTAACTCTGAGGACTTTAAAATTGAATTTAAGACACTGTGTTTGGACTTACTAAAATCTGAGAAAGAGATAATCTCTCTCAGAAACAAATTATCTGAATACAGTGTCCAAAAAATCAAATAACCTCAAACTCTCTGAGGAGTTAGAATGCTGTAGGGAGGAGATAGCTTCACTGAAAAGTGAACTATCAAAGGCCAAAAAGTTTGAAGAATCCCTAAATGGGAGAAGTATCAGACTGATGGACATTACAAGCACAGTGAACTGTAGATTCAACAGTACACTGGGATTGGGTGCCTCATCCAGCCAAAATATAATATTAACAACTCCAATCAAATTTGTCTCTGACAAAGGAAAGGGAGTAATAGAGGTAGCTAAGAAGAATGCAGATCTGCCAGAGAAAACTTCAGTTCAACAGATTGCGTCGAGCAGAGCTCGACGATCGTCGAATAGAGCTCGACGATCTAACCCAAGATCGTCGACCTCAGCTCGACGATATCCAAACTCTGAACTTCAGTATAGTTGATCTTCGAACAGAGATCGACGATCTGACCCAAGATTGTCGACCTCAGTTCGACGATCGTAGAACAGAGATCAGGTCTGTGAACATTCCTTCAATGGCACATCTAGATTCAATCCTAGAAGTCCCACATCCCAAGGCTTTAACCCCTATACTGAATGGATAATACCTCCTAGGAGATATCATCCTGAAGGCTATAAGAGTCAACCAGAGATGTCTCTCATTTCTGAATTCAAAGGATATCAGCCTAGGCCCAAGGTTAACTGGGTCAAAAACAAGTAAGCTGTTCATGTGCAGGTAAAGACCTATTCAGTATCAAACCAACAATGGTATCTGGATAGTGGGTGCTCAAAGCACATGACAGGGAACAGGGAGAACCTATTGAAAGTGAAGGGATAGATACTACTCTAGAGGGGGGGTGAATAGAGTTATCAAATTTTGCACTTAGACAAAACTTAAAGGTCTACCCAACTCCCTTGGAGTGAAGTGCGGAATGAAAAGATTATTGATAAGGAGATAACCCTAAAGCCTAACACAAGTGTTGTGCACAAACTCAAGCTAACTGTACTTACAGTTAAGACTTGGAAATCCTAATCAGCAACTAGCAAACCTAGTTATATCTAATCACAGCCACAATGCAGGAATTAAATTAAGCAAGCCAGACAACACAAGGAATTTATAGTGGTTCCCCAAATAATATGGGTACGTCCACTCTTCTACCAACAAGGTAGGAATCCACTACAGGTTTTTGATCAGGTGCCCTGCCACCACAAGATCTGCTTCAGGTAGATCTAGAAACCCTTTAGACTTTTGATCAGGTGTCTAAAAACCAACACAGGTTTTTGATCAGGTGCCCTGCCACCAAGGGATACTTTTGAAGGGAGTAATAACCCTATACAGGAGGGGGAAAGAAGGTTAAAAAGTCTTCTCTATTTTACAATAGATTAGAGAAGCACAAAGACTTGCACTGAGCTAGAAAGCTCAAAAGAATCAAGGCTCCCCCTGGCTCAAAGAATGTCCAGGTGAAGTCTTGCTTCAGTGCAGAAACTCTTCAGTAAAAACTGAAGGAAAAACTACAAGAAGATATAAAATATAAAATAGAAATCTTCTAGCAGCTATCTTCTTCTTCTTCTTCAAAATAACTCTGAGTTTGAACTTCCTGGAAGCAGGAGAACTCAGGTTGAAGAAGAGCAGAATAGCTTAACACTTCTCAGTTGAATGAAGATTGCTGAGAGCAGTTAAACTTGGTCTTGATGAAAGCTTGAATGCTAATTGAATAACTCTTAGAATAACTGGTTAGCTAGCTGAAATCCTTCTCCAAAGGATTCCTTTTATAGCAGCAACAAGCAACGGCTCTTTTCAATTTGAACTGTTTGTCTTCTTCTGAAACTTGAAACCTGGGCTACAAATATCACAAAGACAAACAAACTCTGCAGCAAAATATTCTATAAAAGGGAAAAACCTTTTTCAAGGAAGCTGCAGGAAGCAATCTGATAATACAGGTACTAAATAAAATCACATTAGAGACAAACTCTTTATAGCAGAAGGAAGACTTTTCAGTCTAATGGCTATAAAGGACTGACAGCAGATAAAGTAAAATACACTGTCAACTAATAAGACAAACAACTTTATCTGAAAAGATTTGACTCAGGCAAAAGAGATGGAGCAGATATTGCCTGGAAATATTATCATAAAACAATTGAAATACAATGCCAGATAATATATTAATTTATTAAATAGAATAAATAAATACAAAATAAAAAGGCAAACAGAAAACGTCGAACGACCTTCGGAGATCGTCGACCGAAGAACGGAGATCGTCGAACTATCGGACAGATAGTCGAACGATCCAGATAGTCGAACTATCAAAGGAGATAGTCGAACTATCACAACAGATAGTCGAGCTATCAGATAGTCGACCTATCAACAGATAGTCGAACTATCAAAGCACAACCGATAGTCGACCTATCAATAGATAGTCGAACTATCAACGCAGAACAGATAGTCGAACTATCAACAGATAGTTGAACTACCCAGGGAAAACAGATAGTCGACCTATCAAGCAGATAGTCGACCTATCAGAAGAAAGCAGATAGTCGATCTATCAACAGATAGTTGAACTATCAAACAACGCAGATAGTCGACCTATCAAAAGATAGTCGAACTATCGAAGCAACACAGATAGTCGATCTATCAACAGATAGTCGAGCTATCAGATAGTTGAACTATCAGGACAGATAGTCGAACTATCAAAGACAAGCAGATAGTCAACCTATCAACAGATAGTCGAACTATCAAGACAAACAGATAGTCGACCTATCAACAGATAGTCGAGCTATCAACGCAGACAGAACGTCGACCAACTGATAGACGATCGTCGATCAGCCGATAGACGATAGTCGAGCGGCGTTCGACCATAGTCGAACGAACAAACAACTTAACCAAATTCTTATCTGGATAAGCTGGGAACTCTACAGCTAGACAACTAACCTTGACCATAGATATTTCATGGGTCAAGAGACTAAGAAGACAAGACTCAACTCAAATCAAACTAGGGTACCAACAATCTCCCCTATTTGAGTTAAGTCTCTCAAAAACTAAAACACAGAACTAGCTATAGAACAATAAAATCAATACAGGAAATAGTTAAGCAACTAACTAGTAATTAACAATCAGTCAGATATATATAACAGCAGTCAATCAAAATTAAGAATCTACAGAATCAGGCTTGGGATCAGAAGAGCTAGGAACAAAAGAAACTTTCCGCAAGGGATCAATGGCTTCTTTCTTAGACATCTTCAAATCTTGCACGCCAATAATATTTAGTTCTGCAGCCCTTGGAACAACTGCTTCTGGGTGCTTTTCCATATATTTAGAAGGGTCAAAAACTTCAGGACTAACCTGGATTTTATCGAGTTCCTTCATTCTGAGCTTTGACATTGTAGAAAGTCCTGCAGAGTCCTTTCCTTCAGCCTTAGCTTTCTTTATCTGGGCTGATCCAACAAGTTCTAGAAATCGAGCAATCCTGAAATCAGGATCTAACTCTTGGCTTTCATACACATTTTCAGATGAATTATCAATAGGCTTCACAACTTTAAACTTAACAGATAAATCTAATAAACTTTCAGCTGTATCTTTAACTTCTTGAATAACTAAAGATGATGGAGGAGCAAACTCAGCAAACTTCTTACTGGATTTTTCAAAGAAAACAGTTCTTTTACCTTTTGAAATATCCTTAGCAACATGAACTGGTATAGCAGGAGAAACCTTATTCTTGGGAGAAGGAGGAGGTGAAAATGTTGGCTTTTGATATACAACCTCCTTTACTTGCTCTTTAACCTCAGTATCATGCCTTTGAGTACCAGTATATGATTTGCCTTGGTGGCTTTGAGACTTTTCCTTGAATGAGGCTAAGAAGGAGCAGATTTTGCAGTTGGAGCAGATGGATTTGCTGAAATATTGCCAGAGGCTCCTGCACCAGGAGGTGGAGGAGGAGGACCTCTGGGAGTCCATCTGGGAGCAGGACTATCATACATCTTTGATTTCTTCCTCTCCTTTTGCTGATTCTTTGAGAACCACATCCAGTGTTGGAACTCTTTAGATTTAGGATCAATCCCTTTCAGAATGTAATAAGGAGTGTCATTATCGGGATTGGGAGGAAGAAGAGCTACACTTTTTCTTTTCCTCTTTGCAGCTTTCTTTTTCTTTGAATCCTCAGACAGATCTGAATCATCTTCATCCTCAGAATGAGATGAGGGAGGATGATCATATGGATCATAGGCTTCTGATACAGCCTTTTCCTTTACTTTCAGGGCAGCTTTCTCTTTCTCTTCTTCCAAGGCATCCTGTGCCAGAAGAGTATCCAAGTCTAAGCCAGGGGAATCATCCCATACTGTAGATTTTTCAGCTTGCCTTCCTTTTTCTTTCTCTTCCAAATCAGCCTTTACTCTTTATTGCCAAGCATCTTTTGCTTTCTCTTCTTCCAAACTTAGTTTTGGGGTGTCATCTTTTTTTTCAACTTGGCTTTCAGGATTCAATTCTTGATGCTCAGGAACTGTCGAGGGGACCAGTTCAGATAACACTGCTTGCTCTACAGCCATTTAGACATCAGGAGCTGATACAGATTCAGGCTCTTTGACAACAGCTACTTCTTCCATTAAATCTGTAGGATTAGGAGTAAAATCTTGTTAAATGATATCTAGTCATCCCTTCCAGATATTCCCATACTAACTTATCAATTAAGTAATCTACAAGTTGGGAAAGAGACATACCTTCTGGATTTTCTTCAGGGTGGCCTAACTCCCATAAATCATCTAGAAAGGAAGTGATAATTCCTTCTAGGAATAGGGCAACTAAGGGAGTTGAGGCTTCTTCCAGATAAACTTTTACAACAAATTCGGACAACATTATTGCATCAGATATTTCTTTTTCTTTGTCAGATGGAGGAGGGGCTGAAACTTCTGCAACTTTTTCTGATACTGCAAGTTGAGCTGCTGGAGGGGAGGCTGGGAGCTGCTCAGAGACATCTTCATTGAACATCTCCCCTGCCTGATTTCAGTGGGAACTGAAACCAGGCCCCTGGATGAAGAGGGCTCAGCAGAGTTGGAGAGAATTTTGATGGCATCAGTCAAAGCAGTGATGGAGGAAGCAAGTGGAGCAATTGCCTATTCAATCATGATTTTGATTGAAGGGGTAATTAACTCCACAATGCTGGAAACAAATTCTGGAGTTATTTTAGAAGGTGGAACTGCAGTGGATGGAGGAGCAACAGAAATGGTTGATGTGGCAGGATGAATTGTGGTGAGGACCGGAGATCGAACGGGAGAGTTAACTGGAGAGTTAACTGGAGAATGATGTGGAGAAGGTGAGTGAGGAGGAGTTGGAATGGGAGATTGAACTGGAGAAGAGATATCAGACGCCAACAGATCAAAGCTGGGTTGAGAAGTTCCAGCAAGATCAGTTGGGTGAGAAGATGCAGGAGGAGAGCCAGAAAGTCGTACTACAGTTGAAGTTGAAGGAACTTCAGCTGCAGTAGATGGCAAAGCAGAAGAAGATGAAGGAATAGATGAAGGAGCTGAGCCAACTTCTTGAGAGTGGGGAGCGACAGAGTCAGTCCTTGTGCTCTCAAATGCAGCTGGAGCAGCCCCTGCAGGAGCGGGCTTCACGAATGTCCTCTTCCACTTTGAGAACAAGTTGGGATCCATCTTCTTGCTGGCATTAATGGTGGTAGCAGCTGAAACTAGCAGATGAGGATACTTCTCTTTCAGAAAAATCCCAATAACCCTGCCTAGGGTAACCTCTTTCTTACTGTTCTTCTTCCTTATCAAATCAAACAGAACACCTGCCCAATTGATCCTTTTCTTGTTGACAATTGCACACATGAGTGCAAATTGTTGTCTTGTAATGTTATCGTGGGCAGAGTGTTTGCCTAGCAGCACCTTTCTGACAATCTCAGCAAGAAATTTAATCTTAAAAGGAAAATTTACCTTGAGCAGCTTTGAGGGAATGCCTTCTGCATGTCCCAGCTAAATCAACATTCTTCCAAACTCTGGAGCATCTTGCTCATATTCTTCTTCGCCATTAGTCTATCAAAATAATTCAGTCAAGACGGCGGGAGTCAAAACTACCTCTACTCCGCCAACAGATCCTATCATTGAATCTTCAGTAGAAGATGAAGAAAATGCCCATTCCTTTATCTTTGGGATATTTAACTTGATCCTTGTAGACATTAGCCTTTTTAATCCTTGATATTTGCATAGCTGGAGAATATCCACGATATCTGGTTCACAACAACTGAATGCATCAAAATCCACGCTGAAACCTGCGTCAAACTTGACTACTACGAGGAGCGCTGGAGAGATCGCCATCGATTTGCTGGAGAAGGCGCGAGAGGAACGGAGAAGACGAAACGGCAGAGAATCGCAAGATACGGAGCAAGCGGGAAGACGGAATGCGAAAGGACGCTCTCCGTCGACGATATAAGCAAAGATCTTTTAACCTAGGTCGACTATCGGCTTTATATTAGACCGGAGATAGTCGATCTATTTAAAATATACTGGACACGATGGTCGAACGGTCGTTCGACGATCGGTCCAGAAGCAGAGTAGTCGAGCAATCGTTCGACTATTTCTGGCTTCTCAAACAACAAGCTGTCGTCATCCAGAGATCGACGATGAGCTCGACTTGTTCGACGATGGTCGAACGCCGGTCGACGATCTTCAAACGGATAAGCTATCATCAACCAGAGGTCGACGATAGGCTTGATCCGATCGACTATCTTCGAACGTCGTTCGACTATCTTCAAACAAGTTTCAACATTAGCAGATATAGTCACACTTAGTCTCTTCCATTGATCATGCCTAGTTGAACTAGAAAGAACAGATGCTTCTGTTCATCTAAGGGCTTGGTGAATATATCACCTCTCTGAAACTCAGTGGATATGAACTCAAGACAAATCTTGTTCTTTTCCACACAATCTCTCAGGAAATGGTGCTGAATCTCAATGTGCTTCGTTCTAGAGTGGTGCACTGGATTTTGTGCAATTGAGATAGCACTGGTACTATCACACATGATTTTGGTGTTCTTGTGTGACTAACCATAATCCACAAGCTGGTTTTGAATCCACAGGATCTGTGAACAACAACTGGCAGCTGCTATATATTCAGCCTCTGTAGTTGAAGTTGAGACAGAAGCCTGCTTCTTACAGAACCAAGAGATCAATCTCTCTCCCAGGAACTGACAAGTTCCTGAGGTGCTCTTCCTGTCAACTCTGCAACCAGCATAATCAGAATCAGAATATCCAATCAATTCAAATTCTGTCTCAGCTGGGTACCAAAGTCCTAGATTTGGACATCCCTTCAGGTATCTCAGGATTCTCTTGAGAAGAATCAGATGAGATTCCTTGGGGTTGACCTGGAATCTAGTATAGAGCCATGTAACAAACATTATATCAGGCCTACTTGCAGTTAAATATAATAGGGAACCAACAATGGCCCTATAATTCTTTTGATTAACTGGCTTGCCGTGATCATCAGAATCAATAACTACACTAGTAGCCATAGGTATAGGCATTGCTGAAGCATCAGCCATCCCAAATTTCTTTACCAATTCCTTGGCATATTTGGATTGGGAGATGAAGATACCATCATCATCTTGCTTAACTTGGAGACCAAGAAAGTAAGACAGTACACCCATACTACTCATCTCAAACTTAGAGTGCATCAGGTCAGAAAACCTTTTGCAAAGTTTGGGATCAGTGGAACCAAATATAATATCATCCACATACACTTGAACTAACAGGATTGTGTCCTTGTGGTGCTTGACGAAAAGGGTTCTATCAACTACTCCCCTAGTAAAGTTGTGCTCTAAAAGGAAACTAGCTAGAGTCTCATACCAGGCTCTGGGTGCTTGCTTTAGTCCATAAAGAGCTTTCTGCAACTTAAACACATGTGAGGGTTGAGTTGAAGAAACAAACCCTGGTGGTTGTTCAACAAACACCTCTTCCTTAAGCTCACCATTCAGGAATGCACTTTTGACCTCCATTTGAAAGACCTTAAACTTCATGTAGGCTGCATAGGCCAAGAAGATCCTTATTGCTTCTAGCCTTGCAACAGGAGCAAAGGTTTGGTCATAATCTATACCTTCCTCCTGTCTGTAGCCCTGAGCTACAAGCCTAGCTTTGTTCCTTACAATAATTCCATTTGCATCCAACTTGTTTCTATACACCCACTTGGTGCCTATGATCAGTTGGCCTTTAGGTCTTGGTACCAAAGTCCAAACTTTACATCTCTCAAACTGATTGAGTTCCTCTTGCATAGCAATGATCCAGTGGGGATCTAGCTCAGCATCTTTAAAGGTGAGGGGCTCAACCTGTGAGAGGAAACAAGCGTGCATCACATCCTGTCTTAATTGGTGTCTTGTTTGAACACCAGCTGATATGTCTCCTATCACTTGAGATGTGGGGTGATCTCTAAGTGTGACAATATCAGCAGGTGGGATGTGATCTTCAGCAACAGTTGGGATTAATTCCTCAGGAGGAATTTGATCTACTATTGGTGGAACAACAACAGCTTCTGCAATGTCTTCATCACTGTCTGATTCAGTGATCTGAAGAGTTGATAGTTGAAGAATGTCTTGAGTAGCATCAGGTACCTGTAATGAACTGGAGGAAGGAGAATTTTCCTTCTCCTTGTAAAACATCTGAGACTCATCAAAAGATACATGCACAGATTCTTCAATTTTACAGGTTGATTTGTTATAAACCCTATAAGCTTTGCTTACTTGGGAATATCGAAGCATAATTCCCATTGAAGCTTTTGATTCAAACTTTCTAAGGTATTCTTTATTGTTATTATGAATATACACTACACAACCAAATACTCTAAAATAATTAATTTTAGGTTTCTTTCCTTTAAGCAACTCATAAGGAGTTTTACACTTAAGCTTGTGTATCAGACTTCTATTCAAGACATAATTGGCTGTACTAACAGCTTCTGCCCAATAGGAGAGAGGCATATTAGCATCTGCCAACAATGTACTAGCAGCTTCAATGAGTGTTCGATTTTTCCTTTCAACTACCCCATTTTGTTGGGGAGTTCTAGGAGCTTAGAAGCTATGTTTGATACCTTCTCTCTCACAGAATTCTTGCATGAGAAGAGAGTCAAACTCAGTACCATGATCACTTCTGATCAAGGCCACATGAGTAGAGTACTCAGTCTGCACACATAATAGAAAGTCTGTAAGGGCTTTGAAGTTATCAGCCTTAGTTCTCAAAAAGAAAACCCAACTGAACCTAGAGAAGTCATCTACAATTACTAAGGTGTAATACTTCCCTCCTAAACTCTGTACATTTATTGGGCCAAAAAGGTCCAAATGTAATAAGTACAAGATTCTAGGAGAATCACTTTTATTTACTGATTTAAAATAATTCTTGGTTTGCTTGCCTAGCTGACAAGCCTTGCAAGGCTCTCCTTCTTGTAGGGGCAAGAAGGTAAACCTCTAACAAGGTTGTGTTTAGATAACCTAGATATATTTTTAAGGTTAACATGACTAAGCCTCTTATGCCACAAAGAATTATTATTAATTGTTACTTCATTAAATAAACAGATTTCAGAATGAGTTGAATTGAAATCTACTAAATAAATATTACCTAATCTAATGCCTACTAAAACAACATTATTATTTAAAGTAATATTACAAGAAGAGTTAGAAAATGAAACCTGGTAGCCAGCATCACATAGCTGGCTGGCTGACTGAGATCAAATTGTGCTTCAGTCCTGTCACATATGCAACTCTCTTGAAAGTAACATCTCCAATTGTGATCTTGTCATAGCCTTCTGTCTGACCACAGCTTGAATCTCCAAAGATAACCTTTGGGCCGAGCTTAGCTTTGAATTTTGACAGATGATTTTTATTTCCTGTCATATGCTTGGAACATCCACTATCCAAATACCACTTATTTTGAGTGATAGGATAGGCCTTCACCTGCAAGACATTCATTTAGACATTGTGGACCCAGGTAACCTTGGGTCCCTTGTTTTTCACATAAGAAAAGCTAGAAATAAATGAAAATGTAGGCTGAGGGTGATAACCTAATGGGTGAGATCTCCTAGGTGGGATTCTCCATGCAGATGATGGGTCAACAAACCTAGGGTTTCTATTTTCATTTAGGTTTCTACGGGTTTGATGATGATTTTGAAAATCATATTGAAAACGTCGATCGACGTTCGACGATGGGCGCTCAGATCGTCGAGCTTCGTTCGACCATTGAGCTTCCGATCGTCGAGCAGCGTTCGACGCTCTTTGTATTTCTTTAAAAAATTTCTTCCTCTTTTCTCTCATTAGCATTTATTTAAAGTTTTATTAACTTGGTTTACTTGCTCAGTGTTCTTCATTCCACTAGCTGAAATGAAGTTCACTGGAGTTGAAAGATTATTTTTAAGAATAACTGGGGGTTCACTTGGAGAAGCTCCTAAGCCTAGTTTGTTATTGCCTGACCTAGTGTTAGTCATGCTGGTTATTTCTAATAACTTAAGGCTTCTACCATTTAGAGATTCTTCTAACCTCTTAGATTTAGCTAACTCAATTTTAAGAAACTTAATTTCTTCACTATAATTAGTGAGATCTTCCTTTAACCTCATATTTTCAGTAGATATGATTTCTGATTCAGCTAGCCTATGTCTAAGTTCTTTAATCTCTTTTTCAGAACTAATTAAATCTAAGCATAAAGATTTAAACTCTAATTTGAATTCTGCTGAAGTAAAATCATAAGACGATAGTACCTCATCTTCTGTTGGCATTTCTTCCTCTGAATCTGAACTCTCTGCAGCTGAATGATTGCTGCAGGCATCTATTGCCATCAGGCAAACTTCCTTTGCCTTCTTCTCTTCCTCATCCTCACTGGAGCTAGAGGAGGAAGATTCTTCATCAGAATCACTTCAGGTTTCAGCAATGAAACCTCTCTCCTTCTTCTTGTTCTTGTAGGAGGATGGCTTGGAGTGCTTCCTGTGCTGTTCCTTTTCTTTCCTCTTATCTTTGTTCTTCTCCTCTAGACAATCTGGTAAGATATGTCCAGGTTTCCTGCAACCATAGCAGATAATTTCTTTAGCAGGTGAACGGTCATACCTTGGTTTGTCTTCATAGAGTGAAGACTTCTTTCTGAATTCCTTTCTCCCCATCTTGAGAAACCTCTAGGCAAATAATGTCATTAGCTCCTCATTGGATTGGCTGCCTTCAGAAGCATCAGCAGCCTTAAGAGCTAGAGATTGCTCTTTTCTTGTTGGAGTAGGGGTCTTTGCTTCAGCTTCTGCTTCCCTTGTCTTCAGCACTTGCTCAAAAGACTTGAGCTTGCCGAGAAGGGCTTCAGTTGAAATCTCATGTGTACTTCTGGCTTCCTTGATGGGCCAGATCCTCAGATCCCATTTGCTAGGGAAGCACATAAGAATCTTATCATTGACCTTTGTCAATGATATGTCCTTGTCAAGGGTCCTCAGCTCATTGATGATTGAGCTGAGCCTTGTATACATGGCTTCAACTGATTCAGCATCAGTTTTCTTAAAGTTCTCATATTGTGAGATAAGGTTGGACCTTCTGTCCTTCCTTTCATCAGCTGAACCAGCTATAATCTCGTTCAGTGTATCCCACATAGCTTTTGCTGAAGAGCAGTCAGCAACCTTCTGGAATACCTCATCAGACATTGTCTGAGCCATAATGTTCATCGCCTTGGCATCTGCTATCTTTGCCTTCTTGTACTCATCATTGTAATCTGGAGGAGGCACTGCACTCATATCAGATGATGAGGCAGTAGCAGCAGCAGGTGCTCTTGGGGGTCCTGACAAAATAGAAGCAAAGATACTTTCATCAATAGAATTCATATATAATTTGATCCTTGCCTTCCAGATGCCAAACTTAGCTAAGTTGCATGCTGGAGGTCGGGTGCTAGAATAATCCTTGGACTTGGCCATTATAGTGATAGTGAATATCTATAAACTTTGGTATCTATCAGGATCTTGTGACTTAGGTGTTAGCCTATACAGTCAGTCAACCTGGCTCTGATACCAATTGAAAGTGAAGGGATAGATACTACTCTAGAGGGGGGGTGAATAGAGTTATCAAATTTTGCACTTAGACAAAACTTAATGGTCTACCCAACTCCCTTGGAGTGAAGTGCGGAATAAAAAGATTATAGATAAGGAGATAACCCTAAAGCCTAACACAAGTGTTGTGCACAAACTCAAGCTAACTGTACTTACAATTAAGACTTGGAAATCCTAATCAGCAACTAGCAAACCTAGTTATATCTAATCACAGCCACAATGCAGGAATTAAATTAAACAAGCCAGACGACACAAGGAATTTATAGTGGTTCCCCAAACAACTTGGGTACGTCCACTCTTCTACCAACAAGGTAGGAATCCACTACAGGTTTTTGATCAGGTGCCCTGCCACCACAAGATCTGCTTCAGGTAGATCTAGAAACCCTTTAGACTTTTGATCAGGTGTCTAAAAACCAACACAGGTTTTTGATCAGGTGCCCTGCCACCAAGGGATACTTTTGAAGGGAGTAATAACCCTGTACAGGAGGGGGAAAGAAGGTTAAAAAGTCTTCTCTATTTTACAATAGATTAGAGAAGCACAAAGACTTACACTGAGCTAGAAAGCTCAAAAGAATCAAGGCTCCCCCTGGCTCAAAGAATGTCCAGGTGAAGTCTTGCTTCAGTGCAGAAACTCTTCAGTAAAAACTGAAGGAAAAACTATAAGAAGATATAAAATATAAAATAGAAATCTTCTAGCAGCTATCTTCTTCTTCTTCTTCTTCAAAATAACTCTGAGTTTGAACTTCCTGGAAGCAGGAGAACTCAGGTTGAAGAAGAGCAGAAGAGCTTAACACTTCTCAGTTGAATGAAGATTGCTGAGAGCAGTTAAACTTGGTCTTGATGAAAGCTTGAATGCTAATTGAATAACTCTTAGAATAACTGGTTAGCTAGCTGAAATCCTTCTCCAAAGGATTCCTTTTATAGCAGCAACAAGCAACGGCTCTTTTCAATTTGAACTGTTTGTCTTCTTCTGAAACTTGAAACCTGGGCTGCAAATATCATAAAGATAAACAATCTCTGCAGCAAAATATTCTATAAAAGGGATAAACCTTTTTCAAGGAAGCTGCAGGAAGCAATCTGATAATACAGGTACTAAATCACATCAGAGACAAACTCTTTATAGCAGAAGGAAGACTTTTCAGTCTAACGGCTATAAAGGACTGACAGCAGATAAAGTAAAATACACTGTCAACTAATAAGACAAACAACTTTATCTGAAAAGATTTCACTCAGGCAAAAGAGATGGAGCAGATATTGCCTGGAAATATTATCATAAAACAACTGAAATACAATGCTAGATAATATATTAATTTATTAAATAGAATAAATAAATACAAAATAAAAAGGCAAACAGAAAACGTCGAACGACCTTCGGAGATCGTCGACCAAAGAACGAAGATCGTCGAACTATCAGACAGATAGTCGAACGATCCAGATAGTCGAACTATCAAAGGGGATAGTCGAACTATCACAACAGATAGTCGAACTATCAGAAGATAGTCGAGCTATCAGATAGTCGACCTATCAACAGATAGTCGAACTATCAAAGCACAACCGATAGTCGACCTATCAACAGATAGTCGAACTATCAATGCAAAACAGATAGTCGAACTATCAACAGATAGTCGAACTACCCAGGCAAAACAGATAGTCGACCTATCAAGCAGATAGTCGACCTATCAGAAGAAAGCAGATAGTCGATCTATCAACAGATAGTCGAACTATCAAACAACGCAGATAGTCGACCTATCAACAGATAGTCGAACTATCGAAGCAACACAGATAGTCGATCTATCAACAGATAGTCGAGCTATCAGATAGTTGAACTATCAGGACAGATAGTCGAACTATCAAAGACAAGCAAATAGTCGACCTATCAACAGATAGTCAAACTATCAAGACAAATAGATAGTCGACCTATCAACAGATAGTCGAGCTATCAACGCAGATAGAACGTCGACCAACTGATAGACGATCGTCGATCAGCCGATAGACGATAGTCGAGTGGCATTCGACCATAGTCAAACGAACAAACAACTTAACCAAATTCTTATCTGGATAAGCTGGGAACTCTACAGCTAGACAACTAACCTTGACTATAGATATTTCATGGGTCAAGAGACTAAGAAGACAAGACTCAACTCAAATCAAACTAGGGTACCAACACCTATCATCCTTCATAACCAAACTTGGACCCAAAGTGATTTTTGGTGATTCAAATTTTGGCCAAACCAAAGGATATGGTGCTGCTCAGATAGGCTCAGTCACTTTCAAGAAAGTGGCATATGTAGAAGGACTGAAGCACAATCTGATAAGTATCAGTCAGCTATGTGATGAAGGATACAAGGTGACTTTCAACAAATCCCTGTGCAAGATCAAGTCAGAGAATAACACAACTGTGTTAACAGGTAAAAGGACAGGTAACATTTACTTAGTAGATTTTCTTTCATCTAAAGTAGATATCTGTTTATTTAATTCCATATCTAAGCCAAATGTTTTATGGCATAAGAGATTAGGACATCTAAACCTTAGAACCATTGCTAGGCTATCCAAGGACAACCTTGTTAGAGGACTACCTTCTGGCCCCTACAAGAAGGAAGGACTTTGCAAGGCTTGTCAATTAGGCAAGCAAACTAAAAATAGCTTTAAGTCACTTAATAAGAGTGATTCACCTAGGATTTTGTATCTGTTGCACATGGATCTTTTTGGACCCATCATAGTACAAAGCTTAGGAGGGAAGGCCTATACTTTAGTAGTTGTAGATGACTTCTCAAGATTCACTTGGGTATTCTTTTTGAGGAAGAAGTCTGATAACTTCAAGTGTTTGACAGATTTTCTCAAATGCATTCAGATTGAGTTCAACACTCACATTGCCCTGATCAGAAGTGATCATGGGACAAAGTTTGATTCTCTTCTCATGCAAGAGTTCTGTCAAAGTGAAGGGATCAGGCATACTTTCTCAGCTCCTAGAACTCCTCAACAAAATGGGGTAGCTGAAAGGAAAAATAGAACCCTAATTGAATCTGCTACTACATTATTGGCAGATGCTCACCTACCTCTATCCTTTTGGGCTGAGGCAGTGAACACCTCCAACTATGTGCTAAACAGAAGCCTGATACATAAACTAAAGGGCAAGACTCCCTATGAATTGCTCAAAGGGAAGAAACCTAAAATAGCTTATTTTAAAATTTTGGCTGTACTTGTTATATTCATAATAATGACAAGAAGTATCTAGCAAAATTCCAAGCTAAAGCTGATGAAGGAGTGTTTCTGGGATACTCTATGACCAGCAAGGTATATAGGGTATATAATAAATCTTCTTGTAAAATTGAAGAATCTGTTCATGTTACTTTTGATGAGACTAACATGTGTTACAAGGAGAAGTCTACTTCTACCATAGAACCTTTGCAGGTACATTCTATTTCAGAAAATATGAACAGATTACAGGTTAAAGAAGAGAACACAACCTCTCAACAAAAGAATGAGAGCAGTGATGATGAAGAAGAAGTTCAACCTCTTGTAGAAAATCATCCTGAAGAGCCAGTTGTTATTCCACAAGAGGAAACAACAACACAGGCTGGTGAACAATCAACACCCCCTGTTGATTTAGTAACAACAAGAGATCATCCAATCACCCAAGTACTTGGAGAGATCTCAGCTGGTGTGCAAACCAGAAATCAGGTCAACCAGAACCTGATGCACACTTGCTTCCTATCTCAAGTTGAGCCTCAATCCATTCAAGATGCAGAGCAAGATCCACACTGGATCATTGCAATGCAAGAGGAGTTGCATCAATTTGAAAGGAATAAGGTTTGGGAACTAGTGCCTAAGCCAAAGGATCACTCCATTGTTGGAACAAAGTGGGTGTTCAGAAACAAGATGGATGACCAAGGAATTATTGTCAGAAACAAGGCAAGGCTAGTTGCCCAAGGCTATTCTCAGTAAGAAGGAATAGACTATGACCAGACCTTTGCACCAGTTGTAAGGTTATAGGCCATTAGAATATTCCTAGCCTTTGCTGCTCACAAGGGATTCAAGGTTTACCAGATGGATGTGAAGAGTGCATTTCTCAATGGAGACATCAATGAGGAAGTCTATGTTAGACAACCTCCAGGTTTTATCTCTCTAACTCACCCTGATTATGTTTTCAAATTGCATAAAGCATTATATGGTCTCAAGCAAACTCCTAGAGCATGGTATGAGACCCTAGCATGCTTTCTTCTGGAAAATGATTTTGTTAGGGGGAGAGTAGACCAAACTCTTTTTATTAGAACCCATAAGTCCCACACCCTACTAGTACAAATTTATGTAGATGCTATCATATTTGGATCTACTGATTCAAACTTGTGCAGAAAGTTTTCCAACCTAATGCATTCCAAATTTGAAATGAGTAGCATGGGTGAGCTCTCCTTCTTCTTAGGATTGCAAGTAAAACAGCATGCTGAGGGCATATTTATTTCCCAAACCAAGTATGCTAAAGAATTGGTTAAGAGATTTGGTATGTCTGAGGCATCTTGTATGAAAACACCCACGCCTACCAATGCTGTATTGGATGCTGATGAACATGGGAAACCAGTTGATCAGACAACATATAGAGCAATGATTGGCTCTCTATTGTACCTTACAGCCAGTAGGCCAGATATAATGTTTGCTACATGCATATGTGCTAGATTCCAAGTTAGCCCTAGAGAGTCACACCTAACTCTAGTTAAAAGGATTCTTAGGTATGTAAAAGTTGTCCAAATCTAGGACTCTGGTATCCAAAAGACTCAGGATTTGAATTAACTGGATTCTCAGATGCTGATTATGCTGGATGCAGAATAGACAGGAAAAGAACCAGTGGAACATGTCAGTTCCTTGGTGACAGACTTGTCTCCTGGTTTTGTAAGAAGCAAACATCTGTGTCAACCTCAACTGTTGAAGCTGAATATATGGCTGCAGGCAGTTGCTGTTCACAAATATTGTGGATACAAAATCAGCTCATAGACTATGACTACAACTTATAGAAGTCTAAAATTTTTTGTGATAATACTAGTGCAATCTCTATAGCACAAAATCAAGTCCTCCATAGTAGGACAAAACATATAGAGATTAGGCATCACTTTCTAAGGGATAATGTAGAGAAAAACAAAATAGAACTTCAATATATCCCTACTGATTTGCAAAGGGGAGATATTTTCACCAAGCCCTTGGATGAAAAGAAACACAGTTTCTTCCTAAATCAGTTAGGCATGTTGGATGGAGGAAGCCTAAACTAACTTATAAGATTTTTGAAAAGATAAAACAGACCAAGACTAGGGTAAAAAATCAGTTCCTTTTGTGTCTGTAGTATAGGCTTTGTCTCTGAACTGCGCTCGACGTTTTCCCAGAAAACGTCGAACGTAGATCAACGTTTCTCTAAAAATCGTCGACCTGAGATCGACGTTTCCAAAATCGTCGATATGAGTTCAGCGCCTCCGTTAGCTCCAGGTTTTCTCTCCTTTTGTTCAGAGGCCGTCGAGCGGAGCTCGACGCTTTTCAACATCGTCGAACAGAGATCGACGATATTGACGTCTCTTCAGATTCCCTCTGTAGCCCAAATCGTCGAGCTGAGATCGACGTTCTATCAAACCGAGCTCCAAGATTTTCCATTTCGCCGTCGAACCCTAATATAAAATCATTTCCGCGGCCGTCGTTCATCTTTGCGCTTTCATACTCTCTGCAACTTTCTTCGTTTTCCCTCCAAATCTTCTGCGCTTGGTTGTGTTTGGTTCTTTGTTGCAAGTAAAAATGGCTGGCACCAATGCTGCAATCTCCAAAATGAAATTTGACACCGGATTTGACATCGACATGAACTCGTTTGATGGAAGCGATCAGTGCTTCAAGGATATTATTAATCTATTCAGAGATCAACAGCTATCGCAAATAATGACTATCAGAATGAAGATTGCATCCGAAGAGATAAAGGAGTGGTGTTATACAGCGACGGATGAGAACGAGAACTCTGTCGTCGGCTTCATCAAAGGGACTCAGGTACAATTGTCCCCTGCTCTTTTAACTGCAGTTTTTCACCTTAGTTCTGGAGAAGATTCCGTAGAGTTATCCGGAGAGGAGTATGAATCCATGCTTGATAGAATGGGCCACAATGCTGTGAACCATAGCAAACTGCTGAAGAAAAATCTGTCGATAGAATTTCAGTTTTTGGCTGATGTAGTTGGGAAAGTGCTTCTGGCCAAGCACTCAGCCCATGATACCATATCAAGATATCAATTCTGTCTGATGGGAGCTCTGTTTGATAAGAAACATATAGACTGGGGATCAATTTTCTTCAACCTGATTAAGAAAAAGCTGAGTAAGACTGCTGTCAGCTTTGGGAGAATTCTAGGGGTCTATCTGAATTCCAGATGCCCTAAGCTGCTAACCTCTTCTGGGATGTTCATTAATGCATCCAAGATGCTCTCCTGTGCCCTTTTCAGCAAATGGGACGGGCAGATTGTAAACCCCTCCAGGGCTGCTGCACCACTATCTTCAGGCACCAGGACTGTCTCAGTCACTCCACCTTTGGTCTCTGCCCCAGTAGAAGTGTTGCCTGCTTCTCCTCCTCCTCCAGCTGTCTCCACCCCAGCCACTTCATCCTCACCTCCAATCACCACCATATTGATATCTTCCCCCATTAACATTTCTTCACCAGTTTCAACCCCTCCAGCATCTACCTCAGAGGAATTCCATCCTCTTTTCTCCTATCAAAGCTTCACCTCTCCATCATTTTCCTTGGCAGATGATTCCTTTATGGATGAGTCCCCCTCCTCTCCTCCAGAGCCTCCCTCTACCTCCTCATTCCAACAAATGCTCCAAGAAATTCTATCCCAATCATCCTTCACACCTTCTCTTGCCTCACCTATCTTCACCTCAACATCTTCAATCCCCTCCTTTCCCCTTTCAGAGCCATCCATACCCTCATTCTCCATGCCACTAGCTCCAGCAATCATCCTTCCAACAACCTTCTCTCCTACCTCTGCTCAAGCCCCTCTTAAGCATGTAGCTTTATCAGCCCTGGCTGACAGGTTATATGAGCTGCTAGCTCCTAAGCTAACCTCATTACTGGAGACCACTCTGGCTCCACTCCTGACCCATGTCAAGGAGCTGTCTTCCAAGCTCTCCTCCTTCTCTCCCTCTCAGGAAATTACCTCATCTGGGTGCCTTGACTCAGTTATCCCTGAATCCAGGCAGGGGGAGATGCCTTCTGAAGTAGTGTTTGTGCCTGAGTATGCTCCAGCTCTGGCTCCTGCTCCTGCCTTTGCATTGGACCTCCAGAGCTTGCTCTCTGTGTTTGATACAGTTTACCTCAGATCTTTGCCAGTTCCTGATGCTGAAGACTTGTCTAAGGCCATTGTGCCCATTTCTGTCTTTGATCCCAGCCAAATTGAAGCATATGTAAATTCCTGGAAGGCTGTGGATGTTTGTGTTTCCATCTCTGATGTTGCTACTAAGGCCGTTGTGCCTCTTGTTGTTGAAGCTGCTGCTGCTGTTATTGAGGATACTGAAATGGTTTCTGTAATTGAAGATACATCTGCTGCTGAAGAAGTTGCTACTTACCTAGAAGATCCTGCACCTGTTGTTGTTACTGTGATTATTGCTGCTGTTGATTCAAAAGTTCCCTCTGCTCAAATTTCTGATGCTGCTCCTGCCCTGACTGCTGATCAGTTGAAGTTACAAGAGAAATACATAAAAAGCATTGATGATTTGTATGACAATCCTCAAAGTTCAGAGAGTGATCAATTTCAAACTGATTCAGATGACTCTGCAAATGCTATTGCCAAGAAGAGGAAGGCCAGAAGCAAGGCCATGATGTCAGTCCCCCAAGCTAAGGCAAAGGATTCTAATGACATTCCCTACTATATTCTGCATGACTGCCCCATATCTGAGCCCTGGATGTAGTATTCCAAGAACCAATCAAAGGCTATGAAGAAGAGAAGGAAGCTGAATAAGTATGAAAAAGGATCTTCTAAGTATCAGCCTCCTCCTCCTCCTCCTCCAGATTCTGGTTCAGGCTCAGCCCCTCAAGATCCAGCTTCCAGGCAAAGCTCCTCCCAGTCTTATCAGAAATATTATCAAAGGGGGCAACATCAAAGGGGATATCAATCTAGTAGGGGCCAATATAGAGGAAGCCAGAGAGGGTATAGATTTCATCAAAGGGAAGGACAAAGTCATACTGATTCTACTTCAGGTCCTTTCCCTTATAAGCTAAAAGATGCAGTTGTCTTCAGGACTCCTCCTACTGATTCTGAGTCCATCAACAGATATGAACCTCCTGTTTCATTTGAGGATCCTGAGAACAACCCCTTGTCCTGGACAGCTAGAATGAAAGAGTTGGCTGCTCTTGATCAAATAAAAAAGGCCAGAGAGCAAGGGAAGGACACTTCCAACATAACAACTTTATCAGATCAGAGAAAGAAAGAACTGGAGAAATATACATCAAGAAAATTCTTTAATCCAGAAGATTATATGAAGCTGCACCCTGAGGTAGTAGTTCCAAGGCCCATATCTCAAACCTCCTTAGGTGCAGAAGATGATAGAAGATCCAAGAAAGAAGCCCTCAATCCCAACAGAGAAATTTTGTTTAAAAAGGGAACTGAGAAGTAAATTGTGTAAGCTGAACAATCATCCTCCTTTGGATATTTGCTGACTTCTTATCTGTGATCTGCATTACTGATATATCTTTTCTTCTGCATTGTTGATTTAGTTTCTATCTTAAATGTATGCTTATTTATTTCTTAATTCTGTCTGTAAATAGTAATCCTAACCCAAATAGGGGGAGATTGTTGGAACACCCTATTACTAATTTGGGTAAGGATCACTATGTTTGTCTTAGGAAACCAGGTTGACCTAGTTGTATAGTTGTAAAGGTCAACATTAGAATGAGTCTAGGGCTTAGAACTTAGGTTTGAAGCTGCCCCCAGGACCATTCCAATGTCAAGGATATAGAGCCAAGTCTAAGGCAATTTTTCGTCGAGCTCTGGTCGACGAAACGTCTAACTCGGTTCGACGCTCTCTGAGCTCAACTTGATAAATCGTCGAACTCCGGTCGACGATCTTCGAGCTCAGATCGACGATCTGCTTTCAGACAATTTTGGTTGGTCGTCGAACTGCATTCTACATTTTTCTAGCTCAGGTCGACGATCTCTCTTCAGCTATTCTTCAGGTCGCTGAGCTCGGTTCGACGATCTTCGAGCTCAGTTCGACGTTTTCTGTCTGTTTGATCTGTTTCCATCTCTGAGCTCAGTTCGACGATAGTAAAGCTCAGATCGATGATTTTTCCGAGAGATCAACGATTCTAAGGATTCAAATGCTGCCAGTCTTTGGAATGTTTTTGAAATCCCTCAGCATTTATGTTAAGGAGATCTGCCAGTCATTTGTCTTTATTGTGGAGCAAGTTTCAAGGAATTATTCAGGAAATGTTTTATTGGACCTTCCTCTAGAAGACAAGACTCTTTATGGAAGACATTTATGACTGCCAACGGCTATCCTTGACAAGAATTTTTCAGAGTATAAGATCCTTTTTGTCTTCAGAAATACAGAGAGAATATACAACACCCAGAGAACAAAAAAAAGAAGAATTAAGCTGTGATAGATAACAAGTGATCATCTTCTGAAGAATAAGAATAACAGTTTTTTTGCTTACAGAAAAGTGATCACAGCCTCATCTCAAGAACTCCAGACACCTCATCTTTCAGCCTTTTTGCTGAAACAATTCTTTGCTGGAGATCTAAAATTCTGAAGGCCTATCACCCTAGAGCAAAGCTTCCATTCCTGAACCTGTCTACAACTCAGGGGGGGCTTTGACAACAAAAGATCCACTAGTCTTCTCTCATTTGATTTGAGAACAGAGAAGACAACTTCACCTCTTTATCTTTTCTTTTTCTTCTATAAAAGGGTTTCTGAACTCCCTTCAAAAGACCTGTCTGGTTCTGAGAGCCTTGTCAAAACTCAATGGTGGCAAGACACCTTATCAAAAAATCCAGTTTTGGTTTTTGAGCACCTTATCAAAAGCTCATTGGTGTCAGGACACCTGATCAACTCATCCTGAGTGGATTCCTACCAAGGGTGGTAGAAGAGTGGATGTACCCTGGTTTTTGGGGAACCACTATATTTCCTTGTGTCTTCTGGGTTATTTGTGTGATTGATTTGCTGTGTGTTGTGCTCTTTACTTCTTTATTTTTAACTCTTCATTAACACTCTACACTATACTATAAATTGAATTCTATATTTGCTGATCAATTTCAACTGTGAAATTAATTTAAATAAACTCTATTCACCCCCCTCTAGAGTTGAGATAGATCTTACCCTCACTTTCAATTGGTATCAGAGGCAGGTTGGTTGCTCATACAGGCTAACACTGAACCAAAAGATCCTTGATAAGATCAATCTCTTAAGAGGGTTATTTTCTTTATATCTTATATTATTCAAAGACATGGCACAGAACAAGGATTATGCAAGCACCAGACCTCCAGTGTGCAATCTATCTAAGTTTGCACTCTGGAAGGCAAGGATTAAATTATACATGAACTCTATTGATGAAGATATTTTCATTTCTGTCTTGACAGTTTGTCCAAGTCCACCAGCAAGCTCAAGCACAAATGCTGTTCCACCTCCCTCAAGAACAGATGCAGACATAAAGAAATGGAAAACTGCAGATGCAAAGGCCATGAACATCTTAGCTCAGACAATGTCTGATGAGATATTTTAGAAAGTAGCTGACTGCAACTCAGCCAAAGGAATTTGGGACAAGCTCTCTGAAATTGTCTGCATTAATAAAAGTGATTAACCTAGAATAGTTTCAAATTGCAGGGCTTGTCAATTAGGCAAGCAAACTAAAAATAGTTTCAAATCCATTAATAAAAGTGATTCACCTAGAATCTTGTACTTGCTTTATATGGACCTTTATGGACCTATTGCAGTATATAGCTTGGGAGGGAAGTCATATACCATAGTCATTGTTAATGATTTCACTTGATTCACTTTGTTTTTTTTCTGAAAAACAATTAAAATAACTTTAAAGTTCTTACAGGCTTTCTTAAGTGCATACAGATTGAGTACTATACTCAAATTGAATTGATCATAAGTGATCATGACACTGAGTTTGAATCTCTTTTCATACAAGAATTCTGTGAGAAGAAAGGTACCAGGCATTATTTTTCTGCTCCTAGAACTCCTCAACTAAATGGGGTAGCTAAAAGGAAAAATAGAACCCTGACTGAATCTGTAGGGACATTACTTGTAGATGCTCACTTTCCCCTATCGTTTTGGGCAGAGGCAATAAGCATAGTAAACTACGTTCTGAATAGAAGTCTAATACATAAGCTAAAGGGTAAGACCCCCTATGAATTACTTAAAGGAAAGAAACTTAAAATAAAATATTTTAATGTATTTAGTTGTGTATATTATACTCATAATAATGACAAGAAATATCTTTGACAGTTTGATTCCAAAGCTGCAGAGGGAATTTTTCTTGGATATTCCCAAGTCAGCAAGGCTTATAGGGTTTATAACAAATCAACATTAAAAATGAAAGAATCTGTACATGTAACTTTTGATGAGACTAATATGTTTTACAAGGAGAAGGATTCTTCTACCATAGAAAATTTGCAGGTACCAAATCTGTGTGAGAAAATGGATGATTTAATTTTAACACAAGAGGATATATCACATCCTTCTCAACAGATTACTACTGATGACAGTGATGAAGATATTAAGGGAATTCATGCTGAAGATGTTGTGGCTAATTAAATTCTACAAGTGGTTGAAGAACCAACTCTACCCACTGATCTTGTCACACTTAGAGATCATCCCATATCTCAAGTGATTGGAAACATATCAACTGGTGTGCAAATAAGGCATCAACTCAACCAAGATTTGATGCATGCTTGCTTCATTTCTCAAAGTGAGCCTCAATCCATAAAAGATACAGAGTAAGATCCCCACTGAATTATTTAAATGCAAGAGAAACTCAATCAATTTGAGAGATGCAGAGTTTGGGATTTAGTTCTAAGACCCAAAGACTACCCAGCCATTGGAACTAAATGGGTATTCTGGAACAAGTTGGATGCTCAAGGATAAATTGTGAGGAACAAAGCAAGATTGGTAGTTCAAGGTTATTCTCAGGAGGAAGGTATAGATTATGACCAGAACTTTGCCCCTGTTGCAAGGCTAGAGAGAATCAAAATTTTTCTTGCTTATGCAACTTATCAAAAATTCAAAGTTTATCAAATGGATGTCAAAAGTGCATTTCTAAATGGGGAACTAAAAGAAGAAGTATATGTTGAACAATCACAAGGTTTTATCTCTTCAACTCATCCCTCTTATGTTTTTAAGGTGCATAAAGCTCTCTATGGTCTAAAGCAAGCTCCAAGAGCTTGGTATGAAACCTTAGCTAGCTTTCATTTAGAGGATAAGTTCATTAGAAGCATTGTAGATACGACTTTATTTATTAGACACCATAAGTCAAACATATTTCTAGTTCAAATAAATGTAGATGACATAATATTTGGATCTATTGATTCCAAACATTGCAAAAGGTTCTCTTACTTGATGCATTCAAAGTTTGAAATGAGTACCATGGGTGAACTATCCTACTTCCTTAATCTACAAGTGAAGAAATCCCCTGATTGTATCTTTATATCCCAATCCAAATATACTAAAGAGCTTATTTAAATATTTGGGATGTCTGATGCCTCAGCAATGAAAACACATATGCCCTCTAATGCTATAGTTGATACTGATGAACAGGGCAAATTAGTTAATTAGAAAATATATAGGGCTATTGTTGGGTCCATATTGTATCTTACAGCTAGTAGGCCAGACATTATGTTTGGTACTTGTATTTGTGCTACATTTCAAGTAAATCCCAAAGAAACTCAACTAATTTTATTAAAAAAGATTTTGAGATATATAAAGGATTGTCCAAATCTAGGACTTTGGTATCCAACAGAGTTGGAATTATACTTAACTTGATTCTCAGATTCTGACTATGTTGGATGTAGAGTTAACAGGAAAAGCACATCAGGAACTTGTCAGTTTCTTGGTGATAGGCTTGTGTCCTGGTTTTGCAAGAAACAAACATCTGTGTCAACATCAACTACTGAAGCTGAGTACATGGAAGCTGGTAGTTGTTGCTCACAGATATTGTGGATTCAAAATTAGCTACTGGATTATGTTGGAGTTACCATGGTGATCTAGAAGTTGTCAAACATGTAATCTCACTGCCAACGCAATATGAGCCTGCAGGGTCGCACATAAGAGCTATGGAGGAGTTGGAAGATTGACCGTATTGGTAAAGGTTACCAATCACCATTATGTATGGGGTCAGGCAATTGTTGCCAGTAAAGTTCATAGGGCATGGATAGTCGAAAGGTCGTCGAGTTTGACTCGACGACCAAGGCAAATCATCGAGAATGTCTCGACGACTATGGGGTTTTAGTCGAGAATCATTCTGATAGATTCGTCGAGAATCATAGACTTAGTCGTCGGGACTGTCCATCGATTCTCGCCGAATCTGCCTGATGATTCTCGCCGATCGACGAGTATCGTCGAGAGTCGTCGAGTATGACTCGACGACTAAAGGCCATTCGTCGAGAATCGTCCCTGATTCTCAACGACTTGGTGGATGATTCTCGCCGAACGCCTTTGCCGATTCTCGCAGAATCCTTCCAGGGACCCTATGCTGTGTGGTCTGCGGACAGCCATTCCTTTAGGTCTATTTATACCTTTGGTATAAATAGACACTTAGGGTTTTGGAAAACTGAGAATAACTTGTGCTTTTGCGGCCGATTAGAACCCGACGGAAAGAGTTCCGCCGATCGCTCGTTCCGCCGCATCCCGCACATCGCCGGACGGAAGTGTTCCGCCGCCGCCGTGTCTGCTCCGCTGACCCTCCTTCTCCGGCGATAGTCATTGTTCTTGCCTCTCCTGGCGCGGACCTAGCAGTCCGTGGAGTCGCAAAGGTGCGGCTGTCTTCCTCCCGATTGTTCGTGCGACGAGCAGTTCGGGTTTCTCCTGCTCGTGTGGATTTCTGCAGAGACGTGGATATTATTCCACGTACAACTCGCCACCGACATCACTCAATACTTGGAGCATCTTCGTTGAGTTGTGACTCAACGCCACTAAGGTACTTTGCCCTAGTTATTTTGTTTACTTCTTGATACAACGATCATGGCCAGATCCAGTTCTCTTGGGCTGTTCTCGTACTTTTCCTTTCCGCTGCGTGCACAAAGTGTTGTGCCAACCCTCATGAGAAAACCCAACAGTGGTATCAGAGGGAGGTTGCGGCCATGACTGTTGTATTGGAAGTTAGGGAATTCCAACACGTGTAAACCTAGGGATTTAGAAGTGTTCTAAATGTCTAGATTTAATCCTGGAACATCAATTGTTGATGATTTTTCCAAGGGAAATCGGTGGTGATTTTGCAAAATTTGGTCGGGGCGCTGCCCCACACCCCGCAGGGGCTCTGCCCCTTGACCCCGCCCGCTGATCGGTCAGCGGGACCACCGCCAGGGGCGCTGCCCCTTGGAACCCCGCCAGGAACGTCTGGGATTTCGTAGAAATTTCTAATTGTAGAAGTTGTTGTCTCCTTAGCAGTAACCATCCCTCGAATTTTGTTTTGGATTTTGAATCCGGCAAAGAGAGATGAGCTTGTCTACTGCTTTAAGTTGAGTTGCCTTTTCCTTTGTCCAATGCATGTAAACCTGAATACTTGGAAATGTCCATATGTTCAGATTTAGCCCTTTGCTCTATCAAATGTTGATAGTGTCTTGTTGTGCACATAAGGGATGCATGAGGATTCTTGAAATGTTTTATTTTGTTTAGATGTGCACATTGATCAAATGTTGATCATGGTTAATTGTTAACATACTATCAAAATTTAAATCCCTTCATCAAACATTAAGTGTTCGGATGCCTTCCGATGGATGACACTCTTCCTGCCTCGATCGATGAAGTGTGGGCTTGCCAAAGCAAGGTGCATTAATCTATCTTGGTAAGGGTGCGAGCGGATAATTGTGATATCCCACTGTCGACATCGGGCCCCACTTAACTAGGTGACCTCAAAGGTTGAGCGCCTAGAGGCATAGGGTTGGCATGCACCATATGATGGATGCGAATAAGAGTTATTCACCAACCATACAAGAATTGCATGAGGATGCAATTGGCAAACGTTGCCTACCTAAATAACTACATCGTGAGAGGAAAGCCAAAGCTGACTCATTGGGTTGGTGAAATACGGATCTTGTCCACTAAGAGAGTACCTCGCATGAACTCTCCGAATTGATAGTGAGGGCTATTAGTTCGAATAAAATAGTGGGAGTTTTAATTAGAGTCCAAATTAAAATAAATTGTATTTTGAAACTTTGGTACTGATTTTATTCTGCATGAATTCTTGTAGAATTCCATGGCAAGTGGTTCACACTCCACTTTGTCTCTGAGAGCCATCCTTGAGAAGGATAAGCTCAATGGGACTAACTACATGGACTGGTACAGGAGCTTGAGAATTGTTCTCAGGCAAGAGCGAAAGCTCTATGTCTTGGAAGAGGAATCCCCCGAGGTGCCGACCGGGAATTCTTCCCGTGCTGACAAGGATGCTTACAAGAAGTATACCGATGATGCTTTAGACATCGAATGCCTCATGCTTGCCACCATGAACTCTGAGCTCCAAAGGCAACATGAGAACATGGGGGTGCAAGGAGATTGACGAGCATCTTAAGAAAATGTTTCAAGGGCAGGCTCGTCAAGAGAGGTTCGACGTCACGAAAGCGTTGTTTCAGTGCAAGATGGGAGTTTGAGACTCAGTAGGGACTCACGTACTCAAGATGATTGGGTATATAGAGAACCTTGAAAGGCTGGGTTTTCCTCTGGGTCAAGAGTTGGCCACAGATCTGATCCTGCAATCGTTGCCGGACCTAGCTACCTGCCTTCCTCAGCAGACCTTTGTCTTGAACTATAACATGAATGAAATAGACAAGACAGACTGCCCGAACTCCTAGGCATGTTGAGAACTGCCGAAATCAATATGAAGAAGGACAAGCCTACCAGCCCCATACTGATGGTGCATAAGGCAAGGCCAAGGGCTTCAAGAAGACGAAGGTGGGACCTAAGTCACATCTTGAGCCCAAGTCTTCTGCACTGAAGAAGAAGAAAAGCACGGTGAAGGAAGGGAAATGCCACCACTGTGGCAAGGCTGGTCATTGGAGGAGGAACTGTCCTTCTTATATTGAGGGTCTGCAGAAAATGAAGGGAGGTATGACTTCCGCTTCAGATATTTATGTTATAGAGATAAACCTTTCTGCTCCTTCATCTTGGGTATTGGATACCGGATGTGGTTCTCACATTTGTACAAATGTGCAGGAACTGGAAAGGAGAAGATTGCTGAGTAAAGGGGAGGTGGACCTGCATGTCGGCAATGGAGCAAGAGTTGCTGCTGTAGCCGTAGGGGTTTACCGTCTTTCTTTGCCCAGTGGGCTTGTAATAGAACTAGATAATTGTTATTTTGTTCCGGCCATAACTAGAAACATTATATCTATTTCATGTCTGGACATGATTGGATTTTCTTTTATAATTAAGAACAACTGTTGTTCCATATTTAAGAATGATGTTTGTTATGCTGTAGCCCAACTGTTTAATGGTCTTTATGTTTTGAACTTAGACCATATGATCTATAATGTAGAAAATAATAAAAGACTAAGAACAAATGACTCAAACCCTACGTATCTCTGGCATTGTCGTTTGGGCCCTATAAACGAGAAGCGCATATCCAAGCTCCATAAGGATGGACTTTTGGACTCATTTGATTATGAATCATTTGAGCGATGCGAATCATGTTTGTTAGGCAAAATGACAAAAGCTCCTTTCACTGGTTATACTGAGAGGGCTGAGGATCTCTTGGGTGTTGTACATAGTGATGTATGCGGACCCATGAGTTCCATGGCTAGAGGTGGGTATTTCTACTTCGTTACATTTACTGATGATTTCAGTAGATACGGATATGTGTATCTTATGAAGTGCAAATCCGAGACCTTTGAAAAGTTCAAAGAGTTCAAGAATGAAGTAGAAAACCAGTTGGGCAAAAGGGTTAAAGCACACCGATCTGATCGAGGTGGTGAATACCTGAGTCACGAGTTCCGTGATCATCTGAAAGAGTGTGGTATTATATCACAGCTCACTCCACCTAGAACACCACAGCACAATGGTGTGTCTGAGAGGAGAAATCGTACTCTATTAGACATGGTACGTTCGATGATGAGTCATGCAGACTTGCCTGTTTCCTTTTGGGGTTTTGCTTTAGAGACTGCTGCTGTGACACTGAATCGCGCTCCAACAAAAACGGTTCTGAAGACACCATATGAGATATGGACTGGGAAACGTCCTAGTATGTCGTTTATTAAAATTTGGGGCTGTGAGGCATACGTGCGACGTCAAATGCCGGACAAGCTGGAACCCAAATCAGATAAATGTTATCTGGTGGGATATCCTAAGGAAACGAAAGGATATTACTTTTACCTACCGTCCGAGGGCAAGGTGTTTGTCGCAAGGACCGGTGTCTTCTTGGAGAAAGAGTTCTTATCAAGAAAGACCGAAAAGGTAGAACTTGAAGAAGTTCAAGAACACAAATAGTAAATGAACCAGAATTGGATTCTGAGTTAGGACTACAAGGTGTTTGTAGCTAGAGAACCTACTCAAGAAACACATGTCCTGCGTAGATCTGGTAGACCAAGATTTGAGCCTGAGAGATATGGATTTCTCGTGTCTCAAATAGGTAATGTGTTGCTATTTGATTACCATGGATCATGATATGATGAACCAGCAACCTACCAAGAGGCTATGAATTAGGACCGGACTCCGACAAATGGCTTGAGGCTATGAAATCCGAAATGGACTCCATGTATGCAAACCAAGTTTGGAACTTGGTGGAACCACCTGAAGGGGTACGACCCATAGGGTGCAAGTGGGTCTTCAAGAGGAGAAGACCGACATGGATGGAATGTACAGACATTCAAAGGGCGACTGGTGGCTAAGGGTTTTAGACAAATTCATGGTATTGACTATGATGAAACCTTTTCCCTGTAGCAATGGTAAAGTCCATAAGGATATTGCTTGCTATTGCTGCGTATTATGACTACGAGATCTGGCAGATGGATGTCAAAACAGCTTTCCTTAATGGAAACCTCCTTGAGGAAGTGTACATGACACAACCCGAGGGTTTTGTATCCCCAAATGAAGCCACTAAGATATGCAAGCTGAATAGGTCCATATATGGACTGAAACAGGCCTCTCGAAGTTGGAATCTTCGTTTTGATGAGAAAATCAAAGAGTTTGGTTTTATCAAGAATGAAGATGAGCCTTGTGTTTACAAGCGAATCAGTGGGAGCATTGTTGTCTTCCTGATACTGTATGTAGATGACATACTGTTGATTGGGAATGACATTCCTACCCTGAAAGTTGTTAAGAACAACCTAGGGAACTGCTTTTCTATGAAGGACTTGGGTGAAGCAACTTATATACTTGGTATTAAGATCTATAGAGATAGATCGAAGAAGTTGCTGGGTTTGACCCAGAGTACATACATCGATAAGGTGTTGAAGCGGTTCAACATGCTTGAGTCCAAGAAAGGATTTTTGCCCATGTCTCATGGTGTGAATCTCTCTAAGGACCAGTGTCCAAAATCTTGTGAAGATAAGGACCGCATGAAGTTGATTCCATATGCTTCGGCAATTGGATCAATCATGTATGCAATGTTATGTACTCGACCTGATGTCTCCTTTGCTTTAAGCATGACTAGCAGGTATCAGTCAGACCCCGGTGAGTGTCACTGGATTGCAGTCAAGAATATCCTGAAGTACTTGAGAAGGACTAAGGATGTGTTCTTGGTGTATGGTGGAGAGGAAGAGCTCGTTGTAAGTGGTTACACGGATGCTAGCTTCCAAACTGATAGGGACGATTCAAAGTCTCAGTCAGGGTTTGTGTTTTGCCTGAATGGAGGAGCTGTAAGCTGGAAGAGTTCCAAGCAAGAGACAGTTGCTGATTCTACAACGGAAGCCGAGTATATCGCTGCAGCTAATGCAGCGAAGGAGGCTGTATGGATTAGGAAATTCATCGGCGAGCTTGATGTAGTTCCTAGCATTGTTGGTCCCGTAGTTCTCTACTGTGATAACAATGGTGCAATTGCACAATCTAAGGAACCTAGATCCCATCAGCGCTCCAAGCACATACTTCGGCGGTTCCATCCTATTCGTGAGATTGTCGAACGAGGAGATGTGAACATTTGCAGAGTGCCGACTGAGGAGAATATTGCAGATCCACTGACAAAGCCTCTCGCGCAGAGAAAGCATGATGGTCATACTAATCAATGGGTATACGATACCTGAATGATCAAGTCTAGTGGGAGCCTTGTGGGTTGCATGTAAAGATATATTCTGTTGGCTGTTTATTGTTTATTCATATGATGAATTATGTACCTAGATTTTCATTTTACAATTAATGGCATATTCCGTTATTATGGTTTTCTATATGATAGTTAAATGTTAACATAATGAATACCCTTAGAATGTTCGCTTCCATAGGACATCAAGTACGTGACTTGAATGTGAGAGCCTATGATTCATTTGTAGCTTCATTCTTAAAAGTCCCTGGTCGTGGTATCATCATAGGATCTAAGGGTAATGATGATACATGAAGACTAGCACGTGCGTTGACTGATGACCAGTTCTCACAGGTCATGATATTGTGATATCAAGTCATCACGTGGGTACTTGTTAATGAACAAGTCGTACTGGACAGACCCAACCAGAGACTACTTTGTGGATTGTTATCTAATCGTGTCACAAGTAGGTCTCTACTGACAATGGTGTTGTGGTCCTTTGACCTGAAGTCACAACATTCATCAAGTGAGGAAGAGCATGCTTTGATGCCATCTAAAGTCTTCCTTGAGAAAGGTTGATGATAAGGGTGGTTGTTGGGCACGTTACGAATCATTTGGGTGTTTGTGTGTGAGCAGATATGGAATTTGTCCTCCTATATAACAGGAGTTGCATCCATGGGCCCCTTGATGGAACTGGACTGAGAAATGCATGGCAATGCTTGGTGGAGTCAATATGTGATATTGGCCTCACCATTCTCTGGATGTCCGTCCTAGATCAGGAAACTTGGATTGAGCTATTATGAGGGTGACACGGTCCATGCCTCTAGTTCTTTCCGGATGTAAGGGACAAAGGGACAAAGACAATGCTGATACATTGTTCTTGAAGGCTTTTGAGTTATAAACTCTTATTGCTTGGGGAGCAATGATGCATTGCTAGATGCCGCTCATTGTTTGTGAGGTTTATGGTTTGATACTTCCAAGATCAAGTGGGATACTGTTGGAGTTACCATGGTGATCTAGAAGTTGTCAAACATGTAATCTCACTGCCAACGCAATATGAGCCTGCAGGGTCGCACATAAGAGCTATGGAGGAGTTGGAAGATTGACCGTATTGGTAAAGGTTACCAATCACCATTATGTATGGGGTCAGGCAATTGTTGCCAGTAAAGTTCATAGGGCATGGTAGTCGAAAGGTCGTCGAGTTTGACTCGACGACCAAGGCAAATCGTCGAGAATGTCTCGACGACTATGGGGTTTTAGTCGAGAATCATTCTGATAGATTCGTCGAGAATCATAGACTTAGTCGTCGGGACTGTCCATCGATTCTCGCCGAATCTGCCTGATGATTCTCGCCGATCGACGAGTATCGTCAAGAGTCGTCGATTATGACTCGACGACTAAAGGCCATTCGTCGAGAATCGTCCCTGATTCTCGACGACTTGGCGGATGATTCTCGCCGAACGCCTTTGCCGATTCTCGCAGAATCCTTCCAGGGACCCTATGCTGTGTGGTCTGCGGACAGCCATTCCTTTAGGTCTATTTATACCTTTGGTATAAATAGACACTTAGGGTTTGGAAAACTGAGAATAACTTGTGCTTTTGCGGCCGATTACAACCCGACGGAAAGAGTTCCGCCGATCGCTCGTTCCGCCGCATCCCGCACATCGCCGGACGGAAGTGTTCCGCCGCCGCCGTGTCTGCTCCGCTGACCCTCCCTTCTCCAGCGATAGTCGTTATTCTTGCCTCTCCTGGCGCGGACCTAGCAGTCCGTGGAGTCGCAAAGGTGCGGCTGTCTTCCTCCCGATTGTTCGTGCGATGAGCAAGTTCGGGTTTCTCCTGCTCGTGTGGATTTCTGCAGAGACGTGGATATTATTCCACGTACAACTCGCCACCGACATCACTCAATACTTGGAGCATCTTCGTTGAGTTGTGACTCAACGCCACTAAGGTACTTTGCCCTAGTTATTTTGTTTACTTATTGATACAACGATCATGGCCAGATCCAGTTCTCTTGGGTTGTTCTCGTACTTTTCCTTTCCGCTGCGTGCACAAAGTGTTGTGCCAACCCTCACGAGAAAACCCAACAGATTATTGTTTAAACTTAAATAATTCAATTATCTTTTGTGATAATACCAGTGTTATTTCAATTGCACAAAATCTAGTGCTTCATAGTAGAACCAAGCATATAGAGATTAGACATCATTTCATTAGAGATTGTGTGGACAAAAATAAAATTAACCTTGTCTTTATCACTACTGATTTACAAAGAGCAGACATTTTCACCAAATCATTAGATGAAAAGAAACATCTGCTCTTCTTAAATTAGCTAGGTATGATTAATGGAGAAGGTTTCATTTGATTTCTGACTGAGGTCGAAGAATTGGTCACTTTTCGTCGAACGGAGATCGATAATCTATAAACTCTTCTTGTGATTCTTCGTCGAACGAAGATCGATGAAATCTCTTTGTGAACTTTTTAATCGAATAGAGATCGACGATTTTGCTTCAGAAAATTTTTCGTTAACCGGAGAATGATGAACTGTTTTCCCCCTCTTCAAACTGAGATCGACGCTGAAAGTCCACCTAGTGCCAACTAGCTTCACCTATGGGGGGGGGGGAATAGGTGTCTTGTAGCGTTTTTGCCGAATTACAAACTGTACCTGCACAAATAGATCAAACAACACAGCACAGAAAGACTCAAAAAATTTATAGTGGTTCCCCGATTTAGGTACGTCCACATTCCCCCTTCGACCTATCTCCCAACAGGGGACAGGTCACTTCACCAACAGGATTGAAATCCAATCCTTGCACTAACGGAAGGAACCCTTCCACACGTAGGAGTCACCACTCCCACACCATGGGTTGCACCCAACCCTTACAACTAGGAACCAATCGTCCTTTTCCAATGAAATTGAAAATAGAATGTATTGGAAATACAAACAACTTATGGAGACTAAGGTGTCCCTCTTCGTTCGACGACGTGTTCTTGAAGTCAACGAAGAGTCCACAACCCTAGATCTCTCTTGGAGAGAATCTCCCCGAAACCGGCGGCGGCAAAGGGCGGTGGCTTGGCTCTCGGGATTGGCGGCGGCAACGGAGTGCTGCGGCGATGCAATGGAGATTCAACCTTCGTAGCAAAGGTAGCAAGGTCTTCCAATGGTCACACTAGGATCAATCGTCTCGATCAATTCAGAAGGGGATGGTTTTCCCGATCTACGAATCAAGAGACAAAAGATCTCTAGTTAGACGCGTGAGATGATGCTGTGCTAGGCTAAGCTTCTGTTGCCGGAGATCTAGAAGAAACCGTGATCAGCAACGGCGACTAACTGCACGAGCGGTGGCGACGGCGGCGGAGCAAGATGCGCGATCTAGGTCACGTAGGCGGCTCTTCTTTTTGAAATCGTGTATTCGTGTATTTCTATTTTTGTTCCGCTCAACCATACGGAGGTATATATACATTAGGTCATTCCACAAGACCGTTGTGGGCCCCACCAAAAGGAAATCCTAAGTCCGGTTCGAAAAAGTTCAGTTAACTTGGACCGGTCCAGAGAATAGGCGAAAATTTCCTAAGTCAAATTCGGCGAGAATCGTAGGTGATTCTCGCCGAATCGGCGAGAATCAACCACGATTCTCACCGAATTCTACTTAACAGAATTCAATCTTTACTGATAACACAGGACGGTGAGAATCGGCGAGAATCACAATTTATTCTCGCCGAATCGTCGAGAATGCAGAGTCATTCTCGACGAATCATCTAGAATCACTTCGTGATTCTCGACGATTCTTCCTTAGAAGAATTCAAGGCGGCTTCGAGTCAACCGACAGTAATCGGCGAGAATCAGTTCGTGATTCTCGACTATTCGGCGAGAATCACTAGTGATTCTCGTCGAATCGGCGAGAATCGTCGATTCCCGTGAGCTGGTCTTTGGCCCATCCTAGCTCCTTGTCTGCTCTTGATCTTACATAACCCTATGCTTGAAAATAAGTACACTCCAATAGAGAGAGTACGCGTAAGCCAACACACTGATCTGCTCAACGAGGGATTACGTTGCACAGACCCGTGTATATTGACCTACTGTACCCTGACATTGTTGTGTACTTAGCGATGAATAACTGCAAGCACAACTTGAAAACAAGTAATCAAATACATTGTCAATTCACCTTAGCTTGTTCAGGGGCTTCTTCAAATCAGGTACATTGTGGATACAATACCCAACAATCTCCCCCTATTTGAAAAAGCCTAAACCCTACAAGCTAAGGTTAATATAACGGCTTAGAAGAAAACACAACTTTTAAAAAACGAGAGTGAGTTGAAATTCCATACCATTATCTTTAGAGCATTTGGAGCATACAACTTAGCACCTTAGCCGAGAGGGTAATCTCCCCCTTTTCGGCTTCTGCAAATCTACGTCTGGTGCATTTGACACCATGCTCCGCCTCAGTTCTTGCACCTGTGCTTACCCTTGAGTTCCTAGCAGAGGCTTCCCCTAGATGCACGAGCTTGGAGCTTCTGTAGTCTTTATTCCTCATAGTTTAGCATCCCCAATTCAGTTTTGAAAAGACTGAACTTGGCCTCGTCTAAGGGCTTTGTGAAAATATCTGCAATCTGCTTGTCCGTGGGGACATAGCAGAGAGATATGTCCTTGTTCTCCACGTGCTCCCAAATGAAGTGGTAGCGCACTTCAATATGCTTCATTCTGCTGTGCGATACCAGATTGATGGCAATGGCAATCGCACTGGAGGAGTCGCAGTATATTGGTACTTCCTTGAACTGAAGGTCATAATCAGCTAACTAGTTTCTGATCCAAAGGAGTTGTGCGCAACAGCTGCCAGTTGAGATGTACTCAGACTCTACTGTGGAAGTTGCTACACAATTCTGCTTCTTGCTGTTCCATGAGATAAGCCTTCTTCCGAGGAATTGACACGTCCCGAAAGTGCTTTTCCTGTCATCCCTACTCCCTGTAAAATCAGCATCTGAAAAACCTATTAGCTCGACATCATTATTTCTTGGGTACCACAAGCCAAGATTAGGGGTACCTTTAAGGTATCTAAGAATTCGCTTTGCAGCGACATAATGAGATTCCTTAGTGTTCACCTGATATCTGGCACAAACATATGTGGAGAACATGATATCCGGTCTACTTGTAGTAAGGTAGAGCAGGGATCCAGTGATGCTTCTGTATTTGGTTTCATCAAAAGGTTTCCCTTTCTCATCCTTATCCAGAGACATGGTGGATCCCATTAGAGTCCTCATAGAGATTGCATTCTCCATTTCGAATTTCTTGAGTAGTTCATTGGTGAACTTCGTCTGAGAAATGAAAATCCCTTCCTCAGACTGTTTCACTTGAAGTCCTAAGAAATACTTTAGCTCTCCCATACTGCTCATTTCAAACTTTCCTTGCATAAGTTTAGAAAACTTTTTGCAAAGATTGTTGTCCGTTGAGCCGAATATAATGTCATCGACATAGATTTGCACCAGCAAGATCTTGCCTTTGACTTCCCTGAGAAACAATGTCTTGTCTATTTTTCCTCTAGAGAACTTGTTCTCAAGAAGAAAGCTAGACAAGGTCTCATACCATGCTCGAGGAGCTTGTTTTAAGCCATATAGAGCTTTATTAAGAAAGTTGACATGATTAGGATAAGTAGGATTGACAAAACCTGGAGGTTGAGCGACGTATACTTCCTCTTTCAAGTCTCCTTTCAAGAATGCCGATTTCACGTCCATCTGATAGACTGTGAATCCTTTGTGAGAGGCATAGGCTAGGAACAGACGGATTGCCTCGAGCCGTGCAACTGGCGCAAACATCTGGTCGAAGTCAATCCCCTCCTCCTGTCTGTATCCTTGAGCCACCAGTCTGGCCTTGTTCTTGATGATGACCCCGTGTTCATCTAGCTTGTTTCTGAAGATCCACTTGGTGTCAATCACGTTTTGCGTCTTAGGTCTGGGAACCAGCGTCCAGACTTTGCATCTTTCGAATTGATGCAGCTCATCTTGCATGGCCAATATCCATGACGTATCTTTGTTCGCTTCGTCAAACTTATTTGGCTCAACCTGCGACAGGAAGCTAAATGCAGAATCTCGTTAAGAGTACCTCGACGAGTTCTGACACCGTCTCGGGGATCTCCAATGATTTGATTTTTGGGATGAGCCCTCACGTGTCGGAGCTCTAGAAGTCTTGCATCAGGAGCTCTAGCAATTTATTGGGCTCCTTCCACTTTAGGGAGGACTGCTCCATCCTGATCGTCATCCTCTCCGATCGGCGTTGATGTGGTGATCTTGACGTATTTTAGAGTTGCATCTTTCTCGGGCTCATCCAGGTGTAGCTTTTCGAGTCTGGCATCTGCATCTTCAAGAAGACTACTAGAAGACTTGCAATTAAGCAAACTTCCTTCATCAAATACAACATTTATTGATTCCTCTACCACTAGGGTTTTCTTGTTGAAAACTCTATAAGCCCGGCTATGGCTACTATAGACCATGAATAAGCCTTCGAAGCATTTTTCACCAAACTTAGTACGCGGGTACTTCCCATTGTTCAGTACATAGCATCTGCAACCAAAGATCCTTAAATAGGACATGGTTTGTTTCCTGCCATTCAGTAGCTCGTAGGGCGTCTTACGATGACTTTTGTTGATCAACGCCCGGTTTGAACATGACAAGCCGTATTGACAGCCTCGACCCAGAAGTATTCTGGGAGTGAAGCGTCATTCAACATTGTCGTGCAAGCTTCAATGAGTGTTCTATTTCTCCTCTCCGCAACTCCATTTTGTTGAGGAGTGCGCGGGGAGGAAAACTCATGAAAGATACCAAGTTCTTCACAGAACTCTGTCATAGCACCAGACTCGAACTCTGTTCCATGGTCACTTCTGATTTTGACCACTGAGCAGTTAAGTTCGTTCTGAATCTGCTTGACAAAGCTGGTGAAGATGTTTTCAAACGTATCAGACTGCGTTTTTTAAAAAGAACACCAAAGTAAATCGAGAGTGATCATCTACAATCACTAGCGTATAAGACTTCCCTCCTAAGCTATGAACTTCCATTGGACCAAACAAGTCCATGTGCAGAAGATAAAGACATCTAGAGGAGTCTTTGTCTGAGATGCCCTGAAAGGTAGCCCGAGTCTGTTTGCCCATCTGGCATGCAGGACAAGGACTATCTTTAATGCACTTAATAATGGGAGCATCCCTTACTAAATCTTTGGAAAACAGCATTTTAATTGTCTTGTAATTAATGTGCCAATCTCTTGTGCATTGTTCACAAAGAGATGCACTGCCTTTTGCTTACTAGGCATACGGGGTTAGAAGAATCTAGACAGAGAAAAATCTAAACAGAAAATATTTATGCTCCTAATGCCGGTTAATACCGTCTCCGAAGAGGCACATGATATTATCAGGCATTCTATCCTTGCAAAACTTAACGTCATACCCTTTATCACATAACTGGCTTACACTGATCAGGATATGATTTTAACCCTTCAACATAAGCTACGTCAGTGATAGAGAGAGTATACCGTTGGAAATCATACCGTAAACCTCTGGTGACTCCCCGATCAGATCCCCCAAAGATGACTTCGGGTCCATCTCGATTGAGAGTACTCCCGTAGCAGGCTTCTGGTCCCAATCATATGACAGGAGCATCCACTGTCCAAATACCATATGGGGTTTTGGTGCCTTTGGACATTCCTGCAAAACGGAATTAATTTGCCTTAGGAACCCAATCGAACTTGGGTCCTAGATTCCTCGTTACCATGCTTCCCCCTCGAATGGTTAGCCCTACGAGTGGTCTGCCTCACATTGCCAACATGAGAAGTCTCGTTATTCCTCGGATTAAACAAGTAATTCATGGCAAAGTGACCAACTTTGCCACAGCACCAGCAGTCAAATCTTTTATACTTTCTCCTAGGCACCTGCTTCACTCTTGGAATGGAAGGTTCAGCAGGGGCCTCGGACCTGGAGGTGGAGGCATCATCATGACAACAGTCGCATGATTTCTTTACCTCCTGGTTTCTCAATGTAACAGGCATGGCCTTGGGTGCCTGCTTCCTATTATGGCCGCTAGAGAAGTGGCCATAATCCTTCATCTGAACTTTCTCATAAGGTGCCTTAAAGACACTCTCGCCAAAATTGTTGGGGAAGGTCCAACCATCATATCGGCTCTTGGCTTTGCAACCGAAGGGCCTGAAGTGATGGCCATATGTTGACTCAAAGTCATGTTGGTTACAGGGAAAGCTGGGCTTTCTGAACGCAATAGGACTGAGTGGGGCCTTTCCCTTTTCAGCAGCAGAGGCATTCTTAGCAGCCTTATTCTTCCTCTGGTTCCTGTTGTTTTTCCTGGATGAGGAACAGGTACCCTATGTGCTCCAAACCAGCTCCTTTGGCCTGAGCAGTGAAGGTATCAACAAGTGGAAGACTGTCTTTGGCATAGAGAAGCTCTTAACGATCTTCTTTTCTGCCGCAAGTTGTTCTTCCAACCTGTCAATTTCCTCCTGCTTAAGATCGAGGAGCTTAAGAGACTTTGAATGCATAGAAGTCGGGTCTAAGTGCTCTTGTCGGAGGGAGATCAAACTGGTGATCTCTTCCTCAGGGATACACTCTCACCTTTAGGAATTTAACTTCCTTTTTCTCAGCCTTCAGTCTCTTTCGACACTCTCAAAAGTATTGAGCAGAAGCTCATACTTATCGAGGAGCTCAGCTTCACGGGCTGAAGACTATCCTCAGGGTCATCATCCTGAGACTCAGGATCAGAGTCAGAGTCGGAGAGAGGGGTGTGAGATTTTACCTTCCCAGTTAATGGGGGGCATTCTCCTTCTAAGTCAGAGCGACCCATGATGCGTGGATTACGGCAAGCGCACCGGTCGCACAAGTAATAAAGTTTGGGAATAAATCCCCGAGTGTCGGTCTCTTGAGGAACACAGTAAGGGATGAGTTAATGTCGAGGAGGACTTGAGATTGAAGTCCTCGGGGCGAAGGTAACGAAGGGGGTTTTGATGGTTGTGGAAAATAAAGTAAAATCTAACAACTACTCCTATGCAACGCCGCTATGCGATGCTTCGCCAGGCGGGATGGAAGACTAGTCGGGCCGCAATGCACCGAATCGCTAGGCGGAGGGCGAGTAGGCAAGCGTATGAGGTGAGAGAACGGCGGAAATCCTACTATGCAGGCGCTATGCACTGCTTCGCCAGGGGGATGGAAACTACGGGCCGCTATGCACCGAATCGCTTGGCGGATGGAGAGAGTAGGCTAGCGGATGAGGTGGTGAGAATGACGGAATGAGGGTCGTGAGCACCTCTTCGCAACGCATGCCACTAGCAATTGCTAGTGCGGCAAGGGTGGATGGATGGTGGAGTAATAAGGCGCACCTCAAGCAATAAATAAACGAAAATACAAATCACCATAGACATGATTTAGCACAAGCGTTAATTACAATAAGCGTACTTCATCAATATAAAGAGTAAAACTTAGCTATCAAATACAAGAGGAAGAGGTGTGCGAATCGACCGAATCCGAAGCTTATTGAGGGTTCACGGTTGGAAATCCCGGGTTGTCAATTCGAGTTCAAGCACGGTCCTCAACTGCGTCCGGGGTAGAGGAGGCTGTCACTCACTCCCAATGGACCCGTCTTCTTCGTTGAAATGACCTGTAGATTACGGTCCGCTCCTCCTAACTTGATGGAGAAAGCTAGGTCAAAACTCCGCTTGAAAACTCTAGGATGAAGGAGGAGGCCGAGAGGATGCTCCGGCGTTGATGATTTGGCGTTGAAAGCTTGCCCGGAGACCCTCCCTAAGGTGGAGGATGAAGGGGGACGGAGGAAACCCTCGTCGGGGATGAAAATACGGCGGAAAGTGTCGAGCGATCCCCGAAATAGGGCGAAACCTGCGCTATTTATAGAAGACAGAATTAAACAGCGCGCACGATCACTGGCGCACGACCGGTGGTCGTTCGCGATATAGTCAGTGATCGTGCGATATGGAGGCAGGAAAAGTGGAAAAAGATATAATGGACTGCGCACGACCGGCAGCGCACGAACAGTGATCGTGCGCGGTATGGCTGGTGATCGTGCGATATGCCGGGACATAACTTTCACAGGAGAGGTCATGACTGCGCACGACCGATGATCGTGCGCCAAAGAGGTCGATGGTCGTGCGTGGGTAAAAACGCAACACGACCATTGACTCCTTTGCCAAAAGTGGTGAAAGTCCGATGCCGGACACCACACGATCCCAGACCTGCAGGAAAACTGGACGGGATGTCGATCATGGCAGTCACAGACATAAATAATATGCAAGCAAAAAAGGGAAATACACACACACACGGAAATAAGCTAAAAAAGTGCACAAGACGTGAAAAACCGTAGCGAACCAAAAGAAGTGCAAATGACGCTAAACAGTGTGCAAAGACAAGAGATAGCCTAGATGAGTCCGAAAATAGGTATATTAAAGAGGACTCATCACAACCCCAGACTTAACCGTTTGCGCGTCCGAGCAAACAAAACCTAAGCAGACGGGGAAAATGAAACTAGCTAACAAAGAAATTGCCAAACGGAGTACATGCGAAGTCGCATGCTCGCGTGCATAAAAATAAAGTAGAGGAAATTTTTAAGTATACAAAATATTTTATATTTTTTACAATGCATATCAAAAATTTATTATTACTCAAAAGTGGAATCACGGTGAATCATCCGGTCCTACGCAGGAAGAAGTAGACAGGCCACTAAGGTGAGCATTGCCGAAGACCGGGCTCAAGATTACCCCAAAGGAATCCACCAATGTCGGAACCATAAGCTTGCCCGATCGCACTCTCTCCACGGCACTAGTCAACTCAAGCGCAAGTCCGTAGGACTTCGGGTAATAATGGGGCTTGGGTTACGGTGAGGAAAACAAGGATAAACATGAAGGGTATGCACCTAACCCAAATGAGCTAACGTACAAAACTAGTACCCGCTGCCCACAAAATAAACACGGGTGCACCACACCCCCAGACTTAACTTTTACTAAATGGGTGTGTGCACCGCCTACTCCAAATCCAAATCATTTCAAATAAAGATTTTCAATCAAACTTTTTCTTTCTCTTTTTCTTTTCTCTTTTTTTTTTCAAATATTTTTCTTTGTCAACTTTTCTTTTCACAACATACAATTTCAGCAAATAAAACTTGGGCGCGCTTCCACATTTTCACGAAATAAAAATATACCACATCACAACCCAACATGAAAATATAAAACACTAAGCTCGCTTTGGGTGTGCGACTAGGAACAGCTATGAGGCTTTGGCGAATATAGTGGAGCTGAATCAAAAGGAAGGGTAGGCACAAAGGGGCTAGCAAAGGGCGATGTTAGGAATGGGTACAAAGCTCAACGGGCCAAAGGTGGCCTACATCACTTCACGCTAGACTAACTGTGTACCAATGCTTCAAGAATAGCTTGGGGCAAGTTCTTAGCAACCGAGAAAAGATAATCCTTCCTCCGACTCAAGCAATACGAGTCTAGTGGCGGCTACACACATTCCTACGCTACCGTTTGATTCACACCGGATCACCAACTTTTGAGTAGAATAAGAAATATGTACGCAAATAGAAAAATATAGAACTATAAGCATACAGAAAAAATTAAATCTACACAAATTTCTATACAAAACGAGAGCAGTTGACTAGAAACACAGCAAGGCCAACATTTTACTCTGTCGCACAATCCTAAACTAGCATAGAAATTTTCCAAATCTAACAAAGATACAGTTCAACTCGCGGCACGGTAACAGCTAAGCACGCGCTCATGTGGTTGTGTGTAGTGGTGTGCGATGCAATGACACATAAACAAAATAAAATACGAAAAGCTTCTAGTAAGCAAAAGAAATGTGCACGTGCAAAAGGTAAACATGCTCTCCCCCAGACTTTAAACTAAACAACACATCAAATGATAGAGAAATTTAAATCAAAAAGAGCTAAGGGAAGAGGTTACCCAATGCTCAGCTAGTGAGCATACCAGAAGACGCGTGAAAAGTAGCAGCAAGGCCCGCCGAACGAAGAATCACAACCCCGCCAATGCGTAGTTTCCATGAATACCTGCAGGGGTGAGCTCCGCAAAAAACAAAAGAAAAATATACAAAAAGAAATACTAAACTAAGCTAGACATAAAAAAATGCAGAAAATGAAAGATAAGCACTGGGGTTATTGTCATCCCAGCACGACTTATTAAATTCTAATCAGTTCTAGCTAATGGGCCTATAAAATAGAAAATGCACAGGTAACTGTCCTAATATCCGTGTCGGTAAGGGGTACCGATACGGTGATAGACAGTTACACCCTCTACCTGAGTAATAATACCTGCGACGCACAGGTAGAGGAAATAGGAAGTAAGATGAGGAGGAGCACTGGTACTCACTCATCTCACCACAAAAACAAATCCTTGCCTAGCAAGGTATCGTCCACCACAAGCTCGTTGGGGGCAAAGGTGTGTAGGTAGAGGCTTCAACTGCAAAGGAGTAGGAAACTCCTCATGCAAGCTGAGGCACTCGCCGACACACTGAGCGCAAGGCTCAATGTCAACCCAACTCACCTACAGGGAGTCAACCCGCACAGGCGCAGAAGGAGAAGGGGGTCAAGGAAATAAAGGAGAAGAAAAACTAAAAGAAGCAGAAAAAGGGAGAGTGATCCCGGAAATCACTCTCAGCAGGATCCAAACATAGATCACGTCGGTGTCATATGAGTCATGGGGAGGGGAAACTGAGACCACGAGGTCCTCGTGGGTGGTTTGGACCCCCTCATCCAACAAGGAAGTAGAAAACCTCCTCGCCGGCAAGGATTTCCTCATCACACCTCGGTACGTCACGGTGTTCCAAGACATAGTACTCACCATTGATGAGAATAATGTCCTCGTCACACCACGGCGCATCCTCATGTTCCCAATTTCCAAAGGGCACAACATCATCAACCAACTCACTAGAAATGGGAGTAGGTAATTCATGCAAGAAAAAGCGGAGGAGCAACATCATCAGAGATAATATGCGCAGGTTCCTCCGGGGGGTGAATCAAGGAGAGGGGAAGAAGGTATAGAGGGTGACGGTACCACAATGTCGTCACATCGATCAGTAGAAAGTCTGATGGGTGTATCCACAGCAGTCCCCCATAGACAAGGTGGTACTGCGGATACATCATCAGAATCAGAAGGAGCAGCCCTTTGAGAGGTGGATGAGACAGTCCGGATATCCGGTTCATCATCCGCCTCCAACTGGCGCTGAAATTCTGCGCAATCTTTCAACACATGGTCGGTGCTATGACAACACAAACACCATTTTCCATTACTCCTCGGTCCAGGTGGGACCGGAGAGGAATATGAAAAAGGTGTAGGCGGAGAAGAGTAGTGACCATAAGACTGGGGTACGGTGTATGAAGTACCATAAGACAACCGGTGCTCCATACACTGAACCACGAGAATTATGCTCCCATTCTTCAGTGGAGCACTCATCACTGCTATGCCCATAATCCCCGCACCAACGGCAACGGATATTCGCATAAGAATACATGGTGTGCAGCAAGAAAGAATTCACCAAGAGAGATTTTTCTAAGCAGAATTAAATACTCGCAAGCAAATAAAGAGTGGAACAGCCTGCTATAGCAAAATAAAAACTAGAAAGGGAATAAAAATATAATAAATAAATGAAAACAACAACTAAAAACCAAAACAAAAATAAAACATGAAATATACAAATGGAAAAGGGCAACTATCTCAAATCTTCTTCTCCAAAAACTCAAACGACTATGTTCCCGGCAACGGCGCCAAAACTTGATGCGTGGATTACGGCAAGCGCACCGGTCGCACAAGTAATAAAGTTTGGGAATAAAACCCCGAGTGTCGGTCTCTTGAGGAACACAGTAAGGGATGAGTTAATGTCGGGGAGGACTTGAGATTGAAGTCCTCGGGGCGAAGGTAACGATGGGGGTTTTGTTGGTTGTGGAAAATAAAGTAAAAACTAACAACTACTCCTATGCAACGCGCTATGCGATGCTTCGCCAGGCGGGATGGAAGACTAGTCGGGCCGCAATGCACCGAATCGCTAGGCGGATGGGAGTAGGCAAGCGTATGAGGTGGAGAGAACGGCGGAAATCCTACTATGCAGGCCGCTATGCACTGCTTCGCCAGGCGGGATGGAAACTACACGGGCCGCTATGCACCGAATCGCTTGGCGGATGGAAGAGTAGGCTAGCGGATGAGGTGGTGAGAATGACGGAATGAGGGTCGTGAGCACCTCTTCGCAACGCACCCACTAGCAATTGCTAGTGCGGCAAGGGTGGATGGATGGTGGAGTAATAAGGCGCACCTCAAGCAATAAATACGAAATACAAATCACATAGACATGATTTAGCACAAGCGTTAATTACAATAAGCGTACTTCATCAATAAAAGAGTTAAACTAAGCTATCAAATACAAGAGGAAGAGGTGTGCGAATCGACCGAATCCGAAGCCTTATTGAGGGTTCACGGTTGGAATCCCGGGTTGTCAATCCGAGTTCAAGCACGGTCCTCAACTGCGTCCGGGGTAGAGGAGGCTGTCACTCACTCCCAATGGACCCGTCTTCTTCGGTTGAAATGACCTGTAGATTACGGCTCCAGCTCCTCCTAACTTGATGGAGAAAGATAGGTCAAAACTCCGCTTGAAACTCTAGGATGAAGGAGGAGGCCGAGAGGATGCTCCGGCGTTGATTTGGCGTTGAAAGCTTGCCCGAGACCCTCCCAAGGTGGAGGATGAAGGGGGACGGAGGAAAACCCTCCGTCGGATGAAATACGGCGGAAAGTGTCGAGCGATCCCGAAATAGGTCGAAACCTGCGCTATTTATAGAAGACAGAATTAAACAGCGCGCACGATCACTGGCGCACGACCGGTGGTCTGTGCGCGATATAGTCAGTGATCGTGCGATATGGAGGCAGAAAAGTGGAAAAAAGATATAATGACTGCGCACGACCGGCAGCGCACGAGCAGTGATCGTGCGCGGTATGGCTGGTGATCGTGCGATATGCCGGACATAACTTTCACAGGAGAGGTCATGACTGCGCACGACCGATGATCGTGCGCCAAAGAGGTCGATGGTCGTGCGTGGGTAAAAACGCACGACATTGACTCCTTTGCCAAAAGTGGTGAAAGTCCGATGCCGGACGCCCACACGATCCCAGAACCTGCAGGAAAACAGGACGGGATGTCGATCATGGCAGTCACAGACATAAATAATATTCAAGCAAAAAGGGAAATACACACACACACGGAAATAGCTAAAAAAGTGCACAGACGTGAAAAAACCGTAGCGAACCAAAAAAGTGCAAATGACGCTAACAGTGTGCAAAGACAAGAAAATAAAGCCTAGATTGTCCGAAAATAGGTATACTAAAGAGTCTCATCAACCCACCAGCCCAAAGTAGCTTCCTCATCATCACTGGAGTCTGAGGAATCAGACTCACTCAGTGTCTTTGACTTTTTGGCGATGTAGATCCTCTCCTTATTCTTATTTCTAGAGGTCTTATGCTCTTCTCCCTTCTCCTTCACTCTCTTGCCTTGATGGCAGTCGACCACGACGTGTCCTGGCTTATTGCATCCAAAACAGATGATGTCAGTATTACGATGTTTGTTCGGTTTTGATTCAAACCTGTCAGAAGAATAATTCTTCTTCTGAAATCTGGAGGAGGAACCGTCTCTCTTTCTTTGATTCCTCATCTTGAGGAACTTCTTGAATTCTCGGGTGATGAGGGATAAATCTTCTTCAGACAACTCTGAGCCGGAGCGGCATGTCTCGGAGTCTTCCTCCTCATCCTTTTTCCCGGCACGGGATGAAGCCGCACCCTTGCCCTTCCTGGAGTGAATGGCTTTTAGGGCCACAGTCTTTTCCTTGGCTACAGCCTTCTCCGCCTCTTCTTCAGCTTTCCTCATGTTCAACTGGAGCTCATAGGACATGAGCTTCCCAAAGAGTATTTGGGGATCGGTTTCAGCTAATCTGCCAAACTCTCGGATGGCGCAGATCTTTGTGTCCCATTCCTTAGTAAGGGACCTAAGGAATTTATCATTAAGTTCACCATTAGTGAACACTCTTCCGTATCCCTTGAGAGCATTGACGGTCTTGAGGAAGTTTTCGAAGGTAACTCCGATCTCTTCCTTGGGCCCCTGCCTGAAGGCCTCATATTTCTGATTCAGGAGGGATCTCCGATCATCCCTCACTTCGTCTATGCCCTCCATCAGGATAATCAGGCTGTGCCAGATATCCATAGCTGTCCTGTAGTTGCAGAAGTTCTGCATCATGGAGTCATCGACTGCACTGATCAGTATGTTCTGTGCCTTCTTGTCAAGTCCGACCAGCACCATCTCGTCCTTGTCCATTTCAGAAAGCGTCTTTGGCACCATTTTGGTAGGATCAATGGTGGAGGCCTTAGTGGGAATATACGGTCCCTCCTCCACAACCATGAAGAGTCGAGGGTCGACTGCTTCCATGTAGAATCTGATTCTTTCCTTCCAGATAGGAAAGTTCAGTCTGGTGCACACTGGGATTTTGCCGGAGTACTTGAGTCCGTCCATGGTAGATATCTGTCTTCTTCTTGACACTGGTGGCAGGATTCTACTCAAGGTGTGAACCTTTTTGATGAGTAACCTCCCTCTGATACCACTTGAAAGTCCACCTAGTGCCAACTAGCTTGACCTATGGGGGGGGAATAGGTGTCTTGTAGCGTTTTTGCGGAATTACAAACTGTACCTGCACAATAGATCAAACAACACAACACAGAAAAGACTCAAACAATTTATAGTGGTTCCCCGATTTAGGTACGCCCACTTTCCCCCTTCGACCTATCTCCAACTAGGGACGACTTGGTCACTTCACCAACAGGATTGAAATCCAATCCTTGCACTAACGGAAGGAACCCTTCCACACGTAGGAGTCACCACTCCCATACCACGGGTTGAACCCAACCCTTACAACTAGGAACCAATCGTTCCCTTACAATGAAATTGAAAATAGAATGTATTGGAAATACAAACAACTTATGGAGACTAAGGTGTCCCTCTTCATTCGACGACGTGTTCTTGAAGTCAACGAAGAGTCCATAACCCTAGATCTCTCTTGGAGAGAATCTCCCCGAAACTGGCTGCAGCAAAGGGCGGTAGCTTGGCTCTCGGGATTGGCGGCGGCAACGGAGTGCTGCGGCGATGCAATGGAGATTCAACCCACTAGGATCGATCGTCTCGATCGATTCGGAAGGGGATGGTTTTGCCGATCTACGAATCAAGAGACAAAAGATCTCTGGTTAGACGCATGAGACGCTGTGCATGGCTAAGCTTCTGTCGCCGGAGATCTGGAAGAAACCGTGATCAGCAACGATGACCAACTACACGAGCGGCGACGACGGCGGCGGAGCAAGATCGCGATGTAGGTCACGTCGGCGGCTCTTCTTTTTGAAATCGTGTATTCGTGTATTTATGTTTTTGTTCCGCTCAACCATACGGAGGTATATATACATTATGTCATTCCACAAGACCGTTATGGGCCCCACCAAAATGAAATCCTAAGTCCGGTTCGAAATAGTTCAGTTAACTTGGACCGGTCCAGAGAATAGGCAAAAATTGCCTAAGTCAAATTCGGCGAGAATCATAGGTGATTCTCGCCGAATCGGCGAGAATCAACTACGATTCTGGCCGAATTCTACTTAACAGAATTCAATCTCTACTGATAACACAGGCCAGTGAGAATCGGCGAGAATCACAATTGATTCTCGCCGAATCGTCGAGAATGCAGAGTCATTCTCGACGAATCAGCTAGAATCACTTCGTGATTCTCGACGATTCTTCCTTACAAGAATTCAAGGCGGCTTCGAGTCAACGGCAAAAATCGGCGAGAATTAGTTCGTGATTCTCGTCGATTTGTCCTTGGACGATTTTCGTCTTTCTTCCCGTGAGTTGGTCTTTTGGCCCATCCTTGCTCCTTGTCTTCTCTTGATCTTACATAACCCTGTGCTTGAAAATAAGTACACTCCAATAGAGAGAGTACATGTAAGCCAACACACTGATCTGCTCAACGAGGGATTATGTTGCACAGACCTGTGTATATTGACCTACTGCACCCTGACATTGGTGTGTACTTAGCGATGAATAACTGCAAACACAACTTGAAAACAAGTAATCAAATACATTATCAATTCACCTTAGCTTGTTCAGGGGCTTCTTCAAATCAGGTACATTGTGGATACAATAACTAACAGACGCTTTTATTTCTTCGTGAAATTTTTCATCAAACTGAGTTCGAAGCTTTTCTTTTGCGTCGGATGGAGTTCGTCATTTCATCTTATGAAAACCTATAATTAGGCTTTCATCGAACTCCTTCCCGTGCTTTCCAGTTCTCTTGCACTTGATCTTTTGTCCTAGCAGGCAATGTCGATTTTTGCGGTAACCCTCTCTGCAATAAAGTTTGATGCAGTATTTGATATTGACATCGATTCTTTCAACCACTCCGACCAAATCTTCAAAGACATATTTCAGTTATTTGAGGCTCCTCAGTTGAGAAGTTTATAACCCTAAGAATTAAGCTTCTAGTGCAGAAAATCAAAGAATGGGTTTTTACAACAACATTTCTAGAACAAACCTCCATCTCTGGATTAATCTTTGGTCATCAGGTTTTTCTTACCCCTGATATTCTAACAGAAGTTCTTGGTTTTGTAAATCGGGAAGCAGGTTTTTAATTATCTAGCAATGAGTTTGAGGATATACTAGGTATCATGGGTCACTCCCAAGGAAACCCTAATAATTTGCTTAAAAAGAACTTGACTGTTAAATACAAGTTCTTGCCTGATGTAGTTGGAAAAGTCATCTTGGGCAAGCACTCTGTCGATGACTACATTACCAAGCATCAATTTCTTTAGATGAGTGCCCTAGTTAATCAAAAATCGGTGAACTGGGGCAGTATTCTGTTTGATTTGATTAAAAAGAAAATCAGTATAAGGATGTGAGTTTTGGAAGAGTTCTGGGCATCTTCCTCTAGGAAAAGGTGCCAGAACTATTGGTCTCCTAGACCATCTTTATCAATGCCTCTAAGAGGCTTACCTCTTCCCTCTTTTGTAGATAGGAGAGGGTAATCCCAAAGCTCTCCATGGATTCCTATTCAAGGATAGCTTCAGAGGACACCAGGGCTGAAACAACCACTCTCTCAACCCCTGAAGAAGCTCCTTCTCCTCCCTCTCCTGCTCATATACCATCCGTTATTATTGCAGACACACCTTCTACCTCCATCGCTCCTATTTCACCATCTCAACCCTTATCTCCACCACAATCACCATCCACATTCCCGAGGATACACCATCTCCTCCTCAATCACCTCAACCATCACATTTTGCTGATATTCCATCCACTTCTACTCTTCTAGATCAACCTCTGTCATCCCCTACCTTCAATCTACTCTCATCTCCATCTCCTCAACCCTCTCCATAATATTCACCTCTTCTAGATGAACTTCCTGATGCCATCCCTCCACATATTCCACAAACATTCCCAACCTTCCAACATTCAGACCTACCCCAAGCACTCTGCATCTATTCCAACTGTGGTCACCAATCCACCTCTACCCCCTCTACTCCTGATCCACTATATCTAGACTTCCTTGACATTACTAATGATTATCTTTAATTCATCACTCCCTCTCCTAAGAAGCTCATAGTTGAGGCTGTTTCCCCTCTTACTGCTTCTATTTCCCTTCTAGCTACTCAGCTGGCTTCCTCCTCTTCTGTCCCTTCTTCTAGGGGCCAGGGTTTAGGTCTCTCTGAAACCAGGCAGGGGTAGATGTCCAATGAAGAAGCTCCTCAAGTAGCAGCAGCAGTAGCAACAGCAGTAGTAGAAATTCCAACAGCAAAAATAGTTGAAATTCTTCATGATGATACTAAAATGATTTGTTTAGAAGAAGAGTCAGTTGATACACCAATGAGCATTATTGGTGATTTCATCATTAATCCCACAGTTTACATTCATTCATTACTTCATTCTTTTGATATAGTTTATAGCAGAAATATACCAGCTGATACAGTATCTGATTATTCTAAAGTAATTATTTGTTATTCTGCTCTAGTTGATTCTTCTATGTTCGAAGAAATTAGAAATAGTTTCTGTATTATTTCTTCCAGCAATTTTGTTATAGAGCCAAAGGCTTTCTCTCCTCCAACTTATGCTTGGGCTGAGTCTCCCATGCCAGATCTTGTTTAAATTATGTTTCAAGATATGGAAGCAGAAAGTGACAATGGTCAGGCTCAAGTCATTACAGATATTGCATCTAAAGAGCCAGAAGTTCAAGTTATAAATCAAGATGATTTGTTTAAGCAAATTGATGAGTTATATGATAATCCTGCTAGTGATTCTGATAATGATTATGATGATTCTGATGATTATAAAAATTTGGGTTCTAAGAAGAGAAAAGCCAAGAAGATAACTCCAGCAAAGGCTGCACCAATACAAAATTCAACAGCAGATACTCCCAACTATATTCTACATAATATTACACTCACTCCAGATTCCCCTTACTGGATGAGACTGTCTTAGAATGAGCAAAAGAGAAGAAAGAAGATGAAGAGATATAATATTCCTCCTATGAAGTCTTGGAGAGGACCTCCTCCCCCTCCTCCTACAGCAGGATTAGCAGGAAAAATTTCTCAAGCTCAAAGGTCTGCTTATTATTCTTATCAATCAAGACCTTCAAGGTCAGAATCTTAATATAGCAGCCATCAGAAAAAACAACAGCAGTAGTCTGATTGTCAAAGCAGCCAGAGAAAGGTTCAAGATGTTCAGAAAGAAGAATCAAGTTCAGAGAGACCTCTCTCGCCTTCTTATGATCCAGAATCGGATCTCAACTATAAAATGGCAAGGTTTAATGAGCTGATGGCTCTATCTCAGATAAGAAAGGCAAAGGAGGAAGGAAAAGGTCCCTCTAAATTTACAACTATATCATCTTATAGAAATAAAGAACTAGAAAAATATCAGGTACAAAATCTTTTCAATATTGACACTTATATGAATTTGCATCCTGAAGCTGTATTGCCCAGAGCTGCAACTATAAAAATTCTTGCTGCACAAGACATGAATATGACCCAAAGAGAAGCAGAGGACCCAAAAAGGAAAATGGTTTTCACAAAACCTTCTTCAGATTCTTAAAAGAAAGACTCTTAATTTTTTGCCTATGCATTTTGAATTTTAATATTGTTGTATATTTTTTAAAGCACAATTATATATATATCTGCAAAATGTTTTATTTCTGCTAGATATATTTTCTTGCTTTATTCTTTATAAATAGTATCCTCACCCAAATAAGGGGGAGATTGTTGGAACCCTGTTTGGATTTTGGAAAGGACTACTATTAGGATTGCTTTGAATTACCCAACATGTATAGTCTAGGGTCATAGGTTTTTTCCAGGGTCAAAGTCAGCAACACCTACTTAGACTGTTAGTACCCTTAAGAAGACTTTAGAGCCAGAAGACCTCAAAGGAAAAGCAGTTAAAATGATTGCAGGAAATTTGTTCGACGATAGCTGAACTCAGCTTGATGATCGTCGATCGTATATCGACGAACTCAGAGTTCCTTCTCTGAGTTGAGCTCAACGAAAGTCTAGCTGAGATCGACGAACTATGATCTCATATCAGAATTTAAACTCGACGAAAGACTATCTCAGCTCGACAAACTTGGAGCTCATATTGGCAAGTATATTTTCAGTTCGACGATCTTGGAGCTCAGCTCGATGAAGGAGAATTCTTAGATCGAAGAACTTGGATTTTAGGTCGACGAAATCATTGCTGAGTTCGAATAACTCCTTCCAGGTTCTATTCTACTATTCTTCTTTGCGGTTTCTCAGTTCGACTATCAGTTTGATTTCAAATTCTATTATATCAAGACAGTAATGCTCTGATAAATATTGCTCAATATTCTCAAGAATATAGCCATTCCGGCAGCTATAATTATGGTTTTCACAGAGTTATTGCTCTACCATATTTACTGGGACAGTTAGGGAAATTCATTCAAGAAAAATATTAGTCGTTCAGAATTCAAGAATTTCAGCAGAGGATTTCAGGAAACAATTTAAAATTCAAATGTTGTTAAACCTGAAAAAAGTATATATAAAGTAATTTTCTTTCAAAAGAATAGAGAGATACACAGATCAAAAATAACAATCACAAGAGTAGTGAATCAGTGAAAAAGTATTAGCAGACAGTGAAGAACAATACAGCTCCCACACACTCAGTTTTCTTCATCTGCTTCAGGCTTTCAAGAGATAAAAAATAAAAATCAATCTAAAAGCTTGAAGAGCAACATCATTTGAAGGCCTACACCCTGAAGCAAAGCTTCCACTCCTGATCAAATTCATACAACATAGGGGGAGCTTTGACATCTTCAAGTCCACTAGTCTTCTCAGAGATTTGAGACAGAGAAGACAACATATTTTTATTTTCCATTTCCTATGTACAGGGTTTTTAAATCCCTTCAAAATTTAGCCCCTTTTGCTTCACAAGTCACCTAATCAAAAGACTTGAGATGGGTTTTTGGGCACCAGATTAAAAGCTCAAAGGATTTCAAGATCTCCCTTAGAAAAATAGATCTTGTGGTGACATGGAACCTAAGCAAAAAACCTATGGTGGCAGGGCACCTGATCAAAAACCTGAAGTGGATTCCTATCAGGGTGGTAGAAGAGTGGATATACCCAGGTTTATTGGGGAACCACTATAAACTCCTTGTGTCGTCTGGTTTGCCTTTACTTTTTGTTTGTGTGTTGTGATATTTCTCTTTATACTTATATATATATCACTAACTTTTAATCTGCTGTGAAAACATGTTAATAAATTTTTAATACTCTATTCTCCCCCCCCCACCCCCTCTAGAGTAAAGATAAGAAACTGCAAGCTTAAGAGTTGAAATCTCTTTAGCTTACTTCTTAGAGAACTTCTTGACCTTCTTAAAGGCATTCAAAAGTTCTCCGTACTCTTCAATAAGTTGATTGACATCTCCTTTAGATCCATAATATTCTTCACCACTGGGTGAAGAGGTTTTTGAGAAAGGACTTATCTCATAGTCAGTCATAGAAGAAGAATAGGGTAAAGAATGTACCTTGCATTGACTAGGCTAATCCTGGCTGTCATCTCCATCTGTCATTATCATCATCCCTCTGTAGTTGTGGTCATCATCATCATCCACCACTGAATAACTATCTGACTGTGTCAGAAGGGCTCAGATTCCTATCCTCACTTGAGGATTGAATTCTCCTGCTACAATAGCTAGATCTTAAAGAGCAGCAGCAACTAACCCAATGTAGGCTTCTTCATCTTCAGACTCACAAGATGATGAGTCTGTCCAACTCGTTTCCTTATTAGCAATGAAGGAGTAGTCCTTCTTCCCTTTGTATTGATGCTGCTTCTTCTCCTCAGCCTCCTTCCTCTTCTCTAGGCAGTCATCTATCATATGCCTACACTTGCTACAATAGTAGCAAACTACTTTAGAGAAGTTATATTTATTAGGTTTGGAACCATACCTGTCAGTCTTGTATTGATTCTTTCTGTGATGAGTGGAATTGTAAGGCCTCTTCTTCCAATGCTTCTTATTCATCAGCCTCTTGAATTGTCCGGAGAAGGCTGCAAAGTCTTCATCAAATATATTGCTGTTTGATGCCTCTAAGTCAGATCTATCTAACTCAGCTGATCTTCTTGGTGGAAGAAGGAATCCTCTCCTTACCCTTGCTTGTGCTTTCTACTCTGAGGGTCAAAGACTTTTCCTTGGCCAGGGATTTGATGGTGGCCTCCTCCTTCCTGGCAGCTAGCTGTATCTCATAGGAGTGCAGCTTTCCAAACAATATTTTGGGAGGAGTTTAAGCAAGCTTGGCTACCTCTCTTATGACACAGATCTTAGTATCTTAGTCTCTAGTGAGAGATCTATGATACTTGTCATTTATTTCATAATTATTGAAGACCCTTCCATAGGTCTTAAACTCATTTATGATCCTGAAAAATCTTTCATAGTAGGAAGCAATGATCTCTTTCATATTTTGCCTGAAAGCCTCATACTCCTAGTTGAGCAGAGACTTCCTATCATCCCTTACCTCTTTAGTACCCTCCATGTAGATCAAAAGAGTGTCCCACATCTCCTTGGAGGTTTGGCAGTGAAACATGTTCTGAAAAGTTCTGTCATCTATTGTACTGGCAATGATGTTCTGTTCTCTCGTGTCTAAGCCAGCTAAGATGACCTCATTTTTTGTCATTTCAGAGTATGTTTTGGAGTCTTGATGTTGGCATTTATAGCAGAGACCTTCATAGTAATGATAGCTCCCTCCCTGACTGTTACAAAGATCCTTGGATCGTAGGATTACATAAATAGCGTCACCCTTTCTTTCCATATTCCAAAATACTCCTTCCTGCAGATGGGGAGTTTCATGGAACTCAGCTCACTTTGGCTGTCTATAGAGCCCATGATCACTTAACTACAGCTACCTTTGGAGATCACTCGGATTATTAAATCCTATTTTTTTAGTAACCTCCCTATGATACCACTTAAAAGATATTATTTTAAAGGTAGCTAGCAACCAATAGGTGGGGGGGTGAATAGGTTTGTCTAGGTCTTTTGAGTTTCTTTTGTTTCTTATTAAGTTACTTTGTGATTGAATAGATGAAAGCTTTTGAGAACCTACAAATAGAAAACAATCACAAAAAAGCACACAAGTATTTTATAGTAGTTACCCAAAATTATGGGTACATCTACTCTCCTCCAACCTTGCTAACTTCCTGTTTGTCAAGGCACTTCTCCAAAATAATGATCTAAGGAGCTTACACCTCAGATCCCTCAGGATCTCTCAGTCTCCTCCAAGACTACGTCTCAGCCATAAGGGCCTACACTCAGTGATACAAGTATCACCTACCTTAGGCAATTAAGCCATACCACTCAGGCTATGGAGGATAGTCATACCTCAGAGCAAACTTGCTCCTTTAACTCAGAGAGATTCACTCTCCTATAGCTCAGGCAATACTGCCCTACTTCTCAGAGAGTGAAACTCTCCTACCTCAGACCCCAGCAGGATCCTACACTCAGAGAGTAGCCCTCTCCTACATCTAAGGCAAATTTTCCCTACCTCAGGCCCAAGGCCTTACTGCTCAGATCAAGAAGGATCCTATAACAAGAAATAATTTAATTAACTTTGACTCGGAGAAATTTTTCTGTGTCAACAACTAGAGCTGAGAAATTTCTACTCTAACTCTCCTCACAGCAGAGAAAAACTTTGTTGGAGGAACTCAGAAGCTTACTCCTGAAATTGCTATAGAAGACTAAAGATCTGTTAATCTTGAGTCTTCAAGCAGCTATCAAAACCTGCCAAAGGGTGAAGGTTCTTCTTTCTTGAGATCAATTTCTGATTATGCTGTGGAAGATGGAGACTGCTGTAACGACTCCATCTGTTAAATAACATATAATAGAATGTCCAGCCGGGGCCCCACACTATATGCCACAAACAGACGGTGAGGTCACAGGATCATACCATCAACGCATCCTAACAAAGAGGTATGCTAGCGGAATAGATACACAATTAGCTGAACTCATAGCAGGAATATCCACTATATATATAAACTAATGGTATATACAACCACTCAAACGAGAGGATAGCAAATACTACAGTTTGGCCTTAAGGCCTTACAGTTCCTCTTTAAACTGTATGGATTACAGACATCGCCGCGTAGGCCGGCCATACATGAATAAAAGAAAATACAAAAGCTAGCCTTCAAGGGCTAGCAGCAACAAGCAAGAGCGGCAACAGCAACAGCAGGGGCATCAACCCTTCATTTTCCGCTCGGCTCTCCAGCACCTACACAGGGACAATCCGCCCAGAAGGTGGCTTACAAGGCAACGGTCAGCATTCAGCTGACCAATTTATAACAATCCTACCCCTTTCCCGGGGCAGAAGCATTCCTTCCCTGCAAAGCAATAGCAATTGACGGATAATACATATTGTGCTCTCACGCACAAGCAATCCATCACAACCGTTGGCCTCCAGGCCCGACGATCTGTGCTCTCAGGCACACTTATGGGTACACCGGCGAACCGGGATCAACACCATTGAGCATTTAGTCTTAATGGCGCGCAGGACTAAGACTCTCATTATGCTACTGATGAAAGCCCAATGCCTTGGCACTTTCTTGTACAACCAAAATAACGCAGGTACAGATCCACCACCCCCCATTGCTCAACTCGTCCTGCCATCACCAAGCACATCATACTTGCGGCTATAATAAAAGACATGGGTCGGCTTCACCTTTCCTGTTCGGCACGAGGCCTTTTAGAGCTCGCAGCTCCCAATCTCCATAACGTCCGCCAAGGACTGGCGTCATACTAGCCACACTGTCCAAATATGATTGGCTTCATTGTCCATCAAGGACTGGCTACATCGTAGCCACATCACAAATAGCACAAGGGAATTTTCCTAGAGTTCCACATTCCAGTACTTCCTGCTACTCCCATTCACAGGCATAACCCAACGACCCCACTAACTACACGAGTATACACAGAGTCTTCTCCGGTGTGTAAATGCAACATCACCAATCCAGACCAACATGTCAAGATGGGCTTCACACAGCATGCATGTCCCATACTACACACTTTCGGGTCTATATGCAGACTCAATAGGGGGTAGCAACTATCAACCCACCGGAATCACTCACTCATTCCACCTTTAGGTGGAGTGGATTCCATACTCATGCATAAAGAAGGACATCACATGTCTAAGAAGGTAGATCATTACCCTTGACGATATCTTTGGATCCATCGAAAATATGGCCGGTTGGAAAGCACCGCAATAGCTTTGCCTCCACTAAACTCGCCTCTGATCTCGAATTGGACCGCGGGAGCACCACCGAAGCCTTGCTCTTCTCCTCCTTCTCCTTCCTCCAAGCTCTCTCTTTTTCTCTTTTGATAAGAATGAGAGAAGAAACCAACCCTCAGCCTTATCACTGCAGGAAAGCACCTGGGCCTTTGGATCCAAATAGAAATAATTGGATGGCCGAGATCTGCCCAAAAGTCCAAATTTGACTTGACACGTCCTGTGACACGCCCGTGTCCCAGGCCGTATCCCCCAAGCGGTGAACAAACCGACTAACTCTGAACCAGAATACGGGATCCAACATGCCCGTGTCAAAGGGCAGACACGCCCATGTCAGCTTTGACACGGTCGTGTGACTGGCCGTGTCACCTTTTCAACACAGGCCCAAAATCACCTGAGAAGCACCCGGCTAAGGCACACACCCGTGTCCCTGGCCATGTGCCCAACACGCCGTTGTTACACGCCCGTATCACAGGCCATGTTTCACACTCAACGCCACTCAATTCCAATCAACTCAGCACCACTCAACGCTATCCAGTACTCACCCGAGCAGGACACGCACTGGGACACACCCATGTCCCAAGCCGTGTCGCCTCTCGATGATCAGTTCTCGAGAACTCGAGTCGAAGCCTACAGAAAAGGACATGCCTTGGGACACGCCCGTGTCCCAGGCCATGTGTACTGGACACACCCTGGGACACGCCCGTGTCCTAGGTCGTGTCACCCAACCTTATTCCATCTTAAGATTTTTGGGGTTTTATAATCCTCCCCCCCTTAAGATAAATTTCGTCCCAAAATTTGTACTTAGCAAATAAACAGGAATCACAAAGCTATAACGTTAAAAGAGCTATTATAACAAAATGTACACTGTCAACAGTTTATACAAAAAGTTTGGGAAACTCAGCTTGCATGGTCTGCTCTCGCTCCCATATTAGCTCCTCACGGCCAAAATTGTCCCACTGGACTTTTAACATCACGATTATCTTGTTCCGCAACTATTTCTTGGCTCGATCCTCGATCATAATGGGTCTACCTTCGTCGTTAGCCCATACTCGACCAGTACACGATCATTCTCAACTATTTGAGCTGGATCCTTTACGGCTTTATGAAGTACTGAGATGTGGAAGACATCATGCAATCCACTAAACTCTGCTGAAAGCGATAGCCGATAAGCAGCTTCCCCGACTCGCTCCACCACTTCAAATGGACCAAGGTATCTAGGACTTAGCTTTTTCAACGCCGAATCCGAGATACGCCTTAGAAGGGTTTGATCTTCAAATAGACTCAATCGCCCACCGCGAATTCCACGTTCTGATGCTTGGCGTTGTAGTACATTGCTTGTCGATCCTGGGCTATCAATAGCCTCTCCCGAATAGAGTGTATTTTCGAGGTAACTTTTTTGACTTCTTTTCGCCCATTCAGCTTGGATTCGCCTACCTCTTCCCAAGCTAATGGTGTATGGCATTTACGACCATATAGAGCCTCAAACGGTGTCATACTGATGCTCGCTTGGTAGCTATTATTTTAGGCAAATTCTACCAAATAAATGTACTCTTCCCATTTCTTACCGAAATCTAGGGCGCACATACGAAGAATATCCTCCATCGTCCTGTTAGTTCGCTCAGTCTGGCAATCTGTTTGGGGATGAAAGGCCGTACTAAATGCTAATTTTGCGCCCAACATTTGATGAATTAGCCTCCAATAAGTTGAGTTGAATAGCCCACACGATCACTAACAATGCTCTGAGGAACACCGTGCAGTCGAACAATCTGTTCCACATAGAGCTTAGCCAAGGTTTCCACTGAATTATCTCTTTTGTTTGGAAGGAAGTTAGCCACTTTTGTCAACCTGTCTACAATCACCCAGATAGAGTCATGACCGCGTTGAGATCTCGGCAACCCATGCTCGAAATCCATTGAAATATCATCATACTTCCACTCCGGAATCAGTAATGAATTCAGGAAACCACAAGGCTTCTTCAATTCCGCTTTTACCAAAGCACAAGTGTGACATTCTGCCATATATTGTGCTATGTATTTCTTTAGTCCAGGCCACCAGAACAACTTTTTCATGTCTCTGTAAATTTTTGTGCTCCCAGGGTGAATTGAGTACTTGGCAAAGTGTGCTTCGTACATCAACTCTTCTCTCAACTTCCCCGTACTTGGGACACACAATCGACCATCTTTTCGCAACAATCCATCATCCCAGGAGAATTGGTCACAAGGACCATCCTTTGTATAGCGTTGGAGACTTTCATCAAGCTCCGTTGCTCGCCGAACTCTGTCCGCAAGGTCGTATTATACCTCCGTCCAGTTCAAGCATGCGTCAGCCGTAGCATCCTTGTCAACACAAGATATCTTTAACGCTTCCATCTCCTGGAATAGCCGCACATCATGCCTCTGCAACCAGTTTGCCCGTACTGGAATCCTACGACTCAAAGCATTAGCGACCACATATCCCTTCCCAGGAGTATAGTGAATATCGAATGTGTAGTCCCCAAGGATATCCATCCACCTCCGTTGTCGCATATTAAGATCCTTCTTATCTAACAAATACTTTAGGCTCTTATGATCTGTATAGATACCTACGTTAACGCCATAAAGATTGTGCCGCCACAACTTTAGCGCAAAGATGACCGTCGCCAACTCTAAATCGTGGACGGGGTAGTTCCGTTCATGCACCTTTAGCTGGCGTGAGCCATAAGCAATCACTTTACCAAGTTGCAGAAGAACGCAGCCTAAGCCGCTCCCTGAAGCATCACTATAGATCTCATAGCCGTCTGTACAACATGTCGATGTCAATACAGGCGCCGTGGTCAAACGACTCTTCAGCTCTTCAAAAGCTCGCACGCACTCCAGCATCCAAATGAACTTCTGATTTTTCTCGTCAACGTAGTCAGAGGTAAAGCAATCCGTGATAAGTTTTCCACAAACCATCTATAGTAGCCTGCCAGGCCAAGAAAGCTCCTGACTTTGGCCACTGAAGCCATCACTGGCCAATCCCTTATGGCACTTATCTTTGCCGGATCTACTGCTATGCCCTCTGCACTTACCACATGGCCCAGAAAAGCCACTGATGATAGCCAGAACTCACACTTTGAGAACTTGGCATACAACTTATTCTTTCGCAGGGTATGCAATACCAGCCGCAAATGGTTTGCATGATCATCTCCCGACTGAGAGTACACAATAATATCATCAATAAACACAATTATGAATAAATCCAAGTACTCTCGGATCATCCGGTGCATTAGATCCATGAATACCGAAGGCGCATTACATAAGCCAAACGGCATCATCGTGAATACATAATGACCATCGCGTGTCCCAAATGTTGTTTTAGGAATATCGCCTTCCCGAATAAGTAATTGATAATATCCCGATTTCAAATCCAACTTTGAATAGACGGTTGACCCCACTAGCCGATCAAATAGGTCATCGGTCTGTGGAATCGGATATTTGTTCTTTTCCGTCAGCTTATTCAATTCACGTTAGTCAATACTCAAACGTAAACTACCTTCTTTCTTTTTCACAAATAGAACAGGCGCGCTCCAAGGTGACATACTTGGGCGTATGCATCCCTGCTCTAACAATTCTTGCAATTCGACTTTAAGTTCAGCCATTTCCTTTGGCGCAATACGATACGGTAAGCGGGCCACAGGTTTTGCACATGGCAACAACTCAATCGCGAAGTCAATCTCCCGCTGGGGCGGTAACCTAGGAAGATTCTTAGGAAATACATCTGAAAACTCTGACACGATCGGAACTTCACTTACACTGGCCTTTGGCTCAACAGCCTGAATAAGCGTTAAGAATAACTCTCCGCCCTTCCGAACAGCCCTGTCGACTTGGAGTGCAGACAACAAGGTCATGCCCACTCCTCGCATACCAGCAAACTTCGTTTCACGTTCAGTATTCTGGCCCATTGTGATTTCCTTAGAAGTACAATCAATCAAGGCACACTGCTCCGAGATCTAGTCCATGCCAAAAATCACATAACACTCTGATACCGGTAGCATGGATGCTCTCAATCCGAAATCTCGATTTCCTATATGCACGTCCACATCGCAAGTCCTATCCGTAATAATGATAAAACCATTCGGTAGTAGCACCTTTAAACCATCTGTCGTCACATGACTTGGTACTCCAACTCGAGTTACGAAGTCCTTAGACAGAAAAGAATGCGAAGCACCCGTATCAAACAGGGCTCTCGCCGGATGGTTCCAAATCAGGACAAAACCTATAGCACACACATCATGCACAAGCTACATACAAAATATGCAATCAATACAGCAGGCACTAACTTAACTCGTACCTGTAACGATGTCACTTTGCTTGATAGCCTCCTGTTGGCCAAGATTGTAGACTCTGGGCTGCGCCTGCGATGTAGAGGAATCAACCACTGCTTTGCCCTTCTCAGCATAAGATGCACCCGTCTTCTTTTCTCCTATTGGTTGAGCAACTCGATAATCACGAGCTAAATGACCCACTTTGCCACAATTAAAGCATGTACGAGACTCCGGTCTCGACGTTTCTCCCAATGTAACCGTCACAGAATTTTGCCCCGAAGGCTTGGACCTCTTGCCCCACTTCATCTGGTAGTACGATTTGCCAGATCAGGGTGCTTTGAACTCGGGCTTTGCCACAGCCAAGTCCTTCTTGCCTTGCACCTGCTTCTTGTCCTTCTCCAGTGCACCCTCTGTATCAACAAAAGCCTGAAATCCCTGGTTCACTGAACTAGAAAGTAGGAACCTCAACTCATCCCACAATCCTTCATAGAACCGATTTGTTTTTCTTTGTTTATCGGCGAAGATTTTTCCTGCATACCGTCCAAATCTTGTAAATTCATGTAGGTACGCATCAACGCTATTTTCTCCTTGCGTTAGCCGATGGAACTCATTCTCCATAGCAATTTGTTGTGCCGCTGGAAGATGTTTAGCCAAAAACATGCGAGAGAACTTCTCAATCGATACTTGAGTCAATTTCCTGCCCGCCAAATGGTGTAACTCAACCTCGTCCCACCATAACCTTGCCTCTCCTTCTAACAAGAAGGTGGCCAAAATGACCTTTTGAGTTTCCTCCATCCTGATCGCCGTCAAAATATGTTTGACTCGTGATCACCAGTCCTCTGCCTGCGTTGGGGATCCCAGTCCCGTGAACGTAGTCGAATTGAAGCTCATGAATTCTTCAATTGTCGTTCAGCTGCTCGTGGATCCATAGCCTCAACAGGTTCGGGTCAGAAACCAACGATCTGGCACAACTGCTGGCAGCGCCTGCCCGGTCGGCCGAATCATCGAAAATAAAGCCTCAGCAACTAACCGAACAGTTTCCGCAGATGGAGGAGGTCTTGGCACCTCAGCTGGTGTCGCACTCTCATCAGAGCGCTTGGGCTCAGATTTCCTAGCACCACTACGAGTCACCTATGGGTGGATAAGACACACATTAGCGACAATACGCAAGCAATAACAACAAAGTAGGAATGCGCAGATTCCTCAAACAAGTGTATTTGAATTTCTTAGTGGATAAACCCTAAACCTGGCTCTGATACCAAAATGTAACGACTCCATCCGTTAAATAACATATAATAGAAGGTCCGGTCGGGGCCCCACACTATATGCCACAAACAGACGGTGAGGTCACAGGATCATACCATCAATGCATCCTAACACAGATCATGCTAGCGGAATTGATACACAATTAGCAGAACTCATAGCAGGAATATCTACGAGATATATATAAACAAACGTTATATACAACCACTCAAACGAGGGGATAGCAAATACTACAGCTTGGCCTTAAGGCCTTACAGTTCCTCTTTAAATAGTATGGATTACAGACATTGGTGCGCAGGCCGGCCATACATGAATAAAAGAAAATAAAAAAGCTAGCCTTCAAGGGAAAGCAGCAACAGAAAGAGCGGCGACAGCAGTAGCAGGGTCATCAGCCCTTCATTTTCCGCTCGGCTCTCCAGCACCTGCACAGGAACAATCCACCCAGAAGGTGGCAAAAAACAAGGCAACGGTCAGCATTCAGCTGACCAATTTATAACAATCCTACCCCTTTCCCGGGGCAGAGGCATTCCTTCCCTGCAAATATATAACAATTGACAGATAATACATATTGTGCTCTCATGCACAAGCAATCCAACACAACCGTCGGCCACCCGGCCCGACGATCTGTGCTCTTAAGCACACTTTTTGGTACACCGGCGAACCGGGATCAACACCATTTAGCATTTAGTCTTAATGGCACGCAGGCCTAAGACTCTCAATATGCTACTGACGAAAGCCCAATTCCTTGGCACTTCCTTGTACACCCAACATAACGCAGGTACAGATCCACCACCCCCATTGTTCAACTCGTCTTGCCATCACCAAGAACATCGTACTTGTGGCTATAATAAAAGATGTGGGTCGGCTTCACCTTTCCTGTTTGGCACGAGGCCTTTTAGAGCTCGCAGCTCCCAATCGCCATAACGTCCTCCAAGGACTGGCGTCACATTAGCCACACTGTCCAAATATGACTGGCTTCATCGTCCATCAAGGACTGGCTACATCGTAGCCACAACACAAACAACACAAGGGCATTTTCCTGGAGTTCCACATTCTAGTACTTCCTGCTACTCCCCTTCACATGCATAACCCAACGACCCCACTAACTACACAGGTATACGTGGAGCCTTCTCTGGTGAGTAAATGCAGCATCACCAATCAAGACCAACATGTCCAGATGGGCTTCACACAACATGCATATCCCGTACTACACACTTCCGGTCTATATGCAAACTCAATAGGGGTAGCAACTATCAACCCACCGGAATCACTCACTCATTCCACCTTTTGGCGGAGGGGATTCCTTACTCATGCATAAAGAAGGACTTAACATGTCAAGACGGAAGATCGTTACCCTTGACGATCTCTTGGGAGCCATCGAAAATATGGCCGGTTGGAAAGCACCGCAACAGCTTTGCCTCCACTAAACTAGCCTAAGATCTCGAATAGGACTGCGGGAGCACCACAAAAGCCTTGCTCTTCTCTTCCTTCTCCTTCCTTCAAGCTCTCTCTTTTTCTCTTATGATAAGAATGAGAGAAGAAACCAACCCCCAGCCTTATCACTATAGGAAATCACCTGGGCCATTGGATCCAAATATAAATAATTGGATGGCCGAGATCTTCCCAAATGTCCAAAATTGACTTGATACGGCCTGTGACACGCCCGTGTCCCAGGCCGTGTCCCCCAAGCGGTGAATGTAACCGACTCACTCTAAACCAGAACATGGGCTCCAATACGCCCGTGTCACAGGGCAGACATGCCGTGTCAGCTTAGATATGGTTGTGTGACTGGCTGTGTCACCTTTTCAACACAGGCCCAAAATCACCCGAGAAGCACACGGCTAAGGCACACACCCGTGTCCCTGGCCGTGTGCCCAACACGCCCCTGTGATACGCCCGTGTCACATGCCGTGTTCCACATGCAACGCCACTCAACTCCATTCCACTCAGCGCCACACAATGCCATCCAGTACTCACCCGAGCAGGACACGCACTGGGGCACGCCCGTGTCCCAGGCCGTGTCGCCTCTCGACGATCAGTTCTCGAGAACTCGAGTCGATGCCTACAGAATAGGACACGCCCTGGGACATGCCGGTGTCAAAGGCCGTATGCACTGGACACGCCCATGGACATGCCCGTTTCCCAGGCCGTATCACCCAGCCTGACTCCATCTTAAGATTTTTGGGGTGTTACAACTACACAACTATCTGAACTGTTCTTGCTGGAGAGCTTCAGGTTTTTTTTCACATGTAGTAATGGCGAGGAAGATGAAGTCGGCTGCTATCCTTTTTGAATTGAGTAAGCCCTAAAAGTTGTTCTTGTCTTCGCCCATCTCATCCTTTCGTAGTTCGCCGATCAACAGCTCTTAGAGATTTGGGGGCCCCACCTGCAGCTTCAAGTTGTGCCTTGCGTTAATGGAAGAAGATGTATAGTAGCTTCGCGATAGAGTTTGTCGTGTTCTGTAGCTTCTCCGTACCTGATTTGAAATTAGTTGACTTTGTCAATTTTGCTGACGTCAGCCCATGTGGACTTAGCCAATATTGAGCATCAGTAGAATAGGCGTTTAGTGAATGAGTTTCACTCAATGCCAAAACACATAGACACATTTCTATCTATCTAGGCGTTGAGAGCATTGGGTGAAAAAGCCTCACTCAACGCTCTTTGCCTTAATAAAATCATCCTGATTCTCTGGCATTGAGAGTGTTGAGTGTGTCTTCATCACTCAATGTTGTTTGCCTTAGAAAAGCTTTGTGCAACTTAAGCATTGAGAGCGTTGAGTGAGCACGCCTCACTCAACGCCTTTTGCCTTAGCCAATATTTTGCCTCTCCAGCTTCTTAGGCGTTGAGAGCATTGAGTGAGCACGCCTCACTCAACGCTTTTTGCCTTAGAAAAATTTCTGTGTTTAAAAACACTAGCTTTGACTTACTGAGTGTTAGTCAACACTTATGAGGCTATGGTGTTAAGTAAATGGCCTTCACTCTACGTCTGTGGACTTAGCCACATTTCTGCCTCACCCAACTCTGAACTGAGTTCGACGAATGCTGAGCTGAGTTCGAAGAACGGTGAGCTCAGCTCGACGAACTCTTAACTTAGTTCGACAAATTCAGAATCTAGTTCAACTCACAGCCTTTTGGTTGTAAGACGTTGAGTGAGTTAACTTCACCCAATGCCTATGGACTTAGCCACTTTCTCAACTTACCACTGCTTTGCCTTTGACTGAAAAGGCTTCACTCAGCGCTATAAGTCATCTGGCATTGAGTTCGTCACCTTCACTCAACACCTGTGGACTTAGAAAGATTTCTATCAGTCCACATCTTAGGTAAGTGTTTACCTGACTTGGCCAGTTAGACTACCTGTCTCATCACTGCCAACTACAATTATATGTATACCATTGACAAGATTGACTTTCTTAAATCTAGAATATTATTGGCAATGGAGCCAATAATTATGTCCTTATGGTTTGGGAACAAGCTTCCAGACCTTACATTTCTTAAAATGGTTCAATTCCTCTCGCAATGCTATAATCCAGAACTTATCAATGTTGGCCTCTTCAAATCTCTTGGTCTCAACCTGTGACAGGAAACGTGCATACATTGATGTATTAAGGCTCTTGCATCTTATCACTACTCCTTGATTAGAATCACCAATAATTTGGTGTCTTGGATGATCCCTTAGTTGCCTGACAGTTGGTGCCAATCTTCCTTCAGCATTAGCTTTAGTGGCTGCATCCTGCTGTACTTCATTCACTTCAATTGGGCCTTGCCCTTCTTTTGGAATATCTACTCCATCTTGGACTAATGGAGCAACATCTTTGATGGTTAGCTTGTCCATCATCAGCTCTATCCATGCATAGTTAGAAGAAGAGCTTGGCAGCTCACTATTAATTATGGTAGATTCATCAAAGATTACATGTACAGACTCTTCTACAACTTGACTCTTCAAGTTGTAGATCCAATAGGCCCTACTATGATTGATGTACCAAATAAAAATCTCATCATAGGACTTGGCAGCAAACTTAGTCACATAGGACTTACCATTATGAAGCACATAGAACTTGTTACCAAAGATCCTGAGATAGCCGAGGTTTGGTTTTCTGCCCTTGAATATGTAACGTCCCATTTTGCGCTAGACCGCTCGCACATGTTTTGAGTAAAGAGAGTTGACTCGGGCATGGTGTGCGTCGAACTCGACAAGTAAAATTCGTCAGATATCGTCACGGATATCTGACGAATTCGTCGAGTATGAATTATGAGGAGAGACCAATACTATTCGTCGAATAACATCATTAATACTCAACAAATTTGTTGAGTGAGTATATGTATACTCGACGAATAGAGCAGATGTGACTTAGAATATTTTTTTGGACTCATGGCATTGAGTGCCATTCGAAGAATAAGCTGAGTTGTTGAGTGGACTCAACACTACTCAACGCCATTCGACGAATGAGTTTAAACATTGAGTGGACTCAATACCACTCAACGCCATTCGACGGATTGAGCTGAGACATTGAGTGGACTCAACTCCACTCAAAGAAATTTATTTAGAAAATTGTCTAGAAGTTGTGGCGTTGAGTGAAGTCAAAGCGGCATTGAGTGGACTCAACAACACTAAACGCCATTCGACGAATTAAGTTACGGCGTTGAGAAAAGTCAAAGCGGCATTTAGTGGACTCAATGCCACTCAACGCATTTACTTAGAATCATTCTGAAAATGGTAGGGGTCGAGTGCGTTCAGTGTACTCGACACTACTCGACGATTCGTCGAGTAAAGGTAAGTAAACTCAATGCTTTGCATTTAGCATTATTCTGAGGATGTAGGCATCGAGTGTGTTGAGTGCACTCGACGCCACTCGATGATTCGTTGAGTAAAGAAAGTATACTCGATGATTTTTACTTAGAAGTGTTGTACTTATACATGGCGTTGAGTGGTCATGAAGAATCTCGACGATTCATAGAGTAAGTGTATGATACTCGACGATTCGTCGAGTATGGGTTTCTTACTCGACCACTTTGACTTAACGGATTTACTAGCATAGTCTGCTTGCTGTCACATGCCCGATCTGAACCAAAATTTTGGGATTGGCGCCTATTAACCTATTTGGACCGGTTTGTTCGATAAGACGTAATTTGAATAATAATGAGCTGTCCAATATCAGGCCGACACTCTGAAATTCAGTTAACCATAATTTTTTCATTATAAAAGGTGACTTATGGGAAACCCTAGCAGTCACTTCGCCATTTTTTCCAAGCCATTACCATGTGACCCCGACAGAAGCGGAAGGAATAGCAAGAGTCACTGGGGTCATTTTGCTGGAGGATAGATTGTTCCTTCCGTAAAGAACAACGTACCCCAGAAAAGATGTTGCCAAGAATAGTGACGAGATCCATGACTAGAACCGCAGGAAATGAGGTGTGCTTCCTACCCTCTCCCTTGGTTCTAGATCTGTCGTTATTTTTTAGGAGAGATGTCGACTCAAAAGAGTTTGACTTGTGAGATGAAGATCTCCTAAGTAGAGACCATGTTAGGGCTTGTGCCATAAATATTTGATGTCTTCAACCTCTCCTCTCTTCTTGGGAAGATGGTGGACTTATTTTCGTGAAGAGAAATGGTCTAGTGAGGGTGAATAAGGGAGGAGGAAGTTCTGTATATAACTTTGAATAAATGTCTAAAGGAAGAATATTAACCGATGTTGTTCATCTTGCTTTAAAATGCATGCAGAAATCTATATTCTGTACGCAACGAACTTCAAGGCCGTTTTCGGGTATGATACAGCCAGATCTGGGCTTTCAACTAAACACTAAAGTCGTTGCCCTTGGAAAGACCTTTCCAACGTGTGGTTACCTGTTTTCGTACGAGTCATGTAGACTCAGGAATGTCTAGTCGAAGTTGCTGCACAGTCATGTCTTGTGTACATATGGTTCTCGGGTTAATATAGAACTGGGTTTGAACTTGGTAGGGAAGTCATAGTAGATTAATGCTGAGGTTTGCATGTGGTTTGCTAAACTTAAACTATTGGTGATTTTTCTAAACAAATGATTGATGGGATTTAGTTGATAGACCCTTATGTAAAAAAATGGTTTGGTGGAACACGATTGTAACAATGGTTCGAAGGAGGTCAACACACAAATGATTTGGGTAAGCTAGATAAAAAATAAATTGAAACGTTGATTGAACAAATCATATTCCTGTGGAAGCATAATGGATTGTGAGGAATTGGATGAGGTTAATGCTTGACCATGTGATATGATAATTAGTTGAATGTGTATAATAATCCACTGCTTAGAGTTGAGTCTCCCTATGGGTAGCAGCGTGGGATTGGTATGTTGTGTAAGGTGGATTGCCACCTGTGTAAATAAAGAACACTTGTGTGGTATGGAAATGTGGATGGGTTGGAAATGCGTACAGGTTTGCTGCACAGGAACGCGGTGTTGATAAGGGACTCGGTGTGGAGCCCTTTCATGTTATTGGGCACAGGATGTAAATAATAAAAAGGGACTATGTTTGGAGCTCTTATATTTGAAATGCATACGGTGTGAGTTAACACGCAGTGTCATATTCCCATGTTAAGGATAGTGTGGCAGGTCTACGGGCTTGTTAGTCATCACACAGACCAGAGTTTTAAGATAGACCTTTGACGGTTGGGCTTGGTCCTCGGTGCTCATTCCTGGGGCTCCTTTTGTAACATCCCAATTCCAACTAGACCCCTATAAGTGGTTTTGTCATAACAGAACCCTAGGAAACCCAAGAATTGAAGTCTATCGACCAAGATTTCGAGTCACGGGTTGGTCACGCCCGTAACCGACATGTCACGCCCGTGACCTAGGGCGTGACCCCTTCGACGATCGTCGATCTCAGGAAGACGATTGGCGAACTCAGCATTTGCAACCCGGGCCTGTCACGGCCGTGACCGACATTCACGCCCGTGATATAGGGCGTGACCCCCTTCGACGATCTTCGATCTCAGGAAGACGATCGGCGAGCGCAGAATTTGAAACCCGGGCCTGTCACGCCCGTGACCGACACGTCACGCCCGTGACCTAGGGCGTGACCCCTTCGACGATTGTTGATCTCAGCAAGAAGATCGATGAACTCAGAGTTTCCACCTGGGCCTGTCACGCTCGTGAACCGACATGTCACGCCCGTGACCTAGGGCATGACCACCCCTTCGATGATCGTCGATCTCAAGAAGACGATCGACGAACGCAGGCTTTTCAACCCGGCCCGTCACGCCCGTGACCTACACATCACTCCCTTTACCTACGAATCATGCCCGTGACCTACGCGTCACGCCCGTGACCTAGCCCGTGACCTACGTGTCAAGCCTGTGACAAAGGCCGAAACGTCAGCCAGGCTAGAAATTTCTGTAACCCAAGCCACAATTAACTCTGATTATGGGGAGTTACTGTAAGAACCCCTTTTTTTCTTTTAAAACACCGGGGTCTTAGGCCTAGAACCGCCACTTTGCGGTGACACCTTCACGCCCTGATGGGTAATCACCACAAAGCGCCGATTCTTCCGGCCAATTCGATCACAGAATGGTAGCACAATAAAGAAGTAAAAGCAAGTTCACTGGAATCACATGTATAGAAAATAAAACTCCACGAAGGGAGTGTCCACAGAATAATACATCGGAGTAATAGAATATGGTCTTATGCCCGGTACATCATGTCCTCACTACAAATCTCTCATGCGGAAGCAAAAACAAACATCTACTCAAGGTCGAGACTCACGGTCCCGGCTGTATGAACTCCAGAGCTAGACTGCCCATCTCCAAGCTCACCGGTCTCTGGGGCTGCTCCTCCATGCTGGGCTCCACGATCCCCTAAATGAGGCGGTTCGAAAACCGTTAGTCATAAAGACTAAGCCCTATCATCCCCTACCCCTTCCCCCATTGCTCCTAGGTACCGAGCGGAGAGGAAGAAAGGGAAGGACATGAAGGTGGAGATTAAATCAATGGCACAGGTGGTAGCGGAACTAATCTAGCAATTCTATAATAAATATGATAGAAACAGAAAGTAGGAAAAGTAACCTTAACTTATGTGTAGAAGCGCATAAGCCAAGGGATCTTCTGCAAAGCTCTCATTGTATAGAGTGTCCCATACCACTTATACGTTGGGGTGTCAGTTATCAAACAACAGCATATATATATTGAATTTAACCTTAATTTATAAACTTGCCCACACAAGCTTATAGACAAAGGGGTCATTTTGCAGGTCCTAATGTATAAGCGTCCCATACCACTTATACTTTAGGTGTCAGGGTTAAATGAATCGATTATGCTATGACATTCAAGTGGGTATGATGAAACATGCAAGTGCAACTCACACACCCGACTCTGTGCCCAAAGACCTTTTGTTCCCCCTTTCAGAGCCGTTACCTCCCAGGATACCTCCGTATTGGCAGACAGAAGCGGTGGGTTGGGCCTCACCCACCTCTAAACCAGTAAAGCACTACCGGTCATACCTATCGTACGCCTTCAACGCTTGGTGCACTAAGCGGACTCCTGCGTACTCTTACTGGCTGGCGCACCGGACTTCTGTTGGCGAAGTGCTAACCACACTTGCCGAGTCAGCATATTGGCGTCGGTGTATCGACCCTTCAATACCGAAGACCCACCACCTTAATTTTCTTTCCTTTTATGCACATGCAAGTTTAATCGTAATCAACCAAAAACCGAGATTAATCTCCCCGGACCAACACGTCCGTCTGTTAACCAAACGAGTCGAAGCTCCCCGGACCATTCCGTCCGTCTCTTAACCAACCGAGCCGAAGCTCCTCGGACCATTCCGTCTGTCTCTTAACTAACCGAGCCGAAGCTCCCTACCATCTTCCATTTCTAACGGTGTTTGTGAAAAGTGCAACCCTAATTACTAAGTTACTCCTGTCAGTTTGTTATTACAGTTTACGTTAACCTAGGACTGCCCCAGGCACTCCCCGTGAAGGGCTCTCAAAGGGCACTAGGAACTATGATGGTACCTGAAACCCATCGTTCCCTTTCGCAAGACACTTATTGTTATTGGTTGATTCCCTTTACCCATTCCCTTCTCATATTACGATAGGCTAACCTAGGGTGATTTTTAACCTTCGTCTCTTCGAGGAAGACGATCTTTCGTCGAACCCGAGCACCTCTTAACTCTAGCTATCGCCACTTCTCACTATTCTTCATTTCATTATTTTGCGATATCATCCACATCTATCCACCTAGACAAAACGACTAACTCCAACCACTATCTCAGATAATGTCCTATTGCAATTTAACAATATGTTATATGCAGACCAACCTTGACTATATGTCGAACCGGTTAGGCAATGATCCAATACTCATCCAAATTCCCTAAATTATTTACTGGAGACTTATCATGATAAAATTACCCTAAATCCAGAAAATTGTAATTTTCCTAATTTACCTGGCATTTAATTAATTTCCTCAAAAATTCCAAGGGCTACTGGTTTGAACATGAACTACCCTAAGTTCTCATGCAAGATATCCAACAAAATTATAATAAATAGAATGTTATCTCAATATTGTAAATCCAAAGTATCATAATTTTTCTATCATCAAAAAGGCACTAAAACCATTTTAGTAATATCTTCTTTATTTCGTTATTTGCGAATCAAGTACAAAGAATATTCTTACAAAAATTATAAATAAAATATACTATGCATATAATGGCCTGAAAGTCTCAATTTCTAAGCCTCATAATTTTTCAACAGAAATATCATCCATAATTAATTTTTAAACCACAAAAGCCCTTTTTAACATTTGTGAAGGAAGTACTAGATTTACTAGACTCAAAATTATACAAAAATTCAGGAGCAATCATTCTGACATAAAACATTTTCTTCCAAGATTTCATGGGATTTCAATAAACAGAAAGATCCAAATAATTAAAACATCAATAAGGGCTATAATCAACTTTACAAATGAAGTGCTGGGAATAAACATCATAAAATTCCAGTAAAATTGCTATAGATTCTACCCACTCCAAAACTTACTCTACCTGAGTTTCACAATTTTTAGATAATGTTTAGTGATAGATTGTGCTTAATTAGTATTTTACCCTAAATCTAAGGTTAGGGTTTTGAGGTATCTACTCGTCTCAAAGCCATCCAAGATTCCATCCAGATGATTCTTATCATGTTAACGTCAACTCTACAGAGTTTCAAGAAAATACAAGAGCAATTGCCCTCATGTCCTTCACAACCATCACAACCCTCCATTTAGTGTTTGAGTTCTGATCCTCAGGTATACCAACCCTAAACCACACAATTTTCTCCAAGTGGGTTATAATAACCCTTCCAAGTCAGTGTCGAAATATCAGCCTCAGTTGAGGTGATTTAACCGTTCCAACCTCTAGTGCACTTTTTACTAAAAAATGCCTCATTATTGCCTAGTTAAGAATTGGTGACTCCCTATCCAAAACTCATCCAAATGAGTTAAAAATTTGTACAGAACTAGGTTTTATAGCCAGGGACCACTCATCAAAATTTGGGAGGGTTTGCAGGTCATTTGACCACTTAAATAATTCCTCTAACTTTATTAAATTAAAACAAAAACTTTAGGAAAAGTATCTCCAAAAATTCCCATTTTTGGACAGCCTCCAGAAACGGCTATGGGTAACCTCCTGCCCAAATTTCAGGTCATTTGAACAAAGGATGAAGCGTGGCATTCATTTTAGTTCCTGCCAACCTCTAGGTTTAGACCCCACTAAAACGGATGCTGCGGTCAAACCGCTTACCCAAACGAGTTGAAATAAATTTTAAATAAATCTAGACTCGAAGGGCTACAACTTGTCGTGACTGGCTATTTTTCCTAAATCGGCCTCTAAGTGCCTCATTTTATCAATATCAAAATGACCCATTTAATATATATCTACCATATATATTATATACTTAATTTTATATTATAAAAATATCTTTACTGTTCATCTTCCGTACCAAACAGAACCCGTAACAGCACTCAGAAAAAATACATTTCCTGTGTAACACCCCGAAACTCAAAAGAGGGACGGGTGATGTTTTAAGCCCAGTTTGGGTTTTGGAGCACGTGTCACGGGCGTGTCACGGGCGTATCACGGGCGTGATACAGGCGTGTTCGGCCTCGGGTCGTGCGGTCGACGCTTTGGCGGTCGACGCTAGTCGAGTCGTAGAACACGGCCTAGGACACGGGCGTGTCCCAGGCCGTGTCACTCCAGGGATTCTGCAAGTGTGGTACACGGGCCGTGACACGGGCACAAACACGGGCGTGTCAAATTTGACACGGGCGTGTCTGATGCCGTGTCACAAGGCCGTGTACCTCTCTGACTGCGAAATGTTGGTCGATTGCACACGGGGGGTGTGACAAGGGTCCGGACACAGGCGTGTCGCAGGTGACACGGGCGTGTCGGAGGCCGTGTCAAAGGCCGTGTGCTGGTTTTTCGACTCGATCGAGACAGCGAGTGGGTAACACGGCCTGGCACACGGCCGTGTTGTAACCCGTGTTCGGCCCAGTTTTTGTAATTTTAGGCCGAATCGTGGCCGTCCGTTTCTTTGGGATGAGATCCAACGGCTGGGGGCTAGATCTGAGGGATTAAACTCGGGAATAGGGCTTGAAACCCTCACTTTTCTCCTATCTTTATCTCTCTTGATTCTAGAGAGAAGGGAGAGTAAGGAGGAGGAAGAAGGCCAAGATCCGGCCGCCGGCGAAGCTTCGGAGGTCCGTTTCGCGAGCAGAGTTCAGATCCGCGAAGGTGGGAGCGTTGCGTTGGTTTCCAACCGAGCAAATCTTCTCCATGGCTAGGAAGAGGGGACGGAAGGTAACGACACTTCTCCTCTCGGTTTTTAGGATTTAAGATGCATGAATAACATCCCCTTCCTTTCGTATTTTGAGCACCGAAATATCTCAAATGAGAGGGATTCGTGTAGCCTAAGTTCAAGAGGAACCTCCGGGTTGAGTATGTTCATCCCGGCATGCTTTGCATTAAAGATCCGCTCCGTTAGCAGATTAGGCATTGTGGGTGAAGCCGTGGTCGCGACCGTTAGTCCGACCCGGTGATGTTGTATAGCGAGCTTCGGGGATTCGGTAGAAATTCGTTGCGGCAATACGCCATTGTATGTATGCGTTTTCCCCCTTATATTTGAGTGAGTACTCGTGGTCGGAACCAGACAAGGTTAGCTCCGTGTTGTGCGGTAGATGGTTTCCTTGGAGCACGGGAAAGACACAGTGCGAATGGTGATTGGGGTGGGGAAACCTTTGTTTGTGCTGTGCAAAGGCACGGCTATGTCTCCGTGGTCGGCTGGCTATCCCGTGACGCGCAAGTCATGTGGGGGAAGTGTCCCGGCGAGACTAGCCCCTTGTGTGGACTGACGAGAATGTCGAGCGGAGGACAAGCCCGGGCAATGTGGCCATGAGCGGGTGGGGTCCAGCAAGGTTTCTTAGAATCGGTCAGTGTGAGACGGAACCCTGACGTGCAAAGTCAGAATGTGCGGGCAAGCCCCGGGGTATATGGCCCTTGTGCGGGTGGGGCCTTTGCAAGGTTCCGTGTGACGGCGTGTGTGCCGTTAGGGACATGGTGGTTCCCTTGTGTTTGCGGCTTTAAGCCAATGGGGAAACGGAAGTACCCAGTGTTTGATGTTGTGCTAGATGCATACGAGCTAGGGTGCCTTGGGTGAAACCCGGGTTGCATTCATGTTGCATAGTAGGCCCCTTTCACTTTGTACAAAACATAGAGAACATGTATGCTGTATGAGACATCCAAGCCTATTTTACCGCTTTAATATATATGCTCTTTTGGTATACGAAGTGCTAACTTGCAGGTGGAGTGGTACCCCGGTGTCCGTTAGGGACGGCCGGGAGGAGATGTGTTTGTTACACAGTAGAGGTCAGCCTTTGCTGACCCACGTTACTTCAAATCCTTACAGGGCAAGGTTCGCATGCAGGAGCTAGCGCGCCGGGCGAAAAGCCCTAAACCTCATGAAGTGTTGCTGTGCTTGGATTTTCCTTTTGTGTTTGCTACTCTTGTTATGTTTATGTCCGGCTTGCATGCCGAGGTAGCCTAGGAGTGCTTGACACATTTATATTTTTGGACTATTATTGTGTAAGGCCTTAAGGCCATTTGATACTCTATCGTTAGTGGATAACTTCTGTCGGTTAATGTTCCGTTTCCGCTGTGTTTGTCTGGAGTTTTGAGATTGGGTAGTTTTCATATCATCTTTTAATACTAAAGCTGTGGTGTCCGTATGTTGTGGGGCCCCGGCCGGACCCATATTATATGGTCTTTACAGGGGAGGTGTTACAATTTGGTATCAGAGCCAGGTTCGCGTTCCAATGAGAAGTTTCGTGGTCGAAAGTATAAGTCGAGTCGCGTATAAGAAGTTATCCACATAGGAGTATCGCGGGACCATGAGTGTCCTTATGTTCGAGTCATGCAATTAGAGACTGATTTGTGTTTTCTTGCTTGTGTTTAGAGTGCAAGCAACGAGGCTGGGACCTCAAGGCCAAGAGAAGAGCTCTCGGCAAGTAGTGCGACTGCGCAAGGTCCGTTAGGGATGGGGTTCACACCGGCCGACTTCTGCCATATGCTTGCAGAAGCGATGGTGGCGGCCCAAGCGGCAGCGACAACACAAGTAGCAGCTCCCGTTGCTCAGGTAGCAACTCCTGCTACCCCGATCACGGCAGCGACCGTGCCGGTTGAGGAGGCCAGGCGGGCGGAGCCGCAGGCCGAGAGAGTGGTTGTCGGGCAGGGGGACCGGCAGATGAAGTACTTTCTGAGCTTCCACCCTCCAACCTTCAAGGGAATCGGCACGCCCACAGATGCAGAGGATTGGTGGGCTAGAATTCAGGAGCTTCTGATGGTGGAAGAGGCGCCCGAAGAGAAAAAGGCAGAGTTCGCAGCCTTTATGTTGGAGGGAGATGCCAAGTTATGGTTGGTGAGCCACAGTGGCCGGCAATTTCTAGGACGCACACCGTCCATTGAGGAATTTGGGAATGCCTTCCTGAAGAAGTACATTCCCGCCTCAACGAGGTTAGCCCTCCAGAGGCAGTTCCTACATCTGGTGCAGCGAGACAAGTCAGTGGATGAGTATGTTCAGGAATTTACTCGCTTGGGTCGTTATGCAGGGACGACCATGGCAGACGATGAAGAGAGGGACAATCTCTTCTATCATGGACTGAGGGAGAATCTAAGACAACCCCTCATATCGATGAAACATGCGGGTTTCAACGAATTGGTGAAGGCGGCCCGAATTTTGGAGAGTGACATGGAGCGATCCCAGCGTCGCAAGGGTTTCACACCCAAACAGGGGGAGGAGAAGAAGCCTGCTCAGTCCCATGGAAAGGCGGAAGGGAGCCGATGGAAGAAGAAGCCTTCCCCATATAAGTAGGGCGAGAAAAGTAATTGGACATCCGGAGGGTCACGCTCTAAGGGCCCTCAGATGTGCTATAGTTGTGGCAAGCCGGGCCATATAGCAAGATTTTGTACCCAAGGGGCGCTGATCAAGAGCCAAGGCAGGAGCAAACCGTACGCTCCGGACCTAGTGCAGCAGAGAAGGGGAAAATGGCGGAGTCGAGTGCTTCCCGGTTTCAACCAGTGCAGCCAAGGGCCTACAACCTTGGGCAGCAGGAAGCAATCCGCCAAATCGATGTGGTGATAGGTATGAGAGTTCAACCTGCATCGTAGATTTCTTCCTTTCAAGTTTTTTTTTATGTTGTTGCATGTGTGTAGGATTTGTAATGGTATCTGGGTACCCCGCTAGGGTACTCTTTGATACGGGAGCGTCGCACTCCTTCCTTGCAGAAGGCTTTATCCGGAGGATCGGAGTGGAGTCTTTCTCGACGGACTCCTAGTTGAAAGTGCGCATGCCCAATGGGTCATCTATGACTACCAGGGCTAGGGGCCGGATTTGTTGGAGTCTTGAGGGAGTTGACATCTTATTGGTAGCGGCGATCTTGCCATTGTCCGAGTTCGATGTGATTTTGGGGATGGATTGGCTAGCGGAGCAGCGTGACAGTATCGACTGTTTGTCCAAGGTGGTAACCCTGAGGGGCGTGGGGCAAGCGGAAGTCAAGTTTGAAGGCCTGCATGGAGTGGCATGTTCCCTAGTTTCGGCACTTCAGTTAGTGCGAGGTGTTAACCAGGGAGCTGTAGCTCTAGTAGCGTTGTTGGAGGTTAGCCTTTCCAGGCTGTCTCTTGGAGAAGTGCCCGTAGTGGCGGAGTTTGGAGATGTTTTTCCCGAGGAGTTACCGGGAGCACCTCCTCGGCGAGAGATTGATTTCTCCATCGAGTTGGTGCCCGAGGCTAGACCAGTGTCGCGTCCACCCTTCAGGATGGCACCAAAGGAGTTGGCCGAGCTCAAGGTTTAGTTCCAGGAGCTTTTGGAGCAAGGGTATATCAGGCCCAGCTCTTCACCGTGGAGTGCGCCGGTGTTATTTGTGAAGAAGAAGGACGGTAGTATGCGTTTGTGCATAGACTACCGAGAGTTGAACAAATTGACTGTCAAGAATAAGTATCTGATTCCCTGGATAGACGATCTCTTCGACCAGTTGGTGGGGTCGGTGGTGTACTCCAAGTTGGACCGGAAGTCCGGATATTATCAGTTGCGGATTCGTGATGAAGACATACCCAAGACCGCGTTTGGTACGAGGTATGGTCATTTTGAGTTCTCGGTGATGCCGTTCGGGCTGACGAACGCGCCGTCCGTGTTCATGGACTTGATGAACCGAGTGTTTCGCGAATATTTGGACTGGTTCGTAGTCGTCTTTATCGATGACATATTGGTGTATTCCAAGTCAGAAGCGGAGCACGAGTCGCACTTGCGGATAGTGTTACAAGTGTTGAGAGAGAACCAGCTCTATGCGAAGTTCTCGAAATGCGAGTTTTGGTTGGAGAAGGTGGCGTTTTTGGGCCATGTAATCAGTGGGGATGGGGTGGCGGTGGATCCAACGAAAGTAGAAGCCATCAGAGAGTGGCCAGTTTTGAGGACCGTGGAGGAAGTCCGAAGTTTTCTTGGACTAGCCGGGTACTACCGAAGGTTTGTGGAAAACTTTTCGCGGATAGCTCTACCCCTCACTTCACTAACTCGCAAGGATCAGAAGTTTGTATGGACTCAAGAGTGCAAACAGGCGTTTGAAACCCTGAAGGAAAGGCTAATGACGGCGCCGATCCTATGTCTACCAAAGGGACCGAAGGGTTCCAGATTTTCAGCGACGCATCCGGATGCGGTTTAGGGTGCGTGTTGGTGCAGCATGGTAGCGTGATAGCTTTTGGGTCGGGGCAGCTGAAGCCTCATGAGAGAAATTACACCGTCCATGATTTGGAGTTGGCGGCGGTAATTTTTGCTTTGAAGTTGTGGAGGCACTACGTTTATGGTGCAAAGGTGGAGATCTTCACGGACCACAAGAGTCTAAAGTATCTCCTAGATCAGAAGGACCTAAATATGCGGCAGCGCAGGTGGGTCGAGTTCCTTGGGGACTATGAGGTGGCAATTCAGTACACGCCAGGGAAAGCCAATGTGGTGGCAGATGCTTTGAGTAGGAAATACTCGGGGCAAGGAAATTGGATTGAATCTCACGATGAGCGGTTAAGGCGGGACTGGGAGTCCCTTGGTTTGGAATGTGTGGCAAGAGGCGAGTCTAGCATGGCTCGACTAAATTGGATTGAGATGCAGAGTGACTTATGCGATCGTATTCGGGAAGCGACCCGTGTAGATGCGGAGTTCCAACCTTTCGTGGAGGAAGCTCTAAAGGGCGAGGGTAGCGCCTGGGAGATGGCTGATGGGATTCTGAGGAAGGGCAGAAGGATTTGTGTACCGCAGTTCGGCAAGCTCCGCGAGGAGTTGATGTTTGAGGCCCACTTCACTAAGTACTCCATTCACCCGGGCAGTACAAAGATGTACTTGGATTTGAAGAAGTCCTATTGGTGGCCTGGGATGAAGCGGGACGTAGCTTTGTGTGTGAGTCGGTGCCAAACTTGTGCCTTGGTGAAGGCCGAGTGTCAGAAGCTGGGCGGGTTCTTGAAGCCTCTTCCAATCCCCGAATGGAAATTTGATGACATCTCCATGGATTTTGTGCATGGGTTGCCTAGATCGCTGCAGGGTAATGATGCCATTTGGGTGATTGTTGACCGCTTGACCTAAGTGGCACATTTCATCCCAAACCGGAAGGAGGACGGTGTGGAAAAGTTGGTAGAGTTGTACGTCCGCAATATTGTACAACTTCATGGGATTCCGAAGAGTATAGTCAGCGACCGGGATGGACGTTTCACGTCTAAGGATTGGCGGTTGGTGCAGAAGAGCTTGGGCACAAAACTCAAGTTCAGTACGGCTTTTCATCCTCAAACTGATGGGCAAACTGAGAGAACGAACCGTACTTTGGAAGATATGCTAAGGATGTGTACTCTCGACTTCGGCAAGAAGTGGGAGGATCACCTCTTCATGGTGGAGTTTGCGTATAACAATAGTTACCAAGCTAGTATCAAGATGGCGCCATACGAAGCTCTGTATGGGAGGCGGTGTCGAACACCGATGTCTTGGACAGAGGCGGGAGACACCAAGCTTTTGTGGAAAGAAGTGGTAGCCGACACTAGTGAGCTAGTGCGGACCATCCAAGAGCGCATGAAGGTAGCTCAAGATCGGCAGTCGAAGTATTTCAATGCTCGCCACAGGCATGTGGAATTCGCTGTGGGCGACTGGGTGTATCTTAAGATCAAGCCGTTCAAAGGCGTTTCGCGAATTCGCCGACTCAAGAAGCTGAGTCCGAGATTTTTGGGACCATTCAAGGTCATCGAGCGAGTGGGAGAGGCAGCGTACCGATTGGCGTTGTCCACAGAGCTAAGTGGATTGCATGACGTTTTTCACGTCTCCATCCTGAGGAAAGCATTGTTAGAAGCCAGCGTGGTGATTGATCCGACGGCGGTGCCAGTAGAGGAAGACTTGAGGACGCGAGTTCGTCCAATCAGGATAGAGGACTCAGAGGTTCGGCAATTGCGGAACAAGGAGGTAAGAATCGTAAAGGTCCGTTGGGACAACTGTGGTTGCGAGGAGCTCTCATGGGAGCGAGAGCAGGCCATGCTGGAGGAGTACCCCGAGCTTTTCTCCTCAGGTACTGTTTAGTTTTGTTTACCTTCCATGTTTTAAATTTCGGGACGAAATTCTTTTAAGGGGGAGAGAGTTGTAACACCCCGAAACTCAAAAGAGGGATGGGTGATGTTTTAAGCCCAGTTTGGGTTTTGGAGCAGGTGTCACGGGCGTGTCACGGGCGTGTCACGGGCGTGTCACGGGCGTGACACAGGCGTGTTCGGCCTCGGGTCGTGCGGCCGACGCTTTGGCGGTCGACGCTAGTCGAGTCGTAGAACACGGCCTAGGACACGGGCATGTCCCAGGCCGTGTCACTCTAGGGATTCTGCAAGTGTGGTACACGGGCCGTGACACGGGCACAAACACGGGCGTGTCAAATTTGACACGGGCATGTCTGATGCTGTGTCACAAGGCCGTGTACCTCTCTGACTGCGAAATGTTGGTCGATTGCACACGGGGGGCGTGACACGGGTCCCGACACGGGCGTGTCGCAGGTGACACGGGCGTTTCGGAGGCCGTGTCAAAGGCCGTGTGCTGGTTTTTTCGACTCGATCGAGACGGCGAGTGGGTAACACGGCCTGGCACACGGCCGTGTTGCAACCCGTGTTCGGCCCAGTTTTTGTAATTTTAGGCCGAATCGTGGCCGTCCGTTTCTTTGGGATGAGATCCAACGGCTGGGGGCTAGATCTGAGGGATTAAACTCGGGAATAGGGTTTGAAACCCTCACTTTTCTCCTATCTTTATCTCTCTTGATTCTAGAGAGAAGGGAGAGCAAGGAGGAGGAAGAAGGCCAAGATCCGGCCGCCGGCGAAGCTTCGGAGGTCCATTTCGCGAGCAGAGTTCAGATCTGCGAAGGTGGGAGCGTTGCGTTGGTTTCTAACCGAGCAAATCTTCTCCATGGCTAGGAAGAGGGGACGGAAGGTAACGACACTTCTCCTCTCGGTTTTTAGGATTTAGGATGCATGAATAGCATCCCCTTCCTTTCGTATTTTGAGCACCGAATCTCTCAAATGAGAGGGATTCGTGTAGCCTAGGTTCAAGAGGAACCTCCGGGTTGAGTATGTTCATCCCGGCATGCTTTGCATTAGAGATCCGCTCCGTTAGCGGATTAGGCATTATGGGTGAAGCCGTGGTCGCGACCGTTAGTCCGACCCGGTGATGTTGCATAGCGAGCTTCGGGGATTCGGTAGAAATCCGTTGCGGCAATACGCCGTTTTATGTATGCGTTTTCCCCCTTATATTTGAGTGAGTACTTGTGGTCGGAACCGGACAAGGTTAGCTCCGTGTTATGCGGTAGATGGTTTCCTTGGAGCACGGGAAAGACACAGTGCGAATGGTGATTGGGGTGGGGAAACCTTTGTTTGTGCTGTGCAAAGGCGCGGCTATGTCTCTGTGGTCGGCTGGCTATCCCATGACGCCCAAGTCATGTGGGGGAAGTGTCCCGGCGAGACTAGCCCCTTGTGTGGACTGACGAGAATGTCGAGCGGAGGACAAGCCCGGGCAATGTGGCCATGAGCGGGTGGGGTCCAGCAAGGCTTCTTAGAATCGGTCAGTGTGAGACGGAACCCTGACGTGCGAAGTCAGAATGTGCGGGCAAGCCCCGGGGTATATGGCCCTTGTGCGGGTGGGGCCTTTGCAAGGTTCCGTGTGACGGCGTGTGTGCCGTTAGGGACATGGTGGTTCCCTTGTGTTTGCGGCTTTAAGCCAATGGGGAAACGGAAGTACCCAGTGTTTGATGTTGTGCTAGATGCATACGAGCTAGAGTGCCTTGGGTGAAACCCGGGTTGCATTCATGTTGCATAGTAGGCCCCTTTCACTTTGTACAAACCTTAGAGAACATGTATGCTGTATGAGACATCCAAGCCTGTTTTACCGCTTTAATATATATGCTCTTTTGGTATACGAAGTGCTAACTTGCAGGTGGAGTGGTACCCCGGGGTCCGTTAGGGACGGCCGGGAGGAGATGTGTTTATTACACAGTAGAGGTCAGCCTTTGCTGACCCACGTTACTTCAAATCCTTACAGGGCAAGGTTCGCATGCAGGAGCTAGCGCGCCGGGCGAAAAGCCCTAAGCCTCATGAAGTGTTGCTGTGCTTGGATTTTCCTTCTGTGTTTGCTACTCTTGTTATGTTTATGTCCGGCTTGCATGCCGAGGTAGCCTAGGAGTGCTTGGCACATTTATATTTTTGGACTATTATTGTGTAAGGCCTTAAGGCCATTTGATACTCTATCGTTAGTGGATAACTTCTGTTGGTTAATGTTCCATTTCCGCTGTGTTTGTCTGGAGTTTTGAGATTGGGTAGTTTTCATATCATCTTTTAATACTAAAGCTGTGGCGTCCGTATGTTGTGGGTCCCCGGCCGGACCCATATTATATGGTATTTACAGGGGAGGTGTTACATCCTGTAGCTCTTTCGTGATCTATCGCCGGCCGTTCGGTCACTTCCCTGGCCAGCCACCACCACCACCACCTCCGTCGAGGCGATGGCTATCGGTTGACGGTGGTTTGACCGCCGGAGGTGGCGGTTTCCGGCGTACCCGAAAAATATATTTTTCATGGTTTTCCATGAAAACGTGAGATAGGTCCGGCTCGTTTTAACACGAATTTCATTTCTAAGATCCTAAGATCTACCCAAAAGAGAAGAAGTAGAGGAGGACCTTGTTCGCGGTTTTGAGGCAAGATGAACGTCGGATTGTCATGGCACAGTGGTGGCGTTCCCGAACTTCTCCTACAGCAAGAGCAGAAACCTGAATTCGTTTGGTGAAGAGTGTTGGTACCCTAGTTTTGATTTGAGTTTAGTCTTTTCATTTAGTTTCTTGATCCAAGATTTATCTATGGTCAAAGGTTAGTTGTTTAGTTAGATTGCTCTAGTTGTAGAGTTGTCACTTATCCAGATGAAAATTTGGTTAAGTTGTTTTTGGTTCGACTATGGTCGAACGCCGCTTGACTATCGTCTATCAACTGTTCGATGATCGTCTATCAGTTGGTCGACTATCATCAGTCAGCAGATCGTCTATCTCTGAGTTAGATCAACTCTTGTTAGCTCGACGATCTGTGGTATCTGCCTCGTCGATCGTCGAACCCTGCTCGACTTTTTTGACCAAACAGATTTCTTGATAGTTCGACTATCTGCCTTGGATAGTTCAACTATCTGATAGCTCGACTATCTGTTTGATAGGTCGACTATCTGTTCTGTTTGATAGTTCGACTATCTTCCTTGATAGTTCAACTATCTGATAGCTCGACTATCTGTTTGATAGGTCGACTATCTATTTTGTCTGATAGCTCGACTATCTGTTTGATAGGTCGACTATGTATTTTGTTTGATAGTTCGACTATCTGCTTTGATAGTTCAACTATCTGATAGTTCGACTATCTGCTTGGATAGTTCAACTATATGATAGCTCGACTATCTATTTGATAGGTCTACTATATGTTCTGTTTGATAGTTCGACTATCTGCCTTGATAGTTCAACTATCTGATAGCTCGAATATCTGTTTGATAGGTCGACTATCTGTTTTGCTTGATAGTTCGACTATCTGCCTTGATAGTTCAACTATTTGATAGCTCGACTATCTGTTCTGATAGTTCGACTATTTGCTGTGGTAGTTCGACTATCTTCTTTGATAGTTCGACTATCTGTATCGTTCGACTATCTGTTCTGATATGTCGACAATCTATGTGCTTCGGTCGACGATCTCCGAGGGTCATTCGACGTTCTTCTGTCTATCTTTAGTAATTTTGTACTCCTGTTATTTGATTTATTTCCTATCTGCATGGCATATTTTATAAAAGATTATTTCAGTGATTTTATGCTATCATTTCTAAGCCATACTTACTTCTTTCTTTATGCATAAGTCAAGCTTTTCTCTGACAAAGTTGTTTGTCTTATTAGTTGAAATATCTTTTTTGCTTTATTCTGCCATGCTGTCCTTTATAGCCGTTAGACACAAAAGTCTTCTCTGGCCGTAAAGAGTTTTGTCTGATGTGACTTTCTTTAGTACTCCTTTTATCAGATTTCATTTGCAGCTTCTTAGAAAGCGTTATCACTTTATAGCATGTCGGCCTATAGGATATGTTTTTTTTTGTGCTTTTTGCAACCCAGATTGCAGATCTCAGAAGAAGACAAAGTTCAAACAAAGATTAGAGCCGTTGCAAAGGCCAATATATAAAGTGCTTTCAAAAGACAACAACAACACACAGATATACAAAGATAATAAAGAAATATACAGCTCTCAGTCATTGATACATTCAACTGAGAAGATAATCCATCTTCAACTCTCTCTTCTTCAATCCTGAGTTAATCCTGCTGCCAGGAACATTCACTCAGAGTCTCTAGAAGAAGAAGAAGAAGAAGAAGAAAGAAAAGCTATAGAAGAAGAACAATCATTCTACAATCAAGAGTCTTCTTCAAGCTGCTCCTTCAAGAACTTCAAGATAGCTCTCTGTCACAAGTTCAGAAGAGTTCCTGCACCCTGAAGCAAGACTTTTTCCTGGATATTCTCTAATCCAGGGGGAGCCTTGATTCTTTAGAGCTTTCTAGCTCTGTGGAATCCACTAGCTTCTCTAATCTGTTTTAACAATAGAGAAGAAACTTTAACTCTCTCAACCTCCTGTATAAAGGGTTATTACTCCCTTCAAAAGTGAACCTTGGTGGTAGGGCATGTTGGAACACCCTATTACTATTTGGGTCAGGATGACTATATTTCTATAGGGATTTTGTGTTGTGACCTCCTTGTTGTTATAAAGGTCACATAAGTTAGTTAGAGTCGCCTTCAGCTCGACGCAGAGTCGACCTCAGCTCGACGCTGAGTCGACCTCAGCTCGACGTGGAGTCGACCTCAGCTCGACGTTCCGTCAAGCCCAGTTCTGCTTTCTGAAACCACTCTCTGGCCGACGTGTGTCGTGCTCAGATCGACGTTTTATTGTGAGCTCGACGTTTTCCAGGCTCCCGTCAGTTTTGAATAGGAATTCAAATTCCTTCTGTCAGAACAATTAATGTTGAAGATTTATTGGCCGTTACAGCAAATCTGGTGCATGGCTCAAGGAATTTTCTAAGGAATTTTTGTCTGACACTTCCTTTTGAGACATGGACATTTAAGGAAAGAATTTAATGCTTGCAGCCAACGGCTATCAAAGACTCAGAAGAAGAATACAGAGATATTATTCTATCAGTCAACAGAGAACCACAGGACTTCTTCTTCTTGCTCTCTGTGATATTCATTCAAGCTTACACACAGGAATTCTGATTGCTTCAGACACAACCATCCAACTTGTTTGGATCATCTTTTGCTGGAGCAGATCAGATCATTGAAGACCTGTCACCCTTGTGCAAAGCTCTCCTTCCTGAACTACTTCTTGATCTCAGGGGGAGCTTTGACAACATCAACAGATCCACTTTGCTTCTCTCTACTTATTGATAGAGAAGACAACATCAGCTTTTTCTTTTTCTTTCTGTACAGGGTTTTAACTCTCTTCAAAAGTTACCTTTGGGTTTACTGAAACCTGGTCAAAAATCAGCCCTTTGGTTTGTGAGAACCTGGTCAAAAACTCTCTGGTGCTCAAGACACCTGATCAACTCATCTTGAAGTGGATTCCTATCTAGGGTGATAGAAGAGTGGACTACCCAAGATTTTGGGGAACCACTATAGCTCCTTGTGTATTCTGGTTCCTTGTTTCTTTGTGTTTTGCTTTGTGTTGTGATACTCTTCTTACTTTGATTAATTGCTATAGCACCATACACTAAGTAAATCTAAGCCTTCTCTCCATACAAGTTTTAATTTGCAAAACTATTTTAAATCACTCTATTCACCCCCCCCCCTCTAGAGTTAGGATTGATCTTATCCCTCACTTTCAATTGGTATCAGAGGGAGGTTGATCATTCATACAGGCTAACACCTGGATCAAAAGATCTCTGATAAGATCATTTCTCTCAAAAGGGTTATTTCTTTTAGTTTTACTTATCTTTAAAACTCATGGCACAAAACAAGGACTTTGCTAGCACCAGACCTCCTATGTGCAATCTCTCTAAGTTTGCACTATGGAAGGCAAGGATTAGACTTTACATGAATTCATTTGATGAGGACATCTTTAATTCTGTGTTGACAGATTGTCCAAGGCCTCCCACAGGAACAAGTACATCAGCTGTTCCTCCTCCTTCAGGAACTGATGCTGACATAAGAAAGTGGAAGGCAGCAGATGCTAAATCCATGAACATCTTGGCTCAAACCATGTCAGATGACATTTTCCAGAAAGTAGCTGAATGCAATACTGCCAAAGAGATCTGGGAAAAACTTTCAGAAATTGTATCAGGTTCTGCAGATGAAAGAAAGGATAGGAGATCCTACCTCATCACCCAGTATGAGAACTTCAAAAAGGCAGAGTCTGAGTCAGTTGCTGACATGTACAACAGACTGAGTCTAATCATCAGTGAGCTTAGATCACTAGATAAGGACATATCTCTCACTGAGATAAATGACAAGATACTGACTTGTTTCCCTAGCTCTTGGGACTCAAGAATCTGGTCAATTAAAGATGGAAGGAATGTCTGTGAGTTATCCACAGAAGCTCTTCTAGGAAAGCTCAAGAGTTATGAGCAATTCATTAAGAAGAGAGAAGAAGAGCAGAAGATATCCACACCAACTGAAAAGGTTGAGAAAACCATTGCCTTCAAGGCACAGGAAGAACAACCTAAAGAAAAGGTGTTGGGAAATGAAGAGCTTATGAGCCTACTTGTCAAAAGGTTCAATAAGCTGAACAAAAAGAACTTCAGAAGATGGTCATCCAAAGACAAAGACAAGCCAAGGTATGACAGATCCACTAATAAAGATATTATCTGTTTTGGCAACAGGAAACCAGGACACATTGTCCCCAACTGTCCAGAAAATCAAGATAAGGACAGAAGGGACAAGAAGGAAAGAAAAGATAAAAGGAAGGATAAGGAGTCAAGGAAGTACCATGACAAGCCTTCCTCCAGCAACAACAAGCACACCAGAAAAGGATTTGTGGCTAAATCCTGGAGTGACTCTGATGAGTCTGATTCATCATCCAGCTCTAGTGATGATGAGGATGATGCAGAAGAAAAAGGATTCTGCATGATGGAAATCAATGCATCTCAAAAGAATACTGATTCAGAGCTTGATGCTGACCACCTATCTGATCAGGAACTTACTGAGGATCAGGTAATAGATTCATTTGATTTTAATTCTGATGAATTTAAATCTGAGTTCAAATCTATGTGCATTGACTTGATTGAATCTCAAAAGTTAATTATAACTCTTAGAGAACAATTGATTAAATGCAAATCCATTAACTCAGATAATCTTAGACTCTTAGAAGAGTTGAAGCAGTGTGGGGAGGAGATAGCTTCATTGAAAGGTGAACTATCTAAGGCCAAACAATTTGAAGAAACCCTCAATGGGAGAAGTATCAAATTAATGGACATCACAAGTACAGTGAACTCAAGATTGAATGGTTCACTGGGCTTGGGTGCTTCATCCAGCCAACCCATAGTGCTGACAACTCCAATCAAATTTACCAGTGACAAAGGTAAAGGAGTCTTGATAGTGGCTAAGAAGAATGCTGACTTAACCCAGGAAAATGGACAAAAAGCGTCGAACGAAGCTCGACGGAGGTCGAACAGAGCTCGACGTAATCGTAAGAAAACGTCGAACTCAGGTCGACGCCTTCTACCTTCTGAACAAAGCAAGACTTCGCCGTCGAATGGAGCTCGACGCACTCACCAGAGTCCGTCGACCGAAGCTCGACGTGCGTCGAGCCAAGCTCAGAGCAAAAGTCAGTTCTCAGGGGTTAATTCAAGATTTAATTTCAGCTCCACATCTCATCACTTTTACCCTTATGCTGAATGGATAATACCTCCTAGGAGATATCATCCTGTAGGCTATAAGAGTCAACCTGAGATGTCTTTTATTTCAGAGTTTAAAGGATATCAAGAAAGGCCCAAGGTAAACTGGGTCAAAAACAATTGATTTGTTGTATGTGCAGGTAAAGACCTATCCAATTGAGAACCAGCAGTGGTACTTGGACAGTGGGTGCTCAAAGCACATGACTGGCAACAAGGAGAACCTTGTGTCCTTCAAAGCCAAACATGGACCCAAAGTAATCTTTGGAGATTCAAACTTTGGACAAACAAAAGGCTATGGCCAAGTCAAAATAGGGTCAATTACATTCAAGAAAGTGGCCTATGTGGAAGGACTAAAGCACAACTTAATCAGCATCAGCCAGCTATGTGATGCTGGTTATCAGGTTTGGTTTACCAACTCAGCATGTAATATTGCATTAAATAACAACATTGTTTTAATTGGTAATAGACAAGATAACATATATCTAGTTGATTTCAATTCATCTAAAGTAGATATTTGTTTATTTAACTCCCTTAGCAAACCTAATGAACTATGGAATAAAAGATTAGGACATGTGAAACTTAGAACCATTGCTAAGTTATCCAAAGACAACCTTGTTAGAGCACTACCTTCTGGTCCCTACAAGAAGGAAGGACTTTACAAGGCTTGTCAATTAGGCAAGCAAACTAAAAATAGTTTCAAGTCACTTAATAAGAGTGATTCACCTAGAATTTTGTACTTATTGCACATGGACCTTTTTGGACCAATTAATGTACAAAGCCTAGGAGGGAAATCTTATGCTTTAGTAGTTGTAGATGACTTCTCAAGATTCACTTGGGTGTTCTTTCTGAGAAAGAAGTTTGATAACTTCAAGATTTTGACAGATTTTCTCAAAGGCATACAGATTGAGTTCAATACTCACATTGCCCTGATCAGAAGTGATCATGGGACAGAGTTTGATTCTCTTCTTATGCTAGAGTTCTGTCAGAAGGAAGGTATCAGGCACACTTTCTCAGCTCCGAGAACTCCTCAACAAAATGGGGTAGTTGAAAGGAAAAATAGAACCCTTATTGAATCTGCCACAACATTGTTGATAGATGCTCACCTTCCTCTAACCTTTTGGGCAGAGGCTGTGAACACCTCCAACTATGTTTTGAATAGAAGCCTGATACATAAACTGAAGGGTAAGACTCCCTATGAGTTACTCAAAGGGAAGAAACCTAAAGTAAATTATTTCAAAATTTTTGGTTGCATTTGCTTCATTCACAATAATGACAAGAAATACCTAGCTAAATTTGAAGCCAAAGCTGATGAAGGAGTGTTTCTGGGATACTCCATGATTAGCAAGGCTTATAGGGTTTTTAACAAGTGCTCTAATAAAATTAAAGAATCCATGCATGTTACATTTGAAGAAACTAATATGTCTTATAAGGAGAAGGAGACTTCTACCATAAGCAATTTGCAGGAACATTCAATTTCAGAAAATCTGAAGCAGCTTACCATCACAGACAAAGATTCATTACCTTCAACAATTCAATAAGACGCTGAACTTAGTGACAATGAAGAGGAATCTCGGGTTTTGGAAAGCTCAAATGGTCAACAAATTGAAGAACCAGTTGTTGTTCCACAAGAGGAAACAACAACACAGGTTGGTGCACCATCAACACCCCTTGTTGATTTAGTAACAACAAGAGATCACCCAATTTCACAAGTAATTGGAGATATCTCAGTAGGTGTGCAAACAAGGAATCAAGTTAATCACAATATTATGCACACTTGCTTTCTTTCTCAATTTGAGCCTCAAACAATACAAGATGCAGAGCAAGATCCAAACTGGATCATTGTAATGCAAGAGGAGTTGAATCAATTTGAAAGGAATAAAGTTTGGGAATTAGTACCAAGACCAAGGAACCAGCAAATTGTTGGAACCAAATGGGTATTCAGGAACAAGTTGGATGATCAAGGAATAATTGTGAGAAACAAGGCAAGACTTGTTGCACAAGGATATTGCCAAGAAGAAGGGATTGATTATGACCAAACCTTTGCACCAGTTGCAAGGTTGGAGGCCATAAGAATCTTTCTTGCATATGCAGCTCACAAGAGATTCAAGGTATATCAGATGGATGTCAAGAGTGCATTTCTCAATGGAGACATCAAGGAAGAGGTTTATGTAAAGCAACCTCCAGGTTTTATCTCTCCAACCTCTCCTGATCATGTTTTTAAACTGCATAAAGCTTTATATGGTCTCAAGCAAGCTCCTAGAGCATGGTATGAGACCTTAGCTTGTTTTTTATTGGAAAATGATTTTAAAAGGGGTAGAGTAGACCAAACTCTCTTTATTAGAACCCATAGGTCCCATATCCTACTAGTACAAATTTATGTAGATGATATCATATTTGGGTCTACTGATTCAAACTTATGCAAAAAGTTCTCACAACTTATGCATTCAAAGTTTGAAATGAGTAGCATGGGTGAGCTTGCTTTCTTTCTAGGATTGCAAGTTAAACAACATGTGGATGGCATTTTTATTTCTCAAACCAAGTATGCAAGAGAACTGGTTAAGAAATTTGGAATGTCTAAAGCATCTTCTATGAAAACACCTATGCCTACAAATGTTGTTTTAGATGCTGATGAATCTGGAAAACCAGTTGATCAGACAAACTATAGAGCAATCATTGGCTCATTACTTTATCTAACAGCTAGTAGACCAGACATAATGTTTGCTACATGCATTTGTGCTAGATTCCAAGTAAGCCCTAGAGAGTCCCACCTCACATTAGTTAAGAGGATTCTTAGGTATGTAAAAAGTTGTCCTAATCTAGGTCTCTGGTATCCACATGACTCAGGATTTGATCTAACTGGATTTTCAGATTCTGATTATGCTGGATGTAGAGTAGATAGGAAAAGCACCAGTGGAACTTGTCAATTCCTTGGTTATAGACTTGTCTCCTGGTTTTGTAAGAAACAAACTTCTATGTCCACATCAACTGCTGAAGCTGAATACATGGCTGCAGGCAGTTGTTGCTCACAGATTTTGTGGATTCAAAACCAGCTCCTAGACTATGGCTACAACTTAGAGATGTCTAAAATTTTTTGTGATAATACTAGTGCAATTTGCATTGCACAAAATCCAGTTCTCCATAGTAGGACTAAGCACATAGAGATCAGACATCACTTTTTAAGGGATAATGTAGAAAAGAAGAAAATTGCACTAGAATACATTTCCACTGAACTACAAAGAGGAGATATTTTCACCAAGCCCTTGGATGAAAAGAAGCACTTCTTCTTCCTCAATCAGTTGGGAATGCTAGATGGAGACAGTATAAATTAAAACTCCAAGATTTTGAAACCCATAATTAACAGGAATAGGAAAAATTTCATTTTAAAATTCCTCTGTCTGAGTGGTTTCTTTGAGCTCTGAACTAAACTCGACGCTGCGTCGAACTAAGATCGACGGTCCATCTCCCTCAAAAGCGTCGAACGTTGACCGCAACTTCTAGCGTTGAACTAAGTTCACAGCTCCCTGGCTTCTTGAGTTTTTCTCCCTTCGGTCGACGCCTTCGTTCAACGTCGACCTGAGCTCGATGTATAGCATCAGCCCAAGCGTCGAACGTCGACCTAAGCTGCACGCTGTTGAGCCGTTTCAGTTCTCCTAGAGCCTTAGAGCGTCGACCTGAGCTCGACGTTCTTTCCATTTCTGCGTCGAACCCTAGTATAAAATCATTCTTCTCCGTCGTTCGCAGTTGCACTCTCATATTTTCTGCTCAAGCTTTCTCCCTCCAAATCCTTTACTCTTGATCTTGGAAGGTATCTATTTGCAGGATAATGGCAATAGCTGCAGGTGCATTGGCGGCAATGAAGTTTGATTCAGGTTTTGACATCGACATCGACTCCTTTGATGGATCATCGCAGAATTATCTGGATATTCTGGAGCTATTCAAAGAGCAGCACCTGGTTAACTTCATGACAACCAGGATTCCTCTTCCAGAATCTGAAATCAAAGAGTGGATTTTTACTGCAGTGAATTCAGATAACAGTACGATGACTGGAACAATTTCAGGGAATGAGGTAGCCATTTCTCCTCAAATCATTTCAGAGGTTTTCGGTTTTGCTGTTGGAGATGATGAGATAGAACTCTCTGTGGAAGAGTTTGCTGTGATGCTAGACAGAATGGGGCATAATTCTGGTAACCCCTCTAAACTTTTAAAAGTTAACCTAGCTATTGAGTTTAGGCTGTTAGCAGATATCACAGGCAAGGTAATTTGTGCAAAGAGGACTGCACATGATGCCATTACTAGGCATCAGTTTTGCATTATGGCTGCAATTTTGGATAAGAAGCATCCCAATTGGGGTTTGATTGTTTTTGATATGATTAAGAAGAAAATGGATAAGAACTTTGTCCACTTTGGAAGGGTTCTTGGTTTGATTCTGAACCACTGTTGCCCTCAGTTGCTTGTGTCCTCAAAGAAGCACATCAATGCTTCTAAGAGGCTCACTTGTGCACTGATTGGCAAGTGGGACAGGAAGATTGTGAACTCCAGGGCAGCTGCAGCAATGAGGACTTCTGCAGACACCAGGACTGTAGAGGTCACTCTTCCTCAGTCTACTGGCCCAGAAGCAGGGGTTTTGCCATCTTCCTCCATCATCCTCCCATCCTCTTTCATTCCAACAACAACAATCATCTCATCCACTCAACCCATCCCTTCATCCATTTCTACTATTGCATCCTCCATTCCACCACTCATCACTTTCCATCCCCTCCACTATTTTCCTCCCACGAGCTTGGACTCTTCATCTCATGAGGACATCCTTTCCCTTGACATTCATGATGAATCCTTCATGGATGCCTCTCCCTCCTCTCCTCATGACTTCCACCCTTTATCAACATTTTCAGAACTTCTCCTATCCTCCATCCATGAACCAGCTATCCCTCCCATGTCTGCACCACCAACAACATCTTCTACCTTCACCTTCTCTGCTGCTCCCTCTACCTCTACTCAAGTCCCACTTGAGCAAATAGATCTTTTGCCTTTGGCCAATAAGCTTTTTGATATTTTGGCCCCTAGGCTCTCCTCTCTATTGGATGCCAAGCTGGCTCCTCTAGTCCTTTCCCTGAGCTCTCTCTCTGCCTCAGTCTCATCCCTCTCATCCTATCTGGCATGCCCTTCTTCTGGGGGCCTAGAGTCAGCTGCCACTGATTCTAGGCAGGGGGAGATGTCAGCAGAAGAAGAGCTGCAGCCTTCAGCAGTACAGGTAGTACAGGGTTGTTCAGAGACAGTTTCAGCAGTAGAAGTTCAGATGACCTCTGAGGCTCCTCCTCAAGGTTCAGTTCAGATGATCAGCAGTGCCTTAGACTTTCAGTCCTTGGCATCTTCTGTCCAGAGCTTCTACCTTCCAGCACATCTTCACTTCAGAAACTACAGCCTCCTGCCTCCTCAAGAAGACCTGTCTAGGGCCATTGTCCCTTTTCAGAAGATCATTCCATCCTCCTTGGCTGTTGATGCCATGATCCTTGATGAAGCAGTGGTAGCTGTGGCTCCTGCTTGTGATGATGTTGTTGTTGAAGTAGTAGTAGCTGCTAAGACTGTTCCCTCAGAAACTTCAGGTGAATTGATTGAGACACCAGATGGAGTTGAGACCATTGTCTCCCAAGTTCTTCAGGAACTAGCCACCTCAGCCTCTATGGCTCCTGAGGCTATTTCCTTTCCTGCAGTGTTAGACTCCTCTTCTACACTGTCAGTAGACCTTCCTCCAGTTACTTCTTCAGCTGCTCCAGCCCCCATCAATTTTCCTATCTCAAAGAGAACTTACATATATCCTTATGATGAATCTCAAAGCTCAGAGGATGAATTTGCAACTGATTCTGATGACTCCTCTGCAACCATTGCAAGAAAGAGGAAAGCAAGATCCAAAGCAATGAAAAGAGTTCCATTGGCTAGAGCCACAGATCATGACATCCCTTACCACATAAAGTACAACTGTGAAATCACTGAGCCCTGGATGCAATACTCTCTAAACCAAAGAAAGGCAATGAAGAAGAAAATAAAGTTCAATGAAGGCCCCTCCAAGCCTGTCCATCAGACTCCACCTCCACCTCCTCCAGATGCAGGTGCAAGTGCAAGCCTCTCTTCCAATCCTGCCCCATCATCTCTGCATGGCAAGACCTATCAGTCAAGAAGATCCCAAGGGTATAACCAGCAAAGGGGAAATCAGCAAAGAGGATACAATAGAGGCAGACAGTCCAGAGGAAGATCAGGATCTCAACCTTACCAAAGGGGAGGACCCATTGATCCAACCTCTGGTCCCTATCCTTACAGACCCAGAGTTGACTTCACTCCAAGAACTCATCAAGAACACTCTGCCAACAGATATGAACCAGCTATTCCTTTTGAAGATCCTACTAAAACTCCAGCTTACTGGAAGGCCAGGATGACTGAGATGGCTGCTCTGAATGAGATTGACAGAGCAAGAGCAAGAGGTCTGGACACCTCTCACATCAGCACCATGTCAGATCAAAGGAGAGAAGAATTGGAGAAATACAACTCAAAGAAATTCTTTGATTCTGATAAGTATATGCAGCTTCATCCTGCAGCTGTACCAGCTAGTGGAAAAGGTCAGAAATCCTTAGGTGCAGCTGAAGATTACAGATCCAAGAAGGATGCTACAAATCCTAACAGGGAAATTATCTTCAAGGGAAGTGATCAAGACAAAGCTCCAAAGGAAAAGTAATGTAAGGTGTTTTATTTCTTTTTCTCTGCTGGATACAGGACATTAAACATTATTGCTGCTATATAGTGTTATATATATGCTGCTTTATTCTGTTATATGTCTGGTTGTATTTTATTCAGCTTTGTCTTGCTTTACTTCTTTTTTGAATCCCTAAATTCATGTAAATAGTAATCCTAATCCAAATAGGGGGAGATTGTTGGAACACCCTATTACTATTTGGGTCAGGATGACTATATTTCTATAGGGATTTTGTGTTGTGACCTCCTTGTTGTTATAAAGGTCACATAAGTTAGTTAGAGTCGCCTTCAGCTCGACGCAGAGTCGACCTCAGCTCGACGCTGAGTCGACCTCAGCTCGACGTGGAGTCGACCTCAGCTCGACGTTCCGTCAAGCCCAGTTCTGCTTTCTGAAACCACTCTCTGGCCGACGTGTGTCGTGCTCAGATCGACGTATTTATTGTGAGCTCGACGTTTTCCAGGCTCCCATCAGTTTTGAATAGGAATTCAAATTCCTTCTGTCAGAACAATTAATGCTGAAGATTTATTGGCCGTTACAGCAAATCTGGTGAATGGCTCAAGGAATTTTCTAAGGAATGTTTGCCTGACACTTCCTTTTGAGACATGGACATTTAAGGAAAGAATTTAATGCTTGCTGCCAACGGCTATCAAAGACTCAGAAGAAGAACACAGAGATATTATTCTATCAGTCAACAGAGAACCACAGGACTTCTTCTTCTTGCTCTCTGTGATATTCATTCAAGATTACACACAGGAATTCTGATTGCTTCAGACACAACCATCTAACTTGTTTGGATCATCTTTTGCTGGAGCAGATCAGATCATTGAAGACCTGTCACCCTTGTGCAAAGCTCTCCTTCCTGAACTACTTCTTGATCTCAGGGGGAGCTTTGACAACATCAACAGATCCACTTTGCTTCTCTCTACTTATTGATAGAGAAGACAACATCAGCTTTTTCTTTTTCTTTCTGTACAGGGTTTTAACTCCCTTCAAAAGTTACCTTTGGTTTTGCTGAAACCTGGTCAAAAATCAGCCCTTCGGTTTGTGAGAACCTGGTCAAAAACTCTCTGGTGCTCAAGACACCTGATCAACTCATCTTGAAGTGGATTCCTATCTAGGGTGATAGAAGAGTAGACTACCCAAGATTTTTGGGAACCACTATAGCTCCTTGTGTATTCTGGTTGCTTGTTTCTTTGTGTTTTGCTTTGTGCTGTGATACTCTTCTTACTTTGATTAATTGCTATAGCACCATACACTAAGTAAATCTAAGCCTTCTCTCCATACAAGTTTTAATTTGCAAAACTATTTTAAATCACTCTATTCACCCCCCCTCTAGAGTTAGGATTGATCTTATCCCTCACTTTCAGGGCACCTGATCAAAAACCTGTGTTGGATTTTGAGCTCCTGATCAAAAGCTCAAAGGGTCTACTTGATCTACCTGAAGCAGATCCGTTGGTGGCAGGGCACCTGAAAAAAAACCCGTAGTGGATTCCAATTAGGGTGGTAGAAGAGTGGACGTACCTATTTAGAGGGAACCCTATAAACTTCTTGTGTCGTCTGTGTTGCTTAATTAATTTATTGCACTGTGGCTGTGAGTAGAAATAACTAGGATTGCTAGTTGCTGTGATAGGACCAAATATCAACTGTAATTACAGTTAGCTTTCTCTAGTGCACTTCACATTGTGTTAGGCTCTAGGGTTTCAAATATCTATAAACTCATTCCGCAAATTAACTCTAAGGGAGTTGAGTAGGGTGTCATAATTTTTGAATACTCTATTCACCCCCCCCCCCTCTAGAGTTGTATCTATCCTCACTTTCAATTGGTATCAGAGGGAGGTTGACTGAGTGTACAGGCAAACACCTGAGTCACAAGATCTTGATAGATACGAAGCTTATAGATATTCACTTCATGGCCCAGTCCAAGGATTACTCTAGCACCAGACCTTCAGCTCGCAACTTAGCTAAGCTTAGCATCTGGAAGGCAAGAATCAAATTATATATGAACTCTATTGATGAATACATTTTTTCTTCTATTTTGACAGGACCTCCAACACCTCCTGCTGCAGTAACTGCTACAACATATACAAATCTCAGTACAGTGCCTCCTCCAGACTACAATGATGCCTACAAGAAGGCAAAGATAGCTGATGCCAAAGCTATGAACATTCTGGCTCAGACTATGTCTGATGAAATCTTCCAAAAAGTGGCTGATTGCACCTCTGCAAAAGCCATGTGGGACTCACTAAACCAGATTATAGCTGGTTCAGCTGATGAAAGAAAGGACAGAAGGTCCAACCTTTTATCTCAGTATGAAAACTTCAAGAAGACTGAAGCTGAATCAGTTGAAGGAATATACACCAGGCTCAGCTCAATCATCAATGAGCTGATAACCCTTGATAAGGAGATAACATTGACAGAGGTCAATGATAAGATACTGATGTGCTTACCTAGAACATGGGATCTTAGGATCTGGCCCATCAAGGAGGCCAGAAGTACTACTGAAATCTCAACTGAAGCTCTCCTTGGAAAGCTCAAATCTTTTGAGCAAGTTCTAAAGACCAGGGAAGCTGAGGCTGAAGCCAAGACTCCAACTCCAGCAAGGAAAGAGCAAACCCTTGCTCTAAAAGCTGCTGATGCTTCTGAAGGAAGCCAATCAAATCAGGAGCTGATGGCACTTTTTGCCAAAAGGTTTCTCAAGATGGGCAGAAAGGACTTCAGAAAGAAGTCTTCAAGATATGAAGATAAACCAAGGTATGACAGATCTCCTGCTAAAGAAATTATTTGTTATGGCTACAAGAAACCTGGACACATTCTACCTGAGTGTCTAGAGGAAAAGAACAAAGAAAAGAGAAAGGAAAAAGAACATCACAAGAAACACTCCAATTCCTCCTCCTACAAAAACAAGAAGAAGGAGAAAGGATTTGTTGCTGAGACCTGGAGTGACACAGATGAGGAATCTTCCTCCTCAAGCTCCAGTGAAGATGAGGAAGAGAAGAAGCAAAGGAAATTTTCCTAATGGCAATTGATGCCTACAGCAACTACTCAGCTGCAGAGAGTTCTGATGATTATGAAGAAATGCCTACAGAAGATCAGGTATTATCTTCTTATGATTTTTCTTCTGCTGAATTTAAATCTGAATTTAAATCTCTTTGTTTAGATTTAATTAGTTCAGAAAAAGAAATTAAGGAACTTAGAAATAAGTTAGTTTAATCAGAATCTATTTCTAATGAAAACATTAGGCAAGAAGCAGAACTCACTAAGTCTAGTGAAGAAATAAAGTTTCTTAAAAATGAACTAGCAAAGTCCAAGAGATTAGAAGAATCTTTAAATGGTAGAAGCCTTAAGCTGCTAGAAATCACCAGCATGACAAACACTAGGTCAGGCAATAATAAGCAAGGCTTAGGGGCCTCATCAAGTGAACCCCCATTGGTTCTTAAAAATTATCTTTCAACTCCAGTAAACTTTATTTCAGCTGATGGAATAAAGAAAACTGAGCAAGTAAAATAAGTTAATCAAGCCTTAAATAAAGCTAAAAGAGAAAAGAGAAAACAAATATTTAAAGAGCTACAAAAAGCGTCGAACGCTGCTCGACGATCGAAGGCTCAATGGTCGAACGATGCTCGACGATCTGAGTATAAATCATTGAACGCTGATCGACGATTTCAATTTGATTTTCAAAATTACAACCAGAACCATAAAAATCCTAAGATAAATAGAAACACTAGGTTTGTGGACCCATTAACTGCTTGGAGCATCCCACCTAGGAGATCTTACCCTTTAGGATATAAACCCCAACCTGCTTATTCTTTTATTTCAAGTTTTCATTATGTGAATAATAATGGACCCAAGGTTTTCTGGGTCCACAATGTCTAATTGTTTAATTTGCAGGTGAAGACCTATCCATATACTAAAGACAAATGGTATTTGGATAGTGGATGTTCCAAACACATGACAGAAATAAATGACAATCTGTCAAGATACAAGGCCAAGCTTGGACCAAAGGTGATCTTTGGAGATTCCAGCTATGGTCAAACTGAAGGATATGGTAGGATTACCATTGGAGAAGTAACTTTCAAAAGGGTTGCATATGTAACTAGACTGAAGCACAACCTTATCTCAGTAAGCCAGTTATGTGATGCAGGATATCATGTATCTTTCACTAACTCTCTCTGTAATATTACTTTAAATAGTAATGTTGTGTTAGTAGGTATTAGACAGGGTAATATTTATTTAGTAGATTTTAATTCAACTCAATCTGAAATCTGCTTGTTTAATGAAGTAACAAATAACAACACCTTATGGCATAGGAGGTTTAGCCACGTTAACCTCAAGAACATATCTAGGTTATCTAAATACAACCTTGTTAGAGGTTTACCTTCTTGCCCCTACAAGAAGGAGAGCCTATGCAAGGCTTGTCAATTAGGAAAGCAAACAAAAACTCCATTAAATCTGTAAATAAAAGTGATTCACCTAGAATCCTATATTTATTACAATTGGATCTTTTTGGCCCAATAAATGTACATAGTCTAGGAGGAAAGTATTACACTTTAGTAATTGTAGACGACTTCTCTTTGTTCACTTGGGTGTTCTTCTTGAGAACTAAGGCTGAAAACTTAAAAGTTCTTACAGACTTTCTACTATGTGTGCAGACTGAGTATTCTACTCATGTTGCCTTGATCAGAAGTGATCATGGTACTCAGTTTGATTCTCTTCTCATGCAAGAACTCTGTGAGAATGAAGGTATCAAACATAGCTTCTCTGCTCCTAGAACTCCCCAACAAAATGGGGTAGTGGAAAGGAAGAATAGAACCCTGATTGAAGCTGCTGGAACATTATTGGCAGATGCTAACATGCCTCTTTCTTATTGGGCAGAAGATGTTAGCACAGCCAATTATGTCTTGTACAGATGTCTTATACACAAGCTTAAGATTAAAACTCCTTATGCGTTGCTTAAGGGAAAGAAACCTAAAATTAATTATTTTAGAGTCTTTGGTTGTGTAGTATATATTCACAATAACAACAAAAAATATCTTAGAAAGTTTGAAGGAAAAGCTTCAATGGGAATTTTTCTTGGATATTCCCAAGTAAAAATGCTTATAGGGTATTTAATAAATAATCTTCTAAAATTGAGGAGTCTGTGCATGTTTCTTTTGATGAGTCAAAGATGTTTTACAAGAAGAAGGAAATTTCTCCTTCCTCAAGCTCATTGCAGGTACCAGACTCATGCAAAGATGTTATCCAAGAGATTCTCCCTCTTTCAACTCTTCATATTACTGATTTAGACAGTGATGGAGACACTGTGGAAGCAGTTGCTGTACCACCAATAGTTGATCCAATTCCACCTGAGGAATTAATCCCAACTTTTGCTGAAGATCGCATCCCACCTGCTGATATTGTCACACTTAGAGATCATCCAACATCTCAAGTGATTGGTGACATATCAGTAGGTGTGCAAACAAGACATCAATTAAGACAGGATGTGATGCATGCTTGTTTCCTTTCACAAATTGAGCCCCTCACCATAAAAGATGTTGAGCTAGATCCCCACTGGATCATTGCTATGCAAGAGGAGCTTAATCAATTTGAAAGATGTAAGGTATTTACTTTGGTTCCAAGACCAAAAGGCCAACTGATCATAGACACCAAGTGGGTGTTTAGAAACAAGTTGGATGCAAATGCAATTATTGTAAGGAACAAAGCTAGGCTTATAGCTCAGGGCTACATACAGGAGGAAGGTATAGACTATGACCAAACATTTGCCCTCGTTGCAAGGCTAGAGGCAATAAGGATCTTTCTAGACTATGCAGCCTATATGAAGTTTAAGGTATTTCAAATGGATGTCAAGAGTGCATTCCTAAATGGTGAGCTAAAGGAAGAGGTGTTTGTTGAACAACCTCCTTGGTTTGTCTCTTCAACTCAACCCTCATTTGTTTACAAGTTGCAAAAAGCTCTTTATGGACATAAACAAGCACCAAGAGCCTGATATGAGACTCTAGCTATTTTCCTGTTAGAGCACAACTTTGTTAGGGGAGTAGTTGATAGAAACCTTTTCGTTAAGCATCACAAGGACACCATCATGTTAGTTCAAGTGTTTGTGGATGATATTATTTTTTGTTCCACTGATCCCAAACTGTGCAAAAAGTTCTCTGACCTGATGCATTCTATGTTTGAGATGAGTAGTATGGGTGAGCTGTCTTACTTTCTTGGTCTCCATGTAAAGCCAGATGCTGATGGCATCTTCATCTCCCAATCCAAATATGCCAAGGAATTGATAAAGAAGTTTGGGATGGCTGATGCTTCAGCAATGCATACACCTATGGCTACTAATATAGTTATAGATTCTGATGATCAGGGTAAGCTAGTTGATCAGAAAAACTATAGGGCCATTGTTGGTTCCCTATTGTATTTAACTGCAAGTAGACCAGATATAATGTTTGCCACATGCCTATGTGCTAGACTCTAGGTCAACCCAAAGGAATCTCATTTGATTCTTCTCAAGAGAATTTTGAGATACCTGAAGGGATGTCCAAATTTAGGACTATGGTACCCAGCTGAATCAGAATTTGAGTTAATTGGATACTCTGATTCTGACTATGCTGGTTGTAGAGTTGACAAGAAAAGTACCTCATAAACTTGTCTGTTCTTGGGAGAGAGATTAGTCTCTTGGTTCAGTAAGAAGCAGGCTTCTGTCTCAACTTCAACTGCAGAGGCTGAATATATAGCAGCTGCTAGTTGTTGTTCACAGATCCTGTGGATTCAAAACCAGCTTTTGGATTATGGGTACACACACAAGAACATAAAAATCATGTGTGACAGTACCAGTGCTATCTCCATTGCACAAAATCTTGTGCACCACTCTAGAACAAAGCACATTGAGATCATACACCATTTCTTGAGAGATTGTGTGGAAAAGAACAAGATCAGCCTTGAGTTCATATCCACTGACCTTCAGAGAGGTGATATTTTTACCAAGCCCTTAGATAAACAGAAGCATCTTTTCTTTTTGCTTCAACTAGGCATGATTAATGTAAAAGACTAAGTGTGACTTCTGCCTTTGTTGAAATCTATTTGAAGATCGTCGAACGACGTTCGACGATAGTCGAACAGGTCGAGCCTATCGTTGACCTATGGGTGACGACAGCTTATTTGTTTGTGAAGACAGAAATAGTCGAACGATTGATCGACTACTCTGCTTCAGGAAACGATCGTCGAACGACCGGTCGACCATCGTCTCCAGTATCTGTTAAAAAAGATCGATGATTGTTGTTTTAATATAAAACCAATGGTCGACCTAGGTTAATAGATCGTTCTATTTGTAGTCGACAGAGCTCGTCGTTTCATATTCCTCACTCCTGTTTGTGAGTTTTGACTTAAGCTTTGCCCCGCGCCTTCTGCCATTTTGTCTTCGTCATCCTCTCCAACCAAATTAATGGCGGTTGCTCCAGCTTTCCTGACTGCGATGAAATTTGACGCCGGGTTCAGTGTAGATTTTGATTCGTTTAGCGCATGCGAGTCGGAGATTATAGAGATGCTCCAGCTCTGCAAGGACAAAGGTTTGGAAAAGCTGATGTCTACCAGGATCAAGATCAACATCCCAGAAATCAAAGAATGGGTTTATTCTTCGTCTTCCAGCGACGTCTCAATGATCGGGACAATAGGCGGAGAAGAGGTAATTCTGACTCCCGCCGTTCTGACTGAATTTTTTGGACTGTTGATAGTCAAGAAGAATATGACAAGGATACTCAAGAATATGGAAGGATGCTCGTCGAGCTAGGTAATGCTGAGGGCATCCCTACAAAGCTGCTGAAAGTGAACTTCCCGTTGAGGATTAAGTTTTTGGCTGAACTGGTTAGAAAAGTGCTTTTGGGCAAGCACTCAGCTCATGATAATATAACCAGGCAACAGTTTGCCTTGATGAGCGCGATTATCAGCAAGAAAGAGATAGATTGGGAAGGAATATTGTTTGATTTGATAAGAAAGAAGAACAATAAGAAGGAAGTAACCCTTGGAAGGGTGATAGGAATTTTCTTAAGAGAGAAATACCCACAACTGTTGGGCACAATTGCTACTTCTATCAATGCCAGCAAGAAAATGGATCCTACTTTGTTTGTAAAGTGGAAAAGGAGCATTCAGAAGCCTTCTCCAGCTGGGGTAGCTCCTGTTGTATCCGAGAACACCAGGACTGTTTTAGTCACTTCCCACCTACATGAAGAAGGCTCCTCCATTCCTCCCATTACTTCTACTTCTGCGTTGCCATCCACTTCTTCTACATTGCCATCCTCTTCTTCTGCATTACCATCCACTTCTACTGAAGTGTATGCCATCTACTTCTGCATTACCATTCTCATCCACTGTCTCTCTTCTTCTTGATTCCTCCGTAATTCTCCATGCATCACCACCAGTATCTCCACTTCCTTCTCATCTTGCTAGGATTTCTCATCCTAGTTTTGATTTATTGGTTTCTGAGCTATCCACTCCTCCTCAATCACTAATTCCTCATTAAGATCATATTGATCTTCCTGCAACCACCCATCAATCACCAATTCACACTCCATCTCATCAGGAGAACACCATCCCTGATGATCATCCATCTACTGTGATTCCCCCACCATCATTTGAAATCACACCAGCCTTCATTTCAAATATATTTGAGCTAATTACTCCTTCAATCAAAATCATTATTGAAGAAGAAATTGCCCCTCTCGTTTCTTCCATCTCTACCCTGACATCCTCCATCTTAGCCCTTTCTTAAGTCTGCTGAGCCATCTTCAGTTAGGGGCCTGACTTCAGTTTCTACTGAAATCAGGCAGGGGGAGATGTTCGAGGAAGATACCTCAGGACTGCCCCTTGTTTCTCGTCTAGCAGAGCCCCAAGCTGAGATTCAAAAAGTAACAGGAGTTCCAGTTGACATTACAACACCATCTGCAGAACCAGCACAAGTTCAGAAGCCTTCTGATATCATAATGGAAGTAGAATTTGCGTTCAAAGTATTCCTTGAAGAAGCTTATACTCCCTTAGTTGCTCTATTACTAGAAGGAGTCATTACCTCCTTTCTAGATGACTTGTGGGAGTTAGTAAATTCTGAAGAAAATCCTGAAGGTAATTCATTTACTCATTTCCTAGACATGTTAACTGACATGCTAGTCTGTGAATACCTAGAAGGGATTTTTCAATTCCATTTAGCAAATCTGTGTTCCTGATACTATAGATCTAGTGGAAGAAGTTCAAGCTGCTCAAGAACCTGCTCAATAACCAGCTTCAGAACAAGCTGCAGAACCAGTACAAGAACCTGCTATTCAAGATTATGTATCTTCTCCTCCAGCCAGGTAGCTGTGCATGATGAACTGGTCCTCATGACAGTTGCAGTTGAGATAGAAATAGTTTTAAATGTTCAAGAAGAAAAGTCTACAGTCTGGGATGACTCCCCAGGACTAGATCTGGATACTCTTATGGCACAGGATGCCTTAGAAGAAGAGAAAGAAAAAGCTGCATTAAAAGACAAAGAAAAAGCTGTGTAAGAGGCTTTTGATCCTTATGATCAACTTCCATCATCTCATTCTGAGGATGAGGATGACTCTAATGATTCAGAAGAGTCTAAGAAGAAGAAAACAGCTAAAAGGAAAAGTAAAGCTGCTGCTCCTCCTCCTCCTAATCCTGATCATGATATTCCTTATTATATACTGAAAGGGATAGATCCCAAATCCAAAGAATATCAGTATTGGATGGGATTATCCAAAAATCAGCAAAAGCAGCGAAAGAAAAGTAAAAGATATGATAGTCCAGCTTCAAAGTGGACCCCTAGAGGTCCTCCTCCTCCACCTCCCAGTGCAGGAGCCTCTGGTAGTATATCTGCAAATCCATCAGCCCCTTCTGCTAGATTCACTCCATCTCAAGCTCATCAAAGAAGAAGCAATCCAAGATATCAAAGCAGATCCAATTCTGGATATCAAAGGCAAGATGCTGATACAAGAGAGCAAGTAAAGGAGGTAGTATATAAGAAGCCAACTTTTTCTCCTCCTCCTTCTCCCAAGAGAAGAGCATCACCTTCCAAAGAAACCAAAAGCATATCTTCCTCAAAGCCACCTCAAGCAAAGAAAACTTATTCAAAAGGTAAAAGGATTATTTTCTCTGAAAAATCAATTAAGAAATATGCTGAGTTTGCTCCTCCAGCTTCATTAGTTATTCAAGAAAATAGAGAGCCAGCTGCAAGCATGCTAGAACTATCTACAAAATTCAGAACTGTAAAACCTCTAGATCCATCTTGTGAAAATTAATATGAAAGTCAAGAGCTTAATCCTGATTTCAGGATGGCTAGATTTCTTGAACTAGTTGGATCAGCTCAAATCAGAAAGGCCAAAGCTGAAGGAAAAGATATTACAGGCTTAACTACTATGTCTAAATTCAAGAAAGAAGGAGCTAGACAAATTCCAGGTTAGACCTGAGGTTTTTGATCCTTCTAAATATATGGAAAAGCACCCAGAAGTAGTAGTACCAAGAACAGGAGAGTCTAGAATTATTGGAGAACAAGATTTAAAGATATCAAAGAAAGAAGCTTTAGATCCTTTTAGAAAAATTTCTTTTCTTCCTGGTTCCTCTGTATCTAAACCAGATTCTGATGCTTCTTTAGTTTCATTGATTGACAGTTGTTTATTTTTCTGTTTGATTGATTCTATTTGCTGCTTCGATATTTCTTTTCCTAAATTATATTTATTTCCAGTAGTTTGTTTTGTTTGTTTTGTTATAGAGAGACTTAACCCAAATAGGGGGAGATTGTTGGTACCCTAGTTTGGATTTGAGTTTAGTCTTCTCATTTAGTTTCTTGACCCAAGATTTATCTATGGTCAAAGGTTAGTTGTTTAGTTAGATTGCTCTAGTTGTAGAGTTGTCACTTATCCAGATGAAAATTTGGTTAAGTTATTTTTGGTTCGACTATGGTCGAACGCCGCTCGATTATCGTCTATCAACTGTTCGACAATCGTCTATCAGTTGGTCGACTATCGTCAGTCAGCAGATCGTCTATCTCTTAGTTAGTTCAACTCTTATTAGCTCGATGATCTGTGGTATCTGCCTTATCGATCGTCGAACCCTGCTCGACTTCTTTTGACCAGAAAGATTTCTTGATAGTTCGACTATCTACCTTGGATAGTTCAACTATCTGATAGCTCGACTATCTATTTGATAGGTCGACTATCTATTCTGTTTGATAGTTCGACTATCTGCCTTGATAGTTTAACTATCTGGTAGCTCGACTATTTGTTTGATCGGTCGACTATCTGTTTTGTTGATAGCTCGACTATCTGTTTGATAGGTCGACTATCAGTTTTGTTTGATAGTTCGACTATCTGCTTGGATAGTTTGACTATCTGATAGTTCGACTATATGCTTGGATAGTTCAACTGTCTGATAGCTCGACTATCTGTTTGATAGGTCAACTATCTGTTCTGTTTGATAGTTGGACTATCTGCCTTGATAGTTCAACTATCTGATAGCTCGACTATCTGTTTGATAGGTTGACTATCTGTTTTGCTTGATAGTTCGACTATCTGCCATTATAGTTCAACTATCTGATAGCTCGACTATCTGTTCATATAGTTCGACTATCTTCTGTGGTAGTTTGACTATCTGCTTTGATAGTTCGACTATCTGTATCGTTCGACTATCTGTTCTGATAGGTCGACGATCTCTGTGCTTCGGTCGACCATCTCCGAGGGTCGTTCGACATTCTTCTATCTGTCTTTAGTAATTTTGTACTCCTTCTGTTCTATGATTTATTTCCTATCTGCTTGACATATTTTATAAAAGATTATTTCAGTGATTTTATGCTATCATTTCTAAGCAATACTTGCTTCTTTCTTTATGCATAAGTCAAGCTTTTCTCTGACAAAGTTGTTTGTCTTATTAGTTGAAATATTTTTTTGCTTTATTCTGCCATGCTGTCATTTATAGCCGTTAGACACAAAAGTCTTCTCTGGTCGTAAAGAGTTTTGTCTGATGTGACTTTATTTAGTACTCCTATTATCAGATTGGATTTGCAGCTTTTTAGAAAGCGTTATCCCTTTATAGCATGTCTTCCTGCAGGATATGTTTTTGTTTTGTGCTATTTGCAGCCCAGATTGTAGATCTCAAAAGAAGACAAAGTTCAAACAAAGATTAGAGTCGTTGCAAAGGACAATATATAAAGTGCTTTCAAAAGACAACAACAACACACAGATATACAAAGATAATAGAGAAATATACAGCTCTCAGTCATTGATACATTCAACTGAGAAGATCATCCGTCTTCAACTCTCTCTTCTTCAATCCTGAGTTCATCCTGCTGCCAGGAACATTCACTCAGATTCTCTATAAGAAGAAGAATAAGAAAGAAAAGCTATAGAAGAAGAACAATCATTCTACAATCAAGAGTCTTCTTCAAGCTGCTCCTTCAAGAACTTCAAGACAGCTCTCTATCACAAGTTCAGAAGAGTTCCTGCACCCTGAAGCAAGACTTCTTCCTGGATATTCTCTAAGCCAGGGGGAGCCTTGATTCTTTAGAGCTTTATAGCTCTGTGCAATCCACTAGCTTCTCTAAACTATTTTAACAATAGAGAAGAAACTTTAACTCTCTCAACCTCCTGTATAAAGGGTTATTACTCCCATCAAAAGTGAACCTTGGTGGCAGGGCACCTGATCAAAAACCTGTGTTGGATTTTGAGCTCCTGATCAAAAGCTCAAAGGGTCTACTTGATCGACCTGAAGCAGAACAGTTGGTGGTAGGGCACCTGAACAAAAACCTGTAGTGGATTCCTACCAGGGTGGTAGAAGAGTGGGCGTACCTATTTAGAGGGAACCACTATAAACTTCTTGTGTCGTCTGTGTTGCTTAATTAATTTATTGCACTGTGGCTGTGAGTAGAAATAATTAGGATTGCTAGGACCAAAGCTCAACTGTAATTACAGTTAGCTTTCTCTAGTGCACTTCACTTTGTGTTAGGCTCTAGGGTTTCAAATATCAATAAACTCATTCCGGAAATTAACTCTAAGGGAGTTGAGTAGGGTGTCATAATTTTTGAATACTCTATTCACCCCCCCCCCCTTTAGAGTTGTATCTATCCTCACTTTCAAAGAGTGTAACCTTCTCCTCTTGCTATAAGGGATTTTATAGATCTCCAAATGGGGAGGGGAAAGGTTGAAGCATTCATGGCCATGAATACTCTCTCTCTCTCTTAATATTATTTCGGTTACGGTAGATGGAGAGGAAAAGGTGGAAGGTGAAAAAGCTGATCCAGGTGGAGATTTCCTATTGGGTCAACACTTCCTCATTTTATTAAATAATTAGAGAAGCAAATGACCAATAAAAACTCCTGTTGTAAATTACCATAATCAGAATTGATTTTGACTTGGGTTACAGAAATTTCCAGCCTAGCTGACGTTTCGGCCTTTGTAACGGGCATGACACATAGGTAACAGGCGTGACAGGTCCTTGTGGAAAATTCTGAGCTCGACGATCGTCTTACTAAGTTCGACGATCGTCGAAGGGGGGTCACGCCCTAGGTCACGGGCGTGACACGTGGGTCACGGGCATGACAGGGCCATGATGCAAATTCTGCGCTCGACGATCGTCTCACTGAGATCGACGATCATCGAAGGGGGTCACGCCCTAGGTCACGAGCATGACACTTATGTCACGGGCGTGACAGGGCCATTATGCAAATTCTGCGCTCGACGATCGTCTCACTGAGATCGACGATCGTCGAAGGGGGTCACGCCCTAGGTCACGGGCGTGACAGGACCGGGTTGCAAATTCTGCGCTCGACGATCGTCTTCCTGAGATCGACGATCGTTGAAGGGGTCATGCCCTAGTTCACGGGCGTGACGGGTCGTTCACGGGCGTGACAAACCCGTGACTCGAAGTTTTGGTCGATGGACTTCAATTTTTTGGGTTTCCTAGGGTTCTGTCACGACAAACCGACTCCTAGGGGTCTAGCCGGAAATGGGATGTTACAAATCCCAATAAACAAAACAAAAATTTCGTCCCCGAAATTGAGGTTAAGCCTACAGGGATTTCTACCGGAATAAAATAAGCTTGTAACATCTCATATGGTTTTTTATTTTGAGTCGAAGCGATGTTATTTGTTTGATAAACGAAGACAATCTCCCCAATAAACAAAAGATTAGCCCCTACTTTCCTGCGCATGCCTAGGTTCTCAATTTCCCTTATCTAGTCCTACCGATTCAATACAAGAAGGTAACTTATAGTATACTGAGAGGTGGTGAGGTATACCTGACTGAACAACTCCGGGTATTTTTGCCTCATCAGGTCCAGCGGTTCCCAGGTGTGCTCCTCCTGACAATGATTCCTCCACAGAAACTTGACTAAGGGGATCTTCTTGCGGCGCAAGATCTGTACCCCTTTGTCATCAATCTGAACCGGCTCTAAGTGAACAGACCGGTTTGAAGCTACCGGCCCTTCGGTGGTCACAATCTGCTTCGCCGGGCGTAGTAGAGCCCTCATCTGCGAAGAAATGCGGAAGACGTCGTGTAGAGCTGCCAGCTCTGGTGGCAACTCCAGCCTGTAGGCTAGGGCCCCGATCCGATCCAGGATCCTGTAAGGACCCATATACCTAGGGCTGAGCTTCTTTCTCCGACCGCTCACCGGTGAAACTCCATGCATGGATCGGATCTTCAAAAAAAAACACTCGGTCCCCCACCTGAAACTCCACCTGACGATTTCGGGCATAATAATACTTAGCATGTCTGCTCTGCGCCTATAACATCCTGTCTCTGATCAGTCTCACCTGAGCCTCAGTGTCCTCAACAAAATCCGATCCCAACATCTTCAAATCCTCGTCCTGAATCCAAAAAGGCGGGGTCTTGCATTTCCTTCCATACAAGGCATCATAAGGCGCCATCCTGATGCTGGACTGGTAGCTGTTGTTATAGGAGAACTCGACCAGGGGTAGGAGCTTCTCCCATGGTTCCCCGCGATAAAAAATGCATAGCCTCAAAAGATCTTCCCGTGTCCGATTGGTGCGTTCCGTCTTCCCATCCGTCTGGGGATGGAATGCGGTGCTGAAGGTCAATCGCGTGCCTAAGTTATCCTGCACGGATCTCCACTCCCTGGAAGTGAACCGGCCATCCGGATCAGACATGATCATATTGGGCACCCCGTGATATAGAACGAACTGCTCCACAAATCTCCGTACTAGTACTCCCACAGAGTCATCCTTCCTGATCGGAGTGAATCTGGCCACCTTCGTCAGCTGATCGACGATGACCCAAATCGAGTCGTTTTCCGTCCGTAATCGGGGAAGTCCATGAATAAAGTCCATCGCGATGTCCTCAAACTTCCACTCCGGGGGTACATGTTCTGAGATGCACCATCCTTCTGATGATACAATATAGCGATTAAATTTTTACCTTCTCAGATATCCTGAATCTTGTTACCCGTCATCTTATTTCATGTGATAATAGTTAATTCTCGTTATTACTCCATCTTATTACCAAGTCATTGTCTTGGTAATGCTACGAGTCATCCTTCCAAACATGTTTTTACAAAAACTTATCTTCGCCTGAATAACGTCGAATTATATCGACTTCAATCTCACTATTTTTGTTACACCACTTTCCCTTAACTAGGTCCAAGGGAACCCAAGACAATACTAATTTTCCTAATAAACAAAAGTTTAGCCACCAATAAACAAAAGATAAGCCCCTACCTATCTTGGGCTAAGTGTCTTTGATATTACCCAGTTACATCTGTCCTAGCTGGGTGCACAATCCCTACGGCATCAATCTTCGACTTGGGGTTCCACCATGAAACTCATTAATATACTCAATATTTTAAACTCTCTGAGTCACATTTACGACAACCTTATCCAGGTCAAATTGTTCCCATTCCCAAGTGGGTATCTTCCGAACTTGAATTCCTATCCGACCCTCGATGTTTTTCTTGGTGGTTGTCTCCGAGTAATCTTATTACCGGTACAAGGGTCGAGATAAAATGACTTCTGCCATTCTGCTAATAGATTATTGACCTCAATTCTCCTTATGGCCGTCCTAACAGTTTGAGTAATCCTTGATTGGGATAGTAGGGACACCTGAGTTTATGTCTTCGGTAGTCATTCTCGTGCTAAACTCCTCCTTTATTCTCTTTGGGAATCTCCTTACCTTAACCAAGTTCATACCCAAGGTCTATTTTGAACTAGGGCATACTATAAATTATCATGGTTTGTCACGAGTCCTAGTTGGTTGAGTCTAACTTGTTGACTAGATAATTATGTGATACATTCTTTGTAGCCGGAGGTGCTTCCTGATGGGGGCAAGATTTGCCGTAGGCTACAAATAAGAATTCCAATTAATGAAGAAGTGGACTTCTACATGTGATTTCCCTTATGGGCACACCACTGCTTCCGCTGCTTAGTTTGTCCCCAAACTAAACTCGAGCGGGGGTGACCAAGGGTTAGTGGACTGCTACCTTTTTCAGATCGATGTTTCCTCTTATACCACTTGTAAGACCCCCTTTTTTTGCTTTTAAAACACTGGGGGTCTTAGGCCCATAACCGCCACTTTGCGGTGACACCTTCACGCCCTGAAGGGTCATCACCACAAAGCGCTGATTCTGCCGGCCAATTCGATCACAGAATGGTAGCAAAATAAAGAAGTAAAAGCAAGTCCACTGGAATCACATGTATAGAAAAAAAAACTCCATGAAGGGAGTGTCCACAGAATAATACATCAGAGTAATAAAATATGGGTTTATGCCCGGTACATCATGTCCTCACTACAAATCTCTCATGCGGAAGCAAAAACAAATAACTACTCAAGGTCGAGACTCACGGTCCCGACTGTATGAACTACAGAGCTAGACTGCCCCCTCTCCAAGCTCACCGGTCTCTGGGGCTACTCCTCCATGCTGGGCTCCACGATCCCCTAAATAATGCGGTTCGAAAACCGTTAGTCATAAAGACTAAGCCCTATCATCCCCTACCCCTTCCCCCATGGCTCCTAGGTACCCAGCGGAGAGGAAGAAAGGGAAGGACATGAAGGTGGAGATTAAATAAAAGGCATAGGTGGCAGTGGAACTAATCTAGCAATTCTATAATAAATATGACAGAAATAGAAAGTAGGAAAAGTAACCTTAACTTATGTGCGGAAGCGCATAAGCCAAGGGATCTTCTGCAAGGCTCCCATCATATAGAGTGTCTCCATACCACTTATACGTTGGGGGTGTTGGTTATCAAACAACAACATATATATATTGAATTTAACCTTAATTTATAAACTTGCCCACACAAGCTTATAGAACAAGGGGTCGTTTTGCAGGTCCTAATGTATAAGCGTCTCATACCACTTATACTTTAGGTGTCAGGGTTAAATGAATCGATTATTCTATGACATGCAAGTGAGTATGATGAAACATGCAAGTGCAACTCACACACCCGACACTGTGCACACAGACCTTTAGTTCCCCCTTTTGGAGCTGTTACCTCCCAGGATACCTCTGTAGTGGCAGACGGAAGTGGTGGGTTGGGCCTCTCCCACCTCTAAACCAGTAAAGCACTACCGGTCAGACCTATCATACGCCTCAACGCTTGGTTCACTAAGCGGACTCCTGCATACTCTTGCCGGCTGGCGCACTGAACTTCTGTTGACGAAGTGTTAACCACACTTGCCGAGTCAGCGTATTGGCATCGGTGCATCGACCCTCCAATACCGAAGACCCACCACCTTAATTTTCTTTCCTTTTATGCACATGCAAGTTTAATCGTAATCAACCAAAAACCGAGCCGAAGCTCACCAGACACACACGTCCGTCTCTTAACCAAATGAGCCAAAGCTCCCCGAACCATTCCGTCCGTCTCTTAACCAACCGAGCCGAAGCTCCCCGGACCATTCCGTCCATCTCTTAACCAACCGAGCCGAAGCTCCCAACCATCTTCCTGTGCTAACAGTGTTGGTGAAAACTGCAACCCTAATTACTAAGTTACTCCTGTATGTTTGTTATTACAGTTTACGTTAACCCAGGACTGCCCCCTGTACTCCCCGTGAAGGGCTCTCAAAGGGCACTAGGAACTATGATGGTAGCTGAAACCCATCGTTCCCTTTCGCAAGGCACTTATTATTATTTGTTGATTCCCTTTACCCATTCCCTTCTCATATTACGATAGGCTAACCTAGGGTGATTTTTAACCTTCCTCTCTTCGGGGAAGACGATCATTCGTCGAACCCGAGCACCTCTTTACTCTAGCAATCGCCACTTCTCACTATTCTTCATTTCATTCTATTGCGATATCATCCACATCTATCCACCCAGACAAAATGACTAACTCCAACCACTATCCCAGATAATGTCCTATTACAATTTAACAATATGTTATATGCAGACCAACCTTGACTATATGTCGAACCGGTTAGGCAATGATCCAATACTCATCCAAATTCCCTAAATTATTTACAGGAGACTTATCATGATATAATTACCCTAAATCCAGAAAATGGTAATTTTCCTAATTTACCTGGCATTTAATTAATTTCCTCAAAAATTCCAAGGGCTACTGGTTTGAACATGAACTACCCTAAGTTCTCTTGCAAGATGTCCAACAAAATTATAATTAATAGAATGTTATCTCAGTATGGTAAATCCAAAGTATCATTATTTTTCTATTATCAAAAAGACACTAAAACTATTTTAGCAATAACTTATATATTTCATTATTTGTGAATCAAGTACAGAGAATATTCTTCCAAAAATTATAAATAAAATATACTATGCATATAATAGGCTGAATGTCTCAATTCCTAAGCCTCATAATTGTTCAACAGAAATATCATCCATAATTAATTATTAAACCATAAAAGCCTTTTTTAACATTTTTGAAGGAAGTACTAAATTTACTCAACTAAAAATTATACAAAAATTCAGGAGCAATCATTCTAACCTAAAAAATTTACTTCCAAGATTTCATGGGGTTTCAATGAACAGAAAGATCCAAATAATTAAAACATCAATTATGGCTATAATCAACTTTACAAATGAAGTGCTAGGAATAAACATCATAAAATTCCCATTTTTGGACAGCCTCCAGAAACGGCTAAGGGTAACCTCCTGCCCAAATTTCAGGTCATTTAAACAAGGGATGAAGCGTGGGCATTCATTTTAGTTCCTGCCCAACTCTAGGTACAACCCCCACTAAAACGGGTGATGCGGTCAAATCGTTTACCCAAACGAGTTGTAATTATTTTTAAATTAATCTAGACTCGAAGTGCTACAACTTTTATGACTGGCTATTTTTCCTAAATCGGCCTCCAAGTGCCTCATTTTGCAATATCAAAAAGACCCATTTAATATATATCAACCTTATATATTATATACTTAATTTTATATTATAAAAATATCTTTACTGTTCATCTTCCTTACCAAACAAAACCCGTAACAGCACTCAGAAAAAATACATTTCCTGTTGCTCTTCCGTGATCCGTCGCCGGCCGTCCAGTCACTTCCCTGGCCAGCCAGCCACCACCACCACTTCTGTCGAGGCGATGGCTATCGGTTGGCGGTGGTTTGACCGCCGGAGGTGGCGGTTTCCGGCGTACCCGAAAAATATATTTTTCATGGTTTTCCATGAAAATGTGAGATAGGTCTGGCTCCATTGAGCACGAACTTCATTTCTAAGATCCTAAGATCTACCCATAAGAGAAGAAGTAGAGGAGGACCTTGTTCGCGGTTTGGAGGCGAGATGAACGTCGGATTATCATGGCACAGTGGTGGAGTTCCCGAACTTCTCCTACAGCAAGAGCAGAAACCTGAATTCGTTTGGTCAAGAGTGTAACCTTCTCCTCTTGCTCTAAGGGCTTCTATAGATCTCCAAATGGGGAGGGTAAAGGGTGAAGCATTCATGGCCATGAATGCTCTCTCTCTCTTAATATTATTTCGGTAACGGTGGAGGGAGAGGAAAAGGTGGAAGGTGAAAAAGCTGATCCAGGTGGCGAATTCCTATTTTGTCAACACTTCCTCATTTTATTAAATAATTAGAGAAGGAAACGGCCCATAAATACTCCTGCTGTAAATTCCCATAATTAGAATTGATTATGACTTGGGTTACAGAAATTTCCAGCCTGGCTGACGTTTAGGCCTTTGCCACGGGCGTGACAAATAAGTCACAGGCGTGACAGGTCCTTGTGGAAAATTCTGAGCTCGATGATCGTCTTACTGAGTTCGACGATCGTCTTCCTGAGATTGACGATCATCGAAGGGGTCACGCCCTAGGTCACGGGCATGACGGGTCGGTCACGGGCATGACCAACCTGTGACTCGAAGTCTTGGTCGATGGACTTCAATTTTTTGGGTTTCCTAGGGTTCTGTCACGACAAACCGACTCCTAGGGGTCTAGCCGGAAATGTGATGTTACAGTTACACCAGGTGTCACTACAAGAAATCTGATATTTAGTGACCAAAACTTTGTGAAGACACATATTTCGTCACTAAAAAATCTTTTTTAGTGACTAAATATAGTTCATCACTAAAAATACATACTTAGTGACAAAATAAATAATTTGTCACTAAAGACATAAATTTAGCGACAAAATATAAGTTTTGTCACTAAAATTAAATTTCGAAAGTAGTTAGTGACTAAAAATAAATTAGTTACTAAATTATTTATTAAGTGACAAAAAAGTCTCACTAGTTATAAAAATTTTGCAGATTTCTTCGTAAAAAAATCATTTATTATCTCATAATGAGAATGTGCTTCATCTGTCCTTCAAAATTCTTATTTCAAATGAAATCATCATTGGAGATAATACGATCCACGTAGTTTCCACCCCAATATTTTCATTGCTTCGTTAATGTTCAGTTAGGCGACGGATGGGGTGGGTACTGTGAGAGGACGAACGACAAAAGACAGTTGACGCGAGAATAATCTGACACGATCAAAGAGGCAATGCATATTTGTTGATGGCTTAGGTATATCTGATGGTCGACCGTGAGAGACGTGCGAAAGAACATGAAGTGGCGCAAGTGAATATTGCGAAATACTTATAAGAAATTATAAATTTCTTACCTTATGAAAAATATCATAAATATCTTTAAATGTTTTCATAATATTCTAAAATTGGATGGATGCACCTTAAATTTAAATATAAATCTCATTTTCATCCCAAAAAATAGTTACGTGCACAGCTGTTCCGCCCCTCCAATCTGCGTGACAAAATCCTTTTGTTTCCGAGGTTCTGTCATCTGCGATTGAACGCTCTTCTCCCACCCGGCGATGATCCGCCCTTCGTGGATTCTCCCACCGCCTCTCTGACCCACGATGATCTGCCATCCCGTGGGCAACCCAGATCAACATTTGAACCCTTCGTCGCCTCTCTCATCGTCGCTTCCGCCGCCTGTGCCGACTGCCTTGTCCTGTATTTTTCGTCGCCGCCAACGCTTTTCCAGTCATAGAACTTGGTAAGCCTCTTTCCCTCTGGTATTTGCTCTTGTTATTACTTTTATTCAATCTGAATGTTTGTGCCGATCCTCTTTGCCCTTTATCGAAGGTTTCTTTGCAAATTTCTTTTCATTATTTGTCAAAATAGAAGGCAGTACCGTGATTTATTCTTTATATTACAGTTTGTGGCGTCAAGATCCCCTATTCTCCTCTCCGGTTAGACCCAAGTAAGGATTTTTTTGGGGTTTTGCCCTAATCTGTGTGTTTGTTTGTTGAATGTTGATGACTTTCCGTTCTCTTTTTAGTATTGTCCAAGAATTGTGTAATACTATGTACCAATTTAGGATCTAGGTTATGAATTCCTATGGTTTGTGAATTTTTTTTTGAGGATAAATGTTTTGAGGATTGTATGTGTGTGTTTCAATATGTGGTTGTATTGATATTTGCGAATTAGATTGTATCGTGATAATTCAATTTTCTCATTATTTTAAAATTTTCAATTTCATCCAATGAATTCAAACATTTAGCTGAACATCAGAATTACTAATTTCAATTCCTGCATTGAGTCAAACAACAAAATTGATATTGACTTCAATTTCAATTCCCATGAATATTGGAATTGGGCCAATTCCAATTCCTTTCTCTAGATTTCTGCTAAACAAATCGAGCCTAAGATTTCCTTTGGCGCGGAAGTGGCGGGCAAAAAAGATTGTTCTAGCCAGAGCTTTCGAACCGGAGGGCATGACTGGGGGTTCGAAACGGGGCTTTTTGCCTCGTTTCTCATGACGCAGCGAGTGCAGCCGGAGCAAATGCCGCTGAAGGGCATTTGTTTGCCCACCGTCGGGCGGCATATGCCCCAAACGGCCGGGCAAAACGCCGCGCTAGATGAACCCTAAGAGTTTTTTCATTTGCAGAACTACTTTTTGTTAGGTTTTTTTCCTACTCGTTATATTTTATAATTTCTAGCTCAGTTTGTCATAATTACTTTGTAATAGCCATATTGAGAGCTAAAATGTGCCTTTGAATTTTAATTCCCTATTAATTTCATCTTTTACTGAATATTGATCGGGAATAATTAAATTTAGTCTATGAGCCTAGCCACTGGATCAAATCTTCATGGTTTTTTAAGTATCATGTATTTCGCTCTCAAATTTGGAGATTGATTTAGAAAATTATTGACTTATATCTTAATACTCTTTATATTTGATGGGCTTCACCATCATTTATAGGAGAAAAAGACCCCCATGATCTCCTCCAAAAGTGGATCATGAGTGTATCATCCCCATGAACTCTCATGATGAGAGAATCATGGGGGAGCGGGACCCACTCCCTCTCCCCAATGAAGGAAACCGCCTAGCCGGCCTAACCGCCTAGCCGTCTGGCCAGACCGCCGCCTGTCCGCCTCGCCAGGCCGCCGCCTAGCCAGCCTAACCGCCTCGTCAGGCCGCCGCCTAGCCGGCCTAACCGCCTGGCCGCCTGACCGCCTGGCCAGACCGTCGTCTGGATGCCTCGCCAGGCCGCCGCCTAGCCGGCCTAGCCGCCGCCGCCTAGCCGGCCTAACCGCCTGGTCGCCGTCCGATCAAGGGGGTAACCACCCTCTATCCCACCACTTTAGTGGTGGGGCCCACCATGATCTTCCCCTGGAGGCTATAAAAGGACCCCCAGGGGCTCCTCATTTCTCACCTTTTCTCCTCTCCGGCTCTTCTCCTTCTTCCTCAGGTGAGAGCTCTGCAACCTCCTCCACCAAGTCGGCCTCCGCTCGCCGTCAACCACCGCCAGCCACCAGCAGCCTCCAGCGGCCACCAGCAGCCACCAGCGGCTATTGGCACCCCACTAACGCGCTGACAGCAAGGGGACACTCAAGATCTGAAGGAAATTGATGGAAGAAGACATCTGAAGCCAGCAAGCGCGCGCCGCCCCAAACACGCGCACCAGAAGCATTCCACGCGTTCTCTCGTCTAAGTTGCTCCTGCAGTGCAGCCTGTTGCCCGCGGGAAGCTACACTCTCTCTATTTCTCCCCCTCAAGTTGTAACGGGAGCGGCCTGTCGCCCCGATTCACCGAGCATATTGTAACCCCCGGAAGATAGTGGAATTTGACCGGCACAGATCCGGTCACGTGGTTTTTTACCCATTTAAGGAGCTTTTCCACGTCATCAAGACTTGTCTTCACTATTTCATTTTCATCGGCTGTGTGCGCGCTCGACCTCTCCGTGAGCTGAGACGGTCCAGGATTATCCGGTATGACCGGGGCCTTGAGTTCGTCCGCAACAATATTGTTTCTCCATCTTCAAATAGTTGTAGTTTCCGAGTTCAAACTAATAAATTATTTAGGTTTAATATGCCAGAGAAGACCAAACATACAATATTTTACTAAAAAGGTATTATTTTTGTCCAAATCCATACCATACAACATCTAACCGCGTGGTTTTCCTTTTTCTACGTGCAGCTTATGAGTTTTGAGACATCACTTCTAAACTTGCTCCCTTCCTTCAGCTAACTAAAATAGTAATGAAATTTAGCAACACTTCATTTTTGCAACACCTTAAATTCAGGTTTGACTCCCTCTTCAACATTCGATTAGTTTGTTCTATAAACTATAGTTTGCACTATAAAATAAACTGCAGTCCGATTTGTAGTCCAGCAAGATGTTGAATTTGTTTGATTTAAGCATAAGATAAAAGGAATAAAGGGAAATCAGTGGAGAAGTGGTTAGACCCGTTCCTAACTCTTTTCTTGTTCCTGATTATGTTTTTGTTCTTAACTGTTTTTTTTCCAGGATGGGAGGAACTTAGTGGAGAAGAAGTGGTTGGATACAACATGATCTCTAGGTTTGGATTTCTAACATCTCAATGTAGTATAAATTGATCATGACTTTGAAGCATGTTCTATTAACAAGAAAAATTCTGGGTCAATCTGAATGGTTATGTTATTCCAGATGTTCCATTTTGCTTATTTGTGCTTACCCATGTCTACACAGGGGTAGTTGTAGTATGTTATTGGCAAACACTGTTATTATTTTAGTCAGCATTCTTCTATTTTAATTCACACAGGAAAGACTACTGGGACTCTAATCCATGTTTTCTTAGCTAATACAAATCAAAGAAGTCATGTAAGTATAAAAAAAGACGACAATTTTATGAGAACACAGTATCTCATTGTACAAAATCTTCCAAATGTATGCTTTTTACCACTTGTGAAATTATTACTCATATGCATATATCCATAATTGGGCCCTTGAAAGCAACAATGTGGAGTTATTTGACTCATTCAGTGATTACGTTAAATTGATGAAGAAAGAAAGTTTTTAACTAGCAAACAGATCTTTCACCGGCAATTGTGAGGTGAAGATCAGTGAGTACATAACTCATGTCACTGACAACATCATCTCACAGACAAAGTTCGAGAAGGGCAAGCAGATCTTCCACTGGCCTTCAGATGTCGAGCTTGCTTCTCACCTAGATTATTATTCTCACAGAATTTATAAAATACACATTAAAATAGGCAAAGAATGAATATGTATTCAATTTAATTATAGTTTAAAACTATTATTCTGTATTGAGGGATTTAGACTATCTCCCACCTTTTTTCTCTATTAATACAATAATGTTGAATAAACTTCTGTTATGATTTTGTATTTTATTTATTGTTGTGTTTGAATATCTTAATATTGAATTATAAGGAATATTAAATGAAATTATATGGATTTTTGAGAAATTAAATAGAATTTATTGACAAAAAAATGTTATATTGTATTGTCTCTTTAGTGACCACATATTTACCAAGTTAGTTTGGTCACTAAAACTTTATTTAGTGATCGAATTCATTTGGTCACCAAAAAATCATCTAGTGACCGAAACAGTTTGGTCACTAAAACTTTATTTCATGACGGCCTTAACATAGTTAAAAAAACTTTCTTTAGTGATAAATCTGTTTGGTCGCCAAAAAATCATTTTGTGACCGAATCAATATGGTGACTAAATGTTCATTCAGTGACCAATTCGTTGGTCACTAAAAATTAATTTAGTGACAAAATCAATTTGATCACCAAAAAAATCTTTTGGTGACTATAGATATTTGGGTCACTAAATACGTTCAATTAGTGACGAAACTCATTTTGGTCACTAAAAACATTTAGTGGCGGGGCATTCGTGACTACTTCGTGAAGGACTTTATTTGATCACTAAATATTTTTAGTGATCAAAATCTAACTTTTAGTGACGAAAAAATTTGTCACTAAAAGACAATTTTTTACTAGTGTGTAATTATGGTTCGTTTCCTTCTCTAATTCCTTAATAAAATGATGAAGAGTTGACCAAATAGGAAATCACCACATCGATCAGTCATTTCATCTTCCACCTTTTCCTCTTCCTCCACCGTAACCAAAATAATATTAAGAGGAGAGCCTTCATGGCCATAATTGCTTACCATTTCCCCTCCCCACTTGGAGATCTATAAAAGCCCCTTTAGAGCAAGATGAGAGGTTTACACTCTTTATTAAATGGATTTAGATTATTGCTCTTGCTGTTGAAGAGATCCGGCGACTCCACCACCACGCAAATGACAACCCGACGTTCATCTCGCCTCAAAACCGCACACAAGATCATCCCCTCCTCTCTCTATACGGGTAGATCTTAGCCTTCTTTAGGATTAAGAATCGGGCTCAACTAAGCCTGATTGGGGGGGGGGGGGAGTTTCTCTTTCTTGTTTCCCGCAAAATATTAGTGCTCGGGTTCGCCGGATTCCGCCTCTCCGGCGGCCACGCCGCCGGCCGGCGATGGCCACCACCTCAATGGAGGTGGTGGTGGAGGTAGCCGGCCAGGGAGGAGGCTGCATGGCCGGCGGCAACGTCTGGAAGGCACTCCAGGTTCGGCTAACCTCAGCCCTTGGCTGGAGTAAGAAGATGACCCAGCACTGTTGGATCTGCTTCAAGATTTGTGCTGTTAAATTTAACTTTTTCTTTTATATGAAATTTCTATAGTAGAATATCAGCCACTTTAGAAAATTTATGAAAAGTACTTAGAGGCTTTATATGAAGAAATGGTCAACATATAATTTGTAGCCCTATGGGTTTACTTTATTTTAAAACTTATTTGGGTCAATTTGGTCAACTAGTTTTACCAGGGCACCTCTTTTGGTGGGATCTATAACTAGAGCTAGGCAGAGACTAAAAGGTGTGCCCACCCTTCATCCCTTGACCAAATGATCTGAAATTTGGGTAGGGAGTCTACCCTAGCCTAAGGCCTGTCCAAAAATGGGAATTTTTGGAGAATGTTTTTCTATAGTTTTTACAAAAATTTAATAATCTTAGGGTAAATTAATTAGATGGCTTAATGACTTCCAAACCCTCCCAAATTTTGGTGAGTGGTCCCTGGGTTAATCATAAGGCTCTGTATAATTTTTCATCTCATTTGGAGATGTTTTAGATTGGAAGTGGACAAACCTAAGGTTTGCCCTATTAAGGGGTTTTTAGGTCAAAAGTGCACTTTGAGATTGGAGTGGACAGATCACCTCAACAGAGGCTGACATTTTGGCCACTGAATAGGCATGATGCCTAGCCCCCTCTCATGGATTTTGAGGTGGATTGGGGTAAATTTTCCCTAAGACCCAAGGTCAAACCAAAAGGATGGTTCTTGGTGGTTTGTGAAGGGCAAGTGGTCAAATGACCTGGTTATGATTTGAAACTTGGTAGATAGAATTCTAGGGTAGCTAGAATCCTCTTGTAGAAATATGAATGGATTTAAATGTAAATAAGTCCCTAAAAACACTAACCCTAATTTAGGGCAAAAACTTGTAGAGATGGAAAATGTCACTAAAACTCACTGAACAGTGATGGGATTTGGTTAGAGTATTTTTTAAGGTTAGTACAAGCTCTGGAGATTTTATTATGAATTTAGGATCATTGTTTTGGATACTTCATTAACAATTTAGTAGTTTGTATTATTTGCTTAGAAATTTATTAAGGAGAAAATACTTTCTGTAAATTGATGAACTTTAGACAGAGAACTTGTATTATGATTTTAAAGCTCTGTGAATTTCTATGGGATTTTTTAGAAGAGTAATTCTAGGGCTTGCTTCATTAAGTGTTGTTTCCCAATGAAAAATTAATTAAATCTATTTTGGTGTCTAGCAAGCCTGTAAAATTATGATCTTTGCACAATGACCTTTTCTGTTCCATATTTATATTCTGTAATTTTTCTATAATTTTATGATGAGTAATTTCAGTACTTCCTTCTTTACATAGGATTAATGGGATTATAATGGATAAATTAATAAGAGGCTCAATACTTTCTGTAAAATCATGAAAATTAGTATTTGATGATACCTTTCTGTTATTTAGTGATAATAATTTTTGGGTGGCCATTTGTTGCGCGCTAGGGTTCGAAGAAAATAAACGCAACCGAACTAGCAACCCGATGAGGCAAGTATACCTATCGAATTGTAGCAAGGGGACACAAGTGTCGTATTGAAATCCGGGAACTGTTGGCTAAGCTTACTCACACGAACGCTATTATCTTATCGACGGAAAAACTAGGGTTTTAGAAAATCTAAGCGCAATGGTGAAATTAAAGCAAACTAGAAAGAGAACTACCGCAATTAAGTTACGCTATTAAGCAAACAACTAAGCTAGAAAGGAAATTACTACAGTTAATTAAAGAGCACAATATATGAGATTACTACAAAAGGTAGAACAATATGAAATGGAAATGCACCCGATCGAGATTCACCTCGGCTAAAGACGATTAAGAAAATGCGATAAAAATCTAAACTTAATAGGATAAGGGTTCCTTGACCGTGGAGGTTCCTAAAGCTTGAACACGCTTCTCTCGAAGTCGTGCCCAACTGAGTTTAGGAAGGTCCGACCGACTCTCGTCTAAATCGGAGGCCTAAAACTCGCTTTACGCGGTGAACCCCACTATTGGATTTTACTCCAATCCGGGAGATTTGGACGTCTGCCTCTCTCGAGGGGTGCGTACAACTCCCTTTACTCTTGAATGCTCACTTCATTCTTTCGGCCTCTCGGCTAGCCCAGAATGAAAGCAAAGGCGGAGAGTATATATCGAAAAAATACCCCCAACCCGTGATTAATCAAGAGTAATTCAAGGCCCTAACCTAAAAAGAAAAGATTGATTAAAACATCATAACATAATCGCTCTAACCTCGGATCATCAAGATCGAGTACAATGAGGATTAGTTAATCATAATGGAGTGGAGGAGGGGAGATGAGTAGAAAAACATAAGAAGAACACAAGCTAAGGGAAGAACAATTTTATTAATGAAAAAGGGCAAGTTACACTAATGAAAATAAAATTACAAGTGCATGAAAATTAAACCCTATTCTAGCCCTACATTAAGCACTAAGCAAGAAGAAAATTACATTAAAAGCTAGCACAAACTAAGATTAAACTAGGGTTAACCAAAAAGTACAAAGAGAGGGGGAGAGAGAGAGAGAGAAAAAGCATGAAAAAGGATCAAGAAACAAAGGGGCAGCACCTCCCCCACTCAACCAAAGCTTGCTGAAATGGGGAGGAGGGGGCTCAATTTATAGATTTTTTCTCGGGTTGGTCACGCCCTCTGACACGCCCTAGGGGGGGCGTGTCAGGGGGCGTGACAGGTACGGATTTGACCTCGGGCTCTGGATTCTGGCGGGAGGGATGATTGCTTCGGTACGTCGGTGGTCACGCCCTAGGTCACGCCCGTGACAGGGGGCGTGACAGGCATGTCATGTCCAAATCATTGGTCGGAAATCCGTCAGTCACCGAAAAAGGAAGGTGTCACGCCTATGTCACGGGCGTGACATGGGGCGTGACAGTACTATTTGCGTGCTGAGGCGGAAGGGCATTTAATGCGGCGGCAGCTTTGCGGCAGAGGGCGACACGCCCCTGGTCACGCCTAGTGACACGCCCAGGGAGGGCGTGACAGGGGGGCGTGACAGCGGTTTTGACCGTTTTCTGTCCCTTCCAGCAGGTGTCCTCGGGGTCGGGTGACACGCCCTAGGTCACGCCCAGGGAGGGCGTGACAGGGGGGCGTGACAGGCCATTTTGGCAATTTTTCTGAAAACCTGCAAAAAGACAGGAAAAAGTTAGTGGCAATAAAATTTACATAAAAAGGATAAAAATAAACTAATAATAGACATAATTTGTACAATATAAAATATAAAATACGATAATAGTTTAGGCTACAAAACGTATTATCAAATTCCCCCAAGCTTAAGCTTTGCTTGTCCCCAAGCAAAAATATAAAAACTAGATATTTATAAAAATGACTAATCAAAAAGTTCTAATTATGCCTACACAAGTACTATGCGAAATTCTTAGTAGGGAAAAGGTGAAATGTAAGTCTAAAACAATTATTTAGGTATGGTAAAACTTTTAAAAACTTTACTTAATAAAAACAAATCATCCAAAATTTTAGCGAGATTTTTTAAATGGACTTAAGTAAAGCAACGAAAATGAAAAACACGCATTGAGTTGTTACTAGATCCAAGCAACGCATTATAATTATATCAATTTAATTATCAAAAATCTAGGTTTAAATCTAAAACTAAAACTGATTTACTGTTTTTCTTTTCTTAGTTGTTAAATAAAAAATCAAAAAGCGTGAATCAAAAGGACTTAAATAGGACAGAAACGTTTGGTTTAGGAAAATAATTAGGAGTGGAATTCAAAGATAAACGTGAAGGTTTTAAAATCACACTAAACCAAAGCAAAGAGTTTCAAAAATTTTCATAAAAATATATACACATTTTTTTTTCTTTCTTTTTCATTTTTTTTCTTTTCCATTTTTTTTTCCTTTTTTCAAAACAAAGGCCATAAATATTCTTTATTTTCCTTTTTGAGTTGGCCAAACAAAAAATAAACATCACTTTTGAACATACTTCTTTTTTTTTTCGAAAACCTTTCTCCACAAAAATCACAAAATACCCTATCAAAATCGTCAAAATAATTTATGAAACTCAAAAAGGCTAGTGTGATTCGATAGGTTGGAAATTTTGGCTTTGGTGAAACTGAAATGAAAGGAGGAGCTATCAAATGAAATCGGAAAAAGGCTCAAAAACGGCTAACTAGTGGTAAAAGTTTTTTTTAGGTTGGCAGGAAAGCTCAAACGAAAACAAAAATGGCCTAAATCATTTTCACGCTTTTGAATTTATTTAAAACAAAGGTTTGAAAATTTTTCAAAAAGCGAGTCCTAGATAATAAAAGAAGATTGATGAAATTAACTTGAAAATAGAAATAATAGGTGACTTGGATCGTTCACATCTACTACGTTATTCAAAAGTTGACTTTACAAAAATTATTCAAAAACGAAAAAGAAAATAGTGGATGATGAATTTTTTAGAAAGTAAAGGAAATAAACAACAAAAAACCATAATAGAAATGCGAGTTTTAGAAAAATATTTCACCTTAACATGCTACCGTGAATTAGAAACACAGCATGGCCAACATTTTACTTGTGAAACATAATTAAAAAGGACGATTAGAAATATTATAATTAACTAAGTTGTTTATAGGAGATTTTGAGTAAAACAAAACTAAAAACTAGGGGTACTATTGAAATACCAAAATGTCTAAACTATTCAAAAACACATATAAATTTTTTAAATTTAATTTTGTGGAATATTCTCTTTTTTTGGATTTTGGAATTTTAAGATATTCATTTTTTTTTTGGAAATATTTACAATATATACAAAAAGAAGATTAGTTATACTACGCAAAAATGAAGGAGGAAATCCTCCCCCAAGCTTAAAACAGACATTGTCCTCAATGGCTAAAGAAGGGGATTGGAGAAGGAGAGAAAAATAAAGTACAGAATTGAAAGACAGAATTGAAATACAGGTACTTCCCCGGATTTATTTGCTGCGAAAATTGAGTGATGCCGCTCCCCGAATGTCTTCTTTGGACTTTGTGATGGATTCAGCAATGTTGGAGCAGGCGATCGCAGAAGCTTCAGCTTGTCGGAGCCGTCCGAGGCAAAAATTGTAAAATAAAGAAAACAGAAAAAGATAACTTGGGTTGCCTCCCAAGAGCGCCCTTTGGTTAAAGCGTCGTTGAGCTCGACGCATCAAAAATAATATTGTCCAAAAATATTGTTGTCCCGAAATAAAATTGTTTTTAGCAAAAAATAAAAAGTTCAAGATTAAAGTTCGTGAAGCAGAAACTTAATAGTGTTTGGACTGACATCATCATCACCAGAGAAATACAGTTTAAGACGCTGACCATTCACTTTGAAATTACCCTTATCAGGGTGAGAAATTAAAACAGTTCCATAAGGAAATACTTTCTAAAACAGAAAACGGGCCAGACCAGCGAGATTTTAATTTGCCCGGAAATAAACGTAAACGAGAATTATATAACAGGACTTGGTCGCCCGGCTTAAAGTTTTTAGGGTGCCTTAAGTGTTTATCGTGTAAACGCTTCGTCCGCTCTTTATAAAGTTTATTATTTTCATAAGCATAAGAGCGCCACTCGTCGAGTTCATTTAGTTGGAATTTTCGAAGGTCACCGACTGAGTGGGGATCGAAGTTTAAAAATTTTAAGGCCCAAAAGGCGCGGTGTTCTAACTCTACGGGCAGATGGCACGATTTTCCATAGACCAGCCGATACGGCGTACATCCGAGGGCGGTTTTGTACGCTGTTCGGTAGGCCCATAGAGCATCGTCAAGTTTGGTTGACCAGTCTTTTCTAGAAGTTGAAACAGTCTTTTCTAATATTCTTTTTATTTCTCTATTAACTACTTCGACTTGACCGTTAGTTTGGGGGTGGTAGGCAGTGGATAGTTTATGCGTAACGCCGTATTTAGTAAGGATTTTTGAAAATTGCGCGTTACAGAAATGGGAACCCCTATCGCTAACGATTGCGCGTGGCGTACCGAATCTAGAAAATAATTTTTTTAAAACGTGACTACAACTCGGGAGTCGTTCGTAGGAAGGGCTTGGGCCTCAGCCCATCGTGAAACATAATCAACAGCAACTAAAATATATTTGTTTCCGAAGCTAGAAGGAAGGGGGCCAACAAAATCAATTCCCCAGAGGTCGAAAATTTCGCACTCTAAGAAATAATTTTGCGGCATTTCATTTTTATTAGAAATATTGCCCGACCGTTGGCAACTATCACACCTGCTCACAAAGGCTTGCGCGTCTTTAAACAGGCTAGGCCAGTAAAAACCCGCGCAAAGCACCTTATGAGCGGTGCGAGCAGCTTGATAGTGCCCACCTGTCGGACCTTCATGCAAATGTTTTAGAATATCAATTCCTTCATCAAAAGAAACACATCTCCTTATCACTTGATCCGCACAAATTTTGAAAAGATGCGGGTCTTCCCAAAAGTAGTTCTTCAGCTCAGAAAAGAATTTCTTCTTCTGCTGAGAGGAGAACTCTTTTGGGAGCACCCGGGCCACTAGATAGTTGGCGATGTGCGCGAACCAAGGAGAAGTAGATGTATTAACTAAAAGCAGCTTCTCATCAGGAAAATAGTCATTAAAAGATTTTTCATTTAATTTTTCTATTAAAGGGGTTATCTAATCTTGATAAATGGTCGGCGGCCAAGTTCTCGGCTCCTCGCTTATCACGGATCTCTAAGTCAAACTCCTGGAGGAGTAAGACCCAGCGAATCAAGCGAGGCTTGGCATCCGTTTTGGCAAGAAGGTACTTGAGGGCCGAGTGGTCCGTAAAAACAATGATTTTTGAAAGTGTAATGTAAGGGCGAAATTTATCAAACGCAAATACTACAGCTAAGAGCTCTTTTTCGGTTGTGGTGTAATTTTCTTGTGCAGATGTGAGGGTTTTACTAGCGTAATAGATGGGGTGGAAGTTCTTAGATATGCGTTGACCTAATACGGCTCCCACCGCAAAACTACTCGCATCGCACATAATCTCGAAAGGAAGGTCCCACACCGGAGCTATCATAATTGGCGCGTTAATTAACTTTTCTTTAATTAATTCAAAGGCAGAAATACAAGAGTCATCAAAAATGAATGGAGCGTCTTTTTCTAAGAGATGGGTGAGGGGCTTAGTGATCTTGGAGAAGTCCTTTATAAAACGACGATAAAAACCAGCGTGGCCTAGGAAACTTCTTATAGCTTTTATGTTTGTAGGTGGCGGCAACTTCTCAATAACTTCTATCTTGGCAACGTCTACCTCAATACCTTTAGCAGAAATTTTATGACCCAAAACTAACCCTTCCCTCACCATAAAATGGCATTTTTCCCAATTTAGGGCAAGGTTAGTTTCTTCGCATCGTTCTAAGACTTTTTCGAGGTTTTCTAAACATCTATCGAAGGTATCGCCGAACACGGAGAAATCGTCCATGAATACCTCCATAATGCTTTCTACGTACTTGTCAAATATTGCGAGCATACATCGTTGGAATGTAGCCGGCGCATTGCATAATCCAAACGGCATTCTTCGGTACGCGAAGGTGCCGAAGGGACAAGTAAACGTAGTTTTCTCTTGGTCCTCGGGAGAGATGGGTATTTGAAAGTACCCCGAGAGGCCATCGAGAAAACAATAAAAGCTATGGCCGGAGAGACGTTCTAAAATCTGGTCGATAAACGGTAGAGGAAAGTGGTCCTTACGGGTGGCGTCATTTAACTTACGGTAATCTATGCACATACGCCAACCCGTCACCGTCCGTGTCGGGATTAATTCATTATTCTCATTACTAACTACGGTTATCCCTCCCTTTTTTGGAACTACCTGAACGGGGCTAACCCACTTACTGTCCGATATAGGGTAGATAATTCCTGCGTCTAATAGTTTCATAACCTCGCCCTTAACTACTTCTTTCATATTCGGGTTTATACGGCGCTGAGGTTGGATAGAGTTACGCGAATTATCTTCCATTAAAATTTTATGTGTACAGAAAGATGGGCTTATGCCCTTGATATCAGAAATTTGCCAAGCAATAGCCCGGCGATGCTTACGTAGAACTAGAAGAAGTTTATCGTTCTGCGTATCCGTGAGGTAGGCCGAAACGATAACTGGTAACTTGGAGTCTTTTTCTAAGAAAGCATACTTAAGGTGTTCGGGAAGTTCTTTAAGTTCTAGGGTAGGGGGTTCTTCATAAGAGGATTTTGAGATTCTTTCTTTTTCAAAAATAATATCTTCATAAACTTTTTTATAAGGAACGTAATAAGGGGTGGGGCTAGCAGCCAAGACGGCTTCTTGTACAGATTCAGTGGTAAGGAAAGAGGAAGAACAAAAATCAGAAAACTCTTTTTCAAACTCAGAAAGACAATAAGAAGATTCATCACTTCCTTGCAGTGATTCTGTTGTAAGAGAAGAGGAGCAAAAAGTAGAAAATTCTTTTTCAAAGTCGGAGAGGCAGTAGGAAGAATCATCACTCACGGCGTCTACGAAAAAACATGAGTCATCGTTCGCTAAGGTGTTCTTCATCGAAGGGGTGATAGAAAATGTGACTTCGTCGTCGCCTACTCGAAGAAAGAGCTTACCATTGCTTACGTCAATGATGGCTCGGGAGGTGGCAAGGAAGGGTCGGCCAAGGATCAGGGGAACCTCGACGTCTTCTTCGATGTCCAAAATGACAAAGTCCACCGGGAAGATGAACTTGTCGACTTTCACTAGAACGTCCTCCACTATTCCTAACGGGTACTTGACGGATCTATCGGCTAGCTGGATACTCATACGCGTGGGGTTAAGGCTACCAATCCCTAACTTTTTGAACAACGAAAAGGGCATCAGGTTTATACTTGCGCCTAAGTCGGCTAACGCGTGTTTAACAAAGAGATCACCGAAGACACACGGGATAGAGAAACTACCCGGGTCACTGATTTTCTTCGGCAAACCGTTTGTTAAAACGGCGGAGCACTCGGCGTTAAGCGTGACGTGCGAAAGATTCTCTAACTTCTTCTTGTTTGTGAGGAGGTCTTTAAGATATTTGGCGTATTTCGGCATTTGCGAAATAGCCTCGTGGAAGGGAAGATTAATGTGGATTTGTTTGAAGATTTCTAAGAAGCGGGAGTACTGATCATCTTGACGTTGTCTATTAAGTTCAGAGGGGTATGGAGGAGTTGAATTATTTTTGAAGATGGGTGGTGGAGTGAGATTATTTTCTAAAGTGGGGGTGATTACTTCTTCAGCAGAGGGTGGAAGCGGAGCGGAGCTTTGATTTTTAAAAGCGGGAGCGGAGCTTGCCTCGGGCTCTTCACTTACCATACCGGAGACTTGCTTCCCACTCCGAAGAGTTATAGCTTTCGCTTGCTCTCTCGGGTTGGGTTCGGTATTGGAAGGAAGAGACCCTGCGGGTCGCTCAGAAATTATTTTCGCGAGCTGTCCTACCTGATTTTCTAAACTTTTTACGCTTCCGGTTAAAGTTCTTATGGTAGCGTCATTTGTGGTGATATATTTAGAAAGTAATTCCTCCAAGCTCGGAGGTTTTGGGTAATTTTGAAGAAGTGGTGGTGGTGGTGGTGGTTGTGCAGAAAAATCATTTTGCGGAGGTGGGCGCATCGCATTCGATGGATTACTCCATGAAAAGTTCGGGTGATTTCTTAAAGCGGGGTTATAACTATTCGGAAAATTAAAACCAGGCGGATGAAAATTCGCAGCAGAAAAATTATTAAAAGCAGTTCTAGGCAAATTATTAACATAATCTAAATGTTCTGGAGTAGGGGTTGCAGATTCCCATACCTGAGGGGCGGAGGCAGCAGTCATCTCCGTTATTTTTTTGCTTAGGATTTCTACTTGCAGAGCGAGCTGGGAGACGTTGTCCACTTCATAGATACCTGCAGGCTTGTTCGGGCGGGACCTAGGCACATTCCACTGATAAGTGTTCATGGCCATATCCTCAAAAAGCTCAAGAGCGGCTTCCGGGGTCTTATGATTTAAAGTACCGCCAGAAGCTGCGTCTATCATTTGCTTCGTGCTTTGATTTAGCCCGTTATAAAACGTCTGCACTTGTAACCATACAGGCAGCGCGTGATGTGGGCATCGTCTTAATAATTCTTTAAATCTCTCCCAGGTTTCGTAAAGGGTTTCAGAGTCTATTTGTCCGAAGGCAGAGATGTCGTTCCTAAGTTTTGCAGTTTTAGGCGGGCGGAAAATACTTCGCCAAAAATTTTTCAGTTAATTCATTCCAAGTGGTTATGCTATTTTTCGGAAGTGTGTTAAGCCACTGCTTAGCTTTAGTTCTTAGAGAGAAGGGGAAGAGTCTTAGCCTGATCGCATCATTTGTGACACCATTTATCTTGAAGGTGTCGCAAATTTCAAGAAAGCTAGCTATATGTGCGTTCGGATCTTCATCTTGAAGTCCGTCAAATTGCACATATTGCTGCACCATTTGAATTATGCTAGGCTTTAGTTCAAAGTTATTATTTGCTATAGTAGGACGGACTATACTCGATTCTGTTCCCTCGAGGTTCGGTCGTGCATAATAGGACATAGTCCTTTGAACGGCCTCATCTACGTTGGGTTCTTCCATTCTTAAAGTATTAAATGACTCAGAGTCCTCAACCGGCACTTGGATAGTAGGACCTTGAAATCGCGATCTTCTCCTAAGAGTACGCTCAATTTGGTGGTCCAAGTCCAAAATAACCGACGGACTCCCGCGGGTCATGCACTAAAAGAACAGAAAAGAAGAAGAGAAAGAGAAAAAGGATAAACTAGAAAGAAAAACTAGATTTAGAAAATTAAATAAAATTTTTTTTTTCTTTTTGAAATAGATTTTTTTTTTTATAAATTAACTCCCGAACTTCCCAAGGACTACCCCGTGAAGGGTTTGCAAGGTACTAGACAAGACAGTGGCGCTTAAAGCCCTTTGCCCTTTTCGAGAGAATTAGGTGGCGTAGAAAAATTGTGAGGTTGGTTTTTATTAAGAGCGGTGATAATTTTTTTTGATTTTTTAAAACTTTAAAGAAAAGGGGATGAGAAAGAGAAGAGATAAAATTAATAGGTTCGTGTTTTCAAAATATCAACGGAAGTTGGGTCCCCGGCAATGGCGCCAAAAACTTGTTGCGCGCTAGGGTTCGAAGAAAATAAACGCAACCGAACTAGCAACCCGATGAGGCAAGTATACCTATCGAATTGTAGCAAGGGGACACAAGTGTCGTATTGAAATCCGGGAACTGTTGGCTAAGCTTACTCACACGAACGCTATTATCTTATCGACGGAAAAACTAGGGTTTTAGAAAATCTAAGCGCAATGGAGAAATTAAAGCAAACTAGAAAGAGAACTACCGCAATTAAGTTACGCTATTAAGCAAACAACTAAGCTAGAAAGGAAATTACTGCAGTTAATTAAAGAGCACAATATATGAGATTACTACAAAAGGTAGAACAATATGAAATGGAAATGCACCCGATCGAGATTCACCTCGGCTAAAGACGATTAAGAAAATGCGATAAAAATCTAAACTTAATAGGATAAGGGTCCTTGACCGTGGAGGTTCCTAAAGCTTGAACACGCTTCTCTCGAAGTCGTGCCCAACTGAGTTTAGGAAGGTCCGACCGACTCTCGTCTAAATCGGAGGCCTAAAACTCGCTTTACGCGGTGAACCCCACTATTGGATTTTACTCCAATCCGGGAGATTTGGACGTCTGCCTCTCTCGAGGGGTGCGTACAACTCCCTTTACTCTTGAATGCTCACTTCATTATTTCGGCCTCTCGACTAGCCCAGAATGAAAGCAAAGGCGGAGAGTATATATCGAAAATATACCCCCAACCCGTGATTAATCAAGAGTAATTCAAGGCCCTAACCTAAAAAGAAAAGATTGATTAAAACATCATAACATAATCGCTCTAACCTCGGATCATCAAGATCGAGTACAATGAGGATTAGTTAATCATAATGGAGTGGAGGAGGGGAGATGAGTAGAAAAACATAAGAAGAACACAAGCTAAGGGAAGAACAATTTTATTAATGAAAAAGGGCAAGTTACACTAATGAAAATAAAATTACAAGTGCATGAAAATTAAACCCTATTCTAGCCCTACATTAAGCACTAAGCAAGAAGAAAATTACATTAAAAGCTAGCACAAACTAAGATTAAACTAGGGTTAACCAAAAAGTACAAAGAGAGGGGGAGAGAGAGAGAGAGAAAAATCATGAAAAAGGATCAAGAAACAAAGGGGCAGCACCTCCCCCACTCAACCAAAGCTTGCTGAAATGGGAGGAGGAGGGGCTCAATTTATAGATTTTTTCTCGGGTTGGTCACGCCCTCTGACACGCCCTAGGGGGGCGTGTCAGGGGGCGTGACAGGTACGGATTTGACCTCGGGCTCTGGATTCTGGCGGGAGGGATGATTGCTTCGGTACGTCGGTGGTCACGCCCTAGGTCACGCCCGTGACAGGGGGCGTGACAGGCATGTCATGTCCAAATCATTGGTCGGAAATCCGTCAGTCGCCGAAAAAGGAAGGTGTCACGCCTATGTCACGGGCGTGACATGGGGCGTGACAGTACTATTTGCGTGCTGAGGCGGAAGGGCATTTAATGCGGCGGCAGCTTTGTGGCAGAGGGCGACACGCCCCTGGTCACGCCTAGTGACACGCCCAGGGAGGGCGTGACAGGGGGGCGTGACAGCGGTTTTGACCGTTTTCTGTCCCTTCTAGCAGGTGTCCTCGGGGTCGGGTGACACGCCCTAGGTCACGCCCAGGGAGGGCGTGACAGGGGGGCGTGCAGGCCATTTTGGCAATTTTTCTGAAAACCTGCAAAAAGACAGGAAAAAGTTAGTGGCAATAAAATTTACATAAAAAGGATAAAAATAAACTAATAATAGACATAATTTGTACAATATAAAATAATACGATAATAGTTTAGGCTACAAAACGTATTATCACCATTACTTGAGAAAATCATGTAGTTCATGTTTAAAATTACCCATGGCCAATTTTTTGGGAAAATTAAATAAATATCAGATTAATTAGAAAAAATTATATGTTTCTGGATTTAGGTTAATTATGTCATGATAGACCTCCAGTAAAATTTATAGGAGATTTGGAAAACAATTTGGAGTACCTCCCCTAGTATACCTCATATAGCTTAGGATGGTCTGCATATAGTAAAACCGCAGAAACTGAACTAGAGTGGCTAATGAACTTGGGGAGATGGAATTTTGGTAGTTTGCTGGTTTGGATAGGGTAAGTTAAATTAAGATCATTATTGGAAGTCAGGATGAGTAGAGTGTGAGATTGGCTAGTGTTAAGTGGTGTTCGGGAACGACGAAAGATCGTCCACCCCAATTGGAGAGAAAGAGTCTTAACACATTAGGGTTAGATCCAAAGTAATTTGAATGGGATCGGGTAATGGGTATTAACCAATAAATATAAGTGCCTTGCGAATGGGAACGATGGGCTTCAACTACCATCATAGTTCCTGTGCCCTTTGAGAGTACTTCATAGGGAATACCGAGGGCAGTTCTGGGCTAACGTAAACTAGAGGAATAATAAACTAAAAAGAGCAACTAGAATATCTAGGGTTGCATATTCACACACCCCGGTAGCTAGGGAGGTAGAATAAGTTTGTTTGGTTGCCATTCAGACGGTAGCTCTGAAGGTAGACTCACAGACGGGACAGTCCGGGGTGCCGAGGGCTCGAGGGTTTGAGTACAGAATAAGGTGGCAGGTCTTCGGTATTTGATTGTCATTCACACCGACATCGGTACGTTGACTCGGCGGTTTGGGACACTTAGCCAAAGAAAGTCTGGTGGATATAGCCAGCACTAGTACGCGGATACTCTAGGTTGTGTTCTTCTAGGGGAGTACGGAAGGGCTTGGCCTGGTAGTTTGGATACCCACCTAGGAGTGGGGGGCCCCACCCACTGTCTCTGTTTGCCACTACGGAGGTTCCTGGGAGTGAAGCTAGCTGCACGAACAGGTGGAACTAAAGGTCTGTGCGCATAGAGTCGTGTGCGTGAGTTGCACTTGCATAAATCATGGCATAGCATATCACTACACTCATATTTGCATACAACCGACACCCCAACGTATAAATCGGTATGGGACTTTTTATACGATGGGAGCCTTGTAGAAGACCCCTTAACTTATAAGTTTGTATGGGCATTCATATAAGTTAAGGTTACTTACTTATTTACTTACTTGCTTTCTGTTTGTCTCCTTATAAATTTGCTACCTATTACATGTCTACTTTATTGCTCACCACCATAGAACTGCTAGATGTACTCTATTTTAATTAGTTGTTTATACACCATGAACAATTATTAGACTAGTTCCACTATCATCCGCCTTGCTTATTCTCCACCTTTGTAGCTTCCCTTTCCTCCTCTCCGCTCGGTGCTTTGGAGCCGTGGGGGGAGGGGTAGGGGATGATAGGGCTTAGTCTTTATGACTAATGGTTTTCGAACCACAACATTACAGGAGCTCCATTTGGGAGACAGGGATCAACAGTCCAGGGACCAGCACCAATAGAGTACGGTGCACATAGAGGTGGGCCAGTCTAGCACCAGAGCACCTGTGACAAGCTCCGTGAGTGTTTAGTATTTTTTATAGCTTCCGCGATGAGTGATTTGTAGTGAGGACTCTGATGTCCTGGGCTCAAGCCCATTTCTTTATTTCATCTGAACTGTTCTTTGCAGTACTTTCTATATATTTATGGACTTATTGTGATTTTATTTATATGTGTTCTTGTGGACATGTTTACATTCAGTGTAATACTTACTTCTCTCTCTTTTTGATCGAAAAGGGCCTGAAGAATTGGCGTTTTGTAGTGGCGGCCTTCCCATGAGTCGGTGCCACTGCAAAGCGACAATTCTTGGTAAAGACCCTGGTGGTTTAAAAAGAAAAAAAGGGGGGGGTCTTATAAGTGGTATCAGAGGAGACCTCGATCGAAAGAGAAGTAGTCCACAAACCTTAGACCACCCCCATGCGAGCTTACTTTGCAAACAAACTAGCAGCGGAAGCAGTGGTATGCCCATAAGGGAAATCACATGATAAAGTCCATCCTACCCCTTTCCTATATTCAATTCATACGTTCTCTAATAAATGGAATTTTTCTTGTAGCCTGCGACGAACCCTACACCACAGTAGGGGACACCTCAGGCTCTTAATGTGGCCCTGCCTCCGCCGGTTCCAGCTCCATTCCAGCAGACGGAGATTGGGCAAACACTGATGACAATTCTGGAGGCCTTCAGAGCTCAGCAAGCCCCGGCCCCACAGCCAAACCTCGGGGCCTACTGGAAGAGTGTCTTCCGAGGACTTTCCCCTCCATCCTACCTGGGGATGGAATAGACAGTACGCACAGAGGAGTGGTTAGATACCATTTATGAGATGCTTGCGGGAATCCGATGCCTCTCTGAGGAGGCAGTTGCTTTGGCGGTCTCCTGCCTGGAGTAACATGGAAAGAGGTGGTGGAAGTCACAGCTGGACACCACCTTTGTGGGTATGGATTGCGCAAATATTACTTGGGAGTAGTTTAGAGCAGCGCTCTTGGGACATTTCATACCTCAGTCAGCAAGGGACGTGCTGTAGGATAGGTTCTTGCGGTTGAGACAGGGGAACATGACTGTGGTGGAGTATTATCAGGAGTTTACTCACCTAGCCCGCTATGCGGACACTTATCAGTTGGACGACGTTGGCTATGCCCGGAGGTTTTACAAGGGGCTACAAGACAACATGAGACAGACCCTCCTCTTCATCTCAAAGGGGAGTTTGGCCAGGATTTTGGAGATGGCTAAGAAGAGAGAAGCGGATCAGCTGACAGTCAAGAGCCGGAAGAGACCGGCTGACGATGTAGTGATTGGAGGTCGTAGAGACCGTCCTCGAGGCCAGGTTATTGTGGAGAGAAAGAACGGGGATCAACCTCGTCAGGAGATTGGGCAGGAGCAGAGGAGTAAGGGGGTATTTGATCCCCAGCCTTTACAGATGCTGGAGATGCCAAGGACCGCAGAGCAGGCACCGGTATGGTTTCAGTGCAATCAGCCGGGGCATATCAAGAGGAACTGCCCTATGAGGTGAGCACCCCAACCAGCACATCAGGGTGCCCCACCTCCCCGACAGTTTGGCGGCCGAGGACATGATCGAGGATGAGGATTTAAGGACCGAGGCCACAGGCCAGAGAGGGAGCAAGTGTATGCACTAGACCTGACACAGCCCCGGAACCAGGAGCAGGTTATCGCAGGTATGGCAGTGCTTTTAAGTTTCTTCCTATGAACTAGTTTTTTTTTTGTTTTCTAGACATAACCCAGTTAGAAATTTAAGAGAAGACAACTATAATAAGAATACTAAGATACTTAATTACCTCAGGTATAGTCTTCATTAGCGGCAAGCCCGCTCACATGCTCTTTGACACCGGTGCTTTGCACTCGTTTGTGTCGGAAGATTTCGTGAAAGAATTGGCAGGCGTGGAGCTATTCATCGGAAAGATGATGAGGGTGCGCCTACATGATGGATCAGAGTTAATGACCTCTGCTCATTGCAATATGGAAGCGGAGATTGGCGGGAAGGCGTTCGAGGCACCAGCGACGATTCTGAAGATGCCAGATTACGATCTGATCCTGGGCATGACTTGGCTGTGCTGGAACAATGCCCAGATTGACTGTATGGCGAAGAGGATCACTGTGAGGCACGGGGACTCCTTTATTGTTATCAAAGGTATTATACAAGCACCCCGCATATTATTATCACCTGTGCAGGCTATTAAGGCCCATCTACAGGGGGAAGAGGTTTATCAGGTCCTTTTTGAGGCGGTCGTGGCCAAGGACTCCACTTCAGATATTCCAGTAGTGCGAGACTTTGCCGACGTATTTCAGGAGAAGCTACCAGGGCTACCCCCGCACCGAGAGAAGGACTTTCAGATTCAGCTCGTATCAGGGGATAAGCCGGTATCCAGAGCTCCCTATCAAATGGCCCCAAAGGAGTTGGTGGAATTTTGAAGCCAGCTTCAGGAGTTAGTGGAGGCCGGGTTCGTTCGGCCTAGCTCTTCACCATGGGGAGCTCCGGTGTTATTCGTCAAGAAGAAGGACAGAACCATTCGGCTTTGTATAGATTACCGGGCCCTGAACAGGTTGACGGTCCGGAATACTTATCCCTTGCCAAGGATAGACGAGCTATTTGACCAGCTGGAGGGAGCCCATTAGTTCTCAAAGCTTGATCTGAGGTCGGGGTACTACCAGCTTCACATTCGGGAGGAGGACATCCCGAACACAGCCTTCATCAGTAGATATGGTTTGTACGAGTTTACCGTGATGCCTTTCGGGCTCACGAATGAACCCTCCGCATTCATGACCTTGATGAACCGGGTGTTCGAAGAGTATCTGGATGTCTTCGATATAGTATTCATCGACAACATCCTTATCTATTCAAGGATGGAGGAGGAGCACGCGAGACATCTCGCCTTGACCTTGGAGAAGCTGCAGGAGCATAAGATGTATGCCAAATACAGCAAGTGCAAGTTCTGGCAAAAGGAGGTGGCCTTTTTGGGCCATGTCATCAGTGGAGCAGGTCCGGCAGTGGATCCGGCGAAGGTCCAGGCAGTACGGGATTGGCCACCACTAAAGTCGGCCTCGGATGTTCGAAGTTTCTTAGGACTTGCCGGTTATTTCTGGAAGTTCGTAAAGGGGTTCTCTAAGATTTCCCTCCCTCTTATGTCTCTAACGAAGAAGGAGTCCCCTTTTATTTGGACACCACGATGCGAATCTGCTTTTCAGGAGCTTAAGGATCGTCTTACCTCGGCTCCCATCCTTGCTCTTCCGTCAAGGAAGGAAGGATTCCAGGTGTACACGGATGCTTCCTATCAGGGTATGGGTGCCGTTCTGATGAAGATGAGCACGTAATAGCCTACGCCTCCCGTCAGTTGAAGCAGCGTGAGCAGAACTACCCTGTGCATGATTTGGAGATGAGGGCATGTGTTTTTTCTCTTAAGATCTGGCGACACAATCTCTATAGAGTACATTACGACATCTTCTCAGACCACAAGAACTTGAAATATGTAGATACAAAGAAGGAGTTAAACATCAGGCAAAGACGCTGGGTGGAGTTTCTGTTGGACTACCAGTATACCATGCACTACCATCCAGGGAAGGCAAACGTGGTCGTAGACGATTTGAGTCGGAGAGCAAGTACGTCAGGAGTAGGCCCGTAGCTGATGGCCTTTGAGTTGGTTAAATCATTCGAGGAGATGCAGATATCATTAGTGTCCGAGGATGATCCAGAGTTATACATGGAGTACCGGGGATCGATGGTTACTAATGATGATATCCGGGACCGCATCAGAGACTGGCAGAAGCTGGATGTGAGAGATGAGCCGATATTCCGAGCCTTGGAGGAAGGCACGATAGGAGATTTCTCTTTGAGGGATGGTCTCCTGTGTTTCAGAGGAAGAGTCTACATACCGGTAGTAGGCCAGATCCGGGAGGACATCTGGCGGAAGCTCACTGCAGCCGATTCTTGGTACACCCGGGGATCACCAAGATGGTAAAATATTTGAAGAGGACGATGTACTGGCCAGGTATGAAGAAGGACATTATGTACTTTGTGACGCATTACGAGGCCTACCAACTCGTAAAGACAGAGTGCAGGAACCTGACAGGCTTGCTGCAGCCACTTCCGGTGCCGGAGTGGAAATTTAAGGATATAACCATGGACTTCATACATGGGCTACCTCGATCCCGTGTGGGAAATGACTCGATCTGGGTGATAGTGGACAGGCTAACAAAGGTGGCCAGATTCATTCCAGTGGCGAAGGACGCTCCGGTTAGTGTATTAGTACGGAGGTTCATTGAGCAGTTTGTGCGCTATCATGGGGTGCCCAAGACTAACGTTTCGGATCGGGATGGGCGGTTTACATCCAGAGAGTGGAGGTCAGTCCAGGCCCATGTGGGTTCTCGGTTGACATTCAACACAGCTTTTCACCCTCAGACCGACGGGCAGACGGAGCGTACCAACCGTACACTGGAAGATCTTTTGCGCCTGTGTATTTTGAACCGCGGCGAGCCTTGGGAGAGATTGCTACCACTAGTCGAGTTTTCGTACAACAACGCCCATCAGTCCAGCATAGGCATGGCTCCATACGAGGCGTTGTATTGAAGGAGGTACAGGACCCCACTATCATGGGTTCAGGATGAGGATCTGCGGGCACTGGCCTCGGAGTTTGTGGGGGATATGGATGCTCAGATTAGATTGTTTCGGGACAGGATGATGGAAGCCCAGAGCAGGCAGGCCAAATACTATGATGCGAGGCATCGTCGGGTGGAGTTCCAGATGGGAGATCGAGTTTTCTTTAAGATACGGCCAATACACGGAGTCTCGCGGGTTCGCGGGCGGAAGAAGCTCAGTCAGACAAATATGGGGCCTTACAGGATCCTGGAGCGGATCGGCCCATTGGCTTATAAACTAGAGCTACTGCCGTAGTTAGCGGGATTGCATGATGTCTTACACGTCTCCTCACTACGGAGGGCTCTACTACGGCCAGAGCAGCTGATTTCCACAGCAGACGGCCCAGTGGCCTCGGATCGGTCATTCAACTTGGAGCCTATCAGGATATATGACACAGCAGTGCGGGTTTTGCGACGTAAGAAGGTTCCGTTAGTCAAGGTTCTGTTGAACAATCATGGGTAGGAGGAGCATACATGGGAGCCACAGGACTTGGTGCGACAAAAGTATCCGGAGCTTTTCAGTCAGGTATACCTCACAACCCCTCCGGACAATCAATTTGCTTTCCTATTTTAAACCAATAGGACTGGAATTTCAAGAATAGGGGCTAATCATTTGTTTATTGGGGGATATACCTTGTCAGTTGGACGAATTTGTCTTAGATTTGACTATCACCTTCAAACAGCACATAGCAAACGTGGCGTAGAGATGTAAATCATTCAACTCTCATGGGATGTTACAAGCTTCTTTCTCTCGATAGGAGCCCCCGTAGGCTTAACCTTGATTTCGGGGACAAAATCTTTGTTTTGTTTCTTGGGATTTGTAACATCCCATTTCCAACTAGACCCCTAGAAGTTGTTTTGTCATAACAGAACCCTGTGAAACCCAAGAATTGAAGTCTATCGACCAAGATTTCGAGTCACGGGTTGCTCATGCCCGTGACCGACATGTCATGCCCGTGACCTAGGGCGTGACCCCTTCGACGATCGTAGATCTCAGGAAGATGATCGACGAACTCAGCATTTGCAATTCGGGCCTGTCACGTCCGTGACCGATATGTCATGCCCGTGACGTAGGGCGTGACCCCCTTTGATGATCGTCGATCTCAGGCAGACAATCGGCGAGCGCAGAATTTGCAACCTGGGCCTATCACGCCCGTGACCGACATGTAATGCCCGTGACCTAGGGCGTGACCCCTTCGATGATCATCGATCTCAGAAAGATGATCGACGAACTCAGAGTTTCCACCTGGGCCTGTCACGCCCGTGACTGACATGTCACGCCCATGACCTAGGGCGTGACCACTCCTTCGACGATCGTCGATCTCAGGAAGATGATCGGCGAACGCAGGCTTTTCAACCCGGCCCGTCACGCCCATAACCTACGCGTCACGCCCGTGACCTAGGGCGTGACCCCTTCGACAATCGTCAATCTCAGGAAGACGATCGGAGAGCTCGAATTATCAACACACTTGTCACGCCCGTAACCTATGTGTCATGCCCATGACAAAGGCCGTAACGTCAGCCAGGCTAGAAATTTCTGTAACCCAAGCCACAATTAACTCTGATTATGGGGAGTTACACCAGGAGTATTTATGGGCCGTTTGCTTCTCTAATTCCTTAATAAAATGAGGAAGAGTTGACCCAATGGGAAATCGCCACCTGGATCAGTCATTTCATCTTTCACCTTTTTTCTTCCTCCACCGTAACTGAAATAATATTAAGAGGAGAGCCTTCATGGCCATAATTGCTTACCCTTTCCCCTCCCCACTTGGAGATCTATAAAAGCCCCCTTAGAGCAAGATGAGAGGTTTACACTCTTGATTAAACGGATTTAGATTATTGTTCTTGCTGTTGAAGAGATCTGGCGACGCCACCACCGTGCAAATGACAACCCGACGTTCATCTCGCCTCCAAACCGCGAACAAGGTCCTCCCCTCCTCTCTCTCTACGGGTAGATCTTAGCCTTCTTTAGGATTAAGAATCAGGATCAACTAAGCCCGATCGCGGGGGGGGGGGGGGGGGGGGGGGGAGTTTCTCTTCCTAGTTTCCCGCAAAATATTAGTGCTCGGGTTCGCCGGATTCCGCCTCTCCGGCGGCCGCGCCGCCGGCCGTTGATGGCCACCACCTCAACGAAGGTGGTGGTTGTGGTAGCCGCCAGGGAGGAGGCTGGATGGCCGGCGGCAACGTCTGGAAGGAACTCCAGGTTGGGCTAACCTTAGCCATTGGCTGGAGGAAGAAGATGACCCAGCACAGTTGGATCTGCTTCAAGATCCGTGCTGTTTAATTAATCTTTTTCTTTTATATGAAATTTCTGTACTTGAATATCAGCCACTTTAGAAAATTTATGAAAAGTACTTAGAGGCTTTATATGAAGAAATGGTCAACATATAATTTTTAGCCCTATGAGTTTACTTTATTTTAAAACTGATTTGGGTCAATTTGGTCAACTGGTTTGACCAGGGCACCTCTTTTGGTGGGATTTATACCTAGAGCTAGGCAGAGACTAAAAGGTGTACCCACCCTTCATCCCTTGACCAAATGATCTGAAATTTGGACAGGGAGTCTAACCTAGCTATACCTGAGGCTTATCCAAAAATGGGAATTTTTGGAGAATGTTTTTCTATAGTTTTTACAAAAATTTAATAATCTTAGGGTAAATTAATTAGATGGCTTAATGACTTCCAAACCCTCCCAAATTTGGGTGAGTGGTCCCTGGGTTCATCATAAGGCTCTGTATAATTTTCATTTCATTTGGAGATGTTTTAGATTGGAAGTGGACAAACCTAAAGTTTGCCCTATTAAGGGGTTTTTAGGTCAAAAGTGCACTTTGAGATTGGAGTGGCCAGATCACCTCAACAGAGGCTGAGATTTTGGCCACTGACTAGGCATGATTCCTAGCCCCCTCTCATGGATTTTGAGGTGGATTGGGGTAAATTTGCCCTAGGACCCAAGGTCAAACCCTAAGGATGGTTCTTGGTGGTTTGTGAAGGGCAAGTGGTCAAATGACCTGGTTATGATCTGAAACTTGGTAGATAGAATTGTAGGGTAGCTAGAATCTTCTTGTAGAAATATGAATGGATTTTAAAGTAAATAAGTCTCTCAAAACCCTAATCCTTGTTTATGGGCACAAACTTGTAGAGATGGAAAATGTCACTAAAACTCACTGAACAGTAATGGGATTTGGGTAGAGTAGTTTTTAAGGTTAGTACAAGATCTTGAGATTTTATTATGAATTTAGGATCATTTTTTTGGATACTTCATTAACAACTTAGTAGTTTGTATTATTTGCTTAGAAATTTATTAAGGAGAAAATACTTTCTGTAAATTGATAAACTTTAGGGAGAGAACTTGTATTATGATTTTAAAGCTTTTTGAATTTCTATGGGATTTTTTAGAAGAGTAATTCCGGGGCTTGCTTCATTAAGTGTTTTTTCCCATGAAAACTTACTTAAATCTATTTTGGTGTCTAGCAAGCCTGTAAAATTATGATTTTTACACAATGACCTTTTCTGTTCCATATTAATATTCTGTAATTTTTCTATAATTTTATGATGAGTAATTTCAAGTACTTCCTTCTTTACATAGGATTAATGGGATTATAATGGATAAATTAATTAGAGGCTAAATACTTTCTGTAAAATCATGAAATTAGTATTTGATGATACCTTGCTGTTATTTAGTGATCATAATTTTTGGGTGGCCATTACTTGAGAAAATCATGTAGTTCATGTTTAAAATTACCTATGGCCAATCTTTTGGGAAAATTAAATAAATATAAGATTAATTAGGAAAATTATAAGTTTCTGGATTTAGGCTAATTATGTCATGATAGACCTCCAGTAAACTTTATAGGAGATTTGGAAGACAATTTGGAGTACCTCCCATTGTATACCTCATATAGCTTAGGATGGTCTGCATATAGTAAAACCGCAGAAACTGAAGTAGAGTGGGTAATGAACTTGGGGAGATGGAATTTTTGTACTTTGCTGGTTTGGATAGGGTAAGTTAAATTAAGATCATTATTGGAAGTCAGGATGAGTAGAGTGTGAGATTGGCTAGTGTTAAGTGGTGGTCGGGAACGACGAAAGATCGTCCACCCCGATTGGAGAGGAAGAGTCTTAACACACTAGGGTTAGATCCAAAGTAATTTTAATGGGATCAGGTAATGGGTATTAACCAATAAAAGTATGTGCGTTGCGAAAGGGAACGATCGGCTTCAGCTACCATCATAGTTCCTCGTGCCCTTTGAGAGCCCTTCACAGGGAATACTTGGGGCAGTCCTGGGCTAACGTAAACCATTGGAATAATAAACTAAAAAGAGCAACTAGAATATCAAGGGTTGCACATTCACACACCCCGGTAGCTAGGGAGGTAGAATAAGTTGGTTTGGTTGCCATTCAGACGGTAGCTCTGAAGGTAGACGCACGGACGGGACAGTCCAGGGAGCCGAGGGCTCGAGTGTTTGAGTACAAAATAAGGTGGTGGGTCTTCGGTATTTTATTGTCATTCACACCGACATCGGTACGTTGACTCGGTGGTGTTGGACACTTTGCCAAAGAAAGTCTGGTGGATATAGCCAGCACTAGTACGCGGATACTCTAGGTTGTGTTCTTCTAGGGGCGTACGGATGGGCTAGACCCGATAGTGTGGATACCGCCTAGGAGTGGGGGGCCCGACCCACTGTCTCCGTTTGCCACTATGGAGGTTCCTGGGAGTGAAGCTAGCTGCCCGAACAAGGGGAACTAAAGGTCTGTGTGCATAGAGTCATGTGCGTGAGTTGCACTTGCATGAATCATGGCATAGCATATCTCTACACTCATATTTGCGTACAACCGACACCCCAACATATAAATCGATATGGGACTTTTTATACGATTGGAGCCTTGCAGAAGACCCCTTAACTTATAAGTTTGTATGGGCATTCATATAAGTTAAGGTTACTTACTTATTTACTTACTTGCTTTCGGTTTGGCTCCTTATAAGTTTTCTACCTAGTACATGTCTACTTTATTACTCACCACCGTAGAACTGCTAGATATACTCTATTTTAATTAGTTGTTTATACACCATAAACAATTATTAGACTAGTTCCACTGTCATCCGCCTTGCTTATTCTCCACGTTTGTAGCTTCCCTTTCCTCATCTCCGCTTGGAGCTTAGGATCCATGGGGGAGGGGTAGGGGATGATAGGGCTTAGTCTTTATGACTAATGGTTTTCGAACCACAACATTATAGGAGCTCCAGATGGGAGACAGGGACCAGCAGTCTAGGGACCAGCACCAGCAGAGTACGGTGCGCATGGAGGTGGGCCAGTATATCACCGGAGCACCTATGACTAGCTCCGTGAGTGTTTAGTATTTTTTATAGCTTCCGCGATGAGTGATTTGTAGTCAGGACTCTGATGTATCTGGCTCGAGCCCGTTTCTTTATTTCATCTGAACTGTTCTTTGCAGTACTTTCTATATATTAATGGACTTGTTCTTATTTTATTTATATGTGTTTCTATGGACATGTTTACATTCAGTGTAATACTTACTTCTCTCTCTTTGTGATCGAAAAGGGCCGGCAAAATTGGCGTTTTGTAGTGGCGGCCTTCCCGTGAGTCGGTGTCACTACAAAGCGGCAATTCTTTTCTAAGACCCCGGTGGTTGAAAAAGAAGAAAAAAGGGGGTCTTACACCTTCCGTGCCAAGTGGACGGTTGGCCTTGGTCCTTTGGTGATACTCTCCCATAGGATCTTTCTGTGCCACACCGATAGGCCACTTTGGGTTGTTTTCTTGGTGTACATATACCTAAGACCCCTCTGAGCCGTAGTACGCAGTGAGCCCCGCTGTTGTGTTCTTAGCGTTGAGGCATACAGTGTCCTAGGCCAGGTAGTGTGGATGCCAGTCTAATAGTGGAGATGCCCGCTCTACTATCACCTTCTGTCCATGACAGATGGCGCCTGAGAGGTTAGCTACCTGCTCGAAAAGTGGGAACTATAAGTCTGTGTCGACATAGAAGCTGCATGTGTGTGAGCATGGGTGAGTCATCGTATTGCATTCATAACATTACATTGCATTACATACACAAGGTCCTCATCAAATAAGTTTGTATGGGCACTCTTATATGATGAGTTACTTTGCTCTTAAGCCGATCCTTTACTTATATGTCTGTATGGGCATTCATATTAGTTAAGTTAATTCTTGTTGATTATTCATACATGTTCACCACTGTTGATGGTAGAACTGTTGGTATAAATTGTTGGTTATTTCTGATAATTTGATGGATACTTTGATATTGTTTAGGCTTATACCACCTGCTTGTACTACTGTTTATATATACATTGTACCCTTTTCTTTTCTTTGCTTGGTGCTTAAGAGTCGTCGGTGGAGCAGATTTGATAGCCACTTAGTCTTTTTGACTAACGGTTGCTACGTCTTCCTTTTTAGGAGGAAACCATGCAGCAGCATGTTATGTAGGAGGATAGCTAGGCCTGGACAATAGGTCCTGAAGTGATGATACCATCGCTGTCGTCAATGACTGATGTGAGTTTTTGAGAGACTCATTTTGTAGCCTTCGTGGCATGTTGTACTCTGATATTATAGAAGCTTTTGTTGTTTCTTTTTATTTGATGTATTTGTTTTGGACTTTATACTTATGTGGATTATGACTTCTGCTCATGTTCTTATGTTGGGTTGGCAATGATGATATTGGTTTTAGCTGGCAGGATAGGCGTCATGTGGTACAGGTCGACCAGTGTATTGGCGCTACCGCAAGGCGACTGTTCTGGGCATAAGACTCCCCTTGGCCGTGTCTTGTGTTCTAGGAGGGTGTTCTTACAAATGGTATCATCTTGCAATGATCCTAAACAAAAGAAGTCATTGAAAAATTGTGCCACCCCAGTTCGATTGGTCAGTTTGCAGAAAAACTAACATAGCAAAAGCAGTGGTGTGCCCATTTGTAATTCACTCTAAGTATGTCTAGTCATAACCCTATAATTAGCATACCTGACCTTAGGTTTGTACCTTATGTGTAGATCCCGACCAATGTAGAGCAAGTAGGGAACACTCTTGGCCCTTCTGTACCCACTCAGTTTCAATAGTCGGAGCTAGGACAGACGCTCAAGACTATTTTGGACACGTTTAGGGATCAACAGGCTCCGGTGCAATAGCAAGTCCCGAGCTCTAATTTGTTAAGCACATTCCGAGCTCTCCCTCCACCTACCTACCAAGGGACAGAGTCGGCCATGCGTATGGAAAAATGGCTTGACACAATGCAAGAATTCATGGTGGGAATCAGATGTCCAGCCAAAATGGTTGTGACACTATCCATATAAGTATTGGAATCCCAAGCCAAGAGGTGGTAGAAGTCCCTCATGGGCTCCACCTTTCATGTCCAGGTGTACACGGAGATTAGTTGGAGTTAGTTTACTGAAGCCTTCTTGGAATACTTCATCCCTTCTACCCCTCGGGATTAACTTGAAGAAAGATTCCTGCAGCTGAAATAAGGATCCAAGACTGTTACAAAATATCAGCGAGAGTTTCAGCATCTCGCTAGCTTTGCTGATGCATATGAGTTGAATGACAGGGTGTATGCTAAGCGATTATACACGGGATCCCCTGAGGCAAGCCCTTTGGTTTATAGTAGATGCAAGCTTAATAGAGATTATTGATATGGCAAAAAGGCTGGAGGCAGATCACTTGGGGAGTAATAAGAGACCCGCTGAGGGTGTAATGGAGCAGGTCCCAGCTATAGGAGGAGGGAGGATAACAGAGGGAGAAGAAACAAAGAAGACAGTGGTCACACCCTTCAAAATTTTAGGATGGAGCGTCCGACACCACAGCCAGCTCTACCTCCACCGCAACAACAGTACTTCTAGCCTAGGGAGTAGCATGAGCGAGTTTGCTTCCAGTGCAATCAGTCGGTCCACATCCAATGCTTTTGCCCATAACTGGGTGAAAATGCTCTCTCCTATCTTCCACTGGTGGATCCACAAGGATGGGAACATGTGCGTGGTCGAGGACGAGGACCAAGAGGAAGGAATCTCGGACCTGCTCGGTATCAGGTGTTTGCGTTTAACATGACACAAGAGAGGAATCCTCAGGATGTGATTGCCAGTATGTTGTGATTTAATTACTATGTTATATACATTTCTCTTTAAATAGTCAAAGATATGCTAAGAGTCTAGCTTGAGTATGTATAATTAATATTTAGGCGCCGTAATGGTTGATGGTAAACAAGCTAACACACTATTCGATACCGGTGCCACACACTCGTTTGTGTCGGCAGACTTCGTTAAAGACCTAGAAGGAGTGCAATACTTCACCGGTATTTCTCGGGGAGTATGCCTCCTGGATGGCTCCGAGATGACTGCATACGCAAAGTGTGAATTGTAGATACTTCTTGGAGGAAAGTTCTTTGAAACCCTGTAATAGTATTGAGAATGCAAGAATTCGACCTCATTCTGGGCATGGCATGGTTAGATTTGCACCGCGCTAGGATTGATTGCGCGACGAAGCAAATCATGTTGAGGCATGGGGACTCTAATGTAATCTTTCAAGGTTATTATCTTCAATTCAGACCATAAAGGCCCATATGAAGGTGGATGTAGTATATATGATCTGTTTTGAAATAAAAGAGATGACAGTCGATTTGAAAGACGTTCGAATAGTGCGGGATTTCCCTGAGGTATTACCTGAGAAATTGTCAAGATTACCCCCGCATAGAGAGGTGGATTTCCAAATTAAGTTTGTACAGGGTGCCAAGCCCATATCTAGGACCCCTTACTGAATGGCCCCGAAGGAAGTCACGGAGTTTAGAGTTCAACTACAAGAATTAGTGTACTAAGGGTTCGTTCGCTCCAGTTCATCACCTTGGGGATCCCCTGTTCCATTTGTTAAGAAAATAGGATGGAACACTACGGTTAACGGTGCGGAACACCTGTTCTATAGATTACGGAGAACTCAATCGTTTAACGATGTGGAACACCTATCCTCTACCCCGGACCGATGAGTTATTCGACCAGTTGGTAGGAGTGCACTGCTTTTCCAAACTGGATCTTCGCTCGGGATACTATTAGTTGAGGATATGAGAGGCATTTAGAAAGCGTCAATTAGCTCGAGGTACGGTCTATATGAGTTCACTGTAATGCCATTTGGGCTCACAAATGCCCTTCTACGTTCATGAGTCTGATTAACAAGGTGTTTGAGCCATACATAGATGTCTTCGTCATCATCTTCATCGATGAAATTTTAGTCTACTCGAACATAGAGAAGGAGCATGTGAAACACTTGACCTTGGTGTTGAAGAAGTTAAAGGAGCATGCCTAGTTTTCTATGTTCAGTAAGTGAGAATTCTGGCTCAGAGAAGTTGCCTTCTTATGCCATGTGATTAGTGGTGTTGCACTAGCTGTAGACCCTAAACCAAAGTGCGTGCTGTGAAAGAATGGTCACCCTTTAAGTCAACAACCAATGTACGAAGTATTCTTGGACTTGCTGGGTATTATCGCGAGTTTGTGAAAGGATTCTCAAAGATATCCCTTCCTCTCATTGCTCTGACAATGAAAGGTGTGCCATATGAGTGGACACCCTAGTATGAAGTTTCATTCCAAGAGCTGAAAGATAAACTTACCTCCACACCCATCCTCGCCCTTCCATCTAGGAAGGAAGGATTTCAAGTCCATACTAATGCGTCATATTAAGGGATGGGAGTAGTACTGATGCAACACGGGCATGTGATACCTTTTGCTTTAAGGCAAATGAAGAAGCATGAAGCCAATTATACTTGAAATAAGTATTAGCCTAAATATATATAGCAAAAAAAGAGGAAAGTCTACAGAAAGATAGCATCATGCGCCAAGATAGGAGAGAAAACTTTAGTAAGGGGCATACCACTAACCCAATCAAAATTAGAATAGCAAGCATTCTTAGCAAGGTGGTGAGCCGCAGAGTTTGCCATGCAATCCATAAGGTATAATTCTACTTTTTGGAAGTCCTTCATGAGGCGGGCCATTAGGCTTTCGTGCTGTCACGGTGAGCATCCAGCAAGGAAACATGATATCGTATTGATGGCATCCATCGTGTCTCCTTCGATTATTAGGCCTGAGGTCCTCCTGTAGTGTCACGCTGCTAGGAAAATCCCAGTGATGGCGGCCATAAATTCGATCATACACACAGATCTGCTGCGGTGGACGATGCATTTGGCGGTAATTAGGCAACCGGAAGAATCACGGATAGTGCAGCCCAATCCCGCAAGGTTGTTCTCCATAACAGAGCCATCAAAGTTTAATTTCAGTCATCCAACAGGCAGAGGTGACTAAGTATATTGGCTGTTACATAATGGTGCCCAGCTCCCATGTTATGCGTCCGAAATAGCATTGATGATGATTGAAGCCAATTATCCGGTTAATGATTTTGAGTTGGGGGAAGTGGTGTTCGCCTTAAAGTTTTTGAGGCACTATTTATATGGCATCCACTGCGAGATCTTTTCAGATCACAAAAATTTGTAGTATGTTCATACCTAAAATGAGTTAAACTTGAGACAATGGCAGTGGTTATAGCTTTTTTTGTGGTTACGAGTTTATCTTGAACTACCAACCCAGAAAAGCATACTCCATGGCTGATGCGTTGAGCAGAAAGGTACCAGAATCGTGCCTCGAGTCTCGATTGATGAGTATGGAATTAGCTCGGATGATCGAGGAGATGGAGATCACATTGGTGTATAAAGATCATTCTGAGGAGTATACTGAGTATATATCTGCTATGAGTATGGTATGTGACATATGAGATCATATTCGGGAAGAGCAAGGGAAGGATGCTGCTCTGGCCCTTGTAATTAAGTCAATTGAAGATGGAACTACTGAAGAGTACACACTAAAGGACGGCTTTGTACATTTCCGTGGCCGACTCAACATTCTCAAGGGCGGGGAAATCCGGGAAGAAAAATTGAGAGAGGAACATTGTTTGATATATTCAGTGCATCCCGGGATTTCAAAGATGTATAGTGACTTGCGAAAGACCATATTTTGGCCAGGAATTAAGAAAACTGTCAAGTATTATGTTACACACTGTGAGGCTTGTCAAAAGGTGATGGTGGAGTGCAAGAGCCTTAGAGGATTATTACAATCATTGTCTATCCCTGAGTGGAAGCTCGAGGATATCTCCATGGACTTGGTTCACGAGTTCCTCGCTCGCGCTCTGGGATCGATTGAATCTAGGTGGGTTATATCGTTTGACGAAGGTCGCCAGATTTATCCTTCTGAAGAAGGAGGCGCATGTGGATGTTTTTGTGCGAATCTTTGTGGAACAATTTGTACGGTACCATAGCATGCCTAAGATGATAGTCTCTGATCGCGATGGCCTCTTTACCTTCAGGGAGTGGAAGGCAGTACAAGCATATCTGGGCTCTCGACTTACCTTCAACACAGCTTTTCATCCACAGACAGATATTCAGTCTGAGAGGACCATCAGGATAATGGAAGATCTTTTGAGACTATGTGTATTGGATAGAGGAGAACCGTGGGAAAGACTCTTGCCACTGGTAGAATTTTTATATAATAATAGCCATCAAGCTAGCATCGGGATGGCTCCCCACGAAGCACTTTATGGGAGAAAGTGGAGAACTCCATTGTCATGGGTGCAGGATAAAGATCCAAAAGTTTTGGGGATAGAGTACATTGATGACACCGATGCGCTTGTTAGATTGATACGAGACCGCTTCCTTGAGACTCAAAGTCGGCAAGCAGAGTACTATAATAAGAAACATCAAATGGTGGAATTTCAAGTGGGTGGCAAGGTATTCATGAATATCAGGCCGATGCATGGAGTGTCACGAGTGTGGGGTATGAAGAAGCTTAGCCCGAGATATGTGGGTCCTTATGTTATATTGTAGTGGATAGGCCCTTTGGCATATCAGTTGGAGCTACCACAAGAGATGGCGAATTTGCATGATGTCTTCCATGTGTTGTGGCTTTGGAAGGCACTACTACGACCTGACAAAAATTTCCCCACCCCAGATGGAGCAGTAGCAACTGATAGATCTTTTCGACTAGAGTCGGTGCGGATAATGGACATCAAGACAAGGAGCTTGCGGCAGAAAAGTGTACTATTGGTAAAGGTCCAATGGTCTAACCATGGGAAATAAGAATACACTTGGGAACCGGTGGACTTGATGCAAAAGAGTTACCCAGAGTTGTTTTCCCAAGGTAAGTTTAAAAGTTTATTATATTTTCATGCTTCACTCCCCCACAGCCGTAGCCTGATTTTGGGGACGAAATCTTTTATTGTATTTATAGGATTTATAACATCCTATTTCGCTCTAGACCCCTCACATGTGTTTTGAGTCAGGAGAGTTGTCTCGGGCTCGCGGTGCGCCAGACACGATAAGTAAAATTCGTCAGATATCATCACGGATATCCGATGAATTCGTCGAGTATGACTTATGAGGAGAGACCAATACTGCTCTTTGAATAAATTCATGAATACTTGACGAATTCGTCAAGTGAGTATATGTATACTAGGCGAATAGAGCAGATGTGATTTAGAATATTTTTCTGGACTCATGGATTTGAGTGCGTTAAGAGCACTCAACGCCTTTCGATGAATAAGCTGAGGCGTTCAGTTGACTCAACACCACTCAACTCCATTCGATGAATGACTTGAGGCATTGAGTGGACTCAACACCACTAAATGCCATTCAATGGATTAAGCTGAGGATTTGAGTGGACTCAATTTCACTCAAAGAATTTTACCTAGAATAGTGTCTGGATGTTGCGGCATTGAGTGAAGTCAAAGTTGCGTTGATTGGACTCAACACCATTCAATGCCATTCGACAAATTAAGTTGTGGCATTGATTAAAGTCAAAGCGGCATTGAGTGGACTCAAATCAACTCAACGCTTTTACTTAGAATCATTCTGAGAACCGTATGCATCGAGTGTATTGAGTGCACTTAACGCCACTCGACGATTCGTCGAGTAAAGGTAAGTAAACTCAGCGCTTTGCACTTAGTGTTATTCTGAGGCTGTATGTGTCCAGTGCATTGAGTGCACTCGATGCCACTCGATGATTCGTCGAGTAAAGAAGGTATACTAAATGATTTTTAACTTAGAAGTGTTGTACTTATACATGGCGTCTAGTGGTCACGACGAATCTCAATGATTTGTTGAGTAAGTGTATGATACTCGACGATTCATCGAGTAAGGGTTGCTTACTCGACGACTTTGACCTAGTGGATTTTCTGGCGCAGTCTGCTTGCTATCACATACCCGGTCTGAACCAGAATTTTGGGATTGGTGCCTATTAACTTATTTGGACCGGCCTGTTCGATAAGACTTAATTTGAATAATAATGAGCGGTCCAATATCAGGCCGACACTTGGCATGGCAGTTAACCCAAATATGTCATTATAAAAGGTGAATTACGGGAAACCCTAGCCGTCACTTCGCCATTGTTGCCAAGATGTTACTGCGCAAACCTGACGGAAGCGGAAGGACAACAAGGGTCTCCAGAGTTATTTTGCAGTAGGAGAGACTGTTCCTTCTGTAAAGAACAATGCCAACGGGAAAAGATGCCGCCAAGAAGAGTGACGAGATCCATAGTCAGAGCAGCCGGAAATGATATGTGCTTCCTACACTGTCCCTTGGTGCTACATCTGTAGTTATTTTTTAGGAGAGATGTCGACTCAAAAGGTTTTGACTTGTGAGATGAAGATCTCCTAGGTAGAGACCATGCTAGGGCTTGTGCCCTAGAGATTTGATGTCTTTAACCTCTCCTCTCTTCTTGTGAAGATGATGGACTTGGTTTCGTGAAGAGAAATGGTCTAATGAGGGGGAATAAGGGAGGAGGAAGTTCTGTTTCTATCTTTGAATAAATGTCTAAAGGAAGAAGATGAAATGATGTCATTCATCTTGCTTTAAGATGCATGCAAGAATCTGCTTTCCATGCACATCGAACATCAAGTCCGTTTTCAGGTATGATACAGCTAGATATGGGCTTTCAACTAAACACTAAAGTCGTAGCCCTGGGAAATACCTTTACAACAGGTGGCTACCCATTTTCATACAAGTCTTGTAGACTCAGGAATATCCAGTTGAAGTTGCTGCACAGTCAAGTCTTATGTACATATTGTTCTCGGGTTAGTATAGAACTGGGTTTTAACTTGGTAGAGAAGTCATTGTAGATTAATGTTGAGGTTTGTATGTGGTTTGCTGAACTTAAACTATTTGTGATTGTGTTAAACAAATGATTGATGAGATTTAGTTGATAGACCCTTAAGTAAATAAATGGTTTGGTGGAACAGGATTGTCACAACGGTTCAAAGGAGGTCAACAAACAAATGATTTAGGTAAGTGAGAGAACAAATAAATCGATACGTTGATTGAACAAATGATATTCATGTGGAAGCATAATGGATTGTGAATGCTTGACCTTAAGAGGGAATTGGATGAGGTTAATGCTTACCATGTGATATGATGATTACTTGAATGTGTATAATAATCCACTATTTAGAGTTGATTCTCCCAACGGGTAACAGCGTGGGATTGGTATATTGTGTAAAGTGGCTTGCCATCTGTGCAAATAAAGAATCCTTGTGTGGTATGGAAATGTGGAAGGGTTGGAAGTGCGTGTGTGTTTGTTGCACTGGAACATGGTGTTGATAAGGGACTCAGTGTGGAGCCCTTGCGTGCTGTTGAGCACGGGATGTGAATAATAAAATGGGACTCAGTGTGGATCCCTTATATGTTAAATGCATGCAGTGTGAGTTGACATGCGGTGTCATAGTCTTGGGTTTAGGATAGTGTGCAGTTATACGGGCTCACCTTTCATCAAACCGACGGGAGTTATAAGATAGACTTTGGATGGTTGTGGTTGGTCCTCGGTGCTCATTCCCTGGGCTGCTTCTATGCCAAGTGGATGGTTTGGCTTGGTCCTTTGGTGATATGCTCCCATAGGATTCTTCTGCGGCACACTGGTAGGCCAGTTTGGGCTATGTTCTTGGTACACATCTACCCAAGACCCCTCTGAGCCATAGTACGCAGTGAGCTCCGCTGTTGTGTTCTTAGCATTGAGGCATACTGAGGCCTAGGCCAGGTAATGTGGATGCCTGCCTAGTACTGGAGATGCCCGCTCTCCAATCACCGTCTATTCTTGACAGATGGCGCCTGAGAGGTTAACTACGTGCTCGAAAAGTGGAAACTACAAGTCTGTGTCGGCATAGCAGCTGCATGTGTGTGAGCATGGGTGATTCATCACATTGAATTCATAACATTGTATTGCATTACATACACAAGATCCTCATCATATAAGTTTGTATGGGCACTATTATATTATGAGTTACTTTACTATTAAGCCGATCCTTATCTTAAATGTCTATATGAGCATCCATATAAGTTAAGTTACTTCCTATTTATTATTCATACTTGTTCACTACGTTGATGGTAGAACTGCTGGTATTAATTATTGTAGTTATTTCTGATATTTTGGTGGATACTCTGATATTGTTTAGGCTTATACCACCTGCTTATACTACTGTTTATATATATATTGTACCCTCTTCTTTTCTCCGCCCAGTGCCTAAGAGTCGTCGGGGGAGTAGATGTGATAACCACATAGTATTTTTGACTAACGGTTGCTTAGTCTTCCTTTTTAGGAGGAAACCCTACAACAGTAGGTTATGTAGGAGGATAACTAGGCTAGGACGACAGGGCCTGAAGTGATGATACTATCGATGCTGTCAATGACTGATGTGAGTTTTTGAGATACTCGTTTTGTTGCCTTCATGGCATGTTGTACTCTGATATTATAGAAGCCTAGGTTGCCTCTTTTTATTTGATGTATTTGTTTTGGACTTTATACTTATGTGAATTTTGACTTCTGCTCTTGTTCTTATGTTGGGTTGGCAATGATGATATTGGTTTTTGCCGGCAGGATAGGCGTCTTGTGGTACTGGTCGATCTGTGTGTTGCTGCTACCGCAAGGCGGCTGTTCTTTGCATAAGACTCCCATCGGTCGTGTCTTGTGTTCTGGGAGGGGGGTCTTACGGAAGATCTCATAGAGAGTCTTCTTATGGCTCTTGGTAATAGAGGCACTATTAAGGACATGACATGCAGTGTTCACTTCCTCAGCCCAAAAATATTCTGGGATAGATATGTCTCCTAACAAGGTCCTTCTAGCCTCTATGAGAGTTCTATTATTACTCTCAATAATCCCATTTTGCTAGGGTGTTCTTGGAGAAGAAAATTCTTGATGAATCTCTTGCTCTTCACAGAAACTTGTCATGCTTTAAGACTGAAATTCAGTCCCATGGTCACTTCTGATTTTGACCACATTACTATCTAGTTCATTCTAAATCTGCTCGACAAAAGTCTTGAAGACATCAAGGGTTTCAGAATTTTTCTTAAGAAAGAAAACCCAAGAAAACCTATAATAGTCATCAACCACCACAAGGGTGTAGAATTTCCTACTAAGACTATGAACTTTGCATAGGTCCAAACAAATCCATATGCAAGAGGTATAAGCACCTCATAGAATCTTTTGTCCCAAAGCCCTTAAAGTAAACTTTGGTCTACTTGCCCTTTTGGCCTACTGAGCAAATGCCTTCCTTGGCGCATTTCAGCTTGTGACCATTCCTAACTAGTTCTTCACTTCAGAGCTTGTCAATAGGCTTATGATTCAAATGAGCTAGTCTCTTGTGCCTTTGTGCACAATATGAGACTTTATCATTTTCATCTAGACAATTAGGTGTGTCTTTAATAAGATAAAGGAAATTTAAACAATACACATTTCCACTCCTAGTGCCTATCAAGATGACCTCTTAGTCACTTGACCTTTTAATTTAGCACTGATCCTTATGGAAGGAAATGACATAGCCAAGATCACAGAGTTGGCTTATGCTTATGATGTTGTTTTTCCACCCTTCAACATAAGTCACTTTTGAGATTGTGAATATGTCATTGGTAATCTTACCATAGCCTCTTGTCACTCCTCTATCTGAACCACAAAAGATAATTTTTGGTCCATCCTTCACTAGAGTGTAATCCTTTAAGTTTCTCGTTGTTCTAGTCATGTGCCTGGAACAACCATTATCCATATACCATAGAGGGGTATGGGAACTTGGACTAACATGAGAAAAATAGTCTATCTTACCTTAGGACCCCAATAATTATTGGGTCCTAGGTTTTGATTAGTTTGAAACACAAACTGTCTTCCTGTAAAATTTCTGAAAGGGAGACTAAACTTTTCTCTCGACACACTTGGATTGTGCCAGCAATCTAGGGCAAAATTATCATGACCCATATTTCCTCAATAATAAAATTTTATCAGAGTACAAGAAAATGCATGTCGTGATGCCACGTCATACAGGGGATAACTGCAGGTGCTCAGGCAAAACACCAAACTCAAAAGCTTAAAGAGAATCATGACTTACAATGAAAGAAAACCGAGTTAAATTAGATGGTCGTATACATCGGCATAGGGGATCATCTAGTCCTCAATTAAATATCATTATACGCAGCAAAAATACTTTGGTTAAGGTGATTTGATATCATACATGACTGTAAACATCCCTAAAGGACAACTCATGATATGCAAGACTCTAAATTTAGTATAGTATAAAACAATAGTCTTTACGTTACTTTGGAAAGTAGTGCTTTAGTTTTACAAACATGACGTGCATGGGGTACATATAATAATGCAATTAGGGTTTAAAATACCTAACATGCAACCTAGCTTAAATCATTCCAAGAGATCAAGTAAACAACCCCGACAAAGGCAAATAAAATAGTAGTTTCAGTTCATACTTAGTATCACAAGAAAGCCACCAGTGGGCGTCAACAATCTGACACGAACCCACTGGTGAGTATGCATGTCTATACAGAAAGTTAAAAACAACTACCTCACAAAATAAGGAATGGGAGTCTCAAAAGCCCAAGAGATCACAGCACGCCCCCAAAAGAAAACTTGCTGCTCAACCGGCTACTGCTCTGAACCTGAGGCATTCAAAGAAAGAACACCTCAGCAAGAATACAATCAAATAGAAAAAGAGCATTAGTTCATAAGCAAATAAAAAGAAGGGGTTTACCAAACCCTACAAAACAATGCTATCAAATTTAGCAAAATGAAATAAACAAGACAGCAAAAAGAAGCACTGTTCAATTAATAATCAAAATACACCAAGTGCGAGAAATTTGCAACATGCCCCGCTAAAAAGAAAACCTGCAGCAGCAATAAGGCAAACATATGCCAAACATAGCCATTTAGAAAAGGAAAGGTACTAACGGTCCTAACTTGTGAATTAATAGGAGTGGTAAAACCTTGGGCCCGGGTTGGAAGCCAAAAGCTGCCCTCTTCCAAACAACTAGACCCAAACACACTTCAGGGTGAAAACAACCAGTGGCAGCTCCAGGTTCCACACACCTAACGAAACCATCCCAAATTGGGGCCTAACAGGTGGTGGACACAGCTCAGCACACACAAATCACCACCTCACTGAGCCACCAGAAAACAACCTAGCATAATCCATGATTCGGCATCCAAAAACTAGCCGAAAACATAACACCAGATCAAAATAAAACCCACACTATCCAACTCGGGAGAAAAACACCAGCCTAAGGAAAAATGTCAAGTCCACTCGACGCCGTGTTGAGTGTGTACTACACACTCAATGCAAAATATAAGCAGAGAAGGCGTCGAGTCCACTCGACATCGTGTTGAGTGAGCACCATTAACTCAAGGCCAAAATCTAAGCAGGAAAGGCGTCAAGTCTACTCGACGCCACGTTGAGTGAGCTCCACTCACTCAACGACAAAAGACTTGGCCGCAAAAACTCGCTGGACGACGGTTTTGAGTGAGTTCAGCCCACTCAACGCTGTCAACGCTAACAGCCAAAGGGGTTGAGTGACTTCACCATACTCAAAGCTTTTGAGTCAGAAGAAAAAAATATCATCGGACTAGACAGCATTGAGTGAGCTCAACTCACTCAATACCTAACGCAGGCGACGTTGAGTGAGCTCAGCTCACTCAATGCCAAAAGACAGACGACGTTGAGTAAGCTAAACTCACTCAACGCCAAAAGACTTAGAAAAAATTCCAAGACTGACGGCGTTGAGTGAGCTCAACTCACTCAATGCCAAAAGACTTATAAAAGTCTTTGGCAAGACGGTGTTGAGTGTGCTCAACTCACTCAAAGCCAAAAGCAGATGGCATTGAGTGAGCTCAACTCACTTAACGCCAAAAGAAGACGGCATTGAGTGAGCTCACATTACTCAACTCTGTCAACGCTTCTGGACATAGTCTCCAGACCAAATAGCTAGGCGTTGAGTGTGTCCACCACACTCAATGCTTTTACACCTAGCCTACAAAATGACTTCTGCCCTAACCAAACACTCAACGCCTGATATCTAGTGAACTAAAATTTAACTAAAAAAATTCTAATCTCCTCTTTCTACTCCTTCAACCCGGCTACAACTACAAACTATGCTGGGCTAAACTTAGTATACTAAATTCCTACCTCCAGCCACTACTTGGACAAAAAACGACAACAAGGGAGAGGGAAAAATTGAAATCTGGGAAAGATTTAGACAGAACTAGCTCGGGACAATGCCTACAGCAGCCCTAACATCTACCTCCAGGAAAGTTAAAAAAAATAACATTAATTATCTAGCTCGGGAAAATTGAAAAATAACATGAATGAATAAGCTTGTCAAGGGCAAAGAGCACCACTTGCCTCTACCTCAAGGAAACAGTAGCGGCAAGATCGGCCACAAAAACAGCAATGCTGAAGCTTAAATAGGGAAAAATGAGCAAACAAGAGTAGACCCTAGCTTCTAAGACAACTCTAGAGCAAGCAAAACTTACCTAGGATGGAAGATCTGAGTGAGAGCAGTCCAGATCTGCCCTTATACGAGAAAACTGAGCACCTAACCCTCCAGAAATTGTCAGCCGAAGCTCCAACACTTCCGTCGCCCAAAGTCTTCCGCTTGAAGCTTTTCGTCTCTCACTTATTGGGAAAGATGAAGGAGATATTCTAAAATAAGCCATTATATCATATAAACCAGCCACTATCAGCCACTAAGCTAATAAAATACTATTATACACAGCCACTAGTATATATAATATTATTATAAGTCTGTTATAATAGCCACAAGTATAGCTTATAATATATGCTTATAAATCAGCATATCATTAAATCAACCACTAACATAACTGAGCAAATACTCTTATACTATAATCTCATATAAGTACAACATTAAAACCGGCCAAGGTAAACCGGCCAAACATAACATTATAACAGCTAAATATTAACGGCAAAACGACGCGAAAAACAAACAATCACAAAATTTGACGAAATTCACACTGTAGCTAAATAGCCATGCTACGAATCTAGTAGCGAAGTCAGAATCATCATCTAACAAACAAAACTCGGGCTAACACTTCCCGAAGCAACTACATAAGCATTCCGGGAGAGGCTCTACCGAGTCACCAAAGCATATTCCGGCTCACTAGGGAACCTTGCAAACAGGCCACAACACAAGCCACTCAGAGAGCCTAAAGAGCTAAGACCATGCTCTAACAATGGCAAATGGCCGAAAATGCGCCAACGTAAAGCCAACCAAAGATTAAACAATCACCGAAAAACTGAGGGCATTACAGTCACTCCCCCTAAAAGAAAGTATCGCCCCAAAACTATACGCACAACACTTCTACCATAGAAGGAAAATCACAAACCAAGAGTTAGACAGGAGAATACACACCAAGCAAACTCAGGGAAATAAATGAGGGTGAGTCTCCCACATAGACGACTCCAATTCCCAAGTCGCACTTTTAACGTCCTGGTTTCTCCACAAAACATTAAGCATTTGAATGGTCTTCTTCTACAACACACGATCTTTAGTATCCAAATATGTGGACATGCATCTCCACATAGGAAAGATTAGGCTCCAACTGGGGCACATAATTCAAAACTTGCCTGTCGCTTAGTACACACTTCCATAATTGGCTCACGTGAAAAATATCGTGCACACCAGGGAAAAATTGTGGGAAAATCCAGCCTGCAAGCTGACACACCAATCCAAACAACAATTTATAAACGACTCTACATAACTTGGATCCAACTTCCAGTTCTTACCAAACCTATTGATTCCAACCATCGGGGAAACTTTAAGAAATACAAGGTCCCCTACAGCAAACTCCAAATCAGATCTACGCCGGTTGGCAGTCTTCGCATATAATTCTTGAGCTATCTGAAGCTTCTCTCGAATAAGCTTCAAAGCAACTTCCATTTCTTCAAGCGCTTCCAGATCCAACAAAGATTTCTCGCCAACCTCAGACCAAAATAAGGGAGTCCTGCAGCGTCTCCCATACAGAGCTTCGAACGGAGCCATTTGCAAGCTTTCTTGATAACTGTTATTATAAGAAAACTCCATAAGACTCAAACACTCATCACACACTCCTCCATGGTCTAAAATGTAGCATCTGATCATGTCCTCAACTATCTTATTCACTCGCTCTATCTTACCATCGGTCTGCGGGTGGTATGCGGTAGAATATCTCAAATCCGTACCCAAACCTTCTTGCAAACTCTTCGAGAAGCGAGATGTAAACCGGGAGTCTCAGATTGAAATAATGCTGAAATGAACATCATGCACTCGGATAACTTCATTCAAATACAGCTTAGCTATTTTCTTCATCAGATAGTCGATCTTATAAGGTACGAAGTGAGCACACTTCGCTAATCTGTCCACAATCATCCAAACTGAATCATATCCTCTAGGAGATCTCAGTAAACCCGTGGTGAAATCCATCGAAATGCTCTCCCACTTCTAGGTCGAAATCTCCAACGGAGTTAACTTGCCACCAGGCCTTCCATGATCGGCCTTAACACGCTTGCAAGTATAGTACTGAGAAACAAACCTGGCTATGTCACCCTTCATCCCTTTCCACCAAGCAATTTTCTTTAAGTCATGATACATCTTGGTAGATCATGGATGGTAGTCAACGCTTGAACCATGCCCTTCTCTGCACAACATAACTCGAATATACATAAAGGCGGGGATACAAAATCTTCCGTGGTACTTCAAAGTACCAGCATAATTAATCGAGAAATCTGGTAACTCCCCTTTCTCAACTCTAAGATATAGATGCAACAGACCTGGATCATCTTTCTGATGTAACCTCGTAAGCGCAATCCAAGAAGGCTCTGCTACTACCAAACTACTCTGCAAGTCGCAGCTCCCTACAAAAATTTCCATCAAAAGAAATTCTTCTACTAATAGCTCGGCGGAGAGATTAAAAATCTTCCTCATCTTCCGACTTAGGGCATCGGCCACCACATTATCCTTGCCCGGATGGTACTGTATCTCAACATTGTAGTCAGCAACATACTCCAACCATCGCCGCTGGCGCATATTAAATTCCTTCTGGGTGAAGACGTACTTTAAACTCTTGTGATCTGTAAAAAATCTTGCACTATGCACCATAAATCAGATGTCTCCATAGCTTTAGCGCAAAAAATCACGGCTGCAAACACTAAATCATGCATAGGGTAGTTCTTCTCATGAGTCTTCAATTGTCTGGACTCATATGCAATCACTTTCCCATCATGCATCAACACGCAACCAAGCCCGACTTGCGATGCATCCACATAAACATCATAATCTATGCCCTATGTAGGTAGAGTCAAAACGGGAGCAGTGCACAATCTATTCTTGAGTTCTAGGAAGGCTTCCTCACACTTCTCGCTCCAAACAAAAGCCACATTCTTCTGAGTCAATCTTGCCAAAGGTGCAGCCAGGGTAGAGAAACTATCCACAAATCTCCTATAATATCCGGCCAACCCTAAGAAGCTTCTAATCTCTTTGGGTGTGCCCGGCCTACTCTAATCCATCACAGCATCTATTTTCTCTAGGTCGACTGAAATCCCATTCCTATTAATCACATGGCACAGAAACGAAACCTGAGGCAACCAAAACTCGCACTTGCTCAAGTTGGCGAACAACTTATGGTCCCTCAAAGTAGATAAAACTAATCGCAGATGTTGGTCATGCTCCTCAGCATTGCGGGAATATACTAGAACGTCATCTATAAACACGACTACGAATTTGTCCAAAAAATCCTTGAACACACGGTTCATCATATCCATAAAGGCTGAGGGCGCGTTGGTCATACCAAACAACAGTACTAGAAATTCAAAATGCCCATGCCTCGATCGAAAAGCAGTATGTTGAATATCTGACTCACGGATCCTGAGCTGATGGTCGCCAGAATGAAGATCAATCCTAGAAAAAACGCGCTACCGTACAACTTATCAAACTAATCATCTATCCTGGGTAGGGGATACCTGTTTTTAATAGTGAACTTAGTAAGCTCTCTATAATCGATGCAAAGCCTCATCAATCCATCTTTATTCTTAACAAACAGAATAGGAGCACCCCAATGCGACAAACTCGGCCTTATAAAACCCTTCTCTAACAACTCATCCAGCTGGATACACAACTCCTCCAGCTCTCGAGGGGCCATCCGATAAATCTAACATAAACTCAACATCCCTATCAGGTGGAAGGCCAGGAAGATTGGCTGGAAAGATAACCTAAAACTCACGCATCACAGGGATCTCCTCTAAATGCGACAAATTATCATTGGTCTCCAACACCAGAACCAACAAACCAAAAATTTGGAATCTAAAAGCTTCCGAGCACAATCCGCAGAAATAGTTGGGGAGACCTGGCGCGGATAATTCTACTCTATGGAATCGACAAAAACTAGGAAGTCATATATAGACTCACACAATATTAAATACTTTGGCCCCACAATACCCAACCACCAAAGAGAAACTTGACACGAAGAGCGTTGCCAAACGATCGAGGGCCAAACAAGGGTCCTAGCAAAAACGAGTGGGTAGTACCTAAAATCTTTCTAAATAATCGCTCACGCATACAAGGAAGTGAATACTAAAACTATAAATACCACTAACAATTAAGACTAGATGAGGACCTATCATGATATTACTTGTGTAGAAGTCTGAGATTCTTCTGATGATACACTTTCATCTTTCCTTTTCCTTTGACCAACCGCGGTGGCGGTGGCATTGCATGATGTGGGACTGGCTGCCGAACGGGCTGGAGCTGCGTGCACTTAGACTTGATATACCCTTCTTGGCCACACAGAAAATAGCTTCTTGTCTTCTTCTTTCCCCAGCAATGGGCAACGTCATGCCCTGCCCGCTTACATGCTGAACAAACCAACTCTCCCTTAGAAATCCCTTGAATCGCTTGAACTTGCTCTTTTTCTGAGCTCCCAACCTTTGGTAACATCTTTCAAAAGGATGTCCCGATCGATCACAGAAACTACAAACTTCTATGCTTTTCTTCCTCGATGCAGAACTAGATTCCTTATAGCTTTTACCCCCGTCAGACTTCCTCTTGTCCTTCCTCAGTATCATGCCTCGATCCTTAGCATATCCCATAGACTCAAATTTAAGGGCAACTTCCACTGTCCTCTCATTCGTCTCGAACTGGTAAGTTCTGGCATACTGCTGAATGTCATTTGGGTGGCCACCCAAGAAACCTTTGAATCTGCACTCTTCAGCAGTTAACAATCCAGAAGCAATCTTGTTCAATTTGCTGATCAGCAGCTAAAAATCCAAAAGCAATCTTATTAAATTTTCTTATCTCGCTCTCATTCTCCCCCACTGCGGGGTTTTCTCACTAGGCTGCCATCCTAAGGTGGCAGCCAACAATGCCTGCAACTATGCTTGCATCACCACAATCAATCCTGATAGGGTCTCCATGCTCTGGCACAGTTGTACAATAACCGCCTCATCCTGCACACCTGACGACTCACCCGCAAGCTGGGGAGTCGACCTTGTTGCATCACGCTCAAGCGACATTCTAATAAAATAATAAACTGCTAATCAAAACTTAGCTTAACGGCAAGAACACAAATGACACAGTACAGACAAAATATACTTAAGTATTAGCTTCAACTGCTAACTTGCTCTGGGATTTTTCAATAATTATTTTATGCTTAACCTAGGATGATTCACCATCATCACACTAACTCCTGTGCTTAGACCATGAATGCATGAATTTATATTCCTTTTGACTCAAAACTATGTGTGTACATATGTCATCATGTAAATCTTTAGCTTGACACGTTGTGCTTATGCTATGTTATGCTATGCATGTTGTGCTATACATTATAAAGAAGGCCTTAATGCATCGTATGAGTGGCGTACACAAGGAAATGTTATGTATCCCATACCATATAACATTGCATGCAACGGAAACAGAAAACATGTTAATGGGCATTCATGTGGTGAGGTTATGCATCCCATACTACATGACCCTCACATGTTGCCACCTATGGTGTATCCATATACAAACACATATTATGCATCCCACACTACATAATATGCCCCGTATACTTCTAATCATGCTTATGAGTGTAGTGTTAATGCTTCAGCCAAGACGTACTGATGATACATCGGTGTGTGTATGATATGACACAAAACTATTAACACTAACAAGGGAAGGTTGCCCGATCAATTGTCAAGCAACCTCCCTCTTAACCAACTATCACGACCCGCATTTCCTCAATAATAAAATTTTATCAGAGTACGAGAAAATGTGTGTTGTGATGCCACGTCATACAGGGGATAACTGCAGACGCTCAGGCAAAACACCAGACTCAAAAGCTTAAAGAGAATCATGACTTATTATGAAAGAAAACCTAGTTAAATTAGATGGTCGTATCCCTCAGCATAGGGGATCATCTAGTCCTCAATTAAATATCATTATACGCAACGAAAAATACTTTGGTTAAGGTGCTTTGACATCCTACATGAGCGTAAACATCCCCAAAGGACAACTCATGATATGCAAGACTCTAAATTTAGTATAGTATAAAACAATAGTCCTTACGTTACTTTGGAAAGTAGTGCTTTAGTTTTATAAACATGACATGCATGAGGTACATATAATAATGCTTTTAGGGTAAATACCTAACATAATTCATTCCCACAGTGCAAGTAAACAACCCCAACAAAGGCAAATAAAATAGCAGTTTCAGTTCATACTTAGCATCACAAGAAAGCCATCAGTGGGCGTCAACAACCTGAAATGAATCTACTGGTGAGTATGCATGTCTATACAGAAAGAAAAAACAACTACCTCACAAACTGAGAAAGGGGTGTCTCAATAGCCCAGGAGATCACAACACTCCCCCAAAAGAAAACTAGCCGCTCAACCGGCTACTTCTCTGAACCTGATGCATTCAAAGAAAGAACACCTCAGCAAAAATACAATCAAATAAAAATAGAGCATTAGGTCATAAGCAAATAAAAAGAAGGGGTTTACTAAACCCTGCAACAGAATGCTATCAAATTTAGCAGAAGTAAATAAACATGACAGCAAAAAGAAGCACTGTCTAAGGAATAATCAAAACGCAGCAAGTGCGAGAAAATAGCAACATGCCCTACTAAAAAGAATACCTGCAGCAGCAACAAGACAAACATATGCCAAACATATGCATTTAGAAAGGGAAAGGAACTAACGGTCCTAACTTATGAATTAATAACAGTGGTAAAACCTTAGGCCCGGTTTGGTAGCCAAAAGTTGCCCTCTTCCAAACAACCAGACCCAAAAACTCTCAAGGGTGAAAACAACTAGTGGCAGCTCCAGGATCCATACACCTAACCAAACCAGCCCAAACTAGATCCTAACAGGTGGTGGCCACCGCTCAGCACACACAAATCACCCCCTCACCGAGCCACCGGAAAACCACCTCCCATAATCCACGATTCGACATCAAAAAACTAGCCGAAAACACAACACCAGACCAAAATAAAACCCACACTATCCAACTAGGGAAAAAAACACCATCCTAAGGAAAAAGCGTCGATTCCACTCGACGCCGCATTGAGTGTATACTACACACTCAATGCCAAATGCTAAGCAGAGAAGGCGTCGATTCCACTCAATGCCGCGTTGAGTGAGCACCATTCACTCAACGCAAAAATCTAAGCAGGGAAGGCGTCAAGTCTACTAGACGCCGCATTGAGTGAGCTCCACTCACTCAACGCAAAAAGACTTGGCCACAAAAACTCACTAGATGACGGCGTTTAGTGATTTCAGCCCACTCAAAGCTGTCAATGCTAACAGCCGAAGGCATTGAGTGACTTCACCACACTCTACGCTTTTTACTTAGAAGAACAAAATATCGCCGGACTAGACGGCATTATGTGCGCTCCACTCACTCAATGCCAAACACAGACGGTGTTGAGTGAGCTCAACTCACTCAATGTCAAAGGACAGACGACATTGAGTGAGCTCAACTCACTCAATGCCCAAGGACTTAAAAAAAATTCCAAGACTGACGGCATTGAGTGAGCTCAACTCACTCAACGACAAAATACTTGGAAAAGTCTTTGGCATGGAGACATTAAGTGAGCTCAACTCACTCAATGCCAAAAACAGACGACATTGAGTGAGCTCAACTCACTCAATTTTAAAAGCAGACGGCGTTGAGTGAGCTCACCTCACTCAATGTTGTCAATGCTTCTGGACTTAGTCTCCAGACCACATAGCTAGGCATTGAGTGTGTCCAACACACTCAATGCTTTTACACTTAGATTACAAAATAACTTCTTCCCTAAGCTAACACTCAACGCCTACTATCCAGTGAACTAAAACTTAACTAAAAAATTCTAATCTCCTCTTTCTACTCCTTCTACACGGCTACAGCTACCAACTAAGCTAGGCTAAACTTAGTACACTAAATTCCTACCTCCAGCCACTACCTAAACACAAAACGACAATTAGGGAGAGGGAAAAATTGAAATCTGGGAAAGATTTAGACAGAACTAGCTCGGGACAATGCCTACAGCAGCCGTAGCATCTACCTCCAGGAATGTTGAAAAAAATAACATGAATGATCTAGCTCGGGAAAATTTAAAAATAAAATGAATGAACAAGCTTGGCAAGGGCAAAGAGCACCACTTGCCTCTACTTCCAGGAAACAGCAGCTGCCCTACAAAACTCCGGCACCGGCGGCAAGATCGGCCACAAAAATAGCAAACCTGAAGCTTAAAGAGGGAAAAATGAGCAAACTCAAAAAGACCCTAGCTTCTAAGACAGCCCTAGAGCAAGCAAAACTTACCTAGGAAGGAAGATTTGAGTGAGAGCAGTCCAGATCTGCCCTAACCCGAGAAAATCGAGCCCTAACCCTCCAGAAATTACCGGTCGAAGCTCCAGCACTTCCGTCGCCCGAAGTCTTCTGCTGGAAGCTTTTCGTCTCTCTCTTCTTGGAGAAGATGAAGGAGATATACTAAAATAAGCCATTATATCCTATAAACCATCCACTATCAGCCACTAATCTAATAAAATACTATTATACACAGCCACTAGTATATATAATATTATTATAAGTCTTATATAACAGCCACTAGTATAGCTGATAATATATGCTTATAAATCAGCATATCATTAAATCAACCACAAACATAATTGAGCATATACTCTTATACTATAATCTTATATAAGTACAAAAGTAAACCGGCCAAGGTAAACCGGCCGAACATAACATTATAACAGCTAAATACTAACACGCCAAAACGACGCGAAAAATAAACGATCTCGAAATTTGATGAAATTCAAACCGTAGCTAAATACCCATGCTACGAATCTAGTGGTGAAGTCGGAATCGTAATCTGACAAAAAAAATTGGGCTAACACTTCTCGAAGCCACGACACAAGCATTCCTGGAGAGGCTCTACCGAGTCACCAAAACAGACTCCGGCACGCTAGGGAACCTTGCAAACAGGGTACAACAAAAGCCACTCAGAGAGCCTAAAGTGCTAAGACCATGCATTAACAGCGGAAAAAGGCCGAAAATGCGCCAACGTAACACCAACCAAAGATTAAACAATCACCGAAAAACCGGGAGCGTTACAAAAATGCCCCACCTTACCACAACACCAACACTCATTGATATTATATCTTCTTTTCTGTGAAGGTCCAGCAGTTTAGTTAACTGCCGACTGAACAGAAAGAAGAGGAGAAGCAGCCTTCTTCAAGTTCCTTTCTGTAAGGATCTGACTGAAGGTAAGTCTTCCAGCAGGCTTTCTTGGCTGGCTCTGCCTGCCCTTTGCAGCAATCTTCTTTTCAGATCACATGTTGTTTATGGCATCAGAGATAGCTAGATTTCACCCACTAACAGACTTACTCTTATTCTGAACCATTGCCAGATGAGCTTTATTGAAGACTATTGCCTTATTCTTGAGAGTGGGGGATGGGGTACAAAAAATAAATGGTCAAGGATGGGCCGTTTGAATTTTCTCATGGGGAGCCTTAAAGGCACTCATTCCCCTACTATACCTTTCAACATAGATGTGAACATCTTTATTCACACTAGTGGATCTGCCATTCATCTAGTGACGATAGATTCTTTCTTGTTCATACCTATTTGAAGGCAATATAACATTCTTAAAAGAGATAGAAGGATTAAAAGCCAAAGGCTGTACTGGAGCTTTCCCTTTCCCTTTAGAAGGGGCAACTGTAGTGTTTCCCTTAAACCCCAACCCCTTCTTACCCTTCTGAGAGGAGGAGTCTATCAAGGGAACACAATATTGGGCTTAAAGAAACTATCAATAATTCTCTTCTCCCTCTAGATCTTCTCTTCAAGATCTCTAATGAGACTATTCGTGTACTTGATGGTGCCTATATGGATGAGAGTAATATTCTTGAGTTAGCTAACTTCCCTATCCTTCTGATCCAGCAAAGATGTTGTCTCAGCCTGTTAGGAAGAAGAAAGCTGAAGGGTGGTTATTTCCTCAGCCTTCTTCTTATTCAACTTCTTGCACTTCTTAAAGGCATCCAGAAGTTCACCACACCTGTCAATCAATTGATTGACATCTCCTTCAGATTTAGAATCATCTTCACCACTGGATGAAGAAGCTTTTGAACTAGGACTAGTCTCATACCTAGACTCAGAAGAAGAACTAGATAGGGGAAGTACCTTTTTTGGATCAGGCTGACCTTTGCTGGATTCTTCATCAGACATTGACATCAGACCATAGCAGCTCTAGGCATCTTCATCATCTTTATCCTCCTATGAGTCACTGTCTGAATGTGATATAAGGGCCTTAATACCTATCCTGACAGCAGGATAGTCTTCAGTTTCTCCAGCAGCAACTAGCCCTATGTAGGCTTATTCATCTTCAAACTCTGAGGAAGATGAGTCTATCCACCTCTTGTCCTTCTTAGCCATGAAGGACTTTTCCTTCCTGACCCTTTGCTGGTGAACCTTTTTCTCACCAGCCTCTTTTCTCTTCATGGGGGCAGTCAACATTCACTTGCCCTTGGTTGCTGCAATAATAACAGACAACTTTAGAGGAATTATGTTTACTATTTTCAGAATCATACCTTTCTCCCTTGGAGTGATTCTTCCTGTGATGAGAGGAGGAAGAGGGTCTGCTCCTCCACTGCTAATTCTTCGTCAGCTTGTGAAATTGCCTAGAGAAGGTAGCAAAGTCTTCATCAGGCATGCTGTAGTATGATGAGCTTGACCCTGTGTTGTCTGAATTAGCAGGCTTCCGTGGAGGAGACGGAATCATCTCCTTGTTCTACCTATTATTATCTGCTCTGAAGGACAAAGATTTTTCCTTAGCCAGGGATTTGCTGATGGTCACCACCACTTTTCTGGCAATCAAGTACATCTTATAAGAGAGAAACTTTTCAAATAATGTATGAAGAGTATCAGCTAGCTTGTCCACCTCTCTGATGGCACATATCTTGGTGTCCAAGTCTCTTGTGAGAGACCTCAGGAAATTGTCATTAAGCTCATAATGACTGAATACCCTCCTATAGGTCCTCAACTCATTTACTATCCTGAAGAATCTTTCATAACAGTTAGCTATGCACTATCACTTGGACTACCTGAAAGCCTCATACTCCTTATTGAGCATGTACTTCTTATCATATCTAACATCTTCAGTTCCCTCCATGTAGACCATACGAGGGTCCCACATCTCATTGGAGGACTGGTAGTGAACTAGATTCTGAAAGGTAGAATCATCTATAGCACTAATAATAATTTGTTGTTCCCTTTTATCCATGGTGGCTAAGATGACTTCATCCTTGGTCATCTCTGAGCAATTCTTTTGGAGTCTTAACTGTTGCATCCAAAACTAAGACCTTCATCGGGATGAAAGGTCCCTCTTTGACTGGCATAAAGATCCTTGGGGCAGAGGCTTCCAAAAATAGCCTGACCCTCTCTTTCCAGATCCAAAACTGTCCTTCTAGAATATAGGAAGTTTCATGGAACCCAGCTCCTTATGGTTCTCATCTAAACCCATAAGTATACTTCTTTCTGCAATCCATATAGATCTACTCTGACTGTTAAGTTCTTCTTGAGCTATCTCTCTCTAATACCACTTGACAGTCTTTAATTTCAAGGCAGCTAAACCCCTAGAGAGGGGGGGGGTGAATAGATTTTTTAGTCATTTAAGATTTTCTTTAACTTTGCGTGTTATGAGTTATCTAGGTTAGCTTGCTTTCAAGACAATCAACAAAAGCACACCCAATATTTATAGTGGTTCCCCAGATTATGGGTACGTCTACTGTCCCTCACCTTTCTAACAGCTTGTTAGACAAGGCCCTTCTAAAAAACATGGCTCTTAAGAGCTTACAACCCATATCTAGTAAGATCTCTCACTCTCTTCCAAGAACTACAACTCAGGCACAAGGCCATACCTTAGAACAAGCTTGCTCCGACAACTCATTTATCAAAAGAACACCTACCTCAGGCTTGAACACAAGTCCTACCACTTAGGCTATGGAGGTTAGCCCTATAACTCTGAGAGTAAAACTCTCCTATAGCTCAGATTTGTTAAGATCCTACATCAGGCCAAAGGCCCTACCTTAGGCACCCAGGCCCTACACTCAGATCAACAAATGATCCAACCTCAGCCTTAATAAATCAGGCCTACAACTTAGAACCAAAAGGATCATACAGCTCAGATCTAAGAATGGATCCTATAGAAAGAAAGTTTTGTTTATCAATGTGGTTGATTTGACACAAGAGAAATTTCTCTATATCTGTCTTCCTAGACTAAGTTTACCCAAGACCTACCTTCTTCTCAACAACAAGAAAATTAATTCTTCAGTAGACTACTGCTTGTGCTGGAAGTATCTTAGAAACCTAAGTTTCTGAACTTGTTGAAGAAAAAGGAGTACACAGTTCTTTTTCTTTTTCAAACAGCTAACCATTTCTATAGAAAATTGAAGTCTCTGCTTCTTCTTCTTTCTTAGAAAAACTTTTCTAAACATGTGGTAGCTGATGAAAATAGCAATCGCTAACTTGAGGAATTTTTAGATCGATTGATTAAACTTCTTACTTCAAGAACAGCAATAACTGTGATAAAGATGAAGTTCAGTCGTAACTTTTCAAAATGAATAAAACCCAAAAAGTTAAAGTTCTCGGATCCCGATCTTGTCCTTTTATCTTCCGCTGATTAATGGCTCCTTGAAGCAGTATGGACCACCTATAGTTGTTGGCTACAACTTTCTTTGACAGAAGAAGACGTATTATAGGCTTACGGTGTTATTTGTAGTATTTTATAGCTTTCCCGCGATGAATTTGAAATCTGTTAACTTTTGTTGACTTTTCCTGACGCCAGCATCTGTGAACTTATCCAAATTCTCAGATTCAATCCATGTGATGAGTGCATTGAGTGAATAGGCTTCACTCAATGAATCTGGACTTAGCCAATTTCTCTACATCATCAGGCATTGAGTGCGTTGAGTGAACTGGCTTCACTCAACGCCTCTTGACTTAGCAAATTTTTCTGCCTTGCTTAGGCATTGAGTGTGTTGAGTGAACTGGCTTCACTCAATGCATCTAGACTTGGCCAATCTCTGCACTGCTAGGCATTGAGTGCGTTGAGTGAATCTTCATCACTCAAAGTAACTAGACTTATCTACAACTTTCTTTATCTGTTAGGCGTTGAAAGCGTTTAGAGAAAAGGCTTCACTCAACGCCTCTGGATTTAGATATATTTTTCTGGCCATCTTCCTCGAGCTTTGACATCACACGAAGCTTTCTTTTCTGGCGTTGAGTGAGCTGTATTCACTCGACTCTTCTGATCTTAGCCAGAATCCTTGACAGATCTTCCAGTACTTTGACAGCTTGAGCTTATCTCAATGCTTCTTGGTATATGGCGTTGAGTGAACTGGCTTAACTCAATGCCTGTCGACTTTGCCACATTTTCTTTCTTGCCAATGCTGAAGCTTTGACAGACTCAGCTATACTCGATGCCTTTTGATATATGGCGTTGAGTGAACTGCCTTCACTAAATGCATATAGACTTAGCTGCAGAATTGCTTTGTAGACTATAGGAATTTGACTCTCCACACCTTACTCAGCGCTTTTTGGCATCTGGCGTTGAGTTAACTGGCTTCAATCAATGCCTGTGGACTCAGGCGATTTTCATCCCTTTCCAACATCCTTCTGTGACATCTGGCGTTGAGTGAACTGGCTTCACTCAAGTCCTATGGACTTGGACAGATTTCTATCTCTCCACTTCTCTACCATGTGACAACCTATCACAACCACTTAGAATATCTATCCAATAAATATGACGTGGAAAAACCTGCATGCATGAACTTTAACATACATCAAATACAACTATGTGTATACCATTGACTTATTTGATTTCTACAAATCTGGGACATTGTGAGCAATGGACCCAGTAGAATGGCGTCACTCCATTTTAATCACCTAGAACACCAATTTTTACGAAATTACGGGTGTGCTCTCTGCAAAGTTTGGGCGGCTCAGGCAAGGTGCCCAGAGGTGGTGGTGGTCGGTGGATACGAAGGATGTCGGAGATGGAGAGGGTCGACAATGGCTGCGGCCACCACCGGCGAGCTCATGCGCGTGGAGGCGGACACCACGCATGGGGAACATTCTCACGGTGTGTTGCAACATGGGGCGCGACCGAGCATAGTATGATCGTTTGGGGTGTGGCTGTGTGGTGTGTGGCCATGCGCATCTGCACGGTGAGAGGCCTCACGCGGTGCGGCCGCATAGTGTATGGCCCTGCGTGGTCGCTTGTCCATGCATGACTGCAACCTTGCGTGGTCGTGCGGTGCGTGACTTTATGCAGTGCGGTCGCACGGCCATATGGCCTTGCATAGTTGTGCGCGTGTAGGCCGCATAGGTGTAGGACGCACGCGTATGCAGGCTGCGTGGGGTGCTTTTTTCTCGTGCTGTCCCGACGCTCTAGCGGGGGTGTGTGCGGTTTTGTACCCTTCTCGGGTATTTTGGGCCTTTTTGGGGAGCATGGATTTTTATGTCTGGCTCAAGTGATCGAGTTTTCTTGCCTCCATTTTATTAGACAAAACCCTTTCTAGTTCGACTTGGAAAATTTAGTGGGAACCACATCAAATGCCCCCAATTTTTTGAGGGTCGTTACTCGCGAAGCATCCAACACAAAATTGTTTATCCTTGATATCTTGCCTTGGGAGTCACATACTTATAATTTACTCAGTATGCTCGCATCACAAGTTAATTTCATTTTTTTCGAGATATGTTCCCTTGGTTATGACCAATGTACCAGCGCTGTCTTTGTCCCTTTGTCCCTTACATCCCGAAAAAACTAGAGGCATGGACCGTGTCACCCTCATAATAGCTCAATCCAAGTTTCCTGATCCATAACGGACTTCCAGAGAATGGTGAGTCCAATATCACATATTGACTCAACCAAGCATGGCCATGCATTTCTCAGTCTAGTTCCATCAAGGGGCCCATGGATGCAACTCCTGTCATATAGGAGGACAAATCCCATATCTGCTCACACACAAACACCCAAATGATTCGTAACGTGCCCAACAACGACCCTTATCATCAACCTTTCTTAAGGAAGACTTTAGATGGCATCAAAGTACGCTCTTCCTCACTTGATGAATGCTGCGACGTCAAGTCAAAGGACCACAACACCATTGCCAATAGAGACCTACTTGTGACACGATTAGATAACAATCCACAAAGTAGTCTCAGGATGGGTCTGTCCAGTACAACTTGTTCATTAACAAGTACCCACGTGATGACTTGATATCACAATATCATGACTTGTGAGAACTGGTCATCAGTCAACGCACGTGCTAGTCTTAAGGTATCATCATCACCGTTAGCTTCTATGATGATACAATGACCAGGGACCTTTTAAGAATGAAGCTTCAAATAAATCATAGGCTCTCACATTCAAGTCACGTACTTGATGTCCTATGGAAGCGAACACTCTAAGGGTATTTATTATGTTACAATTTAACTATCACATAGGAAAATCATAATAAAAGAACTTGCCATTAATTGTAAAAAGAAACATTTGGTACACAATTCATCATATGAATAAACAATAAACAGCCAACATAATATATGTTTACATGAAACCCACAAGACTCCCACAAGAGTTGATCACATAGGTATCGCATACCCATTGATCTAGTATGACCATCATGCTTTCTCTGCGCAAGAGGCTTTGTCAGTGGATCCGCAATATTCTCCTCAGTCGGCACTCTGCAAATGTTCACATCTCCTCGTTCGACAATCTCACAAATAATATGGAACCGCCGAAGTATGTGCTTGGAGCGCTAATGGGATCTAGGTTCCTTAGATTGTGCAATTGCACCATTGTTATCACAGTAGAGAACTACGAGACCAACAATGCTAGGAACCACATAAAGCTCGCCGATGAATTTTCTAATCCATACCGCCTCCTTTGCTGCGTTAGCTGCAGCGATATACTCGGCCTCTATTGTAGAATCAACAACTGTCTCTTGCTTGGAACTCTTCTAGCTCACAGCTCCTCCATTAAGGAAAAACACAAACCCTGACTGAGACTTTGAATCGTCCCTATCAGTTTGGAAGCTAGCATCTGTGTAACCACTTACAACGAGCTCTTCCTATCCACCATACACCAAGAACACAACCTTAGTCCTTCTCAAGTACTTCAGGATATTCTTGACTGCAATCAAGTGACACTCACCGCGGTTTGACTGATACCTGCTAGTCATGCTCAAAGCAAAGGAGACATCGGGTCGAGTACACAACATTGCATACATGATTGATCCAATTGCGGAAGCATATGGAATAAACTTCATGCGGTCCTTATCTTCACAAGATTTTGGACACTTGTCCTTAGAGAGATTCACACCATGAGACATGGGTAAAAATCCTTTCTTGGACTCAAGCATGTTGAACCGCTTCAACACCTTCTCAATGTATGTACTCCGGGTCAAACCCAGCAACTTCTTCGATCTATCTCTATAGATCTTAATACTGAGTATATAAGTCGCTTCACCCAAGTCCTTCATAGAAAAGCAGTTCCCTAGGTTGTTCTTAACAACTTTCAGGGTAGGAATGTCATTCCCAATCAAAAGTATGTCATCTACATACAATATCAGGAAGACAACAATGCTCCCACTGATTCGCTTGTAAACACAAGGCTCATCTTCATTCTTGATGAAACCAAACTCTTTGATTTTCTCATCAAAATGAAGATTCTAACTTCGAGAGGCCTGTTTCAGTCCATAGATGGACTTATTCAGCTTGCATCTTTTAGTGGCTTTATTTGGGGATACAAAACCCTCTTGTTGTGTCATGTACACTTCCTCAAGGAGGTTTCCATTAAGGAAAGCCATTTTGACATCCATCTGCCAGATCTCGTAGTCATAATACGCAGCAATAGAAAGCAATATCCTTATGGACTTTACCATGACAACAGGGGAAAAAGTCTCATCATAGTCAATACCATGAATTTGCTTGAAACCCTTAGCCACCAGTCGCCCTTTGAATATCTGTACATTCCCATCCATGTCGGTCTTCTTCTTGAAGACCCATTTGAACCCTCTGGGTCGTACCCCTTCAGGTGGTTCCACCAAGTTCCAAACTTGGTTTGCATACATGGAGTCCATTTCGGATTTCATAGCCTCAAGCCATTTGTCGGAGTCTGGTCAATTCATAGCCTCTTGGTAGGTTGTTGGTTCATCATCATGATCCATAAGCAACACATTACCTATTTGAGACACGAGAAATCCAAATCTCTCAAGTTCAAATCTTGGTCTACCAGATCTACGTAGGACCTGTGTTTCTTGAGTAGGTTCTCTAGATACAACATCTTGTAGTTCTGTCTCAGAGTCCAATTCCGGTTCATTCACTATTGGTGGTTCTTGAACTTCTTCAAGTTCTACCTTTTCAGTCTTTCTTGATAAGAACTCTTTCTCCAAGAAGACACCAGTCCTTGCGACAAACACTTTGCCCTCAGACGGTAGGTAAAAGTAATACCCTTTCGTTTCCTTAGGATATCCCACCAGATAACATTTATCTGATATGGGTTCCAGCTTGTCAGGCATTTGACGTCGCACGTATGCCTCACAACCCCAAATTTTAATGAACGACATACTAGGAGCTTCCCAGTCCATATCTCATATGGTGTATTCAGATCTGTTTTCGTCGTAGCGCGATTCAGTGTCATTGCAGCAGTCTCTAAAGAAAAACCCCAAAAGGAAACAGGCAAGTCTGCATGACTCATCATCGAACGTACCATGTCTAACAAAGTACGATTTCTCCTCTCAGACACACCATTATGCTGTGGTGTTGTAGGTGGAGTGAGCTGTGATACAATACCACACTCTTTCAGATGATCACGGAACTCATGACTCAGGTATTCGCCACCTCGATCAGATCGGAGTGCTTTAACCCTTTTTTCCAACTGGTTTTGTACTTCATTTTTGAACTCTTTGAACTTTTCAAAGGTCTCGGATTTGCACTTCATAAGATACACATATCCGTATCTACTGAAATCATCAGTAAATGTAACGAAGTAGAAATACCCACCTCTAGCCATGGAGCTCATGGGTCCACATACATCACTATGTAGAACACCCAAGAGATCCTCAGCCCTCTCAGTATAACCAGTGGAAGGGGCTTTAGTCATTTTGCCTAACAAACAAGATTCGCATCGCTCAAATGATTCATAATCAAATGAGTCCAAAAGTCCATCTTTATGGAGCTTGGATATGCGCTTCTCGTTTATATGGCCCAAACGACAATGCCAGAGATATGTAGGGTGTGAGTCATTTGTTCTTAGTCTTTTATTATTTTCTAAATTATAGATCTGATGGTCCAAGTTAAAAACGTAAAGACCATTAAAAATTGGGCTACAGCATAACAAACATCATTCTTAAATATAGAACAACAGTTGTTCTTAATTATAAAACAAAATCCAATCATGTCGAAGCATGAAATGGATATAATGTTTCTAGTTAATGCCGGAACAAAATAACAGTTATCTAGTTCTATTACAAGCCCACTGGGCAAAGAAAGACGGTAAACCCCTACGGCTACAGCAGCAACTCTTGCTCCATTGTCGACGCGCAGGTCCACCTCCCCTTTACTCAACAATCTTCTCCTTCCCAGTTCCTGCACATTTATACAAATGTGAGAACCACATCCGGTATCCAATACCAAAGATGAAGGAGCAGAAAGGTTTATCTCTATAACATAAATATTTGAAGCGGAAGTCATACCTCCCTTCATTTTCTGAAGACCCTCAATGTAAGAAGGACAGTTCCTCCTCCAATGACCAGCCTTGCCACAGTGGTGGCATTTCCCTTCCTTCACCATGCTCTTCTTTTTCATTAGTGCAGAAGACTTGGGCTCGAGATGTGACTTGGGTCCCACCTTTGTCTTCTTAGAGCCCTTGGCCTTGGCCTTGCCCTTATGCACCATCTGTATGGGGCTGGCAGGCTTGGCCTTCTTCATATTGATCTCCGCAGTTCTCAACATTCCTAGGAGCTCGGGCAGTGTCTTGTCTATTTCATTCTTATTGTAGTTCAAGACAAACTGCTCGTAACTATCCGGCAACGATTGTATGATCAGATCTGTGTCCAACTCTTGACCCAGAGGAAAACCCAGCCTTTCAAGGTTCTCTATATACCCAATCATCTTGAGTACGTGAGTCCCTACTGAGTCACTAACTCCCATCTTGCACTGAAACAACGCTTTTGTGACGTCAAACCTCTCTTGACGAGCTTTCCCTTGAAACATTTTCTTGGGATGCTCGTCAATCTCCTTGCACCCCATGTTCTCATGTTGCTTTTGAAGCTCAGAGTTCATGGTGGAAAGCATAAGGAATTCGACGTCCAAGGCGTCATCAGTATACTTCTTATAAGTATCTTTATCAGCACGGGAAGAATTCCCGGTCGGCACATCGGGGGCTTCTTCTTCTAAGACATAGAGCTTTCGCTCTTGCCTGAGAACAATTCTCAGGTTTCTGTACCAGTCCATGTAGTTAGTCCCACTGAGCTTATCCTTCTCAAGGATGGCTCTTAGAGACAGAGTGGAGTGTGAACCACTTGCCATGGAATTCTATAAGAATTCATGCAGAATAAATCAGTACCAAAATTTCAAAATACAATTATTTTTCTTAATTTGGACTTCAATTAAAAAACTCTTACTATTTTATTCAAAATAATAGGCCTCACTATCAATTCAGAGAGTTCATGCGAGCTACTCTCTTAGTGGACAAGATCCGTATTTCACCAACACAATGAGTAAGCTTTGGCTTTCCTCTCACGATGTGGTTATTTAGGTAGGCAACGCTTGCCAATTGCATCCTCATGCAATTCTTGTATGGTTGGTGAATAACTCCTTATTCGCATCCATCATATGGTGCATGCCAACCCTATGCCTCTAGGCACTCAACCTTTGAGGTCACCTAGTTAAGCTTGACCCGATGTCGACAGTGGGATATCACAATTATCCGCTCACACCCTTACCAAGATAGATTAATTCACCTTGCTTTAGCAAGCCCACACTTCATCGATCGAGGCAGGAAGAGTGTCATCCATAGGAAGGCATCCGAACACTTAATATTAGAGGAAGGGATTTTTATTATAGGTTAATAATTAACCACGATAAACATTTGATCAATGTGCACATCCACAGAAGAACAATTCTAAAATCCACATGCATCCCTTATGTGCACAACCTGACATTATCAACATTTGATAGAAAGGAATTGCTAAATCTGAACATCCGGACTCTTCCAAATCTTCAGATTTACATGCATTGGACAAAAACAAAGACAACTCAACTTAAAGCAGTAGACAAGCTTGTCTCTCATTGTTGGATGCAAAATCCAAAACAATACATTTGTTCACTAACCATTCGAGGGACGGTTATTGCTAAGGAGACAACAATTTATAACAATTAGAAATAATCACGAAATTCCAAACGTTCCTCGCAGGGTTCCAAGGGGCAGAGCCCCTTACCTGTGGGTTATGGGCCCACCGATCTCCCTTGGATAAACCATCAACAATTTATGTACCAGGAATAAATATAGACATTTAGAACACTTCTAAATCCCTAGGTTTACATGCACTGGAATAACCTTACTTCCAAAAAAACAATCATGGCCGCAACCTCACTCTGATACCACTGTTGGGTTTTCTATGGAGGTTGGCACAATACTTGTGCACGCAGCGGAAGGAATAAAACATCAAGACAACCCAAAAGAGATGGGATCGGGGAATGAAAGTTGAATCAAGAATTTAATAAATAACTAGGCAAAAATTACCTTAGCAGCGTTGAGTCACAACTCAACGGAGATGCTCCAAGCTTAGAGTCTTTGTCAGTGGCGAGTTCTATGTGGAATAACGTCCACGTCTCTGCAGAAATCCACACGAGCGGGAGAACCCCGAGCTTCGTCGCACGAAGGGTCGAGAAGAAGATCAACCGCACCTTTGCACTTCCCACGGACTACTAGGTCCGCGCCAGGGAAAGCAAGACCAGCGACGGTCGCCGGAGATGAGGTCGACGGTGGAGCGAACAGGCGTCGGCGGAACGTTTTCGTCCGGCGGGGTCGGGATTCGGCGGATCGGGAGATCGGCGGAACTCTTCCGTCGGCTACGATCCGGCTACAAGAAAATCCCGATGATTGTTATATTCCTAAAACCCTAAGTCCCCTATTTATACCAAAGGCATAAACAGTCCAAAGAACACCTCTATCCGCAGACCACCAAAGTTAGGTTTTCAGAGTCATTTGGCGAGAATCAATACAGGTCCGGCGAGAATCAGATCCAGATTCGGCGAGAATTAGCAGACAGATTCGGCGAGAATCATCTGTTTATTCATCGAGAATCGGGGATAGATTCGTCGAGTATCACCAATCGCCGGGAATCAAACACTTTTGATTCTCGACGAATTCGTCGAGAGTCGTCGAGTATCACTCGATGATTCTCGACGAATCATTCGCGATGAATGATTCACGACGAACTCGTCGAGAGTCGTCGAGTCATACTCGACGATTCTCGACGAATCATTCTCGACGAACTCGTCGAGAGTCGTCGAGTCATACTCGACGATTCTCGATGAATTTGCCTTAGTCGTCGAGTAAAACTCGACGACTCTCGATGAAATTCCTTTGGCAACGTTTTCCCGACTCCATCCTACGAGGTGATTGGTAACCCTTACCAACACAGTCAATCTACCAATTTCTCCAAATGCTCTTATGTGCGACCCTGCAGGCTCATATCGCGTTGGCAATGAGATTACATATTTGACCACTTCTAGATCACCATGGTAACTCAAACATGTAGCCTGTGTTTATGCATAGATTATAGAGAATTTAACAAGCTGACGGAGAAGAACAAGTATTTGATACGACAGATTGATGACTTATTCGATTAGCTGGTTGGATTAACAGTATACTCAAATCTATACCTGAAGTATGGCTATTACCAATTGAGAATTCGGGAATGTTACATTCCCAAGACAACGTTTAAAACACGCAACGGTCATTAGGAGTTCATAGTAATGTCGTTTGGGCTATCTAATGCGTCATCGATGTTCATGGACCTAATGCACCAAACGTTTCAAGAGTACTTGGACTTATTTGTAATCATCTTTATTGACTATATTTTAGTGTACTCTCAGTCTGATGAAGTTCATGTGAACCATTTGACGATGGTGTTGTACACCCTAAGAAGAAACAAGCTCTATGCCAAGTTCTCGAAGTGTGAGTTCTGGTTGTCGTCAGTGGCCTTTCTTTGCCATGTGGTAAGTGGAGAAGGTATTGTGGTGGATTCGACGAAGATAGTTGCGATACAGGAGTAGCCAGTATTTACTACTGTAGCTGAAGTAGGAGTTTCCTTAGACAAGAAGAAGGTGTTCTGGTGGCCAGGTTTGAAGAAATACATAGCCCATAACATGGCAAAATGTCAAACGTGTGCCTTAGTGAAATCAAAATGCTAGAAACCAGGAGGTTTCCCGAAGTTATTGCAAATCCCGATATTGAAGTTCGATGACATTTCTATTGATTTTGTGCATTGACTGTCGAGATCTCAAAGCTTAAACGATGTCGTGTGGGTGATCGTTGACCGATTAACCAAAGTGTCGCACTTTATACCTAAAAAGAAGGACGATTCAGTGGAAAAATTGGCCAAGCTATACGTGGATAACAACGTACGATTGCACAACATGACATGTAGCATCGTTAGTGACTGAGATGGGCATTTTACTTCAGGTGCTTGGAGTCTAAACCACCAACTGTTGGGTACAAGGTTAAAGTTCAGTACGGCCTTCCATCCAAAAATGGATGGTCAGACCGAGAGGACCAACAGAACAATGGAGGATATGTTCAGTATGTGCGCCCTGGATTTCGAGAAGAGGTGGGAAGATCACCTCTATATGATTGAGTTCGCCTATAATAATAGCTATCAAGTTAGATTACAGATGGCTCCCTTTGAAGCTTTATACGGTAGGAAGTGTCGTAGACCGTTAGCTTGGACGGAAATAGGTGAGTCAAAGCAATATAAGCGTAAGGAGGTCGAAAATGCAAATTTGACCATACGTACTATACAAGAGCGGTTGTTGGTAGTGCAAGATAGGCAAGGAAAGTACTATAATGACAAGTACTGAAACGTGGAGTTTGTGGTTGCCGAGTGGGTGTACTTGAAGATCAAGCCATTCAAAGGCATGTCTAGGATTCGACGCTTAAAAAAGTTGACTCTGAGGTATCTTAGTCCGTTTGAAGTGGTTGAATGAGTTGGAGAAGCTGCCTATCGATTAGCTCTGTCGGCGGAGCTAAGTGGTTTGCATGATGTGTTTCACATATCGGTGCTAGGCAAAGCTGTAAAAAAATCAGCTCAAGTGACTGTTTCTGATCAAGTACCGGTCGATAGTCATGTAACGACGAAAGTTTGGCCCATTTGAATCGAGGATATGAAGATCATGTAACTGCAAAACAAGACAATCATTATGGTAAAAGTCTGGTTGGACAACTGTGGCCGTGAAGAGCTGATATGGGAGCGTGAGCAAACCATGCTCGAGGAATACCCCGAGTTCTTTGTAAAAAAATGTTGTAACATTGTTTTGTGTGAAAGGATAATATGTTGTAACATATAAGTTGCTGTTTTTCCCTTATAGATAAATAAAATTTCAGGATGAAATTTTTGTAAGGAGGGGAGGGTTGTAACACCAAAAAATGACAATAAAACCTTTGGTGATATCGCCGGGAGACAGTGGATATCACTGGCGGTGATAGCGAGACACTCAATGCCATGAAAATTTGAATGAGCACATCGCACTCGACGCCATGAAGCGTTGAGTGAGATGTCACGTGGCGACAGTGGATATCGCCAGGCGATAGTGCCACATCTGTTAGACACGTGTTAGATGTAAGACCCCATTTTTTTTTCTTCTTCAACCACCGGGGTCTTAGGCCCAGAACCGCCGCTTTGCGGTGACTCCTTCACGTCCTGAAGGATCATCACCACAAGGCGCCGATTCTGCCGGCCAATTCGATCACAGAAAAGTAGCACAATTATTGAAGTAAGAACAATACAGTCCACAATAATAAATCACATGTAAATAAGATAAAATCTCCACGAAGGGAGTGTCCACAGAAATCATCAGAGTACTATAAATACGGGCTTATGCCCGGTACAATATGTCCTCACTACAAGTCTCTCATGCGGAAGCGAAAACAGAAACTACTCAAGGTCGAGACTCACGGTCCCGGCTGTATGAACTCCGGAGCTAGACTGCCCCATCTCTAGGCGCACCGATCTCTGGGGCTGCTCCTCCATGCTGGGCTCCACGATCCCCTAAATGATGCGGTTCGAAAACCGTTAGTCATAAAGACTAAGCCCTATCATCCCCTACCCCTTCCCCCATGGCTCCTAGGTACCGAGCGGGGAGGAAGAAAGGGAAGGACATGATGGTAGAGATAAATCAAGAAACAGGTGACTATGGACTTAATCTAGCAAGATGTATTCGGTGAGCAGTTAATATGATTGTTATAATAGGTCTAGCAGTAAGAAAAGCAATTATATGAATTTAAACCTTCACTTATGCGAGAACACATAAGCAAAAGGGATCTTTTGCAAGGCTCCCATCGTATAGAGTGTCCCATACCACTTATACGTTGGGGTGTCGGTTATCAAACAGCAATGGTTGTTATATATTGAAATTAACCTTTGATTTATTAACTTGCCCACACAAGCTTATAGACCAAGGGGTCGTTTTGCAGGTCCTAATGTATAAGCGTCCCATACCACTTATACTTTAGGTGTCAGGGTTAAATGAATCGATTATGCTATGACATGCTAGTGGGTATGATGAAACATGCAAGTGCAACTCACACACCCGACTCTGTGCACACAGACCTTTAGTTCCCCCTTTCGGAGCCGTTACCTCCCAGGATACCTCCGTAGTGGCAGACGGAAGCGGTGGGTTGGGCCTCGCCCACCTCCAAAACCAGTAAAAGCACCACTGGTCTGACCTATCGTACGCCTCAACGCTTGGTGCACTAAGCGGACGCCTGCGTACTCTTGCCGGCTGGCGCACCGGACTTCTGTTGGCGAAGTGCTAACCACCTCGCCGAGTCAACGATATCGGTGTCGGTGCAATCGAACTCCCCGATATCATAAAACCCACCACCTTAACTTTTCCTATCTTATGCACATGCAAGTTTATTCGTAAACACACAAAACCGAGCCGAAGCTCCCCGGACCAAACGTCCGTCTCCAACCAACCGAGCCGAAGCTCCCCGGACCATCCCGTCCGTCTCTTAACCAACCGAGCCGAGGCTCCCCGGACCCAAACGTCCGTTTCCAAATCACCTGAGCCGAAGCTCTCATCAATCTTCCGGTGCCAACAGTGTTTGTGAAAAGTGCAATCCTAGTTACTAAGTTACTCTTGCCAGTTTATTATTACAGTTTACGTTAGCCCAGGACTGCCCCTGGTATACCCCGTGAAGGGCTCTCAAGGGGCACTAGGAACCAAGACGGCGGCATTACGGCCCGAAGTTCCCTTTCGCAAGGCACTTATTGTTATTGGTTGATTTCCCTTAGCCCGATTCCCTTCTCATTTTACGATAGACTGTCCTAGGGTGATTTTTAAACCTTCCACTCTTCGGGAAAAACGATCTTTCGCCAAACCCGAGCACCTCTTAACTCTAACTATCACCACTACTCACTACTCTTTATATCTTCCTCAGATCATGTCCTATTGCATTTCACAATTTACTATATTCAGACCGACCTAGGCTACATGTCGAACCGGTTATGAAATGATCCATTACTCATCCAAATGCCCTAAATTATTTACTGGAGACTTACCATGACATAAATGACCTAAATCCAGAAAATGGAAATTTTCCTAATTTATTTGGCATTTAATTAAATTCCTCGAAGATCCCAAGGACTACCGGTTTGAACATGAACTACCCTAAGTTCTCATGCAAGATGTCCAGAAATTTTATGATAAATACTAGGTTATCTCAATAGGTTAAATCCTAAGTATCATAATTTTTCTATCATTAGAAGGGCATGAAAACTATTTTAGAAATAATCTCTAACTTCTGTTGTTTATGAATCAAGTACAGAAAATATTCTTCCAAAAATTATAAATAATTTATGTCATGCAGATAAAGGTCTAAAATTAGCACAGGCCAAGTTTCACAATTTTCCAGCAAGTATTTTATCCATAATTAATTTTTAAACATAAGAGCCCTTTCTATCATCTGCGAATAAAGTACTAGATTTACTCAACATAAAATTTCCATAAAAATTCAGGGATCAATGTTCTACTGGTCAAGATCTAAATCCAGAATTTTAAATGATTATAATTAATTTAAAGCCTCCAAATAATTGAAACAACAAATCGGGCAAATAATCCGTTAACACATGAAGTATAATATTTATCAATCATAAAATTCCAGGAAAATTATCATAAGTCTAAAACATCCTAAAACTCCCTCCTCCCGAGTTTCATAATTTTTGGATTAGATTTAGTGCTTAAAATAACTAAATTACATTTCTAACCTAATTCAAACTCTCAACTTCCGAGGTACCCAATTACCTCCAATTCCCTCACTATTTCCGCCAGAGGGTTTTCAGCATATCATGCCACTCTCCTCCAAATTTCAAGGGCATACAAGAGCTTTTGCTCCTATGTCCTTCACAAACCTCAAACTCCCACCCGTTGGGTTTGAGCCAATCTCTTAGGGTAAAATCCACCCTAATCCACACCATGTTACCCAAGAGGGTAGACATAGGCTCAACAAATCAGTGGCCAACAACTTCAGCCTCTTTTGAGGAGATTTGTCCACTCCATCTCCAATCGTACTTTTCCCCAAAGTACCCCTCACCAAGACCTATCTAGGACTTGATACTTCCCTATTCAAAACTCGACCAATCGAGTTGAAATTTTGTACAGATCTTAATATTGATGTCAGGGACCACCACCCAAAATTTGGGGGAGTTTGGACTTAATTTCATCTCCTAATTAATTTTATATTGTTTATTAAATTTTTACAAAAACTTTAGGCAAAAGTTCTCCAAAAATTCTCATTTTTGGACAGCCTCTCGATATACATATTATAGACCTCCAGTCCAAATTTCAAGTCATTTGGACATGTTATGAACCGTGGGCAACCATTTTAATTTCTGGTTAGCCTAGGTCTTGATCCCACCAAAATGAGTGCTGTGTTCAAACCACTCACCCAAATTGAATAAAATCAATTTTAAATTAAAGTAGACCCCGAGGGCTACAACTTTTGTGTCTGGTCATTTTTCCTAAAACAGCCTCTACGTGCCTCGTTTCGCAGCCTCAACATATATCCAAATAATCTATTTTTTCCATATGTAATATATAATAATCTATATATTATAAAATTATTTCTACTGTTCATCTTCTACATGAACCCGAAAACCAGACACAGAAAAATCATTTTTCCTGTAAGCATTCCGTGATCCGTCGCCGGCCGTTCGGTCACTTCCCTGGCCAGCCACCACCACCACCACCTCCGTTGAGGCGATGGCTATCGGTCGGCGGTGGTTTGGCCGCCGGAGGTGGCGGTTTTCGGCGAACTCAAAATACCTTTTTCATGGTTTTTCCATGAAAACGAGAGACGGGTCCGGCTCCGTTGAGCGCGAACCTCCTTTCTAAGAATCCTAAGATCTACCCATGAAAGAGAAGGAGCAGAGGAGGACCTTGTTCGCGGTTTGAAGGCGAGAAGAACGTCGGGGTGCCATGGCGCGGTGGTGGCGTTTGCTGAACTTCTCCTACAGCAAGAACAAATGTCTGATCCGATTACTTGAGCGTGTAACCTTCTCCTCTTGCCCAGGTGGGCTTTTATAAATCAGGAAGTGGGAAGGTGAATGGGTAAAACCATTATGGCCATGAAGTTTCCCCCCCCCCCTTAACGTTTCGGTTATAGTGAAGGGATAAGAAACGGTGGAAACTGAACAGGTGTGTCCAGCTGGCGGTTTTCTATTGGACCACCTTTTCCTCATTTATTATATAATTATAGAAGGAAAACGGCCGGAAGTTACTCCTGGTGTAACTTCCCACACCAGCATTTATTACCACGCGTGTTGGAATAATTTCGGGCCTGAACCGTCGTTTTGGCCAATGTCACGGGCGTGACACATAGGTCACGGGCGTGACAGGCCCGGATAGCCAATTCTGGGTTCGACGATCGTCGAACTGAGATCGACGATCGTCGATGGATGGTCACGGGCGTGACACCTCGGGTCACGGGCGTGACAGGCCCAAACGGCAGATTGTGGGTCGACGATCGTCGAATTGAGATCGACGATCGTCGAAGGCTGGTCACGCCCTAGGTCACGGGCGTGACCTCTAGGTCACGGGCGTGACATGCCCGAACGGCAAATTTCGAGATCGACGATCGTCGAATTGAGGTCGACGATCGTCGAAGGCTGGTCACGCCCTAGGTCACGGGCGTGACACTCATGTCACGGGCGTGACATGCCCGGGCCGCAAGGTCGACGATCGTCTCACGGCGATCGACGATCGTCGATGGGGTCACACCCATAGTCACGGGCGTGACATCTTGGTCACGGGCGTGACATGCCCAGACAGCACGTTCGACGATCGTCTCGTGGAGATCGACGATCGTCGAAGTAGTCACGCCCAAGTCACGGGCGTGACGGGTCGGTCACGGGCGTGACCAACCCGTGACCCGAAATATTGATCGCTTGTTTCAATTTTATGTGCTCCCTGGGGTTTTGTCACAACTAACCGACTCCTAGGGGTCTAGCCGGAAATGGGATGTTACAAATCCCAATAAACAAAACAAAAAATTTCGTCCCCGAAATTGAGGTTGAGCCTACGGGGATTTCTATCGGAATAAATTAAACTTGTAACATCCCATACGATCTTTATATTGGGTTCAGGCGACTGTTCGTTTGATAACTAAGACAATCTCCCCAATAAACAAAAGATTAGCCCCTACCTTTCTGATTAAGTGCGCATGCCTAGGTCCTGGATTTTCCGTATCTAGTCTTAACATTCCAAAACAAGAAGGCAATCTATAGTATACCGAGAGGTGGTGAGATGTACCTGACTAAACAACTCCAGGTATCTTTACCTCATCAGATCCTGCGGTTCCCAGGTGTGCTCCTCCTGACCGTGATTTCTCCACAGAACCTTGACTAAGGGGATCTTCTTGCGGCGCAAGATCCGCACTCCTTTGTCGTCGATCCGAACCGGCTCCAAGTGAACCGATCGGTCTGAAGCTACCGGCCCTTCGGTGGTCAAAATCCGCTGCTCCGGGCGTAGTAGAGCCCTTCTCAGCGAAGAGATGTGGAAGACGTCGTGTAGAGCTGCCAGCTCTGGTGGCAACTCTAGCCTGTAGGCTAGGGGTCCGATCCGCTCCAGGATCCGGTAAGGGCCCATATACCTAGGGCTGAGTTTCTTCCTCCGACCGCGCACCCGTGAGACTCCGTGCATGGGCCGGATCTTCAAGAACACTCGATCCCCTACCCGAAACTCCACCTGACGATGCCGGGCGTCATAGTATTTAGCCTGTCTGCTCTACGCCTCCAACATCTTATCTCTGATCAGTACTCACCTGAGCCTCGGTGTCTTCCACAAAATCCAATCCCAACAGCTTCGGATCCTCGTCTTGAACCCAAGAAAGCGGGGTCATACATTTTCTTCCATACAGGGCTTCATAAGGCGCCATCCTGATGCTGGACTGGTAGCTATTATTGTAGGAGAACTCAACCAACGGTAACATCTTCTCCCACGGCTCCCCTCGGTCCAGTATACACAGCCGTAGTAAATCCTCCAAGGTCCGGTTGGTGCGCTCGGTCTGCCCGTCCGTCTGAGGGTGGAAGGCCGTGCTAAAAGTCAACCGGGTGCCCAAATATGCCTGCACTGACCGCCACTCCCTGGATGTAAACCGTCCATCGCGGTCCGATACTATCGTCCGGGGCACGCCATGATATCAGACATACTGCTCCACAAACTTCCGTACCAGCACTCCCACCGAATCATCCTTCCTGATCGGTACAAAGCGGGCCACCTTCGTCAACCGATCGACAATCACCCAAATCGAGTCGTTCCCTGTCCGAGACCGGGGAAGACCATGTATAAAATCCATCGCTATATCGTCAAACTTCCACTCCGGCACCGGGAGTGGCTGTAACAATCCTGCGGGGTTCCTGCACTCCGCCTTCACAACTGACACGCCTCGCAATGGGTCACAAAGTACGTAATGTCCTTCTTCATGCCCGGCCAAAACATCGTCCTCTTCAAATCAGCGGTCATCTTTGTGATCCCCGGGTGTACCGAGTACCGGCTGCAATGCGCCTCCATCATAATATCCTCTCGGATCTGGCCTCCTGCGGGTATATATACTCTGCCTCTGAAGTGGAGCAAACCATCTCTCAGGGAATAATCTCCTGTCAAACCTTCCTCCAAAGCTCGGAACATTGGCTCCGCCCACGCATCTGTCCTCTGTCTGTCCCGAATGCGATCCCGAATATCGTCAATGGCCACTATCGATGCCAGATACTCCCTATACAGAACTGGGTCATCCTCGGACACTAGGGATATCTGCATATCTCTGAATGACTGTACTAGCTCCATGGACATAACCTGGGGCCCAGCTTCGGAAGTGGCAGCTCTCCGGCTCAACGCGTCGGCCACCACGTTTGCCTTCCCTGGATGGTAGTGCATCTCATACTGATAATCTGCTAAGAACTCCACCCAACGCCTCTGTCTGATATTCAGCTCCTTCTGCGTGTCCACGTATTTCAGGTTCTTGTGATCGGAGAAGATATCGCAGTGGACTCCATAAAGATAATGGCGCCAGACCTTTAGAGCAAAAACGACCGCTCCCATCTCGAGGTCGTGCACCGGGTAGTTCCTCTCATGGGTCTTCAGCTGGCGGGAGGCATATGCTATGACATGTCCGTTCTGCATCAGCACCGCTCCCATCCCTTGGTTTGATGCGTCGGTATATACCTGGAATCCTTCCTTTCCGGATGGAAGGGCCAGAATAGGGGCCGAGATGAGTCGGTCCTTCAGCTCCTGGAAAGCCGCCTGGCACTGCGGGGTCCAAACAAAAGGTGCCTCCTTCTTTGTCAAAGATGTGAGGGGGAGGGCAATCCGAGAGAACCCCTCCACGAACTTCCGGTAGTAACCGGCAAGTCCCAAGAAACTGCGTACATCGGTGGCTGTCCTCAGCTGCGGCCAATCGCGAACTGCCCGAATCTTTGCTGGATCTACTGCTAACCCGGCTCCGCTGATGATGTGGCCTAGGAAGGCCACCTCCTTCAACCAGAACTGACACTTGCTGAATTTTGCATAAAGGCGATGCTCCCGCAACCTCTCCAAGGTCAGTGCCAGATGCCGAGTGTGCTCCTCCTCCGTCCTAGAGTAGATCAGGATGTCGTCTATGAATACTATGACGAACACATCCAAGTAGGCCTCGAAGACCCGGTTCATGAGACTCATGAACGCCGACGGAGCATTCGTGAGCCCAAAGGGCATCACGGTGATCTCATACTGGCCATATCTGCTACTAAAGGCCGTCTTCGGGATATCCTCCTCCTGGATCCGCAGCTGGTAGTATCCTGATCTCAAGTCCAGCTTCGAGAAATAATGGGCCCCCTCCAGCTGGTCGAATAATTCGTCTATCCGTGGGAGCGGATAGGTATTCCGGACGGTCAGCCTGTTTAGTGCTCGATAATCGATGCACAGGCGGAGTGTCCCATCCTTCTTCTTCACGAACAGGACCGGTGCTCCCCATGGCGAGGAACTCGGTCTAACAAAACCTGCCTCAACTAATTCCTGCAACTGAGTCCGAAACTCTGCCAACTCCTTTGGGGCCATCCGATAAGGGGCCCTAGACGCCGGCTTGGCTCCCGGCACAAGCTGTATCTGAAAATCCTGCTCTCGGTGTGGAGGTAGTCCTGGCAGTTTCTCCGGAAAGATGTCAGCGAAATCTCGCACCACCGGGATGTCTGTCACCGACTCCTTAACCTCCGCCATCTCAAATAGAATCTGATAGACCTCCTCTCCCTGCAGATGGGCCTTAACGGCCTGTACCGAAGATAAGAGTATACGAGAGACAGGTCTTATACCTTCGATGGTAATGAAAGAGTCCCCGTGTCTCACGGTGATCCTCTTTGCCTGGCAGTCAATCTGGGCATAGTTCCAGTGCAGCCATGCCATGCCCAGGATCAGGTCGTAGTCCGTCAGCTTCAAAATCGTCGCTGGAGCCTCGAACGCTTTTCCACCAATTTCTGCCTCCATATTGCAGTGATCCGTGGTAAGGAGCTCAGATCCATCTGGCAGTCGCACCCTCATCCTCGAGCCTGTGAACCGCTCCACACCTTCCAGTCCTTCTACGAACGACTCCGACACAAAGGAGTGAGTAGCTCCAGTATCGAACAGCGTGCGGGCAGGCTTGCCGCTGATGAAGACTATACCTGGGGTGATTAAATATCTTAGGGTTCTATAAAGAATTTTCTTTCCTTGTTAATCTATCTAGTGCGGTTCTGAGTTTTAACAACTTAAAGGGAAATTCTATGAAAATAAAGAAGCATTGCTGCGTACCTGCTATGACCTGCTCCGGATTTCGAGGCTGCGCAAGGTCCAAAACATATACCTGCTCTCTTCCTTGTCTACGATCTTCCCCCAGGTATCCTCGACCGCGGCCGCGTCCTCGGCCTCCGTAATGCTGAGCTGGTGGGCCGCCCTGATGTGCTGGAGGTGGTGCCCCCCTCATGGGGCAGTTCCTCCGAATGTGCCCAATCTGATGACAAAGAAAACACTCTGGTGGGGGATACGCCATTCCCCCGGGTCTCGGCATCTCCTCATCCGAAGAGGGGGAGGGGCTAATACCACCTGTTCCCTCGGCTCCGGCCTCACGTCCTGACGAGGCTGGTCCTCTGTCCTCCTCCCCTCTGGTGCAGCACCCCGCCGCTGGTCATTCCTACCTCTCCGTCCCTGATCCTCTGCTGGCCGTTTCCGGCCCCGGGTGGCGTGCCAATCTACCTCAATCCTTTTGGCCATCTCCAAAATCTGGGAGATGGGCCCGTCAGATACAAACAACAGAGCCTCCCTCAAGTCCTCCCGTAGGCCCTTATAGAACCTCCTGATATACCCTGCCTCGTCCAGCTGGTAGGAATCTGCGTATCGAGCCAGATGGTCAAACTCTCGATGGTACTCCACCACGGTCCGAGTACCCTGCTTCAGCTGTAAGAACCGCTCCTCCAAATCATCCCTAGCCGACTGCGGAACGAAATGCTCCAGCAGTGCGGCCCTGAACTCCTCCCAAGTAATTTCCGCAACCTCCCTATCAGCAAATGTCGTGTCCAACAGCGTCTTCCACCACCTCTTTGCATGGGACTCCAGGCAGGAGACAACCAGAGCCACCCTCTCCTCCCATGGACACCGAATCCCGGTCAGCATCTCGTACATGATATCTAGCCACTCTTCCATCCGAACAGCCGACTCTGTCCCCAAATAGGACGGGGGAGCCAGTCCTCGGAAGATGCTTAGCCAGTTGGCCCCCGGATTTGGCTACGGGGCCGGAACCTGCTGGGCCCTGAAAGGCCTCCAGAATGGCAGTCAAGGTCTGTCCCATGTCTGACTGAAGGAAAGGAGTGGGGGCCGGTGGGGGTGGTGCAACATCCTGAGCCTGTTGAACTCCACCTTGTGGCGTAGTCCGTGCTGGAGGCTGCGTAACAAAAACACACGCTGAGAAAACGTTCAAATACTACATAAAGGTGGACAAATTATATGTGATCCCCATATGGGCACACCACTGCTTCCGCTGCTTAGTTTGTCCCCAAACTAAACTCGAGCGGGGGTGACCTAGGGTTTGTGGACTGCTACTTCCTTCTGATCGATGTTTGCCTCTGATCGATGTTTGCCTCTGATACCACTTGTAAGACCCCATTTTTTTTTCTTCTTCAACCACCGGGGTCTTAGGCCCAGAACCGCCGCTTTGCGGTGACTCCTTCACGTCCTGAAGGATCATCACCACAAGGCGCCGATTCTGCCGGCCAATTCGATCACAGAAAAGTAGCACAATTATTGAAGTAAGAACAATACAGTCCACAATAATAAATCACATGTAAATAAGATAAAATCTCCACGAAGGGAGTGTCCACAGAAATCATCAGAGTACTATAAATACGGGCTTATGCCCGGTACAATATGTCCTCACTACAAGTCTCTCATGCGGAAGCGAAAACAGAAACTACTCAAGGTCAAGACTCACGGTCCCGGCTGTATGAACTCCGGAGCTAGACTGCCCCATCTCTAGGCGCACCGATCTCTGGGGCTGCTCCTCCATGCTGGGCTCCACGATCCCCTAAATGATGCGGTTCGAAAACCGTTAGTCATAAAGACTAAGCCCTATCATCCCCTACCCCTTCCCCCATGGCTCCTAGGTACCGAGCGGGGAGGAAGAAAGGGAAGGACATGATGGTAGAGATAAATCAAGAAACAGGTGACTATGGACTTAATCTAGCAAGATGTATTCGGTGAGCAGTTAATATGATTGTTATAATAGGTCTAGCAGTAAGAAAAGCAATTATATGAATTTAAACCTTCACTTATGCGAGAACACATAAGCAAAAGGGATCTTTTGCAAGGCTCCCATCGTATAGAGTGTCCCATACCACTTATACGTTGGGGTGTCGGTTATCAAACAGCAATGGTTGTTATATATTGAAATTAACCTTTGATTTATAAACTTGCCCACACAAGCTTATAGACCAAGGGGTCGTTTTGCAGGTCCTAATGTATAAGCGTCCCATACCACTTATACTTTAGGTGTCAGGGTTAAATGAATCGATTATGCTATGACATGCTAGTGGGTATGATGAAACATGCAAGTGCAACTCACACACCCGACTCTGTGCACACAGACCTTTAGTTCCCCCTTTCGGAGCCGTTACCTCCCAGGATACCTCCGTAGTGGCAGACGGAAGCGGTGGGTTGGGCCTCACCCACCTCCAAAACCAGTAAAAGCACCACTGGTCTGACCTATCGTACGCCTCAACGCTTGGTGCACTAAGCGGACGCCTGCGTACTCTTGCCGGCTGGCGCACCGGACTTCTATTGGCGAAGTGCTAACCACCTCGCCGAGTCAACGATATCGGTGTCGGTGCAATCGAACTCCCCGATATCATAAAACCCACCACCTTAACTTTTCCTATCTTATGCACATGCAAGTTTATTCGTAAACACACAAAACCGAGCCGAAGCTCCCCGGACCAAACGTCCGTCTCCAACCAACCGAGCCGAAGCTCCCCGGACCATCCCGTCCGTCTCTTAACACACCGAGCCGAGGCTCCCCGGACCCAAACGTCCGTTTCCAAATCACCCGAGCCGAAGCTCTCATCAATCTTCCGGTGCCAACAGTGTTTGTGAAAAGTGCAATCCTAGTTACTAAGTTACTCTTGCCAGTTTATTATTACAGTTTACGTTAGCCCAGGACTGCCCCCGGTATACCCCGTGAAGGGCTCTCAAGGGGCACTAGGAACCAAGACGGCGGCATTACGGCCCGAAGTTCCCTTTCGCAAGGCACTTATTGTTATTGGTTGATTTCCCTTAGCCCGATTCCCTTCTCATTTTACGATAGACTGTCCTAGGGTGATTTTTAAACCTTCCACTCTTCGGGAAAAACGATCTTTCGCCAAACCCGAGCACCTCTTAACTCTAACTATCACCACTACTCACTACTCTTTATATCTTCCTCAGATCATGTCCTATTGCATTTCACAATTTACTATATTCAGACCGACCTAGGCTACATGTCGAACCGGTTATGAAATGATCCATTACTCATCCAAATGCCCTAAATTATTTACTGGAGACTTACCATGACATAAATGACCTAAATCCAGAAAATGGAAATTTTCCTAATTTATTTGGCATTTAATTAAATTCCTCGAAGATCCCAAGGACTACCGGTTTGAACATGAACTACCCTAAGTTCTCATGCAAGATGTCCAGAAATTTTATGATAAATACTAGGTTATCTCAATAGGTTAAATCCTAAGTATCATAATTTTTCTATCATTAGAAGGGCATGAAAACTATTTTAGAAATAATCTCTAACTTCTGTTGTTTATGAATCAAGTACAGAAAATATTCTTCCAAAAATTATAAATAATTTATGTCATGCAGATAAAATTCTAAAATTAGCACAGGCCAAGTTTCACAATTTTCCAGCAAGTTTTTTATCCATAATTAATTTTTAAACATAAGAGCCCTTTCTATCATCTGCGAATAAAGTACTAGATTTACTCAACATAAAATTTCCATAAAAATTCAGGGATCAATGTTCTACTGGTCAAGATCTAAATCCAGAATTTAAATGATTATAATTAATTTAAAGCCTCCAAATAATTGAAACAACAAATCAGGCAAATAATCCGTTAACACATGAAGTATAATATTTATCAATCATAAAATTCCAGGAAAATTATCATAAGTCTAAAACATCCTAAAACTCCCTCCTCCCGAGTTTCATAATTTTTGGATTAGATTTAGTGCTTAAAATAAATAAATTACATTTCTAACCTAATTCAAACTCTCAACTTCCGAGGTACCCAATTACCTCCAATTCCCTCACTATTTCTGCCAGAGGGTTTTCAGCATATCATGCCACTCTCCTCCAAATTTCAAGGGCATACAAGAGCTTTTGCTCCTATGCCATTCACAAACCTCAAACTCCCACCCGTTGGGTTTGAGCCAATCTCTTAGGGTAAAATCCACCCTAATCCACACCATGTTACCCAAGAGGGTGGACATAGGCTCAACAAATCAGTGGCCAACAACTTCAGCCTCTTTTGAGGAGATTTGTCCACTCCATCTCCAATCGTACTTTTCCCCAAAGTACCCCTCACCAAGACCTATCTAGGACTTGATACTTCCCTATTCAAAACTCGACCAATCGAGTTGAAATTTTGTACAGATCTTAATATTGATGCCAGGGACCACCACCCAAAATTTGGGGGAGTTTGGACTTAATTTCATCTCCTAATTACTTTTATATTGTTTATTAAATTTTTACAAAAAATTTAGGCAAAAGTTCTCCAAAAATTCTCATTTTTGGACAGCCTCTCGATATACATATTATAGACCTCCAGTCCAAATTTCAAGTCATTTGGACATGTTATGAACCGTGGGCAACCATTTTAATTTCTGGTTAGCCTAGGTCTTGATCCCACCAAAATGAGTGCTGTGTTCAAACCACTCACCCAAATTGAATAAAATCAATTTTAAATTAAAGTAGACCCCGAGGGCTACAACTTTTGTGTCTGGTCATTTTTCCTAAAACGGCCCCTACGTGCCTCGTTTCGCAGCCTCAACATATATCCAAATAATCTATTTTTTCCATATGTAATATATAATAATCTATATATTATAAAATTATTTCTACTGTTCATCTTCTACATGAGCCCGAAAACCAGACACAGAAAAATCATTTTTCCTGTAAGCATTCCGTGATCCGTCGCCGGTCGTTCGGTCACTTCCCTGGCCAGCCACCACCACCACCACCTCCGTTGAGGCGATGGCTATCGGTCGGCGGTGGTTTGGCCGCCGGAGGTGGCGGTTTTTGGCGAACTCAAAATACCTTTTTCATGGTTTTTCCATGAAAACGAGAGACGGGTCCAGCTCCGTTGAGCGCGAACCTCCTTTCTAAGAATCCTAAGATCTACCCATGAAAGAGAAGGAGCAGAGGAGGACCTTGTTCGCGGTTTGAAGGCGAGAAGAACGTCGGGGTGTCATGGCGCGGTGGTGGCGTTTGCTGAACTTCTCCTACAGCAAGAACAAATGTCTGATCCGATTACTTGAGCGTGTAACCTTCTCCTCTTGCCCAGGTGGGCTTTTATAAATCAGGAAGTGGGAAGGTGAATGGGTAAAACCATTATGGCCATGAAGTTTCCCCCCCCCCCCTTAACGTTTCGGTTACAGTGAAGGGATAAGAAACGGTGGAAACTGTACAGGTGTGTCCAGCTGGCAGTTTTCTATTGGACCACCTTTTCCTCATTTATTATATAATTATAGAAGGAAAATGGCCGGAAGTTACTCCTGGTGTAACTTCCCACACCAGCATTTATTACCACGCGTGTTGGAATAATTTCGGGTCTGAACCGTCGTTTCGGCCAATGTCACGGGCGTGACACATAGGTCACGGGCGTGACAGGCCCGGATATCCAATTCTGGGTTCGACGATCGTCGAACTGAGATCGACAATCGTCGATGGATGGTCACGGGCGTGACACCTCGGGTCACGGGCGTGACAGGCCCAAACGGCAGATTGTGGGTCGACGATCGTCGAATTGAGATCGACGATCGTCGAAGGCTGGTCACGCCCTAGGTCACGGGCGTGACCTCTAGGTCACGGGCGTGACATGCCCGAACGGCAAATTTCGAGATCGACGATCGTCGAATTGAGGTCGACGATCGTCGAAGGCTGGTCACGCCCTAGGTCACGGGCGTGACACTCATGTCACGGGCGTGACATGCCCGGGCCGCAAGGTCGACGATCGTCTCACGGCGATCGACGATCGTCGATGGGGTCACGCCCATAGTCACGGGCGTGACATCTTGGTCACGGGCGTGACATGCCCAGACAGCACGTTCGACGATCGTCTCGTGGAGATCGACGATCGTCGAAGTAGTCACGCCCAAGTCACGGGCGTGACGCGTCGGTCACGGGCGTGACCAACCCGTGACCCGAAATATTGATCGCTTGTTTCAATTTTATGTGCTCCCTGGGGTTTTGTCACAACTAACCGACTCCTAGGGGTCTAGCCGGAAATGGGATGTTACATTAGATGGTCGGATGACGGCGGATGAGCGGTGGTTGACTGAGGTCAAAGATGCAGAAAAGCCGATGTTTCCAGGCGACAGTCGATATCGCGCGGCGATAGTATTTTGTTTGACTTTTCAATCAAAATCATGGACTTGACACCCTTTTGATGAAATGATCCTGTGGCTAGGATTAATTCCAAGGTCACTTATGTAGAGGAGTAGAGGAATGAGAATTCATTCTCTTCTTCTCACTCTCTCTCCTTCTTTCATCCAAGTTCTTGAGGAAAAGAGCTAAGGGTTGGAGCTAAGGGTTGGAGCTAAGCTTAAATAGCTTGTTTAAGGAGATCCAATAGTCTGAAGCATGATCTGAGGCTTGGTCCATGAAGAGGAAACCGCGGTGCTCCTTTCCAACTGGATAGAAAAGAGGTCATGGCTTCGAAGAAAACTAAATGGGTAACGATCATCCTACTTGGATAAGTGAAGTCCATCTTTTGGCATATGCATGGAATCCCCCACCAAAAGGAAGAAAAGTGAAGGGAATTCCTTTGGGTGGATTCATGAAATCACTGGTTTATCTTGCTTATTGATCCGGAAATGTGTAGTACGGAATAAGCCTGCTATGTGAAGCTTATCTGGACAGGTTCATCTAGATTGGTGATGTTTTGATTTATAGGCCGGAGAAGACTCCGAGTACAAACCGGTAGGCTACAGAGTCTGCGGGGTTGTACCAATGAATTGAGAGTAGCAGGAAGTACTAGAGTTTCACTCCAGGAAAAGACCCACGAAATTCCATGGTTTTAAGACCTATTGGATATTGCCAGGTGACAGTGAGTATCGCCAATGGCTATAGCCCTTGGTGAACTATTTGTGCTATGTGCTATGAAAAGACCAGTGTTTTCTAGTACTGCAGGTTACTGCAGGGTTTTTTGCTACATCTGGATACAAAAAGTGAGTTTTGTTAGTAACGCCTGACGATAGTGAGTATTGCCAGTGATAGCTCCCAGATAGCCTTGTGATTGCAAAGCCAGTCTCTCGGAGATAGTGTGGCTAGTGTGAGTTGTGTGCTCTTAAGGAAAGTGTGCCAAACAAGCAAGGGGAAGCCGACCCGCGACAGTCTTTTTTGAACTGACGAATTGAGCAACGGGTAAAGGTTGAACTGTACCCACGTTATGTCTATCTGAATCAAAGTCCTAGGTTATTGGTCTCGTTGGAGCGCATAATGAGAGTCTTAGGACTGCGCGCTGTAAAGACTAGAAATGCTCAAAGTTGACCGTCAAGTCTTGAACCTTTGAACGGTGATGTAATACGGGAAACTAGCACACAAAAAATGTGCCCTAAGTACACTGAGCATCGACAGTTAAGGCCAGCATTTGTAATATATTGAACTATGTATGAGTGCACGTTCTTTTGATATATCTTCTTTTGAAAATGTTATGCCTGTAGGGAAGGAATACCTCTGCCCTAGGAAAGGGGTAGGGTCATTATAAATTGGTCAGCTGAATGTTGACCGTTTCCTTATTTACCGCCCTTGTGGTTGATAGTCCTTATGCAGGTGCTGGAGAGCCGAGCTGGAAATAGCGGGCTGAAACCCTTATTGTTATGCCATCCCTCGAAGGCCAAGCGAAGGCGGACTTTTATTGTTTCATGTATGGCTGGCCAGCATGCCGATGTATGAAAACACCTTGTGTAAAGGAAATAGTTCTAAGGCCTTAAGACCGTATTGAATTTTGTGTATTTTTGTAAAACATTCCTGATATATATATATATATATATATATATATATATATAGTGGATATTCATGTGTACTTGAGTTCAAATTTTCACCCTTGAAGCTTCTGCTAGATTGCTCTGAGTTAGGGCGCATGTAGTCTTTTGATATTCACAAGTAATCGTGCTGCCTGTTTATGGAATATGGTGTGGGGCCCCGTCCAGAACCTCTATTATATTTCATGTGATGGACGGAGTTGTTACATTCCATGGATGATGTGATTGCTTCCCTCAATAGGAACGAGACTTGGGATCTTTTGCCCAAGGTCGATGGCATTACTCCTGTGATATGCAAGTTGGTGTATAAGCTAAAGAAGAAGGCGGATGGAGGCATCGAGCGATACAATGGTCGGCTTGTAGCTCGATGGTTATCCTTACAGTACGGAGAAGACTGTGAGGAGACGTTTTGTCCTGTTGCAAAAATGACTTCGATACAGGTCGTGATTGCCTTGGCGGCTTGCCAATGATGGAGGATGTGGTAGCTTGACGTAAAGAATGCTTTTCTTTACGGAGAAATTGATAAAGACATTTTCATGGTTCAGCCATCGGGTACATATCTGAAGATAATCTAGGACACATCTGCAAGCTCTGGAATGCCCTTTATAGATTGAAGCAGGTGCCTCGGGCATAGCACGGAAGATCAAATAATACCTTCAGTTATGCGAGTATTTTGCTTTTGACTCTAACTCAAGATAGTTCATTCAGAAGAAGGGGAGATTCATGTCTTGGTGCTGCTATATGCTGATGATATGATCGTCACGGGGAACTCTGAGGAGGAGGTAGCTAGGCTAAGGGCAGAGCTAGCTGTTCGTTTAGAGATGAAGGATTTTGTTGAGCTCCACCACTTCATTTAACTAGAGGTGGAAAGGGGAAAGATCAGCATACTCCTTTCCTAAAGAGGCTATGCATAATGGATAGTTCAGCTATTTGGCATGCGGGAGGGGAAGAGTAGTTATACACGACTGTATGTTGGCCTTAAGCTTCGATGTGATGAGGGGAGGGTTCATCCAGATCCCTTGGTGTCTTGGGCTCTGGTTGGAAGCCTTGTTTACTTGATGATTACGAGGTTAAACATTGCTTATGTTGTAGGCCGAGTAATTCGTTATATGGAGGAGCCTCAAAAGCCTCATTTGTTGGCAACGAAGAATATTCTGAAGTATGTGAAGTCTATTTCCTATATGGGGCTCCTTTTTGGGAGTGACACGAGCTTCAATTTGTACGGTTACATATATGCTGATTATGGGGGAGACTTAGACAGTTTGAAATCGACGTTTTGCTATGTTTTCACATGTAGATCAGCCGACATATCGTGGTGCAGCAAATAGCAAGACTCGGTGTCCATCTCTACTACGAAAGCTGAGTAAAAGGCTTCGGCCTTGGCAGCTCGAGAAGCCATTTGGCTTAATAGGCTAGTAGAGGACATCCATGAAGAAGTGTGGGGTCCCACTCTACTACGTGGTACAGACAAAAGTGCCCTTAAAATAGGTTTACAATCCAGTTTGTCACGTGAGGACCAAAAATATTGAGATCGAGCATCAATTCTTTCGGGAGAAGGTGTTTGAGGGATCTCTTATGGCCGAGCATGTGCAGAGTGAGGAAAACATCGCAGACCTCTTTACAAATCCGCTGTCGAAAGTGAAAGTCTTGTTTTTAAGGCTAGCTAAGCACCTAGAGGGTGGGGGGGGGGGGGTGAATAGGTTTTTGTGTCTATTTAAATTTTCATACTAGTTTGCTGATTTCTGTGCTTAGTGATTAAGATAATTTTTAGCTTTCAAGAACAATCACAGACGACACAACAATTTTATAGTGGTTTCTTAATCTTGGGTATATCCACTGTCCTTCTATGCCTTTCTAACAGTGTGTTTGACTAGGCTCTCCTTCCAAAACTCAGCTCCTTAAGAGCTTACAACACAGATCCCGCAGGACCTCACAGGTCACACAGACTTACAACTTAGGCACTAAGCCAAACCCTAGGTCACAAAGACCTTAGCCTTTATAATACAGGCTTACAACTTAAGACACACCAAGTATCTATACACTAAAAAATAAAAGGTGATTTGATTAGACACCAGAGTAAGAACTTTGTGTCTTCTCTTTCTGGACTAAGCATATAGAAGTCAGATCTTTAGCTATTGAAGACAATGAAGTCGATAGTTGAATCTTTCATCAGACATCTATCATTTCATTATAGAACTTGTTGATTTGCTTCCTCAGAATTGCTTCTGAACCTGCTATTTCAGATGGTGATTGCTTAAGCTATCTCTATCCTCAGCTAGGTTAACTATGTAGAACAGATTCTTCAGGCTCAATAAGAAAGGCGAGGAAGAAGATTGAAGTTTTGCCGCACTTTCATTTTCATAAAACCTAGACAAGGATTTGATGATTTTTGCTCTGGACGATTTGCTTCTTTTAATTCTTTGACGGCCAAATCGAGCAGTGGGCCCACCACTAAGATTGATGGTTGAGATTTAGCCATCCAGCAAATGCTTTCCATTTACTCTTGATTCAACGGCTCTTTTGCTGTGAGTGGGCCCCAATACTTAAAGATGAAAATATTTCTTGGAAAGTGCAGAAGATGATGACAGCTAGCCGTCATGTGCTTCTGGCAGCATTCCCACAACATTTGAATTTTGGTTGACTTTTTGACTTTGCTGATGTCAGTGTGACTCAGCGTCTATGGACTTGGACAAAATTCAAGCATTAGAAGAAAAGGCATTGATTGAGTCAGCATCACTTCCACAACACTTAGACAAAATTCTATCTATCTAGGTGTTGAGAGCGGTTAGCTCGACAAACGCTGAGCACCGTTCGACGAATGCCAAGCTCAGTTCGACGAAAGAGTAAATTCAATTCGACGAAAGAGTAAATTTATTTTGATGAACTCCAGGTTTAGTCCGACGAAAGCTAAGCTCCGTTCGACGAATGCCAAGCTCAGTTCGACGAAAGAGTAAATTCAGTTCGACGAAAGAGAAAATTTAGTTTGATGAACTCCATGTTTAGATCGACAAAAACTAAGCTTTTTTCACGAAAGAGTACATTTGGTTCGACGAACTGCAGGCTTAGTTCGACGAATGCCAAGCTATCCATGCATTTGGACTTAGCCAAATATCTACGTCAAGGCGTTGAGAGCGTTGAGAGCGTTGATTTAGCTCGCCTCACTAACCGATATTTGCCTTAGCAAATATTTCTGGGTTTTGGCGTTGAGAGCGTTGAGAGCGTTGAGTGAGCTCGCCTCACTCAACGCTATTTGGCTTAACAAATATTTTTGTGCCTTGGCGTTGAGAGAGTAAGCTCCACTCAACGCTAAACTACTTAACAGAACTTCTCTGTTATCTAGCGTTGAGTGAGTGAGCTACACTCAATGCCTGTGAACTTAGCCATATTTTCACCCTATTTCTCTACGCTTTGACTGACTCAACCTAACTCACAGCTTTTTGCTGAATGGTGTTGAGTGAGTAGACTACACTCAACGATTTTGTACTTAGCCATGTTTTTGGCTATCTATCAGTCAGGCTGAGATAGACTCAACGCTATTTGTTATATGGCGTTGAGTGATTAAGATGCACTCAATTCCTGTGGACTTAGGAAATTTTTTAGCGAAATAATATTGAACCATACCTCTGGCGTTGAGTGAGCATGCTCTAGTCAACGTATGTGGACATAGTAGATTTTTTTATGTCAAGCAACCAATTGTTGTGTCCACTTGTCCAATCAATGTGATATGGACTAACCTGCACTCAAGATAAAAAATACACATCAAATACAATTGATGTGTGTGACATTGACCAGTTTAACTTCTCACAAATTAGAGACATTGAGAACAATAGACCCAACAATCTCCCCCTATTTGAAGAAGTCAAAACCCTTATCCAAATTTTTTCTTTCCTTGGTCAATGACACTCACACAACCTACACATCTAAATAAATATTTAATTCTGACAAAGCAGCATAAGGAAGTGTACCTCATTTCCTGCCTGTATTGTGAGCATCACCTACTCCCCCTGTTTCACTACATGGTGTTTGTCCTTACATGAGTGTCTTGATCACTTTCTCCCATGTATGTGAACAACTCTTTCTTCCCTTGGGTTTGTTGCATGATAGTGATCATCTACTGGATATATCCTTCTCTCCCCCTTACCATCTACTAGATATGTCCTTCTCTCCCCCTGGCCATCACTCCCACTTGTTATGTCTCCGCCTTGCTAAGACCTTCTCTCTTCTCTCCGCCTTTTTACTTCTGCAGAATAGGAATATAGGGGCTGGCCCTTCCAGTGTAACTTACTCCCCCTCAATAGAAGTAGCAGTGAACTGATACCACTAGGGAGTCATCAAGCAAGAGGAATAATACCTGCACACAAAAAAAATGCAAAAGGGAGTGCCTGAAGTTTGGCTAAGTTCAACATACCCAACTTAAATTTGAGAGTGTTGAACTTTGCTTCATCTAATGGCTTTGTAAAGATATTAGCCACTTGCTTGTCTATGGGGACAAACTCAAGACTGATGTCTTCCTTCTCCAAATGCTCCATAATAAAATGATATCTAATTTCTATGTGCTTAGTCATTCTATGTGAGGAAGGATTCATAGCAATTGAAATAGCACTTATAGAATCAAAGTATAGAGGAGTTCTACTTACATGAATGTTGTAATCCTGGAGCTGATGTTGGATCCACAGTAGCTGAGCACAATAGCTTCCTGCTGATATGTACTCTGACTCAGCAGTGGATATAGCCATAATAGTTTTCTTCTTGCTACTCTAAGATACCAGCCTTCTCCATAAGAACTGACAGGTTCCAGTAGTGCTTTTCCTATCTTCTTTGCCGCCTGCAAAATCTGCATCTGAAAATCCTATTAGATCAAAATGCCTTTTTCTAGGGTACTATAGGCCAAGATCTGGTGTGCCCTTAACATACCTCATGATTCTCTTTGCAATAAATTAATGAGATTCTTTAGTTAAAGCCTGATACCTTGCACAAATACATATAACATACATGATGTCAGGACTACTAGCAATCAGGTATAGAAGGGAGCCAATTATCCCTCTATACAAAGACACTTTAAAAGGTTTCCCTTCCTCATCTTTGCCTATAGGCATACTTGACCCCCATGGGAGTTCTCATGGTGGAGGCATTCTCCATACCATATTTTTTGAATTAGCTCCCTGGTGAACTTGGACTGGGATATGGACAAGCCGTCATCAGTCTGTCTACTTGAATTCCCAAGAAGAACTTGAGCTCACTCATGCTGCTCATTTCAAACTTCCCTTGCATAAGTTTAGCAAACTTTCTACAAAGGATATCATATGTAGATCCAAAAATAATGTAATCGAGATATATCTGGACTAGGATAAGCTTGCCCCTTGAATTCCTTAGGAATAAGGTCTTGTTTATCATTCCCCTTGAGAATTTGTTCTCAATGAGGAAGCTGGACAAGATTTCATACCAAGCACTAGGGGCTTGCTTTAGCCCATATATAGCTTTCCTAAGCTTATATATAAAATTAGGAGAGTTTGGATCTACAAAATATGGTGGCTGATCCACATATACTTCTTATTTTAGGTCCCCATTCAGGAATACTGACTTAACATCCATCAGGTAGACTCTAAATCCCTAATAGGTAGCAAATACAAGGAATATCCTTATTGCTTTCAATCTAGCTACTGGACAAAGGTCTGGTCAAATTCTATGCCTTCTTCCTATATGTAGCCTTTAGCCACCAGTCTAGCCTTATTCTTAACAATAATGCGAACTTGATCCAACTTGTTCCTGTAGATTAACTTGGTCCCTATGACATTTTGTCCTTGTGGTCTAGGAACCAACTTCCATACCTTACATCTCTTAAATTGGTCCAGTTCTTCTTGCATTGTCCCAATCAAGAACTGGTCCTTGATTGCTTCTTCAAACTTCTTGGGCTCTTCTTGAGATAGAAAACTTGAGTAGAGAGTTGTATTCATGCTCCTGCTTTTGATCTAGACTCCATGATTTCCATTACGAATGATTTGGTGTGTTAGATGGTCCCTTAGATACCTGGTAGCTGGAGGCAATCAAACTGCAGCTTACTGATCTTCAGGGTTTTCAGCTTGCTAGTCTTCAATTTCTTAAGGTATGTCTTCCCCTTCTCTTGGAATGGAGAGTCCATCATCATTATCTTGGACTGCGGGGTTAGCTTCTTGATGATCAACTTGTCCATCATCTACTCTGTTCCTGCAATATTATTAGAGGAGGAGCTAGGCAGCTCATAGTTAACCATGTTGGATTCATCAAAAACAACATTCATTTACTCTTCTACAAATTTGGTAGTTAAATTGTAAATTCTATATGCCTTACTATGTGTTGTACCAAACAAAGATCCCTTTATGGGACTTGGCAGCAAACTTAGTTAAATGGACTTTTCCATTGTTGAGCAGATAATACTTGCAACCAAAGATCCTAAAATAGCTCAGGTTTGGTTTTCTGCCCTTCAAGATCTCATAGGGAGTCTTCTTGTGGCTCTTGTTAATAGAAGCCCTATTAAGGACATAGCATGCAGTGTTAACTACATTAACCCAGAAGTATTTTGGGAGGGATGAGTCACTTAACAAGGTTCTACCAGCCTATATGAGATTCCTATATTTCCTCTCAATAATTCCATTTTGTTGGGGTGTTCTAGTAGAGGAGAATTATTAATGAATCCCATGCTCTTCACAGAACCTTTCCATGCACTCTGACTGAAACTCAGTCCCATGGTCACTTCTGATTTTGACCACAGTGCTGTTGAATTCATTCTGAATTTGCTTGACAAATGTCTAGAAGACATCAGGGGTTTCAGATTTCTTCCTTAAAAAGAACACCCGGGAAAATCTGGAAATGTCATCAATAACCACAAGAGTGTAGACTTTCCTACCAAGACTTTGAATTTGCATAGGACCAAACAGATCTATATGCATGAGGTATAAGCACCTCACTAAGTCTTTGGTTCCAATTCTCTTGAAGGAGTTCTTTGTCTATTTGCCCTTTTTGCATGCAGAGCAGATACCCTCCTTAGTGCATATATACATAGGCTCATTCCTAACAAGTTTATTACTTAACAGCTTGCCCATTGTCCTATAATTTACATGGGCTAGCCTCTTGTGCCACTGGATACAGGAAGAGGCATTCTCATCTGTAACTAGGCATACAGGTGAGTCTTTGCTTAAGCATAGGAAATCTAAACAGTAGACATTTCCACTCCTAGTGACTTTTAAGATGACCTCTTAGTCACTTAATCTCCTAATTTGGCACTAATCCTTGTGCAATACTATGTCATAGCCAAGATCAGAGAGTTAGCTAATGCCTATCAGGTTGTGTTGCAACCCTTCCATATAGGCTACTCTAGTGATAGTGACTATGTCATTAGAGATCTTACCATAATCTCTAGTCACCCCTTTTTCTGACCTACCAAAGATAACATTTGGTCCATTCCTTATAGGAACAAAATCCTTCAGCATGCTCCTTGTTCCATTCATGTGGTTGGAATATCCACTTTCCAAGTACCATAGAGGGGTATGTGTACTTTGACTAACCTACAAGACACAAATCTGTTAACCTTCGTACCCCAATTTTTATTGGGTCTTTGGTGCATGTTGGACTTAAAATGACTATGCCTGCCTGTAGCATTTCGGATAGGCAAGCTAACATTGGCTCTCTGCACACTATGATTGTGCCAACAATCAATAGCAATGTGGCCAATCTTGCTACAACACCAACACTCATTGATGTTGTACCTTCTTTTCATAGCAGGTCTAGTTGTTGTGTTAACAGCAGCTCATGGTCTAAAAGGGGTAGTAGCAGTCCTATTCTTTACTTTCCCAACCTTAGTCTGACAAGTAATGGGTCTAGCTATAAAACTTCTTGGGATATCTTGAGCCCTTCTAGTCGTTGCTTCCTTTTAAGAAAGCATACTCTTGATGGCCTTAGAGATGCCCAGGCCTTGTCTACTAATAGCCTTGCCCTTTGTCTTCTAGTGGGCTGGAGGAAATGCAGAACAGTCAACAGCTTTGCCCTTGACTGAAGGGGCTATTGCACCAAACACAAATGGTCAAGAATGGGCCATTTGTATTTCCTCATAGGATCCCTTAAAGGGACTTGCTCCCTTGTTGTATCTTCCACCATATTGTTAAACATCTTTGTTCACACAAGAGGGTCTAGTATTATTCTAGTGACCATAAATACTCTCATGGTCATGCCTATTAGAAGGTAGTTGTACTTTATTAAATTTGATAGGAGGCTTAGAGGCTAGTGGATGATCTTGAACTTTTCCCTTTTCCTTGGGATTGGCAGCTCTTTTCCTTCCCTTAAACCCAACCCTTTCTTTCCATTTTTGGAGGAGAAAGTGTCTTTCAAGGGCATCAGTGTGTTAGGCTTTGAGTAGCTAGCCACTAGTTCCCTCTATTTTTGAGCTTTACTTTAAGATTCCTGATATGGTTGTTCTTGAAGGTTATGTTGCTCATCTGAATGATTGTTATATTCTTCAGTTTGCTGACTTCTTGCATCTTTAGATCCAGCAGTTTTGCTGATTCTGAAGCAGCAAGCTATTGAGAAGCAATTTCCTGAGCCTGCTGTTTGGCCAGGAGCTTGCTTTTCTTTAGAGCCTGCAGAAGTGCATCATAGTTGTCAATCAATTGATTGATGTATCCTTCTGATTCTGAGCCATCATCATTATTTGATGCAGAGGCACAAGAATCTGGAATTGATTCATAATCTTAACTAGAAAAGTTAGTATCAGAGATTACCTTGCTTGGACCAGGGTTATCCTGGCTGATTTCTTCATCAGACCTAGCCATCAGCCCAAGGCAGCAACTGTCTTCTTCATACTCCACCTCTTAATCACCATCAGGCTGTGATAGAGGGGCTCTGTCTTCAACCTTTGTAGTAGGAAGAACCTTCTCAGCTTCTTCTTCTATGGCAGCCATCCTTTTAATGCAGTTTGCTTCTACAGCTCCTTCTTTAGTAGAGGACAACCCAATATAGGCTTCTTCTTCTTCATTTTCTTACTCTGATGAGGAGGAGTCAGTCCAGCTTCTTTTCTTCTTAGCAATGAGGGATTTCTCCTTCTTGCCTTTTTGCTGGCGGTCCTTTTTCTCACCCTATTCCCTTCTTTTAACTGGGCAGTCGGATATTACATGTCCAGGCTTTCTGCAATGATAATAAGTCATCTTAGATGAAACCTATTTACTAGTTTTGGAACCGTACCTGTCCTCCTTAGAGGATTTCCTCCTGCCCTTGTAGAAGTCATCCTTGGGATGAGAGGAGGAGGATGGCCGACCTCTCCAGTGTTTCTTCTTCAATAACTTCTTGAATTACCTGGTGAAGGCATCAAATCTTCATCAGACCATTGGCAGTCTGATGTGCTTTTCTTTGATCTTCCAGAATTAGGTTCAGCATTTCTCCTTGGTGGAGAGGGAGAATTTCTTTTGCTTTTGTTGAAGCCTTCATCTTTGAATGCTACAGTTTTGTCTCTTGCCTAAGACTTGTTGTGGTTTTTCTCTTCATTCTTAGCCGCCAGCTGCATCTCATATGACAGTAGCTTCCCAAAGAGGGTGTGATGAGCCGTGTTACCCAGCTTTGTCATTTCTCTGATTGCACAGATCTTTGGGTCCCACTCTCTAGTGAGAGATCTTAGGAACTTGTCATTCAGGTCATAGTGACTGAATACCCTTCAAAAAGTCTTCAGTTCATTCACAATCATAAAAAACTTTTCATAACAAATTGTTATATTGTCCCCCTTTGATTGCCTGAAAGTCTCATACTCTTGGTTGAACATGGACTTCCTATCTTCTCGAACTTCATCTATCCCCTCCATGTAGATCACTAGTGTGTCCCACATTTCCTTTGTTGTTGTGCAATGGATTAGACTCTGATGGGTAGAGTCATCAACAACACTCATGATTATATTCTTTTCTCTTTTGTCTATTGAGGTCAGGGCCAACTCATCCTTAGTCATCTCGTCATATGTCTTAGGTGTCTTGACATTTGCATCCAGTACAGAGACATTCATTGGGATGAATGGTCCCTGTTCGACTATAGTATACATCCTAGGGTCAGCAGCTTCCATGAACTGCCACACCCTTACTCTCAAGATGCCAAACTCTTCCTTCATGCAGATTGGAAGCCTGGCAACACTCAGCTCCTTATTGCTTATTCCTGAACCCATAGAGACAAACTTCTAGCTAACCTTTGAGATCTACTCAGACTGTTATGCCTTTAAAGAGTAACCTCCCTCTGATACCACTTGAAAGTCTTGTTTTCATGGCTAGTTAAACACCTAGAGGGGGGGGGGGGTGAATAGGTTTTTGTCTCTATTTAAATTTTCTTACTAGTTAGCTTATTTTTGTGCTTAGTGATTAGGATAGTTTTTAGCTTTCAAGAACAATCATACACGACACATCAATTTTATAGTGGTTCCCCAATCTTGGGTACATCCACTGTCCCTCTGCGCCTTTCTAACAGTGTGTTAGACTAGGCTCTCCTTCCAAAACTCAGCTCCTTAAGATCTTACAACACAGTTCCTGCAAGACCACATAGGTCACACAGACCTACCACTTAGGTACTAAGCCAAGCCCCAGGTCACAAAGAACTTTCACCCGACACTAAGCCAAACACAGGTCACAAAGACCTTAGCCTTTATAATACAGACATGCAACTTCACACTCACCAAGAATCTATACAGTAAAAATAAAAGGTGTTTTGATTAGACACCACAGTAAGAACTCTGTGTATTCTCTTTCTGGACTGAGCAGATATCAGTCCAAGCTTTAGATGTTGAAGACAATAAAGTCAGCAGTTGAATCTTTCTTCAGACAGCTATCGTTTCTTTGCAAAACTTATTGATCTGCTTCCTCAGAATCGCTTCTGAACTTGCTATTGCAGATGGTGATTGCTTTTGCTATCTCTTTCCTCAGCTAGGTTAACTGTGCAGAATAGCTTCTTTAGGCTCGACAAGAAAGGCGAGGAAGAAGATTGAAGTTTGGCCGCAGTTTCGTTTTTAGAAAACCTAGACAAGGATTCGATGATTTTTGCTCTGGATGATTTGCTTCTTTTAATTCTTTGATGGCCAAATCGAGCATTGTGCCCAGCACTAGGATTGATGGCTGAGATTTAGCCATCCAGCACATGCTTTCCATTTACTCTTGATTAACCGACTCTTTTGCTGTGAGTGGGCCGCAACACTTAAAGATGAAAATATTTCTTGGAAAGTGCTGAGGATGATGATAGCTAGCCGCCATGTGCTTCTGGCAGCATTCCCGCAACATTTGAATTTTCGTTGACTTTTTGACTTTGCTGACGTCAGCATGACTCAACGTCTGTGGACTTGGACAAAATTTAAGCATTAGAAGCAAAGGTGTTGAGTGAGTCAGCATCACTCAATGCCACAAAACTTAGACAAAATTCTATCTGTCTAGGTATTGAGAGTGATTAGCTGGACGAACGCTAAGCTCCATTCGACGAATGTCAAGCTCAGTTCGACGAAAGAGTAAATTAAGTTCAACGAAAGAGTAAATTTAGTTCGATGAACTCCTGGTTCAGTTCGACGAAAGATAAGCTCCGTTCGATGAATGCCAAGCTCAGTTCGACGAAAGAGTAAATTCAGTTGGACGAAAGAGTAAATTTTGTTCGACTAACTCCAAGTTCTATTCGACGAAAGCGAAGCTCCGTTCGACGAAAGAGAAAATTTTGTTCGACGAACTCCAGTCTCAGTTTGACTAAAGTCAAGCTATCCATGCATTTGGATTTAGCCAAATTTTATATGTCAAGGCATTGCGAGCATTGAGTGAGCTCGTCTCACTCAATGCTATTTGCCTTAACAAATATTTATGTGCCTTGGCGTTGAGAGCATTGAGTGAGCTCGCCTTACTCAATGCTATTTGCCTTAGCAAATATTTCTATGCCTTGGCATTGAGAGAGTAAGCTCCACTCAATGCCAAACTACTTAACAGAACTTCTCTATTATCTGGTGTTGAGTGAATGAGTTATACTCAACGCCTGTAGACTTAGCAACATTTTCACCCTATTTCTCTAGGCTTTGACTGACTCAGCTTGACTCACAGCTTTTTACTGAGTGGTGTTGAGTGAGTAGACTACACTCAATGCTTTTGTACTTAGTCATGTTTTTAGCTATATATCTGTTAGGCTGAGATAGACTCAACGCTATTTGTTATATGGCGTTGAGTGAGTAAGCTGAACTCAACGCTTGTGGACTTAGGCAAATTTTTAGCTAGACAATATTGAATCCTTTCCTCTTGAATTGAGTGAGCTTGCTCCACTCAATGCCTGTGGACTTAGTAGATTTTTGTTATGTCCAACAACCAATTGTTGTGTCCACTTGTCCAATCAATGTGATATGGACTAACCTGCACTCAATACCTCAAATACACAACAAATATAATTGATGTGTGTGACATTGACCTATTTGACTTTTCACAAATCAGGGACATTGGGAACAATGGACCCAATAGAAGGGGCAATTTGGATGGTTACGGGGACTGCTAGGGATGGTTTTCACTTCTCACTTCAAGGGGGAGTGATGAATTTTTTAAAGTTGAAGTGGCGGCCAGGGCAGACTATCTACGCGGACTATGCAGACAAGGGTGGCGACTAGCCAGGTCGGCTAGTGTTTTGCTGGCGGCTTGTTCCCAGGAGATAATAGGGCAGATTGTCTTGGTATTCGCGGTTGTTGCGTACTTGTCTAGAGTTGGCTGAGTCCGGATGGTTGCGGACTGGATTGGAGCTCGAGAGATCGACATTGACTTGTGCCTTGATCTTGCTCTGGTGTGTTATTTGATGGAAACCGTGGAGTTGGCCGGTAAGTCCGGATGGTGTTTTAGTCTGCTGTTTTGTGCGGATTGTCTTTGATAGAGAAATTATAGAATTGTTCTTGAGAGAAGAAAGGGGTTGGAAATAATGTTAATAATCTTCTCTGATTGTATATCTAATAAAGTCAAGTGTACCTTATCATTTATCGTATATGATATTTAAATTAGGTATCAAGGTCGTATTTCCCATGGCAGAATGATTAATTCTACTTTGAGGAATTACTATTATTATATCAAATGATTTTTGGTGTGTTTTACTTAACTAAAGGAGCGCTAAATTGCACATTATAAAAAAAGTTTAAAACTTATGGAGAAGAGATTCAGACTCGATTTTGAATCACTTAGGCATAAGATAATCAAAATGGAATAACAAACTAAATCTGAATAAAGTAAAATGCAACTTTACCACGGGGGTTCTCGAAGTTTGAATATGCACCTCTTAGAAAAGTGCCCAACTTAGTTTAGGAAGATCCTACCGAACTCTCGTCCCGTATTTGGATGCCTAAAGCTCGCTTTAAGTGGTGAAACCTGTTATTGAATTTGACTCCAATCTGGTAGATTTACATCATTCTCTCTCGAGAGGTGCGTTCAACTCTCTTTACTCTTGGATGATCAATTCAAACTACGAGCCTCTCGGGTAGCTAAGATTTAAAATCTAAGCTGAGACTATATATCAATAATATACTCCCACTAAAATTAAATCAAGAGTAAATTGAAGGCCAATACTTTAAGAAGATAAAGAAAGCTAAAACATTATAACTTGATCAACTCGTCATCAGATCATCTCGATTGAGTTCTAATAAGAATTTAGTTACTCATGATGAAAGGGTAAGAGAAAGAGAGGTAGTAGAAGTTCACGAAAAATTAAAATAAAGAAAGAGAATGAGAGAAAAACTTTTATTACTAAAATAGAAGAGATTACACGTTGAAATAAAGATCACAATGAAAAGGCTACCTACACGTTAAGATGTTACATACTTGTTTCAAAAATTTGCATGAAAAGTAAAATAGAAAGTACTAGAAATGAGAGAGAGAAAAAGAGCGAAAATAAGAACATAAACACGAAGAAAAACAAGTTGTAGCTCTCAAACTCTAAGCTTAATATTAACTAAACTGCTCACAATCAGCTCACAATCTACTTTGATCTCCCTGGAACACTTGGAGGTTGCTGGTATTTATAAGAATTTTTCTAGGAAGTACACGCCCCCCTACATGCCCGTGTAGGGGGCGTGTAAGGGTTGTTGACTTCAGCTGATGAGTATTTGTCTAGACAGCGACTAGCGCGGAAGTTGGGTTACACTCCCCCAGTATATTCCCATGTAGTTGGGGCATGTAAGCTCCGACATGACGTCGACTTGGCAAAGTCGTGTTGCGGCGTCAAAAATGTTGACGTGCAGGGACACTCCCCAGGTACACGCAGTGTAGGTGGTACACAGCCGTGACTAGGGGCGTGTAAGCTAGATTTTTTATTGAACTTGGACCGGGTCGAATCTGTGATGGGATTTGGCTACACTCCCAAAGTATATGCCCGTGTAAAGGGTAAACGGTCATGACCCAGGGGCATGTAACATGAATTTTTCTGGATACGAACTTCAGACCTTGGCTTCATTCCAATTGGGTTACACGCCCAAAGTACACGTTCGTGTAAAGTGTACACAATCGTGACCTGGGGCGTGTAAAGTGGAAAATGACCAAAAAGTGTCACAATCCTGAAAAATAGAAAATAAAACAAGTTAGAACAATTTTTATAAATGAAACTAATTATTGGCTCAAAATTATAATAATATCAATCTAAAATCAAAAATCTAAATTTGCTCCCAACAACTTAGCTAATTAGATCTTGTTCTCTACTTAACTAAAAATGAACCTAGGAGCATCAATCAAAAGGATTTTGTTAGGATGAAGACATGTCTTAGGTATATGATTTGGAATGGTATTCAAAGATAAAATCGGTGACTAACAATCACACTAAACCAAAGCATGAGTTTTATAGAAATTTCAACCATGAGGTAAGTATAAGCAATTTTCCTTTTTTTCCCTTTTATTATTTTTTTTGATATAACATTATTTTCTTCAAACATTGTCCATAAATATTTTTTCTTTTGTAATTTGCAAAACACAACCTTTTTTAAAATAAAACACAAGTTTGTTGAATAATTTTTTTGAGCTTACCATTTTTGAAGTTTTCCAAATATCTCACAACCATATAACTATCATGAATTTTAAATAAAACTCAAAAGATTTGTGTGATCAAATAGGTTGGAAAAATTGGCTTTGGTGAGATGATAAGTGGAGGTAGCAAGTAAAACATGGAAAAAGGCCCAAAAGAGGTGAACTAAGTATCTATTTAAAAGGTTGGCATGAAGGCTCAAACGAATTTAAAAATAGCCTAAATCATTTTCATGCTCCTAAATTCATTTAAAGCATTGGTTTTAAAAAATTTCGAATAGAATATGTCCTGGATAACAAATAAAGACTTATGAAATTATCATTAATATAATGATAATAAGCGTCTAGGATAATTCACATCTACTACACTAATCCAAAGTTAACATTACAAAATTTTTAAACACCAAAGGAAAATAGTGGATGAAGAATTTTTAAGAAAGTAAAAAAAATAAAAGAAGAAAATCATAAATAAGTGCAAGATTTAGAAAGAATTTTAAAATTGATATGCTATGTAGAATTAGAAACATAATATGACCAACAATTTACTCGTACAACAAAATTAAGAAGAAGGATTAGGAAAAATTTAAACTAGCAAAGTTTATATAAAAGATTTTGAGAATAACAAAACATAAAGCAAGGGGTACTATTGATTCTACCACAATTAATCAAAATTATAATTATATAAGAAACTCATTTTTTTGGAAATTTTGAAATATTAGTTGAAGGAAAACAAAAACCTAAATAACTTAATATATATATATAATAATAATTTTTATGTTTTTTTTAAAACAAAGAGGAAATATTTTTTAGATTGCGAGCTTGACCCACATGGTTTCCTGTTAGCGAAGGAGGGGAAGACTGCAAAAGAAATCCTGCAAAAAATTATTAATACAACAAAAAAAAGAATAACTATGGGATGCCTACCACAAGCGCTTTATTTAAGGTTGCGAGATTGACCCACATGGCGGCGAAAGATTTAAAATTGGGGAGTGTGAGGGCCTCAATTTTCCCTTCCACCAGATCACCCATAAGGTAGAGTTTTAAATGATGACCGTTGACATTAAACGACCCTTTTTCTGGGTGGGAGATAAGAATGGTCTCATATGACCAAACCTCTTTGACTTCAAAGGGGTCGAACCATCGAGATTTTAATTTACCTGAAAAAATCCTGAGCTGGGAATTATATAAAAGGACAAGATCGTCGGACGCAAATGTTTTTGAACTTTTGATTTTTTGATCGTGATAGAACTTAGAATATTCCTTATAAAATTTATTACTCTCATAGGCATTCACACGTCATTCATCAAGTTCATTTAGTTGAAATTTCCTACTTTTGGAGGCTAGGTTCGAATCAAGAATTAAAAATTTTATAGCCCAAAAATCATGGTGCTCTTACTCTACCGATAGATATCATGCATTGTCGTAGACTAATTGATATGGAATACAATCGATGGCGATCTTATACGCCATACGATACGCCCATATCGCGTCATCCAGTTTAACAGACCAATCTTTCCTTTTTATTGATACGTTTTTTCTAATATGCGCTTAATCTCTCGATTCACTACCTCAACTTGGCCGCTTGTTTGGGGGTGATAGGTGGTGGCGAGCTTGTACATGACTTCGTACTTAGATAAGATTTTTGTGAACTGAGCATTGCAGATGTGCGTGCCCCTATCACACACTATTGCGCGAGGCGTGCCGAAGTAAGAAAATATATTTTTAAGAAAATTGATGATGACTCTCGCTTCATTGGTGGGGATAGCTTGCTCTTCCGCCCACCTGGATATGTAGTCAACTGCCACTAAAATATAGCGATTATTTGAAGAAGGAGGTGAAGGGCCTTCAAAATCAATACCCCATAAATCAAAGATCTCACACTCTAAAAATAGGTTTTGGGGCATCTCTTCACGACGAGAGATGTTACCTGACTGCTGACAGCTATCGCAAAATTGTGAGAAACTTTGAAGAGAGTGGGCCAATAAAAGCCCGCCTCTAGTGCCTTTCGTGCGGTCTGGTTGGCCTGATAATGGTCTCTGGTCGGCCCCTCGTGGCAGTGTTGTAAGATTTGCACACCCTCCTCACTCGAGACGCATCTCCATATTACTTGATCCGCGCAGACGCAAAAGAGAAAGGGGTCCTCCCAAATGTATTTTTTCAAATGAGAAAAGAAGATTCCTTTTCCAAGAGGTGGGTTAGCAATTTTGTAATTTTAGAAAAGTTTTGGATGAACCACCATTAAAAATCTGTGTGGCCTAAGAAACTCCTAACAAATTTTACGTTTGTTGGTTGGGTATGTTTTTCAATTATTTCAACTTTGGCCTTATCGACATCAATCCCCTTAGCAAAAATCTTATGGCCGAGAACCAAACTCTCTCGGAGCATGAAGTTACATTTTCTCAGTTTAACACTAAATTTGTTTCTTCGCATCGCTGAAGGACTCGATCGAGATTTTTCAAGCAATCCTAAAATGAGCTTCGAAACAAAGAAAAATCATCCATGAAGACTTCAATAATATATTCTACAAGATTGCCACAGATTGCCAGCATACATCTTTTGAATGTAGCTGGCGCATTATAGTGGCCAAATGACATTCTTCGATATGCAAAGGTGTCGAAGAGGTAAGTAAATGTCTTATTCTCCTAGTCTTCGGGGGAGATAGGGATTTGAAAAAAACTTGAAAGACCGTCAAAAAATAATAGAATGGATGACCCGAAAGATGCTCTAAGATTTGATCGATTAACGGTAGCGGGAAGTGGTCTTTTCAAATGGCATCGTATAACTTTCGGTAGTCGATGCACACTCGCCAACCCGTAAAAGTATTGGTTGGAATCAGTTCATTTCTTTTGTTTGCTACAACCATTATACCGCCCTTCTTGGGCCTGACTTGTATGGGGCTCACCCACGTACTATCTGAGATTGGGTACAACCTTAATGACATCCCTCATGTTCGGGTTAAGTCGTCATTGACACTTGATAGTTTTGCGGGAGTTATCCTCGCAAAATATTTTATGCTTTTAGAAAGAGTGGTTTATGCTTCTAATATCTGAAATCAGCAATGCAATTGCACGAAAATGTTTGTTTAAAACTTCCACTAATTCAGAAGTCTCTGAGTCGTTTAGGGTAATAGATATAATGATAGGAAGTTTTAAATTTTGTTCGATAAAGACATATTTTAGCTGATCGGGGAGTATTTTTAGTTTAAGGACTGGTGGTTCTTCGGATGTTTTAAGTTTTAAATATTTTGAATCGAAGGGTTCGAAAGGCGAATTGGTAGGCATTTCTTCAAGATAAAATAAATTTGCCAAATCTAAATTGTCTAATTTTGAGGAAAGCAAATCAGATAGAGAAGAACAGTCTTCTTCAAACGAGGCTTCCAAGTTAAAGCAGGAATCGTCGTTTGATAAAGAGTTCCGCTATGAGGGATTAATATGAAGAGTAACTTCATCGTCTCGACCCCAAGGAATAGTCGACCATTACTCTCATCAATTAATGAAAGAGAGGTGGCGAGGAAGGGGAGACCGAGTACAATTGGTACCTCGGCGTTTTCCGTAATATCAAGGATGACGAAGTCTACCAGGAAGATAAACTTTTCAACCTTTAACAGAACATCCTCCACTACCACAATCAGAAATTTTATTGAGCGGTCCACTAGTTGGATGCTCATTTTCATTGGTCTTGGAACAACCAGTTCTAGTTTTTTGAATAGAGAGAAGGGCATCAAATTGATGTTGGCGCCCATGTCCGCTAGGGCGTGTATTATTAACAGATTGCCAAAGAGGCACGGGATGGAGAACCATCCCGGGTCATTTAGTTTTGGTTCCAATTTGTTAAGGAGAACCGTCGAGCATTCCGTGTTATTGGAAATGTGCAAAATATTCTCGAGTTTCTTTTTGTTAGAAAGCAACTCCTTAAGGTATTTCACATATTTTTACATTTGTAAGAGTGCCTCGCAGAAGGGGACATTGATTTGAATTTTTTTTAATATTTGTAAATTTTTGTATATTGCTCGTCTTCCCGCTCGTTATTAATTTTTAAAGGGTAAGGTATAAGGAGGCTAGAAATGTATGACGTACTTAAAATATTCGGCGATTTTTAAATTGAAGAAGGTGTAGGGGTCAGAGTCGAAATGTGTGCCTTAGGGTTAACCGGTTTTGGGATGTTTACCTCCTTGCCGCTGTGAAGGGTTATGGAATTAGCATTTTCTCTAGGGTTCAGCTCCGTGTTCCTAGCAGAGTCCCTTGCAGTCTCTCGGAGAACATCTTTGCTAGCTAGCCCACTTGATTTTCCAAACTTTTGATTTACCCGGTGATGTTCCAGATATTAGATTCATTTATAGCAATATACTTGCCGAAGACCTCTTCAAGCGTAGAGGGCTTTGGCAGTTGCGACGAGAAATCGGGTGAATTTAAATTAAGGGGGGAGCTAGATTAAAAGAAGGATTTAGATTTTGAGGGCATTGAGCATTCCCTTGGTTGCTCCAAGAAAAATTTTGATGGTTATAATAACCAGGACTGAAGGTGTTGTTATACGGAGTGTTATTCAAGTTATAGGAAGGCCGTGGCACATTTTCCATGAAGTCAACATGTTCTTCTAAAATAATGTTATTTATATTATTATTATTTGCCCAAGGAGGAGTGGAGGAGGAAGCAACCATCTCTGCCACTTGCTTAGTTAAGCACTCAACACGGAGGGCTAGATTTGAGGTTGCGTCAATTTTAAAAATTCCTGCTGGCTTAACCAGCCGCATACCGGGCTCATTCCATTAATACACATTCATGTCCATTTCCTCAACAAGCTCTTGTGCGGCCTCGACAGTTTTGTTATTTAACATTCCCCCAACTGCTGCGTCGATCATGTCTTGTTTAGAAATTCAAACCATTATAGAAGATTTGCAATTGTTACTAAGTGGGAAATGCGTGGTTCGGGCATCTAGACAATAGTTCCTTGAAGCGCTCCCCCGTGTCGTAGAGAGCCTTTGAGTCAATTTGCATATAAGATGTGATATCAGTGCGTAATTTGGCGGTTTTTGTAGGCGGAAAGTACATTGTAAGGAATTTTTCAGCTATATCGGACCATGTAGTGATGGACCCTCTAGGAAGAGAACCCAACCACTGATTGGAGTCTGACTGTAAGGAGAAAGGAAAAATAAATAATAGAATCACGAGAAAATTCGAAAGGTGGAAATGTCTATCCTCGTTTAGGAGACCATTGAAGATCACTAACAGCACCATTTGTATAATGTTGGACTTGATCTCAAAGTTATTGTTTGGCACCGCGGGGCCGACAATACTTGATTGTGTACCCTCCAGATTTGGCCACGCATAATAGGACATGGTCCTTTGCTGGGCCACATCTGATTTGGGCAGATTAGGATCCATAGTTTCTGTAGCAGTGTCTTTGATCGACTCTTCAAAGAGTAAATGTGATTCATGATCACGAGAGTGGAGGCGACGCAAAATGGTGCGCTCTATCTCAGGATCAAAAGGAATGTTTAAAGGGCTTTCTCGGGTCATACACTAAAATGAAAGAGAAGTGGGGAGAGATATAAAGGAAAAATAAAAAGAGAGAAAAAGAAGTGATAAAATTAATAGTTATCCTCTTTTCAAAATATCAAAACAATTCCTCGGCAACGACGCAAAAAAATTGATAGAGAAATTATAGAATTGATGTTGAGAGAAGTTATAAGCTGTAAATATACCTATTTTATAGTACTTTATTTAAGTCCTTTTAGTTTATTTTGTAATTTTTGGTTATTTTTCATTAATAAATTGCTTCTTTTTGTAAATATTATTCTAACTTAGTTTAATTTTGTTTTTTGAAATTTTTCAGAAAAAAGTCAAAAATCACCTGACACGCCTATGTCCCAAAAGCCGACACGCCAGTGTCACTAGTTCAGGCACTGCGACTACCGACATCAAGTTGTAAGGTGTCCCGACACGCCCGTGTCACGCCTCCCGACATGCCCGTGTCCGACACGTGTCCCATTCTTGCTACTTCTAGAAATAGGCCAGTCAATGAATTTTGACTTCTCCAACATAGCAGACCCGACACGCCTGTGTCCCAATTGTCGACACGCCCGTGTCACCCCCTAAATTTTGTATATAAATACAGATTTTTTGTATGAACTCTTGTTCCACTTTTTGGGCCACTTTGCTTAGTGTAGGTGCTGCTAGGATTCTTTTCTCATGCAATGTAAGGGAATTCCCACCCCCCTTACTGTTTGTTTTTTTGCTTTAATGTAATCTCCTTTTTTATTTAATAAAATGTTTTTCCTCTCTTGTGTTGAATGGAAATCCGCCAAAGCGCCCTACTCGAAAGTGATTTTTATCGTTGTTTTCGCCTTTTTTCTGCTTTTATGTTTTTCTTTAGCATTGGTAACTAGTTTAGCTTAGGAATTTATCAATTTACTAGCCATTATGTTGCGCTTTTTTCCTACATCGTACTTTGTTATGTTTTGTATTCTCTCTTTAGGTTTGTATTCATTCATATAATTATATAAAAGCATTTTAAATAGTGTTGTTTTAATTTCCTTTAACTTAGAATTTTTAGGTTTGTAAAACTTTTTTCGTTCTTTTATAAAACTACAAGAATGAATTAGTGGTCATTTTAATTTTTTCGCCAACTTCGTTTGAATTTTTAATTCCAAAACTTTCTGCTTGTTTTTATTTTATTTTGCCCTTTTTATTGTTTTTATCAAATTATAGGAGTAGAATTGTAATCAAATTAATTTTCCGAGCACTTAGGATTTTTCTTAATTTTCTGTAGAGTGTGTGCATTTTATTTCAAGTAGAGTGTGTGCGTGTGTTTTATTTATGTAGAGTGTGTGCGTATATGAGATAGCATTTTCAGTTTTAATTTCCCGCCTACTCTTTTGAGTATGACTCACAATTTTTTGCTTTCATTTCCTGCCTACTCGTTCGAGTAGGACTTGCATTTCAATTTTGCATTTTCTTTTCAATAGTCGTCCACATTCTGATGAGTTGCTAACCACTCTTAGCCCTCAGTATCGAAGAGCATTGGGACAGATAAAATAGCTTTAAATAATTAAAGGTAACATTTTTCGCTTTAATTAAAGCACTTAAGGTTTTCCTCAGGTATACGACGCGTAGGACCACAAATCGATGTGTGTGCTCTATTTCCATTGTCCATACGCTAGCTTGTTGAGAGGTCATGCGTATGGACTGATCACCATTTGGTAAATAGAGTTGCGTGCATACCCTCGAGAGAGGAGAAGCGTAACTCTACCGGATTGGGTTACCCACCCAATAGTGGGGTTCTTAGACTAATGCGGGCATTGAGAGGAATCCTTCGTCAGACAAGCGTTCAGTCGAATAGTCATAATGTTAAGGTGAGCGATATCCCTATAGCTAGGTGCGCTCATTCTTTTGGAGCCTCCACGACCAAGTCTGCTCTTTAATTAATATGAAATTTAGGATCTCTAGTGATTAAAAGCCGTTTTCGTTCAAATTTCTTCGGTATCGCTGCGCTATTTCTTCATCGGCATTTTTTGCTTTTATTTTCTCTATTTTTATATATACCCGCCATTAATAAAACAAACCGACCAAAATATCATCGGTAAAATAATAGTCCCTCTAGGGAAAGAGTAGAAATAGTCAACCCGACCCCAAGAATAATACGACCCCGAAATTCCCCACCGGAATGTCTTGTACTACACGCGATAGGTGCATATGCCACCTTTTGTTTAAAATAAAATATCACCTGCGAGCTCCGCCCTCTTATATCTTATATCTAAATAAAAAACCCCGCTTCTTCTCTTATCTATATAAACCAAGGCGCTCGCGGAGCTCATCAAGTTTTTAGCGCCATTGCCGGGGAAAATTTTGAGTTGCTATTTTGAATTCCTGAAAACTATTACTTTTAACTTTTATTTATATTTATATTTATTTATAAAAAAAAATTGCCAAAAAAAAAAAATATATTTATAATAATAATAATAGCAATAATAATAATAATAACTTAAAAAACTTAAAAACTTAAAAATTAAAAACTTAACTTAAAAAAAGCAATAAAACATATAAACTTTTTTTAAAAAAATCCAAATAAAAAAAATTTTCCGTCCCTCCCATTTATCTTATTTTTATTTTATTTACTTATTTCTTATTTCAAAAATAAAAAACCAAAAATTTTTTTTATAAGTACATATATATAATATATATATAGTATATATATTTTAAAAAAAATAAAGGTCGGCTGCCTCACCTCTTTTCTTCTCTTTTCTTTCCTCTTTTATTTTAGAAAGTCTAAAAATTAAAAAATATATAAGAAAAAAAATTTTATTCTCAAAAACAAAAAAATTAATTATATTGCCGCCCTTAAAATAATTTTCTCACTTTCATCCCGCCTGCTTCCCCCATTTCCTTTTTTTTCGAAAATCAAAAATCCAAAAAAATTATGAAAATTTCTAAAATAAAAAATATATATATATGTATAAAAATGCTCCTGGGAGGCACCCCAGGTTACTCTTTTTGCTTTTTGCAGGCTTCTTAACGGGCCTCCCCGAACACATTTCAGGGAAGTTTTCCTCCCCCCTGCCTCCTTTTATGTACATACCTGCATATTTTATATATATATATCGTTCCTCATACTTATATTGCAATATTGGGGACAATATTGGAACTAAGTATGGGGGTGTTTTCTGATTTTCTGTACTTTAATTTCATGCACTTCTATTTTATGCATCGCTTTAAAAATAAAAAAAATGAAAACAAAACAAATCAAAAAAAAATTATAAAACAAAAATCCTAAATTTTTTTAATTTGCGAATATTTTTTGTAAATATTCTCTTTCCTCTTCTTTTCCCCTCTTTTCTTTGTAAATAACATATCTTTCTTCCCCCATTCTTGTAAATAACTTAAAAAATAAAAAAAAATTTGAAAATCCAAAAATAATAAAAAAAGAGAATAAATCTAAAAATCCAAAAAAATAATAATAATCAAAAATAAAAAAAAAAGATCATAACTCAAACTAAAATCACAAAAATTGTTTATTAGAAAACAAATAAATCAAATATCTCATTCTTAACCCATTTTCGCTCTCCAAAAATTTTGTTACGAGTTTATTTATAAGCGAATTTTACTTATACTTTTTTTTACTATTCATTTATCAATTGGAGATCGATAGATTTAGATATCTGGGGTTATGTTTTAAAAAATTTCTTATGCTTTATATTTTTTATTTTTAAGGGACTTGTTTTTCAGCACTACTTCTAACTTATCTAAATAACTGCACATTTATTTTGTTAAAACATAACAACCTTAGACTTCAAAAATGTTTACTCCAAGCTTTTTTTTGAAATATAAGAACGTTCATTTTAAAAAGGTTGCTCTCAATTTTTTTTATTAAAATCTAGTGTTCTCTTTGAAAACCCATCTCCCATTTTTTTTCATGCCTTACTTGACATGATTTATCCCCTCTTATCCCTAAAAGATCCTATGGCAATGGGAATAAGATTCCATTCCATAAACATAGGCATCGAATATTTAAAAAGATTATATGATACGGAGTAAGATGATAAAATTCATTACTCCTATACATATACATTGGGTTATTATGAAGTTCATTCCAAAAAAAATTATTATTATTTGTTAGGAAAATAAGATTTCATTTTCCTTAACATCCAAACCAAAATAAAAAAAGAGAGTAGATATTTGAAAAAATATCTCGCCCCTATACCTAAGCCCTCTTCATAAACCAACAAATCCTTAGCTACTTTCGACGATTCTAGACTTAATTTAAAAACTTTTTGAGAGCATAATTATTAAACTGCATTATTTCCATTAATTCTTACAAGCTAATGTTCATATAATTCTAGTCTATTTTTGTTAACCTAACAAATACAATATCTGCTTTTTATTTGATATATCGAGAAGTTTTTAGCTGAAACTCTTCTTTTTTTTAAATTTTTGTCATAATTTAGGACTTAACTCTTATACCCCAGATAATTATTTTGATCTTTCTTTCGATTAATTCAAGCGATAACAAAACTTAGGATTTCTTTAATTCCTTATAAGTATATCTCCAACTTTTGCTCTGGAATAACAAAAGCTTAAGTATAAGGGTATTTGATAAGCTGTAAATACCTATTTTATAGTACTTTATTTAAGTTGTTTTAGTATATTTTTGTCATTTTTAGTATTTTTCATTAATAAATTGTTTCTTTTTGTAAATATTATTCTAACTTAGCTTAATTTTGTTTTCTGAAATTTTTCATAAAAAAGTCAAAAAATCACCTGACATGCTCGGGTCCCAAAAGCCGACATGCCCGTGTAACCATTTCAAGCTCTGCGACTGTCGACATCGAGTTACAAGGTGTCCCGACACGCCTGTATCACGCCTCCCGACACGCCCGTGTCCGACACGTGTCTCGTTAAAGCTGCTTCCAGAAATCGGTCAGTCAATGAATTTTGACTTCTCCAACACACCAGAACCGACACGCCTGTGTCCCAATAGTCGACACGCCCGTGTCACCCCCTAAATTTTGTATATAAAAATAGATTTTCTGTATGAACTCTTGTTCCACTTTTGGGCCACTTTGCTTAGTGTAGGTGCTTCTTGGATTCTTTTCTCATGCAATGTAAGGGAATTCCCCCCCGGTAGTGCTTGTTTTTGCTTTCATGTAATCTCCTTTATTATTTAATAAAATGTTTTTTCCTCTCTTGTGTTGAATGGAAATCTGCCAAAGCGCCCGGCTCGAAAGTGATTTTTATCGTTGTTTTATCCTTTTTTGTGCTTTTTTGTTTTTCTTTAGCTTTGGTAACTATTTTATCTTAGGAATTTATCAATTTACTAGCCGTTATGTTGGGCATTTTACGTACATCGTACTTTATTACGTTTTGTTTCTCTTTTTAGGTTTGTATTCATTCTTATAATTATATAAAAACATTTCCAAAAGTGTTGTTTTTATTTCCTTTAACTTAGAATTTTTAGGTTTGTAAAACTTTTTTCGTTCTTTTTAGTTTATTTTCACTTTTTAGGAGCTTTTATAAAACTATAAGAATGAATTAGTGGTCGTTTTAATTTTTCACCAACTTTGTGTTAATTTTTAATTCCAAAACTTTCTTCTCGTTTTTATTTTATTTTGCCCTTTTTATTATTTTTATAAAATTGTAGGAGTAGAATTGTAATCAAATTAAATTTTCGAGCACTTAGGTTTTTCATAATTTTCTATAGAGTGCGTGCATTTTATTTCAAGTAGAGTGTGTGCGTTTGTTTTATTTCTATAGAGTGTGTGCGTATATGAGATAGCCTTTTCAGTTTTAATTTCCTGCCTACTCGTTTGAGTAGGACTCGCAATTTTCTGCTTTCATTTCCTGCCTACTCGTTCGAGTAGGAATTACATTTCAATTATTCATTTTCTTTTGAATAATCATCCCCATTCCGATGAGTGGCTAACCGCTCTTATCCCTAAGTATCAAAGAGCATTGGGACAGATAAAATAGCTTTAAATAATTAAAGGTCTCATTTTCTCTTTAATTAAAGAACTTAAGGTTTGCATCGGGTATACGACGCGTAGGACCACATATCGATGTGTGGGATCTATTTCCGTTGTCCATACACTAGCTTGTCGAGAGGCCGTACGTATGGATCGATCACTTGTTTGGTAAATAGAGTTGCGTGCATACCCTCGAGAGAGGAGAAGCGTAACTCTACCGAATTGGGTTCCCCACCCAATAACGGGGTTCTTAGAATAATGCGGGCATTAAGAGGAATCCTTCGTCGGACTAGCGTTTGGTCGAATACACTTAATGTTCAGTTGAGCGATATCTCTATAGATAGGTGAGCTCATTCTTTTGGAGCCTCCACGACCAATTCTTCCCATTAATTAATTTGAAATTTAGGATCTCTAGATATTAAAAGTCATTTTCGTTCAAATTTATTCTGTGCCATTGTGCTATTTCTTCATCGGCATTTTCTTTGTTTATTTTCTTCATTTTTATATATATCCGCCATTAATTAAACAAACCGACCCAAATATCATTGGTAAAATAATAGTCCCTCCAGGGAAAGAGTAGAAATAGTCAACCCGACCCCGAGAACAATACGACCCCAATATTCCCCATCGGAATGTCCTGTACTACACGCGATTTGTGCACTTTCCTCCTTTCGTTTAAAACGAAATATCGCCCGCAAGCTCCGCCCTCTTATATCTTATATCTAAATAAAAAACCCCTCTTCTTCTCTTATCTATATAAACCAAGGCGCTCGCGGCGCTCATCAAGAAGAAAGGGGTTGGAAATAAGGTTAATAATCTTCTCCGATTATATATCCGATAAAGACAAGTGTACCTTATCGTTTATAGTATAGGATATTTAAATTCAATATAAAGGTCGTATTTGCAAGGGCGGATTTATTTCTTCTACTTTGAAGAATTACTATTATCTTATCAAATGATTTTGGATGTGTTTTACTTAACTAAAGGAGCGCTAAATTGCACATTATAAAAAGGTTAAAACTTTTGGAGAAGAGATTAGAACTCGATTTTGAATCACATTGCCATAAGTTAATCAAAATGGAATTACAAACTAAATCATAAAAAAGTAAAATTCAACATGACCGTAGGGGTTCCCAAAGTTTGAACACGCTCCTCTCGGAGAAGTGCCTAACTGAGTTTAGGAAGACCTTATCGAACTCTCGTCCCGTATTCAGATGCCAAAAGCTCACTTTAAGTGGTGAACTCCGGTATTCTATTTGACTCCAATCCAGGATATTTCTATCATTCTCTCGAGAGAGGTGCGTTCAACTCTCTTTACTCGAGGGTGATCAATTCAAACTACGAGCCTCTCGGCTAGCTAAGAATGAAAACCTAAGAGGAGACTATATCGATAATATATTCACACTAAATTTAAATCAAGAGTAAATCGGAGGCCAATATTTTAAGAAGATAAAGAAAGCTAAAGCATCATTACTTGATCAACTCATCCTCAGATCATCTCGATCGAGTACTAATGAGATTTAGTTACTCATGGTGAAAGGGTAAGGGAGAGAGAGAGGTTGTAAAAGTTCATGAAAAAATAAAATAAAGAAAGAGAAAGAGAGAAAAACTTTTATTACTGAAATTGAAGAGATTACACGTTGAAATAAAGATGACAAGGAAAGGCTAGCTATGCTTTAAGATGTTTCAAGCCTATTTCAAAAAGTTGCATGAAAAGAAAAATAGAAAGTACTTGAAATGAGAGAGAGAAAAACTGTGAAAATAAGAAAATAAACACGAAGGAAAACAAGTAGTAGATCTCTAACTCTAAGCTTAATCTTAACAAAATTGTTCATAATCAGCTCACAATCTGCCCTGATCTCCCTGGAACACTTGGAGGTTCCTGGTATTTATAGGAATTTTTTTGGGATGTGCGCCCATATAGGGGGGTGTGTAATGGTTGTTGACTTCGGCTGATGAAAATTCGGCTACACAGTGACTGGCACAGAAGTTGGATTACACTCCCCCAGTATACGGCCTTGTAGGTGGGGTATGTAAGCTACAGCATGATGGCAGCTCGACAAAGTCATGTTGTGGTTCTGAAAATGTTTACTTGGAGGGACACGCCCCAGGTACACACCGTGTAGGTAGTACACTGTCGTGACCGGGGGCGTCTAAGCTATATTTTTGTATTTAACTTGGACCCGGGCAAATCTGCGTCGGGATTTGGATACACGCCCAGAGTGCATGCCCATGTAAAGGGTACACGGTCGTAACCTAGGGGCGTGTAAGGTGAATTTTTCTGGATACGGACTTCGTACCGTGGCTTCATTCTAATTGGGTTACATGACCATGGTAAACGCCCGTGTAAAGGGGTACACGGCCATGACCTGGGGCTTGTAAAGTGGAAAATGACCAAAAAGTGTCACAATCCTGAAAAATAGAAAATAAACTAAGTTTGAACAATTTATAAAAGAAACAAATTATAGGCTCGAAATTCATATAGTATATAATTTTAAACAAGAAAATGTATGGATTTACCCCTGTAATTTAGGCTAAAATAAGTATTATCAGTCTTCTATCCACTGGTGTTAGCACCAGGGATGGCTGGAGGAGTGTACTTGGTATAGATCTATACCAAGTTCGGCTGTGCTTAGTCCGCGAGTTCGCAAGGTTAATGCAGATTGGTTTTCTATCCGCCAAGTTTGGCAGCTTGGATGAGCCTAATTTGTACTCTAGATGTGGACTATGAGTGTGCATACTTCCTGTCTATCCCACAGTTTGACATTATGGGTTTGTTCCTTAGTCTTGGGCTATGGACTGCGGACTGGAGCTTTTTTCGCAAGATGTGGTGGAATGGTGACGGTATCTATTGTGTCCACGGGTGTAGAGGACTCCTAGTTCTAGCGACAAGGTAGAATGGCTTTGTGTACACACTGTGCGGATACGCTTTGTGCTTGGCGCAAGATGGGCAGTGTTCCTATCAGCTAGGGTGATGAGCACAGTCCTCTCGACACTTATAAATAGGCCCCCTGTAACATCAACAGTATAACCCAATGAAAAATTGTACGGATAGCGCTGAGAAGCCCGAGATTTAGTTCTAACTTAGGTCAGGGATCTGTGCAGACTCTGTGGTTATAATCGGCAATTAGCAGCAGTTCATGGCTTGAGACCAGGCAGTCTTCTCTTTGGCAACCTTTTCTCAGTTCAATAAAGCTGTTCGCTTCTGGCGGTATGTTCAGTTCGGCAGCAGCTATTCGCGGATAATCTGGCGGCTAGACCACCTCACGGTTAGGCGGCTAGCAGATTGCAAATAGAGTTTCTTAAGAATTTGAATAACCGGGTGTCCGCACGATTAGGTTTCGGTATGGTGACCTGACAGTTTCAACGGACTCCATAGTGCAACTCGACAGAGTCAGCAGAAACTTTTTCTATCTGTATGACTAGCTTTTATCTTCTGTTTTTTTGCTTGCATCGGTTACATTGGTGAATCATGTCTCGTCATGTATGTCTCGCTTTGTAAAGATTTTTAATAGTACAAGATTTTCTTGCTCTCCTAGTTGTATCTGGTTTACTTGGATTTGGTTGAGTGTTCCTAAGACATGGTTTCTCATTTTTCACATCTCACAAATTTTTACAATCTCTGCTTATGATATCCAAACAATTTGTTTGGAATATGCCATAATCTCCACTTAGGATATCTGAGCACTTTGTTTAGGAGAGGCTGGAATTTCAATTTGGGATATTCGAACACTCTGTTGGGCAGAGATCGGAATATCCATTTGGGATATCTGAACACTTTGTTTGAGAGAGGCTAGAATCTCTATTTGGGATATCCAGACACTCTGTTTGGAAGAGACCAAAATCTCTATTTGGGATATTTGAACACTTTATTTGGAAGAGGATGGAATCACCAATTGGGATATTAGAACACTCTGTTTGGGAGAGGCCAGAATCTCCACTTGGGATATCCGAACACTATGCTTGGAAGATGCCGGAATCTCCACTTGGGATATCTGAGCACTCTATTTGGGAGATGTTGGAATCTCTATTTGGGATATCTGAACACTCTGGTTAGGAGAGGCACACGATGAAAATCTCGAGTCTTATTATATTGTTGCTAAAAAAATGAGATACAAGTGCAGACGTAAGATGTCTTGGATGTTTTACATGCTGAGAATATGTTCTCCCTTGGGATGGACTCCCTAAGGAATGCCCCTACACGTGCTTACTCTAGATTGGTTGATTCAGGGAACCTGTCTTGTTGGAATTTCTAGTAAGTACTAGGCAAATAAATTGTTCGATTTCTATCTTCAGTAGTGCACAACTCTCCATTCTATGTCCGCACCCTCGGTGGTAGTCATAGTACTTGGATTGGCTCTGATGTTTGGTGTGATAGCTCTTGTCATCTGAATAGAAGGATGATCGTGGATGGTGAGCAATACTTACGTCTGCGAAGTGTTGAGGAGAGCTAAGGTTTGACTGCGGCGGTACCCCCTGATTCGGCGGGAGTCATTGCGGCGCTCACTGCTTCCCCTGGGACTTGGCAGGGACTTTTAATTCCTCTTCTTTTTTGATCTTCCTTTGAACTGTAGCCAATGCGCTTTGATTGCTTCATCCACTGTTATTTGAGACTTGACTTGTTGGAAGAGGTCATGGTAGTTAGGCGGTGTTTCACTCATCATCATGGAGAAGAATTTTCCTGGTCTGAGTCCTCCGTGGAAAGTTCCATGCAGGAGCTCGGGATTGACCCTTGTAATATATCATGCCTCGGTAGTGAAGTGCTAAAAGAAATCCTTGATTGATTTTCACTCGGTCTGACAGATGCCCATGAGGTGTGAGGGGTCTCGAATGATTCACTGGTTGGCGATAAAGTAATCCGTGAAAAGTTGAGTTAGCTCTGTGAAGTTCATAATTTCCCCCCACCCCTTTTGGGAGCAGAACAAGGTGTGAGCCTATCCTTTTAGAATTATTGGGAATACTAGGAACACAAGCGGGTCTGGGGAATTATACATGCGTATGATGGTTCAAAAGTGTCGAATGTACTCCAGAGGATCGCCTGTCCTGTCAAACGTCTTGAAGTCGTAGATCTTGATCCCGAGCGGAGCGAGTTATGCTAGGATCAATGAAGCTAGCGGGGATATGAGGTAGATGGTATGTTGCATGTTTGTGTCTTTGTGCCCCTGCATTCAAATTCATTTTTGATCATGTGCCTTACTTCCTCATGTGTGAGCTCTTTATAAGCCTGAGCGGCAGCCTCCTCACGCAAATTCTCACGAGCATGCCGAGGAAGCCAGTCGAGCAATGCGAGGTGTGTGGAGACATCGAGGTCGACCAATTACCTGTGATGGGATCCTTTGTGCGGGTAGTGCCTTCAGGTATCATATGACTTGGGATCTGCAGTGGCTGTCCTTCATGATCGTTATCTATATTGAGAGCGTGGCGAGTCCTTAAGTTCCCTAGTAAGGCGAGCATTCTTGTGTGGCACTCCCTTATCAGACGCCTGCATTCCTCCCCTTATGCTTGGGATGTAGTGTCGATGGATTCACCATGAAGTGGGGCGTTGTTGTGGATAAGTAGGTAGGGCTTGGATTGGTGTGCTCCTCTAGTGTCACATTACTGGAAGTTTGTGCGCTTCCCATTGTCATTGCTGCTAGTTGGGTGATGCTGACACTTGTACGAGTTTTTTGAATACCTTTAAATAGAAGGTGCCAAACTATTGCGGGTAGCCTAGTTTTTCCCTAGTCTGGAGAAATCAGACTGGCTTAGCTCTGAATAGTACCAGGCGTGCAAACAATCAAAGTAAACCACAATAAATGACAAGAAATGTTTTTGACATGAAAAACCCGGAAAGGGTGAAAACCACGTGGCTGGATCTATGCCGAGCCAAAATCGACTAGCTTCTCGAATTTTTATAAAGTATTATTTGATCTCGGAAGGCGACTGGTCGCTACTCCGTTACAGGTGTAGAGTACAAAAAATGAGGAAAAGCAGCTAAGTCCTCAGAGCCTCGATGAAAGAGCTCCGGCCTTGGAATGTTGTTGAGCACACGAAACCTCGGTGAGAGCATTCTAGCTAGAAAATTCTCTAAGTCCACATTACGTTTGGAGGGAGAACTCTCGTTGATGCGGAGCCTTAATGGGAGCGCTCTCGCAAAGGCGGTTGACATGACTTGGATCTTGTTGAATCCTTAGCACGAGAAGAAGAGCGGAGAGAATTCCTGAGTGGAGAATTTGCCTAAGTCCAGGATCTCACCGGGAAACTTCTAATCACTCTCTTTCATATGGATTTGCTTTTTTTCAAATGAAGGCCTGAATGCCTATTTATAGTTTCTGGAGGGTTATGATGGTAATTGCATAAGGAAGTGATTTCTGCTAGCAAATCAATTCGCTCCATTTTGATCAATTGGATCACCAATTTTGCTGAATTAGTGGGAGTGACATCTGGGCAGTTCGGGCGGCTCGGTCAGGCGGCGGGCGGCATGGTGGTACGGGGCGCGGCGGCATGGGGCGCGGCAGGGCGAGGCGGCGCGACGCACTATCGCGCTAGGAGCGGCCTCGTGCAGTACGTGTTGGTGTTACCATTGTGATTTAAAAGTGATCAAGTATGTATCCTGATTGCCAATGCAGTATGAGCCTATCAGGGTCACATATAAGAATGTTTTGAGAAATTGGGATATTAGATTAGTATGGTTTTACTCATATGATAAGTGGAAAAGACTTAGCTCAGCCAGGCTTGAAAAGTGTCGAGTGCGTTGAGACCACTCAACGCTTTCGTCGAGTCAAGTGTTGACTCGTCGAATGATGGCTTGGAGTATGTTGAGTTTAGTTGTAAGACCCCCTTTTTTTTTTTTGAAAACCCGGGGTCTTATGCCCAGAACCGCCGCTTTGCGGTGACACCTTCGCACCCGGGAAGGTCGTCACTACAACGCGCCGATTCTGCCGGCCTTTTCGATCACAATAAGTAGCATGCAAGAGAGTAGCAAGTCCACCAAAAGAGAATATCACATAAAATAAAACTCCACGAAGGGAGTGTCCACAGAAAATCATCAGAGTATAAATAGTCTGGAAATAAAAGGGCTCATGCCCGGTACATCAAATCCTCACTACAAGATCACTCAAAAGCGGAAACAAAACTAAAACTCTATGAAGGGCTGGGACTCACAGTCCCCGTAGTCTGGACTCCAGTGCTAGACTGTCCCATCTCCAAGCGTACCGGCCTCCTGGGCTGCTCCTCCATGCTGGGCTCCGCGATCCCCTAATATGATATGGTTCGAAAACCGTTAGTCTAAAATGACTAAGCCCTATCATCCCCCACCCCTTCCCCCACGCTCTAAGGCACCGGGCGGAGAGGAAGAAAGGGGAGGACATGAAAGTGGAGATAAATTCCAAGCAGATGACGGTGGACCTAACTAGCAAGTAATAACAGGTGAACAGTATAAATGTTGTAATAGGTATAACAGAAAGGTAAGTAAGTAAGAAGTTAAACCTTCGCTTATGTGAGTACACATAAGCCAAGGGATCTTTTGCAAGGCTCCCATCGTATAACGCGTCCCATACCGCTTATACGTTGGGGTGTCGGTTATCAAGCAGCAGATATACATATATCAAATTAACCTTAATTTATAAACTTGCCCACACAAGCTTATAGACCAAGGGGTCGTTTTGCAAGTCCTAAAGTATAAGCGTCCCATTCCACTTATACTTTAGGTGTCAAGGTTGTTATGAATGATTATGACATGCAGCTATATGGTGGGTTATGATGTTCAAGCAGTGCAACTCATACACACAACTTTGTGTACACAAACCTTTAGTTCCCCGTTTCTGGAGATAACTCCCAGGATACTCCCGTAGTGGAAAACGGAAGCGGTGGGTTGGGCCTCGCCCATCTCAAAACCAGTAAAAGCACCACTGGTCTGACCTATCGTACGCCCTCAACGCCTGGTGCACGAGGCGGACTCCTGCGTACTCTTGCCGACTGGTCCGCCGGACTTAACTTTGGCTAAGTGCTAGTCACCTTGCCGAGTCAACGATATCGGTGTCGGTGCAATCGAACTACCCGATATCGAAAACCCACCACCTTAATCTTTCCTATTTTTATGCACATGCAACCGTTTAATATATAACAATTTTAAAGTGTCAAACTCCCGGACTAAACCGTCCGTATAAACCACATCCGAGACCAATTTCCCCGGACTAAAACATCTGGCTCATCTCCAGACTTCATCCCTTAGAACACCACGGGACAGCGCCCCCTTGAACACCTCGGGACGACTTAACCATTACCAACCCTAACGAATGAGTGTGTGCAATGTGAATCCCTATTAGGCTAATTACTCTTTCGTTTGTTTAAGATTTACGTTAGCCCAGGACTGCCCCCGGCATACCCCGTGAAGGGCTCTCAAGGGGCACTAGGAACCAAGACGGCGGCATTACGGCCCGAAGTTCCCTTTCGCAAGGCACTTATTGTTATTGGTTGTTTTTCCCTTCCCCGTTCTCTCTATAAATTGCATCGAACTAAACCTAGGGTGGATTTGACTATTCACTCCTACGGGGACGACGATGTTTCGTCGGTCCCGCGCACCTTCTAGAGCGCATCAACTCATTCCTCACCGCACTTGGAACCTCCTATGGTGATCCATCATCTTTCTTTAAATCCAACCAACACAAGCTGTCCTTATGCTAAACCAAACCTTCTCTTGTTGCTCATTTCCCAAAATTACTAAATGCAGACCACCTTAAACTAAGTAATGTCTACGATAGGATGTCCTTTGTGTTTTCTTCCATACGACCTAAGTTAATTTCTGGGGGCCTATCATTACATTATTGAATCGATTTTTCTGATATTAACAATTTTTCCAATTAACCTAATAATTAATTAATTTTTATTAAATCCAAGGTCTTCCAAATTTGAACAAGGAGTATACTTTTCAGTCATGTATAAATCATAATTAGTTTAAGACAAATACTACTATGTCTAAAAATGATATATCCAAGGTTTGGCAATTTTCACTAAGGTCTAAGGGGCCTAAACATATTTTTGCAATAATCCATTTCTTTCATGTCTAATGAATAAACCACATCAAATTCTCTTCTAAATAATTTGGATTAATTACAGGGTACTAGAAATACCATGAAAACAGTACTATAAAATTTTCATAATTTTCCTGCTAGGAAATTAATTTTTAATAAAACATTTACTAAAACCCTAATCTAGCATGCTTGTGAATCAAGTACAATATCCATAACTCCAAAAATCCAGAATAAAATCCCACTGATTCATAATGAATTAAAAACACCATTTACCAACTTTCATAATTTTCCAGAGACTATTTATGCCATAAAATATTTTTAAAACATAGAGCCCTTTAATAATACTTGAGAAGGAACTATTCTGTTTAATCAACATAAAATTGAACTAAAATTCATGGGAATTCCTACTGACCAAAAACATCTAATTCCAGAGTTTCAAGGGGGCCTTATTTGAATTAAAAATCTTTCACAAATAAAACATCAAAAAGGGCTATACCCACATTCATGAATGAAGTACTAGAAATACCTATCCAAAAATTCTAGTAAAATTATCCAAGGGTCCTAACTACCCTAGAAACACACTACCCAAATTTCATGGCTTTTAAAAGAGTTTAAGATACTGTTTTGACCTAAAATCCCTTCTACCCTAAAACTAGGGTTTAAGTTTTGAGGTAGCTACCTACATCAAAATTCTCCAACATTACAACCAGAGAGTTACAAGCTCATTAACAACCTCTCCACTAAATCTCAAGGCCATACAAGGGCATTTGCCCCTATGTCCTTCACAAACCCCCAAAGTCCACCTTTAGGGTTTTAACCTGGGCCCTAGGGTAAACTTACCCTAAATAATCCCATCTTCCCTGAGGATAATCTTAGGACCAAAATAAACCAGTGGTCAAAATCTCAACCTCTGTTGAGGTGAGATGATCATACCAGAGTGCAAGGAACCTTCTCACTAAGCTTCCTTCTACTAGGTCAAAACTAGGGTTTAGAGGATTCCTAATCAAAACTCAACCAAATGAGTTGAAATTTGAATCAGACCTAGATACCTGAACCAGGGACACCTCACCAAAATTTGGGAGGGTTTGGAGGTCCTTTGACCCTTCAACTACCTTACCCTAGCTTTTCTAGGTTTAGGGCAAAACCCTAGGTTAAACTTCTTTAAATGGGTTCCAATTTTTACAGGAGCTAGGTCTAGGTGATATTAAGCCCCTGTCCAAAATTCAAAGCATTTGGACAAGGATTAGGTGTGGGGAATTTTTCAAAATCTGCCCTATTTGTAGGACCCTACCCTAGTATAATGGCCCTATAGGTCAGAATACTTGTCCTACAATTTTCCATAATATATCAAACTGTAGATTATTAAAAAGCCTACAACATTCATGTTGGTCAATTTTGATGAACAAGCCTCCAAAGGGCCTAAGTAATTTTTATAATAAAACTGCCCTAAACCTAGGACATACCCATAATCAAATGACCCTACAAGCCTAGGTTCTCAACCAAATTTTCACCACAGCATATCAAATTGTAGGTATTGAAAGGGCCTACAACTTTCATGCTAAAAACCTTTTCATCAGGTGCCCATAAGGGGCCTAAAATCCAAAAACAGTAAACTGTATATTAAAAAAAAACAGAAAAACAGAAAATAGGATTATTGATCCTGCACGAATCTTAAAGCAGGATCAGGTGGCTCCTGTTCATCTTCCCCGATGGAGCCGAAAATAGGGCTGCGCAGGTGTTTTTGCGGGCTATCTACCGGCGGCCTGAGGCGGTGCCACCACCGGGAAACATCCCCAAATTGTTCCCGGTGGTGGGGGCTATCATTGGCCGGAGCTAGGGCGGCCGGAGGTGGCGGCGCCGCCCTAGCCGAGAGCTCAAACTCTCCAAAAAAATGGCATTTTTCCAAAAACCTAAAATCTAAACTCGGGTTAGATGAGCATGGAAATGGTTTCTATGCATTCCTAGGATCTAAGCATGAGAGAAGGAGAGGAGGACCTGAACTCGGGCTTGGATGCGGGTGGATCGACGGGAATTCATGGCGGCGGCGGCGGCGGCGATTTCTCCTTTGGTGGCTCCGGCAATGGTTCTCCCTCCTTCTAATGCTTCGAAATCCGTCACCCTAGCTTGCTGGTGAGGTCTATATGGCCAGGAGGGGAGGGGGAAGGCAGTTATGAAAGACACCATTAATGGCCATTAAGGGAGGTTGCGGCCATGGTGGAGGGGGGTGAACCTAGGCCTAGGTGGCCGGGAAACGGCTGGAAACTCCTCCCCTTCCCTAGGGGAGTTGAATTCAGCCATTAAGGGTGGCCTTGGCCTCCCTTTGGCCGAATTCCTCCTTCCCTCTCTCTTGGATTTTTCTCTCTCCTCCATTATCATGAAAATGGAGCTCACTTTCTCTCTCCTAGTCACCAATGTTGACTTGGTCAATTCCCTAGGATATAGGCAGCCAAATATGATAAAAATAATCATGCAAGAGTTAGCCTAAGGGGGAGGGTGGTTTGAGGTTGGGTTAGCCCATATAGGCTAGGTTTGACTTGATTTGGGCTTGGGGTTGACTTGGTCGAATTGACCACTATGGTTGACCCAAGTGGGTCCTTGGTGACTCATTGGGCCCACATTAGGTCTAAGGGAATTTTTTAGAGTCACAATGAACCTACTAGGCCACCCAAAATCAGAGTTTTGAAAATTACTATTTGCAGACCAAGTGGGTCTCAACTAGGTTTTTAGGTCACTTGATCTCCTGGGCTCACCTAGGTTAACTCATATGACCTAGTTACGCTCAAGTCACTCCTAAGGGGGGGTCTAATTGGAAAATGGGATGTTACAAATCCCAATAAACAAAACAAAAATTCCGTCCTCGAAATTAAGGTTAAGTCTACGGGAATTTCTACCGGGATATCCTAAGCTTGTAACATCCCATGAAGGGTGGAAGCGCCTACTAAGTTAAACAAAGCAAGGGCTAGCCCCAATAAACAAAGGATTAGCCTCTACCTTTTTAAATAATTCTACTAGCACAAGAAAATAAGGAAAACACTAATACACCGGAGGAGTTGCGAGGTGTACCTGACTAAAAAGCTCCGGGTATTTTTCCAGCATCAGGTCCTGAGGCTCCCAAGTATGCTCCTCTTGTCCGTGGTTCCTCCACAAGACCTTGACTAGCGGGATCTTCTTGCGGCGCAAGACTCGTATCCCCTGGTCATCGATCTGTATCGGTTCCAAATGCACAGACCGATCTGAGGCTACCGGCCCATCAGTGGCCGTAATCTGCAACTCCGGGCATAGTAGAGCCCTCCTGAGTGACGATACATGAAAAACGTCGTGCAAGCCGGCCAGCTCCGGTGGCAGCTCCAGCCGATAAGCTAGAGGACCGATCCGCTCCAGGATCCTGAACGGTCCCATGAATCTCGGGCTTAGCTTCTTCCGATGACCCCGCACCCGTGAAACTCCATGCATCGGCCGGATCTTCAAGAACACCCGGTCTCCGATCTGAAACTCCACCTGACGATGCTGAGCGTCATAATACTTCGCTTGCCTGCTCTGCGCCTCTAACATCCGGTCCCGGATCAGTCTCACCTGAGCCTCGGTGTCTTCCACAAACTCTAAGTCTAGAACCTTCGGATCCACGTCCTGCAGCCAAGATAACGGTGTCCTATACCTTCTCCCATACAAGGCCTCGTAAGGAGCCATCCGTATGCTGGACTGGTAACTGTTGTTATACGAGAACTCCACCAATGGCAGCATCTTCTCCTAGGGCTCTCCGCGGTCTACAATACATAGTCTCCGAAGGTCTTCCAGCGTCCGATTGGTACGCTCCGTCTGCCCGTCAGTCTGGGGGTGGAAGGCCGTACTGAAAGTCAGTCGGGAGCCAAGGTAAGCCTGCACCGATCTCCACTCTCTGGACGTAAACCGCCCATCTCGATCTGATATGATCGTCCTTGGCACGCCGTGATAACGAATATACTGCTCCACGAACTTCCGAACCAACACTCCAACAGAGTCGTCCTTCCTTATCGGGATGAACCTAGCCACCTTCGTCAGACGGTCCACGATCACCCAGATCGAATCGTTTCCCGTCCGTGATCGAGGTAGGCCATGGATGAAGTCCATCGCGATGTCCTCAAATTTCCACTCCGGCACCGGGAGTGGCTGCAATAAACCAGCGGGATGTCTACACTCTGCCTTCACCAACTGACACGTCTCGTAGTGGGTCACGAAGTACGTAATGTCCTTCTTCATCCCTGGCCAAAACATCATCTTCTTCAAATCTGCCGTCATCTTCGTGATCCCCGGGTGTATAGAATATCTACTACAATGCGCCTCCGCCATGATGTCCTCCCGAACCCGGCCTCCTGCGGGTATATAAACCCTGCCTCTGAAATGTAGCAATCCGTCTCTCAGGGAATAATCTCCTGTCGAACCCTCCTCCAAGGCTCGGAATATCGGCTCTGCCCATGCATCTGTCCTTTGTTCGTCCCGGATGTGGTCCCGAATATCATCTATGGCCACCATCGATGCCAGATAATCCCTATATAGCTCTGGATCATCCTCGGACACTAGGGATATCTGCATATCTCTGAAGGACCGAACTAGCTCCATGGACATAACCTGGGGCCCGTCTTCGGAAGTGGCCGCTCTCCGACTCAACGCGTCGGCCACCATGCTTGCCTTCCCTGGATGGTAGTGCATCTCATACTGATAATCTACTAAGAACTCCACCCAGCACCTCTGCCTGATATTCAGCTCCTTCTGCGTGTCCACGTATTTCAAGTTCTTGTGATCGGAGAAGATATCGCAGTGGACTCCATAAAGATAATGGCGCCAGACCTTCAGAGCAAAAACGACCGCTCCCATCTCGAGGTCGTGCACCGGGTAGTTCCTCTCATGGGTCTTCAGCTGGCGGGAGGCATATGCTATGACATGTCCGTTCTGCATCAGCACCGCTCCCATCCCTTGGTATGATGCGTCGGTATACACTTGGAATCCTTCCTTTCCAGATGGAAGGGCCATAATCGGGGCTGAGATGAGTCGGTCCAAACGAAAGGCGCCTCCTTCCTTGTCAAAGATGTGAGGGGGAGGGCAATTTGAGAGAACCCTTCCACGAACTTCCGGTAATAACCGGCAAGTCCCAAGAAACTTCGTACATCAGTGGCTGTCTTCAACGGCGGCCAATCTCGAACTGCCTGAATCTTTGTCGGATCCACTGCCAACCCGGCTCCGCTGATAATATGGCCTAGGAAAGCCACGTCTTTCAACCAAAACTGACACTTGCTGAATTTCGCATAAAGGTGATGCTCCCGCAACCTCTGTAGAGTCAGTGCCAGATGCCGAGTGTGCTCCTCCTCCGTCCTAGAGTAGATCAGGATGTCGTCTATGAATACTATAACGAACACATCCAAGTAGGCCTCAAAAACCCGGTTCACGAGGCTCATGAACGCCGACGGCGCATTTGTGAGCCCGAAGGGCATCACGGTGAACTCATACAAGCCATATCTACTACTGAAGGCCGTCTTCGGAATATCCTCCTCCTGGATCCGCAGCTGGTAGTATCCTGACCTCAAGTCCAGCTTCGAGAAATAGTGGGCTCCCTCCAGCTGGTCGAACAACTCGTCTATCCGGGGGAGCGGATAGGTATTTCGGACGGTCAGTCTGTTTAGTGCTCGATAATCGATGCACGGGCGAAGTGTCCCATCCTTCTTCTTCACGAATAGGACCGGAGCTCCCCATGGCGAAGAACTCGGTCTAACAAATCCCGCCTCCCCCAACTCTTGCAACTGAGTCCGAAACTCCGCCAACTCCTTCGGGGCCATCCGATAGGGAGCCCTGGATATCGGCTTAGCCCCTGGCACCAACTGAATCTGGAAATCCTTCTCCCTGTGCGGAGGCAATCCTGGCAGCTTCTCTGGAAACACATCGGCGTAATCACAAACCACCGGTATATTGGCAATCCGGTCCTTCTCCTCGGTCATCTCGAACAGCACCTGATATACCATGTCTCCCTGTAGATGGGCTTTGACGGCCTGAATAGAAGATAAGAAAATATAGGACGCAGGTCTAATACCTTCCATCACGATGAGAGAATCCCCATATCTAAGGGTAACCTTCTTGGCCAAGCAGTCAATCTGGGCATGGTTCCAGTGGAGCCATGACATACCCAGAATCAGATCATAATCTGGCAGTGGCAAGATCGTCGCTGACGCTTCGAAAGGTTTCTCGCCTATCCATGCCTCCATATTGCAATGGGATGAGGTGAACAGCTCCGACCCGTCAGGTAGCCGTATCTTCATCATCGACCCCGTGAATTTCTCCATGCCATCCAACCCTTGGATAAAGGTCTCCGACACAAACGAGTGTGAGGCACCCGTGTCGAAGAGAGTATGTGCGGGTTTGCCGCAAATGAAGACAATGCCTGAGATTGTGACTTATCTTAGAGTTCTGTTCTTGGTTTTTACTACCTAATGCTAAAGACAATAGTTTCCTAGGAAAGGATGGAAAAAGAATTAAAGCAAAGCAAACAAAACATTGTCGTACCTGTGATCACTTGCTCAGGATGCCGGGGTTGGGCCAGGTCTAGTGCATATACCTGCTCCCTTTCTTTCCTACGGTCTCCGCCCTGGTATCCTTGTCCTTGACCGCATCCTCGGCCTCCATAGTGCTGAGCAGGTGGGGCAATCTGCCGCACTAGAGGGGCCCCCCTTCTCATAGGGCAGTTCCTCTTGATATGCCCCACCTGACGGCAGTGAAAACACTCTGGTGGAGGGTAAGCCCTCCCTCCTGGTCTCTACACATCCTGCATCTGTAGTCTTGGTATCTCCCGCATCTGGAGAGGTTGGGGAGCCAGAGTCACCTGCTCCCTCGGCTCCTGTCTCACCTCCTGACGAGGCTGATCCTCCATCCTGCCCACATCAGTAGCACGGCCTCGTCGCTGCTCATTTCTTGCTCCACGATTCTGATCCTCCATTGCCGCTTCCGGCCTCGGGTAGCGTGCCAGTCTGCCTCGATCCTCTTGGCCATCTCTAGAATCCGAGGAATAGGCCCATCGGACACGAACAATAGGGCTTCCCTCAAATCCTCCTTCAAGCCCTTGTAAAACCTCTTGGTGTACCCGGCTTCGTCCAGCTGATAAGAATCTGCATATCGGGCTAGATGATCGAACTCCCGATGGTACTCCACCACCGACCTGGTGCCCTGCTTTAGCTGTAAGAACCGGTCTTCAAGCTCATCCCTGGTCGACTGCGGAACAAAATGTTCCAACAGCGCGACCCTGAATTCTCCCCAAGTGACCTCCGCAACCTATCTGTCGGCATAAGTCTTGTCCAGGAGCGTCTTCCACCACCTCTTGGCATGGGACTCTAGGCAAGAGACCACCAATGCCACCCTCTCCTCCACCGGGCATCGTATCCCAGCCAGCATCTCATGCATGATGTCCAACCACTCCTCTGTCCGAACTGCCGTCTCTGTCCCCAAGTAGGACGGGGGAGAAAGTCCTCGTAATATACTCAGCTAGTTGGCTCCCGGAATCAACTGCGGAGCCGGAGCCTGTTGAGCCCTGAAGGCTTCTAGGATGGCTATCAAAGTCTGTCCCATGTCTGTCTGAAGGAAAGGAGCGGGAGCTGGTGGAGGTGGTGCAGCATCCGGAGTCTGCAAAACCTCACCCTGTGGAGTAGGCTGCGCTGAGGGCTGCGAAAAGAAAAATTTTATTATGAGAAAACGGTTCGAAAGAATAAAGGTGGACAATTATATGTGATTCCCCTTATGGGCACACCACTGCTTCCGCTGCTTAGTTTGTCCGCAAACTAAACTCGCGCGGGGTGACCCAGGGATTTGTGGACTGCTACTAATCCGATCGATGTTTCCTCTGATACCACTTTGTAAGACCCCATTTTTTTTTTGAAAACCCGGGGTCTTATGCCCAGAACCGCCGCTTTGCGGTGACACCTTCGCACCCGGGAAGGTCGTCACTACAACGCGCCGATTCTGCCGGCCTTTTCGATCACAATAAGTAGCAAGCAAGAGAGTAGCAAGTCCACCAAAAGAGAATATCACATAAAATAAAACTCCACGAAGGGAGTGTCCACAGAAAATCATCAGAGTATAAATAGTCTGGAAATAAAAGGGCTCATGCCCGGTACATCAAATCCTCACTACAAGATCACTCAAAAGCGGAAACAAAACTAAAACTCTACGAAGGGCCGGGACTCACAGTCCCCGTAGTCTGGACTCCAGTGCTAGACTGTCCCATCTCCAAGCGTACCGGCCTCCTGGGCTGCTCCTCCATGCTGGGCTCCGCGATCCCCTAATATGATATGGTTCGAAAACTGTTAGTCTAAAAGACTAAGCCCTATCATCCCCCACCCCTTCCCCCACGCTCTAAGGCACCGGGCGGAGAGGAAGAAAGGGGAGGACATGAAAGTGGAGATAAATTCCAAGCAGATGACGGTGGACCTAACTAGCAAGTTATAACATGTGAACAGTATAAATGTTGTAATAGGTATAACAGAAAGGTAAGTAAGTAAGAAGTTAAACCTTCGCTTATGTGAGTACACATAAGCCAAGGGATCTTTTGCAAGGCTCCCATCATATAACGCGTCCCATTCCGCTTATACGTTGGGGTGTCGGTTATCAAGCAGCAGATATACATATATCAAATTAACCTTAATTTATAAACTTGCCCACACAAGCTTATAGACCAAGGGGTCGTTTTACAAGTCCTAAAGTATAAGCGTCCCATTCCACTTATACTTTAGGTGTCAAGGTTGTTATGAATGATTATGACATGCAGCTATATGGTGGGTTATGATGTTCAAGCAGTGCAACTCACACACACAACTTTGTGTACACAAACCTTTAGTTCCCCCTTTCTGGAGATAACTCCCAGGATACTCCCGTAGTGGCAAACGGAAGCGGTGGGTTGGGCCTCGCCCACCTCAAAACCAGTAAAAGCACCACTAGTCTGACCTATCGTACGCCCTCAACGCCTGGTGCACGAGGCGGACTCCTGCGAACTCTTGCCGACTGGTCCGCCGAACTTAACCTTGGCTAAGTGCTAGTCACCTTGCCGAGTCAACGATATCGGTGTCGGTGCAATCGAACTCCCCGATATCGAAAACCCACCACCTTAATCTTTCCTATTTTTATGCACATGCAACCGTTTAATATATAACAATTTTAAAGTGTCAAACTCCCGGACTAAACCGTCCGTATAAACCACATCCGAGACCAATTTCCCCGGACTAAAACGTCCGGCTCATCTCCAGACTTCATCCCTTAGAACACCACGGGACAGCGCCCCCTTGAACACCTCGGGACGACTTAACCATTACCAACCCTAACGAATGAGTGTGTGCAACGTGAATCCCTATTAGGCTAATTACTCTTTCGTTTGTTTAAGATTTACGTTAGCCCAGGACTGCCCCCGGCATACCCCGTGAAGGGCTCTCAAGGGGCACTAAGAACCAAGACGGCGGCATTACGGCCCGAAGTTCCCTTTCGCAAGGCACTTATTGTTATTGGTTGTTTTTCCCTTCCCCGTTCTCTCTATAAATTGCATCGAACTAAACCTAGGGTGGATTTGACTCTTCACTCCTAAGGGGACGGCGATCTTTCGTCGGTCCCGCGCACCTTCTAGAGCGCATCAACTCATTCCTCACCGCACTTGGAACCTCCTATGGTGATCCATCCTCTTTCTTTAAATCCAACCAACACAAGCTGTCCTTATGCTAACCCAAACCTTCTCTTGTTGCTCATTTCCCAAAATTACTAAATGCAGACCACCTTAAACTAAGTAATGTCTACGATAGGATGTCCTTTGTATTTTCTTCCATACGGCCTAAGTTAATTTCTGGGGGCCTATCATGACATTATTGAATCGATTTTTCTGATAATAACAATTTTTCCAATTAACCTAATAATTAATTAATTTTTATTAAATCCAAGGTCTTCCAAATTTGAACAAGGAGTATACTTTTCAGTCATGTATAAATCATAATAAATTTAAGACAAATACTACTATGTCTAAAAATGATATATCCAAGGTTTGCCAATTTTCACTAAGGTCTAAGGGGCCTAAACATATTTTTGCAATAATCCATTTCTTTCATGTCTAATGAATAAACCACATCAAATTCTCTTCTAAATAATTTGGATTATTTACAGGGTACTAGAAATACCATGAAAACAGTACTATAAAATTTTCATAATTTTCCTGCTGGAAATTAATTTATAATAAAACATTTACTAAAACCCTAATCTAGCATGCTTGTGAATCAAGTACAATATCCATAACTCCAAAAATCTAGAATAAAATCCCACTGATTCATAATGAATTAAAAACACCATTTACCAACTTTCATAATTTTCTAGAGACTATTTATGCCATAAAATATTTTTAAAACATAGAGCCCTTTAATAATACTTGTGAAGGAACTATTCTGTTTAATCAACATAAAATTGAACTAAAATTCATGGGAATTCCTACTGACCAAAAACATCTAATTCCAGAGTTTCAAGGGGGCCTTATTTGAATTAAAAATCTTTAACAAATAAAACATCAAAAAGGGCTATACCCACATTCATGAATGAAGTACTAGAAATACCTATCCAAAAATTCTAGTAAAATTATCCAAGGGTCCTAACTACCCTAAAAACATACTACCCAAATTTCATGGCTTTTAAAAGAGTTTAAGATACTGTTTTTACCTAAATTCCCTTCTACCCTAAAACTAGGGTTTAAGTTTTGAGGTAGCTACCTACATCAAAATTCTCTAACATTACAACCAGAGAGTTACAAGCTCATTAACAACCTCTCCACTAAATCTCAAGGCCATACAAGGGAATTTGCCCCTATGTCCTTCACAAACTCCCAAAGTCCACCTTTAGGGTTTTAACCTGGGCCCTAGGGTAAACTTACCCTAAATCATCTCATCTTCCCTAAGGATAATCTTAGGACCAAAATAAACCAGTGGTCAAAATCTCAACCTCTGTTGAGGTGAGATGATCATACCAGAGTGCAAGGAACCTTCTCACTAAGCTTCCTTCTACTAGGTCAAAACTAGGGTTTAGAGGATTCCTAATCAAAACTCAACCAAATGAGTTGAAATTTGAACCAGACCTAGATACCTATACCAGGGACACCTCACCAAAATTTGGGAGGGTTTGGAGGTCCTTTGACCCTTCAACTACCTTACCCTAGCTTTTCTAGGTTTAGGGCAAAACCCTAGGTTAAACATCTTTAAATGGGTTCCATTTTTACAGGAGCTAGGTCTAGGTGATATTAAGCCCCTGTCCAAAATTCAAAGCATTTGGACCAAGGATTAGGTGTGGGGAATTTTTCAAAGATCTGCCCTATTTGTAGGACCTACCCTAGTATAATGGCCCTATAGGTCAGAATACTTGTCCTATAATTTTCCATAATATATCAAACTGTAGATAATTAAAAAGCCTACAACATTCATGTTGGTCAATTTTGATGAACAAGCCTCCAAAGGGCCTAAGTAATTTTTATAATAAAACTGCCCTAAACCTAGGACATACCCATAATCAAATGACCCAACAGGCCTAGGTTCTCATCCAAATTTTCACCACAGCATATCAAATTGTAGGTATTGAAAGGGCCTACAACTTTCATGCTAAAAACTTTTTCATCAAGTGCCCAAAGGGGCCTAAAATCCAAAAACAGTAAACTGTATATTAAAAAAAATAGAAAAACAGAAAATAGGATTATTGATCCTGCACGAATCTTAAAGCAGGATCGGGTGGCTCCTGTTCATCTTCCCCGATGGAGCCGAAAATAGGGCTGCGCAGGTGGTTTTTGCGGGCTATCTACCGGCGGCCTGAGGCGGCGCCACCACCGGGAAACATCCCCAAATTGTTCCCGGTGGTGGGGGCTATCATTGGCCGGAGCTAGGGCGGCCGGAGGTGGCGGCGCCGCCCTAGCCGAGAGCTCAAACTCTCCAAAAAAATGGCATTTTTCCAAAAACCTAAAATCTAAACTCGGGTTAGATGAGCATGGAAATGGTTTCTAAGCATTCCTAGGATCTAAGCATGAGAGAAGGAGAGGAGGAGGACCTGAACTCGGGCTTGGATGCGGGTGGATCGACGGGAATTCATGGCGGCGGCGGCGGCGATTTCTCCTTTGGTGGCTCCGGCAGTGGTTCTCCCTCCTTCTAATGCTTCGAAATCCGTCGCCCTAGCTTGCTGGTGAGGTCTATATGGCCAGGAGGGGAGGGGGAAGGCAGTTATGAAAGGCACCATTAATGGCCATTAAGGGAGGTTGCGGCCATGGTGGAGGGGGGTGAACCTAGGCCTAGGTGGCCGGGAAACGGCTGGAAACTCCTCCCCTTCCTTAGGGGAGTTGAATTCAGCCATTAAGGGTGGCCTTTGGCCTCCCTTTGGCCGAATTCCTCCTTCCCTCTCTCTTGGATTTTTCTCTCTCCTCCATTATCATGAAAATGGAGCTCACTTTCTCTCTCCTAGTCACCAATGTTGACTTGGTCAATTCCCTAGGATATAGGCAGCCAAATATGATAAAAATAATCATGCAAGAGTTAGCCTAAGGGGGAGGGTGGTTTGAGGTTGGGTTAGCCCATTAGGCTAGGTTTGACTTGATTTGGGCTTGGGGTTGACTTGGTCGAATTGACCACTATGGTTGACCCAAGTGGGTCCTTGGTGACTCATTGGGCCCACATTAGGTCTAAGGGAATTTTTTAGAGTCACAATGAACCTACTAGGCCACCCAAAATCAGAGTTTTGAAAATTACTATTTGCAGACCAAGTTGGTCTCAACTAGGTTTTTAGGTCACTTGATCTCCTGGGCTCACCTAGGTTAACTCATATGACCTAGTTACGCTCAAGTCACTCCTAAGGGGGGGTCTAATTGGAAAATGGGATGTTACATTAGTCAACTCCTTCGTCGAGTAAAAGGTTGATTCGACGAATTTGGCACTTAGGCGTTGAATGCATTTAGTTCACTCAATGCCTTCATCGAGTCAAGTGTTGATTCGACGAGTTTGGCGCTTAGAGCATTTTGAGAGCGTCGAGTTCACTCGATGCCTTCGTCGAGTAAAATGTTGATTCGTCAAGGCTGGCACTTAGTTCGTCGTGTATCTTATAGATACTTGATGATTCGTCGAGTATGTTTTGTATACTCGATGATTCGTCGAGTATGTTTGGTCGAATTCTGTATTCCATGTCTTGGGTCTGCGGATAGCGACTTGATGTTCTGTTTATTCCGTGGGTATAAATAGAAGATTTTAGGGTTTCTCATTAGTAAACTTGACTGTTCATTCGGTTTAAGCACACGAGCCATACTATGCGAAAATCCCAAGACCTAAAAGGCCGACGGGTTGTTCGGCCTTCGCCGATCCCATCACCGTCACTGTGCTCGATTCTGGCGAGTTCACCGCTGCCTCTTCTGTAATGGACCTAGCAGTCCGTGAAGACGTAGGGTAACTTATCCCGACCTAGACCGTGTTAGAAAAGAGTCTACGAGTTCTCCTGTTTGTGTGGATTTCCTATAGAGGTGCGGACACTATTCTGCACTAAGTACTCTATTCGTTTAGTGATCGACATTTTTTCTGGAGCATCTAGATTAATTATAGACTCAATCCCGCAAAAGTAATTTTATTTACTGCAATTTATTCATGATACTTGGCCATTGCTAGATCCGAACTTATTTTGGGTTTTCTTGTACTTTTTTCCGTCCGGCCGGGGCCCCACACCATATTCAACAAACAGGCTGAGACGTCACGAAATAATACCAAGAATCTTCGCACCCTAACACAGAGCATTCTAGCGGAAGCTTCAGGGTTGAAAAATTGAACTCAATAATAACAAAAATGTCCACTTCTTTTAAAAATAGGAATGTACACAACAACAAATACAAGGTACACAACCTTATGGCTTTTATAAGTATCTCTTAACATAAGGTGTGGTTTACAAACATCGGAACAAAGGTCGGCCACACGTGTACAAGAGTAAGCAAAACAAGGCCTTCGAGGGCAACAACACATCTTGGGCTTCAGCCCGCTAAGTACCGCTTGTACAAGCACCACCTGTAACTGCAAGAACCAATCCACCAACTGGTGGCAAACAAGGCAACGATCAGCATTCAGCTGACAAATTATAACGACCTTGCACCTGGTACGGGGCAGCGGAATTCCTTCCCTGCATATCAATTTAAATCACATACATATATATTCAACCACCAAGGCAATACATATCACAAATGTCGGCACGCTGGCCCGACATTCCGTGCACTCAGGGCACATTCTGGTGTACTAAAAACACCGGATCCCACCACCGTTCAGAGGTCCCAGAAATGACGGTCAAACTTGAGCATTCCTAGTCTGATTAGCACGCAAGCCATCGACTCTCGCTATGTGATCCTAACAGGGCCATAAGCACCCAAGGTTAGACAAACATAATGCAGGTATGGATCCACCTTTCCCGTTGCTCAAACTCGTCAGACTCAAGACTGGACTGATGTAACGACCCTAGCACATTTAGACCAGGCGCTGCCGGCCTACCAGCGGTCGAGTTTAGGGCTCAGAGGACCACCAATAGTGCGGCTTGTCTCGCCCCATGGCCCACTAGTAGTAAGCCTAAACATCAAGGCCTGCAGGCCCAGTACACCGCAACGCCATCTCCTCGCCTATTTTTCAGCGCGGTAGGTTGTTACCGGGGATCGAACCCACGACCTTGATAAGGAGCCTTTAATACCGCTCCTCATCACCAACTGAGCTGCAGCTATTGGTGAGATGCAGCTCAGTGGGTGATGAGGAGCGGTATTAAAGGCTCCTTATAAAGGTCGTGGGTTCGATCGCCGGCAACAACCTACCGCGCTGAAAAATAGGCGAGGAGATGGCGTTGGGGTGTACTGGGCCTGCAGGCCTTGATGTTTAGGCTTACTACTAGTGGGCCGTGGGGCGAGACAAGCCGCACTATTGGTGTGCATCTGAGCTCTAAACTCGGCCGCTAGTAGGCCGGTGGCGCCTGGTCTCAATGGGCTAGGGTCGTTACAAAAAAAGTGCACTTTTTTGTAATGACCCTAGCCTATTTAGACCAGGCGCCGCCCGGCCCACCACGGCCCTTTAGACCGGGTTGTACAACCGGAATCTACGAGGCTGCAGGCCGTACACCCCAAAGCATCTCGGGCCTGTTTATCGGCTGCCCGCATTGTTGCCAAGGGGTTTTGAACACAAGACCTTGATAAGGAGCCTTTAATACCGCTCCTCAATCACCAACTGAGCTGTTTGTAACGACCCTGGCCCATTTAGAAAGCTCGTCATCACCAACTGAGATTGGTAGCTGGTTGCACTTGGGAAGTGTTTAAGGAAATGCTGTCGAGGAAGTTTTTGCCTTCGGTCGAGCGTGACCGTCTTATGAACGACTTCCTCCACCTGAAGAAAAGGCAACTCACGGTTGGTGAGTATGAGATAGAGTTCAGCAAGTTGAGCCGGTTTTCTCCTGGGTTGGTGAGTGTTGAGGTTGATCGAGTGAAGTGGTTTCTTGGTGGCTTGAGGAGCGAAGTTCAGCAGTTGACCAGTGCTTATGGATCAGAGACTTATGCAGGGGTAGTGGAGGCTTCTCTAAAAGGGGAGGCAATCGAGACCACAAAGAACAGAGGCCAGCAAATGAGGAAGGACAAGAGGAAGTCTGTTGAGGAGAAGAAACCCTAGGTACCCAGTGCTTCTTCGGGAAAGAAGAGCAAGGTGGTGTGTAGCTTCTGTGGTCGGTCAGGCCACCCTGTTGAGAGGTTTTTCAAGAAGGCAGCAGCTCAGAAGAAGGAGCAAGTTCATGCTATTCAGGGTGATCCTAGGAGGGATGTTTCCTGTTCGGTTTGCAAGCAACCCTGACATGATGCTGCCTAGTGTTGGTCCAAGGATAAAGTCTGCTATCAGTGTGGGCAGAAGGGTCACATCAAGTTTAGGTGTCCTCAGGTCCAGCCTGCTTTTCTTGCAGTTCCACTTCAGGAACTATCTCCGCCTCAGCATGTGGACAAGGGTAAAGGAAAGTTGAACTTGATCTCTTTCGAGGAGGCTCAAGCTTTGACTCAGGTCATCTCAGGTTAGTTGTTCTTCCAACCTGAATGTTTTATTTGTTAGAATGGTTACAGTTTTTTTGGTAGTTCTTTAGTTGTATATACTCCTATAGGGAAATTTAAGATAAAGAACCGCTGGGCGCGTGTTCTGTTAGACTCCGGCGCTACCCACTCATTTGTGGCTAGAGCCTTTGTGGAGCAACATCGGTTTACTCTAGATCAAGTTCGTGATACCTTTCCGCGTCAAGGTCCCTTCTGGTGAATCTGTGATATAAGATTTGGGCATTCTAGAATGCCCTGTTTTGTTGGGGGACTTTCTTGCGAAGTCAGACTTGAAGATGATTGATCTGGAGGACTTCGATGTTATTCTGGGCATGGACTGGCTGTCTAAGTATGATGCGGTCATTTAGTGCAAAGGGAAGCACTTGGACTTCATCAAGGGCAATGGTCAGCCAGGAAGCGTGTATGCTGATCCGTGCAAAAATTCTCCTGTCTTTTCTATGGTATGTGCTCAGAAGTTGTTTCTTTCTGATTGTTTTCCTTGTTTAGTCTCGGTGGTGGGGACCGCTGTTAGTGTACCGCGCTTAGAAGATATTCCCGTTGTTCGTGGTTTCGCTGATGTTTTTCATGATGACCTTCCTAGTCTTCCTCCCGATCGGGGTGTCGAATTTGTGATTGATTTGGAACCGGGTACGCGTCCTATTGCTAGGCGCCGTACCGGATGGCCCCTCGTGAGCTAGAGGAGTTACGAGTCTAGTTAGATGAGTTGTTGGCAAAAGGGTTTATCAGGCAGAGTTCGTCTCCTTAGGATGATTTATGCTAGGTTGCTAGTTACTTTTAAACCTAAAAGCACTCTTATTAGTATACCACATGATCAGCATGTTTTAAAAAACTCATCACTATTTTCCAAATAACGTAAAAAGATCCTTTCCCTATATATATAGTATAAATTAAATGTAGGGTCCTGCATAGTATAAGTTGTCCTCTGGGGACACTTATGCACTCTTTTAGGATGTCGAACCTGAATAAAGTATTTTTCGCAGCGTATAAGTATAATTTTTAAATTGTGAACTAGGTAATCCACCGAGCCGAGGGATACAGCCTTTAAAAATATAACTGATTTCCTAATCATATAACTTATGAATTTCCATAAAGTATAGTTATTAGTGGTTTACCTGAGCTTCGGCAGTTATCCCCTGCTCAACGTGGCATCATGACGCGTGTTTTCTCCTACTCTGATAATCCGTTTCCTCGGAGAAAATGCGGGTTGTGACAATTGACGCGGGTACAGCTTCACCTTGCCCGTTCGCCACCAAGGCTTTTCCCCCAGTTGCAGCCCAATATCTCAACTTCATACCACATGGCACCACGGCCACAAGAGTTGAACCCAACTCTCACCATTTCCTGGACTTCCTCGAGTACTTCCTGCGGCACCAAGCCACAGGCATTCACCACAGATTTCATGCACACTAGCAATAAACACGGAGTCTTCTCTGATGTGCAAACAAGCATCACCAATCCAAACCAACAAGTCTAGATGGGCTTCACACAGCATGCCTAACCATACTCAGACTTCCGGTTCTAATGCAATACAACAAGGGACGAACCACTGACCCAACGGAATCACTTTGCCATCCACCTTTTTGGTGGAGGATTCCTATGCACATACAGGAAAGAAGGACTTCACTTGTCCAAGAAGGAAATCGTTACCCTTGGAAGACGCTTCAGAGCCATGGGGAGAAAAGTAAATGGATGATCGTTCTCGTAACAGCCTTGCCTTCGCAAATCCGAACTCTGCTCTCGATTTGAACCACCGTATCACCACCAGCAGTAGGCTTCCTCTTCTTCTTCCTCCTCTTGCTCTCCTCTCTCTCTCTTAACTTAAGAAAGAGTGACACAACTCAAATGAGCTTTTTCCTCCTTAAGGCCGGCCTTATCACCCCAGGGAAGAGCCTAGACCATTGGATCTTGGTCAAAGAAAATGAACGGAACAGATCAGCCCTTAAACTGATTTCCTAGACTGAGCACGGGTTGTGACACGCCCGTGTCACAGGCCGTGTTCCTGAACCGGCTATAGAACCGACTAAACCAGTCCAAAACACAGGCTTAGACACGCCCGTTTCAAACATCTGACATGCCCGTGTCAGAAAGCACACGGCCGTATGACTGGCCGTGTCACTCTTTCAACACAGGACCAGATCACCCGAGAAGAACACGGCTAAGGCACACACCCGTATCCTTAGCCGTGTGCCAAACACGCCCCTGTGACATGCCCGTCTCACAAGTCGTGCTCCACACTCAACTCCACACCACTCAACGCCACTCAACGCCACCTGGTTATTCACCCGAGCAGGACACGCCATGGGACACGCCCGTGTCCCAGGACGTGCCACCTCTCGACGACCGTCGATCGTGCTATATCGAGAAGTCGAGTCAATGCCTACAATAAAGGACACGCCCTGGGACACGCCCGTGTCCATGGCCGTGTGCACTGGACACGCCCTGGGACACGCTCGTGTCCCAGGCCGTGTCACCCAACCTGACCCATTTTCGAACTTATGGATTTTTGGGGTGTTACAATCCTCCCCCCTTAATATAAATTTCGTCCCGAAATTTGTACGCAGCAAGGTAACAAACATCACAATGCTATCACGCTAACAGATCTATTACAACAGAATGTACACTATCAACAGTTTATACAAAAAGCTCGGGAAACTCAGCTCGCATGGTCTGCTCTCGCTCCCATATTAGCTCCTCACGGCCACAATTGTCCCACTAGACTTTGACCATCCCAATCATCTTGTTCCACAACTGTTTTTAGGCTCGATCCTCGATTCGAATAGGCCTAACCTTCGTCGTTAGCGCACTGTTGACTTATACTTGATCTGCAATAACCACTTGAATTGGCTCTCTACCACTTTCCGCAACACCGAGGCATGAAACACATCATGTAAACTGCTCAGCTTTTGCGAAAGTGCTAACTTATAGGCAGCTTCACCAATACGTTCGACCACTTCAAACGATCCTAAGTAGCTCGGGCTGAACTTTTTCAGACGTCGTATCTTGGACACACCTTTGAATGGTTTGTGTTGGTACCCTTGTTTGATTTGAGTTTAGTCTTGTCTTTTTAGTTCCTTGACCCAAGAAATATCTATGGTCAATGGTTAGTGGTCTAGCTGTAGAGTCCCCTCTTTTCCAGATGAAGAATTTGGTTAAGTAGTTTTTCGTTCGACTATCGTCGAACGTCGCTCGACTATCGTCTATCGGCTGATCGACTATCGTCTATCAGTTGGTCGACGCTCTGTCTGCGTTGATAGCTCGACTATATGTTGATAGGTCAACTATCTGTTTGGTTTGGTAGTTCGACTATCTGTCCTGATAGTTCAACTATCTGATAGCTCGACTATCTGTTGATAGGTCGACTATCGGTTCCGCTTTGATAGTTCGACTATCTGTTGATAGGTCGACTATCTGTCGTCTTTGATAGTTCGACTATCTGTCCTGATAGTTCAACTATCTGATAGCTCGACTATCTGTTGATAGATCGACTATCTGCTTTGTTTTGATAGGTCGACTATCTGTTGATAGGTCGACTATCTGTTTTCTGTGATAGGTCGACTATCTGCTTGATAGGTTGACTATCTGTTTGTGTTTGATAGTTCGACTATCTGTCCGGATAGATCGACTATTTGATAGATCGACTATCTGTTCTGATAGGTCGACTATCTGCCTAGATAGTTCGACTATCTTCTTTGATTGTTCGACTATCTGGATCGTTCGACTATCTGCCCGATAGGTCGACGATCTTCGTGCATCGGTCGACGATCTCCGAAGGTCGTTCGACGTTTTCTGTTTGCCTTTTTATTTTGTATTTATTTATTCTATTTAATAAATTAATACATTATCTGGCATTTTATTTCAGTTGTTTTATGATAATATTTCCAGGCAATATATGCTCCATCCCTTTTGATTGAGTAAAATCTTTTCAGAAAAAGTTGTTTGTCTTATTAGTTGACAGTGTATTTTACTTTATCTTCTGTCAGTCCTTTATAGCCGTTAGACTGAAAAGTCTTCCTTTTGCTATAAAGAGTTTGTTTCTGATGTGATTTTATTTAGTACCTTTATTATCAGATTGCTTCCTGCAGCTTCCTTGAAAAAGGTTTATCCCTTTTATAGAATATTTTGCTGCAGAGTTTGTTTGTCTTTGTGATATTTGCAGCCCAGGTTTCAAGTTTCAGAAGAAGACAAACAGTTCAAATTGAAAAGAGCCGTTGCTTGTTGCTGCTATAAAAAGAATCCTTTGAAGAAGGATTTGAGCTAGCTAACCAGTTATTAAAAGAGTTATTCAAGCGTTCATCAAGACGAAGTTCACTGCTCTCAGCAATCTTCATTCAACTGAGAAGTGTTAAGCTCTTCTGCTCTTCTTCAACCTGAGTTCTCCTGCCTCCAGGAAGATCAGACTCAGAGTTCTTTTGAAGAAGAAGAAGAAGATAGCTGCTAGAAGATTTCTATTTTATTATTTTATATCTTTTTGTAGTTCTTCCTTCAGTTTTTACTGAAGTGTTTTCTGCACTGAAGCAAGACTTCACCTGGACATTCTTTGAGCAAGGGGGAGCCTTGATTCCTTTAAGCATTCTAGCTCAGTGCAAGTCTTTGTGCTTCTCTAATCTTTTGTAAAATAGAGAAGACATCTTAACCTCCTTTCCCCCTCCTGTACAGGGTTATTACTCCCTTCAAAAGTATCCCTTGGTGGCAGGGCACCTGATCAAAAACCTGTGTTCGGTTTTTAGACACCTGATCAAAAGTCTAAAGGGTTTCTAGATCTACCTGAAGCAGATCTTGTGGTGGCAGGGCACCTGATCAAAAACCTGTAGTGGATTCCTACCTTGTTGGTAGAAGAGTGGACGTACCCAAGTTGTTTGGGGAACCACTTAAATTCCTTGTGTCGTCTGGATTGCCTTGTTTAATTACTTGCATTGTGGCTGTGATTAGATAGAACTAGGTTTGCTAGTTGCTGATTAGGATTTCCAAGCCTTAACTGTAATTACAGTTAGCTTGAGTTTGTGCACAACACTTGTGTTAGGCTTTAGGGTTATCTCCTTATCTATAATCTTTTCATTCCGCATTTCACTCCAAGGGAGTTGGGTAGACCATTAAGTTTTGTCTAAGTGCAAAATTTGATAACTCTATTCACCCCCCCTCTAGAGTAGTATCTATCCCTTCACTTTCAATTGGTATCAGAGCCAGGTTGACTGACTAAATAGGCTAACACCTAAGTCACAAGATCCTGATAGATACCGAAGTTTATAGATATTCACTATCACTATCATGGCCCAGTCCAAGGATTATTCTAGCACCCGACCTCCAGCATGCAACTTAGCTAAGTTTGGCATCTGGAAGGCAAGGATCAAATTATATATGAATTCTATTGATGAAAGTATCTTTGCTTCTATTTTGTCAGGACCCCCAAGAGCACCTACTGCTGCTACTGCCTCATCATCTGATATGAGTGCAGTGCCCCCTCCAGATTACAATGATGAGTACAAGAAGGCAAAGATAGCAGATGCCAAGGCAATGAATATACTGGCTCAGACAATGTCTGATGAGGTATTCCAGAAGGTTGCTGACTGCTCCTCAGCAAAAGCTATGTGGGATACACTGAACCAGATTGTAGCTGGTTCAGCTGATGAAAGGGAGGACAGAAGGTCCAACCTTATCTCACAATATGAGAACTTCAAGAAAACTGATGCTGAATCAGTTGAAGCCATGTATACAAGGCTCAGCTCAATCATAAATGAGCTGAGGACCCTTGACAAGGACATATCATTGACAGAGGTCAATGATAAGATTCTTATGTGCTTCCCTAGCACATGGGATCTAAGGATCTTGCCCATCAAGGAAGCCAAAAGTACAACAGAGATCTCAACAGAAGCTCTTCTCGGCAAGCTCAAATCCTTTGAGCAAGTGCTGAAGACAAGGGAAGCAAAAGCTGAAGCAAAGACCCCTACTCTAACAAGAAAAGAGCAATCTCTAGCTCTTAAGGCTGCTGATGCTTCTGAAGGCAGCCAATCCAATGAAGAGCTAATGGCATTATTTGCCAAGAGGTTTCTCAAGATGGGGAGAAAGGAATTTAGAAAGAAGTCTTCACGCTATGAAGACAAACCAAGGTATGATCGTTCTCCTGCTAAAGAAATTATCTGCTATGGTTGCAGGAAGCCTGAACATATCTTACCAGATTGTCCAGAGGAGAAGAACAAAGATAAGAGGAAAGAAAAGGAACAACACAGGAAGCACTCCAAGCCATCCTCCTACAAGAACAAGAAGAAGGAGAGAGGTTTCATTGCTGAAACCTGGAGTGATTCTGATGAAGAATCTTCCTCCTCTAGCTCCAGTGAGGATGAGGAAGAGAAGAAGGCAAAGGAAGTTTGCCTGATGGCAATAGATGCCTGCAGCAATCACTCAGCTGCAGAGAGTTCAGATTCAGAAGAAGAAATGCCCACAAAAGATGAGGTACTATCTTCTTATGACTTCACTTCTGAAGAATTCAAATTAGATTTTAAATCTTTATGCTTAGATTTAATTAGTTCTGAAAAGGAAATTAAAGAACTTAGACATAGGCTAGCTGAATCAGAAATCATATCTATTGAAAATATTAAGTTAAAGGAAGATCTCACTAATTATAGTGAAGAAATTAAGTTTCTTAAAATTGAATTAGCTAAATCTAAGAGGTTAGAAGAATCTCTAAATGGTAGAAGCCTTAAGTTATTAGAAATAACCAGCATGACTAACACTAGGTCAGGCAAAAACAAACTAGGCTTAGGAGCTTCTCCCAGTGAACCCCCAGTTATTCTTAAAAATAATCTTTCAACTCCAGTGAACTTCATTTCAGCTAGTGGAATGAAGAACACTGAGCAAGAAAACCAAGTTAATAAAACTTTAAATAAAGCTAAGAGAGAAAAGAGGAAGAAATTTTTTAAAGAAATACAAAGAGCGTCGAACGCTGCTCGACGATCGGAAGCTCAATGGTCGAACGAAGCTCGACGATCTGAGCGCCCATCGTCGAACATCGATGGACGTTTTCAATATGATTTTCAAAATCATCATCAAACCCGTAGAAACCTAAATGAAAATAGAAACCCTAGGTTTGTTGACCCATCATCTGCATGGAGAATCCCACCTAGGAGATCTCACCCATTACGCTATCACCCTCAGCCTGCATTTTCATTTATTTCTAGCTTTTCTTATGTGAAAAACAAGGGACCCAAGGTTACATGGGTCCACAATGTCTAAATGAATGTCTTGCAGGTGAAGGCCTATCCTATCACTCAAAATAAGTGGTATTTGGATAGTGGATGCTCCAAGCACATGACAGGAAATAAAAATCATCTGTCAAAATTCAAAGCTAAGCTCGGCCCAAAGGTTATCTTTGGAGATTCAAGCTGTGGTCAGACAGAAGGCTTTGGCAGGATCACAATTGGAGATGTTACTTTCAAGAGAGTTGCATATGTGACAGGACTGAAACACAATTTGATCTCAGTCAGCCAGCTATGTGATGCTGGCTACCAGGTTTCATTTTCTAATTCTTCTTGTAATATTACTTTAAATAATAATGTTGTTTTAGTAGGCATTAGATTAGGTAATATTTATTTAGTAGATTTCAATTCAACTCATTCTGAAATCTGTTTATTTAATGAAGTAATAATTAATAATAATTCTTTGTGTCATAAGAGGCTTAGTCATGTTAACCTTAAAAATATTTCTAGGTTATCTAAACACAACCTTGTTAGAGGTTTACCTTCTTGCCCCTACAAGAAGGAGAGCCTATGCAAGGCTTGTCAGCTAGGCAAGCAAACCAAGAATTCTTTTAAATCTGTAAATAAAAGTGATTCTCCTAGAATCCTGTATTTATTACATCTGGACCTTTTTTGCCCAATAAATGTACAGAGTTTAGGAGGGAAGTATTACACCTTAGTAATTGTAGATGACTTCTCTAGGTTCAGTTGGGTTTTCTTTTTGAGAACTAAGGCTGATAACTTCAAAGCCCTTACAGACTTTCTATTATGTGTGTAGACTGAGTACTCTACTCATGTGGCCTTGATCAGAAGTGATCATGGTACTGAGTTTGACTCTCTTCTCATGCAAGAATTCTGTGAGAGAGAAGGTATCAAACATAGCTTCTCAGCTCCTAGAACTCCCCAACAAAATGGGGTAGTTGAAAGGAAAAATCGAACACTCATTGAAGCTGCTAGCATATTGTTGGCAGATGCTAATATGCCTCTTTCCTATTGGGCAGAAGCTGTTAGTACAGCCAATTATGTCTTGAATAGAAGTCTGATACACAAGCTTAAGTGTAAAACTCCTTATGAGTTGCTTAAAGGAAAGAAACCTAAAATTAATTATTTTAGAATATTTGGTTGTGTAGTGTACATTCATAATAACAATAAAGAATACCTTAGAAAGTTTGAAGCAAAAGCTTCAATGGGAATTATGCTTGGATATTCCCAAGTAAGCAAAGCTTATAGGGTTTATAACAAATCAACCTGTAAAATTGAAGAATCTGTGCATGTATCTTTTGATGAGTCTCAGATGTTTTACAAGGAGAAGGAAAATTCTCCTTCCTCTAGTTCATTGTAGGTACCTGATGCTACTCAAGAGATTCTTCAACTATCAACTCTTCAGATCACTGAATCAGACAGTGATGAAGACATTGCAGAAGCTGTTGTTGTTCCACCAACAGTAGATTAAATTCCTCCTGAGGAATTAATCCCAACTGTTGCTGAAGATCACATCCCACCTGCTGATATTGTCACACTTAGAGATCACCCCACATCTCAAGTGATTGGAGACATATCAGCTGGTGTGCAAACAAGACACCAATTAAGACAGGATGTGATGCACGCTTGTTTCCTCTCACAGGTTGAGCCCCTCACCTTTAAAGATGCTGTGCTAGATCCCCACTGGATCATTGCTATGGAAGAGGAACTCAATCAGTTTGAGAGATGTAAAGTTTGGACTTTGGTTCCAAGACCTAAAGGCCAACTGATCATAGGCACCAAGTGGGTGTATAGAAACAAGTTGGATGCAAATGGAATTATTGTAAGGAACAAAGCTAGGCTTGTAGCTCAGGGCTACAGACAGGAGGAAGGCATAGATTATGACCAAACCTTTGCTCCTATTGCAAGGCTAGAAGCAATAAGGATCTTCTTGGCCTATGCAGCCTATATGAAGTTTAAGGTCTTTCAGATGGATGTCAAAAGTGCATTCCTAAATGGTGAGCTTAAGGAAGAGGTGTTTGTTGAACAACCACCAGGGTTTGTTTCTTCAACTCAACCCTCACATGTGTTCAAGTTGTAGAAAGCTCTTTATGGACTAAAACAAGCACCCAGAGCCTGGTATGAGACTCTAGCTAGTTTCCTGTTAGAGCACAACTTTACTAGGGGAGTAGTTGATAGAACCCTTTTCGTCAAGCACCACAAGGATACAATCCTGTTAGTTCAAGTGTATGTGGATGATATTATATTTGGTTCCACTGATCCCAAACTTTGCAAAAGGTTCTCTGACCTGATGCACTCTAAGTTTGAGATGAGTAGTATGGGTGTGCTGTCTTACTTTCTTGGTCTCCAAGTTAAGCAAGATGCTGATGGTATCTTCATCTCCCAATCCAAATATGCCAAGGAATTGGTAAAGAAATTTGGGATGGCTGATGCTTCAGCAATGCCTACACCTATGGCTACTTGTGTAGTTATTGATTCTGATGATCACGGCAAGCCAGTTGATCAAAAGAATTATAGGGCCATTGTTGGTTCCCTATTATATTTAACTGCAAGTAGGCCTCATATAATGTTTGCTACATGCCTCTGTACTAGATTCCAGGTCAACCCCAAGGAATCTCATCTGTTTCTTCTCAAGAGAATCCTGAGATACCTGAAGGGATGTCCAAATCTAGGACTTTGGTACCCAGCTGAGTCAAAATTTGAATTGATTGGATATTCTGATTCTGATTATGCTGGTTGCAGAGTTGACAGGAAGAGCACCTCAGGGACTTGTCAGTTCCTGGGAGAGAGATTGGTCTCTTGGTTCTGTAAGAAGCAGGCTTCTGTCTCAACTTCAACTGCAGAGGCTGAATATATAGCAGCTGCCAGTTGTTGTTCACAGATCCTGTGGATTCAAAACCATCTTGTGGATTATGGTTACTCACACAAGAATACCAAAATCATGTGTGATAGTACCAGTGCTATCTCAATTGCACAAAATCCAGTGCACTACTCTAGAACGAAGCACATTGAGATTCATCACCATTTCCTGAGAGATTGTGTGGAAAAGAACAAGATTTGTCTTGAGTTCATATCCACGGAGTTTCAGAGATGTGATATTTTCACTAAGCCCTTAGATGAACAGAAGCATCTGTTCTTTTTGGTTCAACTAGGCATGATCAATGGAAGAGACTAAGTGTGACTATATCTGCCAATGTTGAAACTTGTTTGAAGATAGTCGAACGACGTTCGAAGATAGTCGATCGGGTCAAGCCCATCGTCGACCTATGGTTGATGAAAGCTTGCCTGTTTGAAGATCGTCGACCGGCGTTCGACCATAGTCGAACAAGTCGAGCTCATCGTCGATCTCTGGATGACGACAGCTTGTTGTTTGAGAAGCCAGAAATAGTCGAACGATTACTCGACTACTCTGCTTCTGGACCGATCGTCGAACGACCGTTCGACCATCGTTTCCAGTATCTTTTAAATAGATCGACTATCTCCGGTCTAATATAAATCCGATAGTCGACCTAGGTTAAAAGATCTTTGCTTATATCGTCGACGGAGAGCGTCCTTTCGCATTCCGTCTTCCCGTTTGCTCCTCCTCTTGCGATTTTCTCTCTGCCGATTTGTCTTCTCCGTCTCTCTCGCGCCCTCTCCAGCTCCTTCAATGGCGATTTCTCCAGCATTGCTCGCAGTTGTGAAGTTCGACGCAGGATTCAGTGTCGATTTCGATGCCTTCAGGTGTTGTGAATCAGGGATTGTGGAAATCCTCCAGTTATTGTTGCGCGCTAGGGTTCGAAGAAAATAAACGCAACCGAACTAGCAACCCGATGAGGCAAGTATACCTATCGAATTGTAGCAAGGGGACACAAGTGTCGTATTGAAATCCGGGAACTGTTGGCTAAGCTTACTCACACGAACGCTATTATCTTATCGACGGAAAAACTAGGGTTTTAGAAAATCTAAGCGCAATGGAGAAATTAAAGCAAACTAGAAAGAGAACTACCGCAATTAAGTTAAGCTATTAAGAAAAGAACTATGCTAGAAAGGAAACTACTGCAGTTAATTAAAGAGCACAAGATAGGAGATTACTACTAAAGGAAGAAAATATGAAATGGAAATGCACCCGATCGAGATTCACCTCGGCTAAAGACGATTAAGAAAATGCGATAAAAATCTAAACTTAATAGGATAAGGGTCCTTGACCGTGGAGGTTCCTAAAGCTTGAACACGCTTCTCTCGAAGTCGTGCCCAACTGAGTTTAGGAAGGTCCGACCGACTCTCGTCTAAATCGGAGGCCTAAAACTCGCTTTACGCGGTGAACCCCACTATTGGATTTTACTCCAATCCGGGAGATTTGGACGTCTGCCTCTCTCGAGGGGTGCGTACAACTCCCTTTACTCTTGAATGCTCACTTCATTCTTTCGGCCTCTCGGCTAGCCCAGAATGAAAGCAAAGGCGGAGAGTATATATCGAAAATATACCCCCAACCCGTGATTAATCAAGAGTAATTCAAGGCCCTAACCTAAAAAGAAAAGATTGATTAAAACATCATAACATAATCGCTCTAACCTCGGATCATCAAGATCGAGTACAAGGAGGATTAGTTAATCATAATGGAGTGGAGGGGGGGAGATGAGTAGAAAAACATAAGAAGAACACAAGCTAAGGGAAGAACAATTTTATTAATGAAAAAGGGCAAGTTACACTAATGAAAATAAAATTACAAGTGCATGAAAATTAAACCCTATTCTAGCCCTACATTAAGCACTAAGCAAGAAGAAAATTACATTAAAAGCTAGCACAAACTAAGATTAAACTAGGGTTAACCAAAAAGTACAAAGAGAGGGGGAGAGAGAGAGAGAGAAAGCATGAAAAAGGATCAAGAAACAAAGGGGCAGCACCTCCCCCACTCAACCAAAGCTTGCTGAAATGGGGAGGAGGGGGGCTCAATTTATAGATTTTTTCTCGGGTTGGTCACGCCCTCTGACACGCCCTAGGGGGGCGTGTCAGGGGGCGTGACAGGTACGGATTTGACCTCGGGCTCTGGATTCTGGCGGGAGGGATGATTGCTTCGGTACGTCGGTGGTCACGCCCTAGGTCACGCCCGTGACAGGGGGGCGTGACAGGCATGTCATGTCCAAATCATTGGTCGGAAATCCGTCAGTCGCCGAAAAAGGAAGGTGTCACGCCCATGTCACGGGCGTGACATGGGGCGTGACAGTACTATTTGCGTGCTGAGGCGGAAGGGCATTTAATGCGGCGGCAGCTTTGCGGCAGAGGGCGACACGCCCCTGGTCACGCCTAGTGACACGCCCAGGGAGGGCGTGACAGGGGGGCGTGACAGCGGTTTTGACCGTTTTCTGTCCCTTCCAGCAGGTGTCCTCGGGATCGGGTGACACGCCCTAGGTCACGCCCAGGGAGGGCGTGACAGGGGGGCGTGACAGGCCATTTTGGCAATTTTTCTGGAAACCTGCAAAAAGACAGGAAAAAGTTAGTGGCAATAAAATTTACATAAAAAGGATAAAAATAAACTAATAATAGACATAATTTGTACAATATAAAATATAAAATACGATAATAGTTTAGGCTACAAAACGTATTATCAAATTCCCCCAAGCTTAAGCTTTGCTTGTCCCCAAGCAAAAATATAAAAACTAGATATTTATAAAAATGACTAATCAAAAAGTTCTAATTATGCCTACACAAGTACTATGCGAAATTCTTAGTAGGGAAAAGGTGAAATGTAAGTCTAAAACAATTATTTAGGTATGGTAAAACTTTTAAAAACTTTACTTAATAAAAACAAATCATCCAAAATTTTAGCGAGATTTTTTAAATGGACTTAAGTAAAGCAACGAAAATGAAAAACACGCATTGAGTTGTTACTAGATCCAAGCAACACATTATAATTATATCAATTTAATTATCAAAAATCTAGGTTTAAATCTAAAACTAAAACTGATTTACTGTTTTTCTTTTCTTAGTTGTTAAATAAAAAATCAAAAAGCGTGAATCAAAAAGGACTTAAATAGGACAGAAACGTTTGGTTTAGGAAAATAATTAGGAGTGGAATTCAAAGATAAACGTGAAGGTTTTAAAATCACACTAAACCAAAGCAAAGAGTTTCAAAAATTTTCATAAAAATAAATACACATTTTTTCTTTCTTTTTCAATTTTTTTTTCCATTTTTTTTTTCTTTTTTTCAAAACAAAGGCCATAAATATTTTTATTTTCCTTTTTGAGTTGGCCAAACAAAAATAAACATCACTTTTGAACATACTTCCCTCTTTTTTTAAAAAAAAAAATCTTTCTCCCGCAAAAATCACAAAATACCCTATCAGAAATTGTCATAATAATTTATGAAACTCAAAAAGGCTAGTGTGATTCGATAGGTTGGAAATTTTGGCTTTGGTGAAACTGAAAGGAAGGGAGGAGCTATCAAATGAAATCGGAAAAAGGCTCAAAAACGGCTAACTAGTGGTAAAAGTTTTTAGGTTGGCAAGAAAGCTCAAACGAAAACAAAAATGGCCTAAATCATTTTCACGCTTTTGAATTTATTTAAAACAAAGGTTTGAAAAATTTTCAAAAAGCGAGTCCTAGATAATAAAAGAAGATTGATGAAATTAACTTGAAAATAGAAATAATAGGTGACTTGGATCGTTCACATCTACTACGTTATTCAAAAGTTGACTTTACAAAAATTATTCAAAAACGAAAAAGAAAATAGTGGATGATGAATTTTTAAGAAAGTAAAGGAAATAAACAACAAAAAACCATAATAGAAATGCGAGTTTTAGAAAAATATTTCACCTTAACATGCTACCGTGAATTAGAAACACAGCATGGCCAACATTTTACTTGTGAAACATAATTAAAAAGGACGATTAGAAATATTATAATTAACTAAGTTGTTTATAGGAGATTTTGAGTAAAACAAAACTAAAAACTAGGGGTACTATTGAAATACCAAAATGTCTAAACTATTCAAAAACACATATAAATTTTTTTTAATTTAATTTTGTGGAATATTCTCTTTTTTTGGATTTTGGAATTTTAAGATATTCATTTTTTTTTTGGAAATATTTACAATATATACAAAAAGAAGATTATTTACACTACGCAAAAATGAAGGAGGAAATCCTCCCCCAAGCTTAAAACAGACATTGTCCTCAATGGCTAAAGAAGGGGATTGGAGAAGGAGAGAAAAATAAAGTACAGAATTGAAAGACAGAATTGAAATACAGGTACTTCCCCGGATTTATTTGCTGCGAAAACTGAGTGATGCCGCTCCCCGAATGTCTTCTTTGGACTTTGTGATGGATTCAGCAATGTTGGAGCAGGCGATCGCAGAAGCTTCAGCTTGTCGGAGCCGTCCGAGGCAAAAATTGTAAAATAAAGAAAACAGAAAAAGATAACTTGGGTTGCCTCCCAAGAGCGCCCTTTGGTTAAAGCGTCGTTGAGCTCGACGCATCAAAAATAATATTGTCCAAAAATATTGTTGTCCCGAAATAAAATTGTTTTTAGCAAAAAATAAAAAGTTCAAGATTAAAGTTCGTGAAGCAGAAACTTAATAGTGTTTGGACTGACATCATCATCACCAGAGAAATACAGTTTAAGACGCTGACCATTCACTTTGAAATTACCCTTATCAGGGTGAGAAATTAAAACAGTTCCATAAGGAAATACTTCTAAAACAGAAAACGGGCCAGACCAGCGAGATTTTAATTTGCCCGGAAATAAACGTAAACGAGAATTATATAAAAGGACTTGGTCGCCCGGCTTAAAGTTTTTAGGGTGCCTTAAGTGTTTATCGTGTAAACGCTTCGTCCGCTCTTTATAAAGTTTATTATTTTCATAAGCATAAGAGCGCCACTCGTCGAGTTCATTTAGTTGAAATTTTCGAAGGTCACCGACTGAGTGGGGATCGAAGTTTAAAAATTTTAAGGCCCAAAAGGCGCGGTGTTCTAACTCTACGGGCAGATGGCACGATTTTCCATAGACCAGCCGATACGGCGTACATCCGAGGGCGGTTTTGTACGCTGTTCGGTAGGCCCATAGAGCATCGTCAAGTTTGGTTGACCAGTCTTTTCTAGAAGTTGAAACAGTCTTTTCTAATATTCTTTATTATTTCTCTATTAACTACTTCGACTTGACCGTTAGTTTGGGGGTGGTAGGCAGTGGATAGTTTATGCGTAACGCCGTATTTAGTAAGGATTTTTGAAAATTGCGCGTTACAGAAATGGGAACCCCTATCGCTAACGATTGCGCGTGGCGTACCGAATCTAGAAAATAATTTTTTTAAAAACATGACTACAACTCGGGAGTCGTTCGTAGGAAGAGCTTGGGCCTCAGCCCATCGTGAAACATAATCAACAGCAACTAAAATATATTTGTTTCCGAAGCTAGAAGGAAGGGGGCCAACAAAATCAATTCCCCAGAGGTCGAAAATTTCGCACTCTAAGAAATAATTTTGCGGCATTTCATTTTTATTAGAAATATTGCCCGACCGTTGGCAACTATCACACCTGCTCACAAAGGCTTGCGCGTCTTTAAACAGGCTAGGCCAGTAAAAACCCGCGCAAAGCACCTTATGAGCGGTGCGAGCAGCTTGATAGTGCCCACCTGTCGGACCTTCATGCAAATGTTTTAGAATATCAATTCCTTCATCAAAAGAAACACATCTCCTTATCACTTGATCCGCACAAATTTTGAAAAGATGCGGGTCTTCCCAAAAGTAGTTCTTCAGCTCAGAAAAGAATTTCTTCTTCTGCTGAGAGGAGAACTCTTTTGGGAGCACCCGGGCCACTAGATAGTTGGCGATGTGCGCGAACCAAGGAGAAGTAGATGTATTAACTAAAAGCAGCTTCTCATCAGGAAAATAATCATTAAAAGACTTTTCATTTAATTTTTCTATAAAGGGGTTATCTAATCTTGATAAATGGTCGGCGGCCAAGTTCTCGGCTCCTCGCTTATCACGGATCTCTAAGTCAAACTCCTGGAGGAGTAAGACCCAGCGAATCAAGCGAGGCTTGGCATCCGTTTTGGCAAGAAGGTACTTGAGGGCCGAGTGGTCCGTAAAAACAATGATTTTTGAAAGTGTAATGTAAGGGCGAAATTTATCAAACGCAAATACTACAGCCAAGAGCTCTTTTTCGGTTGTGGTGTAATTTTCTTGTGCAGATGTGAGGGTTTTACTAGCGTAATAGATGGGGTGGAAGTTCTTAGATATGCGTTGACCTAATACGGCTCCCACCGCAAAACTACTCGCATCGCACATAATCTCGAAAGGAAGGTCCCACACCGGAGCTATCATAATTGGCGCGTTAATTAACTTTTCTTTAATTAATTCAAAGGCAGAAATACAAGAGTCATCAAAAATGAATGGAGCGTCTTTTTCTAAGAGATGGGTGAGGGGCTTAGTGATCTTGGAGAAGTCCTTTATAAAACGACGATAAAAACCAGCGTGGCCTAGGAAACTTCTTATAGCTTTTATGTTTGTAGGTGGCGGCAACTTCTCAATAACTTCTATCTTGGCAACGTCTACCTCAATACCTTTAGCAGAAATTTTATGACCCAAAACTAACCCTTCCCTCACCATAAAATGGCATTTTTCCCAATTTAGGGCAAGGTTAGTTTCTTCGCATCGTTCTAAGACTTTTTCGAGGTTTTCTAAACATCTATCGAAGGTATCGCCGAACACGGAGAAATCGTCCATGAATACCTCCATAATGCTTTCTACGTACTTGTCAAATATTGCGAGCATACATCGTTGGAATGTAGCCGGCGCATTGCATAATCCAAACGGCATTCTTCGGTACGCGAAGGTGCCGAAGGGACAAGTAAACGTAGTTTTCTCTTGGTCCTCGGGAGAGATGGGTATTTGAAAGTACCCCGAGAGGCCATCGAGAAAACAATAAAAGCTATGGCCGGAGAGACGTTCTAAAATCTGGTCGATAAACGGTAGAGGAAAGTGGTCCTTACGGGTGGCGTCATTTAACTTACGGTAATCTATGCACATACGCCAACCCGTCACCGTCCGTGTCGGGATTAATTCATTATTCTCATTACTAATTACGGTTATCCCTCCCTTTTTTGGAACTACCTGAACGGGGCTAACCCACTTACTGTCCGATATAGGGTAGATAATTCCTGCGTCTAATAGTTTCATAACCTCGCCCTTAACTACTTCTTTCATATTCGGGTTTATACGGCGCTGAGGTTGAATAGAGTTACGCGAATTATCTTCCATTAAAATTTTATGTGTACAGAAAGATGGGCTTATGCCCTTGATATCAGAAATTTGCCAAGCAATAGCCCGGCGATGCTTACGTAGAACTAGAAGAAGTTTATCGTTCTGCGTATCCGTGAGGTAGGCCGAAACGATAACTGGTAACTTGGAGTCTTTTTCTAAGAAAGCATACTTAAGGTGTTCGGGAAGTTCTTTAAGTTCTAGGGTAGGGGGTTCTTCATAAGAGGATTTTGAGATTCTTTCTTTTTCAAAAATAATATCTTCATAAACTTTTTTATAAGGAACGTAATAAGGGGTGGGGCTAGCAGCCAAGACGGCTTCTTGTACAGATTCAGTGGTAAGGAAAGAGGAAGAACAAAAATCAGAAAACTCTTTTTCAAACTCAGAAAGACAATAAGAAGATTCATCACTTCCTTGCAGTGATTCTGTTGTAAGAGAAGAGGAGCAAAAAGTAGAAAATTCTTTTTCAAAGTCGGAGAGGCAGTAGGAAGAATCATCACTCACGGCGTCTACGAAAAAACATGAGTCATCGTTCGCTAAGGTGTTCTTCATCGAAGGGGTGATAGGAAATGTGACTTCGTCGTCGCCTACTCGAAGAAAGAGCTTACCATTGCTTACGTCAATGATGGCTCGGGAGGTGGCGAAGGAAGGGTCGGCCAAGGATCAGGGGAACCTCGACGTCTTCTTCGATGTCCAAAATGACAAAGTCCACCGGGAAGATGAACTTGTCGACTTTCACCAGAACGTCCTCCACTATTCCTAACGGGTACTTGACGGATCTATCGGCTAGCTGGATACTCATACGCGTGGGGTTAAGGCTACCAATCCCTAACTTTTTGAACAACGAAAAGGGCATCAGGTTTATACTTGCGCCTAAGTCGGCTAACGCGTGTTTAACAAAGAGATCACCGAAGACACACGGGATAGAGAAACTACCCGGGTCACTGATTTTCTTCGGCAAACCGTTTGTTAAAACGGCAGAGCACTCGGCGTTTAGCGTGACGTGCGAAAGATTCTCTAACTTCTTCTTGTTTGTGAGGAGGTCTTTAAGATATTTGGCGTATTTCGGCATTTGCGAAATAGCCTCGTGGAAGGGAAGATTAATGTGGATTTGTTTGAAGATTTCTAAGAAGCGGGAGTACTGATCATCTTGACGTTGTCTATTAAGTTCAGAGGGGTATGGAGGAGTTGAATTATTTTTGAAGATGGGTGGTGGAGTGAGATTATTTTCTAATGTGGGGGTGATTACTTCTTCAGCAGAGGGTGGAAGCGGAGCGGAGCTTTGATTTTTAAAAGCGGAAGCGGAGCTTTGATTTTTAAAAGCGGAAGCGGAGCTTTGATTTTTAAAAGCAGAAGCGGAGCTTGCCTCGGGCTCTTCACTTACCATACCGGAGACTTGCTTCCCACTCCGAAGAGTTATAGCTTTCGCTTGCTCTCTCGGGTTGGGTTCGGTATTGGAAGGAAGAGACCCTGCGGGTCGCTCAGAAATTATTTTCGCGAGCTGTCCTACCTGATTTTCTAAACTTTTTACGCTTCCGGTTAAAGTTCTTATGGTAGCGTCATTTGTGGTGATATATTTAGAAAGTAATTCCTCCAAGCTCGGAGGTTTTGGGTAATTTTGAAGAAGTGGTGGTGGTGGTGGTGGTTGTGCAGAAAAATCATTTTGCGGAGGTGGGCGCATCGCATTCGATGGATTACTCCATGAAAAGTTCGGGTGATTTCTTAAAGCGGGGTTATAACTATTCGGAAAATTAAAACCAGGCGGATGAAAATTCGCAGCAGAAAAATTATTAAAAGCAGTTCTAGGCAAATTATTAACATAATCTAAATGTTCTGGAGTAGGGGTTGCAGATTCCCATACCTGAGGGGCGGAGGCAGCAGTCATCTCCGTGATTTTTTTGCTTAGGATTTCTACTTGCAGAGCGAGCTGGGAGACGTTGTCCACTTCATAGATACCTGCAGGCTTGTTCGGGCGGGACCTAGGCACATTCCACTGATAAGTGTTCATGGCCATGTCCTCAAAAAGCTCAAGAGCGGCTTCCGGGGTCTTATGATTTAAAGTACCGCCAGAAGCTGCGTCTATCATTTGCTTCGTGCTTTGATTTAGCCCGTTATAAAACGTCTGCACTTGTAACCATACAGGCAGCGCGTGATGTGGGCATCGTCTTAATAATTCTTTAAATCTCTCCCAGGTTTCGTAAAGGGTTTCAGAGTCTATTTGTCCGAAGGCAGAGATGTCGTTCCTAAGTTTTGCAGTTTTAGCTGGCGGAAAATACTTCGCCAAAAATTTTTCAGTTAATTCATTCCAAGTGGTTATGCTATTTTTCGGAAGTGTGTTAAGCCACTGCTTAGCTTTAGTTCTTAGAGAGAAGGGGAAGAGTCTTAGCCTGATCGCATCATTTGTGACACCATTTATCTTGAAGGTGTCACAAATTTCAAGAAAGCTAGCTATATGTGCGTTCGGATCTTCATCTTGAAGTCCGTCAAATTGCACATATTGCTGCACCATTTGAATTATGCTAGGCTTTAGTTCAAAGTTATTATTTGCTATAGTAGGACGGACTATACTCGATTCTGTTCCCTCGAGGTTCGGTCGTGCATAATAGGACATAGTCCTTTGCACGGCCTCATCTACGTTGGGTTCTTCCATTCTTAAAGTATTAAATGACTCGGAGTCCTCAACCGGCACTTGGATGGTAGGACCTTGAAATCGCGATCTTCTCCGAAGAGTACGCTCAATTTCGTGGTCCAAGTCCAAAATAACCGACGGACTCCCGCGGGTCATGCACTAAAAGAACAGAAAAGAAGAGGAGAAAGAGAAAAAGGATAAACTAGAAAGAAAAACTAGATTTAGAAAATTAAAAAAAAAAAAATTTTTCTTTTTGAAATAGATTTTTTTTTATAGATTAACTCCCGAACTTCCCAAGGACTACCCCGTGAAGGGTTCGCAAGGTACTAGACAAGACAGTGGCGCTTAAAGCCCTTTGCCCTTTTCGAGAGAATTAGGTGGCGTAGAAAAATTGTGAGGTTGGTTTCTATTAAGAGCGGTGATAATTTTTTTGATTTTTTTAAAACTTTAAAGAAAGGGGATGAGAAAGAGAAGAGATAAAATTAATAGGTTCGTGTTTTCAAAATATCAACGGAAGTTGGCTCCCCGGCAACGGCGCCAAAAACTTGTTGCGCGCTAGGGTTCGAAGAAAATAAACGCAACCGAACTAGCAACCCGATGAGGCAAGTATACCTATCGAATTGTAGCAAGGGGACACAAGTGTCGTATTGAAATCCGGGAACTGTTGGCTAAGCTTACTCACACGAACGCTATTATCTTATCGACGGAAAAACTAGGGTTTTAGAAAATCTAAGCGCAATGGAGAAATTAAAGCAAACTAGAAAGAGAACTACCGCAATTAAGTTACGCTATTAAGAAAAGAACTATGCTAGAAAGGAAACTACTGCAGTTAATTAAAGAGCACAAGATAGGAGATTACTACTAAAGGAAGAAAATATGAAATGGAAATGCACCCGATCGAGATTCACCTCGGCTAAAGACGATTAAGAAAATGCGATAAAAATCTAAACTTAATAGGATAAGGGTCCTTGACCGTGGAGGTTCCTAAAGCTTGAACACGCTTCTCTCGAAGTCGTGCCCAACTGAGTTTAGGAAGGTCCGACCGACTCTCGTCTAAATCGGAGGCCTAAAACTCGCTTTACGCGGTGAAACCCACTATTGGATTTTACTCCAATCCGGGAGATTTGGACGTCTGCCTCTCTCGAGGGGTGCGTACAACTCCCTTTACTCTTGAATGCTCACTTCATTCTTTCGGCCTCTCGGCTAGCCCAGAATGAAAGCAAAGGCGGAGAGTATATATCGAAAATATACCCCCAACCCGTGATTAATCAAGAGTAATTCAAGGCCCTAACCTAAAAAGAAAAGATTGATTAAAACATCATAACATAATCGCTCTAACCTCGGATCATCAAGATCGAGTACAAGGAGGATTAGTTAATCATAATGGAGTGGAGGGGGGGAGATGAGTAGAAAAACATAAGAAGAACACAAGCTAAGGGAAGAACAATTTTATTAATGAAAAAGGGCAAGTTACACTAATGAAAATAAAATTACAAGTGCATGAAAATTAAACCCTATTCTAGCCCTACATTAAGCACTAAGCAAGAAGAAAATTACATTAAAAGCTAGCACAAACTAAGATTAAACTAGGGTTAACCAAAAAGTACAAAGAGAGGGGGAGAGAGAGAGAGAGAAAGCATGAAAAAGGATCAAGAAACAAAGGGGCAGCACCTCCCCCACTCAACCAAAGCTTGCTGAAATGGGGAGGAGGGGGGCTCAATTTATAGATTTTTTCTCGGGTTGGTCACGCCCTCTGACACGCCCTAGGGGGGGCGTGTCAGGGGGCGTGACAGGTACGGATTTGACCTCGGGCTCTGGATTCTGGCGGGAGGGATGATTGCTTCGGTACGTCGGTGGTCACGCCCTAGGTCACGCCCGTGACAGGGGGGCGTGACAGGCATGTCATGTCCAAATCATTGGTCGGAAATCCGTCAGTCGCCGAAAAAGGAAGGTGTCACGCCCATGTCACGGGCGTGACATGGGGCGTGACAGTACTATTTGCGTGCTGAGGCGGAAGGGCATTTAATGCGGCGGCAGCTTTGCGGCAGAGGGCGACACGCCCCTGGTCACGCCTAGTGACACGCCCAGGGAGGGCGTGACAGGGGGGCGTGACAGCGGTTTTGACCGTTTTCTGTCCCTTCCAGCAGGTGTCCTCGGGATCGGGTGACACGCCCTAGGTCACGCCCAGGGAGGGCGTGACAGGGGGGCGTGACAGGCCATTTTGGCAATTTTTCTGGAAACCTGCAAAAAGACAGGAAAAAGTTAGTGGCAATAAAATTTACATAAAAAGGATAAAAATAAACTAATAATAGACATAATTTGTACAATATAAAATATAAAATACGATAATAGTTTAGGCTACAAAACGTATTATCAGTTATGCAGAGATCAAGGGTTAGAAAGACTAATGTCTACAAGGATTAAGTTAAATATTCCCGAGATTAAGGAATGGTCATTTACTTCGTCCTCCACCGACGAATCGATGACCGGCTCTATTGGCGGAGAAGAAGTAATCTTGACTCCCGCCGCTTTGACTGATGTTTTTGGATTGATTAATGGCGAAGAAGAATATGAGCAAGATGCTCCTGAATTCGGAAGGATGTTGTTAGAGCTGGGACATGCCGAAGGCATTCCCTCCAAGCTCCTCAAGGTAAATTTTCCTTTTAAGATAAAATTTCTTGCTGAGTTAGTTGGAAAAGTGCTTCTAGGAAAGCACTCCGCCCATGATAACATTACTAGACAACAATTTGCACTGATGTGTGCAATTGTAAATCAGAAAAGGATTAATTGGGCAGGGGTTTTGTTCGATTTGATAAGGAAGAAGAACAGTAAGAAAGAGGTTACCCTAGGAAGGGTTATTGGGATTTTTCTAAAGGAAAGATATCCCCAGCTGCTGATTTCAACTGCTACAACCATTAATGCCAGCAAGAATATGGATCCCAATCTATTCTCCAAGTGGAAGAGGACATTCGTGAAGCCCGCTCCTGCAGGGGCTGCTCCAGCTGCATCTGAGAGCACAAGGACTGATTCAGTCACTCCTCACCCTCTAGAAGCTGGCTCAGCTCATCCTTCTCTTCCATCATCTTCTTCTGCTCTGCAGTCTACTTCAGTTGAAGTTCCATCAACTTCAGCTGAAGTACGACTTTCTGCTTCTCCTGTTCGAGATACAACCACGGTTGTCATTCCTTCTCCTCCTGCATCTTCTCACCCAACTGATCTTGTTGGGACTTCTCAACCCAGCTTTGATCTGTTGGCGTCTGATATTGCCTCTCTAGTTCATTCTCCCATTCCAACTCCTCCTCACTCACCTTCTTCACATCATTCTCCAGTTAACTCTCCAGTTAACTCTCCCGTTCGATCTCCAGTCCTCACTTCATTTCATCCTACCACATCAACAATTTTTGCTGCTCCTCCATCCACTGCAGTTCCACATTCTTTTGAAATCACCACAGCATTCATCTCCAGCATCTTGGAGTTGATTACCCCTTCAATCAAAATCATGATTGAAGAGGCAATTGCTCCACTTGCTTCCTCCATTGCTACTTTGACTGCTACCATCCAATCCCTCTCTAATTCTGCTGAGCCCTCTTCTTCCAGGGGCCTGGTTTCAGTTCCCACTGAAATCAGGCAGGGGGAGATGTTCTATGAAGATGTCTCTGAGCTTCCAGCCTCCCCTCCAGCAGATCCTCCAGCGATGACAGATATAGTGATGACAGTTCAAGAAGAGACTGCTCCAGCTCAAGAAGAATCAGTTTTAGTGTTATCTGAAAAAGAGATTGCTGATGCTCTATTGGAAATAGAATTTATTGTCAAAGTTTGTTTAGAAGATCTCACCACTCCTTTGGTTGCCCGTTTCCTAGAAGGCATTATTACATCCTATCTAGATGAATCCTGGGAGTTGGTAAAGTATGAAGGTAATTCACTCATCCGTTTTATTGACGAGTCAACTGATTTGCTAGTTTGTGAATACCTAGAAGGGATGTTTTTAGCTTATATAGCAGATTTGTGTTCATGAATCTACAAATTATATTCAAGAAGTTATAGCTGCTCAAGTAGAAGTAGTTGTTCAAGAATCTGTTTCAGATGTTTTAATTGTTCCAGATGTCATAATGACAGTATCAGAACCCTCTCCAGAAGTTCCAGCTGATCTTTTGCCTGCTGCTCAAGATACTGAGTCTGCTCAACCAGCTCAGTCAGATGTGCAAATAGATCCAGAAATGGATCTTTTCTTAGCTGATATAGAAGATGTTGAATCTGAAAGCCAAGATGAAAAGACCCCAGTACTGAGTTTAGAAGAAGAGAAAGCAAGAGCTGCCTGGCAGCAAAGAGTACAAGATACTTTGGAAGAGAAAGAAAAAGTTTTGCAAGATGAAAAATCTACTGTATGGGATGACTCTCCAGGACCTGATCTGGATTCTCTTCTGGCTCAGGATGCCATGGAAGAAGAAAAAGAGAAAGATGCTCTGAAAGCAAAGGAAAAGGCTGTATCAGAAGCCTATGACCCTTATGATCATCCTCCCTCATCTCTTTCTGAAGATGAAGATGATTCAGATATGTCTGAGGACTCTAAGAAAAAGAAAGCTGCAAAGAGAAAAAGGAAATCTGTTGCTCCTCCTCCTCCCAATCGAGACAATGATACTCCATATTACATATTGAAAGGGATTGACCCTAAGTCGAAAGACTTCCAGCATTGGATGTGGTTTTCCAAGAACCAGCAAAAGGAGAGAAAGAAATCTAAGAGATATGATAGTCCTGCTCCCAGATGGACACCCAGAGGTCCTCCTCCTCCACCTCCCAGTGCAGGAGCCTCTGGCAATTTATCTGTTAATCCATCTGCTCCATCTGCAAAATCTGCTCCTTCTCAGCCTCATTCAAGGAAAAGTTCTCAAAGCCACCAAGGCAAATCATATACTGGTACTCAAAGGCATGATACTGAGGTTAAAGAGTAAGTAAAGGAGATTGTATATCAAAAGCCAACTTTTTCACCTCCTCCTTCTCCCAAGAAAAAGGTTTCTCCTGCTATACTAGTTCATGTTGCTAAGGATATTTCAAAAGGTAAAAGAACTGTTTTCTCTGAAAAATCAAGTAAGAAGTTTGCTGAGTTTGCTCCTCCATCATCTTTAGTTATTCAAGAAGTTAAAGATACAGCTGAAAGTTTATTAGATTTATCTGTTAAGTTCAAAGCTGTGAAGCCTATTGATACAGCATCTGAAAATGTGTATGAAAGCCAAGAGTTAGATCCTGATTTCAGGATGGCTCGATTTTTAGAACTTGTTGGATCAGCCCAGATAAAGAAACCTAAGGCTGAAGGAAAGGACTCTGCAGGACTTTCTACAATGTCAAAGTTCAGAATGAAGGAACTCGATAAAATCCAGGTTAGTCCTGAAGTTTTTGACCCTTCTAAATATATGGAAAAGCACCCAGAAGCAGTTGTTCCAAGGGCTGCAAAACTGAAGATTATTGGCGTGCAAGATTTGAAGATGTCTAAGAAAGAAGCCATTGATCCCTTGCAGAAAGTTTCTTTTATTCCTAGCTCTTCTGATCCCAAGCCTGATTCTGTAGATTCTTAATTTTGATTGACTGCTGTTATATATATCTGACTGATTGTTAATTGCTAGTTAGTTGCTTAACTATTTCCTATATTGATTTTATTGTTCTATAGCTAGTTTTGGTTTTTAGTTTTTGAGAGACTTAACTCAAATAGGGGGAGATTGTTGGTACCCTTGTTTGATTTGAGTTTAGTCTTGTCTTTTTAGTTCCTTGACCCAAGAAATATCTATGGTCAATGGTTAGTGGTCTAGCTGTAGAGTCCCCGCTTTTCCAGATGAAGAATTTGGTTAAGTAGTTTTTCGTTCGACTATCGTCGAACATCGCTCGACTATCGTCGAACGTCGCTCGACTATCGTCTATCGGCTGTTCGACTATCGTCTATCAGTTGGTCGACGCTCTGTCTGCGTTGATAGCTCGACTATATGTTGATAGGTCGTCTATCTGTTTGGTTTGGTAGTTTGACTATCTGTCCTGATAGTTCAACTATCTGATAGCTCGACTATCTGTTGATAGGTCGACTATCGGTTCCTCTTTGATAGTTCGACTATCTGTTGATAGGTCGACTATCTGTCGTCTTTGATAGTTCGACTATCTGTCCTGATAGTTCAACTATCTGATAGCTCGACTATCTGTTGTTAGATCGACTATCTGCTTTGTTTTGATAGGTCGACTATCTGTTGATAGGTCGACTATCTGTTTTCTGTGATAGGTCGACTATCTGCTTGATAGGTCGACTATCTGTTTGTGTTTGATAGTTCGACTATCTGTCCGGATAGATCGACTATCTGATAGATCGACTATCTGTTCTGATAGGTCGACTATATGCCTAGGTAGTTCGACTATCTTCTTTGATAGTTCGACTATCTGGATCGTTCGACTATCTGCCCGATAGGTCGACGATCTCCGTGCGTCGGTCGACGATCTCCGAAGGTCGTTCGACGTTTTCTGTTTGCCTTTTTATTTTGTATTTATTTATTCTATTTAATAAATTAATACATTATCTGGCATTTTATTTCAGTTGTTTTATGATAATATTTCCAGGCAATATATGCTCCATCCCTTTTGCTTGAGTAAAATCTTTTCAGATAAAGTTGTTTGTCTTATTAGTTGACAGTGTATTTTACTTTATCTGCTGTCAGTCCTTTATAGCCGTTAGACTGAAAAGTCTTCCTTTTGCTATAAAGAGTTTGTTTCTGATGTGATTTTATTTAGTACCTTTATTATCAGATTGCTTCCTACAGCTTCCTTGAAAAAGGTTTATCCCTTTTATAGAATATTTTGCTGCAGAGTTTGTTTGTCTTTGTGATATTTGCAGCCCAGGTTTCAAGTTTCAGAAGAAGACAAACAGTTCAAATTGAAAAGAGCCGTTGCTTGTTGCTGCTATAAAAAGAATCCTTTGGAGAAGGATTTGAGCTAGCTAACCAGTTATTAAAAGAGTTATTCAAGCGTTCATCAAGACGAAGTTCACTGCTCTCAGCAATCTTCATTCAACTGAGAAGTGTTAAGCTCTTCTGCTCTTCTTCAACCTGAGTTCTCCTGCCTCCAGGAAGATCAGACTCAGAGTTCTTTTGAAGAAGAAGAAGAAGAAGAAGATAGCTGCTAGAAGATTTCTATTTTATTATTTTATATCTTCTTGTAGTTCTTCCTTCAGTTTTTACTGAAGTGTTTTCTGCACTGAAGCAAGACTTCACCGGGACATTCTTTGAGCCAGGGGGAGCCTTGATTCCTTTGAGCATTCTAGCTCAGTGCAAGTCTTTGTGCTTCTCTACTCTATTGTAAAATAGAGAAGACATCTTAACCTCCTTTCCCCCTCCTGTACAGGGTTATTACTCCCTTCAAAAGTATACCTTGGTGGCAGGGCACCTGATCAAAAACCTGTGTTCGGTTTTTAGACACCTGATCAAAAGTCTAAAGGGTTTCTAGATCTACCTGAAGCAGATCTTGTGGTGGCAGGGCACCTGATCAAAAACCTGTAGTAGATTCCTACCTTGTTGGTAGAAGAGTGGACGTACCCAAGTTGTTTGGGGAACCACTTAAATTCCTTGTGTCGTCTGGATTGCCTTGTTTAATTACTTGCATTGTGGCTGTGATTAGATATAACTAGGTTTGCTAGTTGCTGATTAGGATTTCCAAGCCTTAACTGTAATTACAGTTAGCTTGAGTTTGTGCACAACACTTGTGTTAGGCTTTAGGGTTATCTCCTTATCTATAATCTTTTCATTCCGCATTTCACTCCATGGGAGTTGGGTAGACCATTAAGTTTTGTTTAAGTGCAAAATTTGATAACTCTATTCACCCCCCCACCCTCTAGAGTAGTATCTATCCCTTCACTTTCAGTTTGATTTTCAAGTACATTCAATCGCCCACCGTAAAATCCACGTTTCGGTGCTTGACATTGTAATACTTAGCTTGCCTGTCTTGATCCACCATCAGTCTTTCTCGTATCAACCGTATAATTGAGTTGGCATCATTTAACTCTCTTCGCCGGTATAACTTCGTTTCGCCAGTCTCCGCCCAAGCCAAAGATGTATTTCATTTCCTACCGTATAAAGCCTCAAAGGGCGCCATCTGGATACTAGCTTGGTAGTTGTTGTGTAGGCGCTCAGCCACACCGCGATGATCTTCCCAATTCTTCCCAAAATCCAGCGCACATATTCAGAGCATATCCTCCAGCGTCATGTTGGTCCTCTCGGTCTGACCATTCGTTTGCGAATGGAAGGCCGTGCTGAAATCTAATTTCGTACCCAACAGTTCGTGGACTTATCTCTTATCACCCGAAGTGAAATGCCCATCTTGATCACTAACGATGCTACGGGGCACACGGTGCAATCGTATAATAGTATCCACGTACATCGTTGCCAATTTCTCAACTGAATCATCCGTACGGTTCGGGATGAAGTGCGATGTCATATTTAACCGGTCCACAATCACCCATACCACATCATTTCAATGCTGTGATCTCGGCAATCCTTGCACGAAATCCACAGAAATATCATCAAATTTCCATACAGGGATAGGTAACGGCTTCAGTAAACCACCCGGTTTTTGGCATTCCTCCTTTAACAAAGCACATGTTTGACACTTAGCAACATAGTGTGCTATGTCCTTCTTCATTCCAGTCCACCAGAACAGCTTCTTCATATCTTTATACATCTTTGTGCTCTCGAGGTGAACCGAATATTTGGTGAAGTGGCCTTCATACATCACTTCTTCACAAAGCTTACCCTTATCTGGGACACACAAACGACCGTCCTTCCGAAAAAGACCGTCAATAAACAAAAATCTAGATTCCCCACTTTTCGCTGCATAGCGTTGTAGACTTTCATCAAGTTCTGTTGCTTGTCGAACTCTGTCCGCCAGGTCACACTGTACCTTCGTCCAGTTTAAGCACGCATCTGCAGTGGCATTCTTTTCAACACAAGAAATATTTAATGCCTCCACTTCTCGAATTAGGCTTTCATCATACCTTAGAAGCCAACTTGACCTTGCCGGAGTCCGACAACTTAAGGCATCCGCGACTACATTCCCTTTACCGGGAGTATAATGAATCTGGAAGGTGTAGTCACCAAGAAACTCCATCCACCATCTCTATCGCATATTAAGATCTTTTTGATCCAATAGAAATTTCAGGCTCTTATGGTCCGTGATTATATCAACTTTCACGCCATATAGATAATGGCGCCACAGTTTAAGTGCAAATATCACCACCGCCAATTCCAAATCATGGACGTGGTAATTCCGTTCATGCACCTTCAACTAGCGTGAACCATAAGCTATCACTTTTACGAATTGTAAAAGAACATAGCCTAGGCCGCTCCCTGATGCATCACTATAAACCTCAAAGCCGTCTTGACCACATGTCGATGTCAAGATTGGCGCCGCGGTCAAACGACTCTTTAGCTCTTCAAAAGCTCGTGCGCACTCCGACATTCAAACGAACTTCTGATCCTTCCTCGTCAGTGTGGTGAGAGGCAAAGCTATCCTCTAGAAATTCTCTACGAAGCACCTGTAGTAGCCCGCAAGCCCAAGAAAACTCCTTACTTCTGCTACTGAAGAAAGAACAGGCCACTCCCGTATAGCAACTATCTTAGAAGGATCCACCACAATGCCCTCTCAACTAACCACATGGCCAAGGAAAGCCACTGACGACAGCCAAAACTCACACTTAGAGAACTTGGCAAAGAGCTTATTCTTCCACTTGGTGTGCAACACCATCCGCAAGTGATTTGCATGATTTTCTTCGGATTGGGAGTATACGAGGATATCGTCAATAAAGACGATCACAAAGAGATCCAAGTATTCCCTAAACGTTCAATGCATCAAGTCCATGACTACCGATTGCGCATTAGACAGCCCAAACAGCATTACCGTTATCTTATAGTGACCATAGCGTGTTCCAAACGCTGTTTTAGGTATGTCACTTTCACAAACTCTCAACTGATAGTAGCTTGACTTCAAATCCAACTTGGAGTATACAGTCGAGCCAACTAACTGATCAAACAAGTCGTCAATCCGTGGAGTTGGATACTTGTTCTTTTCTGTTAGTTTGTTAAATTCTCTATAGTCAATGCATAGACGCAAGCTACCATCCTTCTTTTTCACAAAGAGAACCGGCGTGCACCAAGGCGATTGACTTGGACATATATAGCCTTGCTCTAGTAATTCTTGAAACTGAACCTTTAGTTCCGCCATCTCCTTTGGCGCTACTCGATACGACGAGCAGGCCACATGCTTCGCATCTGGCACCAGCTCGATAGCGAAGTCAATTTCCCTTTGGGGTGGTAACCCTAGAAGATCTTTTGGAAACACATCAGCGTATTCCGATACAATCGGCACCTCCGTTACACTGGCCTTCGGCTCTATCGCCTCAATGAGTGTGAAGAATAACTCCGCACCCTTCCGAACTGCCTTAACGACTTGGAGAGCAGATATTAATACCCTACTCGTCTCTCACATACGATTGAACTTGGCCTCTTGTTCGGTATTTCTCCCCAGTGTAACCTCTTTTGAAGTGCAATCTATACAAAAATGCTGCTCTGAAAGCTAGTCCATACCAAAGATTATATCAAACTCTGATATCGGCAATACTAATGTTTCCACCTTGAAATACCGACTCCGTATCTTGACCTCAACACTACAAGACTTATCGCACACATCAAACATCCGTTAGGTAGTAACACCTTCAGACTGTCTGTCGCGGTCCGTATAGGCACCCCGATTCGTAAGATGAAATCATCTGATAGAAATGAATGTGAAGCACCTGTATCGAACAGTGCTCGTGCCGGATAGTCCCATATAAGGACAAAACCTAAAACACCATGATTAAAATAAGTACAGCACACAACATACAAGAAAATTAAAACTGCAGGCACCTGTGACGACATCGGACTGCTTAATGGCCTCTTGTTGCCATGGATGAAGACCCGGGGCTGCACGTACGATGCAGAAGACTCCACCATAGTCTTCCCTTTCTCTGCATAAGATGCTCCCGTCTTCATTGCCCCCTTCGGAGGGCCAACTCGGCAATCACGTGCAAAGTGTACAAACTTCCCATATGTAAAACAAGCGCAAGATCCATACCCAGAAGATGCTTCTGTCACAGTCGCTGAAGGAGCTTGTCCAATAGATTTGGACTTCTTATTCCATCTCCTTCGGTATCCAGACTTCTCCGGACGTGGTGGCTTAAACTCCGGTTTTGTAACAGCCAAGGTCCCCCTTTCTTGTCCTCTTTTCATATCCTTTTCCAAAGACCGATCCGTACAGACCAATGTTTGGAATCCCTGATTCACAGAACTCGAGAGCAAATACCGCAGCTCATCTCGTAGTCCCCCATAGAACTGACCGGTCTTACGCTCCTCTTCGGCGAAGATATTGCCCGCGTACCGTCCCAAACGTGTAAACTCATGTAGATACTAATCCACACTATGCTCCCCTTGAGTTAAACGTTTGAATTCCAACTCAATGGAAATTCTTTGCAGCATCGGGAGATGCGTTGCTAAAAACAATTGAGAGAACTCTTTAATCGAGACTCCTGTCAAACGCCTGCCTGCCATGTGATGTAGTTCTACCTCGTCCCACCACAACCGAGCCTCTCCCTCAAGCAGGAAAGTGGTTAGTGTTACTTTCTGTTCCTCCTCTACTCTTATAGCTATCAAGAGTCTCTTAATCCTTGAGAGCCAATCCTCCTCTTGGGCTGGGGAACCCGCCCAAGTAAATTGAGGAGGATTGAAGCACATGAACAACTTCAATTGTTGATCTGCCGCCCGCTGATCAACTACAGCTTCCACTAGTTCTTGCATGATCTCAGCATGCATTGGCACCACTGCAGGCCAAGCCTGCCCAGCTTGCTGAGCATTAATAACTGCAATCACTGTCTCGGTAATTAAACGGACAGTTTCAGCAGATGGAGGAGGTATGGGCACCTCAGCCGGTGCCGCACTTTCACTATAATGCTGAGGTTCTGAATGACCCGCAACACTTCTAGTCACCTATATGTGTAGAAACACAATTTAGCGACTAAACAAATGGCAAACATATAAAAATGAACACACAGGTTCAACAAACAAGTGTATTTACAAGCCTATGTGGACATTCTTGAGTTCAATATATGTGTTATAACGGAAGGACTTACACGTGCTCGCCACCCCACAAATGAATTCGTCCGTGAATTCGGAAGAGATTGGCCAACAAGCTGATACCAAATTGTAACACCTCTACCCGTCACATAGGATATAATAGAGGGTCCGGTCGGGGCCCCACACCATATTCCACAAACAGGCCGAGACATCACGAAATAATACAAAGAACCATCGCACCCTAACACAGAGCATTCTAGCGGAAGCTTCAGAGGTGAAAAAATGAACTCAATAATAACAGAAATGTCCACTTCTATTAAAAATAGGAATGTCTACAACCACAAACACAAGGTACACAGCCTTATGGCTTTTACAAGTTTCTCTTAACATAAGGTGTGGTTTACAAACATCGGAACACAGGCCGGCGACACGTGAACAAGAGTAAGCAAAACAAGGCATTCGAGGACTGAAGCATAGCTTGGGCATCAGCCCGCTAAGTATCGCTTTGACCAGCACTACCTGTACCTACAAGAACCAATCCACCAACTGGTACCAAACAGGGCAACGGTCAGCATTCAGCTGACCAATTATAATGACCCTGCCCCTGGCACGGGGAAGCGAAATTCCTTCCCAGCAAAGCAATTTACATCACATACATATATATTTAGCCACCAAGGCAATACATATCACAAATATCGGCACGACGACCCGACATTCCGTGCATTCAGGGCACATTCTTGTGTACCGGAAGCAACGGATCCCACCACCATTCGGAGGTCCCAGACATGACGGTCAAACTTGAGCATTCCTAGTCTGATCAGCACGTAAGTCATTGACTCTCGCTATGTAATCCTAACAGGTCCTTAAGCACCCAAGGTTAGACAACCATAACACGGGTACAGTTCCACTTTTCGCGTTGCTCAAACTCGTCAGACTCAAGACTGGACTGATGCGGGTACAACTTCACCATGCCCGTTCGACACCAAGGCATTTCCCCCAGTTGTATCCCAACGGCTCAACTTCATACCACATGGAACTCACAAACACAAGAGTTGAACCCAACTCTCACCATTTCCTGGACTTCCTCCAGTACTTCCTACAGTACCAAGCCATGGGCATCCACCACAGATTTCATGCACACTAGCAATAAACACGGAGTCTTCTCCGATGTGCAAACAAGCATCACCAATCCAGACCAACATGTACAGATGGGCTTCACACAGCATTCCTAACCGTACTCACTCTTCCGGTTCTAATGCAATACAACAAGGGCCGAACCACCAACCCAAGGGAATCACTTCCTCATCCACTTTTTTGGTGGATGATTCCTATGCACATGCAGGAAAGAAGGACTTCACTTGTCCAAGAAGGAAATCGTTACCCTTTGAAGATGCTTCAGAGCCATAGGGAGAAAAGTAAACGGATGAATGTTCTCGCAGCAGCCTTGCCTTCGCAAATCTGAACTCGGCTCGCGATTTGAACCACCGTAGCACCACCGGCAGCCGGCTTCCTCTTCTTCTTCCTCCTCTTGCTCTACTCTCTCTCTCTTAACATAAGAAAGAGTGACAAAACTCAAATAAGATTTCTCCTCCTTAAGGTCGGCCTTATCACCCCAGGGAAGAGCCTAGACCATTGGATCTTGGTCAAATAAAATGAACGGACCAGATCAACCATTAAACTAATTTCCTTGACTGAACACTGGTTGTGACACGCCGGTGTCATAGGCCGTGTTCCTGAAGCGTCTACAGAACTGACTCAACCAGTCCAGAACACGGGCTTAGACACGCCCGTGTCAAACATCTGACACGGCTGTCTCAGAAAGCACACGGCTGAGTGACTCGCTGTGTCACTCTTTCAATACAGGACCAGATCACCTGAGAAGAACACGGCTAAGCCACACGCCCGTGTCCCTAGCCGTATGCCAAACACACCCCTGTGATACGCCCGTGTCACTGGTTGTGCTCCACACTCAACCCCACTCCACTCAATGCCACTCAACGCCACCCGGGTATTCACCCGAGCAGGACACGCCCTGGGACACGCCCGTGTCCCAGGCCGTATCACCTCTCGACGATCGTAGACCGTGCTATCTCGAGAACTCGAGTCGATGCCTACAGAAAAGGACACTCCCTGGAACACACCCGTGTCCAAGGTCGTGTGCACTGGACACGCCTTGGGACACGTCCGTGTCCCAGGCCATGTGTACTGGACACGCCCTAGGACATGTCCGTGTCCAAGGCCGTGTCACCCAGCCTGACTCATTTTGGAACTTATGGATTTTTGGGGTGTTACATTGTGTCATCAACTAACACCCAACATTGGTATCATAGGGAGGTTTCAACAATAATCATGGTATCATAAGTGCTAAATCCATGGTGTGTAGATTTGAAAATTTAGAAATGTTCTAAATGCCCAAATCTATTCTTGGGATCCCGCCAAGAACGCATGTGATTTTGCTATGATATCATAGTTGATATCCTTGTTACTCCTTGACAGTAACTGTCCCTCTTGTTTGTTTGTGAAACCAAGTATGCTTTATTCTATATCTCACATAGAGAGACAGGCTTGTCTACTGTCTATTTGGAGTTAGTGTTGGTCATGTCCAGTGCATGTAAATCTGAATATTTATAAGAGTTCTCGACGTTCATATTTAGCCTAGTTCATCAAGTGTTGATGATATTTATTGTGGGCATATGAGATGCACTTGGATTATGGTTGTTGTTATTTAAATTTGTGGATGTGCACACTGGTTACTAGTTAACCAAGATTAAGTGTTAATCAGTTGTTTAAAATCTCTTAAGCAATATTATTTATTCAGATGCCTTCCGATGGATGACACTCTTCCTGTAACATCCCTCAAACTACCAGACCCCTAAGAGTAGTTTTGTCATGAATAGGTCATGACAAAACTCTAGGAAGCTCAAGAGTCCAAGTGAACAAAGACAAAAAGGTGGAAATCACCTTAGTCTGCCTATAGCACAACCTCATCACCACCCCTAAGGTTTGACTTTAAGGCCTCAACTTGACTCCAGGACCTCACCATAACACCCCTAACCCTTTAGGAAGTCCATAGGGTCACCAAGGACCTATTGGGGTCAATCAAAGTGGTCAAGTTTACCAAAGTCAACCGTAACCCTAAATGGGTCAAACTAACCTACATAGGGTCAATTGACCTTCCCTTAGCCAAATTGACCCAACCTAGACCTTCCTAACCCTCAAGGGAGGTCAATGGGTCACCAAGGACCCATTGGGGTTAACTAAGGTGGTCAAGTTGACCAGAGTCAACCCTACCCCTAAAATGGTCACAGTGACCTAATTAAAGGTCAAATTGCCTCCAAGGTGCCAATCCAACCCAACCAAACTCTTCCTAGACCTTAGGAGAGGCCAATGGGTCACGAAGATCCCATAGGGGTCAACCCAAAAAGGTCAATTTGACCAAAGTCAATTCAACCTTAGGTTAGGTCAAATTAGCTCAAGTTTACCTAACCTAGCCCAATCCACTTGGGCTAGGCCCAATTGTGGTGTTCCACTAGCCTCATGAGGTTTAGAATTATCCAAAACGCCACTCATTTTCTTGAAATAGTGACTAGGAGAGATAAAGCTTCACTTCCCTTATAAGGGAGGAGAGAGAAAATGAAGAAGAGGTCATTCATGGCCAAGGAAGGCCTAGGGACTCCTCTCTTCAATTCCAATTACTGTGGATTCATTCCCCATTCAGTTTTTAGGAGATCAATAGCCATGGACATCCTCTTGGTGGCTGACTGATGAGTCCATATTTTATACTTAATTTCGGACTCATCTGGGCTCATTTGCATGTCTTTGCATTACCATTCAGCGCCATTAGCACTCCTTTTGGTTCGCTGCGACATTCCACGTCTTGTGCACTTTATTAGCCTATTTCTATGCGTGTGTGTATTTCCCTCTTGCTGTGCATTTTATTGATATCCGTGACTGCCATGTTCGACAACCCGTCCAGTTTTCCTGTAGGTTCAGGGATCGTGTGGGCGTCCGGGGTAGGACTTTCACCATTTTTGGCAAAGGAGTCAATGGTCGTGCGTTTTTACCCACGCACGACCATCGACCTCTTTGGCGCACGATCGTCGGTCGTGCGCAGTCATGCCCTCTTTTCGAAAGTTCTGTCCTGCCATATCGCACGATCACCTGCTATACCGCGCACGATCACTGCTCGTGCGTTGCCGATCGTGCGCAGTCATGACCTCTTTTGTGCAAGTTTTGCCGCCATATCGCACGGTCACAGGCCATATCGCGCACGACCACTGGTCGTGCGCCTGTGATCGTGCGCAGTATTTAATTCTGTTTTCTATAAATAGCGCAGGTCTCGCCCTAATCCAGAGAGCCCGATTTTTCCGCCGTTTTTCGTCCCCGACGAAGGGTTCCGCCATTTCCCTTCATCCTCCACCTTAGGGAGGTGCTCCGGGCAAGCATTCAACGCCAAATCATAGCCGGAGCTTCCTCTCGGCCTCCTCCATCATCTCTTGGGCTTATTTCAAGCTTCAAAGCCATGGCCATCAAGCAAAGGGAAGCTTGCAACTTTCTTTCGCTATCGTGAGACGAAGAAGACGGGCCATTGGAAGGTAGTGACAGCCCTTCTCTACCCCGGACGTAGTTGAGGACCGAGCTTGGGCGCGGATTGACAACCCGACGACTCCAACCGTGAATCCTCAATAAGGCTTCGGATTCGGTCGATCTCTTGCCTTGTTCTTCCTTTATTGTTGTTTATGTGCTGTTGTAAACTTCATTTATTGATGATGTGTGTTTATTTGTAAAACGCTTGTGCTAAATCATGTCTATGTGATTTGTATTTTCGTTATTTATTGCTTGAGGTGCGCCATATTCCGTCCACCACCATCCATCTTTGCCGCACTAGCAATTGCTATTGGTGTGCGTAGAGAAGAGGTGCTGACGACCCTCATTCCGCCGTTCTCTCCACCTCATCCGCTAGCCTACTCGCCCATCCGCCTAGCGATTCGGTGCATAGCGGCCCGACTAGTCTTCATCCCGCCTAGCGAAGCTTTGCATAGCAGCATTGCATAGGAGTAGTTTGTAGCATTTATTTTCTGTCTCCACAACCATCAAAACCCCCCATTTCATTACCTCCGACCCGAGGACTTCAATCTCAAGTCCTCCTAGAAATTAACTCCACCTTACTGTGTTCCTTGTGAGATCGATACTTGGGAAAACTCGCCCATTTTATATTACTTGTGCGACCGGTTCACTGCCGTGATCTTTTCTTGCACCAAGTTTTTGGCGCCGTTGCCGGGGAACACAGTCTTGTGAGTTTCTATAGAGGGAGACGTGAGATTGCTTTCCTTTTCCATTGTAAATTACTTTTGTTTTGTTCTATTTCTGTTTAGCTTTCCTTTTTTCTTATTTGTCTAGGCAACTGTAGTAATATATTGTTGGATTTTGTAATTTGCACAATTTATTTTGAATCTGCTATTTCGATACCATGTGGGGATATTCTTATGCCCAATGCCGTTGGTGTGGAAATTCCTCCCACGCTAGTCATGAATGCCCTACGAGAGATATTGAGCATAGACCTCAGCGCACAATGCATGAGATGCTGTATTCGTACAGCCCTTCAAACATTGTGCCCCGAGCTTATGGTCATTCGTCCTCGCCTCATGCACCATTCTCTTACTCCTCTCCGGCCCCACAAGGACCGCAGAGTACTGGGAGAAAGTGTTTGTATTGTCGTAGAACAGATCATGTACTGAAGGACTGTGCCGAGTACCTCCGTATTTTGGAGGAGGATGATGAGTCGGACATCCGGATCATCCCGACTCCTACCCTTGGTGGAACACCTTCATCGTCCGGTTATGTATCCCTGTCACCTTCATCTTTTGAAGGGAATGATGTGGATACAACCACCAGATGTGTGGCTGATCTAGGCTTCGACGTGGCTGAGCCCATCTCTCCTTTGCATACATCTCCAAGCGTGGAGCCGATTCTTTGTGAAGAACCTGCGCTTGAATTTTATCCAAGCACAGTTCTTCTGCCTTTTGTGCATTCTACTTCAGTCGTTTCTTACGACATTTTCGACGATGCAACACAAGTTGTGGCTTGTGATACATGGATTGTTTCCACTCCCATGGAGGAGGACTACCTTCCTGGTGTCGAGGATTCTCCCTCGATACCAAAGGAGAAAGTCCAAGTCTTGGTGGAGACCTCTATGGATCCGGCTGAGTCTTGTAGCATTGTCGACAATGCCGATAATATTTTTCTACCTCAGCCTTTGGGGAGTGAGACCGGGACCACTCCCCCGATTATTTCCATATGTTCTTCGTCTCCTTTATTCCTTGATCCCCCTTCTTTATCTGAGCCGGTGCAGGTGGAATCTCCACGGGTATGTGAGATTATCGATGTGCCTGGCATTTTCGCCGTTGCCGTCGCTTCCTACGAACCTGTGGTGGACGATACCTTACTAGGCAAGGATTTGTTTTGTGGTGAGTTGAGTGAGGACCAGTGCTCCTCCTCATCTTACTTCCTATTTCCTCTGCCTGCGAGGAGCAGGTATGATTATTTAGGCAGAGGGGTACCTGCTCTATGTCCGTATCGGTACCCGTTACCGCAACGGATATTATGCCAGCTACCTGTGCATTTTTCTTTTCATAGGCCCATTAGCTAGAACTGTTTAGAATTTAATAAGTCGTGCTGGGATGACAATAACCCCAGTACTTATCTTTCATTTATTGCATTTTTATTTCCCTGTCTATTTTATTTTATCATTTCTTTTTGTATATTTTTCTTTTGCTTTTGCGGAGCTCACCCCTACAGGTATTTTTGGCAACTTTGTGTTGGCGGGGTTGTGATTCTTCGTATGGCGAGCCTGTTTCTACTTTCCACGCGTCTTCTGGTATGCTCACTAGCTGTGCATTGGGTAACCTCTTCCCTTAGCTCATTCTGATTTTAATTTCCCTATCATTTGATGTGTTGTTTAGTCTAAGTCTGGGGGAGAGCTATCAGTTTACCTTTTGCACGCACACATTTCTTGTGCATACTAGAAGCTTTTATAGTTATTATTTTATTTAGTTCATTACTTCGCACACCACTGCACCCACATGAGCCTGTGCTTAGCTGTTAGCGTGCCGCGAGTTAAACTCATTTCTTTTGTTTGATTTGGAAAAATTATTGTGCTAGTTTAGGATTGCACGATAGAGTAAAATGTTGGCCTTGCTGTGTTCCTAGTCAATTGCTCTCGTTTTCTGTAGAAATATGTGTAGATTTAATTTTTCTGTATGCTTATAGTTTTATATTTTTCTATTTGTGTAAAGACATTTTATTCTACTCAAAAGTTGGTGAATCCGGTGTGAATCAAACGGTAGTGTAGGAATGTGTGTAGCCGTCACTAGACTCGTTTTGCTCGAGTCGGGGGGAAGGATTATCTTTCTCGGTGGCTAAGAACTTGCCCCAAGCTACTCTCGAAGCATTGGTACATGGTTTTCCTAGCGTGAGCGTGATGTAGGCCATCATTTTGGCCCGGTTGAGCTTTGTACCATTCCGAAGGTCTTGTCCTCGCTAAGCCCCGTTGTGCCTACCCTTCTTTTGATTCAGCTCCACTAGTATTTCACCAAAGTCTCATAGCCGATCCTAGTCGCACACCCAAGTCGAGCTTAGTATTTTTCAATTTAAGTTGGGATGTTGATGTGGTGATACTATTTGTGAAAATGTGGAAATGCCCCCAAGTTTTATTTGCTGAAATTGTGTATTGTGAAAAGAAAAAGTTTATAAAGAAAAATTTATACAAAGAAAATGAAAAAGAAGAAAAGGAAAAGAAAGAGTTTTAATGAAAATCTTGTTGAAAATGATTTTGATTTGGAGTAGGCGGTGCACACACCCTTGTTGCAAAAGTTAAGTCTGGGGGTGTGGTGCACTCGCGCGTCTTGTGGTTTGCCGAGGGATTCTTTTAGGCTAGCTCATTTGGGTTAAGTGCATAGCCTTTCTGTTTATCTTTGTTTACCTCACCGTAACCCAAGCCCTGTGATTATCCTAAAGTCCTACGGATTAAGGCTTGAGTCGAACTAGTGCCGTGGAGAGAGTGTGAACGGGCAAGCGTATGGTCCCCGACATTGGTGGATTCCTTTGGAGGTGATCCTGAGCCCCGATCTTTGGCAAAGCTCACCTTAGTGGCCAGTCTACTTTCTTCCTATGCATGACCGGATGATTCACCGTGATTCTATTTTTGAGTAGTAATAACTTGTTGATACACATTGTGGAAAATATAAACTATTTTGCATACTTAGAAATTTCTTCTATTGTATTTTTATGCACGCGGGCATGCGACTTCGCATGGTACTCTGTTCTGCAATTTCTTTGTTAGTTAGTTCTTTTTCCTTGTCTGCTTAGGTTGTGTTTGCTCGGGACGCGCAAACAGTTAAGTCTGGGGGTGTGATGTGTCCATATTTTATACTTAATTTCGGACTCATCTGGGCTCATTTGCATGTCTTTGCACTACCATTCAGCGCCATTAGCACTCCTTTTGGTTCGCTGCGACATTCCACGACTTGTGCACTTTATTAGCCTATTTCTGTGCATGTGTGTATTTCCCTCTTGCTGTGCATTTTATTGATATCCGTGACTGCCATGTTCGACAACCCTTCCAGTTTTCCTGCAGGTTCGGGGATCGTGTGGGCGTCCGGGGTAGGACTTTCACCATTTTTGGCAAAGGAGTCAATGGTAGTGCGTTTTTACCCACGCACGACCATCGACCTCTTTGGCGCACGATCATCGGTCGTGCGCAGTCATTCCCTCTTTTCGAAAGTTCTGTCCTGCCATATCGCACGATCACCTGCTATACCGCGCACGCTCACTGCTCGTGCATTGCCGATCATGCGCAGTCATGACCTCTTTTGTGCAAGTTCTGCCGCCATATCACACGGTCACAGGCCATATCGCGCACGACCACTGGTCGTGCGCCTGTGATCGTGCGCAGTATTTAATTCTATTTTCTATAAATAGCGCAGGTCTCGCCCTAATCCAGAGAGCCCGATTTTTCCGCCATTTTTCATCCCCGACGAAGGGTTCCGCCATTTCCCTTCATCCTCCACCTTAGGGAGGTGCTCCGGGCAAGCTTTCAATGCCAAATCATATTCGGAGCTTCCTCTCGGTCTCCTCCATCATCTCTTGGGCTTATTTCAAGCTTCAACGCCATGGCCATCAAGCAAAGGGAAGCTTGCAACTTTCTTCCGCTATCGTGAGACGAAGAAGACGGGCCATTGGAAGGTGGTGACATCCCTTCTCTACCCCGAACGCAGTTGAGGACCGAGCTTGGGCGCGGATTGATAACCCGACGACTCCAACCGTGAATCCTCAATAAGGCTTCGGATTCGGTCGATCTCTTTCCTTGTTCTTCCTTTATTGTTGTTTATGTGCTGTTGTAAACTTCATTTTTTGATGATGTGTGTTTATTTGTAAAACGCTTATGCTAAATCATGTCTATGTGATTTGTATTTTCGTTATTTATTGCTTGAGGTGCGCCATATTCCGTCCACCACCATCCATCCTTGCCGCACTAGCAATTGCTAGTGGCGTGCGTAGCGAAGAGGTGCTTATGACCCTCATTCCGCCATTCTCTCCACCTCATCCGCTAGCCTACTCGCCCATCCGCCTAGCGATTCGGTGCATAGTGGCCCGACTAGTCTTCATCCCGCCTAGCGAAGCTTTGCATAGCGGCATTGCATAGGAGTAGTTTGTAGCATTTATTTTCTGTCTCCGCAACCATCAAAACCCCCCATTTCATTACCTCTGACCCGAGGACTTCAATCTCAAGTCCTCCTTGAAATTAACTCCACCTTACTGTGTTCCTTGTGAGATTGATACATGGGAAAACTCGCCCATTTTATATTACTTGTGCGACCGGTTCACTACCGTGATCTTTTCTTGCATCACTGACTTCAAGGATTTTAAGTTGGCTTAAAAATTCTTTTATGGTCATTAATGGACATTGAGCTTAGACCCTTCTCCTCCCCCATTTGATCATTTTGAAAGCTTTCTTAGACCCCCGAAACCGTTTCCACCATTTCCTTGAAGAATTTGAGCCCTTTGGTGTAGAAGTTGCAGAGCACCCGAAACCGCCACCACCGGAAATGGCTTCACGGCAATCGGTAAGGCTTCAACCACCCTATAAGATCGACTTCTCCCCCTGTCCCTCTGTGCTAGCATCTTAGATCGACTAGGAGAGTTATCGGGCTCAATTGAGCCCGATCCACAGAGAAATTTATAAGAATTTTACATGAAAAAGAGTGGTTGTGAGTTCGGCAAAAACAGCCTCTCCGACGTCTGTGCCGCCGCCCAGCGATAGCCCCAACCTCAACAGAGGTGGTGGTGGCAGTTGTAACACCCCCATCCATCACATGGACTATAACAGAAGGTCCGGCCGAGGCCCCATGCCATATGCCATGAACAGTTTGTGGAGTTATGTAGTAATACTAATTTAACAGCTTAGGAACACGCATCCTAACAAAGAGCAATCAAGCGGAAGCTTTTAACACAGTTATAAGAACCCATAAAAAAATACATGAATGTCCACTACAGTCAGGTTAGGAATGAAATAATATACACCCAAGATTTGGCCTTATGGCCTTACAATAGTTTGCTTAACAAAAGTGTTTTACATACATCTGCTCGCAGACCGGCCATACATAACAGTATTAAAAAAACACTTCGGTTTGGCCTTCAAGGGCTAGCACAGCATCAAAGGCTCCAGCCCACTACTTGCCACTAGGCTCACATGTTCCTACATCAGAACAATCCACCGCGTGGTAGTAAAACAAAACAACGGTCAACATTAGCTGACCAAATTATAACGACCTCATCCCTCACTCGTGGTGGCAGTGCTCATTCCTTGCAAACATTATCATTATCGTATTTACGCAATACGTCGTGCAAACAAAGCACTATTTACCAAAGACGTTGGCACTGCCGGCCAAACGCATCGTGCACTCAGGTCACATTATCGGTGTACCGGACTTCCCGGGTACAACAACCATTCAGAGGACCTTGACATGCCAGTCATTTTGAGCATTTCAGTCTTTATGGCCTCGGGCCTGAGACTCTCATTATGCCACTGACGAAAGCCCAATTTCTTGATGCTCTCATGTCATAGTATGCATAACGCAAGTATAGCTCCACCATTTCCCGTTACTCAAGTCGGAATACCATCTCGGAAACCGTAGTACTCATGGCCGAAAGGCAGGCGTGGGTCGGCTTCTCCTTTCCTGTTCGGCACTTTGGCCTAATAAAGCTGGGGCCTAAAGGCTCTCAACTTTACAAACAAAGGCACCCAGGTCTCCCAGAGACAGGTGATAGCTTTTTTTGTATCTAAGCTATTAGGCTATTTTTAGGTCTTTTTTGTGCAAGTCTTGTCTTATTAGATTATATGTCCCCCCCCTTTTGTATTTATTTATGCCACTAATGTTATTTGCTCTTTTGTAGGTTTTCTCAATTTTCAGCCAAAATGACCTGACACGACCACAAACACGGCCGTGTCATGGGGCGTGTCACTTGTTCCCATGGAAGTCAACCACTAGAGGAAAGTCCAGAGTACATCCCGAGTAGGACACGACCTCAAACACGGCCGTATCGCTGATTGTGTCAAGCTGGTCGTGTCAACATGATGCGTGTCACCAGAAGCCGATGACTTTCCAAAGAAGTACACGGCCACCAACACGTCAGTTTCATCGGGCGTATTGCGACCTCCTCACAGCATGCAGGCCTCCATTAATGCGCCCCCGCCAAAGCCCATCAACTGTACAGGACACGGCCACCAACACGGCCGTGTCATTAGCCGTGTCAGCATGGGCGTGACCGCTCATTCGGCGCTGCAATGATCATTCCCGACAGAACCAGAGCCCGAGGTAAACTAGCACAGGACACGGCCACCAATACGATCGTGTCGTCGGCCGTGTCAGCCCCTCAAGATTTTCTATAAATTCAGCCCTTCCCCCTTGTTTCCAAGATAGTTCTTGGATGGTGTAAGGAGGTGATTCCCTTTTGTTTTCTGAAGTTTTTAATGCATTTTTATTAAGTGTACTTTCTTTCTCTCTTAAGCTTTACTTAACTCTAACTCAGTGCTCTCCTTCTAAACTAGTTCTTGTAATTTGTTTTAGTAGTTCAATGTTAATACTAGCCTAGTTTTATTTATCATGCACTTGTAATTTTCATTTCCAAGTTGTAAGCTTTCTTTATCGTTAATAAAAAAGTGTTTTTTTAAGACCCCCCCCCCCTTTTTTCTTTTAAAATACCAGGGTCTTAGGCCCAGAACCGCCACTTTACGGTGACACCTTCACGTCCTGAAGGGTCATCACCACAAGGCGCCGATTCTGCCGGCCAATTCGATCACAGAAAGGTAGCACAAAATGAAGTAATTAAAAGCAAGTCCACATGAAAATCACATATATAGAAATAAAACTCCACGAAGGGAGTGTCCATAGAATAACACATCAGAGTAATAGAATATGGGTTTAAGCCCGGTACAACATATCCTCACTACAAGTCACTCATGCGGAAGCAAAACAAAACATCTACTCAAGGTCGAGACTCACGGTCCCGGTTGTATGAACTCCAGAGCTAGACTGCCCCATCTCCAAGCGCACCGGTCTCTAGGGCTGCTCCTCCATGCTGGGCTCCACGATCCCCTAAATAATGCGGTTCGAAAACTGTTAGTCATAAAGACTAAGCCCTATCATCCCCTACCCCTTCCCCCATGGCTCCTAGGTTCTCATGCAAGATGTCCAACAAAATTATAATTAATAGTATGTTATCTCAATATGGTGAATCCAAAGTATCACAATTTTTCTATCATCAAAAGGGCACTGAAACTATTTTAGCAATATTTTCTATATTTCTTTATTTGTGAATCAAGTACAGAGAATGTCCATCCAAAAATTATAAATAAATTATACTATGCAGATAAAGCCTTAAAAATAGCATTGGCCCAATTTCATAATTTTTCAGCAAGTATTAAACTCTGAATAAATTAATTATCAATTTTACCTTAAGGTGGACTTGTAAAGAAAATGTCGTAACTACCATTCTAAAAATCATGAATAAATGTTTACAAGTATATAATGGCCTGAAAGGTCTAAATCCCTAAGCCTCATAATTTTTTAACAGAAATATTATCCATAATTAATTTTTAAACCATAAAAGCCCTTTTTAAAATTTGTGAAGGAAGTATTAGATTCACTCAACTAAAAATTATGAAAAAATTCAAGATTAATCATTCTGACCTAAAACATTAACTTCCAAAATTTCATGTGGTTTCAATTAACAGAGAGATCCAAATAATTAAAACATCAATTAGGGCTATATCAAACGTTACCAATGAAGTGCTGGAAATATACATCATAAAATTCCAGTAAAATTGCTATAGATTCTACCCACTCCAAAACTCACTCTACCCGAGTTTCACAACCTTTAGATAATGTTTAGTGACGGATTGTGCTTAATTAATATTTTACCCTTAAGCTAAGATTAGGGTTTTGAGGTATCTACTTGTCTCCAAATCCTCCAAGATTCCATCCAGAAGATTCTTATCATTCTAATGTAAACTCTATAGAGTTTCAAGGCAATACGAGAGCAATTGCCCCATGTCCTTCACAACCCTCAAAACCCTCCATTTAGGGTTTGAGTTTGGATCTTAGGGTAAACCAACCCTAAACCACACCATTTTCTCCTAGTGGGTTATAATAACCCTTCCAAGTCAGTGGTTGAAATGTCAACCTCTGTTGAGGTGATTTGACTAATCCAACCTTTAGTGCACTTTTTACTCAAAATTACCTCATTGTTGCCTAGTTAATAATAGGTGACTCCCTATTCAAAACTCATCTAAATGAGTTGAAAATTTGTACAGAACTAGGTTTTATAGCCAGGGACCACTCACCAAAATTTGGGAGGGTTTGCAGGTCATTTGACTACTTGAATAATTACTCTAACTTTATTAAGTAAAAACTAAAACTTTAGGCAAAGTATCTCCAAATATTTCCATTTTTGGACAACCTCCAGATAAGGCTAAGTGTAACCTCCTGCCAAAATTTCAGGTCATTTGGACGAGGGACGAAGAGTGGGTATTCATTTTAGTTCCTTCCCAACTCTAGGTACAGCCCCCACAAAACGGCTGCTGCGGTCAAACCGCTTACTCAAACGAGTTGAAATTATGTTTAAATTAATCTAGACTTGAAGGGCTACAATTTTCGTGACTGGCCATTTTTCCTAAATCGGCCTCTAAGTGCCTCGTTTTGCAATATCAAAATGACACATTTAAAATATATCTACCTTATATATTATATACTTAATTTTATATTATAAAAATATCTTTACTGTTCATCTTCCCTACCAAACAGAACCCGTAATAGCACTGAAAAAAATACATTTCCTGTAGCTCTTCTATGATCCGTCACCGGCCGTTCGGTCACTTCCCTGGCCAGCCACCACCACCACCACCTCCGTCGAGGCGATGGCTATCGGTTGGCGGTGGTTTGACAGCCGGAGGTGGCGGTTTCCGGCGTACCCGAAAAATGTATTTTTCATGGTTTTCCATGAAAACGTGAGATAGGTATGGCTCCTTTGAGCACGAACTTCATTTCTAAGATCTTAAGATCTACCCATAAGAGAAGAAGTAGAGGAGGACATTGTTCGCGGTTTGGAGGCGAGATGAACGTCGGATTGTCATGGCGCAGTGGTGGCATTCCCGAACTTCTCCTACAGTAAGAGCAGAAATATGAATTCGTTTGGTCAAGAGTGTAACCTTCTCCTCTTTCTCTAAGGGCTTTTATAGATCTCCAAATGGGGAGGGGAAAGGGTGAAGCATTCATGGCCATGAAAGCTCCCTTAACGAATGGCTTTTCAGTTATGGTTGAGGAAAGGAAATGCTGGAATAAGAAGAGGCGTTTACAAGGTGGCGATTTCCTATTGGAACACACTCTCTCATTTTACTAAGTAATTAGTTAAAGAAATAGCCCATAAATACTCCTGCTGTAACTTCCCATAATCAGAAATGATTATGACTTGGGTTACAGAAATTTACAGCCTGGCTGACGTTTTGGCCTTTGTCACGGGCGTGACACGTGGGTCACGGGCATGACAGACCCGATGGGCAAATTCTGAGTTCGACGATCGTCATCCTGAGATCGACGATCGTCGAAGGGTGGTCAAGCCCTAGGTCACGGACGAGACACGTGGGTCATGGGCGTGACAGGGCCATGATGCAAATTCTAAGCTAGACGATCGTCTCGCTGAGATCGACAATCGTCGAAGGGGTCATGCCCTAGGTCACGGGCGTGACACGTGGGTCACGGGCATGACAGGGCCATTATGTAAATGCTGCGCTCGACGATCGTTTCGCTGAGATCAATGACCGTCGAAGGGGTCATGCCCTAGGTCACGGGCGTGACACATAGGTCACGGGCATGACATGCCTAGGTTGCAAATTCTGCGCTCGACGATCGTCTCGCTGAGATCGACGATCGTCAAAGGTGTCATGCCCTAGGTCACGGGCGTGACGGTCGGTCACGGGCGTGACCAGCCCGTGACTCGAAGTCTTGGTCGATGGACTTCAATTTTTGGATTTCCTAGGGTTCTGTCACGAAAGACCGACTCCTATGGGTCTAGCAAGAAATGGGATGTTACAGAGCCCGAGGTCAACCAGCATAGGACACGGCCACCAACACGGTCGTGTCGTCGGCCGAGTCAGCCCTTCAAGATTTTCTATAAATTCAGCCCTTCCCACTTGTTTCCTAGAGAGTTCATGGATGGTGTAAGGAGGTGATGCCCTTTTGTTTTCTGAAGTTTTTCATGCATTTTTCTTTAGTGTACTTTCTTTCTCTCTTGAGCTTTAATTAACTCTAACTTAGTGCTCTCCTTCTAAACTAGTTCTTGTAATTTGTTTTAGTAGTTCAATGTTAATACAAGCCTAGTTTTATTTTTCATGCACTTGTAATTTTCATTTCGAAGTTGTAAGCTTTCTTTATCATTAATAAAAAGTGGTTTTTCTCTCCTCTTTCTACCTTTTTTTCATTATGTTCTTCTTCTCACCTCCTTTCCTCCACTTCGCCATGAGTAACTAATCCTCCGTGTACTCGATCTGGGTTATCCGAGGTTCGAGTTGATTAAGTTATGATACTTTAATTTTACTTCTTCTTTTTAGGGTGTAGACCTTGGATTACTCTTGATTAAATATTGATTGGAGATATATCATCGATATTTATTTTCCAACTTTACGTTCATTCTTGTCTAGCCGAGAGGCCGATAGTTTGAAGTGATCGCTCAAGAGTAAAGAGAGATGCACGCACGCCTTGAGAGAGGCAGACGTTAAATCTCTCGGATTGGATTGAAATCCAATAGCGGGGTTCACAACATAAGGCAAGCTTTAGGCCTCAAATTTAGATGAGAGTCAGTCAGGCCTTCCAAAATTCAGGTGGGCACGTCTTCGTGAGAAGCATGTTCATGCTTTAGGAACCTCCACGGTCAAGGTACTTTACCTTATTAAGCTAGAGTGTTTTTATTGCATTTATTTATTCAATTTTTGCCGAGGTGATTCACGATCGAGTAATTCTTTTTCTCATCATTCAACCCCTTGTTTTAATCGATAGTTGTTGTCTTTCTATTTTAATGCCAATAGTTCTTTCATTTTATGCAAGTGTTTTCCTTTATGTTAGTAGTCTTTCCTTTTTAGTTTGTAAACAACCCTTGTTTTCCTTCGATAAGATAATAGCGTTCGTGTGAGTAAGATTATTCAACGGTTCCCGGATTTAAATACGACACTTGTGTCCCCGAGTAACAATTCGATAGGTATAATTTACTAGATGGATTGCTAGTTCGGTTGCTTTTCTTTCCTTTACGAATAGCAGACCACCAAGTTTTTGGCTCCATTACCGGGGAAACAACTTTTGTTGATAATTTGAAATCACGAACCTATTACTTTTATCACTTCTCTTTCTCACCCTCTTTCTTAAAACTTAAAAATCCAAAAATATTTTAACGCTCTTAGTAGAAACCCACATCACAATTTTTCTACACCACCTAACTCTCTAGAAAAGGACAAGGCGGCTTTAAATGCAGCTATCTTGTCCAGTACCTTTCGAACCATTTGTGGGGTAGCCCTTGCGAAGTTCGGGAGTTAAGCTATTAAAAAATCTATTTCAAAAAAAAAGGTTTTCCCATTTTCTTTCTCGTTTGACTTTCTAGTTCTTCGTTTGTTTCTTCTTCTCTATCTTACTTTCTACTTCTAGTGCAAGACCCGCGGAAATGCATTGGTTATTTTGGACTTGGACCACGAAATTGAGTGTACTCTTCGGAGAATAATGTGATTTCAAGGCCCTACTCTTCAAATACCGGTTGAGGATTCCCGATCATTTTCTACCTTAAGAATGGATGAACTCAATGCGGAGGGAATCTAGCCCCAAGTAGATGAAGCCTTGCAAAGAACTATGTTATATTATGCAAGGACGAATCTCGAGGGTACAAAATCAAGCATAGTTCGCCCTGCGATAGCTAATAACAATTTTGAACTTAATCCTAGCGTAATTCAAATGGTCCAGCAGTATGTTCAATATGACGGACTACAAGATGAAGATCCGAACACACATATAGCAAGCTTTCTTGAGATTTCTGACACCTTCAAGATAAATGGTGTTATAAATGATGCTATTAGGCTAAGAAACTTTCCTTTTTCTCTTAGAACTAAGGCTAAGCAGTGGCTGAACACTCTACCTAAAAACAACATCACAACCTGGAATCAATTAACTGAAATTTTTTTGGCAAAGTATTTCCGCCATCCAAAACCACAAATCTTAGGAACGATATTTCTGCATTTTTTCAAATTGATTCTGGAACTTTGTGTGAAACCTGGGAAAGATTTAAAGAACTCTTAAGACGATGCCCCCATCACGCGTTACCTGTAAGGTTACAAGTGCAGACGTTTTATAGCGGGCTAAATCAAAACAAAAAGCAAATGATAGACGCAGCTTTTGGGGGTACTTTAAACCGTAAAACCCCGGAAGTAGCTCTTGAGCTTTTCGAGGACATGACCATGAACACCTATCAGTTGAATGTGCCTAGGTCCCGGCCAAACAAACCTGTAGGTATCTTTGAAGTAGACAACGTCTCCCAGCTAGCTCTGCAAGTGGAAGTATTAAGTAAAAAAATTACGGAGATGACTGCTGCCTCCGCCCCTCAGGTATGGGAATCTGTAACTCCTGCTCCCGAATAATTAGATTATGTTAATAATATGCCTTGAAATTCTTTTCATAATTTTTCTGCTACGAATTTTCCTGCGCCCGATTTTGCTTTTCCAAAAAGTTATAATCTTGCTTTAAGAAATCACCCGAAATTTTCATGGAGTAATCCCTCGAACGCAATGCGCCCGCCATCACAAAATGATTTTTCTGCACGACCACCACCTCCTCAAAATTATCCAAAACCTCCAAGCTTGGAGGAAATGATTGCAAAATATATGAATGTTAATGAAGCTACTATAAGAACCCTAGCCGTGACCGTTAAAAGTTCAAAAAATAAAGTAGGACAACTCAAAAAACTTATATCTGAGTGACTCGTCGGGTCTCTTCCGGGCAACACCGAGCCCAATCCGAGAGAGCAAGAGAAAGCTATAACTCTTCAGAGTGGGAAGAAATTTTCTGGTAGGGTTAGCTAAGAGCCCGAGGCAAGCTCCTCCACCGTTTTAAAAACTCCACCTTCTATTTAAAAAGGCGTTAACACCCCTCTCCCTATTTTATAAAAAGATCTCACTCCACCACCAATCTTTAAAAATAATCCAACCCCGTCATACCCTTCTGAACTTAATAAGCAATGCTAGGACGATCAATACTCCCGCTTCCTAGAAATGTTCAAGCAAATCCACATTAATATCCCCTTCCATGAAGCAATCTCCCAAATGCCAAAATACGTTAAGTACCTTAAGGACCTCCTAACCAATAAAAGGAAGTTAGAAAACCTTTCGCAAGTCACGTTAAATACTGAGTGCTCTGTGGTCTTGACAAACGGTTTGTCGAAGAAGATCAGTGATCCGGGTAGTTTTTCTATTCCGTTTGTCTTCGGTGATCTTTTTGTCAAGCACAAATTAGCTGACTTAGGTGCGAGTATAAACCAGATGCCCTTCTCATTGTTTAAGAAGTTAGGAATTGGTTGCCTCAACACAACACGCATGAGTATCATGCTCGCCAACAGATCAGTCAAATACCCGCTAGGAATCGTGGAGGATGTCTTAGTTAAAGTCGACAAGTTCATCTTTCTAGTGGATTTCGTAAGATTGGACATCGAAGAAGACGTCGAGGTTCCCTTGATCCTTGGCCGACCCTTCCTTGCCACTTCCTGAGCTATCATTGACGTAAGCAATCGTAAGCTCTTCCTTCGAGTAGGCGGCGAAGAAGTGACTTTCTCTATCACCCCCTCGATGAACAACACCCTAGCAAATGACGACTCTTATTTTTTTGTAGATGCCCTAAGTGAAGAATCCTCCTATTGCCTCTCTAAATTTGAAAAAAAATTTTAATTTTTGTTCCTCCTCTACTCTTCCAATAGAATCGATGCACCTAAGTGAAGAATCCTCCTATCATCTCTCTGAATTTGAAAAAGAATTTTCTGATTTTTGTTCCTCTACTCTTCCAACTGAATCGCTGCAAGAAGCCGCTATGGCCACCAGCTCCACCCCTTTCAATTTTTCGTATAAAGAAAAAGTCTATGAAAACATTGTTTTTGAAAAAGAAAGAATTTCTAAAACATCATACAAAGAACCACCTACCCTGGAATTAAAGGAACTACCCGAAAATCTTAGTTATGCTTTCTTAGAAAAGGACTCCAAGCTACCAGTAATATTTTCAGCCTACCTCACGGATGAGCAAAATGATAAACTTCTTTTAGTTTTACGTAAACATCGCCAAGCTATTGCCTGGCAAATTTTTGATATCAAGGGCATAAGCAAATCTTTCTGCACTTACAAAATCCTAATGGAAGATAATTCGCGTAGTTAATTCCAACCTCAATGCCGCATAAATCTCAACATGAAAGAAGTAGTTATGGGCGAGGTTATTAAATTGTTAGACGCATGCATTATCTATCCTATATCTGATAGTAAGTGGGTTAGCCCAGTCCAGGTAGTGTTGAAGAAAGGAGGGATAACGGTTGTTAGTAATGAGAATAATGAATTAATCCCGACATGTACGGTGACCGGGTGGCGAATATGTATTGATTATCATATGTTAAATCATGCTACCTTCAAGGATCACTTTCCCTTGTCATTCATCGATCAAATTTTAGAATGATTATCCAACCATAGATTTTATTGTTTTCTCGATGGCCTCTCAGTGTACTTTCAAATCACCATCTCTCATGAGGACTAGGAGAAAACTATGTTTACTTGTACCTTCGCCACCTTCACTTACCGAAGAATGCCGTTTGGATTGTGTAATGCGTCAGCTACATTCCAACGATGTATGTTCGCTATCTTTGACATGTATGTAGGAAGCATTATGGAAGTATTTATGGATGATTTCTCCGTTTTCGGCGATGCTTTTCATAGTAGTTTAAAAAACCTCATAGATATCTTAGAAAAATATGAAGAAACTAACCTTGCCCTAAACTGGGAAAAATGTCATTTTATGGTATAGGAAGTGTTAGTTTTGGGTCATAAAATTTCTGCGAGGGGAATTTAAGTAGACATAGCCAAGATAGAAGTTATCGAGAAGTTGTCGCCGCCTACGAACGTCAAATGCTATAAGAAGTTTCGTAGGACATGCGGGCTTCTACCGCCGCTTCATAAAAGATTTCTCCAAAATCACCAAACCCCTTACTCATCTGCTAGGAAAAGACGCCCCATTTGCTTTTGATGACCTTTGCCTAGCTGCTTTTAATTTAATAAAAGAAAAATTAATTAATGCCCCAAATATGATAGCACCATTGTGGGACCTTCCCTTTGAAATCATGTGCGATGCGAGTAGTTACGCGGTGGGATCCGTATTAGGTCAACGAATTTCTAAGAACTTCCACCCCATCTATTACGTAAGTAAAACACTCACATCTGCAAAAGAAAACTATACCACAACCGATAAAGAGCTTCTTGCTGTTTTTTTCGCCTTTGATAAATTCCTTTGATATATTACGCTTTCAAAAATCATCGTTTTTACGGACCACTCGGACCTCAAATATCTTCTTGCTAAAACGAATGCCAAACCGCACCTGATTCGCTGGGTCTTACTCCTCTAGGAGTTTGATATAGAAATCTGTGATAAGCGAGGAGCCGAGAATTTTGCCGCCGACAATCTCTCACGATTTGATAACCCGCACATAGAAAATTTAGACAAAAGATCTTTTAATGATTATTTTCCCTATGATAAGCTGCTATTAATTAACATATCGCCTTCTCCTTGGTTTACACAAATTGCCAACTATTTATTGGCCTGGTGCTCCCAAAAGAGTTCTCCTCTGAATAAAAGAAGAAAATCTTTTGTGACTTGAAGAACAGATTTTGGGAGGACCCACATCTTTTACGAGTCTGTGCGGACCAGGTGATAAGGAGATGTGTTTCATTTGAAGAAGGATCAGAAATTTTAAAGCATCTGCATGAAGGACCGATAGGTGAGCACTATCAAGTTGCTCGCACCGCTCACTAAGTGCTAAGCAAGGGTTTTTACTGACCTAGCCTGTTTAAGGACGCGCAGTCCTTTGCGAGTAGGTGTGATAGTTGTCAACAGTCGGGTAATATTTCCAATAAAAATGAAATGCCGCAAAATTATTTCCTTGAGTGCGAAGTTTTCGACCTCTGGGGAATTTATTTTGTTGGCCCTTTTCCTTCTAGCTTTAGGAACAAGTACATCTTAGTCGCTGTCGATTATGTTTTGCGATGGTCAGATGCCCATGCTATTCCTACGAACGATGCCCGAGTCGTAGTTATGTTTTAAAAAAAATTATTTTCTCGATTCGGTATGCCGCGAGCCATTGTTAGTGACAGGGGTTCCCATTTCTATAACACACAGTTTTCTAAAATTCTTACTAAATATGGCGTTACGCTTAAACATTCAACCGTCTATCACCCCCAAACTAACAGACAAGTCGAAGTAGTGAACAGAGAGATAAAAAGAATTTTAGAAAAGACTGTTTCCACCTCTAGAAAAGACTGGTCAACCAAATTAGACGATACTCTATGGGCCTACCGAACAATGTACAAAACTGCCATCGGATGTACTCTGTATCGGATGGTCTATAGAAAATCGTGTCATTTACCCGTAGAACTAGAACATCGCGCTTTTTGGGCCTTAAGGTTCTTAAATTTCGATCCCCACTCTGTCGGTGATTTTAGAAAATTTCAACTCAACGAACTCGATGAGTGGCGCTCTTACGCAATAAAAAACTCAATAAAGAGCGGACGAAACGTTTGCACGATAAGAACCTTAGGCACCCAAAAACCTTTAAGCCGGGCGACCAAGTTCTTTTATACCTCTCTCGTTTACATTTATTTTCGGGCAAACTAAAATCACGTAGGTTTGGGCCGTTTACTATTTTAGAAGTTTTCCCGTATGGAACTATTTTAATTTCACACCATGATAAGGGTAATTTCAAAGTGAATGGTCAGCGTATTAAACTGTATTTCTGTGGTAATGTCAGTCCTAACTATATAAACTCTATCTTGCATGATTTGACTTTCGTATAATTTAAAACTTTGTCTTTTTATTAAAACTTTGAATATTTTTTTGGACAATTTTTTAAACAATTTTTTTATTGCGTTTAGCTTAACGATGTTTTTAAACAAAGGGTGCTCTTGGGAGGCAACCCAAGTTATCTTTTTTTTTCTGTTCTCTTTATTTTTCACTTTTTGCCCCGGACGGCCCCAACAAGTTGAAGCTTATGCGATCGCTTGCTCCAATGCTGCTAAATCCATCACGAAGTCCAAAGAAGACATCTTATTAAGATCCAAAGCGCAAGCATGGGGGAGCAGCATCGCGCAAACTTCTGCAACTCAAAAAATCCAGGGAAGTATCTGTTTTTCAATTATGTACTTTTATTTATGTTTTCATTTCTCTCTCTCCTTCCCCTTTTTTCTCCATTGAGGACAATGTCCATTTTAAGCTTGGGGGAGGATTTCCCCCTCTTTTTCGTTTTTTTTTGTTATTTCCCTAGAAAATCCAAAAAAAAGAATATTCTAAAAAAACTGAAAACAAAAAAGAAAATAATTCAAAATCAAATTCAAAATTTTTTTTGGGTTTAGAATATTAATAGTTTAAACGAATTTTTTTTTTCATTAATACCCTCTGCTTATGTTTTGTTTTTCTCAAAATTCCATTTAAACAACTTAGCTAATTATAATTTTTTAATCAATCTTTTTCATTATATTTCATAAGTAAAATATTGGCCTTGTTGTGTTTCTAATTCACGGTAGCATGTTAAGGTGAAATATTTTTCTAAAACTCGCATTTCTTTTATGGTTTTTCGTTTTTTATTTTCTTTACTTTCTTAAAAAAATTTCTCATCCACTATATTTCTTTTTTGTCTTTAGATAATTTTTGTAAAGTCAGCTTTTGATTAGCGCAGTAGATGTGAACGATTCTAGACTCATATTATCCTAATTTTTTAAAATGAGTTCATTAGTCTCTATTAAATTTCTAGGACCTACTTTTTGAAATTTTTCAAAACTAATGCTTTAGGCAAACTTTAGGATCATGAAAATAATATAGGCCATTTTTGTTTTCGTTTGAGCCTTCTCTCCAGCCCTAAAATTATCCCATAGTTAGCCTTTTGAGCCTATTTCCGATTTCAATTGATAGCTCCACATTTCATTTCATTTTCACCAAAGCAAAATTTTTCCAACCCTTCTTATCACACTAAACTTTTTGAGCTTCATAAATTTCATGTTGTGATAGGATTGTTTTGTTATTTTTGGAAAACTTTTTGAAAAAGTATGCTCGAAAGAAATGTTTAATTTTGTGGCCAATTTCAAATTGAAAAGGCAAATATTTTATGGCCTTTTGTTTAAGGAAAAAATATGGAAAAGAAAAAATAAAAAGAAAAAGAAAAAAAAAGAAAATATTTATGTTATTTAAGAAAATTTTGAAGTTCTTCATTTTGGTTTAGCGTGATTTTAATCCTTCATGTTTATCTTTGAATTCCATTCCTAATTTTATGCCTAAACCAAACGTTTCAGTACTATTAAGTCCTGTTGATTCATGCTCCTAAATTTTCTTTTAGCTAAGTAAAGAAAAATAGTAGACTAGTTAAGTCTTAGATTTAAATCTAGATTTTTGTTTTTTTTAATTTGGGTATAAAATGCCTCTTAGAATCTGATAATACGTTTTGTAGTCTTAACTATTATCGTATTTTTCTAGTTTATAATGTACAAATCTTGTATTTTATGCTTTATTTTTATCTTTCTTATGTTAATTTTATTGCCCCCAACTTTTTCCTCTCTTTGTGCAGCTTTCCTAAAAATTGGTGAAAATTGACCTGACAAGCCCCCCTGTCACACCCTCCCCGGGCGTGACCTATGGCTTGTCACCTGTTCCAGAGCAATCCAGAAGCCAGAGGAAAATACCAGGAAAATCGGCTGTCACGCCACCCGGACAAGCCCTCCCCGGGCGTGTCCCTGGGCATGACAAGGGGCGTGTCGCCCTCTGCCCGAAGCCTGCCGCCTCATTAAATGGCATTTTGACTCAGCACGCAAACAGTACTATCACGCCCCCCATCACGGGTGTGACACAGGGCGTGACCCCTCCTTTTCCGATGACTGACGGATTTCTGACCAATGATTTCAATGCGACGTGCATGTCACGCCCCTATACGGGCGTGACCCAGAGCGTATCCACCGACGTACAGAAGCTATCATCCTTCCTACCAGAATCCATTGCCCGAGGTCAACTCCATATATGTCACGCCCCCTAACACGCCCCCCTAGGGCGTGTCGAAGGGCGTGACCAACCCGTGAACTTTTCCTATAAATTCAGACCCCCCCCACTTCCATTTCAGCAAGCTTGGGTTGAGAGGGGAGGTGCTGCCCCTTTGTTTCTTGGTCTTTTTCATGTTCTTCCCTCTCTCTCTCTTCTTTATTTTTTGTTTTCCCTTAAACCTAGTTTAGTTTTAGCCTTTGTAATAGCTTTTGTTGTAATCTTTGCTCTTGCACTAGTTGCTTAATGTAGGGCTAGAATAGGTTTTCAATTTCATCAAATTTTAATTTCCTTTTTCAAGTGTAGCTCTCTTTCTTTATTAATATAAGTGCTATTTATTACATTGTTCTCTTAATGCTTTACTACTCATCCCCCCTCCTCCACTCCATTATGATTAACTAATCCTCCTTGTACTCGATCTTGATGATCCGAGGTTCGAGCAATTAAGGTATGATGTTTTAATTTACCTTTTCTTTTTAGGTTTTAGGCCTTGAATTACTCTTAATTTTTCATGGGCTGGAGGTATATTATCAATATATATACTCTCCACCTTTGCTTTAATTCTGGGCTAGCCGATAGGCCGATAGAATGAAGTGAGCATTCAAGAGTAAAGGGAGTTGTACGCACCCCTCGAGAGAGGAAGATGTCCAAATCTGCCTGATTAGATTAAAATCCAATAGTGGGGTTTACCGCGTAAAGAGAGCTTTAGGCCACCGATTTAGACGAGAGTCGGTCGGACCTTCCTAAACTCAGTTGGGCACGACTTCGAGAGAAGCGTGTTCAAGATTTAGGAACCTCCACGGTCAAGGACCTATACCCTATTAAGTTGTGGTTTTTATCGCATTTCATAGTAGACTTTAGCCGAGGTGATTCTTGATCGAGTGCATTTCCATTTCATATTTTCTTCCCTTCGTTGTAATCGTTTCTTATAGGCCTTTAATTAACTGCAGTAGTTCTCGTTTTAGCATAGTTTTATTTCCTTAATTGCAATTAGTTTCTCAAACCCTAGTTTTTCCGTCTATAAAATAATAGCCTTCGTATGAGTAAGTGTACTCAACAGTTCCCGGATTTCAATACGACACTTGTGTCCCCTAGCTACAGTTCGATAGGTATACTTGCCTTATTGGATTGCTAGTTCGGTTGCTTTTATTTTCTTCGAAGCTTAGCGACCACCAAGTTTTTGGCGCCGTTGCCTGGGAGCAACTTTCGTTTATATTGAAAACAGGAACCTATTAGTTTTATCTCTTCTCTTTCTCATCCTCTTTCTTAAAATTTTTAAAATCAAAATTTTTTTTATTACTGCTCTTAATAATAACCAACTTCACAATTTTTCTATGCCACCTAATTCTCTCGGAAAGGGAAAAGCGGCTTTAAGTGCCTCTATCTTGTCTAGTACATTGCGAACACTTCACCGGGTAGTTCTTGGGAAGTTCGGGAGTTAATCTATTAAAAAATATATTTCAAAAAAAATTAATCTAGTTTTTCTTTCTAGCTTTTTTTTTATTTCACTTCCTTTCTCTTCTCTTCTTTTAGTCCATGACCCGAGGGAATCTGTCGGCTATTTTGGACTTTGACCATGAAATTGAGCGTACTCTTCGGATAAGATCGCGATTTCAAGGTCCTACTTCCCAAATACCGGTTGAGGATTTCGAGTCATCTTCAACTTTATGAATGGCAGAGCCCCCAGTGGAGGAAGCCGTGCAAAGACCTATGTCTGATTATGCATGACCGAATGTAGAGGGAACTGAATCTAGCATAGTTCGCCCTGCTATAGCAAATAATAACTTCGAATTAAAGTCTAGCATAATTCAAATGGTGCAGCAGTATGTCTAATTTGACAGATTTCAAGATGAAGATCCGAACGCACATATAACAAGCTTTTTTGAAATTTGTGACACCTTCAAGATAAATGGTGTCACAAATGATGCAATTAGGCTAAGACTCTTTCCCTTCTCTTTAAGAACTAAAGCTAAGCAGTGGATGAACACTCTACCTAAGAATAGCATAACAACCTGGAATGAATTTATCGAGAAAAATTTGGCAAAGTATTTATCGCCAGCTAAAACTGCAAAACATTGGAATTACATCTCTGCCTTTGGAAAAATAGACTTTGAAACCATATATGAAACTTGGGAAAGATTTAAAGAATTATTTAGAAGATTCCCACATCACGCGCTGCTTGTATGGTTACAGGTGAAGACGTTCTATAACGGGCTAAATCAAATCAAAAAGCAAATGATAGACGCAGATTCTGGCGGTACTTTAAATCAAAAGACCACGGAAGCAGATCTTGAGCTTTTTGAGGACATGGCCATGAACACTTATCAGTGGAATGTGCCTAGGTCCCGCCCAAACAAACCTGCAGCTATCTTTAAAGTAGACAACATCTCCCAGCTCGCTCTATAAGTTGAAATATTAAGCAAAAAGATAACAGATACGATTGCTGCCTCCGCCCCTCAGGTATGGGAATCTACAACTCCCACCCAAGAACAATTAGATTTTGTTAATAATATGCCTAGAAATGCTTTTAATAATTTTTCTGCTGTGAATTTTCATCCTCCTGGTTTTAATTTTCCGAATAGTTATAATTCTGCCTTAAGAAATCATCCGAATTTTTCATGGAGTAATCCATCGAATGCTATTTGCCCGCCACCACAAAATGATTTTTCTGCACCACCACCACCACCTCTTCAAAATTATCCAAAATCTCCAATCTTGGAGGAGTTACTTTCCAAATATATCGCCATAAATGACGCTACGATAAGAACTTTAACTGGAAGTGTTAAAAGTCTTGAAAAATCAAGTAGGACAGCTCGCTAAAATTATTTCTGAGCGACCCGCAGGGTCTCTTCCTTCCAATACCAAGCCCAACCCGAGAGAGCAAGCGAAAGCTATAACTCTTTGGAGTGGGAAGCAAGTTCCCGGTATGGTAAGTGAAGAGCCCTAGGCAAGCTCCGCCCCCGCTTTAAAAAATCAAAGCTCCGCCCCCGTTTTAAAAATTCCACCCTCTACTGAAGAAGTTATCACCCCAATTTTAGAAAAAGATCTAACTCCACCACCCATCTTTAAAAATAATCCAAATCTGCCTTACCCTTCCGAACTTAATAAACAATGTCAAGAGGATCAATACTCCCGTTTCTTAGAGATGTTTAAGAAAATCCAAATAAATCTTCTCTTCTATGAAGCGATTTCCCAGATGTCGAAGTACGCCAAGTACCTTAAGGAGCTCCTGACCAACAAGAAGAAGTTAGAGAACCTTTCGCACGTTACGTTAAACGCCGAGTGCTCTGCGGTTTTGACAAACGACTTACCAAAGAAAATAAGTGACCCAGGTAGTTTTTCTATTCCGTGTGTCTTTTATAATCTTTTTGTCAAGAACGCATTAGCCGACTTAGGTGCGAGTATTAACCTGATGCCCCTCTCATTGTTTAAAAATTTGGAATTGGTATCCTCCACCCCACATGCATGAGCATCCAGCTCGCCGACAGATCCGTTAAGTACCTGTTAAGAATAGTGGAGGATGTTCTACTAAAAGTCAAAAAGTTCATCTTCACGGTGGACTTGGTCATTTTGGACATCGAAGGAGACGTCGAGGTTCCCCTGGTCCTTGGCCGACCCCTCCTTGCCACCTCTCGAGCTATCAATGACGTAAGCAATGGTAAGCTCTTCCTTTGAGTAGGCGACGACAAAGTCACTTTCTCTATCACACCTTCGATGAAAACATCTTAGCAATTGATGACTCCTGCTTTTTCATAGATTCCGTGAGTGATGAATCCTCTTATTGCCTCTCTAATTTTGAAAAAGAATTTTCTGCTTTTTGTTTCTCCTCTACATTTCAAACTGAATCGCTACACCTAAGTGAAGAAAGTGTAGAATCCTCTTATCTTTTATCTGATTTTGAAAAATAATTTTCCGATTTTTGTTTCTCTTCTACTCTTCCAACTGACTCGCTGCAAGAAGCCGCTTTGGCCACCTGCTCCCCCCCTTTTAATTTTCTGTGTAAATAAATCTACGAAGATATAGTATTTGAAAAAGAAAGAATTTCTCAAACCTCTTATGAAGAACCCCCTACCCTTGAACTTAAAGAACTTCTTGAACATCTCAAGTATGCCTTCTTAGAAAAAAACTCTAAGCTGCCAGTTATAGTTTCGACCTACCTCACAGATGTCCAAAATGAAAAACTTCTTTTAGTTCTACGTAAACATCGTCGAGCTATTGCTTGGCAGATTTCCGAAATCAAGGGCATAAGCCCATCTTTCTACAATCATAAAATTTTAATGGAAGATAATTCGTGTAACTCTATTCAACCTCAGCGCCGTATAAACCCGAACATGAAAGAAGTTGTTAAGGGCGAGGTAATGAAATTATTAGACGCAGGAATTATCTACCATATATCAGATAATAAGTGGGTTAGCCCTGTTCAGGTAGTACCAAAGAAGGGAGGGATAACGGTAGTTAGTAATAAAAATAACGAATTAATCCCGACATGGACGGTGACGGGTTGGCGTATGTGTATAGATTATAGTAAGTTGAATGACGCCACCCGCAAGGACCACTTTACTTTGCCGTTTATCGACCAGATTTTAGAACGATTATCCGGCCATAGCTTTTATTGTTTTCTCGATGGCCTCTCGGGGTACTTTCAAATCCCCATCTCTCTCCGAGGACCAAGAGAAAACTACGTTTAATTGTCCCTTCGGCACCTTCGCCTACCGAAGAATGCGTTTGGATTGTGCAATGCGCCAACGGCATTCCAGCGATGTATGCTCGCTATCTTTGATAAGTACGTAGAAAGCATTATGGAGGTATTTATGGGCGATTTCTCCGTGTTCGGCGATTCCTTTGATAGATGTTTAGAAAACATCGAAAAAGTCTTAGAACGATGCGAAGTGACTAACCTTGCCCTAAATTGGGAAAAATGTCATTTTATGGTGAGGGAAGGGTTAGTTTTGGGTCATAAAATTTCTCCGAAAGGTATTTAGGTAGATATTACGAAGATAGAAGTTATCGAGAAGCTGCCGTCGCCTACAAAAATAAAAGCTATAAGAAGTTTCTTAGTTCATGATGGCTTTCTACCGCCGCTTCATTAAAAATTTCTCCAAGATCACCAAGCCCCTCACCCATCTTCTAGAAAAAGACGCCCTATTCATTTTTGATGACTCTTGTCTTTCTGCCTTCGAATTAATAAAAGAAAAGTTGATTAACTCACAGATTATGATTGCTCCGGTGTGGGACTTTTCATTTGAGATAATGTGCGATGCGAGTAGTTTCGCGGTGGGAGCTATATTAGGTCAACGCATATCAAAAAACTTCCACCCTATCTATTACGCTAGTAAAATGGTCACATCTGCACAGTAAAATTACACCATGACCGAGAAGGAGCTCCTAGCTGTAGTATTCGCTTTCGATAAATTCCGTCCTTACATTACACTTTCAAAAATTATTGTTTTTACGGACCACTCGGCCCTCAAATATCATCTTACCAAAATGGATGCCAAGCTGCGCTTGATTCGCTGGGTCTTACTCCTCCAGGAGTTTGACTTAGAGATCCGTAATAAGCGAGGAGCCGAGAACTTGGCCGCCGACCATCTCTCCAGATAAGACAATCCCTTTATTGAAAAATTAAATGAAAAATCTTTTAATGATTATTTTCCTGATGAGAATCTGCTTTCAATTAACAAATCTACTTCTCCTTGGTTCGCACACATCCCCAACTATTTAGTGGCACAGGTGCTCCCAAAAGAGTTCTCCTCTCAGAAAAAGAAGAAATTCTTTTCTGAGGTGAAGAACTATTTTTTGGAAGACCCACATCTTTTCAGAATATGTGCGGACCAAGTGATAAGAAGATGTGTTTCTTATGAAGAAGGAGTTGATATTTAAAAACACTTACATGAAGGTCCGACAGGTGGGCACTATCAAGCTGCTCGCACCGCTCACAAGGTGCTTTGCGCGGGTTTTTACTTGCCTAGCCTGTTTAAAGATGCGTAAGCCTTTGTGAGTAAGTGTGATAGTAGCCAACGGTCGGGCAACATTTCAAATAAATATGAAATGCAGCAAAATTATTTCCTCGAGTGCGAAATTTTCGACCTCTGGGGAATCGATTTTGTTGGCCCTCTTCCTTCTAGCTTCGGAAATATGTATATTTTAGTTATCGTTGATTATGTTTCACATTGGGCTGAAGCCGAAGCTCTTCCTACGAACGACTCCCGAGTTATAGTTACCTTTTTGAAAAAATTATTTTCTCGATTCGGAACGCCGGGAACCATCGTTAGTGACAAGGGTTCCCATTTCTATAACGTGCAGTTTTCAAAAAACCGTACTAAATACGGCGTTACACATAAGTTTTCAACTGCTTACCACCCCCAAACTAACGGACAAGTCGAAGTAGTGAATAGAGAAAAAAAATATTAGAAAAGAAGGTTTCAACTTCTAGGAAAGACTGGTCAGCCAAATTAGACGATGCTCTATGGTCCTACCGAACTGCGTACAAAACCGCCCTCAGATGTACGCCATATCGGCTGGTCTATAGAAAATCGTGCCATTTACACATAGAATTAGAACACAGCGCTTTTTAAGCCTTAAGATTTTTAAAATTCGATCCCCATTCAGTCGACAACCTTAGAAAATTTCAACTCAATGAACTCGACGAATGACGCTCTTATGCTTACGAAAATAACAAACTTTATAAAGAGCTGACGAAGTGTTTGCACAATAAGCACTTAAGGCCTCCGAAAACCTTTAAGTCGGGAAACCAAATTCTTCTATATAATTCTCGATTGTGTTTATTTCCTGAAAAATTAAAATCTCGTTTGTCTGGGCCCTTTTTTGTTCTTCAAGTTTTTCGTATGGTAGTATTTTAATTTCTCACCCTGATAAGGTTATTTTCAAAGTGAATGGTCAGCGTCTTAAACTTTATTTTCGGGCAAACTAAAATCACGTAGGTTTGGGCCGTTTACTGTTTTAGAAGTTTTCCCGTATGGAACTATTTTAATTTCACACCATGATAAGGGTAATTTCAAAGTGAATGGTCAGCGTATTAAACTGTATTTCTGTGGTAATGTCAGTCCTAACTGTATAAACTCTATCTTGCATGATTTGACTTTCGAATAATTTAAAACTTTGTCTTTTTATTAAAACTTTGAATATTTTTTTTGGACAATTTTTAAAATTTTTTTTTTTATTGCGTTGAGCTTAACGATGTTTTTAAACAAAGGGTGCTCTTGGGAGGCAACCCAAGTTATATTTTTTTTCTGTTCTCTTTATTTTTCACTTTTTGCCCCGGACGGCCCTAACAAGTTGAAGCTTATGCGATCGCTTGCTCCAATGCTGCTAAATCCATCACGAAGTCCAAAGAAGACATCTTATTAAGATCCAAAGCGCAAGCATGGGGGAGCAGCATCGCGCAAACTTCCGCAACTCAAAAAATCCAGGGAAGTATCTGTTTTTCAATTATGTACTTTTATTTATGTTTTCATTTCTCTCTCTCCTTCCCCTTTTTTCTCCATTGAGGACAATGTCCATTTTAAGCTTGGGGGAGGATTTCCTCCTTCTCTTTTTCATTTTTTTTGTTATTTCCCTAGAAAATCCAAAAAAAAGAATATTCTAAAAAAACTGAAAAAAAAAAGAAAATAATTCAAAATCAAATTCAAAATTTTTTTTGGGTTTAGAATATTAATAGTTTAAACGATTTTTTTTTCATTAATACCCTCTGCTTTTGTTTTGTTTTTCTCAAAATTCCATTTAAACAACTTAGCTAATTATAATTTTTCTAATCAATCTTTTTCATTATATTTCATAAGTAAAATATTGGCCTTGTTGTGTTTCTAATTCACGGTAGCATGTTAAGGTAAAATATTTTCTAAAACTCACATTTCTTTTATGGTTTTTCGTTTTTTATTTTCTTTACTTTCTTAAAAAAATTTCTCATCCACTATATTTCTTTTTTGTCTTTAGATAATTTTTGTAAAGTCAGCTTTTGATTAGCGCAGTAGATGTGAACGATTCTAGACTCATATTATCCTAATTTTTTAAAATGAGTTCATTAGTCTCTATTAAATTTCTAGGACCTACTTTTTGAAATTTTTCAAAACTAATGCTTTAGGCAAACTTTAGGATCATGAAAAAAATATAGGCCATTTTTGTTTTCGTTTGAGCCTTCTCTCCAGCCCTAAAATTATCCCCTAGTTAGCCTTTTGAGCCTATTTCCGATTTCAATTGATAGCTCCACATTTCATTTCATTTTCACCAAAGCAAAATTTTTCCAACCCTTCTTATCACACTAAACTTTTTGAGCTTCATAAATTTCATGTTGTGATAGGATTGTTTTGTTATTTTTGGAAATTTTTTTGAAAAAGTATGCTCGAAAGAAATGTTTAATTTTGTGGCCAATTTCAAATTGAAAAGGCAAATATTTTATGGCCTTTTGTTTAAGGAAAAAATATGGAAAAGAAAAAGAAAAAGAAAAAAAAAATATTTATGTTATTTAAGAAAATTTTGAAGTTCTTCATTTTGGTTTAGCGTGATTTTAATCCTTCATGTTTATCTTTGAATTCCATTCCTAATTTTATGCCTAAACCAAACGTTTCAGTACTATTAAGTCCTGTTGATTCATGCTCCTAAATTTTCTTTTAGCTAAGTAAAGAAAACTAGTAGACTAGTTAAGTCTTAGATTTAAATCTAGATTTTTGTTTTTTTTTAATTTGGGTATAAAATGCCTCTTATAATATGATAATACATTTTGTAGTCTTAACTATTATCGTATTTTTCTAGTTTATAATGTACAAATCTTGTATTTTATGCTTTTATTTTTATCTTTCTTATGTTAATTTTATTGCCCCCAACTTTTTCCTCTCTTTGTGCAGCTTTCCTGAAAATTGGTGAAAATTGACCTGACAAGCCCCCCTGTCACACCCTCCCCGGGCGTGACCTATGACTTGTCACCTGTTCCAGAGCAATCCAGAAGCCAGAGGAAAATACCTGGAAAATCAGCTGTCACGCCACCCGGACAAGCCCTCCCCGGGCATGTCCCCGGGCGTGACAAGGGGCGTGTCGCCCTCTGCCCGAAGCCTGCCGCCTCATTAAATGGCATTTTGACTCAGCACGCAAATAGTACTATCACGCCCCCCATCACGGGTGTGACACAGGGCGTGACCCCTCCTTTTCCGATGACTGACGGATTTCGGACCAATGATTTCAATGCGACGTGCATGTCACGCCCCCCTATACGGGCGTGACCCAGAGCGTATCCACCGACGTACAGAAGCTATCATCCTTCCTACCAGAATCTATTGCCCGAGGTCAACCCCATATATGTCACGCCCCCTAACACGCCCCCCTAGGGCGTGTCGAAGGGCGTGACCAACCCGTGAACTTTTCCTATAAATTCAGACCCCCCACTTCCATTTCAGCAAGCTTGGGTTGAGAGGGGAGGTGCTGCCCCTTTGTTTCTTGGTCTTTTTCATGTTCTTCCCTCTCTCTCTCTTCTTTATTTTGTGTTTTCCCTTAAACCTAGTTTAGTTTTAGCCTTTGTAATAGCTTTTGTTGTAATCTTTGCTCTTGCACTAGTTGCTTAATGTAGGGCTAGAATAGGTTTTCAATTTCATCAAATTTTAATTTCCTTTTTCAAGTGTAGCTCTCTTTCTTTATTAATATAAGTGCTCTTTATTACATTGTTCTCTTAATGCTTTACTACTCATCCCCCCTCCTCCACTCCATTATGATTAACTAATCCTCCTTGTACTCGATCTTGATGATCCGAGGTTCGAGCAATTAAGGTATGATGTTTTAATTTACCTTTTCTTTTTAGGTTTTAGGCCTTGAATTACTCTTAATTTTTCATGGGCTGGAGGTATATTATCAATATATATACTCTCCACCTTTGCTTTAATTCTGGGCTAGCCGATAGGCCGATAGAATGAAGTGAGCATTCAAGAGTAAAGGGAGTTGTACGCACCCCTCGAGAGAGGAAGATGTCCAAATCTGCCTGATTAGATTAAAATCCAATAGTGGGGTTTACCGCGTAAAGAGAGCTTTAGGCCACCGATTTAGACGAGAGTCGGTCGGACCTTCCTAAACTCAGTTGGGCACGACTTCGAGAGAAGCGTGTTCAAGCTTTAGGAACCTCCACGGTCAAGGACCTATACCCTATTAAGTTTTGGTTTTTATCGCATTTCATAGTAGACTTTAGCCGAGGTGATTCTTGATCGAGTGCATTTCCATTTCATATTTTCTTCCCTTCGTTGTAATCGTTTCTTATAGGCCTTTAATTAACTGCAGTAGTTCTCTTTTTAGCATAGTTTTATTTCCTTAATTGCAATTAGTTTCTCAAACCCTAGTTTTTCCGTCGATAAAATAATAGCCTTCGTATGAGTAAGTGTACTCAACAGTTCCCGGATTTCAATACGACACTTGTGTCCCCTAGCTACAGTTCGATAGGTATACTTGCCTTATTGGATTGCTAGTTCGGTTGCTTTTATTTTCTTCGAAGCTTAGCGACCACCAAGTTTTTGGCGCCGTTGCCTGAGAGCAACTTTCGTTTATATTGAAAACAGGAACCTATTAGTTTTATCTCTTCTCTTTCTCATCCTCTTTCTTAAAATTTTTAAAATCAAAATTTTTTTTATTACTGCTCTTAATAATAACCAACTTCACAATTTTTCTTTGCCACCTAATTCTCTCGAAAAGGGCAAAGCGGCTTTAAGTGCCTCTATCTTGTCTAGTACATTGCGAACCCTTCACCGGGTAGTTCTTGGGAAGTTCGGGAGTTAATCTATTAAAAAATCTATTTCAAAAAAAATTAATCTAGTTTTTCTTTCTAGCTTTTTTTTATTTCTCTTCCTTTCTCTTCTCTTCTTTTAGTCCATGACCCGAGGGAATCTGTCGGCTATTTTGGACTTTGACCATGAAATTTAGCGTACTCTTCGGATAAGATCGCGATTTCAAGGTCCTACTTCCCAAATACCGGTTGAGGATTTCGAGTCATCTTTAACTTTATGAATGGCAGAGCCCCCAGTGGAGGAAGCCGTGCAAAGACCTATGTCTGATTATGCACGACCGAATCTAGAGGGAACTGAATCTAGCATAGTTCGCCCTGCTATAGCAAATAATAACTTCAAATTAAAGTCTAGCATAATTCAAATGGTGCAGCAGTATGTCTAATTTGACAGACTTCAAGATGAAGATCCGAACGCACATATAACAAGCTTTCTTGAAATTTGTGACACCTTCAAGATAAATGGTGTCACAAATGATGCAATCAGGCTAAGACTCTTTCCCTTCTCTTTAAGAACTAAAGCTAAGCAGTGGATGAACACTCTACCTAAGAATAGCATAACAACCAGGAATGAATTTATCGAGAAAAATTTGGCGAAGTATTTTTCGCCAGCTAAAACTGCAAAACATAGGAATTACATCTCTGCCTTTGGAAAAATAGACTTTGAAACCTTATATGAAACTTGGGAAAGATTTAAAGAATTATTTAGACGATGCCCACATCACGCGCTGCTTGTATGGTTACAGGTGAAGACGTTCTATAACGGGCTAAATCAAATCAAAAAGCAAATGATAGACGCAGCTTCTGGCGGTACTTTAAATCATAAGACCACGGAAGCAGTTCTTGAGCTTTTTGAGGACATGGCCATGAACACTTATCAGTGGAATGTGCCTAGGTCCCGCCCAAACAAACCTGCAGCTATCTTTGAAGTAGACAACATCTCCCAGCTCGCTCTACAAGTTGAAATATTAAGCAAAAAGATAACGGATACGACTGCTGCCTCCGCCCCTCAGGTATGGGAATCTACAACTCCCACCCAAGAACAATTAGATTTTGTTAATAATATGCCTAGAAATGCTTTTAATAATTTTTCTGCTGTGAATTTTCATCCTCCTGGTTTTAATTTTCCGAATAGTTATAATCCTGCCTTAAGAAATCATCCGAATTTTTCATGGAGTAATCCATCGAATGCTATGCGCCCGCCACCACAAAATGATTTTTCTGCATAACCACCACCACCTCTTCAAAATTATCCAAAATCTCCAATCTTGGAGGAGTTACTTTCCAAATATATCGCCACAAATGACGCTACGATAAGAACTTTAACTGGAAGTGTTAAAAGTCTTGAAAATCAAGTAGGACAGCTCGCTAAAATTATTTCTGAGCGACCCGCAGGGTCTCTTCCTTCCAATACCAAGCCCAACCCGAGAGAGCAAGCGAAAGCTATAACTCTTTGGAGTGGGAAGCAAGTTCCCGGTATGGTAAGTGAAGAGCCCTAGGCAAGCTCCGCCCCCGCTTTAAAAAATCAAAGCTCCGCCCCCGTTTTAAAAATTCCACCCTCTACTGAAGAAGTTATCACCCCAATTTTAGAAAAAGATCTAACTCCACCACCCATCTTTAAAAATAATCCAAATCTGCCTTACCCTTCCGAACTTAATAAACAATGTCAAGAGGATCAATACTCCCGTTTCTTAGAGATGTTTAAGAAAATCCAAATAAATCTTCACTTCTATGATGCGATTTCCCAGATGTCGAAGTACGCCAAGTACCTTAAGTAGCTCCTGACCAACAAGAAGAAGTTAGAGAACCTTTCGCACGTTACGTTAAACGCCGAGTGCTCTGCTGTTTTGACAAACGACTTACCAAAGAAAATAAGTGACCCAGGTAGTTTTTCTATTCCGTGTGTCTTTTGTAATCTTTTTGTCAAGAACGCATTAGCCGACTTAGGTGCGAGTATTAACCTGATGCCCCTCTCATTGTTTAAAAAGTTTGGAATTGGTATCCTCCACCCCACATGCATGAGCATCCAGCTCGCCGACAGATCCGTTAAGTACCTGTTAAGAATAGTGGAGGATGTTCTACTAAAAGTCGAAAAGTTCATCTTCCCGGTGGACTTTGTCATTTTGGACATCGAAGAAGACGTCGAGGTTCCCCTGGTCCTTGGCCGACCCCTCCTTGCCACCTCCCGAGCTATCAATGACGTAAGCAATGGTAAGCTCTTCCTTTGAGTAGGCGACGACAAAGTCACTTTCTCTATCACACCTTCGATGAAAACATCTTAGCAATTGATGACTCCTGCTTTTTCATAGATTCCGTGAGTGATGAATCCTCTTATTGCCTCTCTAATTTTGAAAAAGAATTTTCTGCTTTTTGTTTCTCCTCTACATTTCAAACTGAATCGCTACACCTAAGTGAAGAAAGTGTAGAATCCTCTTATCTTTTATCTGATTTTGAAAAATAATTTTCCGATTTTTGTTTCTCTTCTACTCTTCCAACTGACTCGCTGCAAGAAGCCGCTTTGGCCACCTGCTCCACCCCTTTTAATTTTCTGTGTAAAAAAATCTACGAAGATATAGTATTTTAAAAAGAAAGAATTTCTCAAACCTCTTATGAAAACCCCCTACCCTTGAACTTAATGAACTTCTTGAACATCTCAAGTCTGCCTTCTTAGAAAAAAACTCTAAGCTGCCAGTTATAGTTTCGACCTACCTCACAGATGTCCAAAATGAAAAACTTCTTTTAGTTCTACGTAAACATCGTCGAGCTATTGCTTGGCAGATTTCCGAAATCAAGGGCATAAGCCCATCTTTCTGCAATCATAAAATTTTAATAGAAGATAACTCGTGTAACTCTATTCAACCTCAGCGCCGTATAAACCCGAACATGAAAGAAGTTGTTAAGGGCGAGGTAATGAAATTATTAGACGCAGGAATTATCTACCATATATCAGATAATAAGTGGGTTAGCCCTGTTCAGGTAGTACCAAAGAAGGGAGGGATAACGGTAGTTAGTAATGAAAATAACGAATTAATCCCGACATGGACGGTGACGGGTTGGCGTATGTGTATAGATTATAGTAAGCTGAATGACGCCACCCGCAAGGACCACTTTACTTTGCCGTTTATCGACCAGATTTTAGAACGATTATCCGGCCATAGCTTTTATTGTTTTCTCGATGGCCTCTCGGGGTACTTTCAAATCCCCATCTCTCCCGAGGACCAAGAGAAAACTACGTTTAATTGTCCCTTCGGCACCTTCGCCTACCGAAGAATGCCGTTTGGATTGTGCAATGCGCCAACGGCATTCCAGCGATGTATGCTCGCTATCTTTGATAAGTACGTAGAAAGCATTATGGAGGTATTTATGGGCGATTTCTCCATGTTCGGCGATTCCTTTGATAGATGTTTAGAAAACATCGAAAAAGTCTTAGAACGATGCGAAGTGACTAACCTTGCCCTAAATTGGGAAAAATGTCATTTTATGGTGAGGGAAGGGTTAGTTTTGGGTCATAAAATTTCTCCGAAAGGTATTTATGTAGATATTACGAAGATAGAAGTTATCGAGAAGCTGCCGTCGCCTACAAAAATAAAAGCTATAAGAAGTTTCTTAGTTCATGATGGTTTCTACCGCCGCTTCATTAAAAATTTCTCCAAGATCACCAAGCCCCTCACCCATCTTCTAGAAAAAGACGCCCTATTCATTTTTGATGACTCTTGTCTTTCTGCCTTCGAATTAATAAAAGAAAAGTTGATTAACTCACAGATTATGATTGCTCCGGTGTGGGACTTTTCATTTGAGATAATGTGCGATGCGAGTAGTTTCGCGGTGGGAGCTGTATTAGGTCAACGCATATCAAAAAACTTCCACCCTATCTATTACGCTAGTAAAATGCTCACATCTGCACAGTAAAATTACACCATGACCGAGAAGGAGCTCCTAGCTGTAGTATTCGCTTTCGATAAATTCCGTCCTTACATTACACTTTCAAAAATTATTGTTTTTACGGACCACTCGGCCCTCAAATATCATCTTACCAAAATGGATGCCAAGCTGCGCTTGATTCGCTGGGTCTTACTCCTCCAGGAGTTTGACTTAGAGATCCGTAATAAGCGAGGAGCCGAGAACTTGGCCGCCGACCATCTCTCCAGATAAGACAATCCCTTTATTGAAAAATTAAATGAAAAATCTTTTAATGATTATTTTCCTGATGAGAATCTGCTTTCAATTAACAAATCTACTTCTCCTTGGTTCGCACACATCCCCAACTATTTAGTGGCACGGGTGCTCCCAAAAGAGTTCTCCTCTCAGAAAAAGAAGAAATTCTTTTCTGAGGTGAAGAACTATTTTTTGGAAGACCCACATCTTTTTAGAATATGTGCGGACCAAGTGATAAGGAGATGTGTTTCTTATGAAGAAGGAGTTGATATTTTAAAACACTTACATGAAGGTCCGACAGGTGGGCACTATCAAGCTGCTCGCACCGCTCACAAGGTGCTTTGCGCGTGTTTTTACTTGCCTAGCCTGTTTAAAGATGCGTAAGCCTTTGTGAGTAAGTGTGATAGTAGCCAACGGTCGGGCAACATTTCAAATAAATATGAAATGCAGCAAAATTATTTCCTCGAGTGCGAAATTTTCGACCTCTGGGGAATCGATTTTGTTGGCCCTCTTCCTTCTAGCTTCGGAAATATGTATATTTTAGTTATCGTTGATTATGTTTCACGTTGGGCTGAAGCCGAAGCTCTTCCTACGAACGACTCCCGAGTTATAGTTACCTTTTTGAAAAAATTATTTTCTCGATTCGGAACGCCGGGAACCATCGTTAGTGACAAGGGTTCCCATTTTTATAACGTGCAGTTTTCAAAAAACCGTACTAAATACGGCGTTACACATAAGTTTTCAACTGCTTACCACCCCCAAACTAACGGACAAGTCGAAGTAGTGAATAGAGAAAAAAAAATATTAGAAAAGAAGGTTTCAACTTCTAGGAAAGACTGGTCAGCCAAATTAGACGATGCTCTATGGTCCTACCGAACTGCGTACAAAACCGCCCTCAGATGTACGCCATATCGGCTGGTCTATAGAAAATCGTGCCATTTACACATAGAATTAGAACACAGCGCTTTTTAAGCCTTAAGGTTTTTAAAATTCGATCCCCATTCAGTCGGCAACCTTAGAAAATTTCAACTCAATGAACTCGACGAATGACGCTCTTATGCTTACGAAAATAACAAACTTTATAAAGAGCTGACGAAGTGTTTGCACAATAAGCACTTAAGGCCTCCGAAAACCTTTAAGTCGGGAAACCAAATTCTTCTATATAATTCTCGATTGTGTTTATTTCCTGAAAAATTAAAATCTCGTTTGTCTGGGCCCTTTTTTGTTCTTCAAGTTTTTCCGTATGGTAGTATTTTAATTTCTCACCCTGATAAGGTTATTTTCAAAGTGAATGGTCAGCGTCTTAAACTTTATTTTCGGGCAAACTAAAATCACGTAGGTTTGGGCCGTTTACTGTTTTAGAAGTTTTCCCGTATGGAACTATTTTAATTTCACACCATGATAAGGGTAATTTCAAAGTGAATGGTCAGCGTATTAAACTGTATTTCTGTGGTAATGTCAGTCCTAACTGTATAAACTCTATCTTGCATGATTTGACTTTCGAATAATTTAAAACTTTGTCTTTTTATTAAAACTTTGAATATTTTTTTTGGACAATTTTTTAAACAATTTTTTTTATTGCGTTGAGCTTAACGATGTTTTTAAACAAAGGGTGCTCTTGGGAGGCAACCCAAGTTATCTTTTTTTTTCTGTTCTCTTTATTTTTCACTTTTTGCCCCGGATGGCCCAGACAAGTTGAAGCTTATGCGATTGCTTGCTCCAATGCTGCTAAATCCATCACGAAGTCCAAAGAAGACATCTTATTAAGATCCAAAGCGCAAGCATGGGGGAGCAGCATCGCGCAAACTTCCGCAACTCAAAAAATCCGGGGAAGTATCTGTTTTTCAATTATGTACTTTTATTTATGTTTTCATTTCTCTCTCTCCTTCCCCTTTTTTCTCCATTGAGGACAATGTCCATTTTAAGCTTGGGGGAGGATTTCCTCCTTCTCTTTTTCGTTTTTTTTTGTTATTTCCCTAGAAAATCCAAAAAAAAGAATATTCTAAAAAAACTGAAAACAAAAAAGAAAATAATTCAAAATCAAATTCAAAATTTTTTTTGGGTTTAGAATATTAATAGTTTAAACGAATTTTTTTTTCATTAATACCCTCTGCTTTTGTTTTGTTTTTCTCAAAATTCCATTTAAACAACTTAGCTAATTATAATTTTTCTAATCAATCTTTTTCATTATATTTCATAAGTAAAATATTGGCCTTGTTGTGTTTCTAATTCACGGTAGCATGTTAAGGTAAAATATTTTTCTAAAACTCGCATTTCTTTTATGGTTTTTCGTTTTTTATTTTCTTTACTTTCTTAAAAAAATTTCTCATCCACTATATTTCTTTTTTGTCTTTAGATAATTTTTGTAAAGTCAGCTTTTGATTAGCGCAGTAGATGTGAACGATTCTAGACTCATATTATCCTAATTTTTTAAAATGAGTTCATTAGTCTCTATTAAATTTCTCGGACCTACTTTTTGAAATTTTTCAAAACTAATGCTTTAGGCAAACTTTAGGATCATGAAAATAATATAGGCCATTTTTGTTTTCGTTTGAGCCTTCTCTCCAGCCCTAAAATTATCCCCTAGTTAGCCTTTTGAGCCTATTTCCGATTTCAATTGATAGCTCCACATTTCATTTCATTTTCACCAAAGCAAAATTTTTCCAACCCTTCTTATCACACTAAACTTTTTGAGCTTCATAAATTTCATGTTGTGATAGGATTGTTTTGTTATTTTTGGAAAACTTTTTGAAAAAGTATGCTCGAAAGAAATGTTTAATTTTGTGGCCAATTTCAAATTGAAAAGGCAAATATTTTATGGCCTTTTGTTTAAGGAAAAAATATGGAAAAGAAAAAAGAAAAAGAAAAAAAAAAAAAGAAAATATTTATGTTATTTAAGAAAATTTTGAAGTTCTTCATTTTGGTTTAGCGTGATTTTAATCCTTCATGTTTATCTTTGAATTCCATTCCTAATTTTATGCCTAAACCAATCGTTTCAGTACTATTAAGTCCTGTTGATTCATGCTCCTAAATTTTCTTTTAGCTAAGTAAAGAAAAATAGTAGACTAGTTAAGTCTTAGATTTAAATCTAGATTTTTGGTTTTTTTTTATTTGGGTATAAAATGCCTCTTAGAATCTGATAATACGTTTTGTAGTCTTAACTATTATCGTATTTTTCTAGTTTATAATGTACAAATCTTGTATTTTATGCTTTATTTTTATCTTTCTTATGTTAATTTTATTGCCCCCAACTTTTTCCTCTCTTTGTGCAGCTTTCCTGAAAATTGGTGAAAATTGACCTGACAAGCCCCCCTGTCACACCCTCCCCGGGCGTGACCTATGGCTTGTCACCTGTTCCAGAGCAATCCAGAAGCCAGAGGAAAATACCAGGAAAATCAGCTGTCACGCCACCCGGACAAGCCCTCCCCGGGCGTGTCCCCGGGCGTGACAAGGGGCGTGTCGCCCTCTGCCCGAAGCCTGCCGCCTCATTAAATGGCATTTTGACTCAGCACGCAAACAGTACTATCACGCCCCCCATCACGGCTGTGACACAGGGCGTGACCCCTCCTTTTCCGATGACTGACGGATTTCAGACCAATGATTTCAATGCGACGTGCATGTCACGCCCCCCTATACGGGAGTGACCCAGAGCGTATCCACCGATGTACAGAAGCTATCATCCTTCCTACCAGAATCTATTGCCCGAGGTCAACCCCATATATGTCACGCCCCCTAACACGCCCCCCTAGGGCGTGTCGAAGGGCGTGACCAACCCGTGAACTTTTCCTATAAATTCAGACCCCCCACTTCCATTTCAGCAAGCTTGGGTTGAGAGGGGAGGTGCTGCCCCTTTGTTTCTTGGTCTTTTTCATGTTCTTCCCTCTCTCTCTCTTCTTTATTTTGTGTTTTCCCTTAAACCTAGTTTAGTTTTAGCCTTTGTAATAGCTTTTGTTGTAATCTTTGCTCTTGCACTAGTTGCTTAATGTAGGGCTAGAATAGGTTTTCAATTTCATCAAATTTTAATTTCCTTTTTCAAGTGTAGCTCTCTTTCTTTATTAATATAAGTGCTTTTTATTACATTGTTCTCTTAATGCTTTACTACTCATCCCCCCTCCTCCACTCCATTATGATTAACTAATCCTCCTTGTACTCGATCTTGATGATCCGAGGTTCGAGCAATTAAGATATGATGTTTTAATTTACCTTTTCTTTTTAGGTTTTAGGCCTTGAATTACTCTTAATTTTTCATGGGCTGGAGGTATATTATCAATATATATACTCTCCACCTTTGCTTTAATTCTGGGCTAGCCGATAGGCCGATAGAATGAAGTGAGCATTCAAGAGTAAAGGGAGTTGTACGCACCCCTCGAGAGAGGAAGATGTCCAAATCTGCCTGATTTGATTAAAATCCAATAGTGGGGTTTACCGCGTAAAGAGAGCTTTAGGCCACCGATTTAGACGAGAGTCGGTCGGACCTTCCTAAACTCAGTTGGGCACGACTTCGAGAGAAGCGTGTTCAAGCTTTAGGAACCTCCACGGTCAAGGACCTATACCCTATTAAGTTTTGGTTTTTATCACATTTCATAGTAGACTTTAGCCGAGGTGATTCTTGATCGAGTGCATTTCCATTTCATATTTTCTTCCCTTCGTTGTAATCGTTTCTTATAGGCCTTTAATTAACTGCAGTAGTTCTCTTTTTAGCATAGTTTTATTTCCTTAATTGCAATTAGTTTCTCAAACCCTAGTTTTTCCGTCGATAAAATAATAGCCTTCGTATGAGTAAGTGTACTCAACAGTTCCCGGATTTCAATACGACACTTGTGTCCCCTAGCTACAGTTCGATAGGTATACTTGCCTTATTGGATTGCTAGTTCGGTTGCTTTTATTTTCTTCGAAGCTTAGCGACCACCAAGTTTTTGGCGACGTTGCCTGGGAGCAACTTTCGTTTATATTGAAAACAGGAACCTATTAGTTTTATCTCTTCTCTTTCTCATCCTCTTTCTTAAAATTTTTAAAATCAAAATTTTTTTTATTACTGCTCTTAATAATAACCAACTTCACAATTTTTCTATGCCACCTAATTCTCTCGGAAAGGGCAAAGCGGCTTTAAGTGCCTCTATCTTGTCTAGTACATTGCGAACCCTTCACCGGGTAGTTCTTGGGAAGTTCGGGAGTTAATCTATTAAAAAATCTATTTCAAAAAAAATTAATCTAGTTTTTCTTTCTAGCTTTTTTTTTATTTCTCTTCCTTTCTCTTCTCTTCTTTTAGTCCATGACCCGAGGGAATCTGTCGGCTATTTTGGACTTTGACCACGAAATTTAGCGTACTCTTCGGATAAGATCGCGATTTCAAGGTCCTACTTCCCAAATACCGGTTGAGGATTTCGAGTCATCTTCAACTTTATGAATGGCAGAGCCCCCAGTAGAGGAAGCCGTGCAAAGACCTATGTCTGATTATGCACGATCGAATCTAGAGGGAACTGAATCTAGCATAGTTCGCCCTGCTATAGCAAATAATAACTTCGAATTAAAGTCTAGCATAATTCAAATGGTGCAGCAGTATGTCTAATTTGACAGACTTCAAGATGAAGATCCGAACGCACATATAACAAGCTTTCTTGAAATTTGTGACACCTTCAAGATAAATGGTGTCACAAATGATGCAATCAGGCTAAGACTCTTTCCCTTCTCTTTAAGAACTAAAGCTAAGCAGTGGATGAACACTCTACCTAAGAATAGCATAACAACCTGGAATGAATTTATCGAGAAAAATTTGGCGAAGTATTTTTCGCCAGCTAAAACTGCAAAACATAGGAATTACATCTCTGCCTTTGGAAAAATAGACTTTGAAACCTTATATGAAACTTGGGAAAGATTTAAAGAATTATTTAGACGATGCCCACATCACGCGCTGCTTGTATGGTTACAGGTGAAGACGTTCTATAACGGGCTAAATCAAATCAAAAAGCAAATGATAGACGCAGCTTCTGGCGGTACTTTAAATCATAAGACCACGGAAGCAGTTCTTGAGCTTTTTGAGGACATGGCCATGAACACTTATCAGTGGAATGTGCCTAGGTCCCGCCCAAACAAACCTGCAGCTATCTTTGAAGTAGACAACATCTCCCAGCTCGCTCTACAAGTTGAAATATTAAGCAAAAAGATAACGGATACGACTGCTGCCTCCGCCCCTCAGGTATGGGAATCTACAACTCTGACCCAAGAACAATTAGATTTTGTTAATAATATGCCTAGAAATGCTTTTAATAATTTTTCTGCTGTGAATTTTCATCCTCCTGGTTTTAATTTTCCGAATAGTTATAATCCTGCCTTAAGAAATCATCCGAATTTTTCATGGAGTAATCCATCGAATGCTATGCGCCCGCCACCACAAAATGATTTTTCTGCACCACCACCACCACCTCTTCAAAATTATCCAAAATCTCCAATCTTGGAGGAGTTACTTTCCAAATATATCGCCACAAATGACTCTACGATAAGAACTTTAACTGGAAGTGTTAAAAGTCTTGAAAATCAAGCAGGACAGCTCGCTAAAATTATTTCTGAGCGACCCGCAGGGTCTCTTCCTTCCAATACCAAGCCCAACCCGAGAGAGCAAGCGAAAGCTATAACTCTTTGGAGTGGGAAGCAAGTTACCGGTATGGTAAGTGAAGAGCCCTAGGCAAGCTCCGCCCCCGCATTAAAAAATCAAAGCTCCGCCCCCGTTTTAAAAATTCCACCCTCTACTGAAGAAGTTATCACCCCAATTTTAGAAAAAGATCTAACTCCACAACCCATCTTTAAAAATAATCCAAATCTGCCTTACCCTTCCGAACTTAATAAACAATGTCAAGAGGATCAACACTCCCGTTTCTTAGAGATGTTTAAGAAAATCCAAATAAATCTTCACTTCTATGAAGCGATTTCCCAGATGTCGAAGTACGCCAAGTACCTTAAGGAGCTCCTGACCAACAAGAAGAAGTTAGAGAACCTTTCGCACGTTACGTTAAACGCCGAGTGCTCTGCTGTTTTGACAAACGACTTACCAAAGAAAATAAGTGACCCAGGTAGGTTTTCTATTCCGTGTGTCTTTTGTAATCTTTTTGTCAAGAACGCATTAGCCGACTTAGGTGCGAGTATTAACCCGATGCCCCTCTCATTGTTTAAAAAGTTTGGAATTGGTATCCTCCACCCCACATGCATGAGCATCCAGCTCGTCGACAGATCCGTTAAGTACCTGTTAAGAATAGTGGAGGATGTTCTACTAAAAGTCGAAAAGTTCATCTTCTCGGTGGACTTTGTCATTTTGGACATCGAAGAAGACGTCAAGGTTCCCCTGGTCCTTGGCCGACCCCTCCTTGCCACCTCCCGAGCTATCAATGACGTAAGCAATGGTAAGCTCTTCCTTTGAGTAGGCGACGACAAAGTCACTTTCTCTATCACACCTTCGATGAAAACATCTTAGCAATTGATGACTCCTGCTTTTTCATAGATTCCGTGAGTGATGAATCCTCTTATTGCCTCTCTAATTTTGAAAAAGAATTTTCTGCTTTTTGTTTCTCCTCTACATTTCAAACTGAATCGCTACACCTAAGTGAAGAAAGTGTAGAATCCTCTTATCTTTTATCTGATTTTGAAAAATAATTTTCCGATTTTTGTTTCTCTTCTACTCTTCCAACTGACTCGCTGCAAGAAGCCGCTTTGGCCACCTGCTCCACCCCTTTTAATTTTCTGTGTAAAAAAATCTACGAAGATATAGTATTTTAAAAAGAAAGAATTTCTCAAACCTCTTATGAAGAACCCCCTACCCTTGAACTTAAAGAACTTCTTGAACATCTCAAGTATGCCTTCTTAGAAAAAAACTCTAAGCTGCCAGTTATAGTTTCGACCTACCTCACAGATGTCCAAAATGAAAAACTTCTTTTAGTTCTACGTAAACATCGTCGAGCTATTGCTTGGCAGATTTCCAAAATCAAGGGCATAAGCCCATCTTTCTGCAATCATAAAATTTTAATGGAAGATAATTCGTGTAACTCTATTCAACCTCAGCGCCGTATAAACCCGAACATGAAAGAAGTTGTTAAGGGCGAGGTAATGAAATTATTAGACGCAGGAATTATCTACAATATATCAGATAATAAGTGGGTTAGCCCTGTTCAGGTAGTACCAAAGAAGGGAGGGATAACGGTAGTTAGTAATGAAAATAACGAATTAATCCCGACATGGACGGTGACGGGTTGGCGTATGTGTATAGATTATAGTAAGCTGAATGACGCCACCCGCAAGGACCACTTTACTTTGCCATTTATCGACCAGATTTTAGAACGATTATCCGGCCATATCTTTTATTATTTTCTCGATGGCCTCTCGGGGTACTTTCAAATCCCCATCTCTCCCGAGGACCAAGAGAAAACTACGTTTAATTGTCCCTTCGGCACCTTCGCCTACCGAAGAATGCCGTTTGGATTGTGCAATGCGCCAACGGCATTCCAGCGATGTATGCTCGCTATCTTTGATAAGTATGTAGAAAGCATTATGGAGGTATTTATGGGCGATTTCTCCATGTTCGGCGATTCCTTTGATAGATGTTTAGAAAACATCGAAAAAGTCTTAGAACGATGCGAAGTGACTAACCTTGCCCTAAATTGGGAAAAATGTCATTTTATGGTGAGGGAAGGGTTAGTTTTGGGTCAAAAAATTTCTCCGAAAGGTATTTATGTAGATATTACGAAGATAGAAGTTATCGAGAAGCTGCCGTCGCCTACAAAAATAAAAGCTATAAGAAGTTTCTTAGTTCATGATGGTTTCTACCGCCGCTTCATTAAAAATTTCTCCAAGATCACCAAGCCCCTCACCCATCTTCTAGAAAAAGACGCCCTATTCATTTTTGATGACTCTTGTCTTTCTGCCTTCGAATTAATAAAAGAAAAGTTGATTAACTCACAGATTATGATTGCTCCGGTGTGGGACTTTTCATTTGAGATAATGTGCGATGCGAGTAGTTTCGCGGTGGGAGCTGTATTAGGTCAACGCATATCAAAAAACTTCCACCCTATCTATTACGCTAGTAAAACGCTCACATCTGCACAGTAAAATTACACCATGACCGAGAAGGAGCTCCTAGCTGTAGTATTCGCTTTCGATAAATTCCGTCCTTACATTACACTTTCAAAAATTATTGTTTTTACGGACCACTCGGCCCTCAAATATCATCTTACCAAAATGGATGCCAAGCTGCGCATGATTCGCTGGGTCTTACTCCTCCAGGAGTTTGACTTAGAGATCCGTAATAAGCGAGGAGCCGAGAACTTGGCCGCCGACCATCTCTCCAGATAAGACAATCCCTTTATTGAAAAATTAAATGAAAAATCTTTTAATGATTATTTTCCTGATGAGAATCTGCTTTCAATTAACAAATCTACTTCTCCTTGGTTCGCACACATCCCCAACTATTTAGTGGCACGGGTGCTCCCAAAAGAGTTCTCCTCTCAGAAAAAGAAGAAATTCTTTTCTGAGGTGAAGAACTATTTTTTGGAAGACCCACATCTTTTCAGAATATGTGCGGACCAAGTGATAAGGAGATGTGTTTCTTATGAAGAAGGAGTTGATATTTTAAAACACTTACATGAAGGTCCGACAGGTGGGCACTATCAAGCTGCTCGCACCGCTCACAAGGTGCTTTGCGCGGGTTTTTACTTGCCTAGCCTGTTTAAAGATGCGTAAGCCTTTGTGAGTAAGTGTGATAGTAGCCAACGGTCGGGCAACATTTCAAATAAATATGAAATGCAGCAAAATTATTTCCTCGAGTGCGAAATTTTCGACCTTTGGGGAATCGATTTTGTTGGCCCTCTTCCTTCTAGCTTCGGAAATATGTATATTTTAGTTATCGTTGATTATGTTTCACGTTGGGCTGAAGCCGAAGCTCTTCCTACGAACGACTCCCGAGTTATAGTTACCTTTTTGAAAAAATTATTTTTCTCGATTCAGAACGCCGGGAACCATCGTTAGTGACAAGGGTTCCCATTTCTATAACGTGCAGTTTTCAAAAAACCGTACTAAATACGGCGTTACACATAAGTTTTCAACTGCTTACCACCCCCAAACTAATGGACAAGTCGAAGTAGTGAATAGAGAAAAAAAATATTAGAAAAGAAGGTTTCAACTTCTAGGAAAGACTGGTCAGCCAAATTAGACGATGCTCTATGGTCCTACCGAACTGCGTACAAAACCGCCCTCAGATGTACCCCATATCGGCTGGTCTATAGAAAATCGTGCCATTTACACATAGAATTAGAACACAGCGCTTTTTAAGCCTTAAGATTTTTAAAATTCGATCCCCATTCAGTTGGCAACCTTAGAAAATTTCAACTCAATGAACTCGACGAATGACGCTCTTATGCTTACGAAAATAACAAACTTTATAAAGAGCTGACGAAGTGTTTGCACAATAAGCACTTAAGGCCTCCGAAAACCTTTAAGTCGGGAAACCAAATTCTTCTATATAATTCTCGATTGTGTTTATTTCCTGAAAAATTAAAATCTCGTTTGTCTGGGCCCTTTTTTGTTCTTCAAGTTTTTCCGTATGGTAGTATTTTAATTTCTCACCCTGATAAGGTTAATTTCAAAGTGAATGGTCAGCGTCTTAAACTTTATTTTCGGGCAAACTAAAATCACGTAGGTTTGGGCCGTTTGCTGTTTTAGAAGTTTTCCCGTATGGAACTATTTTAATTTCACACCATGATAAGGGTAATTTCAAAGTGAATGGTCAGCGTATTAAACTGTATTTCTGTGGTAATGTCAGTCCTAACTGTATAAACTCTATCTTGCATGATTTGACTTTCGAATAATTTAAAACTTTGTCTTTTTATTAAAACTTTGAATATTTTTTTTGGACAATTTTTTAAACAATTTTTTTTATTGCGTTGAGCTTAACGATGTTTTTAAACAAAGGGTGCTCTTGGGAGGCAACCCAAGTTATCTTTTTTTTTCTGTTCTCTTTATTTTTCACTTTTTGCCCCGGACGGCCCCGACAAGTTGAAGCTTATGCGATCGCTTGATCCAATGCTGCTAAATCCATCACGAAGTCCAAAGAAGACATCTTATTAAGATCCAAAGCGCAAGCATGGGGGAGCAGCATCGCGCAAACTTCCGCAACTCAAAAAATCCGGGGAAGTATCTGTTTTTCAATTATGTACTTTTATTTATGTTTTCATTTCTCTCTCTCTTCCCCTTTTTTCTCCATTGAGGACAATGTCCATTTTAAGCTTGGGGGAGGATTTCCTCCTTCTCTTTTTCGTTTTTTTTGTTATTTCCCTAGAAAATCCAAAAAAAAGAATATTCTAAAAAAACTGAAAACAAAAAAGAAAATAATTCAAAATCAAATTCAAAATTTTTTTTGGGTTTAGAATATTAATAGTTTAAACGAATTTTTTTTTCATTAATACCCTCTGCTTTTGTTTTGTTTTTCTCAAAATTCCATTTAAACAACTTAGCTAATTATAATTTTTCTAATCAATCTTTTTCATTATATTTCATAAGTAAAATATTGGCCTTGTTGTGTTTCTAATTCACGGTAGTATGTTAAGGTAAAATATTTTTCTAAAACTCGCATTTCTTTTATGGTTTTTCGTTTTTTATTTTCTTTACTTTCTTAAAAAAATTTCTCATCCACTATATTTCTTTTTTGTCTTTAGATAATTTTTGTAAAGTCAGCTTTTGATTAGCGCAGTAGATGTGAACGATTCTAGACTCATATTATCCTAATTTTTTAAAATGAGTTCATTAGTCTCTATTAAATTTCAAGGACCTACTTTTTGAAATTTTTCAAAACTAATGCTTTAGGCAAACTTTAGGATCATGAAAATAATATAGGACATTTTTGTTTTCGTTTGAGCCTTCTCTCCAGCCCTAAAATTATCCCCTAGTTAGCCTTTTGAGCCTATTTCTGATTTCAATTGATAGCTCCACATTTCATTTCATTTTCACCAAAGCAAAATTTTTCCAACCCTTCTTATCACACTAAACTTTTTGAGCTTCATAAGTTTCATGTTGTGATAGGATTGTTTTGTTATTTTTGGAAAACTTTTTGAAAAAGTATGCTCGAAAGAAATGTTTAATTTTGTGGCCAATTTCAAATTGAAAAGGCAAATATTTTATGGCCTTTTGTTTAAGGAAAAATATGGAAAAGAAAAAAGAAAAAGAAAAAGAAAAAAAAAATATTTATGTTATTTAAGAAAATTTTGAAGTTCTTCATTTTGGTTTAGCGTGATTTTAATCCTTCATGTTTATCTTTGAATTCCATTCCTAATTTTATGCCTAAACCAAACGTTTCAGTACTATTAAGTCCTGTTGATTCATGCTCCTAAATTTTCTTTTAGCTAAGTAAAGAAAAATAGTAGACTAGTTAAGTCTTAGATTTAAATCTAGATTTTTTTTTTTTTAATTTGGGTATAAAATGCCTCTTAGAATCTGATAATACGTTTTGTAGTCTTAACTATTATCGTATTTTTCTAGTTTATAATGTACAAATCTTGTATTTTATGCTTTTTTTTTATCTTTCTTATGTTAATTTTATTGCCCCCAACTTTTTCCTCTCTTTGTGCAGCTTTCCTGAAAATTGGTGAAAATTGACCTGACAAGCCCACCTGTCACACCCTCCCCGGGCGTGACCTATGGCTTGTCACCTGTTCCAGAGCAATCCAGAAGCCAGAGGAAAATACCAGGAAAATCAGCTGTCACGCCACCCGGACAAGCCCTCCCCGGGCATGTCCCCGGGCGTGACAAGGGGCGTGTCGCCCTCTGCCCGAAGCCTGCCTCCTCATTAAATGTCATTTTAACTCAGCACGCAAATAGTACTATGACGCCCCCCATCACGGGTGTGACACAGGGCGTGACCCCTCCTTTTCCGATGACTGACGGATTTCAGACCAATGATTTCAATGCGACGTGCATGTCACGCCCCCTATACGGGCATGACCCAGAGCGTATCCACCGACGTACAGAAGCTATCATCCTTCCTACCAGAATCCATTGCCCGAGGTCAACCCTATATATGTCATGCCCCCTAACACGCCCCCCTAGGGCGTGTCGAAGGGCGTGACCAACCCGTGAACTTTTCCTATAAATTCAGACCCCCCACTTCCATTTCAGCAAGCTTGGGTTGAGAGGGGAGGTGCTGCCCCTTTGTTTCTTGGTCTTTTTCATGTTCTTCCCTCTCTCTCTCTTCTTTATTTTGTGTTTTCCCTTAAACCTAGTTTAGTTTTAGCCTTTGTAATAGCTTTTGTTGTAATCTTTGCTCTTGCACTAGTTGCTTAATGTAGGGCTAGAATAGGTTTTCAATTTCATCAAATTTTAATTTCCTTTTTCAAGTGTAGCTCTCTTTCTTTATTAATATAAGTGCTCTTTATTACATTGTTCTCTTAATGCTTTACTACTCATCCCCCCTCCTCCACTCCATTATGATTAACTAATCCTCCTTGTACTCGATCTTTATGATCCGAGGTTCGAGCAATTAAGGTATGATGTTTTAATTTACCTTTTCTTTTTAGGTTTTAGGCCTTGAATTACTCCTAATTTTTCATGGGCTGGAGGTATATTATCAATATATATACTCTCCACCTTTGCTTTAATTCTGGGCTAGCCGATAGGCCGATAGAATGAAGTGAGCATTCAAGAGTAAAGGGAGTTGTACGCACCCCTCGAGAGAGGAAGATGTCCAAATCTGCCTGATTAGATTAAAATCCAATAGTGGGGTTTACCGCGTAAAGAGAGCTTTAGGCCACCGATTTAGACGAGAGTCGGTCGGACCTTCCTAAACTCAGTTGGGCACGACTTCGAGAGAAGCGTGTTCAAGCTTTAGGAACCTCCACGGTCAAGGACCTATACCCTATTAAGTTTTGGTTTTTATCGCATTTCATAGTAGACTTTAGCCGAGGTGATTCTTGATCGAGTGCATTTCCATTTCATATTTTCTTCCCTTCATTGTAATCGTTTCTTATAGGCCTTTAATTAACTGCAGTAGTTCTCTTTTTAGCATAGTTTTATTTCCTTAATTGCAATTAGTTTCTCAAACCCTAGTTTTTCCGTCGATAAAATAATAGCCTTCGTATGAGTAAGTGTACTCAACAGTTCCCGGATTTCAATACGACACTTGTGTCCCCTAGCTACAGTTCGATAGGTATACTTGCCTTATTGGATTGCTAGTTCGGTTACTTTTATTTTCTTCGAAGCTTAGCGACCACCAAGTTTTTGGCGCCGTTGCCTGGGAGCAACTTTCGTTTATATTGAAAACAGGAACCTATTAGTTTTATCTCTTCTCTTTCTCATCCTCTTTCTTAAAATTTTTAAAATCAAAATTTTTTTTATTACTGCTCTTAATAATAACCAACTTCACAATTTTTCTATGCCACCTAATTCTCTCGGAAAGGGCAAAGCGGCTTTAAGTGCCTCTATCTTGTCTAGTACATTGCGAACCCTTCACCGGGTAGTTCTTGGGAAGTTCGGGAGTTAATCTATTAAAAAATCTATTTCAAAAAAAATTAATCTAGTTTTTCTTTCTAGCTTTTTTTTTATTTCTCTTCCTTTCTCTTCTCTTCTTTTAGTCCATGACCCGAGGGAATCTGTCGGCTATTTTGGACTTTGACCACGAAATTTAGCGTACTCTTCGGATAAGATCGCGATTTCAAGGTCCTACTTCCCAAATACCGGTTGAGGATTTCGAGTCATCTTCAACTTTATGAATGGCAGAGCCCCCAGTGGAGGAAGCCGTGCAAAGACCTATGTCTGATTATGCACGACCGAATCTAGAGGGAATCGAATCTAGCATAGTTCGCCCTGCTATAGCAAATAATAACTTCGAATTAAAGTCTAGCATAATTCAAATGGTGCAGCAGTATGTCTAATTTGACGGACTTCAAGATGAAGATCCGAACGCACATATAACAAGCTTTCTTGAAATTTGTGACACCTTCAAGATAAATGGTGTCACAAATGATGCAATCAGGCTAAGACTCTTTCCCTTCTCTTTAAGAACTAAAGCTAAGCAGTGGATGAACACTCTACCTAAGAATAGCATAACAACCTGGAATGAATTTATCGAGAAAAATTTGGCGAAGTATTTTTCGCCAGCTAAAACTGCAAAACATAGGAATTACATCTCTGCCTTTGGAAAAATAGACTTTGAAACCTTATATGAAACTTGGGAAAGATTTAAAGAATTATTTAGACGATGCCCACATCACGCGCTGCTTGTATGGTTACAGGTGAAGACGTTCTATAACGGGCTAAATCAAATAAAAAAGCAAATGATAGACGCAGCTTCTGGCGGTACTTTAAATCATAAGACCACGGAAGCAGTTCTTGAGCTTTTTGAGGACATGGCCATGAACACTTATCAGTGGAATGTGCCTAGGTCCCGCCCAAACAAACCTGCAGCTATCTTTGAAGTAGACAACATCTCCCAGCTCGCTCTACAAGTTGAAATATTAAGCAAAAAGATAACGGATACGACTGCTGCCTCCGCCCCTCAGGTATGGGAATCTACAACTCCCACCCAAGAACAATTAGATTTTGTTAATAATATGCCTAGAAATGCTTTTAATAATTTTTCTGCTGTGAATTTTCATCCTCCTGGTTTTAATTTTCTGAATAGTTATAATCCTGCCTTAAGAAATCATCCGAATTTTTCATGGAGTAATCCATCGAATGCTATGCGCCCGCCACCACAAAATGATTTTTCTGCACCACCACCACCGCCTCTTCAAAATTATCCAAAATCTCCAATCTTGGAGGAGTTACTTTCCAAATATATCGCCACAAATGACGCTTCGATAAGACCTTTAACTGGAAGTGTTAAAAGTCTTGAAAATCAAGTAGGACAGCTCGCTAAAATTATTTCTGAGCGACCCGCAGGGTCTCTTCCTTCCAATACCAAGCCCAACCCGAGAGAGCAAGCGAAAGATATAACTCTTTGGAGTGGGAAGCAAGTTCCCGGTATGGTAAGTGAAGAGCCCTAGGCAAGCTCCGCCCCCGCTTTAAAAAATCAAAGCTCCGCCCCCGTTTTAAAAATTCCACCCTCTACTGAAGAAGTTATCACCCCAATTTTAGAAAAAGATCTAACTCCACCACCCATCTTTAAAAATAATCCAAATCTGCCTTACCCTTCCGAACTTAATAAACAATGTCAAGAGGATCAGTACTCCCGTTTCTTAGAGATGTTTAAGAAAATCCAAATAAATCTTCACTTCTATGAAGCGATTTCCCAGATGTCAAAGTACGCCAAGTACCTTAAGGAGCTCCTGACCAACAAGAAGAAGTTAGAGAACCTTTCGCACGTTACGTTAAACGCCGAGTGCTCTGCGGTTTTGACAAACGACTTACCAAAGAAAATAAGTGACCCAGGTAGTTTTTCTATTCCGTGTGTCTTTTGTAATCTTTTTGTCAAGAATGCATTAGCCGACTTAGGTGCGAGTATTAACCTGATGCCCCTCTCATTGTTTAAAAAGTTTGGAATTGGTATCCTCCACCCCACATACATGAGCATCCAGCTCGCCGACAGATCCGTTAAGTACTTGTTAAGAATAGTGGAGGAAGTTCTACTAAAAGTCGAAAAGTTCATCTTCCCGGTGGACTTTGTCATTTTGGACATCGAAGAAGACGTCGAGGTTCCCCTGGTCCTTGGCCGACCCCACCTTGCCACCTCCCGAGCTATCAATGACGTAAGCAATGGAAAGCTCTTTCTTTGAGTAGGCGACGACAAAGTCACTTTCTCTATCACACCTTCGATGAAAACACCTTAGCAATTGATGACTCCTGCTTTTTCATAGATTCCGTGAGTGATGAATCCTCTTATTGCCTCTCTAATTTTGAAAAAGAATTTTCTGCTTTTTGTTTCTCCGCTACGTTTCAAACTGAATCGCTACACCTAAGTGAAGAAAGTGTAGAATCCTCTTATCTTTTATCTGATTTTGAAAAATAATTTTCCGATTTTTGTTTCTCTTCTACTCTTCCAACTGACTCGCTGCAAGAAGCCGCTTTGGCCACTTGCTCCACCCCTTTTAATTTTCCGTGTAAAAAAATCTACGAAGATATAGTATTTGAAAAAGAAAGAATTTCTCAAACCTCTTATGAAGAACCCCCTACCCTTAAACTTAAAGAACTTCTTGAACATCTCAAGTATGCCTTCTTAGAAAAAAAACTCTAAGCTGCCAGTTATAGTTTCGACCTACCTCACAGATGTCCAAAATGAAAAACTTCTTTTAGTTCTACGTAAACATCGTCGAGCTATTGCTTGGCAGATTTCCGAAATCAAGGGCATAAGCCCATCTTTCTGCAATCATAAAATTTTAATGGAAGATAATTCGTGTAACTCTATTCAACCTCAGCGCCGTATAAACCCGAACATGAAAGAAGTAGTTAAGGGCGAGGTAATGAAATTATTAGACGCAGGAATTATCTACCATATATCAGATAATAAGTGGGTTAGCCCTGTTCAGGTAGTACCAAAGAAGGGAGGGATAACGGTAGTTAGTAATGAAAATAACGAATTAATCCCGACATGGACGGTGACGGGTTGGCGTATGTGTATAGATTATAGTAAGCTGAATGACGCCACCTGCAAGGACCACTTTACTTTTCCGTTTATCGACCAGATTTTAGAACGATTATCCGGCCATAGCTTTTATTGTTTTCTCGATGGCCTCTCGGGGTACTTTCAAATCCCCATCTCTCCCGAGGACTAAGAGAAAACTACGTTTAATTGTCCCTTCGGCACCTTCGCCTACCGAAGAATGCCGTTTGGATTGTGCAATGCGCCAACGGCATTCCAGCGATGTATGCTTGCTATCTTTGATAAGTACGTAGAAAGCATTATGGAGGTATTTATGGGCGATTTCTCCGTGTTCGGCGATTCCTTTGATAGATGTTTAGAAAACATCGAAAAAGTCTTATAATGATGCGAAGTGACTAACCTTGCCCTAAATTGGGAAAATTGTCATTTTATGGTGAGGGAAGGGTTAGTTTTGGGTCATAAAATTTCTCCGAAAGGTATTTAGGTAGATATTACGAAGATAGAAGTTATCGAGAAGCTGCCGTCGCCTACAAAAATAAAAGCTATAAGAAGTTTCTTAGTTCATGATGGTTTCTACCGCCACTTCATTAAAAATTTCTCCAAGATCACCAAGCCCCTCACCCATTTTCTAGAAAAAGACGCCCTATTCATTTTTGATGACTCTTGTCTTTCTGCCTTCGAATTAATAAAAGAAAAGTTGATTAACTCACCGATTATGATTGCTCCGGTGTGGGACTTTTCATTTGAGATAATGTGCGATGCGAGTAGTTTCGCGGTGGGAGCTGTATTAGGTCAACGCATATCAAAAAACTTCCACCCTATCTATTACGCTAGTAAAACACTCACATCTGCACAGTAAAATTACACCATGACCGAGAAGGAGCTCTAGTTGTAGTATTCGCTTTCGATAAATTCCGTCCTTACATTACACTTTCAAAAATTATTGTTTTTACGGACCACTCGGCCCTCAAATATCATCTTACCAAAATGGATGCCAAGCTGCGCTTGATTCGCTGGGTCTTACTCCTCCAGGAGTTTGACTTAGAGATCCGTAATAAGCGAGGAGCCGAGAACTTGGCCGCAGACCATCTCTCCAGATAAGACAATCCCTTTATTGAAAAATTAAATGAAAAATCTCTTAATGATTATTTTCCTGATGAGAATCTGCTTTCAATTAACAAATCTACTTCTCCTTGGTTCGCACACATCCCCAACTATTTAGTGGCACGGGTGCTCCCAAAAGAGTTCTCCTCTCAGAAAAAGAAGAAATTCTTTTCTAAGGTGAAGAACTATTTTTTGGAAGACCCACATCTTTTCAGAATATGTGCGGAGCAAGTGATAAGGAGATGTGTTTCTTATGAAGAAGGAGTTGATATTTTAAAACACTTATATGAAGGTCCGACAGGTGGGCACTATCAAGCTGCTCGCACCGCTCACAAGGTGCTTTGCGCGGGTTTTTACTTGCCTAGCCTGTTTAAAGATGCGTAAGCCTTTGTGAGTAAGTGTGATATTAGCCAACGGTCGGGCAACATTTCAAATAAATATGAAATGCAGCAAAATTATTTCCTCGAGTGCGAAATTTTCGACCTCTGGGGAATCGATTTTGTTGGCCCTCTTCCTTCTAGCTTCGGAAATATGTATATTTTAGTTATCATTGATTATGTTTCACGTTGGGCTGATGCCGAAGCTCTTCCTACGAACGACTCCCGAGTTATAGTTACCTTTTTGAAAAAATTATTTTCTCGATTCGTAACGCCGGGAACCATCGTTAGTGACAAGGGTTCCCATTTCTGTAACGTGCAGTTTTCAAAAAACCTTACTAAATACGGCGTTACACATAAGTTTTCAACTGCTTACCACCCCCAAACTAACGGACAAGTCGAAGTAGTGAATAGAGAAAAAAAAAGAATATTAGAAAAGAAGGTTTCAACTTCTAGGAAAGACTGGTCAGCCAAATTAGACGATGCTCTATGGTCCTACCGAACTGCGTACAAAACCGCCCTCAGATGTACGCCATATCGGCTGGTCTATAGAAAATCGTGCCATTTACACATAGAATTAGAACACTGCGCTTTTTAAGCCTCAAGATTTTTAAAATTCGATCCCCATTCAGTCGGCAACCTTAGAAAATTTCAACTCAATGAACTCGACGAATGGCGCTCTTATGCTTACGAAAATAACAAACTTTATAAAGAGCTGACGAAGTGTTTGCACAATAAGCACTTAAGGCCTCCGAAAACCTTTAAGTCGGGAAACCAAATTCTTCTATATAATTCTCGATTGTGTTTATTTCCTGAAAAATTAAAATCTCGTTCGTCTGGGCCCTTTTTTGTTCTTCAAGTTTTTCCGTATGGTAGTATTTTAATTTCTCACCCTGATAAGGTTAATTTCAAAGTGAATGGTCAGCGTCTTAAACTTTATTTCTCTGGAGTTGATGATGTCAGTCCAAACATTATTAAGTATTTGTTGCACGAACTCTAACTTTGAACTTTAATTTTTTGTTAAAAACTATTTTATTTCTGGACAAAATATTTTTGGACAAGATTATTTTTTTGATGAGTCGAGCTCAACGATGCTTTAAACAAAGGGCGCTCTTGGGAGGCAACCCAAGTTATCTTTTTTTTGTTTTCTTTATTTTACAATTTTTGCCCTGGATGACTCCGATAAGCTGAAGCTTCTGCGATCGCCTGTTCCAACGTTGTTGAATCCATCACGAAGTCCAAAGAAGAAGCTTGGGGGAGCGACATCACTCAACTTTCAAGGCAAATAAATCCGGGGAAGTACTTGTTTTTCAATTCTGTACTTTATTTTTCTCTCCTTCTCTAATCCCCTTCTTTTGCCATTGAGGACAATTTCCATTTTAAGCTTGGGGGAGGACTTCCTCCTTCTTTTTGCTTAGTGTAAATATTTTTCTTTTTGTGTATATTTTTTTTCAAAAAACCCAAAAAATGAATATCTTAAAATTCCAAAAAAAAGAAATATTTCCAAAATCCAAAAATAAAAGAATATTTCAAAAATTAAAAAATATATATTTGCTTTTTTTTTGTTCTTACTTTAATAGTGTAGACATTTTGGTATCTCAATAGTACCCTAGTTTCTGTCTTGTTTTACTCAAAATTTCTTATAAACAACTTTGTTAATTATAATATTTCTAATCGTCCTTTTTAATTATGTTTCAGAAGTAAAATGTTGGTCATGCTGTGTTTCCAATTCACGGTAGCACGTTAAGGTGAAATACTTTTCTAAAACTCGCATTTCTATTATGGTTTTTCCTTCTTTATTTTCTTTACTTTCTCAAAAATTCATCATCCACTATTTTCCTTTTCGTTTTTGGATAATTTTTGTAAGGTCAACTTTTGAATAGCGTAGTAGATGTGAACAATCAGAGTCACTTATTATTTCTATTCTCAAGATAATTTCATCAATCTTTTTTTATTATCTAGGACTTGCTTTTTGAAATTTTTCAAATCTTTTTTTTAAATAAATTTAAAAGCGTGAAAATTATTTTGGCCATTTTTGTTTTCGTTTGAGCTTTCCTTCCAACCTAAAAACTTTCACCACTAGTTAGCCTCTTTTGAGCCTTTTTCCAAATTCGTTTGATAGCTCCTCTTTTTCTATCATTTCACCAAGGCCAAAATTTCCAACCTATCTAATCACACTAGCCTTTTTGAGTTTCATAAAATATTTTCATGATTATGATAGGATATTTTGTGATATTTTTGGGAATTTTTTTTGGAAAAAAGTAGTACTCAGAGGAGATGGTTGCTTATGTTTGTCCAATTCAAAATGAAAATAAAAGTATTTATGGCATTTATTTTGAAAAAGAAAAAGAAAAAAAAATGGAAAAGATTGAAAAAGAAAGAAAAAATACATATATTTTTATTTTAAATGAAATTTTTTGAAACTCTTTGTTTTGGTTTAGTGTTAATTAAGCCTTCACGTTTATCTTTGAATTCCACTCCTAATCATATTCCTAAACCAAACGTTTATGTCCTATTTAAGTCCTTTTGATTCACAGCTTTTGAATTTTATTTAATAACTAAGAAAAGAAAAAAAGTAAATCGGTTTTAGTTTTGGATTTAAACTTAGATTTTTGTTATTTAGTTGATATAATTATATTGCGTTTCTTGGATCTAGTAACAACTTAATGCGTTTTTTCATTTTCGTTGTTTTGCTTAAATCTATTTAAAGAATTTTGTTAAAATTTTGGTTGATTTATTTTTTTTAGTAAAGTTTATAAAAGTTAAACCGTACCTAAATAATTGTTTTAGATTTACGTTTTGCCTTTTCCCTATTTAGAATTTCGCATGGTACTTGTGTTAGCATAATTAGAACTTTCTGATTAGTCCTATTTTATGTTTATCTAGTTTTTATATTTTTGCTTGGGGACAAGCAAAGCATAAGCTTGGGGGAATTTGATAATACGTTTTGTAGTCTTAACTATTATCATATTTTTCTAGTTTTTAATGCACAAATCTTGTATTTTAACCTTTATTTTTATCTTTCTTATGTTCATTTATTGCCCCTAACTTTTCTTCTCTTTGTGCAGCTTTCCAGAAAATTGGTGAAAATTAACCTGACACGCCCCATTGTCACGCCCTCCCCGGGCATGACCTAGGGCATGTCACCTTTTCTAGAGGAATCTAGAAGCCAGTGGAAAACACCAGGAAAAACGGCTGTCACGTGTAACATCCCATTTCCGGCTATACCTAGAGTTGGGCAGAAACTAAAATGGATTCCCACTCTTCTTCCTTTATCCAAATGACCTTAAATTTGGGCAGGGGTTTTCCCTTATCCATACCTAGAGGCAGTCCGAAAAAGGAAATTTTTGGAGACACTTTGCCTAAATTTTTTGTTTTAATTTAATTAAGTTAGAGGAATTTAATTGAGTGGTCAAATGACCTCCAAACCTTCCCACATTTTGGTGAGTGGTCCCTGGCTATAAAACCTAGCTTTGTACAAAATTTCAACTCATTTGGATGAGTTTTGGATAGGAAGTCACCTATTCTTAACTAGGCAATAATGAGGCGTTTTCGAGTAGAAAGTTCACAAGAGGTTAGGACAGTCATATCACCTCAATAGAGGCTGATATTTTGACCACTTACTTGGAAGGGTTATTACAACCCACTTGGAGAAAATGGTGTGAATTAGGGTTGGTTTACCCTAGGATCCAAACTCAAACCCTAAATGGAGGGTTTTGAGGTTGTGAAGGACATGGGGGAAATTTCTCTCGAATTGCCTTGAAACTCTGTAGAGTTGACATTAGAATGATAAGAATTATCTGGATGAAATATTGGAGGATTTGGAGACAAGTAGATACCTTAAAATTCTAATCTTAGCTTTAGGGTAAAAAACTAATTAAACACAATCCGTCACTAAACATTATCTAAGGCTATAAAACTCGGGTAGAGTGAGTTTTGGAGTGGGTACAATTTATAGAAATTTTACTGGAATTTTATGAAGTTCATTTCCAGCACTTCATTTGTAAAGTTGATTATATCCCTAATTGATGTTTTAATTATTTGTATCTTTCTGATCATTGAAATCTCATGAAATCTTGGAAGTTAATGTTTTAGGACAGAATGGTTAGTCTTGAATTTTTGTATAATTTTTAGTTGAGTAAATTCAGTACTTCCTTCACAAATGTTAAAAGGGGTTCTATGCTTTGGAAATTAATTATGTATGATATTATTACTGAAAAATTATGAAATTGGGCCAATGCTATTTTTAAGGCTTTATCTGCATAGAATAATTTATTTATAATTTTTGGAAGAATATTCCTTGTACTTGATTCACAAATAATGAAATATAGAAGCTATGGTTAAAATAGTTTTAGTGTCCTTTTGATGATAGAAAAATTATGATACTTTGGATTTACCATATTGAGATAACAAACTATTTATTATAATTTTGTTGGACATCTTGCATGATAACTTAGGGTAGTTCATGTTCAAACCGGTAGCCTTTGGAATTTTTGAGGAAATTAATTAAATGCCAGATAACTTAGGAAACTTACCACATTTTGGATTTAGGCTAATTATATCATGATAAGTCTCCAGTAAATAATTTAGGGCATTTGATGAGTATTGGATCACTGCCTAACCAGTTCGACATATAGTCTTGGTTGGTCTGCATATATCATATAGTTAAATTGCAATAGGACATGATATGGGATAGTGGTTGGAGTTAGTCATTTTGTTTGGGTGAATAGATGTGGATGATATCGCAACAGAATGATATGAAGAGTAGTGGGAAGTGGTGTTAGCTAGAGTTAAGAGGTGCTCGAGTCCGACGAAAGATCGTCTTTCCCCAAGAGAGGAAGGTTAAAAATCACCCTAGGTTAGTCCATCGTAACATGAGAAGGGAATTAGAAAGGGAATTCTACCAATAACCATCATAGTTCCTAGTGCCCTTTGAGAGCCCTTCACAGGGAATACCGGGGGCAGTCCTGAGTTAACGTAAACTGCATTAACAAACTGACAAGAGTAACATAGTAATTAGGATCTCACGTTTCACAAACAATGTTAGCATAGGAAGATTGATGGGAGCTTCGGCTCGGTTGGTTAAGAGACGGACGGAATGGTCTGGGGAGCTTCGGCTCGGTTGGTTAAGAGACGGACGTTTTTGTCCGGCGAGCTTCGGCTCGGTTTTTGTGTGATTACGATTAAATTTTAATGTGCATAAAAGAAATGAAAATTAAGGTGGTGGGTCTTCGGTATTGGAGGGTCGATGCACCGACGCCAATACGCTGACTCGACAAGTGTGTTTTTTACACTTCGCCAACGCTAAGTCTGGTGTGCCAGCCGGCAAGAGTACGTAGGCGTCCGCTTAGTGCACCAAGCGTTGAGGCATATGATAGGTCTGACCGGTAATGCTTTACTCATTTAGAGGTGGCCGAAGCCCAACCCACCGCTTCCGTCTGCCACTACGGAGGTATCCTGGGAGGAAACGGCTCTAAAAGGGGGAACTAATGGTCTGTGTGCATAGAGTCGGGTATGTGAGTTGCACTTGCTTGTTCCATCATACCCACTTGCATGTCATAGCATAATCGATTCATTTAACCCCTGACACCTAAAGTATAAGTGGAATGGGACGCTTATACATTAGGACTTGCAAAACGACCCCTTGGTCTATAAGCTTGTGTGGGCAAGTTTCTAAATTAAGGTTAAATTCAATATATATATGCTGTTGTTTGATAATCGACACCCCAACGTATAAGTGGTATGGGACACTTTATATGATGGGAGCCTTGTAGAAGATCCCTTGGCTTATGTGCTTCCGCACATAAGTTAAGGTTACTTTTCTTTCTTTTTGTTTCTATCATATCTATTATAGAATTGCTAGATTAGTTCCGCTGCCACTTATTTCTTTTGATTCATTCTCCACCTACATGTCCTTCCCTTTCTTCCTCTCTGCTCGGTACCTAGGAGCCATGGGGGAAGGGGTAGGGGATGATAGGGCTTAGTCTTTATGACTAAGGGTTTTCGAACCGCATCATTTAGGGGATCGTGGAGCCCAGCATAGACGAGCAGCCCCAAAGACCGATGCGCTTGGAGATGGGGCAGTCTAGCTCCGGAGTTCATATAACCGGGACCGTGAGTCTCGACCTTAAGTAGATGCTTGTTTTTCTTCCGCATGAGTGACTTGTAGTGAGGATTTATTGTACCGAGCTTAAGCCCGTATTTTTAGTACTCTGATATACTATTCTGTGGACACTCCCTTCGTGGAGTTTTATTTCTATATATGTTATTTATCTAGTGGACTTGTTTTTACTTACTTCATTTTGTGCTACCTTTCTGTGATCGAATTGGCCGGCAGAATCGGCGCCTTGTGGTGATGACCCTTCAGGACGTTAAGGTGTCACCGCAAAGCGGCGATCCTGGGCCTAAAACCCCGGTGGTTTAAAAAGAAAAAAAGGGGGTCTTACATCATGCCCCCCTGACATGCCCTCCCTAGGCGTGTCCCCAGGCGTAACACGGGGCGTATCGCCCTCTGCCTGAAGCCTGCCACCGCATTAAATGGCATTTCAACTCAGCACGCCAATAGTACTGTCACGCCCCCCCCCCCCCCCCCGTCACGGGCGTGACACACGGCGTGACCCCTCCTTTTCCGATGATTGACGGATTTCCGACCAATGATTTTGACGCGACGTGCGTGTCACGCCCCCCCCCCCCCCTATATGGCCGTGACCAAGGGCGTGTCCACCAGCGTACAGAAGGAATCATCCATCCCGCTAGAATCCAGATCCCGAAGTCAACCCCATACATATCACTCCCCCTGACACGCCCCCTAGAGCGTGTCGAATGGCGTGACCAACCCGTGAACTTTTCCTATAAATTTAGACCCCCCCCCTTCCATTTCAGCAAGCTTGGGTTGAGAGGGGAGGTGCTGCCCCTTTGTTTCTTGGTCTTTTTCATGTTCTTCCCTCTCTCTCTCTTCTTTATTTTGTGTTTTCCCTTAACCCTATTTTAGTTTTAGCCTTTGTAATAACTTTTGTTGTAATCTTTACTCTTGCACTAGTTGCTTAATGTAGGGCTAGAATTAGTTTTCAATTTCATGCAATCATAATTTCCTTTTTAAGTGTAGCTCTGTTTCTTTATTTATATAAGTGCTCTTTATTACATTGTGTTCTTATTGCTTTACTACTCATCCCCCCTCCTCCACTCCTTTATGATTAACTAATCCTCCTTGTACTCGATCTTGCTGATCCGAGGTTCGAGCGATTAAGTTATGATGTTTTAATTTACCTTTTCTTTTTAGGTTTTAGGCCTTGAATTACTCTTGATTTTTCATGGGCTGGAGGTATATTATCGATATATACTCTCCACCTTTTCTTTCATTCTGGGCTAGCCGAGAGGCTGATAGAATGAAGTGAGCATTCAAGAGTAAAGGGAGTTGTACGCACCCCTCCAGAGAGGCAGACGTCCAAATCTCCCAGATTGGAGTAAAATCCAATAATGTGGTTCACCGCGTAAAGCGAGCTTTAGGCCTCTGATTTAGACGAGAGTCGGTCGGACCTTCCTAAACTCAGTTGGGCACAAATTCGAGAGAAGCGTGTTCAAGCTTTAGGAACCTCCATGGTCAAGGACCTTTACCCTATTTAGTTTAGGTTTTTATCGAATTTCTTAGTCGACTTTAGCCGAGGTGATTCTTGATCGAGTGCATTTCCATTTCATATTTTCAGTCCTTCGTTGTAATCGCTTCTTATAGGCCATTAATTAACTACAGTAATTCTCTTTCTAGCATAGTTTTATTTCATTAAATGCAATTAGTTTCTCAAACCCTTGTTTTTCCGTCGATAAAATAATAGCCTTCGTGTGAGTAAGTGTACTCAACAGTTCCCAGATTTCAATAAGACACTTGTGTCCCCTAGCTACAGTTTGATAGGTATACTTTCCTCATTGTATTGTTAGTTTGGTTGCTTTTATTTTCTTCGAAGCGTAGCGACCACCAGAATCTAGTAACATTTCAATGCGTTTTTTTTCATTTTGTTGCTTTGCTTGAGTTTATTTAAAGAATTTTGTTAAAAATTTTGGATGAATTATTTTTGTTAGTAAAGATTATAAAAATTGAAATCATGTTTAAGTAATTGTTTTAGGTTTACATTTCACCTTCTCCCTACTTAGAATTTCGCATGGTACTTTTGTAGGCATAATTAGAACTTTTTGATTAGTCGCTTGTTATGTTAGCTCGTTTTTATATTTTTTCTTGAGGATAAGCAATGTTTAAGCTTGGGGGAATTTGATAGTTTGTTTTGTATTTAAGCTATTACGGTATTTTAGGTCTTTTTTGTGCAAGTCTTGCCTTATTAGCTTATATGTCCCACCCCCCTCTTGTATTTATTTATGCAACTAATGTTTTTTGCTCTTTTGCAGGTTTTCTCAATTTTCAGCCAAAATGACCTGACACGGCCACTAACACGGTCGTGTCATGGGGCGTGTCACTTGTTCCCAAGGAATTCAACCACAAGAGAAATGTCTAGAGTTCATCCCGAGTAGGGCATGGCCTCAAACACGGTCGTGTAGCTGGCCGTGTCAAGCTGGTCGTATCAACATGAGGCGTGTCACCAGAAGCCGATGACTTTCCAAAGAAGGACACGACCACCAACACAGCCGTGTCGTTGGGTGTGTCCCACCTCCTCAACAGCATGCAGCCTGCCATTAATGTGCCCCCACCAAAGCCCATCGGACATGACCACCAACACGGTCGTGTCATTATCCGTGTCAGCATAGGCGTGCCTGCCGATTCGGCACTGCAATGATCATTCCCGCCAAAACCAGAGCCCGAGGTCAACCAACATAGGACATGGCGACCAACACGACCGTGTCGCCGGCCGTGTCAGCCCCTCATGATTTTCAATAAATTCAGGACTTCTCCCGTATTTCCTGGAGAGTTCTTGGATGGTGTAAGGAGGTCCTGCCCTTTTGTTTTATGAAGTATTTCATGAATTTTTCTTAAGTGTACTTTCTTTCTCTCTTAAGCTTTACTTAACTCTAGCTTAGTGCTCTCCTTCTAAACTAGTTCTTGTAATTTGTTTTCATAGTTCAATGTTAATGCTGGCCTAGTTTTATTTTCCATGCACTTGTAATTTTCATTTCCAAGTTGTAAGCTTTCTTTATCATTAATAAAAAAGTGTTGTTTTCTCTCCTCTTTCTATCTTGTTTTCATTATGTTCTTTTTCTCATCTTCATTCCTCCACTTCACCATGATTAACTAATTCTCCTTGACTTGATCTGGATGATCCGAGGTTTGATTTGATTAAGTTATGATGCTTTAATTTTACTTCTTCTTTTTATGGTTTAGACCATGGATTACTCTTGATTAAATATTGATTGGAGATATATCATTGATATATATTTTCCATCTTTGAATTCATTCTTGGCTAGTCGAGAGGACGATAGTTTAAAGTGAGTGCTCAAGAGTAAAGAGAGTTGCACGTACCCCTTAAGAGAGGCAAACGTTCAATCTCCCGGATTGGAGTGAAATCCAATAACGGGGTTCACAGCCTAAGGCGAGCTTTAGGCCTCCTATTTAGACGAGTGTCGGTCGGACCTTCCTAAACTCAGGTGGGAACGTCTTCAAGAGAAGCGTGTTTATGCTTTAGGAACATCCACGGTCAAGGTACTTTACCTTATTAAGCTAGAGTTTTTTTTATCGCATTTGTTTATTCAATTTTTGCCGAGGTGATTCTCGATCGATTACTTCCTTTTCTCATCATTCAACCCCTTGTTTTAATCGATAGTTGTGGTCTTTCTAGTTTAGTGCCAGTAGTTCTTTCATTTTATGCATGTGTTTTCCTTTATGCTAGTAGTCTTTCCTTTTTAGTTAGTAAACAACCCTAATTTTCCTTCAATAAGATAATAGCGTTCGTGTGAGTAAGACTACTCAACGGTTCCCGGATTTTAATATGACACTTGTGTCCCCTGGCTATAATTTGATAGGTATACTTGCCTAGATGGATTGCTAGTTCGGTTTCTTTTCTTTCCTTAACGAATAGCAGGACACCAAGTTATTAGCGTCGTTGCGGGGGAAACAACTTTTGTTGATAATTTGAAATCCCGAACCTATTACTTTTATCACTTCTCTTTCTCACCCTCTTTCTTAAAACTTAAAAATCCAAAAATATTTTAACGCTCTTAATAGAAACCCACATCACAATTTTTTTACGCCACCTAACTCTCTCGAATAGGGCAAGACGGCTTTAAATGTCGCTATCTTATCTAGTACCTTGCGAACCCTTTGCGGGGTAGCCCTTGGGAAGTTTGGGAGTTAAACTATTAAAAAATCTATTTCAAAAAAAGAAGGTTTGCCCTTTTTCTTTCTCATTTGTCTTTCTAGTTCTTTATTTGTTTCTTCTTCTCTATCTTACTTTCTTCTTCTAGTGCATGACCCCCTGAAATCCGTCGGTTATTTTGGACTTGGACCATGAAATTGAGCGTACTCTTTGGATAAGATCGCAATTTCAAGGCGCTACTCACTAAATACCGGTTGAGGATTCCGGGTCATTTTCTACCTTAAGAATGGATGGATTCAATGCGGAGGGAATCCAGCCCCAATTAGATGAATCCTTGCAAAGAACTATGCCATATTATGCAAGTCTGAATCTCGAGGGTACAGAATCAAGCATAGTTCGCCCTGCGATAGCTAATAACAATTTTGAACTTAAGCCTAACATAATTCAAATGGTGCAGCAGTATGTGCAAAATGACAGACTTAAAGACAAAGATCCAAAAACTACGCGATCACCACGGAGTCTTCTCCGGCATACAAAGCATATAAACATCACCAATCCAGACCAACCCTTCTGGATGGGCTTCACACAACATACTTATCCCGTACTACGATTCCAGGTCTAAATGCAAAACTACGAGGATATATCATATCTACCCGAAGGCAAACCTCATGCTCACTGCATACTCGCGGGAGGGGGTTCCCTATGCAAAAGTAAGAGGACTTCACATGTACAAGTAGAGAATCATTACTCTAGAGGTTTGCTCCGGCGCCATGGAAAACTAGCCGGATGAAAAGCACCGCAACGTACTCGCCTTAGTGGATCTGGACTCGGCTCGTGATTTGGTACTCCAAAGCTCCAACATTGGCGGGATTCCTCCTTCTTCTCCATTTGATCTCCTCTCTCTCTCTAACCCTTAGAAAGAGAAATGGCCAAATGGAATGAGGCCTAAACCCTCATTTCCCGGCCATATCCCAACAGGAAGGATTCCGGGTCGTCGGATCCCTCTAAAATAAAATGAATGGCGTTGATTTGCATTAAAAATCGTCTTCCTGGGTCCGCACATGGCGTGTTACATGCCCGTGTCACAGGCCGTGTCTTACTATCGTATGAGAAATCGTCGATCCCAGAACAGGATAAGGCCTCTGACATGCATGTGTCAACCATGGACATGGCCTTGTCAACTGGACACGCTCGTGTAACAGGCCATGTGCCTCAATCGATGCTAAAACTATCAAGCCCAAACAGGACATGGCCATGTGACACGCATGTATCACAGGTCGTGTGCCCGAAAAGGCTTCGGACACGCCCGTGTCCCAGGCTGTGTTGTTCAGTTGACACAGCCTGACAAACATAGAGCATGACACAGCTTTGGACATGCCCGTGTCATAGGTCGTGTAACTTCAAGGGAACAAAAAGTCCTTAAAAAGACCACACATACATATTCGAGTTTTGGGGCGTTACAATTCTCCTCCCCTTAAAGAATTTCGTCCCAAAATTAGAGAATGGAAAAGTACACAAAATTAAATGGTACCTAAGTAGAAAAGCTCGGGATACTCCTCAGCATTGGTCTTCTCTCTCTCCCACGAAAGCTCCTCATAACCGTAATTGTTTGACCTCCGAACTACGATCTGAATGGGTCTAATTTTCGTGGTTAGCCCACTATCGACCGATATTCAATCCGCAACAACCACATGCTCTGGTTCTTTCACGGCTTTGCGTAGGACCGAGATGTGAAATACATCATGCAATCCACTCAGCTCTACCGAGAGAGCCAAACGATAGGCGGCTTCACCAACCCGCTCTAAGATCTCAAAAGGCCCAACATACCTCGGACTAAGCTTCTTTAAGCGTCGAATCCTTGATACGCCTTTAAACAGCTTTATCTCGAGGAATACACAGTCTCCCACCGCAAACTCTACGTTCTGATGATTGGCGTTGTATTACTTGGCTTGTCAATCTTGAGCAATCAGTAGCTATTCCCAAATCAACTATACAGTTGACGTAGGATCTTCAACATCTCTTCATTTATAAAGCTTCGATTCTCCCATTTCGACCCAAGACAATGGTATACAACACGTCCTCCCATAAAGAGCCTCAAAAGGTGTTATCCGAATACTGGCTTGATAGCTGATATTGCATGCAAACGAAATAATGTAAAGATGGTCCTACTACTTTAAACCAAAATCCAAGGCACACATACAAAGCAAGTATTCAATCATCCTATTCACCCTTTCAGTTTCCCCATCTTTCTGTGGGTGAAAATTCATGCTGAACCTCCGCTTGGTTCCCAACAGTTGATGCACCAACATCTAATTGTTGGATGTGAGGTGGCCATCTCAGTCACTCACGATGCCACAGGACATGCCGTGCAGTTGTACAATAATAACTACATACATTTTTGCCAGTTTAACCACTGTATCATCCTTCCTATTCAGAATGATGTGCGACACTTTCGTCAATCGATCTACGACCACCCATATGGCATCATTTTCCCTCTGCAATCTTAGCAACCCATGCACAAAATTCATGGATATATCGTCAAACTTCCACTCCGGTATAGGTAAAGACTTCAAGAAATCTCTGGGCTTCTAACACTTCGCCTTTACCAAGGTCCACGCTTGACACTTTACCACATAAAGTGCTATGTCCTTTTTGATTCCTGGCCACCATAACAACTTTTTCATGGCTTTATACATTCTCATGCTCCCCGGGTGAATCGAGTACTTAGCAAGATAAGCCTCATACCTCAATTCCTCCTGTTGCTTACCCACACTTAGGACGTACAAACGAATGCACCTCCATAACAGTCCATTATTAACCATAAATTAGGAATTTAACCCTTCCAAATTCTCAGCCATGATCTGCTTTATGCTGTTTTCCAAGACCAGGGCTCGCTGAATCATATCAGCGAGGACGCACTGCACCTCTATCCAGTTCAATTGTTCTTTGGCACTAAACTTCATGTCAGCTCAAGAGGTCTCCAAGGCCTCCAACTCATGAACCAAATGCTTGTCAAGCATCGACAACCAACAGACCTGCGCGCGATCTCTGCGACTTAACGTATCTGCAACCACATTACCTTATCCAGGAATGGTAGTGTACCTTGAAGGTGTAGTCCCCCAGGAACTTCATCCACCTCCATTATCGCATGTTTAAATTCTTTTTATCCAAAATATACTTCAGGCTCGTACGATCGGTATAGATATCGACCCTCACACCGTACACATAATGCCTCCAAAGCATCAGAGCGAATATCATGGCCTCTTACTACAAGTCATGGGCCGGATTATTCCTCTCGTGTACCTTCAGCTGGCGCAAGCCATTTGCTATTACACTCTCATGCTTTAGCAACACACAACCTACCTGAAGCATTACTGTAAAACTCAAAGCCTTCTGCCCCACATAGCGCACAGAGAATAGGCGTCGTGGTCAGGCGACTCTTCAGCTCTTCAAAAGCTTGCGTGCTCTCCGGCGACAGACAAACTTCTAATCTCTCCTTGTCAATGTCGTGAGGTGTAACTCTATTCGTGAGAAGTTCTCCACAAAGCGCATGTAGTAACTGACAAGCCCTAGAAAAACTCCGGACTTCCGCTACTGAACAATACAGGCCACTCCCATATATAAACCTTCTCTGCCAGATCCACAGTGATTCCCTCACGTACTAATTATCTGATCAAGGAATGCTACCGAGGACAGCCAAAACTCACCCTTGGAGAACTTGGCGTACAATTGGTTCCTCCTCAACGTCTCCAACACCATTTGCAGATGCTTAAAATGATCACCCTCGCACTGCGAGTACACAAGTATATCGTCGATAAAGACTATCATGAACTGGTCCAGGTATTCTTTGAACGTTCTGTTCATCAAATCCATAAAAAAAATTGATGGCACATTCGTCAGCCCAAACGGCATGACAGTGAACTCATAATGCCCATAATGTGTGTTTAAAGCCGTCTTAGGAATGTCACTTTCGCTTATCTGCAGCTTATAGTATACGAATTTAAGATCTAACTTTGAGTACGCAGTCGACCCGACCAACTGGTCGAACAGATCATCAATCCTTGGGATCAGATACTTATTCTTCTCCGATAGCTTGTTCAACTCCCAGTAATCAGTACAGAGTCGTAAGCATCCGTCCTTATTCTTAACAAAAAGGACCGGTGCGCTCTAAGGGGACGAACATGGACACACATAACCTTGTCAAATAGCTCTGCACCACTCTGAACTGCCTTAATCACCTGGAGAGCAGACATCAACGTCTTGTTCGACCGCCTTCATGCCTTAGAACGTCACCTCACGATCTGTATCTACTCCCAATCGAACCACCTGACGGTTGAAATCAATGTACGCATGTTGCTCCGAGAGACAGTCCATACCAAATATCACGTCGAACTCCACTATCGGCAGTAATGACGCTTGCAAATCATATTCGTGACGCCCAATCCCTATCTTCACCCAAAAAACTCTATCCGCCTGCATAGAACACCCGTTAGGCAGCAGCACATCCAATTTGTCCATTGCCATCGAAGAAGGTACTATGATGCGCGATACAATTTGGACAAAAAGGAATGCGAAGATCCCATGTCGAACAGTGCTCTCGCCGGACAGTCAAAAACCATTACAAAGTCTAACACAACCATTCATAAGCTAACATGTGTAAGGCAACAAGCATTTAAAGCTAAACCGCTATCAATTGAACCATACATATAACCACGTCAGCCTGCTTCATGGCCTCCTGCTGGCAGGGGTTGTACCCTCTAGGCTTCCTCTCGGACTTCGGATGTCCGCTCAAACAATCTCGGGCAAAGTGTCCCGGCTTCCCATAGTTATAACATATAATTGGGTCTCGCCCAATGGCTGCTCCAGGTTCAGTCTTCTTTGCCACTGGAAAACCACTATGTTCTCTGTTACTCTATCCTACAACTGCTCCTATCATAGCTTTCTTTGTCTTTTTTGCACAATCACTCCAATCTCGGGCAAGGTGCCCTTCCTTGCCACAAGCATGACAAGCGTTAGTAGCTTTTCTTGTAGATGTTCTAGACCTCTTTTTCCTGGTTCTGTGGTATGCAGCCCGTGTAGGACCTGCAAAGTTCGGTACCCTACACACTTGCATCTGGTGGGCCTTCCCCAAATCTACTTCCAAAGATCTAAATGACACCACAAGGCTTGGAATCCCAATAAATTTTTGCCCTAACAGTAAAACTCATAACTCGCCATGCAGACCGTCATAAAATCTATCGAACATAGACTGCTCGTTCTCCAACTCAAAGCCTGGGTAGTGCCTTATCATAAGAAATGCCTGCAAATATTCTTCAACTGAGTGCGTACCCTGCACTAAAAGCATGCTCAACTGCTGACCCGATAGTCTTCTAAATGTCATTTGATCCATCACACCACCCGGCGTTGAAGCCACCTCAGGGACAAAGGGTTGCACATTCCTTCTATGTTGTGCATTAGTCACAGCGAACACTGCTTCAGCTATCCTTCTTATAGTTTCAACAGAAGGAGGAGTCTCAGGCACGTCGTTGGTTGCACTTCTTTCCTGAGAAAGCGGGCATTCTGACTGCCCTGCGCCACTCCTGGTCACCTATAGTCGTACAACACACCATTAAGCGACCAAACAAAATTGAAAAAAGAAATTATATGATCACGCAGGTTCCTCAAACATGTGTATTTTCATTCCTATGTGGACATTCATGGGTTCTTTTCATGTTATAACGATGATGCACATACATGTGATCACCACCCCTTAAAAAGAATTTGCCCACGAATTCAAATAAGCAAGACCGACACCGTAGTATTATACCAAATTATAACACCTCCATCCATCACATGGAATATAACAAATGGTTTGGACGGGGCCCCGCGCCATATGCCATGAACAGTTAGTGGAGTTACGTATTAATACCAAGTTAGCAGCTTAGGAACATGCATCCTAACTTAGAGCATTCTAGCTGAAGATTTTAACACAGTTATAAGAACCCATACAAAAATACATGAATGTCCACAACAACCATGTTAGGAATGAAATAACATACACCCAAGATTTGTCCTTATGGCATTACAATAATTTGCTTAACAAAAGTGTTTTACATACTTCGGCTCGCAGGACGGCCATACGTGATAGTATTATAAGAAAACACTTCTCTTTGGCCTTCATGGGCCATCACAGCATAAAGGGCTCCATCCCGCTACTTGTCACTAGGCTCACCTGTTCCTGCATCAGAACAATCCACCACATGGTGGTAAAACAAAGCAACGGTCAGCATTAGCTAACCAAATTATAACGACCCCACCACTCACTCGGGTTTGCGGTGCTCCTTCCCTACAAACATTAGCATTATCGTATTTAGGCAATAAGTCATGCAATCTATGCACTATTTGCCACAGATTTTGGCACTGCCGGCCAAATGCCCCGTACACTCAGGGCATATTATCGGAATACCGGACTTCCCGGGTTCCACCACCATTCATAGTTCCTTGACATGACGGTCATTTTGAGCATTTCAGTCTTTACAGCCCCGTGCCTGAGACTCTCATTATGCCACCGATAAAATCCCAATTGCATGATGCTCTCATGTCATAGTCTTCATAATGCAGGTACAACTCCACCATTTCCCGTTGCTCAAGTCGCCATACCATCTCCGAATACTGTAGTACTTATGGCCGAACGGAAGGAGCGGGTCAGCTTTGCCTTTCCTGTTTGGCACTTTGGCCTAATAAAGCTTGGCCCTAAAGGCTCTCAACTTTCCAAACAATGGCCCCAAGGTCTCCTGGAGACAGGCCTCACAAATGCATAGCTTGTTGGAAGCTATCGTCCGGCCGTAACTTTACCGTCGCGCGGTAATGGACATACTATCGTTTCTTCCTCCTTTTTCGGGTGTTTTCCTGGTGACTTCCACCATTACTCTCACTGTGGTCACCCGTACACCCCGTGACTACGAAAACTACGCGATCACCACGAAGTCTTCTCTGACATACAAAGCATATAAACGTCACCTATCCAAACCAACCCGTCCGGATGGGCTTCACACAGCATGCCTATCCCGTACTACGATTCCGGGTCTAAATGCAAAACTACGGAGATATACCGTATCTTACCGAAGGAAAACATCACGCTCACCACATACTCGCGGGAGGGGGTTCCCTATGCAAAAGGAAGAGAACTTCATATGTCCAAGTAGAGAATCGTTACCCTAGAGGTTCGCTCCGGCACCATGGAAAACTAGCCGGATGAAAAGCACCGCAACAGACTCGCCTCCGCGGATCTGGACTCGGCTCGTGATTTGGAACTCCGAAGATCCAACAATGGAGGGATTCCTCCTTCTGCTTCCCCTTTTGCTCTCCTCTCTCTAACCCTTAGAAAGAGAAATGCCCAAATGGAATGAGGCCTAAACCCTCATTTCCCGTCCATATACCAACAGGAAGGATTCTGGGCTGTCGGATCCCTCTAAAATAAAATGAACGACCTTGATTTTACTTTAAAATCGTCTTCCTAGGTCCGCACATGGAGTGTGACACGCCCGTTTCATAGTCTGTGTCTCACTATCGTACGAGAAATCATCGATCCTAGAACTGGACACGGCCTCTGACACGCCTGTGTCAACCATGGACACGCCCGTGTCAACTGGACACGCCCGTGTCACAGGTCGTGTGCCTCAATCGACGCTGAAACCGTCAAGCCCGAACAGGACACGGCCATGTGGCACGCCAATATCACAGGCCGTGTGCCCGACACGGCTTCTAATACGCCTGTGTCCCAAGCTGTTTTTTTAGTCGACATAGCCAGACAAAAACAGAGCCGGACACGGCTTTGGACACGCCCGTGTCCAAAGCCGTGTAACTTCAAGGGCTCCAAAAGTCATTAAAAAGTCCACCCATACATATTCGAGTTTTGGGGCGTTACAATTCTCCTCCCCTTAAAAGAATTTCGTCCAAAAATTAGAGAATGGAAAGGTACACAAAATTAAATGGTACCTGAGTATAAAGGCTCGGGATACTCCTCAAGCATGGTCTGATCACACTACCATGAAATCTCCTCACGAACGCAATTGTTTGATCTTCGAACTACGATCTGAATGGGTCTAACTTTTGTGGTTAGCCCACTATCGACCGATATTCGATCCGCAACAACCACTTGCACTGGTTCTTTCACGGCTTTGCGTAGGACCGACTTGTGAAATACATCATGCAATCCACTCAGCTCTACTGAGAGAGCCAAATGATAGACAGCTTCACAAACCCGCTCCAAGATCTCAAAAAGCCCAACATACCTCGGACTAAGCTTCTTTAAGCATCGAATCCTTGATACGCCTTTAAACTGCTTTATCTTGAGGTATACCCAGTTGCCCACCGCAAACTCCACGTTCTGATGCTTGGCATTGTAGTACTTGACTTGTCTATCTTGAGCAATAAGTAGCTGTTCCCGAATCAACCTTACCATTGACGTAGGATCTTCAACCTCTGTTCATTTATAAAGCTTGATTCTCCCATTTCTACCCAAGACAATGGTATATGACACCTCCTCCCATAAAGAGCCTCAAAAGGCGCCATCTGAATACTTGCTTGATAGCTGTTATTTTATGGAAACTCAATCATGTAAAGATGGTCCTACCACTTTTTACAAAAATCCAAGGCACACAAACAAAGCATGTCTTCCATCGTCCTGTTCACCCTTTCAGTTTGCCCATCTGTCTGTGGGTGAAAAGCCTTGCTGAACCTCAGCATGGTTCCAAACAGTTGATCCACCAACATCCAATCATTAGATTGAGGCGCCCATCTTAGTCACTCACGATACAATGGGGGCATGTCGTGCAGTTGTACAATAATAACTACATAAAACTTTTCCAGTTTAACCAACGGATCATCCTTCCTTTTCGAAATGATGTGCGACACTTTTGTCAATCGATCTACGACCACCCATATGGCGTCATTTTTCCTCTGTGATCTTGGCAACACATGCACAAAATTCATGGATATATCGTTAAACTTCCACTCCGGTATAGGTAAAGACTTCAAGAAATCTACGGGCTTCTGACACTCCGCTTTCACCAAGGTGTACACTTGACATTTTGCCACATAAAGTGTTATGTCCTTTTTGAGTCCTGGCCACCAGAACAACTTTTTCATGGCTTATAAATTCTCATGCAACCCGGGTGAATCAAGTACTTAGCATGATAAGCCTCATACCTCAATTCCTCTCGTAGCTTACCCACACTTAGGACGCACAAATGACTGTACCTCCATAACGGTCCATTATTAATCATTAATTGGGAATTTAACCCATCCAAAGCCTCAGCAATGATCTGCTTCATTCTGTTATCCAAGACCAGAGCTCGTTGAATCCTATCTGCGAGGTCGCACTGCACCTATGTCCAGTTCATATGTGCTTTGACACTAAACTTCATGTCAGCTCAAGAGGTCTCTAAGGCCTCCAACTCATGAACCAAACGCTCGTCAGGCATCGACAACCAACTGACCTGCGTGCGAGCTCTGCGACTTAACTCATTCGCAACCACATTACCTTATCCAGGAATGTAGTGTACCTTGAATGTGTAGTTCCCAATGAAATTCATCCACCTCCGTTGTCGCATGTTTAAATTCTTTTGATCAAAAATATACTTCAGGTTCGTACGATCGGTATAGATATCGAACTTCACACCGTACACGTAATGCCTCCAAAGCATCAGAGTGAATATCATGGCCGCTAACTCTAATTCATGGGCCGGACAATTCCTCTCGTGTACCTTCAGCTTTCGCAAGCCATACGCTATTACACTCTCATGCTTTAGCAGCACACAACCTACCTGAAGCATTGCTATAAAACTCAAAGCCTTCTGCCCCACATGGCTCACAGAGAATTGGCGTCGTGGTCAGGCGACTCTTCAGCTCATCAAAAGCTTGCGTGCACTCCGGCGACAGACAAACTTCTAATCTCTCCTTGTCAACGTAGTGAGGGTTAACGCTATTCGCGAGAAGTTCTCTACGAAGTGCCTGTAGTAACCGAAAGGCCCTAGAAAAACTCAGGACTTCCGCTACTGAACAATACAGGCCACTCCCATATAGAAACCATCTTCGCCCGGATCTACAGTGATTCCCTCACCTACTAATTATATGACCAAGGAATGCTACCGAAGAACGCCAAAAATCACCCTTGGAGAACTTGGCATACAGTTGGTTCCTCCTCAACGTCTCCAACACAATATGCAGATGCTTGAAATGATCATCCTCGCACTGCGAGTACACCAGTATATCATCGATAAAGACTATCACGAACTGGTCCAGGTATTCTCTAAACGTTCTGTTAATCAAATCCATAAAAAACGGATGACGCATTCGTCATCCCAAACGGCATGACGTTGAACTCATAATGCCCATAATGTGTGTTGAAAGCCATCATGGGAATGTCACTTTCCCTTATCCACCACTGAAAGTATCCGGATTTCAGATCCAACTTTAAGTACACAGTCGACTCGACCACCTGGTCGAACAGATCATCAATCCTTGGGATCGAATACTTATTCTTATTTGATAGCTTGTTCAACTCCCGGTAATCAGTACAGAGTCGTAAGCTTCCATCCTTCTTCTTAACAAAGAGGACCGGTGCGCTCCAAGGAGACGAACTTGGACACCCATAACCTTGTTCAAACAGCTCTGCACCACTCCGAACTTCCTTAATCACCTGGAGAGCAGACATCAATGTCTTGCTCGACCACCTTAATGCCTTAGAACGTCGCCTCACGATCTTTATCTAGTCCCAATATAACCACCTTATGATGAGTCCATATTTTATACTTAATTCCGGATTCATCTAGGCTTATTTTCTTGTCTTTGCACACCGTTTAGCGTCATTTTCACTCCTTTTGGTTCGCTACGGTTTTCCATGTCTTGTGCAACTTTTTAGGCTATTTCTGTGCATGTGTGTATTTCCCTTTTTGCTGTGCATTATATTTATGTCTGTGACTGCCATGTCGACATCCCGTCCAGTTTTCCTGTAGGTTCTGGGATCGTGTGGGCGTCCGGGATAGGGCTTTCACCATTTTTGACAAAGGAGCAAATGGTTGTGCGTTTTTACCCACGCACGACCATCGACCTCTTTGGCGCACGATCATCGGTCGTGCGCAGTCTGCCCTCTTTTATGAAAGTTCTGCCCCTGCCATATCGCATGATCACCAGCTATACCGCGCAAGATCACTGCTCGTGCGCTGCCGGTCGTGCGCAGTCATGCCATCTTTTTCCACTTTTCTGCCTCCATATCGCACGATCACGGACCATAACGCGCACGACCACTGGTCGTGCGCCACTGATCGTGCGCGTTGATTCCACTTTTTCCTGGAGTTCTTCCTGGCCTTCGCGCACTATCACTGACCACAGGGCGCACAATCACTGGTCGTGCGCCAGTGATCGTGCGCGCTGTTTATTCTGTTTTCTATAAATACGCAGATCTCGCCCTAAAATGGGGATCCGTGATTTCTTCCGCCGTTTTTCGTCCCCGATGAAGGGTTTCGCCATTTCCATTCATCCTCCACCTTAGGTAGAGTCTCCGGGCAAGCTTTCACCGCCAAATCAAAGCCGGAGCATCCCCTCGGCCTCCTCCTTCATCCTCGAGCTTCAAGGGAAATTTGACCTAGCCTTCTCCACCAAGCTAGGAGGAGTTTGTGTGTCCATCTTCCGCAGCATGATACGAAGAAGATGGGTCACTGGGAGTGTGTGACAGCCTCCTCTACCCCGGACGCAGTTGAGGACCGAGCTTGGACTTGGATTGACAACCCGGGATTCCAACCGTGAACCCTCAATAAGGCTTCGGACCCGGTCAATTTCGCACACACCTATTATGTTGTTATTGATAGCTTAGTCTAATTTCTATGTATTGATGAAGTATTTTTATTGATTAGCATTTTCACTATTCATGTCTATGTGAGTTATTGTGATTTTGTTATTATTGCTTGAGGTGCGCCATATTCCATCCTCCACCATCCACCCTTGCCGCACTAGCAATTGCTAGTGGCATACGTTGCGAAGAGGTGCTCACAACCCTCATTCCGCCATTCTAACCACCTCATCCGCTAGCCTACTCGTCCATCCGCCAAGCGATTCGGTGCATAGCGGCCCATGTAGTTTCCATCCCGCCTGGCGAAGCATCGCATAGCGTCGTTGCATAGGAGTAGCTTGTAGATTTTATTTTGTTTCCGCAACCAACAGAACCCACTTCATTACTTCCGACCCGAGGACTTCAATCTCAAGTCCTCCTCGACATTAACTCATCCCTTACTGTGTTCCTTAAGAGACCGACACTCGGGGATTTATTCCCAAACTTTATTACTTGTGCGACCAGTGTGCTTGCCGTATTTTCCACGCATCAAGTTTTTGGCGCCGTTGCTGGGGAACACAGTCGTTTGAGTTTTTGAAGAGGTAGATGCGAGATAGTCGCCCTTGTCCATTTGTTCATACCCTATTTTGTCTTTATTTTAGTTTTGGAAATTGTTTACTTTATTTTTTTCTGTCCCTTCCTTGTTTTCTTTTTTTTTTAATATTGCAGATCCGAGTTGTTTTATTCTTGTGTGTAGTAATTTCCGGTAAATATTTCTGTTCGCGATGGATTCTGCTGCCGAGTGCCATATTTTTGATGCTTTGCGGAGTTGCATCGATGCCATGGCTGTTTCTAATGCCGAGCACTGTTTTCGGTCTATTCTATGTCAAGGTGTGGGCCATATGTTGAAGGATTGCCCTCGCTTGTGCAAGCCTTCTACCTCTGTGGACGCATCCGCAGCAGTCCCCTGTTCGCAGGAGACTACTGTGGATGGGCCTACCAGGGTGTTGCCTGGCCCATACACTGACATGGCGCACCTTGCTCGATCTTTGCCCGTTGAGATTACGGAAGAATCTCTCGCCGCATATAGTTCCTTCATGGGTTCCTCAACCCCTTTTTACGAGCTTCATTTGAGTGATCACTCTCACTCGGATGTTAGCCCGCAAGGAGTGGATCGGGAACTCATGGACGATCCTGTATGGGACGATGAGAGTGTTCTGGTCATTGACGGGGTGGCATCTGCGGATGATGTTGCGAAGGGGCCTGCGCATTCTATGCCTGATTTTGAGAGCAGCTTTGCCCCTACACAGTATTTGCCGGAGTTTTCTACTCCTTTTTCTTGTGAGTCGGCTGATGAGGCCGTTATTGTGGATGATTCGGTGCTTGAGGTTGTGCCGATGTGGGATGACGATTCTGCTATCTCCGATGGAGAATGTGGATCTTCGGACCACTATGACGCACCCCGGTGGGATTAGGAGTATTACCTTTCGGATGCGGAGGTTTGCACCCCCCTATCTGACGAGGCGGTCCCCCTTTCCACCGCGGACTTCGGGTTCTCGGATTCTCCCCAATACGAACTCATATGACACTGACGATGATCATTGTTTGGATCCTGTTGGGGGTGATACCGGGATCACTCCCCCGATTTCTGATTATTTTTGTCCTTCTTCTCTTTTATTCCTTGATCCCCCTTCCATATCTGAGCCTGTGCGGGTTGATTCTCCGCTGGTGTGCTGGGATGACAATGAGCCTTGTGCTCAAGCCGTTGACTCATACGCACCTGTGTGGGATGACCCCTTGCTAGGCAAGGATTCTTTTTGTGATGAGATGAGCGAGGACCAGGTCGCCTCCTCATCTTATTTCCTGCTTCCTCTACCTGAGCTTTTCAGGAATTATTATCTAGGTAGAGGGGTAACTGTGCTATCGCCGTATCGGTACCCGTTACCGCAATGGATATTAGGACAGTTACCTGTGCATTTTCTATTTCATAGGCCCATTAGCTAGAACTGTATAGAATTTAATAAGTCGTGTTGGGATAACAGTAACCTCAGTAGTTATCTTACAATTTCTGCATTTTATTTTTCATGTCTCATTTTAGTGTCAGTATTTCTTTTTGTATATTTTCCTTTTGTTTTTACGGAGCTCACCCCTGCAGGTATTCATGTAAATTACGCATTGGCGGGGTTGTGATTCTTCGTTTGGCGGGCCTGCTTCTACTTTTCATGCGTCTTCTGGTATGCTCACTAGCTGAGCATTAGGTAACCTCTTCCCTTAGCTCTTTTTGATTTAAATTTCTATATCATATGCTATGCTGCTTAGTTTAAGTCTGGGGGAGAGCTACTAGTTGTTGCCTTTTGCACGTGCACATTGCATGCGCATACTAGAAGCTTTTATAGTTATTATTTTGTTTAGTTCATTTCTTGCACACCACTGCACCCACATGAGCGCGTGCTTAACTTTTTTCGTGTTGCGAGTTAAACTCGTGTCTTTGTCAGATTTTGGTAAAATTATGGTGCTGGCTTAGGATTGTGAGACGGAGTAAAATGTTGGCCTTGCTGTGTTCCTAGTCAATTGCTCTCGTTTTGTGTAGAAATTTGTGTAGATTTAATTTTTCTGTATGCTTATAGTTTTATATTTTTCTATTTGCGTAAATATTTATTATTCTACTCAAAAGTTGGTGAATCCGGTGTAAATCAAACGGTAGCATAGGAATGTGTGTAGCCGCTACTAGACTCGTTTTGCTTGAGTCGGGGGGAAGGATTATCTTTCTCGGTTGCTAAGAACTTGCCCCAAGCTACTCTTGAAGCATGGGTACATGGTTACTCAAGCGCGAGTGTGATGTAGGCCATCATTTTGGCCCGGTTGAGCTTTGTACCGTTGCTAACGTCATATCCTCGCTAAGCCCCGTTGTGCCTACCCTTCTTTTGATTCAACTCCACCATTATTTCACCAAAGCCTCATAGCCGATCCTAGTCGCACACCCAAGTCGAGCTTAGTGTTTTATATTTTCATGTTGGGTTGTGATGTTGTATTTTTATTTGTGAAAATGTGGAAGCGCACCCAAGTTTTATTTGCTGAAATTGTCTATTGTGAAAAGAAAAAGTTTTAAAAGAAAAATTTATACAAAGAAAATGAGAAAGAAGAAAAAGAAAAGAAAGAGTTTTAATGAAAATCTTTATGGAGATGATTTTGATTTGGAGTAGGCGGTGCACACACCCATGTTGCAAAAATCAAGTCTGGGGGTGTGGTGCACCTGGTTATATTGTGGTTTGCTGAGGGATTCTTTTACGCTAGCTCATTTGGGTTAGGTGCTTAGCCATTCTTTTTATCATTGCTTACCTCACCGTAACCCAAGCCCCATGATTCTCCCGAAGTCCTACGGACATGCGCTTGAGTTGACTAGTGCCGTGGAGAGAGTGCGAACGGGCAAGCGTATGGTTTCCGACATTGGTGGATTCCTTTGGAGGTGATCCCAAACCCCGGTCTTCGGCAATCCTCACCTTAGTGGCCTGTCTACTTTCTCCCTGCGTAGGACCGGATGATTCACCGTGATTCCACTTTTGAGTAATAATAAATTTTTGATACGCATTGTGAAAAATATAAATTATTTTGTATACTTAAAAATTTCCTCTACTTTATTTTTATGCACGCGAGCATGCGACTTCGCATGGTACTCCATTTTGCAATTTCTTTGTTAGCTAGTTCATTTTCCCCGTCTGCTTAGGTTTTGTTTGCTCGGGACGCGCAAACGGTTAAGTCTAGGGGTGTGATGAGTCCATATTTTATACTTAATTTCGGACTCATCTAGGCTTATTTTCTTGTCTTTGCACACCGTTTAGCGTCATTTGCACTCCTTTTGGTTCGCTACGGTTTTCCACGTCTTGTGCACCTTTTTAGCCTATTTCTGTGCATGTGTGTATTTCCCTTTTGATGTGCATTATATTTATGTCTATGACTGCCATGTCGACATCCCGTCCAGTTTTCCTGCAGGTTCTGGGATCGTGTGGGCGTCCGGGATAGGGCTTTTACCATTTTTGACAAAGGAGCCAATGGTCGTGCGTTTTTATCAACGCACGACCATCGACCTCTTTGGCGCACGATCATCGGTCGTGCGCAGTCTGCCCTCTTTTATGAAAGTTCTGCCCCTGCCATATCGCACGATCACCAGCTATACCGCGCACAATCACTGCTCGTGCGCTGCCGGTCGTGCGCAGTCATGCCATCTTTTTCCACTTTTCTGCCTCCATATCGCACGATCACGGACCATATCGCGCACGACCACTGGTCGTGCGCCACTGATCGTGCGCGTTGATTCCACTTTTTCCTGGAGTTTTGCCTGGCCTTCGCGCACTATCACTGACCACAGGGCGCACGATCACTGGTCGTGCACTAGTGATCGTGCGCGCTGTCTATTCTGCTTTCTATAAATACGCAGGTCTCGCCCTAAACCGGTGATCCGTGATTTCTTCCGCTGTTTTTCGTCCCCGACGAAGGGTTTCGCCATTTCCCTTCATCCCCCACCTTAGGGAGAGTCTCCGGGCAAGCTTTCACCGCCAAATCAAAGCCGGAGCATCCCCTAGGCCTCCTCCTTCATCCTCAAGCTTCAAGGGAAATTTGACCTAGCCTTCTCCACCAAGCTAGGAGGAGTTTGTGTGTCCATCTTCCGCAGCGTGATACGAAGAAGACGGGTCACTGGGAGTGAGTGACAGCCTCCTCTACCCCGGACACAGTTGAGGACCGAGCTTGGACTTGGATTGACAACCCGGGATTCCAACCGTGAACCCTCAATAAGGCTTCGGACCCGGTCGATTTCGCACACTCCTCTTATGTTGTTGTTGATAGCTTAGTCTAATTTCTATGTATTGATGAAGTATTTTTATTGATTAGCATTTTCACTATTCATGTCTATGTGAGTTATTGTGATTTTATTATTATTGCTTGAGGTGCGCCATATTCCATCCTCCACCATCCACCCTTGCCACACTAGCAATTGCTTGTGGCGTGCGTTGCGAAGAGGTGCTCACGACCCTCATTCCGCCATTCTAACCACCTTATCCGCTAGCCTACTCGTCCATCCGCCAAGCGATTCGGTGCATAGCGGCCCGTGTAGTTTCCATCCCGCCTGGCGAAGCATCGCATAGCGGCGTTGCATAGGAGTAGCTTGTAGATTTTATTTTCTATTTCCGCAACCAACAAAACCCCCTTCGTTACTTCCGACCCGAGGACTTCAATCTCAAGTTCTCCTCGACATTAACTCATCCCTTACTGTGTTCCTCAAGAGACCGACACTCGGGGATTTATTCCCAAAATTTATTACTTGTGCGACCGGTGCGCTTGCCGTATTTTCCACGCATCACCTTACGGTTGCAATCAATGTATGCACGCTTCTCTGAGAGACAATCCATACCAAAGATCACGTCGAACTCCACTATCGGCAGTAACAACGCATGCAAATCATATTCGTGACTCCCAATCCTTCTCTTCACGCAACAAACTCTATCAACATGCATAGAACACCCGTTAGGCAGCAGCACATCCAACTTGTCCCTTGTCATCGAAGAAGGTACTCTAATGCGCGATACAATTCGGACAAAAAGGAATGTGAAGCTCCCATGTTGAACAGTGCACTCGCCGGACAATCAAAAACCATAACAAAGTCTAACACAACAAGTCATAGGCTAACATGGGTAAGGCAACAAGCATTTAAAGCTAAACTTCTATCAATGAAACGATACCTATCGCCACATCAGTCTACTTCATGGCCTCCTGCTGGCCAAAGTTCTACCCTCTAGGCTTCCTCTCGGACTTCGGACGTCCGCTCCAACAATCTCGGGCAAAGTGTCCCGGCTTCCCACAGTTATAACATATAATTGGGTCTCGCCCAGTGGCTGCTCCTGGTACATTCTTCTTTTCCACTAGAATACCACTACATTTTCTAGCACTCTATCCTATAATTGCTCCTGTCATTGCTTTCTTGGTCTTCTTTGCACCATCACACCAATCTCGGGCAACGTCCCCTTCTTTTCCACAAGCATGACAAGCGTAAGTAGCTTTTCTAGTAGATCTTCTAGACCTCTTTTTCCACGTTCTTTGGTATGCAACCCTTGTAGGACCTGCAAAGTTCAGTACCCTACACACTGACATCTTGTGGGCCTTCCCCAAATCTACTTCCAAAGATCGAGCTGACACCATAAGGCTTGGAATCCCAAAAATTTTGGCCCTAACAATAAAACTCGTAACTCGCCATGCAGACCATCATAAAATCCATCGACCATAGACTGCTCGTTCTCCAACTCAAAGCCTGGGTAGTGCCTTATCATAAGAAACGCCTGCAAATATTCTTCAACTGAGTGTGTACCCTGCACTAAAAGCATGCTCAACTGCTGACCCGATAGTCTTCTAAATGCCATTTGATCCATCACACCACCTGGCGTTGAAGCCACCTCAGGGACAAAGGGTTGCACATTGCTTCTATGTTGTGCATTAGGCACAGCGAACACCGCTTCAGCTATCCTTCTTATGGTTTCAACAGAAGGAGCAGTCTCAGGCACGTCGTTGGTTGCGCTACTTTCCTAAGAAAGCGGGCATTCTGACTGCCCTGCACAACTCCTGGTCACCTATAGTTGTACAACACACCATTAAGCGACCAAAAAAAATTGCAAAAAGAAATTATAAGAACACACAGATTCCTCAAACATGTGTATTTTCATTCCTAAGTGTACATTCATGGGTTTTTTTTATGTTATAACGATGACGCACATACATGTGCTCACCACCCCTTAAAAAGAATTTGCCTACGAATTCAAATAAGCAAGGCCGACACCGTAGTCTGAAACCAAATTGTAACACACCCATCCGTCATATGGAATATAATAGAAGGTCTGGATGGGTCCCCATGCCATATGCCACGAACAGTCAGTGGAGTTACGTATTAATACCAAGTTAACAGCTTAGGAACACATATCCTAACTCAGAGCATTCTAGCCGAAGCTTTTAACACAGTTATAAAAACCCGTAAAAAAATACATGAATGTCCACTACAACCATGTTAGGAATGAAAAAACATACACCCAAGATTTGGCCTTATAGCCTTAAAATAGTTTGCTTAACAAAAGTATTTTACATACTTCGGCTCGCAGACCGGCCATACATGACAGTATTAAAAGAAAACACTTTGCTTTGGCCTTCAAAGGCCGGAACAGCATCAAGGGCTCCATCCCGCTCTTTGCCACTAGGCTAACCTATTCTTGCATCAGAACAATCCACCACGTGGTGGTAAAACAAAGCAACGGTCAGCATTAGCTTATCAAATTATATCAACCCCACCACTCACTCGGGGTGGATGTTCTCCTTCCCTGCAAACATTAGCATTATCGTTTTAGGAAATACGTCGTGTAAACAAAGCACTTTTCACCACAGACGTTGGCATTGCCGGACAAACGCCTCGTGCACTTAGGGCACATTATCGGTGTACCGGACTTCCCTGGTACCACCACCATTAAGTGGTCCTTGACATGATGGTCACTTTGAGCATTTTAGTCTTTACGGCCCCGAGCCTAAGACTCTCATTATGCCATCGACGAAAGCCTAATTGCTTGAATCTCTCATGTCATAGTCTGCATAATGCAGGTAGAGCTCCACCATTTCCCGTTGCTCAAGTCGTCATACCCTCTCTGAATACAGTAGTACTCATGGCTGAACGACAAGCGCGAGTCGGCTTCGCCTTTCCTATTCGGCACTTTGGCCTAATAAAGCTGGGCCCTAAAGGCTCTCAACTTTCCAAACAAAGGACCCCTGGTCTCGCGGAGATAGGCCTCACAAACACATAGCTTGCTGGAAGGTATCAACGATTGTAACTCTACCGCCGTGCAGGAGAGGACATACTATTGTTTCTTCCCCCTTTTTCGAGTGTTTTCCTGGTGACTTCCACCAGTACTCTCACTGCGGTCACCCGCACACCCCGCGACTATGAAAACTACGCGATCACCATGAAGTCTTCTCCAGCATACAAAGCATTTAAACATCACCAATCCATACCAACCCGTCGGATGGGCTTCACACAGCATGCCTATCCCGTACTATGATTCCGGGTTTAAATGCAAAACTACGTGGATATACCGTATCTACCCAAATGCAAACCACACGCTCAACACATACTCGCGGGAGGAGGTTCGCTATGCAAAAGGAAGAGGACTTCACATGTCCAAGTAGAGAATCGTTACCCTAGAGGTTCGCTCTGGCTCCATGGAAAACTAGTCGAATGAAAAGCGCCGCAACAGACTCGCCTCCGTGGATCTGGACTTGGCTCGAGATTTTGAGCTCCGAAGCTCCAACAAAGGCGGGATTCCTCCTTCTTCTTCTCCCTTTGCTCTCCTCTCTCTCTAACCCTTAGAAAGAGAAATGGCCAAATGGAATGAGGCATAAACCCTCATTTCCTGGCCATATACCAACCGGGAGGATTCCGGGCCGTCAGATCCCTCTAAAATAAAACGAACGACCTTGATTTGCCTTTAAAATCGTCTTCCTTGGTCCGCACAATGCTTGTGACATGCCCGTGTTACAGGCCGTGTCTCACTATCGTACGAGAAATTTTTGATCCCAGAATAGGACACGGACTCTAACCAGCCCGTGTCAACTGGACATACCCGTATCACAGGCCGTGTTCCTCAATCGACGCTGAAACTATCAAGCCCGAACAGGACATGACCATGTGACATGCTCGTGTCACAGTCCGTATGCCCGACACGGCTTCATACAAGCCCGTGTCCCACTCCGTGTTATTCAGTCTACACAGCCCGGCAAACACAGAGCAGGACGCAGCTTTGGACACGCTCGTGTCTCAGGCTGTGTAACTTCAAGGTCTCCAAATGTCCTTAAAAACACCACTTATACATATTCGAGTTTTGGGGCGTTACAGCGGTGGTCGGCAAGGGAGGTGGTCGGGTAGCCGGTAAATATGGCTGGAAGTTGCTCCAGGCCGAGGTTATCTTAACCATTGGCGCGCTGGAGAAGACGAATAGATCCCGTCGAAATTGCGTCAAGATTCGTGCGCCTAATTTTTTAAGGAATAATTATAATTCTTTATGTCACAGATTATTGCGGTGTTTGGAATTAATAATTAAAAATACTTAGAGGCTTTTTCTAGAAAAATGTTTAACATCAAAGTGGTAGCCCTTGAAGTCTTGTTTATTTTAAAATTGGTTTAACCAATTTAAGTCATTGATTTGAGCACAACACACCAAATGGTGCAAGCTATACTTAAGGTTAATCTGAGACTAATTTGAGTGCTCCCACTAAACTAGTTAGGCAAATGCCTTGAAATTTGGACCATAGGCTAAATAAACAGACACACTCATTATATCCAAAAATGGGAATTTTAGAAAAATATTTTCCTAAAGTTTTTGTAAAAATGTAATAAAATATGTATGAATTAATTAAGGGGTCTAATGACCTCAAAACCATCAAATATTTTTATGGTTATACATTAGGGTCAATACATGACTCTGGTAAAAATTGCAGCCCATTTTGGGTTGATTTGAGTTGGTATTGGTGTGACCAAACTTTTGTCCCTTAAGGGTAAGATAACGCAAAGGTAGTTTGATGTTTAGAGTGGTCAATTCTCACCCAAAGAAGATGGGACTTTGGCCAGAGCCTCAAGTTCATCTGAAACAACCCCACAAGAGATTTGGGGTTGTTTAGGCCTGAGATGCACTAGAACCCTAGTGTGAACCCTAGGGTTGGTTATTGAGCCTAATGAAGGACATGGGACCACATGTCCTTGGAATGCCCTGTAACTTGGTAGAGGAGTTCATAGGGTGGAAATAAGCCTTAAAAATATTATTAGAATTTTTAGGAGAACTTAACCCCTATAAAATAATTTAGGACCAATTATGGTACTTCTACTCATAATTTTATTGCATGATTATATGATCTTGGATGTTCATGAAACTTAGGAAGTGATCATATATAGTAGTTATTAATCTTTTCAAATTATTGTATTAATTTTGATTAATATTTATAGTACTTCATTCACAAACCTAGTAATTGCCCTATTAGTAAGAAAAAAATTATTATGAGTTATTTACTCAGTGGAAAATTATGAAATTTGGTATTAGGACATTTTAAATCTTTATTATGCTCTGTAAATTTTTATGAAATTATTGGAAATCTTTTCATATAGGATGTTTCACAAAGTGCCTTGTGTAGAATATTCTTAAAAGATTTATTTATGTGGCCAAATGTGTTTTGAAAAAATTACTAAATATGTTCTGTTGTATTTTCAGGCCACTTTTAACATCTGATAATTTTTATATGATTTTTGGATTATTATTTCTATTATTTCTTGCTTTGCCCAATTAATGAGGTTAATTAATCAATATTTTCTTTGGAGGTCAAAACATTTTTGTAAAATTGAGAATTCAGTATTTACTGTTATTTTGATGATATACACTTGTCATAATTTTGTTGAGGACATATATTGCCAAAAAATTATACTTGGTGTTCAAAAGCCTACGTTACCTGATTTTGTAGAAAATATAATAAATGCTAAATAAATTTGGAAAAATGTTATCTTCTGGATTTAATCTTAAATATTATTCTATAACCCCAGTAATGTACAACTCCGTCTTCGCAGAGTAGGGTCCCCAAGCAAGCGCAAGGTGTAATCCAGAGAATGGTCTAAGACAAGTGAGCTCAAAGGCCAAGGGGGCAAAGGCTCGGGTGAGGCAGGAGACAGGCACCTGCCCTAGCCTCATTTTCAATGGGGGTACGACAGGAGGCCGACACGCACCCCGACCTCATTTATAAGGGTCTTGGCTGGACCGCTTCAAGGGGAATCGACGGGACATATTCTAGTGGTCTCGGCGGGACAGCTTCAAGGGGTCTCGGCAGGATAGCTCCAAGGGGTCTCGGCGGGATAGCTCCCAGGTGGTTTCGGCAGGACAGCTATCAGGGGTCTCAGCGGAACATCTCCCAGAGGTCTCGGCGGGATAGCTCCCAAGGGTCTCGACGTGACAGCTCACAGGGGTCTCGACGAGAAAGGTCTCGGCGAGACAGCTTCTAGCGGGCTCAGCGGGACAGCTCCCAGTGGTCTCGGTGGGACAACTCCCAAGGGTCTCGATGGGGCAGCTCCTAGGGGTCTCGACGGGATAGCTCCCACGGGTCTCGTGGGACAGCTCCCAGGGATCTCAGCGGGACAGCCCCAAGGGTCTCGACGGGATAGCTCCCACGGGTCTCGGCGGGATAGCACCAATGGTTCTCGGCGGGATAGCTCCCATGGGTCTCCGCAACTTGCCCGGCCCCTTGGGTGTCTTGCTCGGCTCGAGGATCTTGCCCGGCTTGATGTTCAGCTATCTTTCCCATGATGAGCTTCGAAAAGCTGTTCAAAACAGCGGAGTTTGGCTATTGGCAGAACAGCCCAGGGTATTTCAGTAATTTTAGAATAACGGAATTACGCTTTTGGCAGACCAGATACTTAAAATCTATTAATAGACCCTTCGAGTGCTTTGGAGAAGAATGAATTTTGACCAATCTTCATCTTCTTCCTTCATCCTCCAAGGCACCTAGCTCAGTATTGCCTAGGGAGGGGGAGATCTCAAAGGTCTTCCGGGTCATAGATGGGACCTCAACGCTAGCGCTAAGGGTCATTTTCAAAATTTAGGTCTCTCACAAAGGGATGAATTGGGAGAAGTAGGTGTGAGCTGTACCCCTGGGTCTGAACTCTAGGTGGAATAGAATATCAGTTTCAATATTTTGGTGCGGTGAGCATGGACCGCGACTCATACAGAAGTTCTTGAGTAGTTCCATGGCGGGAGATCATGGAGGTGGTGATTACCCCAATGAGCTCCCCAACCCAGTACACTTTATAGGTAAGTGAGAGTTCATGGCATCCATCCAAAGCATCATCTAGATGCTGCGAAGTATTGCTTGTCGTGGTGACTGCTCAACTCCCACCCCCAAGGATCTAGATCCCAAGGGTCTCGGTGAGACAACTCTCAGGGTTCTCGACGATACAACTCCTCGGGGTCTTGGCGAGATAACTCCCAGGGGTCTCAGCAAGACAACTCCTAAGGGTCTCGGCGAGATAGCTCCCAGGGGTCTCGACGAGACAACTCCCAGGGGTCTAGATGAGATGTCCCCAAGATAATAATGCACTGCTACGTAACGACCATAAACACCATATCCTGGCTAGCCAGGGAAGAGGAGATGGAGAAGGTCATAGAGAGCTTGAGCAGGATAGAGATATCAAAGGAGAAGAAGGCGAATGACAGCCATCATACCCAAGAAGCCTGAAGAGGCCTTGCTTTGTGGTTCGAAGATACGGTCTACATCAGGCCAATGATGGATGTATTCAAGTGTCGCCTCTTCACGATCACGTTGAAAGACAAGGAAAGGAACGTAGAAGGGGTGTCCATCGGCCACGCTTGGAGTGACGATGATCTGAAATGCTTCTATCCATAGGATGGGTAATTTTGCGTATTCCATTGTAATATGTTATTCTAAGAATTGGTTCCCTTTAGGTTTTGAAGTGTTTTTTGTTTTCACGGCACCATGTAGACCCGCTGTCAAGGCTCTCACTAGATGGAAGTGCCATAGGATCGCTTGGGGGTAAACGAAAAGAGGTTGATAGTTTGCAAGACCACGAGAGGATCCTGCTTCCCAAGCTCTCATTAGTTGGCTGGGCTGGAAGGCATAGTCGGCCCCGGGTATACCCGCTGTCTAGGCTCTCCCTAGCTGGCAGGGCTGTAGGCCCTCCTAGAGGGGGGGGGGGGGGTAAGTGAAGACACCGAGAGGATCACACTACGTAGGCTCTTATTAGCTGGCAGGGCTGGAAGGCGAACTCGCCCCCGGGTAGACCTGTTGTCCAGTCTCTCACTAACTGGTAGGGTTGTAGGCTCTCCTGGGGGGTAAGGGAATACCCTGAGAGGATCCTGCTATGCAGGCACTCATTAGCTGGCAGGGTTGTAGGCTCGTATGGGGGTAAGGGAATACCCCGAGAGGATCCCACTGTGTAGGATCTCATTAGCTGGCAGGGCTGGAAGGTGCACTTGGCCCCGAGTAGACACGCTGCCCAGGCTCTCACTAGTTGGCAGGGCTATAGGCTAGCCTGGGGGATAAGGGAAGACCCCGAGAAGATCCCGCTATGCTGGCTCTCATTAGCTAGCAGTATGGAAGGTGCACTCGGCCCTGACTAGACCCACTACTAGGCTCTCACTAACTGGCAGTGTCGTAAGCTCTCTTTGGGAGAAGGAAAAGAGGTTGATAGTTTGCAAGACCGCGAGAGGATCCCGCTGCGCAGGCTCTCATTAGTTGGCAGGGTTGGAAGGCACACTCGGCCCCGGGTAGACCTGCTAGCCAGGATCTCACTAGCTGGCAGGGTTGTAAGCTCTCCTGGGGGGTAAGGGAATACCTTGAGAGGATCCCGCAGCACAGGTTCTCATTAGCTAGAAGGGCTGGAAGGCACACTCAGCCCCGAGTAGACCCGCTGCCAAACTCTCACTAGATGGCAGGCTAGCTTGGAGGGAAAGGAAAAGAAGTTGATAGTTTGCAAGACTCCGAGAGGATCCCGCTGCGAAGGCTCTCATTAGCTGGCAGGGCTGGATGGCGCACTCGACCCCGGGTAGACCTGCTTTCCAAGCTCTCACTAGCTGGCAGGGATAATGGCTCGTCTGGGGGGGTAAGGGAATCCCGTGAGAGGATCCCACTGCGCATGCTCTCATTAGCTGGTAGGGCTGGAAGGCATACTCAGCCCCGGGTAGACTCACTCTCTAGGCTCTCACTAGCTGGCACGATTGTAGGCTCGCCTTGGGTGTAAGAAAATACACCGAGAGGATCCCGTTGCGCTGGCTCTCATAAGCTGGCAGGGCTGGAAGGCGCACTTAGCCCCGAGTAGACCCGCTGCCAGTCTCTCACTAGCTTGCAGGGTCGTAGGCTCGCTTGGCGGGAAAGGAAAAGAGGTTGATAGTTTGCAAGACCCCGAGAGGATCTACTCCTCCAGGTTCTCACTAGCTGGATAGGTCGAGTGTTCCTCGGTGGAGAGAAGGTTCCAACCCCGAGAGGATCTCCCATCCAGGCTCTCACTAGTTGGATGGGTCAAATGTGCTTCGGTGGAGAGAATGTTAAAACCCTAAGAGGATCTCCTAACCCAGGCTCTCACTAGCTGGATGGGTCGAATGTGCCTCATTAGAGAGAAGGTTCCAACCCTGAGAGGATCTCCTCATCCAGGCTCTCACAAGCTAGATGGGTCGAATGTGCCTCGATGGATAGAAGGTTCCAATCCCAAGATGATCTCCTCGCCCATGCTCTCACTAGCAGGGTGGGTCAAATGTGTCTCGGTAGAGAGAAGGTTCCAACCCCAAGAGGATCTCCTCATCCAGGCTCTCACTAGTTGGATGTGTCGAATGTGCCTCGGTAGAGTGAAGGTTCCAACCCAGAGGGGATCTCCTCATCAAGGCTTTCACTAGCTGGATGGGTCGAATGTGCCTCAGTGGAAAGAAGGAACCAACCACCGATAGGATCTCCTCACCCAGGCTCTCACTAGCTGGATTGGTCAAATGTGCCTCAATAGAGAGAAGGATCCAACCACGAGAGGATATCCTCATGCAGGCTCTCAATAGCTGGATGGGTCGAATGTGCCTCGGTGGAGAGAAGGTTCCAACCCTTAGAGGATCTCCTCACCCAGGCTCTCACTAGCTTGATGGGTCGAATGTGCCTCAGTGGAGAGAAGGTTCCAACCCTGAGAGGATCTCCTCATCAAGGCTCTAACTAGCTGGATGGGTCGAATGTACCTCTATAAAGAGAAGGTTCCAAACCCGAGAGGATCACCTCACCCAGGCTCTCACTAGCTGGGTGGGTCGAATGTGCCTCAAAGGAGAGAAGGTTCCAACCCCAAGAGGATCTCCTCATCCAGGCTCTCAAAAGCTGGGTAGCTCGAATGTGCCTCGATGGAGAGAAGGAACAAACCCCCGAGAAGATCTACTTACCTAGGATCTCACTAGTTGTGTAATACCCCAATAATCCTTTGAATGTAGAATTGGAAACCAAGCCAGGGACACAGGCGTATCCAAGATCGTGTCTTGCTCTGTGTACTCGAGTGGGTCTTGAGTGGGTCTTGAGTGGGTCTCGAGTGGGCCTCAAGTGGGGAACACGTCTTGTGACACGGGCTTGTCAATGGGCATGTCATGTGAGTACGATGAAATGATCTCGATGAAATACAGTCAATGATCTTTGAGAGGCAAGTCGATTGGGCACACGGCCTGTGACATGGGCGTATCAAAGGCCGTGTCCTTCTCGGGTTTTGGCAAGGTCTGTGTAGACAGATAAACACGGGTTGGACACAGGTGTGTCCGAAGCCGTGTCTGACACAAGGCCTGGGACACAGGCATGTCCCATGGTCGTGTCCTGGTCTTGTTGAGTCAGTTCCTTTGCTGCATAAGGCACACGGCCTATGATACGGGCGTGTCACAAGCCATGTTCAGCCCGGGAAATTGATTTTCAAGGCGGATCGTGGCCGTTCATTTCCTTCAAATTGGATCCAATGGTCTAGACGTATTTTTGTTATTATAAGGCTGAAAGTTGAAGGATAATCTCTCATTTATCTTTGGCATTTTTCTTTATAAAGAGATAGAGAGAGGTGAGAGCAAGGAAGAAGGAGGAAGGAGGAATCCGGCTGCCGGAGGAGCTTCAGCGTTCCGAATCGAGAGCCGAGTTCAGATTTGTTGAGGCATGGTCATTGTGGTTATTTCCATCAGGCTAGATTTACATGGCTCCAAAGAGATAATCAAGGGTTACGATCTCCTTCTTGGATAAGTGAAGTCCTCCTTTATGCATATGCATGGAATCACCTACCAAGAGGTGGAAAGCATAAGTAATTCCAGCGGGTTGATAGTTGATATCCCTGGTTGAGTCTGTATCAAGATCCGGAAATGTGTAGTACGAAATAGGCATGCTCTGTGAAGCCCATCCAAATGGTTAGTCTGGATTGGTGATGTTTATAATGCGAACCGGAGAAGACTCTGTGTATAAAACGAGTATTATATGGAGTTTGTGAGAGTACCTATGAATTGTGAATTCTTTCATACCCAGGAAACTCTGTGTGAGCTCCTTGTGTTGTGTGTGCTTCGTGAATTATATGGTCTGCGTGAGCCGTGTGTTGAACTGGAGAGAGGTTGTGCATGAGTTGTGTGCTGAGCAGGAAAGGGAAAGACAACCCGCGTCAAGATCTGCGTTATTGATGAGTTGAGCAACAGGAAAGGGCTGACCTGTACCTGCATTTTGAGAGATCGATTGGTGGCAATGCAAATGGGGGCTGTGGGCCAATCCCGGGTTGTTGCACCATAGTGGTGGGTCGATGTGAAATGCTCAATGGTTACTGTGAGGTGAACACCTCTGATTGGGTTGGGCAAGGATGTCTCCAGCATGCGTGTTGTAGTAGACTAATGCCCATAGCCAATAAGTTAAGAACCTCAAATCGGTGGTGGAACTAAGGATTATTTGGTACACTGTAAGGGTGCCCTAAGTGCACGGAGCGTATGGAACTAAGGACGGCGTTTGTGATGATGATGTGCGTGAGAAAACTTATTGTGATATATAAATATATATATATATATTGTGATTGCGATGCATGCAGGGAAGGAACCACTGCCCCGGGTAAGGGGTTGGGTTGTAATAATTTGTCAGCTGAATGCTGACCGTTGCTTTGTTTATCACCCTTGGGGTGGATGTCCATATGCAGGTGCTGACGAGCAGACTTTGATTGAGTGACCTGAAGCCTTTGCTGCTTGTAGGCCTATGAAGGTCGTGCGAAGAACTATATTTTCATGTGTGGTCGGCCTGCGTGCCAATGTATGAAATCACACCTGTAAATAGAAACATGTAAGGCCTTAAGGCCATGAGTGTTTGTGGTTGTAAATATTCCTGGTGATATATATAAATATGTTATTTATATATTTAGTGAACATTAAATGTGATGAGTTCTTGCAAGTTAAAAACTTCCGCAAGAATGCTCTGAGTTAAGATGCGAGTAGAAAGGATTTTGATATTCATACGTGATTCCCCGTTTGTTTGTGAAATATGGCGTGGGGCCCCGGCCGGACCCTCTGTTATATTCCATATGACAGATGGAGACGTTATAAATTGGTATCATAGGAAAGGGTTTGGTAGGGATAACATAATTGAACTCAAGAATGTCCACTAGGAATTTAATACATGTTTTTGAGGAGTGTGAGCATGTATACTAGGCATGGTTGCCGTTTTGGAATGAACGTTAATGGTGTTTTGTACACTTATAGGTGATGAGGAGTGGAGCTGGGCAGTGTGAGCCCCAGCATTCTGTTAAGAGTGTGGCACAAACTGAGGTGCCAACACCTCCTCCCTCGGTGGAGACCATACGTTTACTCACTAAGGCAGTGCTCGCCGCTATAAATGCACAGCTTATTGTGCAGGCAAGGCTTGCATTGGTGCCAATATGGCTTGGTGCGAGGCAAGAGCGTGTTGAGGCTCGGATTGACGAGCATGCAGCTGAAGAGCAACTGAAATGGTTTATGGAGTTTAATCCAACTATGTTTATAGGGGTGGGTTTCCCAACACAGGCCAAGGATTGGCTCGCAAGAGTGAAGAGGATCCTGACAGCGATCGGGACTGAGGAGGGGCAGTAAGTTACTCTAGCCACTTTCCTGCTGGAAGGAGAGGCGAGGCTTTGGTGGGATGAAGTGGAATTGCACCACTTGGCAGGTAGAGGCCTAGGGGAGAAATCGATAGAGGAATTCTCAAGGTTATTTTGGGCAAAGTATTCGCCAGTGTCGCAGCGAATTACAATGGAAAATGAGATCCAACGTCTGGTGTAGGGTGATATTAATATTGATACTTACCTACATGAGTTTACCCGGTTGGGGCGCTATACATAATCTACTTTCGCTGAGGAGGCGCGGAAGATGAATAGGTTCTATGAGGGACTTCGTGACGAGCAGAGGTTGACACTCCCGAGTTCGGTGAACCAAGGCTTCCAAGAATTAGTAGATACAGCCCATGCGTTGGAAAAGGATTTGAAACGGGTGCAAGATAAGAAGAACTTGGCGATGGAAAAGCCGGAGTTCAAAGTTACGCAGTCGGAATAATTAGAGTTTAGGAAACAAGACAAGAAGAGGTTCAGGCCTGCTGAACAAACTCAGTCGAATGTTGCTTCGGGAGCAACATATGGGTTGGACGTGTTGAGACACGTACATGTTTTAATTGTGGGAAGCAGGGACATATAGCCCAAGATTGTTGGAGTGGCCCTTCAAAGGGTGATAAAAAGACAGGCGTGTCTTATGAGGAAAAGTTCAAGGCAGTGACAAAGTCATCTGCGTCCCGGGCGCAACCTTGAGTGTACATTATCGAATTACAGGAGCCGCAAAGCTCAAATCGTGAAGAAATCTGGAATTACAGGAGGCCATAAAGCGGAGTATGAAGGATGCAAATAAGCAGAAATAGAATAAAGAGTGTACTTTACGATTTTTGTGATGTAATAAAGTACATGATGTATGTATGTTTGTTAGACTTGTATTTGTGCGATGTTGTGGGGCGAGACAAGCTGTGGCCTTTGAGCTCCAAACCTGGATTGTTCTATAAAAGTGCAACAAAGGCATGGTTGTGTTTAAGTCTACTGTTGAGCTAAATTTCGGGACGAAATTTCGGTAAGTGGGGAGGGTTGTAACACCCCAAAAATCCTTGGACTGTAGACTGGTGAGAGGTCTAAGTTGTTAGCCTAAATCACCTAGATGGGGGTGAATAGGTGAAATGCATGTCAAATGCGGAATTAAAAACAACTACACAGCAAATATCAAGCAATCACAGAAGACAAGAGATTTATAGTGGTTCCCCAATCTTGGGTACGTCCACTTTCCTCACCGATCTAGCAAATTACTAGACTCGGCTACTCCACTATCTCGGATTGAAAACAATCCTACACCTCGGAACCACGTTCCTACAAATCTCGATCCCAAAACGGATCTACAAAAACTCGGAAGACAAACTTCCTACAAATCTCGGAGAATTAAAACTCCTACAAAAATATTGGTTGTGATTACAAACAAACACACTATCAGATCTGGATCTGTATCCGTCTTCTTCTTTAGGAACTTTTGCTTGATCAGAAAATGTAGAAACGACTAGAGAAAGATCCACGAATCTGAGATCTAGAACCACCTCGATCGAGAAAGTAGATCTGGAATCTTCAAGGCTCGGCAAGATCGAGTGATTCTCGTTCTTCTGGATCGCTGGAGAAAAGATCGATGAAAACGAAGGTCGCGATCCAACTTTTCTTCTTCTTTCTTCGTGAACGGCAATGGCGGCGGCGTGAAATTAGGGTTCACGGAATTTCTCTTTCTTAAAAAGAATATTTCTGTAATAACGCTTGAAAGTCATTTTTGAAAAGACCTATTTATAGGTGGGTTCCAACGTCATAATATTGATTAATGATGACACATGGACCAGTCAGATTTGACAGATTCAAAATACTTATGAAGAAAATGGACTTAGAAAAATTCTGGAGAAGTTGACTGCGATAACTCGAGTAATGGAGGATATACACGAGTATGGAGAGATGGATTACTCGAGTAGCAAGAAGCAGTATACTCGAGTGTAGAAAGAGAGAAATACAGGAGAGAAGAATGAATTACTCGAGTATCAAAAATGGTATACTCGAGTATCAGAATTGTATACTCGAGTAATAGAAAGTATACTCGAGTATCAAGACGATATACTCGAGTATCAAAAGGCTAAACTCGAGTATCAGAAAATATACCTGAGAACGTTTACATACACGAGTATCAGAGTCAATTACTCGAGTATGGAAGAATTTACTCGAGTATCAAAGATCAATTACTCGAGTAATGAACATACTTACTCGAGTATCAGAAGATATACTCGAGTATAAAGAAAACTTACTCGAGTATCAGAAGTTATACTCGAGTATCAGAAAACACTTACTCGAGTATCAGGGTATTTACTACCGAGTATCAGAAAACACATACTCAGTATCAGGGTATTTACTCGAGTATCAGTACTTTGAATTGCAGAGAAGAGAAGAAAAGGATCTACTCGAGTATCAAACATGATTTACTCGAGTATCAAGTTACTTACTCGAGTATGAAAAGAACTTACTCGAGTGACTAACTTAACTACTCGAGTATAGATATATCTACACGAGTATTCAGACCCTACTCGAGTAAGCCAAACTGATTACTCGAGTATCTCACTAACTACTCGAGTATGGGACACAGACTACTCGAGTATTAAGACCTTACTCGAGTAAGTCTAACTGACTACTCGAGTATCTCTAACTACTCGAGTAGTCTTACCAACTACTCGAGTATTAAGCCTGATACTCGAGTATCAAAAGGGGTTACTCGAGTATTAGGGACTTAGAAAAATTCTATGAAAATTTGCTCCAATGCTTCTGTCCCTCAATCCAAGTGCATGAAGGAAGTGTATCCCAAAAGAGAGCTATACATGGCCAACACTTTGGATCACACAATGAGGGATTACATTGTATGGTCCTGTGTTTGGTGACCCATTATAGACTGACATTGGTCTAAACTTGGCATTAAGGACCTGCACACATACAACTTAAACACAGCATCAAATACACCTTAATTCATCTTAGTTCAAGGTCTGACCTCCTACAAATCTGAGGCATTGTGGAGACAAACCCCAACAATCTCCCCCTATTTGTAGATGTCAGCACTCTCTATACTAAGGTGAATTATTAGGAGTAAAAGAACAAAAAGCATATCAAGGAGAATAAACCTAATTAAAACAGATAGACAAAATATGGCCATAATCAGAATTAATATATATATATGAGGAAATGTTTTTAAAGCACATAAACAAAATAGTCCAATTCCACTTTCTCAGATCCACTCATGATGGAGCATCCTTGTGCATCCTTTCCCTTTTGAGCTCTTGCCTCTCCAGGTAGCTGTAAGGCTTTGGGAAATAAGTCCTGGGCCTGGGAGGAGCAGCAGGGTTGTTGTGTCCCCAGTTTTTGTCATGTACCTGATCTTAATCTGTGAAGCTTCATAGCTTCCACTCTGATAGCTGTAATGATTGTCTCTGTTTTCCCCCATGGTCTGTCACTAACCTCAAGGTGTCAAGAATTAGGGACTTGGAGGTAGGACTCCAAACCTCTGAGTGAACAATTGCTGGATCTCTTCTGGGTTCAGAACGACTTGCAGAAGCACCTTCACCATACTTTCTTTTCTTCTTAGATGACCTTGAGAACTGGAAAGAAAATCATCTTGCCACATGTCAGAGTAGTTAAGAGGAGGCTCAGTCACATCACCCTCAGGTCTAGAGAGAAGACTGCACACCACTTTCTGGAATGGTAGCTTGGACAGGGGCATCTGCAGAGGGTTGCTCTTCAAGAGGATTTAGGTGCTGAGGAATGATGGCTGGGTGAGCTGAGCATTGGGGAAGTTCATGTTATGCAGCCACACAGCAGTGTCATAGGTTAAAAATTTTACAGATTGAAGTTTGAGAGAGAATGTCTGCTTTCATTTCCTTTACAATCCATTTACTGTAATTTGAGCCTGTTGAGAGAGAGTTTCAACTTGTTCTTTTGCAACTGCTTGGGCTTGCTCATAAAGTTTTTTCCACTTGTTCTTTTACAACTTTCTCCCCCTTGCTGATATCTATGTTTAGCTTTGCAATGGCTTCATCTTTGAAGGTGCCCACTTCATTACATACTGTCACAACATTCATTTCAGCTCTCTCATCTAGCTTGATCTGATTGTGAGCTACTGTCTCGCTGCCTGGTTTCTTAGCTCACCTATGCTTGTAATGGTGGGTCTATGGCTTTGCCTCCAAGTTGGAACAACTTTTAGTTAGTTCATCAGTATTTGCTTGATTTCAGCAAAGCCTCTGCTCATCTCTGTTTCAAGAGCAAGACCTTGGATGTTACTGATTGCAGAGAGGCATCAAAGTAATCTCTCTGTTCTTTGAGCATAAGCTCAATCTTGCTTATTATATCTGAAGAGGAGGGAGCTGAGGTTGGTTCAGGAGCTGAAGCAGCAGAGCAAGAGCAGAATAGAAGCAGAAGCAGTCCAAGGAGGGATTTCCTGAGATCACCACTGAGCTGACTGCTCTCTGAATGGAACTGTTTCAACATCTTCTTCTGAGGGTAGGAGAGAGGGCAGGAGAAATCCAAAGTCCTCAGAGGTGCCTCCACAGGATCTGGAGACATGTCCTCATCATCAGACAGGAGAATGTAGCTGATTTGCTTGGCTCACTCTCAGGAGATCTGGCAGGAGATTGGACTGGAGACTTAGCAGGAGAAGGAGCTGGGGTTCTTGCAGGAGATGGAGCTGGGGTTCTAGCAGGAGACTGAACTGAGTATGGACTTCAGACTGAACTGGAGACTTTGCAGCTGATCCATTCTGGAAGAGTGGGCATCTGAGCTGAGCTCATCAATGAATTTGTTGATATCTTCAGCTGTAGACAGAAGGTCTACTGAGTCTGAATCTCTGAGTCTGGGTTTGCTGATTGAATATCTGCTGGAGGAGGAGAGATTGGAGAGTAGAATTCTTACTTCTTCTTGTTCTGGAAATTACTGATTGTGAAGAAACCTGATTCTGAGGAAGAGAAGAGGCAGGCTCCCCCTCAATTGCTGCACCCAGATGTCAGCAACTTGATGTTGAGGAGAGATGGGGTCCTGATGACAGCTTGCTGTCTGGAGTTTGGGAAGTGTTTTAAGCTTGATTCATATCTATGTATGGAGGCGAGGGTGACGTTCTTCATATGGTGGAGAGGAATACCTTTAGAAAGGTCAAAAACCTGAGGATCTATCTCATGAGGATGAGTGAGATAATCCTTGCAAAACTGGGTTGCTTGATGCTCCCTGAATCTTGTCCAGTAGCATCATGCCAAACTGAACTTCTTTCTGCAGACGATGGCTTGCATGATCTCAAACATGTTGTGAGAGATTTCTCGGATGGAGGGTCTTGCAGAGTATGACCTTGGAGATAACATCAATCAGAAATTTTCCCCTCTATTGCAATCTGCTCTGCTGAAAGTATCACACTCGGGATCAACCCCACAGTATAAGGCTGTTCTGTCAGAATCTTCGGTTGTGAGTTCATCCTCTTCCTCAACGACGGGCAGCCGGAGTAAAATAGAGATTGAGGTTTTGTCCAATCGGATTTGAGTCCTCTGACCTTGGTCTTTAAACTTTTCCATTTCGTTTAACCTTTAGGTTTTTGTAGAACTCTTCCACTGCGGGAATAATAGCCTTGCACGGCGTCTGGAGGAGGTAGGTCAATCCAGCGGTGTCGAACAGAATGAGAAGGTTGCGGAAGTCATCTGAGAGGTCTGCAATACCATCTGGAACTAGTTTCGGAGCCGATTCCGATCTTGGACGACGAGAGGCCATCTGAAACTGAGAAATCGGCGGCGACGGAAGAGCGACGAGACAGAGTCGGGAAGACGATAGGTCGGCGGATACACGAGTGAATGGGAAGTGGAATGGACGTTTTCGTTTTATATATATATATAATTAATCCTAATGGTCTAAAATGATTAAACATAAAAACATACCCGAATGAGGCGGCAAATTCGTTGTGCGAATAGAGAGTTTGAAAAATTTCCAGAGAAATCCGATTACACGAGAGAAGTTTACGGCATACATGAGTAATCCTTAACATATACTCGAGTATGTACTGAGTATAACGAGTATTAAGTCTAGACGGATTTTTCCATACTCGAGTATAAGAAATTCATACTCGAGTATCAATCTGATTACTCGAGTATATGAAGTTCAATACACGAGTATTAAATTCGAAGACTTTTCATACTCGAGTATAAGAGTGTATACACAGTATTGATTTGATTACTCGAGAATATTTGACTTGTTACTCGAGTATTCACTATTTCACTCGTGTAAATGTAACTATTCTCGAGTCTCAAATTTCTTGAAGGAATTTTCACTAAAAAAAAGTACCTCAGAGTATCCAACATTTCTGACCTCTTCTAAATTTCTGAGTCCATCATTGGTCTTCTTTGTTAAGCATCCAAGCTCAGTTTGAAGAATGAAAACTTGGACTCATCCAGCGGCTTGGTGAAGATATCTGCAACTGCCTGTCTGTGGAGACATATTGAAGATCTATGTCTCCATTTTCCACATGCTCCCGGATGAAATGGTAGCGAAGCTCTATGTGCTTGGTCCTGCTGTGGGAGACTGGGTTGTTGGCTATTGCAATTGCGCTGGAAGAGTCACAGAACAGGGGAATGTTCTGGAACTTCATGTTGTAGTCTTCAAACTGATTCTTGATCCATAACAGCTGTGCACAACAGCTGCCTGCAGAGATGTACTCTGATTCAGCCGTTGAGATGGCTACACAGTTTTGCTTCTTACTGCTCCAGGAAATGAGTCTCCTTCCGAGGAATTGGCAAGTCCCGGAGGTGCTTTTCCTGTCGTCTTTGCTTCCTGCAAAATCTGCATCTGAAAATCCAATTAGTTCACTATCATTACTTCTTGGGTACCATAAGCCAAGATTTTGGTGTTCCTTTGAGGTATCTCAAGATTCCTTTGCAGCGATGTAGTGAGATTCCTTAGAGTTCACCTGAAATCTAGCACATACACATGTCGAGAACATTATATCTGGCCTACTTGCAGTAAGGTAGAGCAAGGACCCAATTATGCTTCTGTACTTGGTTTCATCAAAAGGTTTCCCTTTCTCGTCCTTGTCCAGAGACATAGCTAAGGCCATTGGAGTCCTCATAGAGGTTGCATTCCTCCATTCCGAATTTCTTAAGCAGCTCTTTGGTGAACTTGGTCTGAGAGATGAAAATTCCATCCACAGATTGTTTCACACTTGTAGCCCTAAGAAATACTTCAGCTCTCCCATACTGCTCATTTCAAACTTCCCTTGCATAATTTTAGAGAACTTTTTGCAGAGGTTGTTATCTGTAGAGCCAAAAATGATGTCGTCGACATAGATTTGCACTAGCAAAATCTTGCCTTTTATTTCCCTAAGAAATAATGTCTTGTCTATCTTCCTCTTGTGAACTTGTTCTCAAGAAGGAAGGTAGACAGCGTCTCATACCAAGCCCGAGGGCTTGCTTGAGACCATATAGTGCTTTTTGTAATAAATACACATAGTTAGGAAGGTTGAGTCAACAAAACCTGGCGGTTGCTCTACATACACTTCTTCCTTTATGTCACCATTCAGGAAGGCGGACTTTACGTCCATCTGATAGACGGTAAAGCCCTTCAGTGCAGCGTAGGCAAGAAATAACCTGATTGCCTCCAGTCTTGCTACTGGAGCATAAGTTTGGTCGAAGTCGATCCCTTCCTCTTGACGATATCCCTTGGCGACAAGTCTGGCTTTATTCTTTATAATTGTTCCGTCTTCATCCATCTTGTTCCGGTAGACCCATTTTGTCCCGATGACGTTCTTATGCTTGGGTCTAGGAACAAGTGTCCAGACTTTGCATCTTTTGAACTGATTTAATTCTTCTTCCATGGCTAGAATCCAGGATGCGTCGGAGTTGGCTTCCTCAAATTTCTTTGGTTCAACCTGTGAGAGAAAGCTTAAGTGTAAATTCTCGTTAGTTGTACCTCGACGAGTTCTGACACCATCCCGAGGATCTCCTATGATTTGGTCAACAGGATGATCCTTCAAGTGTCTGAACTCTAAAGTCCTTGCATCTGGGATCTCTTCAGCCACTGGAGTTATATCTTCAGCTGGGATGTCTTCTTCATCTTGATCATCTCCCTCTCCAAAGTGGTTGTAGAGGGGATCTTGATGAACGTCTCATCTTTATCTTTAATAGGTTCATCCAAGCTGAGTTCTTTCAACTTTGTACCTGCATCTACAATAGGCACACTAGACGAGTTGCTTTGCAACAGACTCGTCTCATCAAATACAAGATGTATCGACTCTTCCACAACCAGAGTTTTTCTATTGAAAACTCTATAGGCCTTACTATGGCTACTATAACCTACAAAAATACCTTCAAAGCTTTTCTCGCTAAACTTTGTAGTGTGATACTTGCCATTGTTAAGTACGAAGCACTTACAACCAAAGATTCTAAAGTATGAAATGGTTGGTTGCCTGCCTTTTAGAAGTTCGTAAGGAGTCTTATCATGGTCTTTGTTGATGAGTGCTCGATTTTGCACGTGACAAGCGGTGTTGACGGCTTCAGCCCAGAAATACTCCGGAAGTGAGGCATCACTCAACATGGTCCGACAAGCCTCTATGAGTGTTCTGTTCCTTCTCTCAGCCACTCCATTTTGCTGTGGTGTGCGGGAGAGGAAAACTCATGAAAGATACCTGACTTTCACAAAATTCTGTCATGGCTCCAGACTTGAATTCCGTTCCATTGTCACTTCTGATTTTGACTACGGAACGGGTGTATTCATTCTGGATTTGCCTGACAAAATTAGTGAAAGTACCGAAGGTATCTGACTTGTGTTTCAGAAAGAACACCCACGCAAAGCGCGAGTAATCATCCACAATAACCAACGTATATTCCTTACCTCCCAAACTTCTAACCTGCAGTGGACCAAACAAGTCCATATGAAGAAGCTGTAAACTTCTATTGGAATCCTTGCCTATTATGCTTTTAAACGAACTTCTTGTTTGCTTGCCTTTGATACAAGCGTGACAAGGACTGTCCGTAACGCACTTGACCTTGGGTGCATCACGCACTAAGTTTTGAGAGAATAATTATAATAGTTTTGAAATTAATATGTGCTAGTCTCTTGTGCCATTGGTCAGCAAGAGATGCACTACTTTTTGCCAAAAGACACACTGGTGTCGAAGAGTCTATACAAATAAAATTCAAACAGAAAATATTTCTGCTTCGAGTGCCTGATAAAATAGTTTCCATATTGTTAACCGATTTTATCAAACACTTGTCAGCATGAAATTCAACTACGTATCCTTTGTCGCATAGTTGGCTTATGCTGATGAGATTGTGTTTCCAATCCTTCAACATAGGCTACATCCGAGAAGGATACGCTACCGTTAGAAATCATACCATAGCCTTTAGTGATTCCTCGATCTGAACCTCCAAAGATGACCTTTGGTCCGTTGCAGACTGAGGTGTAGTTCAGTAGTAGCTCCTTGTCCCGGTCATATGCCGAGAACATCCACTGTCCAAGTACCAGATTGGCATTTTGGTGGCCTTTGGACATACCTGCAATTACAATCATTTAGCCTTAGGAACCCAAACACGTTTGGGTCCTTGGTCTCGAGTTAGAATACTCCCCCTACGAGTATTAGCCTCATGAGTGGTCATTCTCACGTTGCTAACTTTAGGGGTAGCAGCATTATTAGGATTGAACCAACAATCACTGGCAAAATGACCAATTTTGCCACAACACCAACAGTTGAACCTGTTGTATCTTTGCCTTGGGTAGTCCTGCCTGACTTTCTGGAATGAAGGTCTAGCAGGAGCCTTACTTTTGGAGGAAGAGGCTTCATGATGATTGCAGTTACATGAAGTCTTCTCCTTCATAGGCTTTTCTACAACGGGTTTTACTTTTGGTGTCTTCTTAAAGTTATGACCATGAGCATAAGGTCCATAGCTTTGAAGCTGAATCTCCTCATAAGGTGCCTTGAAGACACTCTCGCCAAAGTTACGAGGACGAGTCCAACCTTGGTATCTTGACTTAGGCTTCTCAGGATTGGCCTAGAAAAGTGTCCGTAGGTGGACTCATAATCGAGTTCGTTCGTGGGAAAGATAACTTTCTTGAACACAACAGGTTCCAAGGGAGCTTTCCCTTTTTCTTCAGCTAGAGTCTTTCGGGCAGCCTTATTCTCTCTTGGCCTTGTTTCTTCTAGAGGATTTACTAGAAGAGCCAATGTGGCCTAAACCAGCACCCTTGGCCTTAGCAGAGAATTCAGCAACGATTGGAAGAACTGTCTTAGGCTTAGAGAAGCTCTCAACAAGCTTCTTTTCAGCCTCGAGCTGTTTTTCCAGTTCTTTGATGATTTCCTCTTTAAGGTCGAGGTGCTTGAGAGCTTTATTGTATTCCTCCATAGCTTCATTTAGGTTCTCTTGAAGAGAGTTAGTCCTATTGACTTCTTCTCTCAAGTTGCTCTCACTAGCCTGTAGAGAATTGATCTCTTTGGCTTGACTTTTCACCATTCTACGACATTTCTCGTAAGCGGTGAGTAATTCCTTATACTGTCCCATGAGTTCAGATTCATCTTCAGAGGAATATCCCTCTTGCTCATTGTCATTTTCAGAATCAGAGAGAGGAGTGTGAGATTTTACCTCCCCAGTAAACTGGGGGACTTGTTCATCATCCGAATGAGCCATGAGCCCAAAGTAAGCTTCCTCTTCTTCACTCGACTCAGATGAGTCAGAGTCGCTGAGAGTTTTTGCTCTTCTTGGCTACTAGGCTTCTCTCTGTCCTCTTCTTGGGGTGTGAGGATTTCTTTTCCTCTCTTCTTCCACCCTCTTTCTTTTTGTGAGGGCAATCGGCGATGACGTGACCTGGCTTATTGCAACAATAACAAATGATGTCAGTAGAAATCTGTTTGTTCGGTTTAGGATTATACCTGTCATGGCTACTTGAGCCTTTCTTCCGATGATCACTGTCATGTCGTGATGTTCTATATGAGGCATCCTTGCCTCTCCATTGCTTCTTCTTGTTCAAAAATTTCTTGAACTGCCTTGAGAGTAGGGAGAACTCTCCATCAGATAGTTCTGAGCCAGATGAGCTAGGCTCAGATGATTCTTCTTCATCAGCCTCAGGAACTGGGGCAGGAGAGCTAGCCTTTATCTTCCTTGAGCTATCTGCCTTTAAAGCGACAGATTTCTCCTTGGATGCAGACCTGCTTGTCTCTTCTTCAGCTTTTCTTGAGTTGATTTGCAGCTCGTAAGACATAAGCTTTCCGAACAGATTCTGCGGGTCCGTCTCAGCTAACCTTCCAAACTCCCGAATGGCACATACCTTATTATCCCATTCCTTGGTTAGGGATCTTAAGAATTTGTCATTGAGTTCCCCGTTGGAAGACACGGCCATACACTCTTAGCCTTTACTATCTTGAAGAAGTTCTCAAAGGTGTCAGCTATGGCTTCCTTATGACCCTGCCTGAAGGCTTCATATTTTTGGTTCAGTAGGGATCTACGATCATCCCTCACTTCTTCTGTACCTTCCATTAGAGTCACAAGGATTGCCACATCTCCTTGGCAGACTGGCAATGAATCAGATTTTGCAGCATTGAGTCATCCACTGCACTTGCTATAATATTTTTGGCTTTCTTGTCCAGAGAGACAAGTGCAATCTCATCCTTATCTAGATCCATCAGCTTCTTGGGAACTTGCTTGGTGGGATCTATGGTGGTGCAGTCATAGGAATGTGGGGACCTTCTTCAACAATCATGAAGATCCGGGATCTACTGCTTCCATGAAGAACTTTACTCTTTCCTTCCACATAGGAAAGTTGTTCTTGGTGCAGATAGGAGTTTAGCAAAATCCTTGGTCTTACTCATGCTTGATACTTTTCAGAAAACAACTTAGAAGGATAAGATCAAGGTGTTAACCTTTTAACGATCAACCTCCTCTGATACCAATTGAGAGTCTAAGTTGTTAGCCTAAATCACCTAGAGGGGGGTGAATAGGTGAAATGCGTGTCAAATGCGGAATTAAAAACTAACACAGCAAATATCAAGCAATCACAGAAGACAAGAGATTTATAGTGGTTCCCCAATCTTGGGTACGTCCACTTTCCTCACCGATCTAGCAAATTACTAGACTCGGCTACTCCACTATCTCGATTGAAAACAATCCTACACCTCGGAACCACGTTCCTACAAATCTCGATCCCAAAACGGATCTACAAAAACTCGAAGACAAAACTTCCTACAAATCTCGGAGAATTAAAACTCCTACAAAATATTGGTTGTGATACAAACAAACACACTATCAGATCTGGATCTGTATCCGTCTTCTTCTTTAGGAACTTCGGCTTGATCAGAAAAATGTAGAAGACGACTAGAGAAAGATCCACGAATCTGAGATCTAGAACCACCTCGATCGAGAAAGTAGATCTGGAATCTTCAAGGCTCGGCAAGATCGAGTGATTCTCGTTCTTCTGGATCGCTGGAGAAAAGATCGATGAAAACGAAGGTCGCGATCCAAACTTTTCTTCTTCTTCCGTGAACGGCAATGGCGGCGGCGTGAAATTAGGGTTCACGGAATTTCTCTTTCTTAAAAGAATATTTCTGTAATAACGCTTGAAAGTCATTTCTGAAAAGACCTATTTATAGGTGGGTTCCAACGGTCATAATATTGATTAATGATGACACGTGGACCAATCAGATTTGACAGATTCAAAATACTTATGAAGAAAATGGACTTAGAAAAATTCTGGAGAAGTTGACTGCGATACTCGAGTAATGGATGATATACACGAGTATGGAGAGATGGATTACTCGAGTAGCAAGAAGCAGTATACTCGAGTGTAGAAAGAGAGAAATACAGGAGAGAAGAATGAATTACTCGAGTATCAAAAATGGTATACTCGAGTATCAGAATTGTATACTCGAGTAATAGAAAGTATACTCGAGTATCAAGACGATATACTCGAGTATCAAAAGGCTAAACTCGAGTATCAGAAAATATACCTGAGAAGCGTTTACATACACGAGTATCAGAGTCAATTACTCGAGTATGGAAGAATTTACTCGAGTATCAAAGATTAATTACTCGAGTATGAACATACTTACTCGAGTATCAGAAGATATACTCGAGTATAAAGAAAACTTACTCGAGTATCAGAAGTTATACTCGAGTATCAGAAAACACTTACTCGAGTATCAGGGTATTTACTCGAGTATCAGAAAACACATACTCGAGTATCAGGGTATTTACTCGAGTATCAGTACTTTGAACTTGCAGAGAAGAGAAGAAAAGGATCTACTCGAGTATCAAACATGATTTACTCGAGTATCAAGTTACTTACTCGAGTATGAAAAGAACTTACTCGAGTGACTAACTTAACTACTCGAGTATAGATATAGCTACACGAGTATTCAGACCCTACTCGAGTAAGCCAAACTGATTACTCGAGTATCTCACTAACTACTCGAGTATGGGACACAGACTACTCGAGTATTAAGACCTTACTCGAGTAAGTCTAACTGACTACTCGAGTATCTCTAACTACTCGAGTATGTCTTACCAACTACTCGAGTATTAAGCCTGATACTCGAGTATCAAAAGGGGTTACTCGAGTATTAGGGACTTAGAAAAATTCTATGAGGAAATTTGCTCCAATGCTTCTGTCCATCAATCCAAGTGCATGAAGGAAGTGTATCCCAATAGAGAGGCTATACATGGGCCAACACTTTGGATCACACAATGAGGGATTACATTGTATGGTCCTGTGTTTGGTGACCCATTATAGACTGACATTGGTCTACACTTGGCATTAAGGACCTGCCACATACAACTTAAACACAGCATCAAATACACCTTAATTCATCTTAGTTCAAGGTCTGACCTCCTACAAATCTGAGGCATTGTGGAGACAAACCCCAACAACTGGGCAACACGGCCAGGGACACAGGCGTATCCAAGGTAATGTCCTACTATGTGTGCTCGAGTGGATCTTGAGTGGGTCTCGAGTGGGTCACGATAGGGCCTCTAGTGGGCCTCGAGTGGGGCACATGGCCTGTGACACAGGCGTGTGAATGGGCATGTCCTGTGAGTGCGACGAAATGATCTCGACGAAATGCTGTCGACGATCATCGAGAGGCAAGTCGGTTGGGCACACGACCTGTGATATGGGCATGTTAAAGGTCGTATCCTTCTCGGGTTGTGGCCAGGTCAGTTTAGACAAATAAACACGGGCTGAACACGTGCGTGTCCGAAGCCGTGTCAGACACACGGCCTTGGACATGGGCGTGTCCCATGGCCGTGTCCTGGTCTGGTTGAGTCGGTTCCTTTGCCGCTTGAGGCACACGGCATGTGACACGGGCATGTCACAAGTCGTGTTCAACCCAGGAAATTGATTTTCAGGGCAGATCATGACCGTTCATTACTTTCAAATTGGATCAAATGGTCCAGAGGTCTTCCTGCTGTTATAAGGCCTAGAGTTGAAGGAAAATCTCTCATTTATCCTTGGTCATTCTCTTTCTAAAGAGATAGAGAGAGGGGAGAGCAAGAAAGAAAGAGATGGAGGAATCTTGCTGCCGGAGGAGCTTCAGCGTTCCGAATCGAGAGCCGAGTTCAGATTAGTGGAGGCAAGGATTCCATCCGACTAGATTTCTATGGCTCCAAAGCGATCGTCAAGGGTAACGATCTCCTTCTTGGACAAGTGAATCCTCCTTTATGCATGTGCATGGAATCCTCCACCAAGAGGTGGAAAGCATAAGTGATTCTAGCAGGTTGATAGTTGATATCCCTAGTTGAGTCTGCATCTAGATCCGGAAATGTGTATTACAGAATATACATGTTGAGTGAAGCCCCTCCGGACGGTTAGTCTTGATTGGTGATGTTTATAATGCAAACCAGAGAAGACTCCATGTATAAAACAAGTATTGTACTGAGTTTGTTAGAGAACATGTGAATTGTGAATTCTTCCATACCCAAGAAACTCTGCGTGAGCTGTGTGAATTGTATGCTCTGCGTGAGCTGTGTATTGAACTGGAAAGCGGCTCTGCTTGAGCTTTGTGCTGAACAAGAAGTGGAAAGCCGACCCGCATCAAGATCTACACTATTGATGAGTTGAGTAACGGGAAAGGGCTATCATGTTCCTTTGTTGTGAGAGATCGATTGGTGGCAATGAAAATAGGGGTGTTGCGGGCCAATCCTGGGTTATTGCACCACAGTGGTGGGTCGATCTGAAATGCTCAATGGTTTCCGTGAGGTGAACACCTCTGATTGGGATGGGCGAGGATGTCTCTAGCAATGCGTTTTGTAGTAGACTAATGCCCATAGCCAACAAGTTAAGAACCTCTAATCGGTGGTGGTACTAAGGATGATTTCGTACACCGTAAGCGTGCCCTGAGTGCACAGAGAGTCTGTCACTAAGGCTGGCGCTTGTGATGATGTTGTGCGTGAGAACACTTGTTGTGATATATAAATATATATATATGTTGTGATTGCGATGCATACAAGGAAGGAACTACTGCCCTGGGTAAGGGATAGGGTCTTTGTAATTGGTCAGCTGAATACTGACTGTTGCTTTGTTTATCATCCTTGGGGTGGATGTCCATATGCAGGTGCTGACGGGCTGACTTGGATTGAGCGGGCTGAATCCCTTACTGCTTGCAGGCCCTTGAAGTCCTTGCGAAGAACTATATTTTCATGTGTGGCCGCCCAGCGTGCCGATGTATGAAATCACACCTGTAAAGAGAAACATGTAAGGCCTTAAGGCCATGAGTGTTTTTGGTTGTATACATTTCTAGTGATATATATAAATGTGTTATTTATATATTTAGTGGACATTCAATGTGGTGAGTTCTTGCAAGTTAAAATCTTTCGCTAGAATGCTCTGAGTTAAGATGCGAGTAGAAAGGATTTTGATATTCATACATGATTCTGCCGTTTGTCTGTGAAATATGGCGTGGGGCCCCAGACGGACCCTCTGTTATATTCCATGTGATGGATGGAGGCGTTACAAGCTGGATTGGTCGAATGTGCCTCTATGGAGAGAAGGTTCCAACCCCGAGATGATTTCCTCATCCAGGCTCTCACTAGATGGATAGGTCGAATGTGCCTCGGTGGAGAGAAGGTTCCAACCCTGATGGGGTCTCGCCATCTAGGCTACCATTAGCTGGCATGGCAGGTTGACTCCTCGGTGAGGTTAAGTGAATACTACCTAGAGGGGATCTCGCCACCAACGCTGCCGTTAACTAGCACGGTATGTTGACCCCTCAGAGAGGAAGAATATTTTCGGCTCCAAGAGTGCTACACACGGCGAATACGTTGGGCTCGACGTTTCTTTCTGGGAATTGAACTTGCTCGAAATGAGCATGGATTATGTAAGACCCGATATTCGTGGAGTGGGGTCCCCAATCAAGCGTAATGTGTAATCCAGAGAATAGTCCGAGACAAGTGATCTCAAAGGCCAAGGGGGCAAAGGGTTTGGTGCGACAGGAGGTCGACACCCGCACCGACCTCATTTTAAAGGGGGGAGTGTGGCGGGAGGTTGGCTCCCGTCAGCCTCATTTCCCGGGGTCTCGACGGGATAGCTTTTATGGGTCTAGGTGGGACAGCTTCCAGGAGTCTCGACGGGACAACTTCCAGGGGTCTTGATGGGACAAATCCTATTGGTCTCGGAGGGAAAGCTCCCAGGAGTCTCGGTGGGACAGCTCTAAAGGGTCTCGGCGTGACAGCTCTAAAGGGTCTCGGCAGGAGAGCTCCCAAGGGTCTCGACGGGACAGCTCCCAGGGGTCTCGACGGGACAGCTTCTAGGGGTCTAGGCGGGACAACTCCCAGGGGTCTCAGCGTGATAGCTCTGAGGGGTCTCGGCGGGACAGCTTCTAGGGGTCGCAGCAGGACAACTCCTAAGGGTCTCGGCAGGAAAGCTCCCAGGGGTCTCAGCGGGATAGCTCCAAGGGGTCTTGGCGGGATAGCTCCCAGGTGTCTCGGCAGGACAGCTCCTAGGGGTCTCGGCGGGATATCTCCTTGGGGTCTCGGTGGGATAGACCCCATTGGTCTCGACGGGACAGCTCTCAGGGGTCTTGGCAGGACAGCTCCAAGGGTCTCGGCGAGACAGCTCCCATGGGTCTCGGCAGCTCACCCGGCCCCTTGGGGGTCTTGCCTGGCTTGAGTATCTCGCCCGGCTTGATGGTCAGCTATCTTGCCCTTGGTGAGTTGCGAATAGCTATTCAAAACAGGGGATTTTTGCTATTGGCAGACCAGACCAGGGTATTTCAGTAATTTTAGAATAGCGGAATTACGATTTTGGCAGACTAGATACTGAATATCTATAAATAGACCCTTCGGGTGCCTTGGAGAGGGATGCATTTTCACCAATATTTGTATTCTTCCTTCATCCTCCAAGGCACCTAGCTCAGCATTGGCTAGGGAGGGGGAGATCTTAAAGGTCTTCCGGGTGTGAGGTGGGACCTCCATGCTAGAGCAAAGGGTCATTTTTCAAATTCAGGTCTCTCACCAAGGGACGGCTTGGGAGAAGTAGGTGTGAGCTATACCCCTGGGTTTGAACTCTAGGTGGAACAAAATATCGGTTTCAACAAGTAATATTATTAGGTCATTTGGATGAATTATTAGAGGGGTCACCATGCATGCACACCATATAACTCAATAGGTATGCACAAAGTAAAAAACTGTAGAACTAAGGTATCAAGTGATCCTTATATGGGAAAGGGTAGTTGGTGTAACTGGTCTGGTTGGAATGTATATGTTCACCAAAAGAAGGTAGGTTGTGTGAGCCCGATTTTGCTAGGGCAGGATTGTGCTCGGGATCGATGATGGATCATCTTTCCCTGGAAGATGTCTAAATACACTTAGGTTTAGATCAAGTGTAAAATCAGGATGGTTTGGGAATATGGGTAGACACTAACAATAATAAGTGTCATGCAAAAGGGAGCTTTGGGATTCAGCCCATCATTATTCCTAGTGCCCTCGAGAGCTCTTCACAGGGATTCCCGAGGCATTCCAAGGTTAACCTTAAACCTATGACCAAAATGTTATAGAGCAATTAGTAAAAACTAGGGCTTCACCTTCACTCTACCTATTGACTCGGGAGGATAGCATGGTTGGGTTATCCGAGCGGTAGGATCGGTGGCTGTGGAAATGGGCAAGTCAGCCCGGCAAGCCAAAGGCTTGGAAGGTAGTTATAACGGACGGGTGAATTTAGGGAGCCGGTGGCTCGGAAATTCATTGTTGCATATGCATTAAGTCGTGGGTATTCGGTATTTGACGGTCGTTCACACCGACGTCGATACGATGACTCGGCGGGTGTGGTTTACACTTTGCCAAGGAAAGTCTGGCGGTTGGTCAGCATACTACGTGATGAATCTGGTGTGTCCTTTAGAGGCATACATAAGGGCTAGGCCTAGTAGTGTGACTACCCGCCTAGGAGTGGGGTGGCTGAACCCACTATCTCCATTGGCCACTACGGAGGCTCCTAGGAGTGAACCTAGCTTCCAAAATTGGGGAACTAAAGGTCAGTGCACATAGAGTTATGTGTGTTTGTGTTGCACTTGCATGATTCATGACATAACATATCACATCACACAAACTTACATTTAACCTTACACCCCGTATAATATACTGTGGGATAGTTTATACGATGGGAGCCTTGCAAAAGACACCTCAACTTATAAGTTTGTATGGGCATTCATATAAGTTAAGGTTAATTATTTACCTGTTACTTTTTTATGGCGCACTTTACTTTTACCCTTTATTACTGCTCTACATGTTATAGAACTGCTAGTTTAGACTCTTATATAACGTATACTTTATGACTGCTAGATTGTTCCGCCGTCACCTATTTTTTTACTCTCCAAAATCATTTGCTTCCATATTTCTCCTCCCGCATGATGCCTAGGAGTCGTGAGGGCGAGGCGGGGATGATAGTTGGGTTAGTCTTTATGACTAATGGTCGGTGGACCAAACATTTCAGGGGCTCCGGATTGGAGACAGGGAGCAGGAGCAGGAGAGGTAGCAGCCGAGCGCGCTGTACATGGAGATGGGCTAGACTAGCATAAGAGCGCCAGCTTCTGGCTCTGTGAGTGTTAGTTTAACTTAGCTTCCGCGAGAGTGTTGTAGTGAGGACATAATCTACTGGGCATGAGCCCATTTATATTTCTACTATATTACTGTGTTTCAGTACCTTATCTCTATGGAATTTGTTGTTATTTATGCTTATATATATATATGGTGATTTTGTCGACTTGAATTGTTTATACTTGTACTTCTTTGATGATCATCAATGCCGGCAGAATCGGCGTTTTGTGGTACCGACCCTCCCTAGTGTCAGTGTCACTGCAAAATGACGGTTCTTGGCGTAAGACCCAGTAATGTAGAAAAAAAGGGTCTTACAAACTGGTATCAGAGGCAACCTCGATCTGAATAGTAGAAGTCCACAAAACCCTAGGCCACCCCGCACGAGCTTAGTTTGGGGACAAACTAACAAAGGAATCAATGGTGTGCCCATAAGGGAAATCACACACAAAAGTCTACTTTTTCATTAGTTCGACTTGTACATCAACTAACAATTGCAAATTTCCTTGTATCCTTCGACGAACCCTAACCCTCAACAAAGTACACCTCAGGCATAGAACACGGTTCTAGCCCCACAGGCTTCGACTCTGTTACAGTAGAAGGAGATGGGATAGACACTGATGCCCATCTTGGAGGCCTTCAGGGCACAGCTGGCTTCGGATCCTCAGCCAAATCCCGGGGCTAACAGGCTGAGCTTCTTCCGGGGGCTTTCTCCTCTATCATACCTCGAGACGGAGTCAACAGTCCGTACAAAGGAGTGGTTGGACAATAGCTACAAGATGCTGGCTGGAATTTGATGCCCGAAGGAGGAGGCAGTAGCCTAGGCTGTTTACTGCTTAGATTCGCACACGAAGAGATGGTGGAAGTTACTATTAGACATCACCTTCACTGGAGTGGATTGCGCGGACATTTCCTGGGAGGAGGTCAGAGCAGATCTATTGGAGCATTTTGTACCACAGTCGGTGAGGGATGATTTGGAGTAAAGGTTCATGCATTTCAGGTAGGGAAACAGGACGGTGTTGGAATAGTACAAGGAGTTTACACATCCAGCCGGCTTAGCAGACCATATCAACGGGACGACGCGGGCTACGCGAAGAGGTTGTTGGGTCCATTGCCTATAATGTTGGATTTGAGTGAAGTAAATATTATCAATGATATATATATGTATGTAGATGACTCTTATAGGTCATGTTGCTTAAGTGGCTATGTCAAATAAACACTTACCTAAGGTGTGGGATGACAGAAATCTATCTAAGTCCACATGCGTTGTATGAATGAACATCACTCAACACCAGATGGCTTATAGCGTTAAGTGAAGCCTATACAGTCAAAGCAAAGGTAGTGGCAAGCTATGAAAATTTCCAAGTCCACAGGCATTGAGTGAAGTCAACTCCCTCAATGCCATACATCAAAAGGCTGTGAGATAGGCTAAACCAGTAAAAGCCTGAAGTTAAAATGAGCTTAAATGTGGCCAAGTCCACAGGCGTTGAGTGAAGTCAACTCACTCAATGTCATGCTACTAAACAGAAAATTGGCTAAGGCAGAAAACATTGAGTGAGGCGTATTCACTCAATGCTCTCAACGCTTAATTTGCTGAAGGAGCAGAAATTTGATTAAGGCAAAAAGCGTTGAGTGGAGGTTACTGACTCAACGCTGTCAATGGCTAGTGAAGATAGAATTTTGTCTAATGGTTTGGCATTTAGTGATGCTTACTCACTCAATGCCAAGCAGCTGAAAGCTGATAAAGCAAGATTGGCATTGAGTGGAGCTGAATCACTCAACGCCTAGAATCAGACTTAATATTCTAAGTAGTTTGGCGTTGAGTGAAGGTGGCTCACCCAACGCCAAGGGATAGTTAATCTGTCTAACTATTTTGGCGTTGAGTGAAGCTTACTCACTCAATTCCTATTCTCTGATGCTCGATTTTGGCTAAGTCCACAGAAGCTGACATCAGCAAAATCGACAAAATCAACTATGGTCAAATCAGACACGGGGAAGCTACACTACACGATAAAACTTGTCGTGAATCTATTGTACGTCTTCTTCCGTTAAAGTCAAGCTCAGCTTGAAGCTTCAGGTGGGGCCCACCGATCTCTAAGAGTCGTTGATCGGGGAACAAAAAAAATAGATAGGGCCAAGACAAAGTTAACTTTTGGGGCATACATTATTCAAAAAGGAGAGCAGTCGTCTTCATCTTCTTCGCCATTGCTGCATGTGAGAAGCATGAAGCTCTCCAGCAAGAAAAGTTCAGTTAGATGTTCAAGTCTCCATCTGCCACAGCAGATTCAGAACCCGTTCTGAAAAAAGAAGAACCTTCATCCTTTGACAGGTTCAGTGAGTTGTTTGAAGACTCAAGATCAAAAGATATTTAGCCTTCAACAACAAGTTCATAAGTTATCTTCTGAGTTCCTCCAGAAAATCCTTTCCCTGTTGTGAGGAGGGTTGGAGCAGAATGTTTTCTACTTAAGTGCTTGACACAGAGAAATTTCTTTGTGTCAAAGTTAATTAAACTATTTCTTTTTGTAGGATCCTTCTGGATCTGAGCTGTAGGACCTTTGGGTCTGAGGTAAGGCAAATTTTCCTGAGATGTAGGAGAGTGCTGCTTTGTGAGGTAGGTGAGTTTTACTCACTGATAAGTAGGGAAGCTTTGCCTGAACTGTAGGAAAGTGTATCTCTATGAGTTGTAGGAGCAAGCCTTCTTTGAGTTAGAGCTATCCTCTAAAGCCCTAGTGGTATGGCTTAAGTGCCTGAGGTAGGTGATACTTGTATCACTGAGTGTAGGCCTTTATGAATGAGGTGTAAGTCATGGAGTAGATTGAGAGATCCTGAGGTATCTTAGGTGTAAACTCCTTGGAGCATTGGTTTGGAGAAGTGCCTTGACTAACAGGAAGTTAGCAAGGTGGGAGGAGAGTGGATGTACCCATAACTTTGGAGAAACACTCTAAAATACTTGTGTACTTTTCTGTGTTTTCTTTTATTTTCTTAATTGCAGGTGATAAGGACAAGCTTTAGATCACTATAAGTTGAAAGCCTAAATAAACAATCAAGTGATTTAATAAGACTATCAAAAGACCTAAGCAGACCTATTCACCCGCCCCCCCTCTAGGTTGCTAGATACCTTAAAATTAAAGACTTTTATAGGTTCTACTAGTTCCTTCATGATGACATGAGGAAGGCCCTCCTCTTCATTTCTGACGGGAGCTTGGCCAGGATCTTAGAGATGGCCAAGAAGCTAGAGGCAGACCAGCTTTCAGTTCGGGGTCGGAAGAGACCGGCTAATGACTCAGTGATTGGAGGTAGGAGAGATCAGCCCGGAGTTCGTGTCATATGGGAAAAGAGGAAAGGAGATCAACCATTCCAGGAGGATAGGCAAGAGCAGAAGAACACGGTGGTGTTAGCTCCTCAGCCCGTACAAAATTGGGAGATGCCGAGGGCAGTGGAGGAGGCACCGACATGCTTCCGGTGCAACCAGCCGGGGCACATGCGGAGAAACTGCCCCATGAGCGGGTGATAGAAGGTAAGCCGGTGACTTTAAGTTTATTTCCTTTCTAGAAGATAGATTACATGATATAGAACTATAGATTTAGGGAAGAATATGAAACTAGATATCTAAGAAGAAAAACATAACTAACTCAGGGATAGTGATGGTGTGTGGCAAGCCTGCCCACACCCTGTTCGACACTGGTGCATTACATAATTTTTCCTTGGAGGAGTTTATCAGAGGCTTGGACCAGATCAAGAGCTTTGAGGTAGTAGTCAGGAGGGTGCGTCTCCCCAACGGGACAGAGATCCAGTCCAAGGCCAAGTGCGTTCTGGGAGTGACCATTGATGGTGTAACTTTCGAGGCCCTGACAACGATCTTGAGGATGCCGGATTTTGATCTCATTCGGGGCATGACATGGCTCACCTGGAACCATGCGTAGATTGATTGCCCAGCAAGGAGGGTCATGCTGAGATAGGACGACACTTACCCGACCTTCAAAGGCATTTCCCTAGCTTCTCGCCTTCTACTCTCTTCTATTCAGGTTGTCAAGGCCCATCTGCATGGAGACAAAGTCTATCAGGTGTTGTTTGAGATGGTCGAGGCCATGGATTTAATTGCTAGTATCCCGGTGGTGCGGGATTTTGCTGGTGTATTTCCGGAGAAGTTATCATGGTTGCCGCCACATCGAGAGAAGTATTTTCTGATACAGCTCGTGCCAGGGGCTAAGCCGGTATCTAGAGCTCCTTATCGAATAGACCCGAAGGAGTTGTTCGAGTTTCGAAGTCAGCTACAAGAGCTAGTGGAAGCCAGATTTGTCCGGCCAAGATCTTCTCCAAGTGGAGCTCCGTTGCGGTTCGTGAAGAAGAAGGAAGGGAGACTCCGTCTGTGCATTGACTATAGGGCACTGAACAGGCTAACGGTCCGGAACACGTATCCTCTTCTGAGGATTGACGAGTTGTTTGACCAATTGGAGGTGGCTCACTAGTTTTTGAAGCTGGATCTAAGGTAAAGATACTACCAGCTGCGGATTAAGGAGGAGGACATCCCGAAGAATGCTTTCAGGAGTAGATATAGGCTGTATGAGTTCACCGTGATGCCCTTCGGGCTCACAAATACATCATCTGTGTTCATGAGTTTGATAAACCGGTTATTCGAGGCCTATCTGGATGTCTTATTTATAGTGTTTATTGACGACATCCTCATTTATTCGAGGTCCGAGGAGTAGTATGCATGTCATTTGGCACTAACTCTAGAGAGGCTCCAGGAGCACAGTCTGTATGCCAAGTTAAGCAAGTGCAAGTTTTGGCTAAAGGAGGTGGCTTTCTTGGGCTATATTATCAGTGGACCATGACTAACAGTGGATCCGGCAAAGTTTCAGGCAGTACAGGACTTGCCACCATTGAATACTGCCCCTGATGTGAGTGTGAGGAGTTTTCTAAGACTTGATGGTTACTCACATCTTTGACGAAGAAGGAGACGCCTTTTGTTTGGACACCGCAGTGCGAGGCTGCCTTCTAGGAGCTGAAGGGTCGGCTTACCTTGGCTCCTATCCTTGCAATTCCATCTAGGAAGGAAGGATTTCAGGTTTATACGGATGCGTTGTAGCAGGTATAGGTGCCATTGTGATGCAGAACATGCACGTGATAGCTTTTGCCTCCCGCTAGTTGATGAAACATGAGCAAAACTACCCAGTATATGACCTTGAAACAGGGGAGGTTATCTTCGCTCCGAAGATCTTGCGGCACAATCTCTACAGTGTCCACTGTGATATCTTCTCGGACCAAAAGAATTTGAAGTATGTGTAAACACAGAAAAAGCTTAACATCCGATAGAGAAGCTGGGTAGAGTTTTTGTCAGACTACCAGTACACCATGTACTATCATCCTGGGAAGGCAAATGTGGTAGCAGACGCTCTGAGCCGGAGAGCCACTACATCAGGACTAGGGCCTCAGCTGATGGCTATGGAGCTGGTACAGATGTTTGGAGAGATGCATATATCTATAGTATCCGAGGATGATCCAGAGGTGTATGAGGAGTACTTAGCTTCGATGAGCACTATCGAGGACATCCGGGATCACATTAAGAATGGGCAGAGGCTGGATGCGAGGATGGAGCTGATTTTCACGGCCTTAGAGGAGGTTAAGGCAGGGAATTATTCTCTAAGAGATGGGATACTGTGCTTTAGAGGTCGATTTTATATATCGACAGGAGGCTGAATTCGGGTGGATATCATGACCGAGGCTCACTACAACAGATATTCAGTGCACCTGGGGATCACGAAGATGGTCGCGGATCTAAAGAGGACTATGTATTTGTCGGGCATGAAGAAGTATATCACATAATATGTTACGTATTGCGAGGCTTGCCAGATCGTGAAGGCGAAGTGTAATATCCCGGTCGGATTATTGCAGCCACTAACAGTGCCGGAGTGGAAATTTGATGATATTGCCATAGACTTCATACATGGAATCCCTCAGCCTCATGTGGGGAATGAATCAATTAGGGTCATCGTAGATAGATTGACGATGGTGGCCAGTTTTATTTTAGTCAGGAAGGACGCTCCGGTCGGTGATCTGGTGCGGAGATTTGTGGAGCAGCTTGTTCGCTACAGTGTAATGCCCAAGACGATCGTGTCAGATCGGAATGGATGGTTTACGTCAAGCAGTGGAGGTCATTTCCAGGATTACCTGGGATCTCAGTTGATGTTTAGCACAACCTTCCACCCTCAAACGGACAGGCAGGCAGAGCGCACAAACCGTACACTGGAGGATCTTTTGCGCCTATGCCTTTTGGATCGCGAAGAGCCCTGAGAGAGACTATTGTCTTTGATAAAGTTCTCCTACAATAACAGTAATCAGTCTAGCATAGACATAGCCCCATACGAGGCACTGTACAGATGTAGGTGCAGGACTCCACTATCTTGATCCAGGATGAGGATCCAAAGGCACTCAGCTCGGAGTTTGTACAGGATATAGAAGCTCAAGTGATACGTATCCGGGATAGGATACTGGAGGCCCAGAGTAGACAGTCCAAGAACTACGATGCGCGGTGTAGTCTGGTGGAGTTCCAGGTGGGAGACCGGGTTTTATTGAAGATACGACTGTTGCATGGAGTCTCGTGGGTACGCGGGCGGAAGAAGCTCAGTCCGAGATACATGACGAACTACAGGATCCTGGAGTGGATCAACCCCTTAGCCAACAGACTGGAGCTACCCCAGGAATTAGCGGGATTACACGACGTCTTCCATGTCTCTTCACTTCGGAGGGCTCTACTACGACCTGAGCAGATGATTTCCACTACAAATGGCCTGATGGCTTCATATCGATCAGTCAGCATGGAGCTGGTAAGGATCGATGATACAGTAGTACGGTTCTTGCGACACAAGAAGGTCTCATTGGTCAAGGTCCTTTGGAAGAATCATGTGTAGGAGGAGCACACCTGGGAGCCACGGACCTGACATAGCAGAGTGATGCAAGAAAGATCACAGCAGTGAACCGGTCGCACAAGTAATATAAAATGGGCGAGTTTTTCCAAGTATCGATCTCACAAGGAACACAGTAAGGTGGAGTTAATTTCGAGGAGGACTTGAGATTGAAGTCCTCGGGTCGGAGGTAATGAAATGGGGGGGGGGGTTTGATGGTTGCGGAAACAGAAAATAAATGTTACAAACTACTCCTATGCAATGCCGCTATGCAAAGCTTCGCTAGGAGGGATGAAGACTAGTCGGGCCGCTATGCACCGAATCACTAGGCGGATGGGCGAGTAGGCTAGCGGATGAGGTGGAGAGAACGGCGGAATGAGGGTCGTCAGCACCTCTTCGCTACGCATGCCACTAGCAATTGCTAGTGCGGCAAGGATGGATGGTGGTGGACGGAATATGGCGCACCTCAAGCAATAAATAACGAAAATACAAATCACATAGACATGATTTAGCACAAGCGTTTTACAAATAAACACACATCATCAATAAATGAAGTTTACAATAGCACATAAACAACAATAAAGGAAGAAAAAGGCAAGAGATCGACCAAATCCGAAGCCTTATTGTGGATTCACGGTTGGAGTCGTCGGGTTGTCAGTCCGCGCCCAAGTTCGGTCCTCAACTGCGTCCGGGGTAGAGAAGGGCTGTCACCACCTTCCAATGGCCCGTCTTCTTCATCTCACAATAGCGGAAGAAAGTTATAAGCTTCCCTTTGCTTGATGGCCATGGCATTGAAGCTTGAAATATGCCCAAGAGATGATGGAGGAGGCCGAGGGGGTGCTCCGGCTTTGATTTGGCGGAGAAAGCTTGCCCGGAACCCCTCCCTAAGGTGGAGGATGAAGGGAAATGGCGGAACACTTCGTCGGGGACGAAAAATGGCGGAAAAATCGGGCTCTCCTCAATTAGGGCGAGACCTGCGCTATTTATAGAAAACAGAATTAAATACTGCGCATGATCACAGGCGCACGACCAGTGGTCGTGCGCGATATGGCCTGTGACCGTGCGATATGGCGGTAGAACTTGCACAAAAGAGGTCATGACTGCACATGATCGGCAACGCACGAGCAGTGATCGTGCGCGGTATAGCAGGTGATCGTGCGATATGGCAGGACAGAACTTTCAAAAAGAGGGCATGACTGTGCACGACCGATGATCGTGCGCCAAAGAGGTCGATGGTCGTGCGTGGGTAAAAACGCATGACCATTGACTCCTTTGCCAAAAATGGTGAAAGTCCTGCCCCGGACACCCACACGATCCCCGAACCTGCAGGAAAATTGGACGGGTTGTCGAACATGGCAGTCACGGATATCAATAAAATGCACAGCAAGAGGGAAATACACACACATACAGAAATAGGCTAATAAAGTGCACAGGACGTGGAATGTCGCAGCGAACCAAAAGGAGTGCTAATGGCGCTGAATGGTAGTGCACAGACATGCAAATGAGCCCAGATGAGTCCGAAATTAAGTATAAAATATGGACTCATCACACCCCCAGACTTAACTGTTTGCGCGTCCCGAGAAAACACAACCTAAGCAGACAAGGAAAAAGAACTAGCTAACAAAGAAATTGCAGAACAGAGTACCATGCGAAGTCGCATGCCCGCGTGCATAAAAATACAATAGAAGAAATTTCTAAGTATGCAAAATAGTTTATATTTTCCACAATGTGTATCAACAAGTTATTACTACTCAAAAATATAATCACGGTGAATCATCCGGTCACGCATAGGAAGAAAGTAGACTGGCCACTAAGGTGAGCTTTGCCAAAGATCGGGGCTTAGGATCACCTCCAAAGGAATCCACCAATGTCGGGGACCATACGCTTGCCTGTTCACACTCTCTCCACAACACTAGTTCGACTCAAGCGTGAATCCGTAGGACTTCGGGTAATGATGGGGCTTGGGTTACGGTGAGGTAAACAATGATAAAAAAGAAAGGCTTAGTACCTAACCCAAATGAGCTCGCCTAAGAGAATCCCTCGGCAAACCACCAAACGCGCGAGTGCACCACACCCCCAGAATTAACTTTTGCAACATGGGTGTGTGCACCGCCTACTCCAAATCAAAATCATTTTCAACAAGATTTTCAATCAAGCTTTTTCCTTTCACTTTTCATTTTCACTTTTTTTTAAAATCATTTTCTTTTCTTTTTTATCTTTTTATTTTCATAATTTCAGCAGATATAACTTGGAAGTACTTCCACATTTTCACAAATAATAACACCACATCACAACCCAACATGAAAATATAAAACACTAAGCTCGACTTGGGTGTGCGACTAGGATCGGCTATGAGGCTTTGGTGAAATAATGGTGGAGCTGAATCAAAAGAAGGGTAGGCACAACGGGGCTTAGCAAGGATAAGACGTTCGGAACGGTATAAAGCTCAACCGGGCCAAAATGATGGCCTACATCACGCTCACGCTAGACTAACCATGTACCAATGCTTCGAGAGTAGCTTGGGGCAAGTTCTTAGCCATCGAGAAAGATAATCCTTCCCCCTGACTCGAGCAAAACGAGTCTAGTAGCGTCTACACACATTCCTACGCTACCGTTTGATTCACACCGGATTCACCAACTTTTGAGTAGAATAAGAAATATTTACGCAAATAAAAAAAATATAAAACTATAAGCATACAGAAAAATTAATTCTACACAAATTTCTACACAAAACGAGAGCAATTGACTAGGAACACAGCAAGGCCAACATTTTACTCTATCGTGCAATCCTAAACTAGCAAAAAATTTTTCCAAATCAAACAAAAGAAATGAGTTTAACTCGCGGCACGCTAACAGCTAAGCACGCGCTCATGTGGGTGCAGTGGTGTGCGATGCAATGAACTAAATAAAATAAAACTACAAAAGCTTCAAGTATGCGCAAGCAATGTGCACGTGCAAAAGGCAACAACTAATAGCTCTCCCCCAGACATAGACTAAACAACACATCAAATGATAGGGAAATTAAAATCAGAATGAGCTAAGGGAAGAGGTTACCCAATGCTCAGCTAGTGAGCATACCAGAAGACGCGTGGAAAGTAGAAACAGGCTCGCCATACGAAGAATCACAACCCCGCCAACACAAAGTTGCCAAAAATACCTGCAGGGGTGAGCTCCGCAAAAGCAAAAGAAAAATATACAAAAAGAAATGCTAAAATAAAATAGACATGGAAATAAAAATGCAAAAAATGAAATATAAGTACTGGGGTTATTGTCATCCCAGCATGACGTATTAAATTCGAAACAGTTCTAGCTAATGGGCCTATGAAAAGAAAAATGCATAGGTAACTGGCCTAAAATCCGTTGCGGTAACGGGTACCGATACGGACATAGAGCAGTTACCCCTCTGCCTAAATAATCATACCTGCTCCTCGCAGGCAGAGGAAATAGGAAGTAAGATGAGGAGGAGCACTGGTCCTCACTCAACTAACCACAAAACAAATCCTTGCCTAGCAAGGTATCGTCCACCACAGGTTCGTAGGAAGCGACGGCAACGACAAAAATGCCAGGCACATCGATAACCTCACATACCTGTGGAGATTCCACCTGCACAGGCTCAGATAAAGAAGGGGGATCAAGGAATAAAGGAGACGAAGAACATATGGAAATAATCGGGGGAGTGGTCCCGGTCTCACTCCCCAAAGGCTGAGATAGAAAAATATTGTCGGCATTGTCGACAATGCTGCAAGACTCGGCCTCCATAGAGGTCTCCACTAAGACTTGGACTTCCTCCCTTGGTATTGAGGGAGAATCCTCGATGACAGGAAGGTTGTCCTCCTCCATGGGAGTGGAAACAATCCATGTAGCAAAAGCCGCAACTTGGGTTGCATCATCGAAAATGTCATAAGAAACGAATGACGTAGAATGCACCAAAGGCAGAAGAACTGTGCTTGGATAGAAATCAAGCGCGGGTTCTTCATAAAGAATCGGCTCCACGCTTGGAGATGTATGCACAGGAGAGATGGGCTCAGCCAAGTCGAAGCCTAGATCAGCCACACATCTGGTGGTTGTATCCACATCATTCCCTTCAAAAGATGAAGGTGACAGGGATACATAACCGGACGATAAAGGTGTGCCACCAAGGGTAGGAGTCGGGGTGATCCGGATGTCCGACTCATCATCCTCCTCCAAAATACGGAGGTACTCGGCACAGTCCTTCAGGACATGATCTGTTCTACGACAATACAAACACTTTCTCCCAGTACTCTGCGGTCCTTGTGGGGCCGGAGAGGAATAAGAGAATGGTGCATGAGGCGAGGACGAATGACCATAAGCTCGGGGCACAATGTTTGAAGGGCTGTACGAATACAGCATCTCATGCATTGTGCGCTGAGGTCTATGCTCAATATCTCTCGTAGGGCATTCATGACTAGCGTGGGAGGAATTTCCACACCAACGACATTGGGCATAAGAATATCCCCACATGGTATCGAAATAGCAGATTCAAAATAAATTGTGCAAATTACAAAATCCAACAATATATTACTACAGTTGCCTAGACAAACAAGAAAAAAGGAAAGCTAAACAGAAATAGAACAAAACAAAAGTTATTTACAATGGAAAAGGAAAGCAATCTCACGTCTCCCTCTACAGAAACTCACACTACTGTGTTCCCCGGGAACGGCGCCAAAAACTTGATGCAAGAAAGATCACGGCAGTGAACCGGTCGCACAAGTAATATAAAATGGGCGAGTTTTCCCAAGTATCGATCTCACAAGGAACAGAGTAGGGTGGAGTTAATTTCGAGGAGGACTTGAGATTGAAGTCCTCAGGTCGGAGGTAATGAAATGGGGGGTTTTGATGGTTGCGGAAACTTAAAATAAATGTTACAAACTACTCCTATGCAATGCCGCTATGCAAAGCTTCGCTAGGCGGGATGAAGACTAGTCGGGCCGCTATGCACCGAATCGCTAGGAGGATGGGCGAGTAGGCTAGCGGATGAGGTGGAGAGAACGGCGTAATGAGGGTCGTCAGCACCTCTTCGCTACGCATGCCAAAAGCAATTGCTAGTGCGGCAAGGATGGATGGTGGTGGACGGAATATGGCGCACCTCAAGCAATAAATAACGAAAATACAAATCACATAGACATGATTTAGCATAAGCATTTTACAAATAAACACACATCATCAATAAATGAAGTTTACAACAGCAAATAAACAACAATAAAGGAAGAACAAGGCAAGAGATCGACCGAATCCGAAGCCTTATTGAGGATTCACGGTTGGAGTCGTCGGGTTGTCAATCCGCGCCCAAGCTCGGTCCTCAACTGCGTCTGGGGTAGAGAAGGGCTGTCACCACCTTCCAATGCCCCGTCTTCTTCGTCTCACGATAGCGGAAGAAAGTTGCAAGCTTCCCTTTGCTTGATGGCCATGGCGTTGAAGCTTTAAATAAGCCCAAGAGATGATGGAGGAGGCCGAGGGGGTGCTCCGGCTTTGATTTGGCGGAGAAAGCTTGCCCGGAACCCCTCCCTAAGGTGGAGGATGAAGGGAAATGGCGGAACCCTTCGTCAGGGACGAAAAACGGCGGAAAAATCGGGCTCTCCTCAATTAGGGCGAGACCTGCGCTATTTATAGAAAACAGAATTAAATACTGCGCACGATCACAGGCGCACGACCAGTGGTCGTGCGCGATATGGCCTGTGACCGTGCGATATGGTGGCAGAACTAGCACAAAAGAGGTCATGACTGCGCACGATCGGCAACGCACGAGCAGTGATCATGCGCGTTATAGCAGGTGATCGTGCGATATGGCAGGACAAAACTTTCGAAAAGAGGGCATGACTGCGCACGACCAATGATCGTGCGCCAAAGAGGTCGATGGTCGTGCGTGGGTAAAAACGCACGACCATTTACTCCTTTGCCAAAAATGGTGAAAGTCCTACCCCGGAGGACCATACACGATCCCCGAACCTGCAGGAAAACTGGACGGGTTGTCGAACATGGCAGTCACGGATATCAATAAAATGCACAGCAAGAGGGAAATACACACACGCACAGAAATAGGCTAATAAAGTGCACAAGACGTGGAATGTCGCAACGAAACCAAAAGGAGTGCTAATGGCGCTAAATGGTAGTGCAAAGACATGCAAATGAGCCCAGATGAGTCCGAAATTAAGTATAAAATATGGACTCATCACAGAGGGACAAGGATCTCTTCGAGTCAAGTATACCTTCAAATTCCTAGGGATGTTACATACTTTTACTTTAGAAGAAACCCAGTAGGCCTAGCTATTGGGTCCATTGCCCACAATGTCCAGGATTTGAGTGAAGTCAATCTTATCAATGATATATATATTTATATATAAGTAGATGACTATAATAGGTTAGGTACCCTAAGTGCCTAATTTAGGTAAACACTTACCTAAGGTGTGGGATGACAGAAATCTGTCTAAGTCCTAAGGAGTTGAGTGAAGATCAGTCACTCAATGCCAGATGACTTATAGCGCTGAGTGAAGCCTATACAGTCAATGTCAAGGGAGTGGCAAGCTCAGAAAATGGCTAAGTCCACAAGCGTTGAGTGAAGTCAACTCAGTCAACGCCATGCTAATAAAGAGAAAGTTGGCTAAGTGTTTTAGCGTTGAGTGATGAAGACACACTCAACGCCATTTAGCAAAAAGGCTGTAAGTTGAACTGGTTGTACTAAGTTCAGAATTCATCGAACTGAGTTCAGAGTCGTCGAGCTAAACTTACCTTTCATCGAGATAAGTTTAGAGCTTGAGTTCTGAGTTCATCGAGCTTAGTTGAGATTTCGTCGAACTGTGTTCAGAGTTCGTCGAGCTAAGTTCAGAGCTTGAGTTCTGAGTTCATTGAGCTCAGTTGAAGAGTTTGTCGAACTGAGTTCAAAGTTCGTCGAGCTTAGACTCACCATTCGTCGAACTCAGTTCAAAGTAAGAAGGTCTAAGCCCAGTCATTTTAAACACAGAAAATTGGCTAAACCAAAAAGCGTTGAGTGATGCTTACTCACTCAATGCTCTCAACGCCTTCACGTAGAAATGAGTTTAAAGCTGGTAGCGTTGAGTGAGGCATTTTCATTCAACGCTCTCAATGCTTAAGTTGCTAAAGAAGCAATAATTTTATTAAGGCAAAAAGCGTTGAGTGGAGGTTACTCACTCAACGATGTCAATGCCTAGTGAAAACAAAATTTTGTCTAAAGGGGGTTTGGCGTCGAGTGATCCTTACTCACTCAACACCAAGCAACTGAAAGCTGAGAAAGCAAGTTGGCGTTGGGTGAATCTGAATCTCTCAATGCCTAATATCAGACTTCATATTCTAAATAGTTTTGTGTTGAGTGAAGGTTACTCACTCAACGATAAGAGACAGTAAATCTGTCTAAGTGTTTTGGCGTTGAGTAATGCTTACTCACTCAACGCCTATTCTCTGATGCTTGATTTTTGCTAAGTCCATAGGTGCTGATGTCAGCAAAATCGACAAAGTCAAATAAGGTCAATTATGACATGGGGAAGCTAGACTACACGACAAAACTTGCAGTGAAGCTATTGTACGTCTTCTTTCGTTAAAGTAAGGTGCAGATGGAAGCTGCAAGTGGGTCCCACCGATCTCTAAGAGCCATTGATCGGCGAACTACAAAAGGAAGAGATAGGGCCAAGATAAAGACAACTTTTAGGGCATATAATATTCGAAAAGGAGAGCAGCTGTCTTCATCTTCTTCGCCATTGCTGCATGTGAAAAGCTTGAAACTCTCTAGCTAGAAAAGTTCACAATAACAAGAGTATTTTCATTCCTAAGTGGACATTCATGGGTTCTTTTCATGTTATAACGATGACACAAATACATATGCTCACCACCCCTTAAAAGAATTTGTCCACGAATTCAAATAAGTAAGACCAATGCCTTAGTCTGATACCAAATTATAACACCCCCATCCGTCACATGGAATACAACAGAAGGTCCGGTCGGGGCCCCATACCATATACCACGGACAGTTAGTGGAGTTATGTATTAATACAAAATTACTACCAAAGGAACACGCATCCTAGCTAACTCAGAGCATTCTAGCGGAAGCTTTTTTAAATAGTTATAAGAACCCAATTATAATAGCATGAATGTCCACAACAACCAAAGTAGGAATGACAGTAAAAATACACAAAAGTCTCGGCCTTAGGGCCTTAAAGGTGTTTACTTAAACAATACATGTTTTCCATACTTCGGCACGCAGGCCGTCCACACATGAGCTTAAAAAGTAAACATTTCGCTTTGGAATTAAAGGGTCAGCACAACATCAAGAGTTTCAGCGTGCTACTTTCCACTAGGCTCACCTGTTCCTACATACAAACAATCCACCGAGTGGTGGTAAAATAAGGCAACGGTCAGGTAAAGATGACAAAATTATAACGACCCCGCCCCTTAATCGAGAAGGCGGTGCTCCTTCCCCTCATTTCATTAGTATAACTAAAATAGATAGTGAAAGTACAATTTAAGCACACTTCACAATAGGCGTAGACACACACGGCCACACACCCCGTGCTCTCAGGGCACATTCTCGGTGAACCCGGTCCACCACCGCCCCTAGGACGGCAACATTGTGAGCACACAAGTCTTTTTGGCTGAAACCTAAAACCAACCCTCTATGCCATTGGTAAGTGCCACGTATATTAGGTCTCTTTAACCGAACCACATAGAGAGGGTATGGTTCCACTCAACCCGTTGCCCACATCGCAATGTCAATTTAATTCATCGACGCATGTCAAGCTTTCCCGAATCCTGAAGTATTGATCATACAATAGTACATAACCCGGTTATGCACAAGGTTGGCTCGTAGACCAAACAAACTAGGCTCCTAGAGCATACAGGCTCACATACTGGCCCCCAGGTCTCAATGAAACAGGCCTCACAATAACAGAGCTATTGCCGGCAGTATTACTAACGCCGCGCGATACATTGCAGAAATACGTTTCTGCCAGTTTTCCAGGTGCTCCTTGGGGTTAGTCCCCAGGCTCCCTGTTGCAATCTACCGCGTAGAAACCCAAAAAAATGGTACGGTGTCTTCTCCGGCAATACATGCATAATGAAAACATCACAAATCCATACCAACATGTCCGGATGTGCTTCACACACCATGCCTATGTCCGTACTTCGATTTTGGACTCTATATGCAAAACTAAGGGGAAAAACCATATATACCCAAAGGAATACCTCATACTCACCGCACACTAACTGGAGAGAGTTTCCTATACAAAAAGGAAGAGTACTTCACATATCCAAGTAGAGAATCGTTAACTTAGAGGTTCTCTTCGCTGTCATGGAAAACTAGCCGGATGAAAACCACCGCAACGGACTCGCCTCCGCAGATCTGGACTCGGCTCGCGATTTGTTGCTCCAAACACCCAATAATTGCGGGATTCCTCCTTCTTCTTCTCCCTTTGCTCTCCCCCTCTCTACCTATTAGAAAGAGAAAGGGCCAAAGGAAATTAGGTTTAAACCCTCATTTCCCGACCTTATCACATCAGGGAAGATGCTGGTCCATCGGATCCAACCTAAATGAAACTAAGGGCCTTGATTCGCCTTTAAAATCATCTTCATGGGTCCATACACAGCTTGTGACATGCTCGTGTCACAGGTTGAGTCTCAAAATTGTAAGAGAAATCATCGATCTCAGAAGATGACACGACCTCTGATACGCCCGTGTTAACCCTGGTAATTCCCGTGTCAACCCTTGACACGCCCGTGTCACAGGCCGTGTTCATCAATCGGCATTGAAACTGTCAAGCCCCAAAAAGACACGGCTCTATGACACGCCCGTGTCACAGGCCGTGTGCCCAACACAGCTTCGGACACGCCCGCAAACCAGGCCGTATTGCTCAGTCGACACAGCCCGACAAACTCAACGCAAGACATGACTTTGGACAAACCCATGTCACAGGCCATGAAACTTCAAGGGCTCCAAAAGACCCTTCAAAACACTACCAATGCATCCCAAATATTCATAGGGCTTAGCTGAGGGTATTCTAAACATAGTGAATAATACGTATTCGGGTTTTGGGGCGTTACAGTGTAAGTCTCCATCTGCTACAGCAGATTCAGAATAAGTTCTTAAAAAAGAAGAACCTTTGTTCTTTAATAGGTTTAGTGAGCTGTTTGAAGACTCAAGATCAAAAGATCTTTATCCTTAACCAGCAAGTTCAGAAGTTATCTTTTGAGTTCCTCCTGTAAATTCTTTCCCTACTGGGAGGAGAGTTGGAGCATGAATTTTTCTGCTCTAGTTATATACACAGAGAAATTTCTCTGTGTCAAAGTAAATTAAACTATTTCTTTTTGTAGGATCCTTCTGGATTTGAGTTGTATGACCTTTGGGTCTGAGGAAGGGCATGTTTTCCTGTGCTATAAGAGAGTGCTGCTCTCTGAGGTAGGTGAGTTTTACTTACTGAGTAGTAGGGCAGTGTTGCCTGAACTGTAGGAGAGTGCTTCCACTGAGGTAGGTTATCCTCTATAGCCTGAGTGGTAGGGCTTAAGTGCCTGAGGTGGGTGATACATATATCACTGAGTATAGGCCTTTGTGGCTGAGGTGTAAGTCTTGGAGGAGACTAAGAGATCCTAAGGGATCTGGGGGGTAAGCTCCATGGAGTATTGGTTTGGAGAAGTGTCTTGACTAACAGGAAGTTAGCAAGGTTGGAGGAGAGTGGATGTACACCTAAATTTGGGGAACCACTATAAATCACTTGTGTGCTTTTTTGTGTTTGCTTTTATTTTCTTAATTATAGGTGCTAAGGACAAGCTCTAGATCACTCTAAGCTGAAAGCTAAAATAAATAAACAAGTGATTTAAAAGTCTATCAAAAGACATAAGCAAACCTATTCACCCCCACCCCTCTAGGTTGCTAGCTATCATAAAAATAAGATCTTTCACTAACCATAATTTTGGGGACAAAATTTTATTTTTATGTATTGGGATTTATAACATCCCTCAAACTACTAGACCCCAAAGAGTGTTTTTGTTATGACTAGGTCATGACAAAACCCTAGGAAGCTCAAGAGGCCAAGTGAACAAGGGCATGAAGGTGGAAATCACCTTTTTCTTCCTATAGCACAATCTCATCATCACCCCTAGGGTATGAATTTAAGGCATCTACTTGACACTAGGACCCCACCACAACACCTCTAACCCTTTAGGAAGTCCATAGGGTCACCAAGGACCTATTGTGGTCAATGAAAGTGGTCAAGATGACCAAAGTCAACGCTAACCCTAAATGGGTCAAACTAACCTATATAGGGTCAATTGACCTTCCCTTAGCCAAATTGACCTCACCTAGACCTTCCTAACAATCAAGGGAGTTCAATGGGTCACCAAGGACCCAATAGGGTCAACTTAAGAGGTCAAGTTGACCAGAGTCAACCCTAGCCTAAAATGGTTAAAGTGCCCTAATTATGGGTCAAGTGGCCTCCAAGGTGCCAAAATAACCCTACCCAACTCTTCCTAGACCTTACTGGAGTCCAATGGGTCACCAAGGACCCATTAGGGTCAACCCAAAAGGTCAATTTCACGAAAGTCAACTCAACCTTAGGTTAGGTTAAATTAGCTCAAGTTGACCTAACCTAGCCCAACCAACTTGGGCTAAGCCGAATTGAGGTGGCCCAATAGCCTCATGTGGTTTAGAATTATCCAAAATACAACTCATTTTCTAGAAATAGTGACTAGGAGAGAGAAAGCTCCACTTTCCCTTTAAAGGAGGAGAGAGAAAATTAAGAAGAGGCCATTCATTGCCAAGGGCCTCCTCTCCTCAATTCCAATTGTTGTAGATTCATTCCCCCTTCAGCTTTAAGGAGATCAACAACCATGGTCGGCCTCTTGGTGGATTAATTCAAGGATTTTAGTTCGCCAAAAAAGTTCTTTCATGACCATTAATGGTCATTGAGCTTAGACCCTTCTCCTCCCCCATTTGATCATTTTAAAAGATTCCCTAGACCCCCAACAGACATTTCCACCATTTCCTTGAATAAATAGAGCCCTCTGGTGTAGAAGTTGCAGAGTACCCGAAACAGACACCACCGGAATTGGCGTCACAGCGATCGGCATGGCTTCAGCCACCCTAGAAGGTCGACTTCTCCTCCTCTGCCTTTGTGCTGGCATCTTAGATCGACTAGGAGAGTTATCGGGCTCAATTAAGCCAGATCTAGAGATAAATTCAGAAAAAAATTCCATGAAAAAGAGTGGTTGCGGGTTCTCCAGAAACGGCCTCTCCGGTGGCCGTGCAGCCGCGCAGCGATAGCCCCCACCTCAACGTAGGTGGTGGTAGCGGTGGTCAGCCAGGGAGGTGGCCGGGTTGCCGGGAAATGTAGCTAGAAGTTGCTCCAGGTTGGGGCTATCTTAGCAGTTAGCACGCTGGGGAAGATGAACAGATCCCGTCAAAATTGTGTCAAGATTCGTGTGCCTTGTTTTATTAAGGAATAATTATAATTCTTTATGTCACAGATTATTGCAGTGTTTGGAATTAATAATTAAAAATACTTAGAGGATTTTTATAGAAAAATTGTTAACATCATAGTGGTAGCCCTTGAAGTCTAGTAAATTTTAAAATTTGTTTCAACCAATTTGGGACACTGGTCTGACCACAGAACACCAAATGGTGCAAGCTATACCTAAGGTTAATGAGATACTAATTTGAGTGCTTCCACTAAACCAATTAGTAAACTGCCTTGAAATTTGGAGCTTAGGCTAATTATATAGACACACTCATCATATCCAAAAATTAGAATTTTGGGAAAATATTTTCCTAAAGTTTTTGTAAAAATTTAGAAAAACGTGTATGAATTAATTAAGGGGTCTAATGACCTCAAAACTATCCAATATTTTGGTGGTTGTCCATTTGTGTCAAAACATGACTCTAGTAAAAATTTCAGCCCATTTTGGATTGATTTGTGTAGGTATTGGTGTGACCAAACTTTGGTCCCTTAAGGGAAAGTTAGCGCAAAGGTTGTTTGATGGTTAGAGTGGTCAATTCTCAACCAAAGGGGATGGGACTTTGACCAGAGCCTTAAAGTTATCTAAAAAATTCTAATTTTATTGCATAATTTTATTGATAGTCAATTGCATAATTTTATTGTATGAAATTGCCCTACCAGAGCCTTAAGTTTATCTAATCATGCAATAATTTAGGACCCTAGTAGGGCATAATTGCCTTAAGGTTATCTAATCCTGCAATAATTTAGGACCATCAATAAAATTATGCTCTACCAGAGCCTTAAGGTTATCTATTGTCTGAATTACTTTAGGTTATCTAATTTTATTCTAATTTAGGACCAATTAGGGTACTTATACTCATAATTTTATTGCATGATTATATGAACACGGATGTTCATGAAATTTAAGTAGTGATCTTATATAGTTGTTATTAATCTCTAGAAATTGGTGTATGAATTTTGGATTAATATTTATATTACTTCATTCACAAACCTAGTAATTGCCATATTAGTAAAAAAAAATTATGAGTTATTTACTCTATGAAAAATTATGAAATTTGGTTTTAGGACATTTTAAGGCTCCATTATGCTCTGTGAGTTTTTATGAAATTATTGGTATCCTTTTCATATAGGATACTTCACAAAGTGTCTTGTGTAGAATATTCTTAAAAGGTTTATTTAAGTGGCCAAATGTGTTCGGGAAAAATTACTAAATTTGGTCAGTTGTCTTTTCTGGCCACTTATAACATCTAATAATTTTTATATAATTTTTGGATGGTTAATTCTATTATTTCCTGCTTTGCCCTATTAATGAGGTTAATTAATCAATATTTTCTTTGGAGGTCAAAATATTTTTGGAAAATTGAGAATTTTAGTATTTACTGTTATTTTGATGATATCATTTGTCATAATTTTGTTAAGGACATATCTTGTCAAAAATTATAATTGGTGTTCAAAAGCCTAGGTGGCCTGATTTTGCATAAAATATAATAAATGCCAAATAAATTAGGAAAAAATGTTATCTTCTGGATTTAATCTTAAAATATAATGATAGACCCCCAAGTAATAATCTTAGGTCATTTGGTTGAATAATTGGAGGGGTCACAGTGAAAAATGGACAAAAGAGGTAAATAAACCGAAATTGCTCCAAAAAGATAATCATTACAAAGGTATGCCTCCTTATTTATAGAAACTGGGTAGGAGAGAGAATAACAACAAACGATATGGGACTAAATACAACCCGCGTGGCTTTTGCAGTTTGACATGACCAAATCGCCAACTATAGAAGAAATAAAATAGCTGGCTACAAAGCCACAATCTCCCAGAGTAAGCCGCTCGAACTGACCGCAACTATTGCAAGCTATCAGACTGCAACTGCGGACTCAACCAGACCGCTGCGGCTACTCTTTGCCAGACTGTTGCTGCTTCAACAAGACCGCTGCGGCTACTCTTTGCCAGACCGTTGTGGCTTCAACCAGACTGCTGCGGCTACTCTTTGCCAGACCGCTGCTGTTGTCCACAAGAACGCAAGCTAAGGTTTATCATCAGATCGCTTGACAAGACCGCAAGACTGTTTGAACAATTAGACCACTGCGGTTAGAATACCAGGCCGCCTGATCTCTCAAATCTTTAACACTCCACCTCAAGCTGGAGCATATATATCGACAATTTCCAGCTCTCTATTGACCTCCTCAGATGGAGTAATCGGCTTGGTGAAGAAGTCAGCTAGTTGTCTCTCTGAGGTAACAAATAGAGTGCAAACCTGATTCTTCAAAATCTCCTCTCAAATGAAATGGCAATCAACCTCAATATGTTTTGTTCTATCATGAAAGATAGGATTCCTTGAAATATAAATGATAGCTTTTTTATCACAGAACATAGGAAGAGGATGGTCACCAGACCGCCTGAATACACCGCAAGACTATTTGAACAATTAGACCGCTGTGATTAGATAGCAGGCTGCCCGATCTCTCCATTCTTTAACAGTCACGATGCATGCACACCATGTAATTCAATAGGTCTACATAAAGTAAAAATTGTAGAACTAAGGTATCAAGTGAAACTTGTATGGGAAAGGGTAGTTGGTGTACCTGGTCTGGTTGGAATGTATAGGGTTACAAAAATAAGGTAGGTTGTGTGAACCCATTCTTGCAAGGGCAGAGTTGTTCCCAGGATCGACGATTGATCATCTTTCCCTAGAAGATGTCTAAATATACTTAGGTTTAGATCAATTGTAAAATCAGGAGAGTTTGGGAACATGGGTAGACACCAACAATAATAAGTGCCTTGCGAAAGGGAGCTATGGGATTTAGCCCATCGTAATTCTTAGTGCCATCGAGAGCCCTTCAGAGGGAATGCCCTAGGCAGTCCAATGTTAACCTTAAATCGTAAGACCAAAATTTCTAAGAGCAATTAGTAAAAACTAAGGCTTCACCTTAACTCACCCCAATGACTCGGGAGGTTAGCTTGGTTGGGTTATCCGAGCAGTAGGCTCAGTGGCTGTGGAAATGGGCAAGTTTCCACGACGAGCCGAAGGCTTGGAGGGGAGTTGTAACTGACAGGTTAGTTCGGGGAGCCGATGGATCGGAAATTCATGGTTTCATGTACATAAAGTTGTGGGTCTTCGGTATTTGACAGTCGTTCACACTGACATCGATACGATGACTCGGCGGGTGTGGTTTACACTTAGCTAAGGAAAAGTCTGACGGTTGGTCTGCATATTACGTGGTGACTCTGGTGTGTCCTTCAGAGGTTTACGTAAGTGCTAGGCATGGTAGTATGAATACCCACCTAGGAGTGGGGTGGCCCAACCCGCTGTATCTGTTCGCCACTACGGAGGCTCCTAGGAGTGAAGCTAGCTTCCAAAATCAGGGAACTAAAGGTCTATGCGCATAGAGTCATGTGTGTGTTGCACTTGCATGATTCATGGCATAACATATCACATTACACATACCTGCATTTAACCTGATACCCCATCGTATAATCTAGTATGGGATAGCTTATACGATGGGAGCCTTGCAAAAGACCTCTTAACTTATAAGTTTGTATGGGTATTCATATAAGTTAAGGTTAATTATTTACCTGTTACTTTTCTTTATAACGCACATAAATTTTACCCTTTATTACTGCTCTACTTGTTATAGAACTACTAGTTTAGACTCTTGTATAAGGTATTCTTTATGACTGCTAGATAGTTCCTCCGTCACCTGTTTTGTTTACTCTCCACCCTCATATGCTTCCTTATCTCTCCTCCTGCACGGTGCCTAGGAGTCGCGGGGGCGAGGTAGGGATGATAGTTTGGCTAAGTCTTTATGTCTAACGGTCATTGGACCAAACATTTTTAGGGGCTCAGGATGGGAAACAGGGAGAAACAGTAGGAGAGGAAGCACCTGCGGAGCGCGGTGCATATGGAGGTGGGCCAGTCTAACACAAGAGCACTACCTTCTAGCTCCGTAAGTTTTAGTTTTACTTTGCTTCCGCGAGAGTGTTGTAGTGATAACATGATTTACCGAGCATGAGCCCGTTTATATTTCTACTTTATTATTCTGTTTCAGTACCTTATTTCTATGTACTTTGCTGTGATTTATGTTCATATATATATATATGTGCTGATTTTGTGGACTTGACTTTTTATACTTCTACTTCTTTCATGATCATCAATGCAAGAAGAATCAGCATTTTGTGGTGGCAACCCTCTCGAGTGTCGGTGTCACCGCAAAATAGCAGTTCTTGGCATAAGACCCGGTAGCATAGCAAAAAAAGGGGGTCTTACACTTCTTACCTCAATCGATGAAGTGTGGTCTTTCCAAAGCAAGGTGCATTAATCTATCCTTATATGGGTGCGTGCGGATAATTGTGATATCCCACTATCGACATCAGGTCAAACTTTACTGGGTGGCCTCAAAGGTTAAGTGCCCAGAGGCATGGGGTTGGCATGTAACATATGATGGATGTGAATAAAGAGTTATTCACTAGCCATACAGGAGTTGCATTGAGATGCAATCGGCAAGAGTTGCCTACCTAAATAGCTGCATTGTAGGAGAAAAGTCAAAGCTGACTCATAGTATTGGTGAAATACATATCTTATCCACTAAGAGAGATACTCGCATAAACTCTTCGAATTGATATCGAGGTTTATCAGTTTGATAAAAATTGTGAGAGTTATTTTGATTAAAGTCCTAATTGAAATGATAAAATATATTTTGAAATGTTTTACTGATTTTACTTTGTATTGATCCTTGTAAAATTTCCATGGCAAGTGGTTCGCACTCAACCCTGTCCCTCAAAGGCATCCTTGAGAAGGAAAGGTTAAGTGGGACTAATTATTTGGACTAGTACAGGAGCTTGAGAATTGTTCTCAGGCAAGAGCGCAAGCTTTATGTTTTGGAAGAGGAATCCCCTGAAGAGCCTGTCGGGAATGCGTCTCGTTCTGATAAGGATGCTTATAAGAAGCATCTTAAAGACTCCTTAGATGTCAAATGCCTCATGTTGGCAACCATTAACTTTGAGCTTTAAAATAAACATGAGAACATGGGTTGCAAGGAAATTGACGAGCATCTCAAGAAAATGTTTCAAGGGTAAGCTCGTCAAGGGAGGTTTGACGTCACTAAGGCATTATTCCAGTATAAGATGGGAGCTCGGGACTTAGTAGGGACACACGTACTCAAGATGATGAGGTATATCGAGAACCTTGAGAGACTAGGATTCCCTCTAGGACAAGAGTTGGCTACAGACCTGATCCTGCAATCATTGTCGAATAGTTATGAGCAATTTGTCTTGAACTATAACATGATTGAAATAGTCAAGATACTGCCCGAGCTCCTAGGCAAGTTGAGAACTGTCGAGATCAATATTAAGAAGGCCAAGCCTGTTAGCCCCCCACTGATGGTGCATAAAGGCAAAGTCAAGGCCAAGGGCTTCAAGAAGATTAAGGTAGGACCTAAGTCTGCTCTAGAGCCCAAGTCTTCAGCACTAAAGAAGAAGGGCTTGGGAAAAGAAGGGAAATGCCACCACTGTGGCAGGGCTGGTCATTAGAGGAGGAATTATCCTTCGTATATTGAGGGTCTGCACAAGATGAAGGGAGGTATGACTTCTGCTTCAAGTATCTATGTTATAGAGATAAACCTTTCCGCTCCTTCATCCTGGGTATTAGATACCGAATGTTGTTCTCACATTTGTATAAATGTGCAGGAACTGGGAAGGAGAAGTATTTTGAGTAAAGGGGAGGTAGACCTCCATGTTGGCAATAGAGCAAAAGTTGCTACCATCGTCGTGGGAGTTTACCGTCTTTCTTTGCCCAGTGGGCTTGTAATTAAACTTGATAATTGTCATTATGTTCCTTCCATAAGAAGAAACTTTATATATATTTCATGTTTGGACATGATTGGATTTTTCTTTGTTATTAAGAACAATTGTGGTTTTATATTTACGAATGATGTTTGTTATGGTATAGCCCAAATGTTTAATGGTTTGTATGTTTTGAAATTAGACCATCAGATCTATAACATAGAAAATACTAAAAGACTAAAAATAAATGACTCGAACCTTGCGTACCTTTGGCATTGTCATTTGGGCCATATTAATGAGAAAATCATATCCAAGCTTCATAAAGATGGACTATTATACTCATTTGATTATGAATCATTTGAGAGATGTGAATCTTATTTGTTAGGCAAGATGACTAAGGCCCCTTTCACTGGTTTCAATGAGAGGGCTGATAATCTCTTGGGTATAGTGCATAGTGATGTATGTGGACCCATGAGTTCTATGGCTAGAGGTGGGTATTTCTACTTTGTTACATATTATGATGATTTTAGTAGATACGGATACGTGTATCTTATGAAGTGCAAATCCGAAACCTTTGAAATGTTCAAAGAGTTTAAGAATGAAGTAGAGAACCAACTGGGTTATAAGGTTAAACCACTCCGATCTGATCGAGGTGGCAAATACCTAAGTCATGAGTATTGTGATCATCTGAAAGAGTGTGATATTATATCACAGCTCACTCCACCTAGAACACCACATCATAATAGTGTGTTTGAGTTGTGGAATCGTACTCTATTAGACATGGTAGGGTTGATGTTGAGTCACGCAGATCTGCTTGTTTCCTTTTGGGGGTTTGCTTTAAAAATTGTTACTTTTACACTTAATCATGCTCCAACGAAAGAGGTTCAAAATACACCATATGAGATATGGACTGGGAAGCATCCTAGTATGTCGTTCATTAGGAATTGGGGCTATGAGGCTTACGTAAGACGTCAAATGCCTGACCAAGCTAGAACCCAAATCAGATAAGTGTTATCTTGTGGGGTATCCAAAGGAAACTAAAGGGTACTTTTTCTACCTACCATCTGTGTAAGACCCCATTTTTTCTTTTTAAACCACGATGTCTTAGGCCCAGAACCACCGCTTTGTGGTGACACCATCACGCTCGGGAGGGTCATCACTACAAAACGACAATCCTGCCAGCCATATCAATCACAGAATAATAGAAAAAGTATGAGAGTACATGAAATTATAACTCTAACACATGTCCACAATGATCACTTATATAGTAATAATTCTCCATGAAGGGAGAGTCCACAACAATAATAATAAAAGTACTAGAAATAGGGCTCATGCCTGATACAAAAAGTCCTCACTATAATTCACTCATCGCGGAAGCAAATCTATAACAACTATAAGCGAACGGGACTCACTGTCCTAGCTGTATGAACTCCGGTACTATACTGTCTCGTCTCCAAGCATGCCAACCTCTGGGGCTTCACCTCCAAGTTGGGCTCCAGGATCCCCTAAAATGATTTGGTCCGAAAACCGTTAGTCTAAAAGACTAAGTCCTATCATCCTCCACCCCTTCCCCATGGCTCCTAAGCACCAAGCGGGGAGAAGGAAAGGAAAGGTAATGAAGGTGGATAATAACAAAGGTAGCACGTGGCGGTGGAACTAATCTAGCAGTTCTATGTAAACAAGTAGTAATATCAAAAGTAAATAGAATAAGCATAAGAATTGTAAACAAGAAAAAATGTAACCTTAGCTTATAGGAGTGCCCACACAAACACATAAGCTAAGGGATCTTCTGTAAGGCTCCTATCGTATAAAGAGTCCCATGCCAATTTATACGAATGGGTGTTGGTTTTCAAGCAAGCAATATATAATATCCATAGAATAATAACCTTAGCTTAAAGCACGCTCACGCAAACTTATAAATTAAGAGGTAGTTTTGCAGGCACTATTGTATTAAGAGTCTCATACCAATTTATACTATAGGTATCAAGGGTTATATGCAATGGTTATGCTATGTCTTATAAGTATGTCATGGTATGATCATGCAAATACAACATACCCACCCAAATATTTGTACATAAACCTTTAGTTTCCCCTTTCTGGAGCGTAACCTCCCAGGATTCCACGGTAGTGGCAAACAGAAGCGGTGGGTTAGGCCACGTTCACCTCTAAACCGGTAATTGTTGTTGGGTATTGTATCCACAATTACCTAGATTTGAGGAAGCCTCCTGTATAGCTAAGATGAATCCACAATGTATTTGATGATATTTTTCAAGTTGTGCTTGCAGTTATTCCACGCTATGTACACACCAATGTCAGGGTGCAGTGGGTCAATATATACGGGTCTGCGCAACGTAATCCCTCGTTGAGCAGATCAGTGTGTTGGCCTACGTGTACTCTATCTATTGGAGTGTACTTACTTTCAAGTACAGGGCTGAGAAAGATCAAGAGCAGACAAGGAGCAAGGATGGGCCAAAGAGCAGCTCACGGGTGGAAAGACGAAAAATCGTCTAAGTATAAATCGTCGAGAATCACTAAGTGATTCTCGCCGAATCATCGAGAATCACTCGCTGATTCTTGCCGATTGCAGCTGGCTGTCTCAACGCCGTCTTGATTTCTGCTTAAGGCAGAATCGTCGAGAATCACTAGTTGATTCTAGCCGAATCAACGAGAATGACTTTGCATTCTCGCCGATCCGTCGAGAATGAATATTTGATTCTTGCCGATTCTCTCCGGTTGGCTAGATCTTCAGCCAGAATTCTGCCAAGTAGAATTTGGCGAGAATCATAAGTGATTCTCGCCGATTCGTCGAGAATCACCTACGATTCTCGCCGAATTTGCCTTAGGCAAAATTATGGTACTCGCTGGACCGGATCAAGTTTCAGGCGCTGTTTTGAACCGGAGCTAGGGTTTCTTTTGGTGGGGCCCCCAACGGTCATAATGTATGACCTACAATATAAATACTGTTGTATTTCGATCTTTACAGACACCAAATACAACGAACATACAAGAAAGAAAACCGAGCCGCCGATGTGACATAGATTGCGGATCTCTCTTCCGCCGCCGCCGTTGCCGCTCGGGAAGTTAGTCGTCGGCATTAATCGTGGATACCTCCTAATCTTCCGGCGACAGAAGCTTTGCCAAGCAACGCGTCTCACGTGTCCTTCTTGAGATCCTTTGTCTCTTGGTTTGTAGATCAGGAATACCTTCCCTTTCCGAATCGATCGAGACGATTGATCCAAGGAAGACCGTTGGTAGACCTTGCTAGCATAGCTATGACGGTTGGATCTCTAAAGCTCAGCCGCCGTACTTCTTCCCGCTGCCGGTTTCGTGGAGATTCATTCTTAGTGAGAGCTAAGGTCGTGGACTCTTCGTCTTCATCAAGAACGCGTCATCGAACGAAAAGGGACACCTAGCCTCCATAAAAAGTTTGTATATTTTATACATTCCATTTTATTTTTGTTGTAAGGGAACGTAGGTTCCTCGTTGTAAGGGTTGGGTGCAACCCGTGGTGGAGGAGTGGTGACTCCTTCGCTTGGAAGGGTTCCTTCCGTTAGTGTGTGGATTGGATTTCAATCCGATTGGTGAAGTGGTCGAGTCGTCCCTTGTTGGGAGATACGTCTAAGGGGGAAAGTGGATGTACCCAAATCGGGGAACCACTATAAATTGTCTGTCTTTCTGTGCTGTGTTGTTTTGTTTATTTGTGCAGGTATAGTTTTAATTTGCAAAAACGCTGTAAGACACCTATTCCCCCCCCCCCATTGGTGAAGGTTGTTGGCACTAGGTGGACTTTCAAGTGGTATCAGAGCGAGGTTTCTCATCAAAGGGGTTAACACCTCGAGTAAGTTCCTGCCTCTTGTGTCAACAAGAAGATCAGACTCAAGCATGAAGTTGGATTATGATGTCCCACCTCTAAGACTCCCCTCATGTACAAAGGAGTACTACCCCATCTGGAAGATGAGAGTTATATTTCATCTGGAGGCCATTGACCCTCGGGCGTCACTCATCTTGGAAGAGGGTCCCTTCATTCCCATGAAGGCTTCCAGTTCAGGAAAGGATATCCAAATCCCCAAGTGTCCCGAAGAGATGTATGAGACCGAGCTCTCACTGTTTAACTTGGATAAGTTAATACGTCAGATCATCATTGACGTCTGGTCTGGTGTATCTCGTTCAAGAGTGTACAAGTGTAGGACGGCCAAGTCCATGTGGCAAACCATCTCAGACCTCATGGTGGGATCAGAGAAAGCAGGGACAAGTTATCTGCAAGAAGATGAAGCCTATGTGGGGGTCCTCATTTCTGAAGATGAAGGGCATGATCAATATATCAGTATCAGGGTTCCTGTGTCCTTGTCAGAGACTGAAGAAGAAGAAGTTGAGGAAAGCAGTTCTGATGAAGCTGACTCAACAGTCTCTATCGATCTTGACGGTAACCCTGAACAACAAAGCAAAGAGCAGGTAACTTCTTCCTCATGCCCCTCTCCTCTTGCAGTTCCTGAAGACAGGAATAGTTCAGAGGATTGTCCCTCTAGTGATGCAAGGGATATGGATAGCTCCAATCAGATGATTGAAAATCTTGAATCCCTTCAGTGTGCTCTTCAGAAGAGCAACTTACTTGTTGAGGAGCAAGCTAAGGAGATTGCTCAGCTGAAGACCTTGATGAATATCCAAGTGGAATCCATCAAGGTCAAGGACTAAAAGATCACGGATCTAGAAAGTCGTTTAGAGACCGAGAAGAGAATAGTTTCTAACTTTTCCATGATAGATGCTATCAAGAGAAAAGAAGAAAATGGGTGGATCTCCCGAATTATTAATTCGTGGAGAAATGGGGAAACTGTGTTCAGACCCCCCACCCCGAGTAGGAAGGGCATTAATCTTGCCTTCAGGTATGACCACAAAAACAACGTTGGTCACTGCAAGAATGATCAGCCCTCAGGTGGAAATACCCACAGTGCAAGAGCCGTCATGGCTACCCACGAGAGAATACCCAAGGCTCATTCTGAACCCTTTGTATTCTCATCCTCAGCCCCAACTCATCATGAATATGTAGGAACCAGCTCTCACTGCAGTACTTCCCACCCTGGGACACAGGAAAGGGGGGTCAGGAAACATGTGGTAAGTACCCATGGGGCCTCTGGAAGTGTGCTGACTGAAAGGAAAGCACCACCTCCCAGGCCTCATGACACTCACCATATGCATTCTTTCCACCCTCCCACGTGTCACGGTGGAAAAGGCAATTTTGTGAGAAGAACCGTCTCTATCCCGTTTAGACCTGAGATCATGACTACCTCAGTCAGTAGGTCAGGTCTGAAACGGCGATACAACATTCACGAGTGTTTGTGTTGTGGCAAGGTGGGTCACTTTGCCATAGATTGTTGGCACAACCCCTCTGTGTCAAGGGAAAGGGCATATCCACCTCCTCTGGGCAGAGTTAGCCTTCCTAACAGGATTCCTGTGGGAAGGCATTTGAGTTTTTATGCTGACAAGAACCTAGGACCCAATACATATAGGGTTCCTAAGGTAGTGTAATTCCTTTCTGCAGGGTAGTCTAGGTTCCTGTACACATGATGGGAACTAGACAGGAGACGTTCCAAGAATGGCTTGGAACAAGTATCTGGAATAAGAGCAGTGCTATCTACAATGGCATTCTCAAATTGAACACCTGGTTTGCCTTAAACAGAAGACCTAAATGATAAATCTTATGATCCCAGGTACCTGCGTTCGGATTCAATATTTGAGCCAAATTATATTGATATTCACATAATATATGTACTTATATATTCACACAAATTTGTGAATTCCTTCTCTAAGGTAAGTGGTTATGTGTATATATACACATATATGCCTTTACACCTAAGGACAGATTAAAATTGTAAAATGATCTTTAGATACAATTTTACAGAATTCTTGATAGTTACACATTGATACATTTGAAAATGAACCTCAATAGGCTCATGTCAGCACATTTAAAATTAAGGAAGGTACGTCAATAGGTGTTACAAAAGATTACAATTGATATCAGAATATTGTGTTCATCTCGATCAAGAAATAACTTGAAGGCAAATTTGCATGCCTCGGTTATTGATTAGGGTATAACAAAATTAATATGTCACTTATAGTTTTTTAGAAAATTCCGTCGAAATCCACGGTTAGAAAACTTTTAGAAAATCAAGTCAAAATCCCGTCAAAACCGCCCGGCTCGGAACAGTACATATCGCGCCTATTTCGCCAACCCTTCATATCCCGTCGATCCGCCTCTTTCTCTCATCCCTTCGACTTCCCGTAACAGCAAGAAGGTTGAATTCCGTGTCCCGTCGATTGAGTTCCAGAGTTCCGTCATCCAAGCCTAGGGTTCTCGTCGATTGACTTCCGACGACTCCTTCCCGAGCGCATCCAGGATTCCCCGTCGACCTAGTCACAAAGTCGCAAGAGATTCAGGCAATCCGGTCGATTCCCATCAATCTCGTCGACTCCGTCGCCGTCGTCCCGCCAGATCCTCAGCATTAGGGTAACAGCTTCTTCCTCATTGCAATGGCTTGTTGTTAGTGTAGCTTCCTACTAGAGTTACTGACAAGGCTTAGACTTGGGTATTTCCTCCTTAGGTTTAAAATGGCTCCAAGAACCACCGCCGGCCTTGTCACTGGATGCGAACTGGTTCAAACCGGCTTTTCTCATGCCTCAGATGAGTTCAGGAACATCATTCTTCTGCTTGAAGAGGCTGGACTCACATTCATCCTAGAGCACCCATGCAAAATACTTGATAAGGATGTGATGGACTTCTTTGTAACTGCAAAACTTCGGTGTGAAGATAATGTCATCAAGTGTAAGATTGTCGGTGCAAGGATCAAAATATCTGTAAGGAAACTGACTCAATACTTGCAGCTCTTCAGCTCTGATCAAGAGGATTATCTGGAAGAACAGGATCGAGACAGGACTCTTCTGTTTTGTGGTCTACCAAGAGGAATCAAATCCATCAAGAGGAAGGAGATGAACGAGGAAGGGAAGCTTCTGTTTGAAATCATTGGGAAATTCCTGATCTGTAAACCAGGCTCCCACGATCATATCTCAGGGGAGATGTTCAAGATCCTAATGGTCATCGTCTGTAGGAAGCGATTCAACAGGGGGCAATGTTGTTTGAGAAAATAAAGGATACTCTGCGAACCCCCAGCTTTGGACGGATTATCAGTCTTTATCTTAACCAACTGGATGGAGATAAGTTTAATATGAGTAAAGGAGTTCCCCTCCATTATCTAAAGAAAATGGACTCCGTGTATTTGATAGATGGGAGAGACAGATAAGGATAGCTTGCGTAGGTGAAGAACGAGATGAATCCCCGGCTATGTCCCATGGGGCTGAGGACAATAGGACTCCAACAGATCCCGTGGCTGACCCCGGTGAAGTTCCTGATATGCTGACTGCAGGAATTGAGGGGGAGTCTCTACCCCCTCCTGCTGATGTTAGATCTGACATCTCACTGATTGCAAGGGATGTAGTTGAGAATCTTGAAAAAGGAAGTGAGGATGTGGAGAAAGATGTGGCGGCCCTGGATAGTCATGATATGGGAGATGGACGTGTTGATCTGGAGGATGATGAACATGATGTGGATGATGCTGCAGTTGAGAATGAGAACATGGATGATGAGGAGGAAGAAGGAAATGAGAGGCTGGAAGTAATGGAGCCTCAGGATGACACTGCAGTTCCATCTGAAAAACACGCTCCTGAGGTAGTTCCTGAGAACACCAGTGCAACTGTGGAGGGGGAGTCCTCTCAGCAAAGGCTGGTGTGTATTCCTGAGAAACATACCGAGGATGCCAACATTCCCCCAGTGGAGACTGTGCATGTCTCTAGCACATCCAGTGAATCTGCGGAAGGATTAGGCCAAGGTATGCCTCAGGGACATCCACTTCAAGCTAATCTAGCTAATCATACCGTGAACATTGTTCAAGGAATTCTGGATGAACTCAAAGGTACTTTTGAGAAAGTATAAGACAAAGTGCTAAAAAGAATTAAGGAATCTGAGGATCTGATGCTAAAGAATGTAGTTGAAATTAATCACAAGATGGATGTAATGGAACATAAGTTCGAGGAAAAGTACACAGCAGCCGACACAACTGTTTCTCTTCTTATGCAAGGACTTAAGAAGAACACGGATGATCTGGGAGTGGTCAATCAGAATGCACATGTTGTGGCTAATAGCATCCCAAAATTTGATGCCAATATGGTGATTCTGAACGCGGATCAAAAGACCCTGCTGAATGAATTTTCCAAGACAGTAAAGCACATTGATGTGTCCCTGCACGCTTACGCAAACTCAATTGTTGTGGAAGCCAAAAAGGGGGAGGAAGATTATAAAGCTAAGATGGCAGGGCTTCAACAAGTAATACTCGACAACTTCGATCAAACTAATAGGTATGTTTTTAAATCTAACAGATACTAATTGACAACTAAACTTCGATCAATCTAACAAATAATACTTGACAACTTCGATCAATCACATAGGTATGTTTTTGAAACGGCCCACTGGTTAGTTCAACAAGCCTCGGGCATACACGTTCCTGTTGCTCCTCCGGAGCAAGACGATTATACTGCTGCTGCTGCTGATGAAGAGGTAAGTGTTGAAGAAGTTATACTGAGTGAGGCTGAAGCCAAGAAGGCTGCTAGGGCTGCTGTAAGAGTTGCATGCAGTAGCATGTTTGATCAAGAAGCCCTAGCAAAAGCAATAGGCAAGAGGAAGATCCAAAAAGGGACATCAAAGGAAACGCCAACTGAAAAGAGAATCAGACTGAAGGAGGATGAGGTGAGGAATGAAAGGTAGAGGCCAGTATCAAGAAGCATCATTTTGGACACATTTGCGTTGCAATGGAGGGGGGAGATAGATAGGAATGATGTCTACAGTCAGTACGAGTGGGAGCTGCATAAGACCTTTGAAGCAAAACAAAACATTTTCTTCAGGTCCAACACTGTGGCAAATAAAGCTCCTCCTCCCAGATACTACCCGAAGCCAAAGGAATACTTCGAAAGAAAAAGCAGGAGACACTTGGCGCAGCAAGTAAAAGACAAAATAGCTAAGGAGAAAGAGACCTAGGATTTTAGCTAATGTACTCCTTATTGTTTATCATTATTATCATGTTAACATATGAATAATTATTGTGGATATCTATAAATATATGTGATGTCATGATTGACTCTAGTATTGCTCTACTTGCATTTATTGTTCTTCTCTTTTCTTCTCTTGATTTGCTGTATGTATTATCTGAATTGGTGAAATTCATCTTAGCTAGTAGGATTTTGGCTTCCTCAAATAGGGGGAGATTGTTGGGTATTGTATCCATAATTACCTGGATTTGAGGAAGCCTCCTGTCTAGCTAAGATGAATCCACAATGTATTTGATGATATGTTTCAAGTTGTGCTTGCAGTTATTCCATGCTAAGTACACACCAATGTCAGGGTGCAGTGGGTCAATATACACGGGTCTGCGCAACGTAATCCCTCGTTGAGCAGATCAGTGTGTTGGCCTACGTGTACTCTCTCTATTGGAGTGTACTTACTTTCAAGTACAGGGCTGAGAAAGATCAAGAGCAGACAAGGAGCAAGAATGGGCCAAAGAGCAGCTCACGGGTGGAAAGATTAAAAATCGTCTAAGTAGAAATCGTCGAGAATCACGAAGTGATTCTCGCCGATTCGACGAGAATCACTCGATGATTCTCGCCGAATCGTCGAGAATCACTCGATGATTCTTGCCGATTGCAGCCGGCTGTCTCAACGCCGTCTTTATTTCTGCTTAAGGCAGAATCGTCGAGAATCACTAGTTGATTCTCGCCGAATCGACGAGAATGACTTTGCATTCTCGCCGATCCGTCGAGAATGAATATTTGATTCTTGCCGATTCTCTCCGGTTGGCTAGATCTTCAGCCAGAATTCTGCCAAGTAGAATTCGGAGAGAATCATAATTTATTCTCTCCGATTTGTCGAGAATCACCTACGATTCTCGCCGAATTTGCCTTAGGCAAAATTCTGGTACTCGCTGGACCGGACCATGTTTCAGGCGCTGTTTTGAACCGGTGCTAGGGTTTCTTTTGGTGGGGCCCACAACGGTCATAATGTATGACCTACAGTATAAATATTGTTGTATTTCGATCTTTACAGACACCGAATACAACGAACATACAAGAAAGAAAACCGAGCCGCCAACGTGACCTAGATCGCGGATCTCTCTTCCGCCGTCGCCGTCGCCGCTCGGGAAGTTAGTCGCCGACATTGATCGTGGATACCTCCTGATCTTCCGGTGACAGAAGCTTTGCCAAGCAACGCATCTCATGTGTCCTTCTTGAGATCCTTTGTCTCATGGTTTGTAGATCGGGAATACCTTCCCTTTCTGAATCGATCGAGACGATTGATCCAAGGAAGACCATTGGTAGACCTTGCTAGCATAGCTACGATGGTTGGATCTCTAAAGCTCAGCCGCCGCGCTTCTTGCCATCGCCGGTTTCGGGGAGATTCATTCTAAGTGAGAGCTAAGGTCGTGGACTCTTCGTCTTCGTCAAGAACGCGTCATCGAACGAAGAGGGACACCTAGCCTCCATAAGAAGTTTGTATATTTTATACATTCCATTTTATTTTTGTTGTAAGGGAATGTAGGTTCCTCGTTGTAAGGGTTGGGTGCAACCCGTGGTTGAGGAGTGGTGACTCCTTCGCTTGGAAGGGTTCCTTCCGTCAGTGTGTGGATTGGATTTCAATCCTGCTGGTGAAGTGACCGAGTCGTCCCTTGTTGGGAGATAGGTCGAAGGGGGAAAGTGGACGTACCGAAATCGTGGAACCATTATAAATTTCCTGTGTCTTTCTGTGCTGTGTTGTTTTGTTTATTTGTGCAGGTATAGTTTTAATTCCGCAAAAATGCTGCAAGACACCTATTCCCCCCCCCATAGGTGAAGGTTGTTGGCACTAGGTGGACTTTCAATTGTACTACCAGTCAGACCTATTGTACGCCTTAACGCTAGTGCACTAAGCAGAGCTCCTGCGTACTCTTTGCCGGCTGGTCCACCGTACTTAATTTGGTGAAGTGCTAAACCACACTTGCCAGGTCAACGTATTGGCATCAGTGCATCGACCCTCCAACACCGAAGACCCACCACCTTATAATTTATGCACATGCAAACTTAATGTATCAACCACCGAGCCAAAGCACCCCGTACTAACCCGTCCGTCACAACCAACAACCGAGCCAAAAGCTCCCTGGACTATCATGTCTATCACAATTATCTACCAAGCCATTGGCTCGCCGGGCTAACCTGTCCATCACCAAAACCACCGAGCCTACCGCCCGTGTGACCCAACCTAACTTCTCGAGACATCGGGGTGTGTGAAAGTGAACCCCTAGTTATACTAGTTACTGTTAAACATTGATTATTCTTACGGGTTACGTTAACCTTGGACTGCCTAGGGCATTCCCCGTGAAGGGCTCTTGAGGGCACTACGAACTACGATGGGCTGAAGCCCAAAGCTCCCTTTTGCAAGACACTTATTATTATTGGTTAATAACCGATTTCCGATCCCATTTAATATTATTCTGGATCTAATTCTAGTGTGTTATGACCTTCTCTCCCCCTCCATGGGAAAGACGATCTTTCGTCGATTCCGAGCACCGCCAAATCCTAGTCAACCCAGCATTCTACTCATCCAAACTTCCAATGATGAACTCAATTTCATTTTACCCAAACCAGCAAACTATTTACCCCAAGCCATATGCCCAATTCAAGCTATCACATTTTCTACAGTTTTACTATATGCCGACCAACCTATACTATATGTCGTACAAGATAAGAGGTACTCAAAATTTTCATCCTAATGCCCTAAGATATTTAATGGGGGTCTATCATGACATGATTGGCCTAAATCCAGAAACCTATAATTTTCCTAATTAATTTGGTATTTAAATAATTTTTTCCAAAGTTAGGCCTTGGGAAATTTGAACATGAAGTATAATATTTTCTTAAGTAATGGCCACCCAAAATTATGAACAACAGATAACAGAGGAATAAAAGTAAATACCAAATTCCATGATTTCCCAAAAAATGGTTTGACCTCTAATTAATTAATCCAATAATAAGCCATTATTTATTGTTAAAGAAAAAAGTACTAAAATTAATCATCAGAAAATTGTAGAAAAATTTCTGAATCTCAAGGATGACTAGAAAGGTGCTCTGACAAAAAAAAATCATATTTTATCAAGCTAAAATAGTGCCAAAATAAATTCAATTATTTTTACTTAGAAACAGCACATTGTGAAACAACCCCTACAGATAGACTTCCAAAAATTTCACACAAATTCACAGAGATTTAAAATGTCATTAAAGGTCTACTTACCAAATTTCACAAGTTTACATTGATTTATTTGTTCAAAAGAAATTTCTAAGTAGAAGGTGTAACTTGTTGGGTTATGAATTGAAAGTATCTAGTGTCAACTAAGTCCACCTATGGGGGCGGGGGGGGGGGGAATAGGTGTCGTGCAGTCTTTTGCAGAATTTAAATTACGCAAAATACTGCACAACAATGATTCCCCCCCCCCATAGGTGGATTTAGTTGACACTAGAAACTTTCAAGTGGTATCAGAGGGAGGTTACTCAGTAATAAGATTAATACCTTGAGTAAGATCCCATGTCTAGTGTCAAGAAGATCTCAGAAATGGACGGACTCAAGTATATAGGAATCATCCAAGTGTGCACAAAGATGAACTTTCTTATCTGAAAGGAAAGGATCAGGTTCTACATGGAAGCAGTCGACCCTCGACTCTTCATGGTAGTGGAGGAGGGACCTTATATCCCCACTAAGGCCTCCACCATTGATCCGAACAAGATGGTGCCGAAGAAGCTCTCCGAAATGGACAAGGATGAGATGGTGCTAGTCGGTCTTGACAAGAAGGCTCAGAACATTCTTGTCAACGCCGTCGATGACTCCAAGATGCAGAACTTCAGCAACTGCAGAACTGCTAAGGACATCTGGCACTGCCTGATCATCCTGATGGAAGGCACAGAAGAAGTAAGGGAAGATCAAAGATCCCTTCTTAACAAAAAGTATGAGGCCTTCAGGCAAGGTCCCAACGAAGAGATCAGAGTGACTTTCGAGAACTTCCTGAAGATTGTCAATGCCCTGAAGGGATATGGCAGAGTGTTCACCGATGGTGAATTAAATTACAAATTCCTTAGATCCCTTACTAAGGAATGGGACACAAAGATCTGCTCCATCAGAGAATAGTGCAAGCTGGCAGAAACTGATCCCCAGATTCTGTTTGGGAAGCTTATGTCCTATGAGCTTCAGCTAAACACCAGAAAAGTTGAAGAAGAAGCCGACAAAGCCGCTGCCAAAGAAAAGACTGTAGCCCTGAAAGCCAATCACTCAAAGAAAGGCAAGGGTGCATCCTCATCCCGCTCTTGGAAAAGGGATCAGGAAGAAGACTCTGAGCCATGCTCTTCCGGCTCAGAGCTATCTGAAGAAGAATTCTCCCTCATCACTCGAGAATTCAAGAAGTTCCTCAAGATGAGGAATCAGAGAAAGAGAGGCGGCTCCTCCTCCAGACATCAGAAGAAGAATTACTCTTCTGACATGTATGAACCTAAACAGAACAAACATCGCTCTGCTAACATTATTTGCTTTGGATGTAATAAGCCAGGTCACGTCGTTGCTGACTTCCACCAAAGCAAGAAAGACAAGGGGAAGGGAGAGGAGCACATGTCCTCTAAAGATAAGAAGAAGGAGAGGAGCTACAATGCCAAAAAGACAAAGACACTGAGTGAGTCTGATTCGTCAGACTCCAGTAATGATGAGGAAGCCTACTTCGGGCTAATGGGTCGCTCTGACTAAGAAGGAGACTGCCCCCCATTTACTAGGAAGGTAAAAGATCATACCCCCTCTCTAACTCTTACTCTGAGTCTCCTAATGATGATCTCGAGGATTGTCCATCTGCCCGTGAAGCTGAGCTCCTCGAAAAGTATGAGCTTCTGCTCAATACCTTTGAGGAATGCCGCAAGAGGTTGAGGGCTCAGAAAAAGGAAGTCAAATTCCTTAAGGCTGAGGGTATGTGTCTCTAAGAGAAGAGATCACTAGCTTGATCTCTCTCCTACATGGACACCTGGACCTGACTTCTTAGCACTCAGAGTCTCTAAGGCTCCTTGACCAGAAATAGGAAGAAATCAACAAGTTGGAAGAACAGCTTGCGGCAAAAAGGAAGATTGTCAAGAGCTTCTCCATGCCCAAGACCGTTCTTCATCTGGTTGATGAATTCTCTACTCAGGCTAAGGGGGCTGGCTTAGGGCATGTGGGTGTGCCTAGTAAATCATCTAGGAGAAATAAAAAATAGAGGAAAAATAAGGATGCTAAGAAGGCCTCTGTTTCAGAAAAGGGAAAGGTCCCACTCGATCCTATTTTATTCAGAAAGCTTGGCTTTCCTTGCAATGAGCAGGACTTTGAGTCAATATTTGGCCACTTCTTCCGACCCTCGGTTGAAAAGCCCAAGAGCCTGTATGATGGTTGGGCCTTCCCCAAAAACTACGGTGAGAGTGTCTTCAGGGCACCTTATGAGGAAATCCAAGTGGAGAATTATGGCCATTTCTCTAGCGGCCATAATAGGAAAAAGGTACCAAAGGCCAAGCCTATTATACTGAAGGAACAAGAAGTAAAGAAATCATGTGACTGCTGTCATCATGATGCCTCCACCTCCAAATCCAAGGCCCCGGCTGGAGCCACCGTCCCAAGGGTGAAGCAGGAGCCTAGGAAACGGTACAATAGTTTTGACTGTTGGTGCTATGGAAAAGTTGGTCACTTTACCGTGGAATGCTGGTTTAATCCAAGATTCAACGAGACTCCTCATGTTAGCAATGCGAGGCCGACCACTCATAGGGTTAACCACCCGAGGGGGAGTGTGCTAATAAGGAATCTAGGACCCAAGTTCGATTGGGTTCCTAAGGGAAACTAATTCTATTTTGCAGGTCTGTCCAAAGGCCAGCAAAATGCAAATCTGGTACGTGGACAGTGGATGTTCCCGTCATATGACCGGGAAGAGAAGCCTGTTGCGTGATTACTCCCAGTCGAAAATGGACCCAAAGATATCTTTGGAGGATCTGATCGAGGAGTCACCAGAGGTTATGGTATGATTTCCAACGGTGTATTCTCTATCACTGACGTTGCCTATGTTGAAGGGTTAAACCATAACCTGATTAGTGTAAGCCAGTTGTGTGATAAAGGATACAACGTTAAGTTCTGAAAGGATAAGTGCTTGATAATATCGAGTGCCACTTCGGAGAGTGTATTAACTAGCATTAGGAACAGAAATATCTTTTGCTTAGATTTTCTAAGCTTAGATTCTTCTACCCCTGTGTGCCTAGTAGCAAAAGGCAGTGCATGTCTTTGTGAACAATGGCATAAGAGATTAGCACATATTAATTTCAAGACAATTAATATGTTATTTTCTAAGAACTTAGTAAGGGATGCCCCTACTATTAAGTGCATCAAAGATAGCCCTGGTCCTGCATGCCAGAAGGGCAAACAGACTCGGGCTACATTTAAGAGCATTGCAGACAATGACTCCTCCAGATATCTCTATCTTCTGCATATAGACTTGTTCGGTCTAGTGCAAGTTCATAGCTTAGGAGGCAAATCATATACGCAAGTGATTGTTGATGATCACTCTCGGTTTACGTGGGTGTTCTTATTGAAACGAAAGTCAGATATGTTTGACATCTTCACTAACTTTGTCAGGAAGATTCAGAATAAACTTGACTTCTCCGTGGTCAAAATCAAGAGTGACCATGGAATAGAATTCGAGTCTGGTGCTATGACAAAATTCTATGAAGAACTTGGTATCTTTCATGAGTTTTCTTCCCCGCGTACTCCTCAGCAAAACGTAGTTGCGGAGAGGAGAAATAGAACGCTCATTGAAGCATGTATGACAATGTTGAATGATGCTTCCCTTCTAGAGTACTTCTGGACAGAGGCTGTCAATACAGCTTGTCATGTGCAGAATCGGGCATTGATCAATAAGAATCATCGTAAGACGCCTTATGAGCTACTGAAAGGCAGAAACCGACCATGTCCTATTTAAGGATTTTTGGCTTCAGATGCTATGTACTCAATAATGGGAAGTACCCACGTACTAAATTCGGAGAAAAATGCTTCGAAGTCATCTTCATGGGCTATAGTAGCCATAGTCGGGCATATAAGGTCTTCAATAAGAAAACCCTAGTGGTAGAGGAGTCCATTAATGTTTTTTTTTGATGAAGGAAGCTTGCTTCATAGCAATTCTTCCAGTTGTATTCTTGTAGATGCAGATGCAAGGTTTGAACAGCTAAGTCTCGATGAGACTGCAAAAGGTGCATCTTCCAAGTATGTCAAGGTTTCCACCTTAACGCCTACTGGAGAAGATGACGATCAAGATGAAGTAACTCTCCCAGAAGAAGGAGAAGCCCAAGAAGCTGTTAGAGCTCTAGATGCCAGACTCTTGGAGCTCTGACATGTGAGGCATCATCACAGAGATCAGATCATAGGAGATCCTCGTGACGGTGTCAAAACTCGGAGAGGTATAATTAACGAAATTCTGTACCTTAGTTTTTTGTCACAGGTTGAGCCAAAGAAGTTCGCCGAAGCGAACAAGGATGGATCATGGATATTGGCCATACAAGATGAACTGCATCAATTCGAACGATGCAACGGACGCTTGTTCCCAGACCAAAGAAATAGAATGTGATCGGCACTAAGTGGATCTTCAGAATCAAGCTGGATGAACACGGTGTCATCATCAAGAACAAGCCCAGACTGGTTGCACAAGGTTACAGACAGGAGGAGGGGATTGACTTCGACCAAACCTTTGCACTAGTTGCAAGGATTGAGGCGATAGATTGTTCCTGGCATATGCCTCTCACAAGGGATTCACGGTCTATCAGATGGACGTGAAATCTGCGTTCCTAAATGGAAATTTGAAAGAGGAAGTATATGTCGCGCAACCCCCAGGTTTTGTTAATCCATCACTTCCTTATCATGTTTATTTTCTTAATAAAGCATTATATTGCTTAAAATAAGCTCCTCGAGCTTGGTATGAGACTCTGTCTAGTTTTCTTCTTGAGAACAAGTTCTCGAGAGGAAAAATAGATAAGACATTGTTTCTTAGGGAAGTCAAAGGCAAGATTTTGCTGGTGCAAATCTATGTCGATGGCATAATATTCGGCTCAACGGACAACAATCTTTGCAAGAAGTTTTCTAAACTTATGCAAGGAAAGTTTGAAATGAGCAGCATGGGAGAGCTAAAGTATTTCTTGGGACTTCAAGTGAAATAGTTTGAGGATGGAATTTTCATCTCTCAGACGAAGATCACAAATGAACTCCTCAATAAATTCGTAATGGAGAATGAAACCTTTATGAGGACTCCAATGGGATCCACTGTGTCTCTAGACAAGGGTGAGAAAGGGAAACCTTATGATGAAACCAAATACAGAAGCATAATTGGATTCCTGCTCTACCTTACTACTAGTCGACCGGATATTATGTTTTCCACATGCGTTTGTGCCAGATATCAGGTGAACACTAAGGAATCTCTTTATGTCGCTGTAAAGCGAATTCTTAGATACCTTAAAGGTACACCAAATGTTGGCTAGTGGTACCCAAGAAACAATGATGTCGAGCTGATAGGATTTTCAGATGTTGACTTTGCAGGAAGCAGATTTGATAGGAAAAAGCACTTCCGGGACGTGCCAATTCCTCGGAAGAAGGCTTATTTCATGGAACAGTAAAAATTAGAATTGTATCGCAGCTCTACGGCTGAATCTGAGTACATCTCAGCAGGCAGCTGTTTCGCATAACTTCTATGGATCAGAAATCAACTCAAGGATTATGACTTGGAGTTCAGAGAAGTTCCTATGTATTGCGACTCCTCGAGCGCAATAGCAATTGCAAACAATCCTGTGTCGCACAGTAGAACCAAGCATATTGAAGTGCGCTACCACTACATTCGGGAGCATATGGAAAACAAAGATATCTCTCTCTGCTATGTCCCCACGGATAAGCAGATTTCAGATATCTTCACAAAGCCCCTAGACGAGGCCAAGTTCAGTCTCTTCAAAACTGAACTCGGCATGCTGAACTATGAAGATTGAAGCCTGAAGGGCTCAGGGCTCTTGGACCAAGGGGGAGCATCTGCTATGGATTCAAGATCGAGCATGGATGCAAGAACTGAGGGGGAGATTTGTACTCCAAGTGTAGTCCCTGATTTGTAGAAGCCGGAAAGGGGGAGATTACCCTCTCGTCTAAGGCTAAGGTGGCTGTCAATGTTAAGTATGCTCTCAGGAAAAGGGTAATGAATTTTACTCTCAGCTGAATTTTTATTTTATGATTTTCATTCTCATCTGTTCTATTCACCTTAGCTTGTAGGGTTTAAGCTTCTTCAAATAGGGGGAGATTGTTGGGTATTGTATCCACAATGTACCTGATTTGAAGAAGCCCCTGAACATGCTAAGTTGAATTGACAATGTATTTGATGATTTTCTATCAAGTTGTGCTTGCAGCTATTCCATGCTAAGTACACACTAATGTAAGGGTGCAGTGGGTCAATATACATGGGTCTGCGCAACGTAATCCCTTGTTGAGCAGATCAGTGTATTGACTCACGTGTGCTCTCTCTATTGGAGTGTTCTTATTTTCAAGTACAGGGTCAAGATAGATCAAGAGCAGAAGAGGAGCAAAGATGGGTCAAAGACCAAGTTCATAGAAAGGAAGAGAAAAAACGTCTAAGTTAAAATCGGCGAGAATCACTAAGTCATTCCCGCCGACTTTGACCGGAGTCACTTGTGATTCTCGCCGATTCGAAGGGAATCAGGCTTCATTCCCGCCGACCTCTTCCGGATGACTGTTTTCCTATCAGAAATTCTGCTAAGGCAGAATCGACGGGAATAACCTAGTGATTCTCGCCGACTTCGACGGGAATCGCTCTGATTCCTGCCGGTTCGACGAGAATCAGGTTGCATTCCCGCCGATTCCCACAGGCTGACTAGTTTTACAACTGGAAATCGGCCAAGGCAGAATCGATGGGAATCGTGAGTGATTCCCGCCGAATTCGACGGGAATAACCAACGATTCTCGTCGATTTTGCCTTAGACAATTTTCGCCTGTTCGGTGGTCCGAACCAAGAAGCTGTGCGCTGTTTCGGCCGGGGCTAGGGTTTTTCCTTGTGGGCCCCTCTATGGTCATTAGGGTTGGCTCGGGTATATATATACATGCTTATTTCGAACATCTACAGGAACTATTCACGCAAAATCAAGAAGCCGACGTCGTGCCCTAGCAGATCGCGAAAATCGCCGATCGCTGTCGCCGCTCGCAAGCTCGTCGTCGCCGCAGATCTCAGAGATTCTTTGATCTTTCGTCGACAGGACCGAGGCTAGTAATGCGTCGCACGCTTCTCTCTTAAGATCTCTTGTTTCTCGAATCGTTGAATGAAGTTAGTTCATCATTCTGAATCGATCGAGACGACTTATCAAACTGAGATCATTCGTAGACCTTGCTTGCTTTGCCAAGAAGATTGGATTCACGAAGCATTGCCGTCGCAACCTCTTGCAACCGTCGATCTTGTCAAGATCCTCTCCAAGAGAGTACTCCGATCGTGGACTCTTCTTCTCTTTAAAGAAAGCATCAACGAACGAAGAGCGACATCGGATTCTCCACAAGTTTGTTTGTATTTCTTGTACATTCAATTTTTGTTTTGTTGTAAAGGAATTTCTATTTCTAGTTGTAAGGGTTGGGTGCAACCCGTGGTGGAGGAGCAGTGACTCCTTTGGTTGGAAGGGTTCCTTCCATAGTGTGAGGATTGGATTTCAATCCGGTTGGTGAAGTGACCGAGTCGTTCCTTGGTGGGAGATAGGTTGAAGGGGGAAAGTGGACGTACCCAAATCGGGGAACCACTATAATTGCTTGTGTGCTTTTTTGTGCTGTGTTTGTTTATTTGTGAAGGTAATTTAAATTCCGCAAAAAACTGCATGACACCTATTCCCCCCCCCCCCATCGGTGGATTTAGTTGACACTAGAAACTTTCATGAATGAAATACCCCATATAATGATCTAAAATTCATATTAAAAATCTCTAGGGCTTGTTATAGTCCTAAAATATAGCTTGACTTTGTATCATTCAAACCCAAGGTTAGGAAGTCACAGAATAAAATTTTTAAAGACAACTTATGAAAGTGCACTTTTCAGAGGAACCCACGTGTAAACTCATCCAAACAATATGTAGTATAATTCAGTAGATAATATGGTTATGAAAATGACCTCTACCAAAATTTCATGCAAATCCAAAGTCATATGAGCCACTAGACAATTCCTAAGGTGTATGGACCCAAAGACTTACCTAGTGGTTTAAGTGGTGTGCATGTGTCCAAATCCCATCATATCTCTCCCTAGGGCTTATCACCACCCTAGGAACACATGGACTAAACACCAAGTCCATACAAGGGCATTTCACCCCTTGCCCTTCACAAATCCCTAATGTCCAACCTTAGGGTTTAAACTTCGGTCCTAGGGAAAATCTACCCCAACCCACCCAAAATTCCATGTGGGGGTGTCAAAAATAATATCAAACTAGTGGCCCAAGTTTCAGCCTCTATTGAGGTGATTTGACCACTTAAACACACAAGGAACACTTGACCTAAATACCCCCCTTTAGGACAAGGCTAGGGTTTAAAAAAATTCAACCCAATTCATCTCCAAATGAGATGAAATTTTATCCAGAGCCTTATGATGACCCCAAGGTCCACTCACCAAAATTTGGGAGGGTTTGGAGGTCATTAGGCTCCCTAATTAATTTAACCTAGGATTAATAATTTTTTTCAAAAAATATAGAAATATTATCTCCAAAAATTCTCATTTTTGGCAAGACATAGATATAGGTAAGATTAACTCCTTGTCCAAATTTCAAATCATTTGGATATGTGGTGCAGTGGGGGCACACATTTAAATCTCTAACTAGCCCTCGGTATAGACCCCATAAAATGAGTGCCCTGGTCAAACCAGATATCCAAATTGGTTCAAATAAATTTTAAAATAAACTAGACAAAAAGACCTACAAACTTCATGTTGACCACTTTCTCCTTAAAATCCTCCAGGTATTTTTAATAAATAGAAACATAAATAGTATTTTCTGTGACAAAAATTGAATGAAATGAAATTATATATCCTAAGATTAAAAATAATGCAGCATGAATCTTGGAGCAATAGGGATGGCATCAGGTTGTCTTCAAGCTCCAGCCGATGGCCAAGATTCATTCCTCCTAAAGCCTATTCCATTGTCCTTTCCCGGCCACCCAGCCACCTCCCTGGTCGGCCACCGCCACCACCACGTCCGTTGAGGTGGTGGCTATCGCCAGGAGGCGGCACAGCCGCCAGAGGGGTGGATTCTGGCGATCCCGCAACCATGCCTATCTCGGAAAAACCAGGAAATCGAAGACCCGATTCTCAATCTAAATGAATCCTAAGATCTACCCATAGAAGAAGAAGCAAGAGAGGACCTGAGTCGCGGCTTGTGAGCAGGTGTTGTTCCTCCTTGCCATTTCCGACCGTCAATTTGGGCTTTTCTTCCACCTCCACAGTAACAGCAAGTAAAACAAGATTGGAACGGGGGAATGCTTGCTCTTGTCCTGGTGAAGGTTCTTAAAGAAGGAATTGGGGAGATGAGGCTTGTAACTCCTCAATTTTTGAAAATACCATTAATGTCCATTAAATCCTAATTTCGGTTTCAGCCAAATTTAGGGGGGTGGGCCACCCCACTGGCCGGCCAGCTCCAGAAAACTCCTCCCCTGCCTCCAAGGAGTAAAAGCCCATCAAGGTGGGGGAGTTTTGAAACCTCCATGGCCATGATGGCCATTAAGTCTCCATTTTCTCTCTCCTCCAAACTGGGTAACTTCTTCCTTCTCTCTCTTAGTCATCATTCTATTAATTTGGTGGCCGCAAAATGTGTCTCTCCACTAACTTGGACTAATGGGCCACACGACTTGGGCTTAGACCACTTAAATTGGGCTAGGTTAACCTAAGTTGACCACTTTGACCCATGAGGTTACTTTGGTCCACATAACCATTTGGGTTGACCCCAAGGGGTCCTTGGTGACCCCTTGGCTTCCCCTAAGGTCTAGCAAGGGTTGTGTATGGTAAACTTTGCACCTTGGTGGTCACTTGTCCCTTAGTTAGGGCACTTGACCACTTTAGGGCTAGGGTTGACTTGTAACATCCCATTTCCGGCTAGACCCCTAGGAGTCGGTTGGTTGTGGTAGAACCCTAGGGAGCCCAAAAATTGAAATAAAGCGACCAAGAATTCGGGTCACGGGTTGGTCACGCCCGTGACCGACCCGTCACGCCCGTGACCTAGGGCGTGACTCATTCGACGATCGTCGATCCTCGGGAGACGATTGTCGGGCGCAGCATTTTCAACCCGGCCCTATCACGCCCGTGACCCAGGTGTCACGCCCGTGACCTGGGGCGTGACTCCTTCGACGATCGTCAATCTGAGTTAGACGATTGTCGGGCGCGGAATTTGCCTCATGGCCTGTCACGCCCGTGACACACAATGTCACGCCTGTGACATAGGGCATGACCACGTTCGATGATCGTCGATTTCAGTTCGACGGCCGTCGACCCAAAATTGGCCCCACGGGCATGTCACGCCCATGACACACAATGTCACGCCCGTGACACACAAAGTCACGCCCGTGACATAGGGCATGACTACGTTCGACGATCGTCGATTTCAGTTCGACGGTTGTCGGCCCAGAATTAGTAACCAGGCATGTCACGCCTGTGACCTGCAATGTCATGCTCGTGACATAGGGCGTGACCACGCTCGACGATCGTCGATCCCAATTCGACGATTGTTGACCCAGAATTGGCCACACGGGCCAGTCACGCCCGTGACCCGTGTGTCATGCCCGTGACCACCCTTCAACGATCGTCGATCTCAGTTCGACGATCGTCGAACCCAAAATTGGCTAACCGGGCCTGTCACGCCCGTGACCTATGTGTCACGCCCGTGACCAAGGCCGAAACGACAGCCAGATTGGAAATTTCGGTAACCGACGCCGTAATAAAATCTGATTATGGGAATGAGAACCAAGAGTATTTATGGGTCGTTTCCTACTTTAATTATTTAAATAATTAAGGAAATGTTGGTTCAATAGGAAATCGCCACCTGGCGAACACCTCTTCATCTCCAGCGTTTCAAATGCCTTTGCCATAACCGAAACGTCATTATGGGAATTATTAATGGCCACGAACGTTTCATCCTTTCCCCTCCCCACTTGCTGATCTATAATAGACTCATAAGAGCAAGAGGAAAAGGTTACACTTTCCCTCAAACTGTTTCAGATTTTCCCCCCTTGCTGTTGAAGAATTTCCGGCGACGCCACCACCGCGCAAATGGCTTCCCGACGCTCTGCACGCCTCCAACCCGCGAACAAGGTCCTCCCCTCCCTCTTCTTCTGCGGATAGATCTTAGAAATCGTTAGGAGAGATATCGGTCTCAAAAGAGCTAGATCGGGTGAGCGTATTCGTGGTTTTTCCGAAAATTTCATGGTGGCGGGTTCGCCGGAAACCGCCTCTCCGGCGGCCGTGCCGCCGCCCGACGATAGCCCTCACCTCAACAGAGGTGGTGGTGGTGGTGGCCGGCCAGGGAGATGGCTGGATGGCCGGGAAATAGCTTGGAAAAGCTACAGGAAATTAGGTTTTCAGGGCTCTGGTTTTCGGGCTGTAGGAGAAGATGAACAGTGCCATTTAATTAGATTTTTATTTGTGAAGCAATTTCTGAATGAAAATATCTGTCACTTTAAATAATTTGTGAAAAATATGTAGATACTCGTACAGGAAAAGTGGTCAACATAGAAAATGTAGCCCTTGAAGTCTAGTTTAATTTAAAACTGATTTCACTCGATTTAGAATCCTGGTTAGACCACAGCACCCTTTTTGGTGAGGTCTATCCAGAGGGCCGTCTTGACATTAGAAAAATTCCCCACTCCAAACCAGTCAGCAAAACGACTTGAAATTAGGGATGTGGCCTAATCTTACCTATATCTAGGTGCTATCCAAAAATGAGAATTTTTGGGAAATAGTTTTCTATAGTTTTGAGAAAAATTCAATAATCCTAGTTTAATTTAATTAGATAGTTAAATAATTTCCAAACCCTCCCAAATTTTGGCGAGTGGTCCCTGGGTTCACCATAAGGTTCTGTATAATTTTTCATCTCATTTGGAGATGGTTTGGATTAGAAATGATTAACCCTAAGTTTTTCCCTAATAAGGGGTCTTAGGTTAAAAGTGCACTTTTGAGATTTGAGTGGTCAGATCACCTCAACAGAGGCTGAGATTTTTACCACTGGCTACTAATATTCTCCAGCACCCCCTCATAGAATTTGAGGTGGATCGGGGTAAGTTTGCCCTAAGAACCAAGGCCAAACCCTAAGGATGGATCTTGGTGGTTTGTGAAGGTCATGTGGTAAAATAACCTTGGATTGACCTGAAATTGGGTGAAGAGAACCATAGGGCCAATATAGTTCTCTGGATGAAATCTTAGTAGACTTGGAGACCGTTGGGATACCTAAAAATCTAACCCTAGTTTAGGGTGCAAAACTTGTAGAGATAGGAAATGACACCAAATCACATTGAAAAGTGTTGAGATTTGGGTAGAGTGAATTATAGGGAAGGCACATGCTCTGGATATTTTTCTATGAATTTTAAGATCATTATTTTGGATACCTTGTTAACGATTTAGTAACTTGTGTGATTTGCTTAAAAAATTTATTATGGAATACATACTTCCTAGAAATTGATGAAATTTAAGAAGAGAACGTTTATTATGATTTTAAATCTCTATGAATTTTTATGGGATTTTTGGAAGTTTAATTATATGGCTTGTATCATTAAGTATGTTTTACCTAGAATATTTGATTAAATCTTTAGTGGTGTTTAGCAAACTGGTAAAATTATGATTCTCTGCACAAAGATCTTTTATATATAATACTACTGACTAGTAATTTTTCTATAATTTTTCGATGAATAATTTCAGTACTTCCTTCATTACATAGAATTAACGTGATTATACTGGATAAATTATTTAGAGGCTAAATACTTTCTGTAAAATTCTGGAAATTTGTATTTGAGGTTATCTTGCTGTTTTTTAATGATCATGATTTTTGAGTAGTCATTACTTAGGAGGATCATGTAGTTCACGTTTAAAATGACCCATGGCCCGTCCTTTGGGAAAATTAATTAAATATCAGATTAATTAGGAAAATTATAAGTCTCTGGATTTAGACAAATTATGATATGGTAGACCTCCAGTAAATATTATAGGAGATTTGGAAGATAATTTGGTGTACCTCCCCTTCTGTACCTCATATAGCATAGGATGGTCTGCATATAGTAAAGCCATGGAATTCTGGTAGTTGATGGTTAGTAGGGCAAGTTAAGATTGAGTTCATCATTGGAAGTCAAGATAAGTAGAGTGAGAGACTAGTTAGGATAAGGGAGTACGGGAACGACGAAAGATCGTCCATCCCGGGAAGAAGAGGAAGAGTCTTAATACTCTAGGGTTAGAACTAAAGTAACTAAAAGAGGATCGGGTTAAGGGAGATCAACCAATAATAATAAGTGTCTTGCGAAAGGGAACTTCGGGCCGTAATGCCGCCGTCTTGGTTCCTAGTGCCCCTTGAGAGCCCTTCACGGGGTATACCGGGGGCAGTCCTGGGCTAACGTAAACCATAGGAATAATGAATTAAAAGAGCAACTAGTATAACTAGGGTTGCACATTTACACTCCCCGATAGCTAGGAAAGTAGAATTATAGGATTGGTTGCCATTAAGACAGTAGCTCTGAAGGTAGATGCATGGACGGACTGTCCGGGGGGCCGAGGGCTCGAGGGTTGGAGTACAGAATAAAGGTGGTGGGTCTTCGGTATTTGATTGTCGTTCACACCGACATCGGTACGCTGACTCGGCGGTGTGGGACACTTAGCCAAAGAAAGTCTGGTGGATACAGCCAGCAGTAGTACGCGGATACTCTAGGTTGTGTTCTTCTAGGGGCGTACGGAAGGGCTAGGCTTGGTAGTGTGGATGCCCGCCTAGGAGTGGGGGGCCCGACCCACTGTCTCCGTTTGCCACTACGGAGGTTCCTGGGAGTGAAGCTAGCTGCCCGAATAGGTGGAACTAAAGGTCTGTGCGCATAGAGTCGTGTGTGTGAGTTGCACTTGCATGAATCATGGCATAGCATATCACTACACTCATAATTGCATACAACCGACACCCCAACGTATAAATCGGTATGGGACTTTTTATACGATGGGAGCCTTGTAGAAGACCCCTTAACTTATAAGTTTGTATGAGCATTCATATAAGTTAAGGTTATATACTTATTTACTTGCTTGTTTACTTACTGTTCTCTAGCTGTCATTTTATACAAATTGCTACTCTTTAATTGCTCTCCTTATTACTTACTACCATAGGACTACTAGATGTACTTTATTCTAATCCAATGTTAGATTAGCTCCCTCGTCATCTGCTTGTTCATTCTCCACTTTTTGAAGCTTCCCTTTCCTCCTCTCCACCCGGTGCTTAGGAGCCGTGGTGGGAGGGGTAGGGGACGATAGGGCTTAGTCCTTATGACTAATGGTTTTCGAACCAAACATTACAGGAGCTCCGGATGGGAGACAGGGACCAGCACCAGCGGAGTACGGTGCGCATGGAGGTGGGACAGTCTAGCACCGGTGCACCTGCGACCAGCTCCGTGAGTGATTAGTATTTTCTTAGCTTCCGCGATGAGTGACTTGTAGTGAGGACTCTGATGTTCTGGGCTCGAGCCCATTTATCTATTTTCCTGTTATTACCTATTGATGGACTGGATATGATTTCACTTTTATTTACATGTTTCTATGGACTTGATTACATTTTTGTATAAATGCTTCTCTCTCTTGTGATCGAAAAGGGCCGGCAGAATTGGCATTTTGTAGTGGTTGCCTTCCCGTGAGTCGGTGCCACCGCAAAGCGGCAATTCTGGGCTAAGACCCCGGTGGTTGAAAAAGAAAAAAAAGGGGGTCTTACATGTGGTATCAGAGGAGACCTCGATCGAAAGAGAAGTAGTCCACAAAAACCTTGGGCCACCCCCGTGCGAGCTTAGTTTGCGGACAAACTAGCAGCGGAAGCAGTGGTGTGCCCATGAGGGAAATCACATGTGAAAGTCCATCCTAACACTTTTTAAATTCCATTCATTCGCTCTCTAACAAATGGAATTTTTACTTGTAGCCTGCGACGAACCCTACATCGCAGCAGGGGACTTCTCAGGCTCCGAATGTGGTCCTGACTCCGCCAGCACCAGTTCCGTTCCAGCAGACGGAGATGGGGCAAACACTGACGGCCATCCTGGAGGCCTTCAGAGCTCAGCAAGCCCCGACCCCACAGCCAAACCCTGGGGCCAATTGGATGACGGTCTTCCGAGGACTTTCCCCTCCATCCTACCAGGGGACGGAGTCTGCAGTACGTACGGAGGAGTGGTTGGACACCATTTACGAGATGCTGGCAGGGATTCGATGCCCCACGGAGGAGGCAGTCGCTTTGGCAGTCTCCTGCTTAGAGTCACACGGAAAGAGATGGTGGAAATCTCAGCTGGACACCACCTTTGCAGGGATGGACTGTGCTGATATTACTTGGGAGGAGTTCAGAGCAGCGCTCTTGGGACATTTTGTACCTCAGTCGGCGAGAGATGACCTGGAGGATAGGTTCCTGCGGTTGAGGCAGGGGAACAGGACTGTGGTGGAGTATTATCAGGAGTTCACTCACCTGGCCCGTTATGCGGACGCTTACCAGTTAGACAATGCTGGCTATGCCCAGAGGTTTTATAAGGGGCTGCAGGATGACATGAGACAGGCCCTCCTTTTCGTCTCAGAGGGGAGTCTGGCCAGGATTCTGGAGATGGCTAAGAAGAGAGAGGCGGATCAGCTTACAGTGAAGAGCCGGAAGAGACCGGCTGATAATACAGTGATTGGAGGACGTAGAGACCGTCCTCGAGACCAGGTTATTGGAGAGTGAAGGAATGGGGATCAGCCACGTCAAGAGTTTGGGCAGGAGAAGAGGAGTCAGGGGGTATTGGCTCCCCAACCTATACAGATGCTGGAATTGCCAAGGGCGGCAGAGCAGCCACCGGTATGCTATCAGTGCAAACAGCCGGGGCATATCAAGAGGAACTGCCCTGTGAGGCGAGCACCCCCACCAGCACATCAGGGCGCTCCACCTCCCCGACAGTTTGGCGGACGAGGACAGGACCGAGGACGAGGATTTCAGGATCGAGGCCATAGGCCAGAGAGAGAGCAGGTGTATGCTCCAGACTTGACACAGCCCCGGAACCCGGAGCAGGTTATCACAGGTATGTCAGTACTTATAAATTTTCTTCATATAAACTACTATTTTAAACATAACCTGGCTAGAAATTAAGAGAAGATAAACTACAAAAAGAATACTAAGACATTTAATTACCCCAGGCATAGTCTTCATGAGCGGCAAGCCCGCTCACACCCTCTTCGACACTGGTGCGTCGCAATCATTCGTGTCGGAGGATTTCGTGAAAGGATTGGCAGGAGTGGAGCCATTCACTGGGAAGATGATGAGGGTGCGCCTACCCGATGGATCAGAGATATTGACCTCTGCTCATTGTAATATGGAAGCGAGGATCGGCGGGAAGGCGTTTGAGGCACCAGCGACGGTTCTGAAGATGCCAGATTACGATCTGATTCTGGGCATGACTTGGCTGTATTGGAACCATGCCCAGATCGATTGCGTGGCGAAGAGGATCACCGTGAGGCACGTCGACTCCTTCATTATTATCGAAGGTATTATACCAGCACCCCGTACCTTATTATCGTCTATACAGGCCGTTAAGGCCCACCTGCAGGGGGAAGAGGTTTATCAGGTCCTCTTTGAGGCGGTCGTAGCCAAGGACTCCATTGCAGATATTCCAGTAGTGCGGGACTTCGCCGATGTGTTTCCAGAGAAGCTACCAGGGTTACCCCCGCACCGAGAGAAGGACTTTCAGATTCAGATCATACTGGGGGCTAAGCCGGTATCCAGAGCTCCCTATCGGATGGCCCCAAAGGAGTTGGTTGAATTTCGGAGCCAGCTTCAGGAGTTAGTGGAGGCCGGGTTCGTTCGGCCTAGCTCTTCACCATGGGGAGCTCCGGTGTTGTTCGTTAAGAAGAAGGACGGGACCCTTCGACTGTGCATCGATTACTGGGCTCTGAACAGGTTGACAATCCGGAATACTTATCCCTTACCAAGGATAGATGAGCTTTTTGACCAGCTGGAGGGAGCCCATTGGTTCTCAAAGCTGGATCTGAGGTCAGGGTACTACCAGCTTCGCATTCGGGAGGAGGACATCCCGAAGATGGCCTTCAGCAGCAGAAACGGCTTGTACGAGTTTACAGTGATGCCGTTCGGACTCACGAATGTACCCTCCGCATTCATGACCCTGATGAATCGGGTGTTCGAAGAGTATCTGGACGTCTTCGTCATTGTATTCATCGACGACATCCTCATCTATTCAAGGACGGAGGAGCACGCGAGACATCTGGCCTTGACCTTGGAGAAGCTGCGTGAGCATGAGATGTATGCCAAGTACAGCAAGTGCCAGTTCTGGCTAAAGGAGGTGGCCTTTCTGGGCCATGTCATCAGTGGAGCAGGTCTGGCAGTGGATCCGGCAAAGATCCAGGCAGTACGGGATTGGCCATCACTAAAATCGGCCACGGATGTTCGAAGTTTCTTGGGACTTGCCGGTTACTACCGGAAGTTCGTCGAGGGGTTCTCTCTGATTTCCCTCCCTCTTACGTCTCTGACGAAGAAGGAGTCCCCTTTTATCTGGACGCCTCGATGCGAATCTGCCTTCCAGGAGCTGAAGGATCGTCTCACCTCGGCCCCCATTCTTGCTTTTCCATCAGGGAAGGAGGGATTCCAGGTATATACAGATGCTTCCTATCAGGGAATGGAGGTCAGTCCAGGCCCATCTGGGTTCTCGGTTGACATTCAGCACAGCTTTTCACCCTCAGACCGACGGACAGACAGAGCGCACCAACCATACACTGGAAGATCTGTTGCGACTATGTATTTTGGACCGTGGCGAGCCTTGGGAGAGATTGCTGCCACTGGTCGAGTTTTCGTACAACAACGCTCATCAGTCCAGCATAGGCATGGCTCCATACGAGGCATTGTATGGAAGGAGGTGCAGAACCCCACTATCATGGGTTCAGGATGAGGATCCGCAGGCACTAGGCTCGGAGTTTGTGGGAGATACAGATGCTCAGATTAGATTGATCCGAGACAGGATGTTGGAAGCCCAGAGCAGACAGGCGAAATACTATGATGCGAGGCATCGTCAAGTAGAGTTCCAGGTAGGAGACCGGGTTTTCTTGAAGATACGGCCAATACACGGAGTCTCGCGGGTTCGCGGGCAGAAGAAGCTCAGTCCGAGATATATGGGGCCCTATAGGATCCTGGAGCGGATCGGCCCCTTAGCCTATAGACTGGAGCTACCGTCGGAGTTAGCGGGATTGCATGACGTCTTCCACGTCTCCTCACTTCGGAGGGCTCTGCTATGCCCTGAGCAGCTGATTTCCTTGGCAGATGGCCCGGTGGCCTCGGATCGGTCAGTCAACTTGGAGCCTATCAGGATTGACGACACAGCAGTGCGTGTCTTGCGACGGAAGAAGGTTCCATTAGTCAAGGTTCTGTGGAACAATCATGGGCAGGAGGAGCATACATGGGAGCCACAGGACTTGATGTGGCAAAAATACCCGGAACTTTTTCGTCAGGTATACCTCACAACCCCTCTGGACAATCAATTTGCCTTCCTGTTTTAAACCAATGGGACTGAAATTTCAAGAATAGGGGCTAATCTTTTGTTTATTGGGGTGTGTATACCTAGTTAAGTGGGCGAATTAATCTTAGATTTGAAACCGCACAAAGCAAACATAACATAGAGAAGTAATCTTTCAGTTCTCGTGGGATGTTACAAGCTTATTTTCCCGATTAGAGTCCCGTAGGCTTAACCTTGATTTCGGGGACGAAATCTTTGTTTTGTTTATTGGGATTTGTAACATCCCATTTCCGGCTAGACCCCTAGGAGTCGGTTGGTTGTTGTAGAACCCTAGGGAGCCCAAAAATTGAAATAAAGCGACCAAGAATTCGGGTCACGGGTTGGTCACGCCCGTGACCGACCCGTCACGCCCGTGACCTAGGGCGTGACTCATTCGACGATCGTCGATCCCCGGGAGACGATCGTCGGGCGCAGCATTTTCAACCCGGCCCTGTCACGCCCGTGACCCAGGTGTCACGCCTGTGACCTGGGGCGTGACTCCTTCGACGATCGTCGATCTCAGTTAGACGATCGTCGGGCGCGGAATTTGCCTCATGGCCAGTCACGCCCGTGACACACAATGTCACACCCGTGACATAGGGCGTGACCACGTTCGATGATCGTCGATTTCAGTTCGACGGCCGTCGACCCAAAATTGGCCCCACGGGCATGTCACGCCCGTGACACACAATGTCACGCCCGTGACATAGGGCGTGACTACGTTCGACGATCGTCGATTTCAGTTCGACGGTCGTCGGCCCAGAATTAGTTACAAGGCATGTCACGCCCGTGACCCGCAATGTCACGCCCGTGACATAGGGCGTGACCACGCTCGACGATCGTCGATCCCAATTCGACGATCGTCGACCCAGAATTGGCCACACGGGCCAATCACGCCCGTGACCTTGGTGTCAAGCCCGTGACCACCCTTCGACGATCGTCGATCTCAGTTCGACGATCGTCGAACCCAGAATTGGCTAACCGGGCCTGTCACGCCCGTGACCTATGTGTCACGCCCGTGACCAAGGTCGAAACGACAGCTAGATTGGAAATTTCGGTAACCGACGCCGTAATAAAATCTGATTATGGGAATGAAAACCAAGAGTATTTATGGGTCGTTTCCTACTTTAATTATTTAAATAATTAAGGAAATGTTGGTTCAATAGGAAATCGCCACCTGGCGAACACCTCTTCATCTCCAGCGTTTCAAATGCCTTTGCCATGACCGAAACGTCATTAAGGGAATTATTAATGGTCGCGAACGTTTCATCCTTTCCCCTCCCCACTTGCTGATCTATAAAAGACTCATAAGAGCAAGAGGAAAAGGATACACTCTCCCTCAAACTGTTTCAGATTTTCCCCCCATGCTGTTGAAGAATTTCCGGCGACGCCACCACCGCGCAAATGGCTTCCCGACGCTCTGCGCGCCTCCAACCCGCGAACAAGGTCCTCCCCTCACTCTTCTTCTGCGGATAGATCTTAGAAATCGTTTGGAGAGATATCGGGCTCAAAAGATCCAGATCGGGTGAGCGTATTCGTGGTTTTTCCGAAAATTTCATGGTGGCGGGTTCGCCGGAAACCGCCTCTCCGGCGGCCGTGCCGCCGCCCGACGATAGCCCTCACCTCAACAGAGGTGGTGGTGGTGGTGGCCGGCCAAGGAGATGGCTAGATGGCCGGAAAATAGCTTGGAAAAGCTACAGGAAATTAGGTTTTCAGGGCTCTGGTTTTCGGGCTGTAGGAGAAGATGAACAGTGCCATTTAATTAGATTTTTATTTGTGAAGCAATTTCTGAATCAAAATATCGGTCACTTTAAATAATTTGGGAAAAATATGTAGATGCTCCTACAGGAAAGGTGGTCAACATAGAAAATGTAGCCCATGAAGTCTAGTTTAATTTAAAATTGATTTCACTCATTTTAGAGTCTTGGTTAGACCACAGCACCCTTTTTGGTGAGGTCTATCCAGAGGGCCGTCTTGACCTTAGAAAAATTTCCCACTCCAAACCATTCAGCAAAATGACTTGAAATTTGCGGTGTGGCCTAATCTTACCTATATCTAGACGCTATCCAAAAATGAGAATTTTTGGGAAATATTTTTCTATAGTTTTGAGAAAAATTCAATAATCCTAGTTTAATTTAATTAGATAGTTAAATAATTTCCAAACCCTCCCAAATTTTTGCGAGTGGTCCCTGGGTTCACCATAAGGTTCTGTATAATTTTTCATCTCATTTGGATATGGTTTGGATTAGAAATGATTAACCCTAAGTTTTGCCCTAATAAGTGGTCTTAGGTTAAAAGTGCACTTTTGAGATTTGAGTGGTCAGATCACCTCAACAGAGGCTGAGATTTTTACCACTGGCTAGTAATATTCTCCAGCACCCCCTTATAGAATTTGAGGTGGATCGGGGTAAGTTTGCCCTAAGAACCAAGGCCAAACCCTAAGGATTGATCTTGGTGGTTTGTGAAGGTCATGTTGTCAAATGACCTTGGATTGACCTGAAATTGGGTGAAGAGAACCATAGGGCCAATATAGTTCTCTGGATGAAATCTTAGTAGACTTGGAGACCGTTGGGATACCTAAAAATCTAACCCTAGTTTAGGGTGAAAAACTTATAGAGATAGGAAATGACACCAAATCACATTGAAAAGTGTTGAGATTTGGGTAGAGTGAATTATAGGGAAGGTACAAGCTCTGGATATTTTTCTATGAATTTTAAGATCATTATTTTTGATACCTTGTTAACGATTTAGTAGCTTGTATGATTTGCTTAGAAAATTTATTATGGAATACATACTTCCTGGAAATTGATGAAATTTAAGCAGAGAACGTTTATTATGATTTTAAATCTCTATGAATTTTTATGGGATTTTTGGAAGTTTAATTCTAAGGCTTGCTTCATTAAGTATGTTTTACCTAGAATATTTGATTAAATCTTTAGTGGTGTTTAGCAAGCTGGTAAAATTATGATTCTCTGCACAAAGATCTTTTAAATATCATGCTACTGACTAGTAATTTTTCTATAATTTTTCGATGAATAATTTCAGTACTTCCTTCATTACATAGAATTAACGTGATTATACTGGATAAATTATTTAGAGGCTAAATACTTTCTGTAAAATTCTGGAAATTTGTATTTGAGGTTATCTTGCTGTTATTTAATGATCATGATTTTTGAGTAGCCATTACTTAGGAGGATCATGTAGTTCACGTTTAAAATGACCCATGGCTCGTCCTTTGGGAAAATTAATTAAATATCAGATTAATTAGGAAAATTATAAGTTTCTGGATTTAGACAAATTATGATATGGTAGACCTCCAGTAAATATTATAGGAGATTTGGAAGATAATTTGGTGTACCTCCCCTTGTGTACCTCATATAGCTTAGGATGGTCTGCATATAGTAAAGCCACGGAATTCTGGTAGTTGATGGTTAGTAGGGCAAGTTAAGATTGAGTTCATCATTGGAAGTCAAGATAAGTAGAGTGAGAGACTAGTTAGGATAAGGAGTACGGGAACGACGAAAGATCGTCCATCCCGGGAAGAAGAGGAAGAGTTTTAATACTCTAGGGTTAGAACTAAAGTAACTAAAAGAGGATCGGGTTAAGGGAGATCAACCAATAATAATAAGTGCCTTGCAAAAGGGAACTTCGGGTCGTAATGCCGCCGTCTTGGTTCCTAGTGCCCCTTGAGAGCCCTTCACGGGGTATACCGGGGGCAGTCCTGGGCTAACGTAAACCATAGGAATAATGAATTAAAAGAGCAACTAGTATAACTAGGGTTGCACATTTACACTCCCCGATAGCTAGGAAAGTAGAATTATAGGATTGGTTGCCATTCAGACAGTAGCTCTGAAGGTAGATGCACGGACGGACTTTCCGGGGGGCCGAGGGCTCGAGGGTTGGAGTACAGAATAAAGGTGGTGGGTCTTCGGTATTTGATTGTCGTTCACACCGACATCGGTACGCTGACTCGGCGGTGTGGGACACTTAGCCAAAGAAAGTCTGGTGGGTACAACCAGCAGTAGTACGCGGATACTCTAGGTTGTGTTCTTCTAGGGGCGTACGGAAGGGCTAGGCCTGGTAGTGTGGATGCCCGCCTAGGAGTGGGGGGCCTGACCCACTGTCTCTGTTTGCCACTACGGAGGTTCCTGGGAGTGAAGCTAGCTGCCCAAACAGGGGGAACTAAAGGTCTGTGCGCATAGAGTCGTGTGCGTGAGTTGCACTTGCATGAATCATGGCATATCATATCACTACACTCATAATTGCATACAACCGACACCCCAACGTATAAATCGGTATGGGACTTTTTATACGATGGGAGGCTTGCAGAAGACCCCTTAACTTATAAGTTTGTATGGGCATTCATATAAGTTAAGGTTACATACTTATTTACTTGCTTGTTTACTTACTGTTCTCTAGCTGTCATTTTATACAAATTGCTACTCTTTAATTGCTCTCCTTATTACTTACTACCATAGGACTACTAGATGTACTTTATTCTAATCCAATGTTAGATTAGCTCCCTCGTCATCTGCTTGTTCATTCTCCACTTTTTGAAACTTCCCTTTCCTCCTCTCCGCCCGGTGCTTAGGAGCCGTGGTGGGAGGGGTAGGGGACGATAAGGCTTAGTCTTTATGACTAATGGTTTTCGAACCAAACATTACAGGAGCTCCGGATGGGAGACAGGGACCAGCACCAGCGGAGTACGGTGCGCATGGAGGTGGGACAGTCTAGCACCGGTGCACCTGCGACCAGCTCCGTGAGTGATTAGTATTTTCTTAGCTTCCGCGATGAGTGACTTGTAGTGAGGACTCTGATGTACTGGGCTCGAGCACATTTATCTATTTTCCTGTTATTACCTATTGATGGACTGGATATGATTTCACTTTTATTTACATGTTTCTGTGGACTTGATTACATTTTTGTATAAATGCTTCTCTCTCTTGTGATCGAGAAGGGCCGGCAGAATTGGCGTTTTGTAGTGGTTGCCTTCCCGTGAGTCGGTGCCACCGCAAAGCGGCAATTCTGGGCTAAGACCCCGGTGGTTGAAAAAGAAAAAAAAAGGGGGTCTTACAAGACTTTGGTCAACTTAGCCTCTAAGGTTGACCCCAATGGGTCTCTGGTGACCTATTGACTTCAACATAGGTCTAGGAAGATCTAGGTATGGTTGGTTGGGCACATTAGGGGCACATTGCCCTTAATTAGGGCACCTTGCCCAATTTAGGACTAGGATGATCTTAGGTCAACTTGGCCACCCTGGGTTGACTCCAATGAACCCTTTGGGCTCTAATGGACCTTCCAATAGGTTGGAGAGGTTGTGGTGGGGTCTTGGAGTCAAGTTAAAGCTCTAAGGTCATCCTAAACTAGTGTTTAGAATTCTACTATTTGCAGACCATGGTGGCCTTTACCTTCCTACCTAAATTCACCTAGTCTACTTGGACTTCTTAGGGTTTTGTCATGACCTAGTCATGACAAAACACTCTTAGGTGTCTAGCTAGAAATGCAATGTTACAGTCTGAGGGCAAAGTGTTAATCGCAAAGACTGGTGTCTTTCATGAGAATGAGTTCTTAAGGTTAAAGACAACTAAGGTAGAACTTGAAGAAGCTCAAGAACCACAAACTGTGAATAAACCAGAATTGGAACCTGAGCCAGGACTACAAGTTAGTTTAGTTGGAAAACCTACTCAGGAAACACAAGTTCCATTTAGATCTAGTATATTAAGGTTTGAGACTGAGAGATATGGATTTCTCATGTCTCAAATAGGTAATGTGTTGCTTATGGATCATAATGATGATCTTGCAACCTACCAAGAGGCTATGAGTGGACCAAAATACGATAAGTGGCTTGAGTCCATAAAATTTGAGATGGAATCTATGTATGAAAACCAAGTTTGGACCTTGGTGGAACCACCTGAAGGGGTACGACACATAGGGTGCAAGTGGGTCTTCAAGAAGAAGAATGACATGGATGAGAATGTATAAACATTCAAATGTCGATTGGTGGCTAAGGGTTTCAAGCAAATTCAAGGTACTGACTTTGATGAGACTTTTTCCCCAGCTGTAATGGTTAACTCTATCATAATTCTGCTTACTATTGTTGCGTATTATAACTATGAGATCTGGCATATGGATGTCAAAACGGCTTTCTTAAATGGAAACCTCCTTGAGGAAGTGTATTTGATACAACCCGAAGGTTTTTTATCTCCAATTGAAGCCACTAAAATATGCAAACTGTAGAGATCCATTTATGGATTAAAATAGGCTTCTCGAAGTTGGAATCTTCGTTTTAATGAAAAGATCAAAGAGTTTTGTTTTATCAAGAATGATGATGAATCGTGTGTTTATAATAGGATTTGTGGGATCATTGACGTCTTCTTGATATTGTATGTAGATGACATACTGCTGATCGGGAATGACAAACTGACCCTACAAGTTGTTAAGAACACCCTAAGGAGCTGATTTTCCATGAAGGACTTGGGTGAAGCGACTATTAGACATGGTATTAAGATCTATAGAGACAGTTCGAATAAGTTGCTTGGTTTTACCCAAAATACATACATTGATAAGGTGTTGAAGCGATTCAACATGCTTGAGTCCAAGAAAGCATTTTTACCCATGTCTCATGGTGTGAATCTCTTTAAGGACAAGTGTCCTAAGTATTGTGAAGATAAGGACTGCATGAAGTTGATTCCATATACTTTGGCAATTAGATCAATCATGTATGCTATGATATGTACTCGACCCGATGTCTCTTATGCCTTGAGCATGACTAACAGGTATAAGTCTGATCCCGGTGATGGTCACTAAATAGCCGTCAAGAATCTCCTAAAGTACTTGAGAAGAACTAAAGATACGTTCTTGGTATTTGTGGGAGAGGATGAGCTTGTTGTAAGTGGTTACACTGATACTAGCTTCCAAAATGATAGGGATGACTCAAAGTCTCAATCTTGGTTCATATATTGCCTTAATGGAGGTGTTGTTAGCTAGAAGAGTTCAAGTAGGAGACAGTTACTGATTCTATAACTGAGGCCGAGTATATCGCTGCTGCAAATGCAGCGAAGGAGGCTGTATGGATTAGGAAATTCATCGGCGAGTTAGATGTAGTTCCTAGCATTGTTCATCCCGTAGTTCTCTATTGTGCCTACAATAGTGCAATTACACTTGCTTTAGAACCTAGATCTCATCAGGGCTCCAAGCACATACTTTGGCGGTTCTATCTTATTCGTGAGATTGTCTATCCAGGAGATGTGAACATTAGCAGAGTGTCCGACTGAGGAGAATATTGTGTATCCACTAACAAAGCCTCTGGCACAGAAAAAGCATGATGGTCATGTTAGATCTATGGGTATACCATACCTGAATGATCAACTCTAGTTTGAGTCTTGTGGATTGTATTTTTGTTGGTTGTAATAAATCATTTGATGAATATAGTGTCGTATACATTTCATTTATAAATTTTGGCAATTTCTTTTATTTATAAATTTATTTCTATTGTGATAAAGTAATTTAACATAATTAATGCTCTTATAATGTTTGCTTCCAAAGGAGTCACGTGGTGACTTGAATGTGAGATCATATATTTATTGAAGCTTCATTCTTAAATGGTCCCTGGCCGAGTGTCATTTTAGAAGTTAAGGGTGATAATGACACATTAAGACTAGCATGTGCATTGACTAATGAACAGTTCTCACAGGTCATGATATTGTGATATCAATTCATCACATTGGTACTTGTTAGTGAACAAGTTGTACTGGACTGACCCCGCATGAGAATACTTTGTGGATTATTATATGAACGTGTCACAAGTATTGCTTAAGTGGCAATGGTGTTTGTGGACCTTTGACCTAAAGTCACAACATTCAAAGAGTGAGGAAGAGCATGATTTAATGCTATCAAAAGTCCAGTCATGAGAAAGTTAGATGATAAATATGGTTACTAAGTACGTTACGAATCATTTGGGTGCTTGCGTGTGAGTAGAGATGGTATTTGTCCTCCTATATGACAAGAGTTGCATTCATAGGCCCCTTGATAGAATAAGACTGAGAAATGCATGGCCATGCTTGGTTGAGTCAATAAATGATATTGTACATACCAATTTCTAGAAGTCCATTCTAGATCAGGAAACTAGGATTGAAAAATTATGAGGGTGACACGGTCTATACCTTTAGTTCTAATAGGATATAAGGTGTAACATCCCATTTCCGGCTAGACCCCTAGGAGTCGGTTTGTCGTGACAGAACCCTAGGAAGCCCAAAAACTTAAATAAATCGACCGAGATTTCGGGTCACAGGTTGGTCACGCCCGTGACCTTGGGCGTGACTCCTTCGACGATCGTCGATCTCAGGGAGACGATCGTCGGGCGCAAAATTTTTCAACCCGGGCCTATCATGCCCGTGACCTATATGTCACGCCCGTGACCTAGGGCGTGACTCCTTCGACGATCGTTGATATCAGGGAGACGATCGTCGGGCTCAGAATTTTTCAACCCGGGCCTGTCACGCCCGTGACCTATGTGTCATGCCCGTGACCTAGGGCGTGACACCTTCGACGATCGTCGATCTCAGCGGGTCGATCGTCGAAGCACAGAATTTGCTTCATGGCCCTGTCACGCCCGTGACCCAGGTGTCACGCCCGTGACCAAGGGCGTGACCCCTTCGACGATCGTCGATCTCAGCGCGACGATCGCCGAGTGCGGAAATTTGCCTCATGACCCTGTCACGCCCGTGACCCATGTGTCACGCCCGTGACCTAGGGCGTGACCACCCTTCGACGATCGTCGACCTCTGTTCGACGGTCGTCGAACCCAGAATTGGCCATCCGGGCCTGTCACGCCCGTGACCTATGTGTCACGCCCGTGACCAAGACCGAAACGTCAGCCAGACTGGAAATTTCGGTAACCGACGTCGTAATCAATTCTGATTATAGGAAGTTACACTAAGAGTATTTATGGGCCGTTTCCTACTCTAATTATTTAATAAAATAAGGAAATGTTGGTCCAATAGGAAATCGCCACCTGGCAAACACCTCTTCATTTCCAGCATTTCAACTGCCTCTACCATAACCGAAACATCATTAAGGGAAATATTAATGGCCATGAACGTTTCATCCTTTCCCCTTCCCACTTGCTGATCTATAAAAGACTCCTAAGAGCAAGAGGAGAAGGTTACACGGTCGATCAAACGGATTCAGATTCCTCCCCTTGCTGTTGAAGAATTTCCGGCAACGCCACCACCGCGCAAATGGCTTCCCGACACTCTGCACGCCTCCAGCCCGTGAACAAGGTCCTCCCCTCCCTCTTCTTCTGCGGATAGATCTTAGAAATCGTTAGGAGAGATATCGGGCTCAAAAGAGCCAGATTAGGTGAGCGTTTCCATGGTTTTCCGAAAAGTTCATGGTGGCGGGTTCGCCGGAAACTGCCTCTCCGGCGGCCGTGCCGCCGCCCGACGGTAGCCCTCACCTCAACAGAGGTGGTGGTGATGGCCGGCCAGGGAGATGGCTGGGTGGCCAGGAAATGGCTTTAGAAAAGCTACAGGTTTCAATCTTTTGTTTTTAGGTTGCTGGTTCGGGTGAAGAAGTTGGTGAACAGTAATATTGTATAATATAATATATTGTATAGTTAGGAATTAATTCCCTTTACTGTATACTAGGTTGAAACAGAAAATTATAGCCCGTAGGTGCTGAAACATAAAAAGTGGTCAACATAGAAAATGTAGCCCTTGAAGTCTAGTTTAATATAAAATTGATTTCACTCAATTTGGAGTCCTGGTTGGACCACAGCACACTTTTTGGTGAGGCCTATCCATAGGGCTGTATTGACATTAGAAAAATTCCCCACTCCAATCCAGTCATCAAAATGACTTGAAATTTGGGGTGTTGCCTACTATTACCTATATCTAGGTGCTGTACAAAAATGAGAATTTTTGGAGAATTTTTTTCTATAGTTTTTAGAAAAATTTAATAATCCTAGCATAATTTAATTAGATGGCTAAATGACTTCCAAACCCTCCAAATTTTGGTGAGTGGTCCCTCGGTTTATCATAAGGTTCTGGTAAAAATTTCATCTTATTTGGAGTTGTTTTGAATAGGGTTGTGTTCAACCCTAGGATGATCCTTATAGGATAATTTTAGGATCAAACACCCCCTTGGTATTTGAGTGGCCTTATCGCCTCAACAGGGGCTGATATTTTGGTCACTGACTTTTTATGGCATGACACACCCTCCAAGGGAGTTTGGAGTGGTTTGGTGTAGGATAGCCCTAAAACCCTAGGGAAAGTCCCTTAATGGTGGTTTTTGGGGTTGTGAAGGTCATGGGGTCAAATGACCTTGGACTGACTTAAAATTTGGTGGAGAGAACCTTAGGGCCGGTATGGTTCTCTGGACAAAAGTTTAGGATATTTGGAGACAGCTAGGCCACCTAAAATCCTAACCCTAGTTTAGGTCACCAACTTTAATTTGAATTATTAAGCTATCTAATGAACTTCAAATAGAGTAATATTTGGGAAAAGGGATTTTCTGGTCAAAATAACCATGATATAATTTTGTTGAGATTTTTGAATTAATTTATACAGTACTTCATTTACAACTCTAATTGTGCCCTAGATATTTATTTTGATGGTTATGGAATTTCTGTTCACTGGAATATTATGAAATCTTGGATTAGGGCATCTTGTAGCCTGTTATACCATCTCTATTTTTCTTGGAAATTTTAACTGATTATTTCTGGTACATATTTCTTTAACGTACTAGTCATCACAAGGAGTCAAAAATACAAATAATGTCCAATTACTATTTGGAAAATTATGAAATTGCGTCATTGGGTGTTTCAAATTATGATAGTCACCCTGTAATTTTTTCTGGAATTTTAGATGGATAAAAACAGTACCTCCTTCATTAAGTTAGGAAAAATTAGTATCTTGCATTAAAATAAATTCAGAGTTCAAATGTTGGAGAAAAATTATGGTACTTGGTTTATGAAGGTTTTAGGTCACTATATAGGTTCTATAATTTTCTTGGAATTTTTGGATATATATTTACAGTACTTCCTTCATAATATAGTAAAAGTGGCCTAAAATGGTAAATTAGGAAATGTAGGCCTAAACACCTCTGAAGTTTTTCAAAACTTGGAATTGCTGTTTAAATGTCTCATATGATTTTTACTGATTTTATGATGATTTATTGTTGACTCATTAGTGCACTTCATGTTCATACAAGGGCATTCGGAATCTTAGAATAAATAAATTAAATGCCCGATAAATAGGAAAATTTGGAAGTCTTGGTCTTAGCTATATTATGTCACGATAGACCTCCAGTAAATATTATAGGAGATTCGGAAGACAAATTGGAGTACCTCCCCTTATACTCCTCATGTACCTTAGGATGGTCTGCATATAGTAAAACCATGGAATTTTGGTAGTTGTTGGTTGGTTAGGGCAAGCTAAGACTAGATTCGTTATTGGAAGTCAGGATAAGTAGAGTGTGGGAGTGGCCAGTATTAAGTGGAGTTCGGGAACGACGAAAGATCGTCCACCCCGAGTAGGAATGGAAGAGTCTTAATACTCTAGGGTTAGATCTAAAGTAACTAAAAGGGGATCGGGTTAAGGGAGATCTACCAATAACAATAAGTGCCTTGCGAAAGGGAACTTCGGGCCGTAATGCCGCCTTCTTGGTTCCTAGTGCCCCTTAAGAGCCCTTCACGGGGTATGCCGGGGGCAGTCCTGAGCTAACGTAAACCATAGGAATAATAAATTAAAAGAGCAACTAGTATAACTAGGGATGCACATACACACTCCCCGATAGCTAGGAAGGTAGAATAATTGGTTGGTTGCCATTCAGACGGTAGCTCTGAAGGTAGATGCACGGACGGGATAGTCCGGGGAGCCGAGGGTTCGAGGGTTGGAGTACAAAATAAAGGTGGTGGGTCTTCGATATCTGATTGTCGTTCACACCGGCATCGGTATGTGGACTCGGCGGTGTGGGACACTTAGCCAAAGAAAGTCTGGTGGGTACAGCCAGCAGTAGTATGCGGATACTCTAGGTTGTGTTCTTCTAGGGGCGTACGGAAGGGCTTGGCCTGGTAGTGTGGATACCCGCCTAGGAGTGGGGGGCCCGACCCACTGTCTCCGTTTGCCACTACGGAGGTTCCTGGGAGTGAAGCTAGCTGCCCGAATAGGGGGAACTAAAGGTCTGTGCGCATATAGTCGTGTGCGTGTGTTGCACTTGCATGAATCATGGCATAGCATATCACTACACTCATATTTGCATACAACCGACACGCCAACGTATAAATCGGTATGGGACTTTTTATACGATGGGAGTCTTGCAGAAGACCCCTTAACTTATAAGTTTGTATGGGCATTCATATAAGTTAAGGTTACTTACTTATTTACTTGCTTGTTTACTTACTGTTCTCTAGCTGCCTTTTTTTATACATTTGATACTTACTACTCTTCTTCTTTACCATTTACTACCATAGGATTGCTTGTTGTACTTTGTTCTAGATAGTTGATAGAATAACTCCCCTGTCACCTGCTTGATTATTCTACACCTTTGTAGCTTCCCTTTCCTCCTCTCCGCTCGGTGCTTAGGAGCCGTAGGGGGAGGGGTAGGGGATGATAGGACTTAGTCTTTATGACTAATGGTTTTCGAACAACAATATTACAGGAGCTCCGGATGGGAGACAGGGACCAGCAGTCCAGGGACCAGCAGTCTAGGGACCAGCACCAGCGGAGTACGGTGCGCATGGAGGTGGGTCAGTCTAGCATCGGTGCACCTGCGACCAGCTCCGTGAGTGATTAGTATTTTTTTAGCTTCCGCGATGAGTGATTTGAAGTGAGGACTCTGATGTACTGGGCTCGAGCCCATTTATCTATTTCCTGTTATTATCTACTGATGGACTGGATGTGATTTCTCTTTTATTTACATATTTCTGTGGACTTGTTTACATTTTATGTATAATTACTTCTCTCTCTTGTGATCGAAAAGGGCCGGCAGAATTGGCATTTTGTAGTGGTTGCCTTCCCGTGAGTCGGTGCCACCGCAAAGCGGCAATTCTGGGCTAAGACCCCGGTGGTTTAAAAAGAAAAAAAGGGGGGTCTTACATAAGGGATGAAGGGACATGACAACACTGATACATTGATAACGATGGCTTATGAGTTTTAAACTCTTATTGGTTGGCGAGCAATGTTGCATTGCTAGGTGCCAATCATTGCTTGTGAATCTTTTGTTTGATACTTTCAAGATCAAGTCGGAGACTGTTTTTGTTACCATTATGATCTGGATATGATCAAGTATGTAGCCTCACTGTCAATGCAGTATGAGACTATCAGGGTCGCACATAAGAATAATGTTGGGTAAATTGGGAGATTGAATTTTTATGGTTTTACTCATATGATGAGTGGAAAAGACTTAGCTCAACCATGCTTGAAAAGCGTCGAGTGCGTTGAGACCACTCAACACTTTCATCGAGTCAAGTGTTGACACGTCGAATGATGGCGTTGAGTGTGTTGAGTTTACTAAACGATTCGTCGAGTTAAAGTGTTGATTCGTTGAGTATTGCACTTAAGCTTTGAGTGCGTTGAGTCTACTCAACGATTCATTGAGTGAAGGTGTTAATTCGACGAGTCTACATCTCAGGCGTTGGTGCGTTAAGTTCACTCAACGCCTTCATTGAGTCAAAGGTTGATTCGACAAATCTGACACTTAGGCATTGAGTGCATTTAGTTCACTCAACGCCTTCATCGAGTCAAGTGTTGATTCAGCGAGTTTGGCGCTGAGAGCGTTTTGAGAGAGTCAAGTTCACTCGACGTCTTCATCGAGTCAAAGGTTGATTCGACAAGGCTGGCGCTGAGTTCGTCGTATATCTTAGGGATACTCGACGATTCATCAAGTATATTTTGTATACTCGACGATTCGTCGAATATGTCATGGATACTCGATGATTCGTTGAGATAAGTGTTTTCTGGTCGAATTCTGTATCCAAGTCTTGTGTCTGTGAATAGCGACGAGTTGTTATGTTTATTTCATGGGTATAAATAGATTATTTTAAGGTTTTCTCATCAGTCGACTTGATTGTTCATTCGGTTTAAGCACACGAGCCGTACTGTGTGAAAAACCCGAGACCTAAAAGGCCGACAAAAGTTGTTCAGCCTTCCCTTATCCTGTTGCCATCGCTGAGCCTGATTCCGGCGAGTGTCACCGACGTCTCTTCTGTAACAGACATAGCAGTCTGTGAAGAAGCAGAGTGCCTTATCCCGACCTAGATCTTGTTCGACAAGAATCTACGGGTTCTCCCATTCGTGTGGATTTTCTTTAGAGGTACAGATACTATTCTGCACTAAGGACTCTAGCCGCTTAGTGATCGGCAGATTTCTAGAGCATCAAGGATGAGTATATACTCAATCCCACAAAGGTAATTTTATTTACTGTATTTTCTTATTGATACATGTCCATTGCTAGATCAGAACTTCTTTTGGGTTTTCTTGTTCTTTTTTCCGCTGCGTGCATAAGTGTTGTGCTATATACTAAAAGCCAACAGTTCGGTTGCGCGGCCTATAACGCCCCCGGTTTTTCTGTGATTGTTTAATCTTTGTTTGGCGTTACGTTGACGCATTTTCGGGCTTTGTTGTTGTTAGAGCATGGTCTTAGCTCTTTAGGTTCTCTGAGTGGCGTGTTTTGTCGCCTGTTGCAAGATTCCCTAGCTAGTCGGAGTCTTTTTTGGTGACTCGGTGGAGCCTCTTCGGGATTGCTTGTGTTTTGTATTCGGGAGGTGTTAGCCCGAGTTTTGTTCGTCAGATGTTGATTTCGACTTCGATGTTGTTTTTGTAGCATGGGTATTTAACAACGGTGTGAATTTCGTCGAATTCCAAGATCGTTTGTTTTCGCGTCATTTTGGCATTTTATTTAAATGACTGATATAATGATATAAGTGGCCGATTTTGTTTGGCTTGTTTTTGGCTAAGTGTTGTTATCTTGATTTTTATATATGTATAGATGTATATATACAGTGGCTGATTATTTAAGGTTAGTGGCAGACTAGTTAAGTGGATGAGTATAAAATATTGTATATTATATCTAGCTGAGTGGAGAGATAATTTATATGGTCATTCTTTAGTCTTTCCCACATTTCCTCTTCCCCAAGCTTTCAGCCAGCTAGCTTCCAACGGAAGGAACTTGGGCGACGGGAGTAGTTGGAGCTCTGGTCGTCGATTTCCTGCTAGATAGAGCCCGACTTTCTCGTGCGAAGGAAGATCTGGACAGCTCTCGCCCGGATCTACCTCCCTAGGGTAAGTATTTCAAGTTCTAGGTTTTTCCTTGTAGCTAGGGTTTGTGGGATAGCTTATCTTCCCTCTAAAAAGCTCCAGATCTTCTCTTAGGTGGTTGATCTTGCTGCCGGTGCCGAGTGAGGAGAGTAGCTGCTGATTCCTAGAAAGTAGAGGCAAGTGGTGTTCTTTTCCCTTGCCAAGTTTAATTATTATTCATCTAATTTCTGATTCATGGAAATTTATTCATCTGATTCCTTGTTCATCTGATTTTATTCATCTAATTCCTTTTGGTAGCTATTTTGTTTTGTTCTCCTCTTAGAACTTAGAGATGCTGTTTATTTTGTCCAGAGTTGGGCTGTTATTAGCTCGTTCAGGCTTAGTCTTAGTAGGTTGTAGGTTTTGGCTTCGGTTAACCTGCTATTAGGGTAGAATATGTCCAGTTAGTCCATGTTATAAGAGGAAATAGGCTTTTTTGTAGGAAGTTGTAGCCTATCAGGGTATTTTGGGTAGGAAATTATATTTACTAACTCTCTGTAAGCAGGAGTTGAGCGTTAGCCTAGGGCCAAGGTTAAGTTTTAGGGCTAAGTGTAAAAGTGTTGATTGTGCTGTGCACACTCAACACCTAGCTTTTCGGTCTGGAGACTAAGTAAAAAGCGTTGACAGCGTTGAGTGTACTGTGCACACTCAGCGCCTAGCTTTTCAGTCTGGAGACTAAGTAAAAAGCGTTGAAAGCGTTGAGTGTGTTGTGCACACTCAACGCCTAGCTTTTCGGTCCGGAGACTAAGTCAAAAGCATTGACAGCATTGAGTGAGGTGAGCTCACTCAACGTTGTCTGCCTAGTTAGATTATTCTAAGTCTTTTGGCATTGAGTGAGTTGAGCTCACTCAACGCCGTCTAGCCAGTCAGGTTTTTTTTCTATGTCTTTTGGCATTGAGTGAGTAGAGCTCACTCAACGCCATCTAGTCAGGTAGTTTTTTTCTAAGTCAGAAGCATTGAGTGTGGTGAACTCACTCAATGTCGTTTGCTGTTTAGCATTGACAGTGTTGAGCGAGCTGAACTCACTCAACGCCGTCGACCTTGTTTAGTTCTAAGTCAAAAGCGTTGAGTGTGGTGAACTCACTCAACACTGCTGACTGTTTAGTGTTTGGCGTTGAGTGTAGTGAACTCACTCAATGTCGTTGGTTGTTTAGCGTTGACAGCGTTGAGTAAGCTAAACTCACTCAATGTTGTCGTCCAACGAGAGATTTTACGGCTAAGTCTTTTGGGGTTGAGTGAGAGAAGCTCACTCAACGCGGCGTCGAGTAAACTCGACGCCTTCCCTATTAGTGTTTGGCGTTGAGTGAGTGGTACTCACTCAACGCGGCGTCGAGTGGACTCGACTGTTTTTCCTTAGGCTGGTGTTTTCTCCCGAGATTGTTAGTGTGGGTTTTATTTCGGTTTGGGGCTGTTTTCGACTAGTTTTGAAGGCTGAATCGTGAATCATGGCAGGTGTTTACTTTGTCTTTTCTTGACATGTATGGTTGGGTGTATAGCCGTGGCCACCACTATTTTAGCCCCGGTTTGGGCTGGTGTGTTGGACCCCAAGGCTGTACTGGTGTCCCCTGAGTTGTTTGGATTTGGTTATTTGTACGAGGGCTATTTTTGGTCACCAACCCAGATCCATGGTTTTACCACTGCTAATGATTCACAAGTTAGGATTGTTAGTTCCTTTCCCTTTCAAAATTTCTATTTTAGCATATGTTTGTCTTGTTGCTGCTGCAGGTTTTTAGCTAGGCATGATGCTAATTTCTCGCACTTGGTGCGTTTTGATTATTCCTTAGACAGTGTCTTAATTTTGTTGTCTCGTTTATTTCCTTTTACTGAGTTTGACAGCATTCTATTGTAGGCTTTGGTAAACCCTTTTTTTCATTGCTTATGATCTAATGCTCCATTTCAATTTGATTATATCCTTGCTGAGGTGTTCATTCTTTGAATGTCGCGGGATAAGAGCAGTAGCCGGCTGAGCGGCTAGTTTTCTTTTGGGCTTGCTAGTGATCTCCTGGGTTGTTATAATTCCTCGTCCTCAGCCTGTGAGGTAGATTTTTTCTTGTTTCCATCTGTTTATACATGCATACTCACCAGTGGGGTTGTTTAGTTACTCTCTGGGAATGCTTTATTCTAGGATGCATGTTAGGTATTTTAACTCATAAAAGCATTACTATATGTACTTCACACATGTTATATTTCTAAACCTTATGTACTATTTTCCAAAGTAACGTAAAAACAATATTCATATTATACTAAATTTAGAGTCTTGCATTTCATGAGCTGTCCTTCAGGGATGTTTACGCTCATGTAGGATGTCAAATCACCTTAACCAAGGTATTTTTCGTAGCGTATGAATATATTTTACTTGTGGACTAGTTGATCCACTGTATCGATGTATACGGCCTTCCAACTTAATTGGATTTCTTTCATAATAAACTATGATTTTCGGTTAAACCTTAGAGTATGGAGTTTTTCCTGAACGTATGCAGTTATCCACTGCATGGCATGACATCACGGCGCGTGTTTTCCCCTGTTCTGATATAATTTTATCAATGAAGAAATGCAGGTCGTGACAATTGGTATTAGAGGGAGGTTGCTTGACAAATGGTTGGGCAACCTTCCCTTGTTTTATATTATTTTTTTAGTATTGTATCATACACATACCGATGTATCATCAGTACGTCTTGGATGAAGCATGAACACTGCACTCATAAGCATGACAAGAAGTATATGGGCATATTATGTAGTATGGGATGCATAATATGTGTTTGTATATGGATCCACCATAAGTGGCAACATGTGAGGGTTATGTAGTATGGGATGCATAACCTCACCAATTGAATGACCATTAGCACGTTTTTCTTTTCGTTGCATGCAATATTATGTAGTATGGGATGCATAACATTTGCATGTGTATGCCGCTCATAATATATATATTAAGGCCTTTTTAGAATGCATAGCACAACATGCATAACATAACATAACATAAGAACAACATGTCAAGCTAAAGATTTATAGGATTACATATGTGCACACATGGTTTTGAGTCAAAGGGAATATAAATTCATGCATTCATGGTCTAAGCACATGTGTTAGTGTGATGATGTGTGAATCATCCTAGGTTAAGCAAAACATCATTATTGGAAAAAAAATCCCAGAGCAATTTAGCAGTTGAAGCTCAAACTTAAGTATGTTTTGTCTTAACTAGGTTATCTAGTTCTAGCAGTTGGGCTAGGTTCTGACTAGTTGTTTGTATGTTAATAGAATGTCGAGGCTTCCTTCGATAAGGTTGACTCCCCAATTTGAGGGCGAGTCTTCAGGAGCGCAAACGATGCGATGATGGAAAGTCTGCGGCAGAGCAATGAAGCTTTGTCGAGGCAAATGGTGGATGTGCAGTCCCAGATCAAGTCTCTATTATCAATTGTGTCCGGGCTATCTCCGATAGTGCAGGACCCTACCGTGGGTCGAGCTGTTCCTGCCCATCATGCTCCTCTGGTGCCTCCTATAATGGTTCCACCAGAGATGACATTTATCTCGCAGTTTCACCGACTCAGACCTCCTACTTATGATGGAAAGGCAGATTTCATGATCTTGGATGATTGGCTTATATCGATCGAGGAAATGTTTTCCTACTCCAGAGTTACGGACGATCAGACAGTGATGATTGCCGCCTACCAGCTCAAAGGGTTAGCAAAAAGCTGGTGGCTAAGGGAGAAGGAGACCATGAAAAAAGGATGCTCTTGGGAATCGTTTAAGGAGATGCTAGTGGGAAAGTTTCTTCCCTCGGTCGAGCGGGACCGTCTTATGAATGACTTCTTACATTTAAAGCAGAGGCAACTCACAGTTAGTGAGTATGAGATTGAATTTAGAAAATTAAGTCGGTTTGCTCCTATTTTGGTGAGCATTGAAGTGGATCGAGTTAAACGATTTTTGGGTGGTCTAAGTGACATCCAGCAGCTAGCTGGTGCTTATGGAGCAGTTAGTTATACTGGTGTGGTAGAAGCCATCTTGATTGTCGAGGCAATCGAAAATGATAAGAATAGAGGCCAGCAAATGAGAAGAGACAAAAGGAAATCCGTTGAAGGTAAGGGCACCCAGCCATTCTGTGCTACTTTAAGGAAGAAGGGTAAGGAAGTGTGTAGTTTTTGTGGCCGACCGGGCCACCCTTTTGAAAGATGTTACAAAAGGATTGGAGCTCAGAAGAAAGAGCAGGTTCATGCGATACAAGGCATTTCCAGGAAAGATTTAGTTTGTTCTGCATGTAAACGGATAGGGCATGATGTTGACCATTGCTGGGGAAAGAATAAGACAAGAGGTTATTTTCTATGTGGTTAAGAAGGGCATATCAAGGCTCAGTGCCCGCAGCTCAACCCTATGCAACAACTAGTCCCACTTAAGGAATTGCCACCGTCTCAGCGATTGGATAAAGGAAAAGGAAAGCTGAACGTTATTTCCTCAAAGGAAGCTTAGACTTCTACTCAGGTTATTTCAGGTTAGACTTTCTCCCTAGTTTTAATGTTTTAGTCCGTAGTTATAGTTTTAGCAATTATTTCCTTAGATGCGTGCAAAATTTCTATATGAAGATTTAAGGTAAAGAACCGCTGGGCGCGTGTTCTCTTCGACTCTGGCGCTACCCACTCATTTGTGGCTAAAGCCTTCGTGGAGCTGTATCGTTTCGATCTAGATCGAGTTGGAGGCGCATTTTGTGTCAAATTTCCCTCTGGAGATTCTGTGGTTTCGAACCAGGGAATTCAGAGTTGTTCGATTGTTTTATGGGATTTTCTAGCGAAAGCAGATCTGAAGGTGATCGACTTGGAAGACTTTGACGTTATCATAGGCATGGACTGCTTGTCCAGGTATGATGTTGTTATCCAGTGCAAGGGTAAGCGCTTGGACTTCAAAAAGGACAACGATCAGCCTGGGAGCATTTAGGGTGATCCGCGCCAGGATTCTCCAGTTATTTCTAAGGTATGTGCTCGGAAGCTGCTAGATTCTGGCTGCTTTGCTTGTTTGGTCTTAGTTTTGGGAGCTGTTGGTAGTTTGCCGTGTTTTGAAGAGATTCTTCTTGTGCACGAGTTTTCAGATGTGTTTCCTGATGATCTTCCTGGTCTTCATCCTGATAGAGATGTTTAGTTTGTGAAAGATTTGGAGCCAGGCACGCGTCTTATTGCAAAGGCGCCGTACCGGATGGCACCGCGAGAGCTGGAGGAGTTGCGTATCCAGCTGGATGAGTTGTTAGAGAAGGGTTTTATAAGGCCGAGTTCGTCGCCCTGGGGTGCTCATGTTCTATTTGTTAAGAAAAAAGATGGATCGATGAGGCTTTGCATCGATTATAGAAAGCTAAATAAGGTCACTATTAAGAACCGGTATCCCCTGCCGAGGATAGACCATTTGTTCGATCAGTTGCGCGGCAGCGCGGTGTTTTCTAAGATTGATCTTCATTCTCACTACCATCAGCTCAGGATCCGTGAGTCAGACATTCCACAGACTACTTTTCGATCTAGGCATGTGCATTTTGAATTTCTGGTAATGTCGTTTGGTTTGACAACCGCACCCTCAGCCTTTATGGATATGATGAACCGTGTGTTCTGGGACTTCCTGGACAAGTTCGTGGTCGTGTTTATAGATGACTTTGTGGTATATTCCCACAATGCTGAGGAGCATGACCATCATCTGCGATTAGTTTTATCTGCTTTGTGGGACCACGATTTGTTCGCCAAGTTGAGCAAGTGCGAGTTTTGGTTGCCTAAGGTTTCGTTTCTGGGCCATGTGGTTAATAAGAATGGGATTATAGTCGACCCAGAGAAAATAGCTGCTGTGATGGAATGAAGTAGGCCTGGCATACCCAAAGAGATTAGGTGGTTCTTATCGTTGGCCGGCTATTTTAGGAGATTTGTGGATGGTTTCTCTACCCCGGCTGCGCCATTGACTAAATTGACACAGAAGAATGCAGCCTTTATTTGGAGTGAGAAGTGCGAGGAAGCCTTTCTAGAGCTCAAGAATAGATTGTGCACTGCTGCGGTTTTGAGATTGCCTACAGAAGGATTGGATTATGCTGTTTATGTTAACGCATCACATGTTGGGCTTGGATGCGTGTTGATGCAAGAAGGCATGGTGATTGTGTATGGGTCAAGACAGTTAATGACTCATGAATGAAATTACCCTACACATGATTTAGAGTTCGCAGTGGTGATTTATGCCCTGAAGCTATGGAGACATCTTCTTTATGGCGCGCAGTGTAAGATTTTTACCGATCATAATAGCTTAAAGTATGTATTCAGCCAGAAATAATTGAATTATCGCTAGCGACGATGGTTGGAATATGTTGTCGATTATGAGGTTGAGATCCAATACCATCCGGGCAAGGCTAATGTGGTAGCTGACGCCCTAAGTCGGAAGACGGGGAAGATTTTTAATCTCTCCGTCGAGCTGTTAGTAAAAGAATTCCTCTTGATGAATATTTCTGTGGGGAGTTGTGAGTTGAAGAGTAGTTTTGTAGTAGCAGAGCCTTCTTGGATTGCACTTACCAAGCAATACTAGAAGGATGACCCAGATCTACTGCCCCTGTACCTTAGAACTGAGAAAGGGGAGTTGCCAGATTTCTAAATTCATGATGCGGGTGCTTTGAGGTATCGCGGCAGATTTTGTATCCCCACCGTTACGGATATGCGAGTTAAGTTGTGCAGAGAAGCGCATGGTTTTAGTGTTGCCTACCATCCAGGATTTACCAAGATGTATCAAGACTTAAATCAAATTGCCTAATGGTATGGAATGAAAGGTGATATAGCCAAGTTTGTTTCTGAGTGCTTCACTTACAGGCGTGTTAAGTCCGATCATGGAAGGTCGGGTGGCAAGTTGACTCCCTTGGAAATTTCGAGTTGGAAGTGGGAGAGTATTTCAATGGAGTTCATCACAGGTTTTACCGAGATCTCCTCGAGGGCATGATTCGGTCTGGGTTATTGTGGACAGATTGACGAAGTGTGCTTACTTCGTACCTTATAAGTTTGACTACCCTATGAAGAAAATAGTTGAACTCTATCTGAATGAAGTCATCCGGTTGCATGCAGTTCCTGTAAGTATCATATCAGACCGAGACTCCAGGTTTACGTCTCGCTTCTAGAAGAGTTTGCAAGAAGGTTTGGGTACGGATTTGAGGTATTCTATCGCATACCACCCGCAGACCAATGGTCAGACAGAGCGAGTTAATTAGATTGTGGAGGACATGATCAGATGCTACATTTTAGATCACGGAGGAGCGTGGGATGAGCGTTTGAGGCTTATGGAATTTGCTTATAATAATGTTATCAAGAAAGCTTGCAAATGGCTCCTTTCAAAGCTCTGTATGGGAGACTCCACAGAACTCCCCTATTTTGGACTGAGGTTGGCGATAGATCTTTGCTGGGTCCGGATGCGCTTGAAGAAATGGAAGTTGTTGTGAAGCTTATTCGAGAGAATCTTTAGATAGCCCAAGAACATTATGAGAAGAACGCCAACCGGCGTAGATATTATTTGGAGTTTGCTGTAGGGGACTTGGTATTTCTTAAAGTTTCCCCGATGGTTAGAGTCAAGAGGTTTGGTAAGAACCGAAAGTTGGACCCAAGATATATGGGACCGTTTAAGATTGTTGAGCGGATTGGTGTGTCATTTATAGATTAGATTTGCCAGCCCAGCATGCACGATGTTTTTCACATAAGCCAACTACGGAAGTGTGTGCTAAGCGACGGGCAAGTTTTGAATTTTGTGCCTCAGTTAGAGCCAAATCTTTCTTCATTTGAGATGCATGTCCGCATTTTGGATACTCAAGATCGTGTGTTGCGGAGGAAGATCATTCCAATGGTTAAAGTTTTGTGGAGAAACCAGGACGTGGAAAGCGCGACTTGGGAATTGGAGTAAGCTATGAGGGAGGCTCACTCTCATCTGTTTCCCTAAGTTTGCTTAATATCTATTCTTCTGTATAACTCTAGGTTTGTTATTTCCCTTCAATGTTAGAAGTGTGGTGCGTAAAGTTTCGGGGAGAAACATTCTTTTAGGGGGAGTGACTGTAATGTAACATCCCTCAGACAACTAGACCCCTAGAGATAGTTTTGTCATGACTAGATCCTGACAAAACCCTAGGGAGCCTAAGAAGGCCAAGTTAACCTAGAAAAATGGGTGAGACCACTATGGTCTCCACATAGTAGATTTCTGAACATTTGCTTAAAATAATCTTGGGGCTTCACCATGACTCCAAGACCCCACCCATACCTCCATAACCCTAGAGAGGGGTCAATGGGTCATTAAGGACCCATGGAGGGCAGTCAAAGGAGCTAAGTTGACCAAAGTCAACTCTAACCCTAATTGGGTCAAATTGACCTACACAAGGGCAATTGCAGTCCCTTAGCCAAGTGGACCCCACACATTGTAACACCCCAAAAATCTCAAAACTGGATTTGAGGTGCAGGCTGCTTGACACGGCCTGGGACACGGGCATGTCCCAGGGCGTGTCGGGGGTACACCGCTTGGGACACGGGCGTGTCCCAGGGCGTGTCACTCAATAAATAGCTGATTTGAGTCAGAAATGTACACGGCCCGAAACCAAGCCTTGAACACGGCCGTGTCAGAGTTGACACGGGCGTGTTCGAGGGCGTGTGCCTACCCATGTACTGCTCTGACTGGTTTTAGAGCTTGTTGAGTACCGTGTAACAGGGGTGACACGGGCGTGTCACATGACTAACACGGGCGTGTCAGGTTCGACACGGGCGTGTCGATGCCCGTGTTCTGGTATTTTTCAGTCGGTACGTGTGCCGCTTAAGGGTACACGGCCTGTGACACGGGCGTGTCACAGGCCGTGTCGGCCAAAAAGTATAGTTTTCAGGCAGATCGTGGCCGTTCATTTTCCTTCAAGAAGATCCTGTGGCTGGGGCTTATTCCTGGGCTGATAAGGCTGGGAAAGAAGGAGGAAAGGCTCATTTTTGAGTTCATACTCTCTTTTTAGCTTTAAGAGAGAGGTGAGAGCAAGGTGAGGATGAAGAAGTGGAATCCGGCTGCCGGTGGTGCTACGGTGGTCCAAATCGCGAGCCGAGTTCGGATTTGCGAAGGCAACGCTGCTGCGAAGGCTTTCATCCGTCTCAAATTTCTCTCCATGGCTCCGAAGCGAATTCCTAGGGTAACGATTTCCTTCTTGGACATGTGAAGTCCTTAATTCTTGCATTGCATAGGGAAAACCCTTCCCCGCGAGTGTGCGGTGGGTTGTGGCGTCCCTTGGGGTAGATATGTGAAGTCCCCCTTGTTAGAGTCCGGAATTGGAGTACGGATCTAGGCATGCTGTGTGAAGCCCATCTGGACATATTAGTCTGGATTGGTGATGCTTGTTTGCATATCGGAGAAGACTCCGTGATTATTGCTTGTATGCATGATGGATAAAGTACTGGAGGAAGTCCAGGAGGTTGTGAGAGTTGAGTGCAACTCTTGTGGCCGTGAGTTGCCACTTTGTGTGCGGTTGAGTGTTGGGCTGCAACTGTATGAAAAGGCTTCGTGCCGAACAGGCAAGGTGAAACCGACCCGCGCTTTTAAATGTGGCCTCAGGTACGATGTACTTGGTTGCGCAGGGCGATTTGAGCAATGGGGGTGGCTGATCTGTACCCGCGTTATGTAGGCTGGACATGAGAGCGCCAAGGCATTGGGCTTTCGTCAGCGGCATAATGAGAGTCCTGGGCTTGCGTGCCGGACTAAATGCTCAATGGTGAGATCTGGTGTTTCCGGTGCACCCGAGAGTGCCATGAGTGCACGTGATGTCGGGCCGTCGTGCCGGCGTTTGTGATATGTGACTGTGCGGTAGTGCACGTCTTGCTTGAATGGCTATATATATCATATTAGAAGATTGCTATGCGGTGATGGAATTCCGCTGCCCCGCGCCAGGGGCAGGGTCGTTATAATTGGTCAGCTGAATGCTGACCGTTGCCCTTTTTCCACCGCTTGGTGGATTTGTTCTTACAGGTACTGGAGGTGCTGGTCTGAGCGGGACTTAGCGGGCTGAAGACCAAAGCTGCGTTGCTGCCCTCGAAGGCATTGTTTTGTTTCTTTTGTTCATGTGTGGCCGGCCTGCGTGCCGATGTCTGTAATCCACACTCTTGTTAAGAGAAATTGTTGCAAGGCCTTAAGGCCAGACTCTTTTGATGTTTATGTACATTCCTATGTTATAGTGGACAGTGTTCTTTATCTTGAGTTCAAAGATTCAACCGTGAAACTTCCGCTAGAATGCTCTGTGTTAGGACGCGTTGGTTATGATATTCGTTCGTAGCGTCTCCGCCTGTTTGTGGAATATGGTGTGGGGCCCCGGCCAGACCCTCTATTATATTCTTCTTGACGGGTAGAGGTGTTACAATTTGGTATCCGCTTGTTGGTCGATCTCTTCCGAATTCGCGGACGAATTCTTTTGCGGGGTGGCGAGCACGTGTCAGTGCTGGCTGTCGTTATAACACTTAACTTGAACTCAAGATTGTCCACTTAGGAATGCAAATACACTTGTTTGTTGAACTTGTGTATTCTTTTTGTATGGTTGCCTTTTTCATTGGTCGTTAACCTGTGTATTTTACACATATAGGTGACCAGAAGTGTTGCGGGTCAATCTGAACCACAACGTTCTGTTGAGAGTGCGGCACCAGCTGAGGTGCCCACAACTCCTCCATCCGTTGAAATAGTCCGTCTCATCACGGAAACGGTACTTGCTGTGATGAATGCTCAGCAGGCTGGGCAGGCACGTCTTGTAGTGGTGCCAACGCAAGCTGGGGTACGGCAAGAACTGGTAGAAGCCGAAGTTGATCCGCGGGTAGCAGATCAATAATAGAAGCAATTCTTGAGCTTTAACCCTCCGCAGTTTCTTGGGGCGGGTACACCGGCCCAAGCAGAGGATTGGCTTGTAAGGATCAAGAGGATTATGAGAGCTATCAAGGTTGAGGAGGAACATAAAGTCATGTTAGCCACTTTCCTACTGGAAGGAGAGGCACGATTGTGGTGGGATGAGATTGAACTGCATCACTTGGCCGGCAGGCAATTGGCAGAGATTACAATGGAAGAATTTTCTCGATTGTTCTTAGCACAACATCTGCCGATGCAGCAAAGGATATCGATGGAAATGGAATTTCAACGGTTAGCACAGGGAGATCGAAGTGTGGATGACTATTTGCATGAGTTCACCCGTTTGGGAAGATATGCGGGCACGATCTTCGCCGAAGAAGAGCGTAAGACAAGTCGGTTTTATGCAGGACTGCGAGATGAGCTGCGGTATTTGCTCTCGAGTTCTGTGAGTCAGGGATTCCAAGCCTTAGTCTGTACGGCTCGTTCTTTGGAGACGGACATGAAACGGGGGCAAGCAAAGGGAAACTTGGCTATTGTGAAGCCAGAGTTTAAGCCGCCGCGTCCGGAAAAGTTTGGCTACCGAAAGAGATGGAATAAGAAGTCTAAGTCTTCTGGACAAGCTCCTTCTGCGACTGTGACGGATACATCTGGGTATGGATCTCGTGCTTGTTATACGTGCGGGAAGGTTGGACACTTCGCACGTGAATGTCGATATGGTCCTCCAAAGGGTGATAAGAAGACGGGAGCGTCTTATGCGGAGAAGGGGAAGGCTGTGGTGGAGTCTTCTGCCTCGCACGCGCAGCCCAGGGTCTTCAACCTTGGACAACAGGAGGCCATGAAGCAGGCGGATGTCGTCACAGGTGCGCGTAGGTTTTAATGTTCTTGTTTTTGATGTGTTGTGCTTGTTTTAATTGTAATGTTATAGGGTTTGTCCTTATACGAGAGTATCCGGCGTGAGCACTGTTCGACACAGGTGCTTCACATTCGTTTCTGTCTGAGGACTTTGTCTTTCGTGTCGGGGTGCCTATCCGGACCACGACAGACAGTGTAAAGGTGTTGTTGTCTAACGGATGTTTGATGTGAGCGGATCGATCTTGCGGTCAAGATAGGAAGTCGGGAGTTCAAGGTGGAAACATTAGTATTGTCGATCAAAGAGTTTGATATAATCTTTGGTATGGACTGGCTTTCAGAGCAGCGTGCCTGTATCGATTGCACTTCAAAAGAGGTCACACTTGGGCAAAATACCAAACAAGAGACCAAGTTCATTGGTATGCAAGGGATGAGTGGGATGTTGTTATCCGCTCTCCAAGTTGTTAAGGTAGTTCGGAAGGGTGCGGAGCTGTTCTTCACACTCATAGAGGCGGTGGCGCCGAAGGCCAGTGTGAGTGAAGTGCCGATTGTGTCGGAATATGCTGATGTGTTTCCAAAGGACCTTCCGGGGTTACCTCCCAAAGGGAAATCGACTTCGCTATCGAGCTGGTGCCGGGTGCGAAACCGGTGGCCCGTTCGCCGTATCGGGTAGCGCCAAAAGAAATGGCTGAACTGAAAGTTCAGTTGCAAGAATTGTTGGAGCAGGGATACATACGCCCAAGTATGTCACCTTGGAGCGCGCCTGTTCTTTTTGTGAAAAAGAAAGACGGTGGTTTGCGACTATGTATTGATTATCGCAAACTGAACAAGCTGACGGAGAAAAACAAGTATCCAATTCCACGGATCGATGACTTATTCGATCAGCTAGCAGGCTAGACCGTCTATTCGAAGTTGGATTTAAAGTCTGGGTATTACCAGTTGCGGATTAGGGAAGGTGACATTCCCAAGACAGCGTTTGGCACACGCTATGGTCATTATGAGTTCACAGTGATGTCGTTCGGCTTATGTAATGCGCCTTCGGTCTTCATGGATCTCATGCATCGAACATTCCGCGAATACCTGGATCTGTTTGTGATTGTGTTTATTGATGATATCCTTGTATATTCACAATCGGAGGAAGATCATGCAAACCACTTGCGATTGGTATTGCATACCTTGCGAAGGAATAAGCTGTATGCCAAGTTCTCTAAGTGTGAGTTCTGGCTCTCGTCGGTGGCTTTTCTAGGCCATGTGGTAAGTGGAGAGGGCATAGCGGTGGATCCGGCTAAGATAAGTGTCATTCGTGATTGGCCAGTGTTGTCTTCGGTGGCCGAGGTCAGGAGTTTCCTTGGACTGGCGGGCTACTATAGACGGTTCGTGGAGAACATTTCCCGGATTGCTTTGCCTCTGACTACGTTGACGAGAAAGGATCAGAAGTTCGTTTGGACACCGGAGTGCACACGAGCTTTTGAGGAGCTGAAAAGTCGTTTGACCACGGCGCCTGTTTTGACGTCGCCATGTGGTATAGATGGTTTTGAGATATACAGCGATGCGTCAGGAAGCGGCTTAGGCTGCGTTCTCCTGCAATTTGGCAAGGTGATCGCCTATGGCTCACGTCAATTGAAAGTGCATGAGCGTAATTACCCCGTCCATGACTTGGAGTTGGCGGCGGTGATCTTTTCGCTAAAGTTATGGCGGCATTATCTTTATGGCGTGAAGGTGGATATTTATACAGATCATAAAAGCTTAAAGTATCTGCTCGATCAAAAGGAGTTGAATATGCGACAAAGGAGGTGGATGGAATTCCTTGGGGATTATACCTTCGACATCCACTATGTTCCCAGAAAGGGAAATGTGGTCGCTGATGCCTTGAGTCGTCGGACTCCGGTGCGGGCAAATTGGTTGCGGATACATGATGAGCGGTTAATCCAGGAGTTGGAAGCTTTGGAGATATCTTGTGTGGAAAGAGATTCTTCGACTGTTGCATGCGTGAACTTGTTGGAGGTTCAATATGACCTTGCTGACAGGGTTCGGCGGGCAACGGAGTTGGATGAAAGTCTCCAACGCTATGCAAAGGAGGGGTCTGGTGATCAATTCTCCTGGGATGACGGTTTATTACGGAAAGATGGCCGATTGTGCGTCCCTAGTGCGGGTAAATTGCGAGAAGGATTGCTATATGAAGCACACTTTACAAAGTACTCAATTCACCCTGGGAGCACAAAAATGTACAAGGACATGAAGAAACTGTTCTGTTGGCCTGGCTTAAAGAAGGACATAGCCGCGTATGTGGCTAAATGTCGTACTTGTGCTTTGGTAAAGGCAGAATGTCAACGGCCGAGTGGTTTCCTGAAGTCGTTGTCGGTTCCGCAATGGAAGTTTGAGGATATTTCTATGGATTTCGTGCACGGATTGCCGAGATCTCAGCGTGGCCATGACTCAATCTGGGTGATTGTAGACCGGTTGACAAAGGTGGCTCACTTTATACCAAACAAGCGGGACGATTCAGTGGAAACGTTGGCAAAGCTCTATGTGGAGCAGATTGTTCGATTGCACGGTGTTCCCCGGAGCATCGTAAGTGACCGAGATGGGCGCTTTACCTCGAAGGATTGGAGATTAGTTCATCAGATGTTGGGCACGAAGTTAGCATTCAGTACGGCCTTTCACCCGCAAACGGATGGCCAAACTGAGCGAACCAACAGAACGATGGAGGATATGCTCCGTATGTACGCCCTGGACTTCGGTAAGAATTGGGAAGAGCCTCTTGTTATGGTGGAGTTTGCCTATAATAATAGCCATCAAGCGAGTATAAGCATGGCCCCATTTGAAGCGCTGTATGGTCGTAAGTGTCGTACACTGTTAGCTTGGGCAGAAACTGGCGAGACCAAACTTTTAGGCAAAAAGGAAGTCGAGGATGCTACCTCAACAATACGCTCTATTCGAGAGAGGCTCCTAATAGCCCAGGATCGGCAAGCCAAGTATTACAATGCTAAGCACCGGAACGTGGAGTTCGCGGTGGGTGACTGGGTCTATTTAAAGATTAAGCCCTTCAAAGGCGTATCTCGGATTCGGCGGTTGAAAAAGCTAAGTCCGCGATACCTTGGTCCGTTTGAAGTGGTGGAGCGAGTTGGCGAAGCTGCCTATCGGCTAGCTCTTTCATCGGAATTGAGTGGATTGCATTATGTGTTTCACATCTCGGTGCTACGCAAAGCAGTCAAGGATCCAGCTCAAGTAATTGACAATGATCGAGTGCCGGTTGAGTATGGGCTAACGATAAAGGTGAAGCCTATACGGATCGAGGAACGAGCCGAGAAACAGTTGCGGAACAAAGTGATCGGGATGGTCAAAGTTCGATGGGACAATTGTGGCCAAAAAGAGCTAACATGGGAGCGCGAGCAGACCATGCGAGCCGAGTTTCCCGAGTTATTTTCGTAACTTGTTCGCTCGTTGTATATGTAATAGAAACATATAAATGTTTTGTTTTTTTTCTCCCTACTGTCTTCAAATTTCGGGACGAAATTTTATTAAGGAGGGGGGATTGTAACACCCCAAAAATCTCAAAACTGGATTTAAGGTGCAGGCTGCTTGACACGGCCTGGGACACGGGCGTGTCCCAGGGCGTGTCGGGGGTACACGGCCTGGGACACGGGCGTGTCCCAGGGCGTGTCACTCAATAAATAGCCGGTTTGAGTCAGAAAGTGTACACGTCCCGGAACCAAGCCTTGAACACAGTCGTGTCAGAGTTGACACGGGCGTGTTCGAGGGCGTGTGCCTACCCGTGTACTGCTCTGACTGGTTTTAGAGCTCGTTGAGTACCGTGTAACAGGGGTGACACGGGCGTGTCACATGACTGACACGGGCGTGTCAGGTTCGACACGGTGTCGATGCCCGTGTTCTGGTAGTTTTCCGTCGGTACGTGTGCCGCTTAAGGGTACACGGCCAGTGACACGGGCGTGTCACAGGCCGTGTCGGCCAAAAAGTATAGTTTTCAGGCAGATCGTGGCCGTTCATTTTCCTTCAAGAAGATCCTGTGGCTGGGGCTTATTCCTGGGCTGATAAGGCCAGGAGAGAAGGAGGAAAGGCTCATTTTTGAGTTCATACTCTCTTTCTAGCTTTAAGAGAGAGGTGAGAGCAAGGTGAGGAAGAAGAAGTGGAATCCGGCTGCCGGTGGTGCTACGGTGGTCCAAATCGCGAGCCGAGTTCGGATTTGCGAAGGCAACGCTGCTGCGAAGGCTTTCATCCGTCTAAAATTTCTCTCCATGGCTCCGAAACGAATTCCTAGGGTAACGATTTCCTTCTTGGACATGTGAAGTCCTTAATTCCTGCATTGCATAGGGAAAACCCTTCCCCGCGAGTGTGTAGTGGGTTGTGGCATCCCTTGGGGTAGATATGTGAAGTCCCCCTTGTTAGAGTTCGGAATTGGAGTACGGATCTAGGCATGCTGTGTGAAGCCCATCTGGACATATTGGTCTGGATTGGTGATGCTTGTTTGCATATCGGAGAAGACTCCGTGATTATTGCTTGTATGCATGATGGATAAAGTACTGGAGGAAGTCCAGGAGATTGTGAGAGTTGGGTGCAACTCTTGTGGCCGTGAGTTGCCACTTTGTGTGCGGTTGAGCGTTGGGCTGCAACTATATGAAAAGGCTTCGTGCCGAACAGGCAAGGTGAAACCGACCCGCGCCTTTAAATGTGGCCTCAGGTACGATATACTTGGTTGGGCAGGGCGATTTGAGCAACGGGGGGTGGCTGATCTGTACCTGCGTTATGTAGGCTGGACATGAGAGCGCCAAGGCATTGGGCTTTCGTCAGCGGCATAATGAGAGTCATGGGCCTGCGTGCCGGACTAAATGCTCAATGGTGAGATCCGGTGTTTCCGGTGCACCCGAGAGTGCCATGAGTGCACGGGACATCGGGTCGTCGTGCCGGCGTTTGTGATATGTGACTGTGCAGTCGTGCAGGTCTTGCTTGAATGGCTATATATATCATATTGGAAGATTGCTATGCAGGGATGGAATTCCGCTGCCCCGTGCCAGGGGCAGGGTCGTTATAATTGGTCAGCTGAATGCTGACCGTTGCCCTGTTTGCCACCGCTTGGTGGATTGGTTCTTACAGGTACTGGAGGTGCTGGTCCGAGCGGGACTTAGCGGGCTGAAGCCCAAAGCTGCGTTGCTGCCCTCGAAGGCATTGTTTTGTTTCTTTTGTTCATGTGTGGCCGGCCTGCGTGCCGATGTCTGTAATCCACACTCTTGTTAAGAGAAATTGTTGTAAGGCCTTAAGGCCAGACTCTTTTGATGTTTATGTACATTCCTATATTATAGTGGACAGTGTTCTTTATCTTGAGTTCAAAGATTCAACCGTGAAACTTCCGCTAGAATGCTCTGTGTTAGGACGCGTTGGTTATGATATTCGTTCGTAGCGTCTCCGCCTGTTTGTGGAATATGGTGTGGGGCCCCGGCCGGACCCTCTATTATATTCTTCTTGACGGGTAGAGGTGTACACACATACCCTCATATCCCTAGTGAGAGGCCAAAGGGTCACCAAGGACCCATTAGGACCAATCAAAAAGGCTAGGTTGACCAAAGTCAACTCTTGACCTAAAATGGTCAAAGTGCCCTAGTTAAGGGTCAAGTGACCTTCAAGGGACAATCCAACCCCACCTTGACCTTAAGTGAGGCCAATGGGTCACCAAGGACCCATAAAGGAAACATCAAGGACCAAATTTACCTAAGTGGGCCCTAGTCCAAGTTTGGGTCAAGCTAGCCCAAATGGGCTAACTCAAGCTCAAGCCCATTTTAATTGGGCTAACCTTGTTTTGATGAGTGAAATGGACTTGTGGGCTTCCATTGTGTTTGGTAGGAGCCAAAATTCAGCTTGGTGTGTAGGAGAGAGAAAGAGCCACCATGGAGGAGAGAGAAAGAGAAGGAAGAAAAGGGAGGTAGACTTTGGGCTCATCTTCCCCCTCCCCAACCCCCTCCATTCATTGCTTTAGGACAAGGAAGGCAACCCCAATTCAACCAGCCAATCCGTGACTGGTTGGAGCCATGTTTTCTCCCCTACCCACCATAGTCGCCAAGCTTTACTTGGGCAAAAAATGGCATAGAGGATTTCAACCACCTAACTCCCCTCCTCTCCCTTTTAAAAGCATCACTGGACTCCAAGGGTGATTTCCCACCACTTACTTGAAGGAGCCAAGCAGTTTCATTGCATAGTTGCAGAAGGCCGACCACCACCAGCTACCACCATGCTAAATCCGACGATCAGCACGGCTTTAGCCACCCCCACAGGTCCTCCTCTACTCCTTCTTGCATGGGCAGATCATAGGAATCCTTAGGGCCGAGGTTCGGGCACAATTGAGCTCGATCCAAATTTCAAAATCATGGTTTTTCCATGAAAAATTATCTTGTCGGGTTAGCCAAAACAGTGCTCCCTGGCGGCCGTACCGCGACCTGGAGATAGCCACGACCACCACGAAGGTGTTGGCGGCGGTGGCCGGCCGGGGAGGTTGCCGGATCGCTGGCGGCAGAACCTGGAAGATAACTAAGGCGGTATGAATCCGTGCCATCGGCTGTAGGTATAAGATGACAGGATTCCGTCCAATCGCGCGTCAAGATTCGTGCAGGAATTGATATTAAACTATGGAAGTTGATTTCATTTCATGATTCTGTCACACTTTTCATATTTAATGTGTTTAATTATTAAAAATACCTAGGGGCATTTTCAGGAAAAATGATCAACACATAAATTGTAGTCCTCTGAGTCTATTTTCATACAAAATTTGTTTGAACAAATTAGGGTGCCTGGTTTGACCAGGGCACTCATTTTAGTGGGGTCTATACATATGGTTAGACAGACACTTAACAGAGTGCCCACACTTCATCCTTAGCCCAAATGAGCTGAACTTTTGGCAGGGAGTCACCCTAACCAATATCTAGAACCTTCCCAAAAATGGGAATTTTTGGGGATAATGTTTCTATAGTTTTTGTAAATAATTTAATTTATATAGGGTAAATTAATTTATGGGTTAAATGAACTCCAAATCCATCCAAATTTTGGTGGGTGGTGTATGGGGTCACTATTAAGCTCTGGTTACAATTGCATTAATTTTGGTGGTGATTTGAACTGAAATCTTGCAAACCCTAGCCTTGCCTTAAAAGGGGCATTTTGGTCAAAAATGTATTTTTGGCTTAGAGTGTCCATATTACCTCAATAGAGGTTCAAATTTGGGCCACAAACTTGGCATAACTTTTTGAACCTTCCCATGAAAAATGGGGAGGATTGGAATTGATTTGGCCCAAGATCCTAGGTCAAGCCCTAAGGAACGGCTTTTGTACCTTGTGAAGGGCATGTGGCCAAGACACTTTGTATGACCATGAAATTTTGTTGGGTGGGTACTAGGGTAAGCAAAACTCTCTGGTTAAAATCTTAGGGGATTTTGGGAAGGTTGGGACCCACCAAACCCAAACCCTAGTTTAGGGCACAAATATAGTAGGGTTGAAGTAGGCTAGTTAAACTCCTTCAACTAAGTTGAAATTTTGGTAGAATGGATATAAGGATATAATGAATCTCTAATAATTTAATTGAAAATTTTTGGTTAATAATTGTAGTACTTCATTTGTAACACAAGGGGATGCCTTAATTATTAAATTGATCATTTTGGGTCCCTCTGCCCCTTGGTTGGTCATGAAAGTTTGACAGAGAAAGTTTTAAATCTTCATAGACATATATGAATTTTATGAAAATTTTTGAATACATATTTGTGGTACTTACTTCACAAACTTGGTAAATGAGAAAATTGTTCAACAACTTATTTAAGGCTCTCTATTGATAAATAAATTATGAAATTTGACCCAAATCATTTATATACTCTTAAAATAATACTTGAATTTTCTCTGAATTTTTGGAAGTAATATAATCTTACATATCTCTTTAAATGAATTATTAAGGAATAAATTGAAATAAGAATATGGGGCAAAACCTTACTGAAAAATTTGGATATTTTGGAGAGTAAGTTGATTACTTATTTTGAATATCATATAAAATTAGTGGAATGATATCTTGTCTGAAATTGGTACTTCATGTTCAATATTGGAACTTTAAGTCACTATAATAATTAAACAAATTATTAAATAAATAGGAAAATTATGGATCTCTGGATTTAGGGCTTAAAGTTCATAATGGACAACCAATAATTATTATAGGAGTACTGGATGATTATTTGATGTACTTCCCAATTTACATGACATTTAACCTTGGTGGTCTGCATTTAGTAATTTTGGAAAGTTGTTCATTAATTTGTTTGAAACTTATTACTTCTTAATCACTTATGAGATTTGTCCCAGAGCATTTATATGCCCTTGCAATCATGCTTGAATTTTTCCTTGAAATATTGGAAATAATATTGCCCTACATATCTATTTAAAAGAATTATTGTAAGTTACAATTAAAATAAAATTAGTGGCCTAAACCTTACTTAAAAATTAAGAGACTTTGGATCTTAGGTTAAATGTTTCATATTAGGTATAACAGAAATCTGGAGGAATTTTATCTTGTCTAAATTTGGTACTTCCTGTTCAAACTTGGAGATTTTGGCCACCATGAAAAATTTAATAAATTATTAGATAAATAGGAAAAATTGTGAATCTCTGGATTTGGGCAATAAAGGTCATAATGGACCACCAATAAATATTATAGGAGTACTGGATGATTATTTGATGTATTTCCCATTTTACATGGCATTTAACCTTAGTGGTCTGCATATAGTAAATCTGCCGAAAATATGTTGTAGTATAATTTAGTGGTTGTAGGTTTGGATAATTTAGAATGAGTTCATCACTCGAGTTAGGATGAGTAAGGGGTTGGGTTTGGCTAAATGTTAGATGGTGCTCGGGATCGACGGAAGATCGCCTAACCCGTAGGAGGAAGTGTCAAAATACTAGGATTAGATCCAATGCAATAGTTAAAGGATATGAGATTAGGTATCAACCAATAAGAATAAGTGCCTTGCGAAATGGAGCTTTGGGCTTCAGCCCATCATAGCTCCTAGTGCCCTCGAGAGCCCTTCATGGGGAATACCTTGAGCAGTCCTGAGCTAAAACTAAGTCGTAGGCATAAAATAAAATGAAGAACAACTAGTAAGTTTAGGGTTTCACATTCTCACACCCCGATATCACGGGGAGATAGATTGGGTCACTCGTGCAGTAAGCCCAGTGGTTATGGTGATGGGCAAATTAGTCCGACGAGCTTTGGTTCGGTGATGATTTGTGATGGGCAGGGTGGCCCGGCGAGCTTTGTCTCGGTTCTTGATTGTTGACGGACGGGATAGTCCTGGGAGCTTTCGCTCGATTGTTGATTATGACGGACGGGATAGTCCGGGGAGCTTTGGCTTGGTTGATGACGGCGGAGATTGTCTGGGGAGCTTTGGCTCGGTTGTTGGTTGGACTCATAACTATTGCATGTGCATAAAAGGTATAAGGTGGTGGGTTTTCGGTATTGGAGGGTCGATGCACCGACGCTAATACGCTGAATCGACAAGTGTGGTTAGCACTTCGCCAACAGAAGTCTGGTTTTCCAGCCAGCAAGAGTACGAAGGAGTCCGCTTTGTACACCAAGCGTTGAGGCGTACGATAGGTCTGACCGGTAGTGCTTTACTGGTTTAGAGGTGGGCGAGGCCCAACCCACCGCTTACGTCTGCCACTACGGAGGTATCCTGGGAGGTAACGGCTCCAAAAAGGGGGAACTAATGGTCTGTGTACACAGAGTCGAGTGGGTGAGTTGCACTTGCATGTTCACATCATGGAATAATTGTATTCCAGAGCATAACCATTGCATATAACCTGACACCTAATGTATAAGCGGTATGGAACGCTCTATACATTAGGCCCTGCAAAACGACCCCTTGGCTTATAAGTTCGCGCGAGCGTGCTTATAAGTCAAGGTTCTCATTCAGTACTATATATTTAAGCCTGGTAGTAAATTCGACACCCTATCGTATAAATCGGTATGAGACTTTTTATACGATAGGAGCCCTGCAAGAGATCTCTTAGCTTATGTGTAATCACATAAGTTAAGGTTACTTTCTTATTCAAATTTTTAATCATTATTACCATCTTTTATACCTTAGAACTTCTAGTTTAGTTCCGCTGCCATCTGCTATTTGATATTCTCCACTTTCATGTCCTTCCCTTTCCTTCTCCCCGCTCGGTGCTTAGGAGCCATGCGGGAAGGGGTGGGGGATGATAGGACTTAGTCTTTTAGACTAACGGTTTTCGAACCACATCATTTTATGGGACCACGGAGCCCAACATGGCGGAACAACCCCGGAGGTCAGCACACTTTGAGATCGAACAGTCTAGTACCGGAGTCAAGACAGCTGGGACTGTGAGTCTCGACCGCTAGTAGTTATATTAGTTTGCTTCTACGATGAGCGATTTGTAGTGAGGACATGATGTACCGGGCATAAGCCCGTGATTTTTGTTATATGTTATATCTGTATACACTCCCTTCGTGGAGATTATTTTTCTATTCATGTGTAGTTTCTATGGACATGCTTATTTTATTGCTACAGTTGTGATCGATTTGGCTGGCAGGATCGGCATTTTGTAGTTACGACCTTCCCGAGTGCGAAGGTGTCACCGCAAGGCGGCGGTTCTGGGACTAAGACCCCGGTGTTTTAAAAGAAAAAAAATGGGGGTCTTACATATGGTATCAGAGGAAAATATATCGATCAAAAGGTAGCTGTCCACAAACCCCGGGCCACCCCCGCACGAGTTTAGTTTGGGGACAAACTAAGCAGCCGAAGCAGTGGTGGGCCCATATGGGGGATCACATGAAATTGTCCACTTTTAGATATGTGTGATTACTTATAAATGACTTCTATTACGCAGCCCCCAGCGCAGACAACACCACAAGGCGGAGTCCAGCAGACTCCGAATGTCTAACCACCTCCCCCGGTCCGCACTCCATTCCTACACTCGGAGATGGGGCAAACCTTGCCAGCTATTCTGGAAGCTTTCAGGGCATAACAGGTTCCGGCCCCGCAGTAAAACCCGGGGGCCAATTGGTTGAGCATCTTCTGAGGACTCTCTCCTCCATCTTACTTAGGGACAGAATCGGCTATTCGGACAGAAGAATGGCTAGATATTATGTATGAAATGTTGACCGGGATACGGTGCCCATGGGAGGAGAGGGTTCCTTTGGTAGTCTCTTGTTTAGAGTCTCATGCCAAAAGATGGTGGAAGACATCGCTGGATACGACTTTTGCCGATATGGAGATTTTAGATATTACTTGGGAGGAGTTCAAGGCCGCTTTACTATAGCATTTTGTGCCACAATCAGCTAGGGATGAGCTAGAGGACAGGTTCCTGTAATTGAAGTAGGGAAACAAGACAGTGGTAGAATACCACCGGGAGTTCAACCATTTAGAATGATTCGCAGACTCCTATCAGCTAGATAAGGCGGGATACACCAAGAGATTTTATAAGGGCCTGCGGGAGGAGTTGAGGGAGGCCCTTCTATTCATTTCTAACGGGCCTATACCTCGGATGTTAGAGATGGACATGAGGATTGAGGCTGATTGGCACACGACTCGGGTTCGAAAGAGGCCGACGGAGGACCAGGGTTGGGGAGCCCGGAATGATCAGCGGTGGGGCCGCATCACATATGGGAGAGAGGGAAGAAGGAAAGAGGACCAACCTCGCTAGGAGGTGAGACGAGAGCTGAGGGAGCCGGTGGTAATGGCTCCTCAGCCTCTTCAGATGAGGGAGGCACCAAGACCCGGGGGTATGGCATTTCCCCCACCGGAGTGCTACAACTGCCATCAGATAGGACACATTCGGAGAAACTGCCCCGTGAGGGGAGCACCTCTACCAGCAATACAGGCTGCCCCGCATGCCCAACAGTTTGGAGGACGAGGACGTGGTCGAGGACGTGGTTTCCAGGGTGCAGATCGCAGGCAGGAGAGGGATCAAATTTATGCATTGGATCTGGCTCAACCCCGGAACTCGGAGCAAGTAATCACTGGTACGTCAGAAAATTTTAAGTTATTTTCTCATGAAATTTAAATTTATATAGAAGTGATAATCTAGGAAAGAAAACCATAGCTAGATTCTAAGATATTTAACTTTCCCCGCCCCTAGGAATAGTTTTCATCAGCGGCAAACCCGCTTATACGTTGTTTGATACGGGTGCTTCACACTCATTTGTATCAGAATCCTTCGTAGAAGGGTTGGAAGGCGTGGAACGATTCACGGGTTTGATGATGAGGATACGATTACCCGACGGATCGGAGCCGCTCACTTCATCCCACTGCAACATGGAGGCTGAAATCGGCGGAAAGATATTTGAAACTCCAGCAACAATCATGAAGATGCCAGTCTTTTATTTGATCCTAGGAATGACATGGTTGAACTGGAATCATGCTCAGATTGACTGCATGTCCAAGAGAGTTACCGTAAGACATGGGGATTCCTACCTCGTCATCGAAGGTACTAGATCTATTTCCCCTCTCATGTTGTCATCTGTACAGGCTGTTAAGGCTCACTTATAGGGGGAAGAAGTATATGAGGTAGTATTTGAAATGACTGAGGACAAGGTCTCCACCTCAGATATTCCGGTGGTACGAGATTTTGCTGACGTATTCCCAGAGAAACTGCCTGGGCTACCCCCGCACCGGGAGCAGGATTTCTGGATACAGCTTGTGTCGGGGGCAAAGTCGGCAGCTAGAGACCCTTATCGGATGGCCCCAAAAGAATTGACAGAATTTTGAAGCCAACTCCAGGAACTGGTGGAGGCCGGATTTGTCCGACCGAGCTCTTCGCCATGGGGAGCCCCGGTCTTGTTCGTTAAAAAGAAGGACGGGACTCTGAGATTGTGCATCGACTACCGAGCACTAAACCGATTGACAGTCCGAAATACATATCCACTGCCAAGGATAGATGAGCTGTTTGACCAGCTAGAAGGCGCACATTTCTTTTCCAAATTGGATTTAAGGTCGGGTTACTACCAGCTACGGATCCAGGAGGAGGACATTCCAAAGACTGCCTTCAGTAGCTCATATAGGCTATATGAGTTTATCGTGATGCCCTTCGGGCTCAAAAATGCTCCGTCGGCATTCATGAGCCTCATGAATCAGGTGTTCGAGGCATATTTGGACGTGTTCATCATCATGTTTATCGATGACATCCTCATTTACTCAAGGACAGAGGAGGAGCACACACGGCATCTGACGCTGACCCTGGAGAGACTACGGGAGCACAAGCTTTATGCGAAGATCAGCAAATGGTAGTTTTGGTTGAAGGAGGTGGCTTTCCTAGGCCATATCATTAGTGGTGTTGGGTTGGCAGTGGACCCGACCAAGATCCAAGCAGTTCGGGATTGGCCACAGTAGAAGACGGCCACAGATGTGCGGAGTTTCCTAGGACTCGCCGGTTACTACAAGAAGTTCGTAGAGGGATTCTCTCATATCTCCCTTCCACTCACATCTCTGACAAGGAAGGAGGTACCCTTTATCTGGACCCCAGAGTGTGAGGTGGCTTTTCAAGAGCTAAAGGGATGACTCACTTCGGCTCCTATACTTGCCCTCCCTTAAGGGAAAGAAGGATTCCAGGTCTACACCGACGCTTCCTACCAGGGTATGGGTGCAGTGCTTATGCAGAATGGCCATGTGATAGCTTACGCTTCTCGGCAGCTGAAGAAGCACGAGCAGAACTACCCAGTCTATGACCTAGAAATGGGAGCTTTCATTTTTGCACTGAAAGTCTGGCGGCACTATCTGTACGGTGTCCACGTCGACATATACTCTGACCATAAAAATTTGAGGTATGTGGACACGCAGAAAGAGTTAAACATCAGACAGGGACGATGGGTGGAGTTTTTAGCAGACTACCAGTACGAGATGCACTACCACCCGGGAAAGGCGAATGTGGTAGCCAATGCACTGAGCCGAAAGACTGCAAACCCCGGAGTAGGAACACAGGCTATAGCCTTGGAGTTTGTTCAGATGTTAGACAAGATGCAAATATCCCTTGTTTCTGAGGATCACCCAAAGTTGTACCGGGAGTATCTATCGTCATTAATTGCCAGAGATGACATTCGAGAACGGGTAAGGATGGACAGAGGCAGGATACCCAACTAGAGCCAATATTCCGGTCCTTAGAAGCAGGCACTGCGGGAGATTACTCGTTGAGGGATGACTTAGTGTGCTTTAGAGGACGGGTTTACATACCAGAGGGAGGCCAGGTCCGGGAGGATATCATGATGGAGGCTCATTGCAGTCGATATTCGGTACACCCGGGGATTACGAAGATGACTACAGATCTGAAGAAGACTATGTACTGGCCAGGCATGAAGAAGAATATCACCTACTTTGTGACCCATTGCGAGGCATGCCAGTTAGTGAAAGCGGAGTGCAGAAACCCCGCAGGATTATTGCAGCCACTCCCAGTACCAGAGTGGAAGTTCGATGATATTGTCATGGACTTTATACATGGACTTCCCCGATCACGGACAGGGAATGAGACGATTTGGGTGATCGTCGACCGGCTGACGAAGGTAGCCAGGTTTATTTCAATCAGGAAGGATGACTCGGTTGGTGTGTTAGTCCGAAAGTTGTGGAGCAGTTCGTCCGTTATCATGGCGTGCCCAAGTCGATTGTGTCGGACCGGGATGGACGATTTACGTCCAGGGAGTGGAGGTCAGTGCAGACTTACTTGGGCACGCGATTAACATTCAGTACGGCTTTTCATCCCCAGACGGATGGACAGATGGAACACACTAACCAGACTCTGGAGGATTTTCTACGACTTTGCATATTTGATCGCGGTGAACCTTTGGAAAAGTTATTGCCACTGATCGAGTTCTCGTATAATAACATCTACCAGTCCAGTATAAGGATGGCTCCTTATGAGGCATTGTACGGATGGAGGTGCAGGACTCCGTTGTCATGGATACAGGACGAGGACCCTAAGGCGTTGGATTCAGAGTTTTTTGAGGACACCGAGGCTCAGTTGAGATTGATACGGGATAGGATGCTAGAAGCACAGAGCCGATAGGCTAAGTATTACGACGCTCGGCACCGTCAGGAGGAATTCCGGGTGGGAGACAAGGTGTTCTTGAAGATCCGACCAATGCTTGAAGTTACTCGGGTACTCGGACAGAGGAAGAAGCTCAGCCCAAGATATATGGGGCCTTATAGGATCCAGGAGCGGATCGGTCCCTTGGCATACAGGCTGGAGCTGCCACCGGAGCTGGCAAGTCTGCACGACGTGTTCCATATATCCTCTCTAAGGAGGGCTCTACTATGCCCAGAGTAGCAAGTCACAACCACAGATGGGCCAATAGCATCTGATCGGTCAGTTCACCTAGAACCGGTCCGGATTGACGACAAGGGAGTACGAGTCTTACGCCACAAGAAGGTTCCATTAGTCAAGGTCCTGTGGAGGAATCACGGGAGAGAGGAGCACACATGGGAGCCCCTGGGCTTGATGCATCAAAGATACTAGGAACTCTTTGGTCAGGTATTACTCACAACCTCTCGGGATGTTATAATTTACTTTACATATTCGAAACCCGTAGGCCTAACTAGAATTTCGAGGACGAAATTTTTTTGTTTATATATTGGGATTTGTAACATCCCTCAGACTAACTAGACCCCTAGAGATAGTTTTGTCATGACTAGGTCATGACAAAACCCTAGGGAGCCCAAGAAGGCCAAGTGAACCTAGAAATGTGGGTGAGACCACTATGGTCCTCACATAGTAGATTTCTGAACATTTGCTTAAAATAATCATGGGGCTTCACCATGACTCCAAGACCCCACCCATACCTCCATAACCCTAGTGAGGGGTCAATGGGTCACTAAGGACCCATGGAGGGCAGTCAAAGGATTTAAGTTGACCAAAGTCAACTCTAACCCTAATTGGGTCAAATTGACCTACACAAGGGCCAATTGCAATCCCTTAGCCAAGTGGACCCCACACATACCCTCATAGCCCTAGTGAGAGGCCAAAGGGTCACCAAGGACCCATTAGGACCAATCAAAAAGGCTAGGTTGACCAATGTCAACTCTTGACCTAAAATGGTCAAAGTGCCCTAGTTAAGGGTCAAGTGACCTTCAAGGGCTAATCCAACCCCACCTTGACCCTAGGGGAGGCCAATGGGTCACCAAGGACCCATTAAGGAAACATCAAAGACCAAATTGACCTAAGTGGGCCCTAGTCCAAGTTTGGGTCAAGCTAGCCCAAATGGGCTAACTCAAGCTCAAGCCCATTTTAATTGGGCTAACCTTATTTTGATGAGTGAAATGGACTTGCGGGCTACCATTGGGTTAAGTAGGAGCCAAAATTAAGCTTGGTGTGTAGGAGAGAGAAAGAGCCACCATGGAGGAGAGAGAAAGAGAAGGAAGAAAAGGGAGGAAGACTTTTGGCTAATCCTCCCCCTCCCCAACCCCCTCCATTCATTGCTTTAGGACAAGGAAGGCAGCCCCAATTCAACCAGCCAATCCTTGACTGGTTGGAGCCATGTTTTCTCCCCTACCCACCATAGCCGCCAAGCTTGACTTGGGCCAAAAATGGCATAGAGGATTTCAGCCACCTAACTCCCCTCCTCTCCCTTTTAAAAGAATCACTGGACTCCAAGGGTGATTTCCCACCACTTACTTGAAGGAGCCAAGCAGTTTCACTGCATAGTTGCAGAAGGCCGACCACCACCAGCCACCACCATGCCAATTTGACGATCAGCACGGCTTTAGCCACCCCCACAGGTCCTCCTCCACTCCTTCTTGTATGGGCAGATCTTAGGAATCCTTAGGGCCGAGGTTCGGGCTCAATTGAGCTCGATCCAAATTTCAAAATCATGATTTTTCCATGAAAAATCATCTTGTCGGGTTTGCTGGAATAGTGCTCCCCGACGGCCGTACCGCCGCCTGGAGATAGCCACGACTACCACGAAGGTGTTGGCGGCGGTGGCCGGCCGGGGAGGTGGCCGGATCGCCGGCGGCAGCAGCTGGAAGATAGCCTAGGCAGGATCAATCTGGGTCGTCTGCTGGAGGTAGAAGATGACTGGATTCCGTCCAATCGCGCGTCAAGATTCGTGCAGGAATTGATATTAAACTATGGAAGTTGATATTTCATTTCATGATTCTGTCACACTTTTCATATTTAATGTGTTTAATTATTAAAAATACCTAGGGGTATTTTCAAGAAAAATGATCAACACATAAATTGTAGCCCTTTTAGTCTATTTTCATACAAAATTGGTTTGAACAAATTTGGGTCACTGGTTTGACCAGGGCACTCATTTTTGTGAGGTCTATACATATGGTTAGGCAGACACTAAACAGAGTGCCCACATTTCATCCTTAGCCCAAATGAGCTGAAAGTTTGGCAGGGAGTCACCCTATCAAATATCTAGAACCTGCCTAAAAATGGGAATTTTTTGGGATAAATTTTCTATAGTTTTTGAAAATAATTTAATTTATTTAGTGTAAATTAATTTATGGGTTAAATGAACTCTAAATCCATCCAAATTTTGGTGTGTGATGTATGCTGTCAATATTAAGCTTTGGTTAAAATTTAATTAATTTTGGAGGTGATTTGAACTGAAATCTTGCAAACCCTAGCCTTGCCTAAAAAGGGGCATTTTGGTTCAAAAATGTATTTTTGTCTTAGAGTGTCCAAATTACCTCAATAGAGGTTCAGATTTGGGAAACAAACTTGGCATAACTTTTTGAACCTTCCCATGAAAAATGGGGAGGATTGGAATTGATTTGGCCCAAAATCCTAGGTCAAACCCTAAGGAAGGGCTTTTGTACCTTGTGAAGGGCATGTGGCCAAGACACTTTGTATGACCATGAAATTTTGTTGGGTGTGTACTAGGGTAAGTAAAACCCTCTGTTGAAAATCTTAGGGGATTTTGGGAAGGTTGGGAACCACCAAACCCAAACCCTAGTTTAGTGCACAAATATATTAGGGTTGAAGTAGGCATGTTAAACTCCTTTAACTAAGATAAAATTTTGGTAGAATGGATATAAAAATATAATGAACCTCTGATAATTTAATTGAAAATTTTTGGTTAATAATTTTTGTACTTCATTTGTAACACAAGGGGATGCCCTAATTATTAAATTGATCATTTTGGGTCCCTCTGCCCCTTGGTAGGTCATGAAAGTTTGACAGAGAAAGTTTTAAATCTTTATAGACATATATGAATTTTATGATAATTTTTGAATACATATTTGTGGTACTTACTTCACAAACATGGTAAATGAGAAAATTGTTCAACAATTTATTTAAGGCTCTCTACTTTTAAATAAATTATGAAATTTGACCCAAATCATTTATATACTCTTAAAATCATACTTGAATTTTCTCTGAATTTTTTGAAGTAATATAGTCTTACATATCTCTTTTAAAGAATTATTAAGGAATAAATTGAAATAAGAATTTGGGGACAAAACCTTACTGAAAAATTTGGATATTTTGGAGAGTAAGTTGATTACTTATTTTGAATATCATATAAAATTAGTGGAATGATATCTTGTCTGAAATTGATACTTCATGTTCAATATTGGAACTTTTAGTCACTATAGTAATTAAACAAATTATTAAATAAATAGGAAATTTGTGGATCTCTGGATTTAGGGCTTAAAGTTCATAATGGACCACCAATAATTATTATAGGAGTACTAGATGATTATTTGATGTACTTCCCATTTTACATGACATTTAACCTTGGTGGTCTGCATTTAGTAATTTTGGAAAGTTATTCATTAATTTTTTTGAAACTTATTACTTCTTAATCACTTATGAGATTTGACCCAAAGCATTCATATTCCGTTGTAATCATGCTTGAATTTTTGCGTGAATTTTTGGAAATAATATTGCCCTACAAATCTATTTAAAAGAATTATTGCAAGTTACAATTGAAATAAAATTAATGGCCTAAACCTTCCTGAAAAATTAAGAGACCTTGGATCTTAGGTTAAATGTTTCATATTGGGTATAACATAAATCTTGAGGAATTTTATCTTATCTAAATTTAGTACTTCCTGTTCAAACTTGGAGATTTTGGCCACCATGAAAAATTTAATAAATTATTAGATAAATAGGAAAAATTGTGAATCTCTGGATTTGGGCAATAAAGGACATAATGGACCACCAATAATTATTATAGGAGTACTGGATGATTATTTGATGTACTTCCCATTTTACATGGCATTTAACCTTAGTGGTCTGCATATAGTAAATATGCAGAAAATATATTGGAGTATAAAGTTGGGCACATGAGTCGGGATTAGTGGTTGTAGGTTTGGATAATTTAGAATGAGTTCATCACTCGAGTTAGGATGAGTAAGGGGTTGGGTTTGGCTAAATGTTAGATGGTGCTCGGGATCGACGAAAGATCGTCTAACCTGTAGGAGGAAGTGTCAAAATACTAGGGTTAGATCCAATGCAATAGTTAAAGGATATGAGATTTGGTATCAAACTATAAGAATAAGTGTCTTGCGAAAGGGAGCTTTGGGCTTCAGCCCGTCGTAGCTCCTAGTGCCCTCGAGAGCCCTTCCTGGGGAATACCTTGGGCAGTCCTGAGCTAAACCTAAGTCGTAGGCATAAAATAAAATGAAGAGCAACTAGTAAGTTCAGGGTTTCACATTCTCACACCCCGATATCACGGGGAGATAGATTGGGTCACTCGGGCAGAAAGCCCAGTGGTTATGGTGATGGGCAAGTTAGTCCGACGAGCTTTGGCTCGGTGACGATTTGTGATGGGCAGGGTGGCCAGACGAGCTTTGTCTTGGTTGTTGATTGTTGACGGACGGGATAGTCCGGGGAGCTTTGGCTCGGTTGTTGATTATGACGGACGGGATAGTCCGGGGAGCTTTGGCTCGGTTGATGACGGCCGGGATAGTCCGGGGAGCTTTGGCTCGGTTGTTGGTTGGACACATAACTATTGCATGTGCATAAAAGGTATAAGGTGGTGGGTCTTTGGTATTGGAGGGTCGATGCATCGACGCCAATACGCTGACTCGGTAAGTGTGGTTAGCACTTTGCAAACAAAAGTCCGGTGCGCCAGCTGGCAAGAGTATGCAGGAGTCCTCTTTGTGCACCAAGCATTGAGGCGTATGATAGGTCTGACCAGTAGTTCTTTACTAGTTTAGAGGTGGGCGAGGCCCAACCCACCGCTTCCGTCTGCCACTACAGAGATATCCTGTGAGGTAACAGCTCCGAAAGGGGGAACTAAAGGTCTGTGTACACAGAGTCGAGTTGGTGAGTTGCACTTGCATGTTCACATCATGGCATAATTGTATTTCATAGCATAACCATTGCATATAACCTGACACCTAATGTATAAGAGGTATGGCACGCTCTATACATTAGGCCGTGCAAAACGACCCCTTGGCTTATAAGTTCGCGCGAGCGTGCTTATAAGTCAAGGTTCTCATTCTGTACTATATATTTAAGCCTGCTAGTAAAACCGACACCCTATCGTATAAATCGGTATGGGACTTTTTATACGATAGGAGCCCTGCAAGAGATCCCTTTTCTTATGTGTAATCACATAAGTTAAGGTTACTTTCTTATTCAAATTTTTAATCATTATTACCATCTTTTATACCTTAGAACTGCTAGTTTAGTTCCGTTGCCATCTGCTATTTGATATTCTCCACTTTCATATCCTTCCCTTTCCTTCTCCTCGCTCGGTGCTTAGGAGCCATGGGGGAAGGGGCGGGGGATGATAGGACTTAGTCTTTTAGACTAACGGTTTTCGAACCACATCATTTTAGGTGGCCACAGAGCCCAACATGGAGGAGCAGACCCGGAGGTCGGCACGCTTGGAGATCAGACAGGCTAGTACTAGAGTCCAGACAGCAGGGACTGTGAGTCCCGACCGCTAGTTGTTATATTAGTTTGCTTCCGCGATGAGCGATTTGTAGTGAGGACATTATGTACCGGGCATAAGCCCGTGATTTCTGTTATATGTTCTATCTGTGCACACTCCCTTTGTGGAGATTATTTTTCTATTCATGTGTGGTTTCTGTGGACTTGCTTATTTTATTGCTACAGTTGTGATCGATTTGGCCGGCAGGATCGGCGTTTTGTAGTGACGACCTTCCCGGGTGCGAAGGTGTCACCGCAAGGCGGCGGTTTTGGGCCTAAGACCCCGGTGTTTTAAAAGAAAAAAAAATTGGGGCCTTACATGTAACGCCCCCGGTTTTTCTTTGATTGTTTAATCTTTGTTTGGCGTTACGTTGATGTGTTTTCTGTAAGACCCCCCTTTTTTTTTCAACCACCGGGGTCTTAGCCCAGAATTGCCGCTTTGCGGTGGCACCGACATCTCGGGAAGGCAACCACTACAAAACGCCAATTCTGCCGGCCCTTTTCGATCACAAGAGAGAGAAGTATTTATACAAAAAATGTAAATAAGTCCACAGAAACATGTAAATAAAAGTGAATCATATCCAGTCCATCAATACATATAATAGGAAAATAGATAAATGGGCTCGAGCCCAGTACATCAGAGTCCTCACTACAAGTCACTCATCGCGGAAGCTAAGAAAATACTAATCACTCACGGAGCTGGTCGCAGGTGCACCGGTGCTAGACTGTCCCACCTCCATTCGCACCGTACTCCGCTGGTGCTGGTCCCTGTCTCCCATCCTGAGCTCCTGTAATGTTTGGTTACAAAACCATTAGTCATAAGACTAAGCCCTATCATCCCCTACCCCTCCCACCACGGCTCCTACGCACCGGGCGGAGAGGAGGAAAGGGAAGCTACAAAAGTGGAGAATAGTCAAGCAGGTGACGGTAGACCTAACTAGCAAGTTATAACAGGTGAACAGTATAAATGTTGTAATAGGTAGAACAATTAATAAATAGCAAATTGTATAAAAGGCAGCTAGAGAATAGTAAGTAAGCAACAAGTAAGTAAGAATGTAACCTTAACTTATATGAATGCCCATACAAACTTATAAGTTAAGGGATCTTCTGCAAAGCTCCCATGGTATAAAAAGTCCAATACCAATTTATACGTTGGGGTGTCGGTTGTCTGCAAATATGAGTTTAGTGATATGCTATGCCATGATTCATGCAAGTGCAACTCACGCACACGACTCTATGCGCACAGACCTTTAGTTCCCCCTGTTCGGGCAGCTAGCTTCACTCCCAGGAACCTCCGTAGTGGCAAACGGAGACAGTGGGTCGGGCCCCCCACTCCTAGGCGGGCATCCACACTACCAAGCCTAGCCCTCCTGTACGCCCCTAGAAGAACACAACCTAGAGTATCCGCGTACTGCTGCTGGATGTACCCTCCATACTTTCTTTGGCTAAGTGTCCCACACCGCTGAGTCAGCGTACCGATGTCGGTGTGAACGACGATCAGGTACCGAAGACCCACCACCTTTATTCTGTACTCCAACCCTCGAGCCCTCGGCCTCCCAGACAGTCCTGTCTGTGCATCTACCTTCAGAGCTACTGTCTAAATGGCAACAAGTCCTATTATCCTACTTTCCTAGCTATCGGGGAGTGAGTGTGTGCAACCCTAGTTATACTAGTTGCTCTTTTAATTTATTATCCCTATGGTTTACGTTAGCCCAGGACTGCCCCCGGTATTCCCCGTGAAGGGCTCTCAAGGGGCACTAGGAACCAAGACGGCGGCATTACGGCCCGAAGTTCCCTTTCGCAAGGCACTTATTATTATTGGTTGATCTCCCTTAGCCCGATCCCCTTTTAGTAACTTTAGTTCTAACCCTAGAGTATTAAGACTCTTCCTCTTCTTCCCGGGATGGACGATCTTTCGTCGTTCCCGTACTCCCTTATTCCAACAAGTCTCCCAATGATGAACTCGATCCTAGTTTGCCCTACCAACCATCAACTATCAAAATTCCGTGGCTTTACTATATGCAGACCATCCTAAACTATATGAGGTACCCAAGCGGAGGTACACCAAATTATCTTTCAAATCTCTTATAATATTTACTGGAGGTCTACCATATCATACTTTGTCTAAATCCAGAAACTTATAATTTTCATAATTAATCTGATATTTATTTAATTTTCCCAAAGGACGTGCCACGGGTCATTTTAAACATGAACTACATGATCTTCCTAAGTAATGGCTACTCAAAAATCGTGATCATTAAATAACAGCAAAATAACCTCAAATACAAATTCTCAGAATTTTATAGAAAGTATTTAACCTCTAAATAATTTATTCAGTATAATCATGTTAATTCTACGTAGTGAAGGAAGTACTGAAGTTATTCATCTAAAAATTATAGAAAAATCACTAGTCAGTAGTATGATATATAAAAGATCTTTGTGTAGAGAATCATAATTTTACTAGCTTGCTAACCACCACTAAAGATTTAATCAAATAATCAAGGTAAAACATACTTAATGAAGCGAGCCTTAGAATTAATCTTCCAAAAATCCCATAAAAATTCACAGAGATTTAAAATCATAATAAACGTTCTCTGCTTAAATTTCATCACTTTCCAGAGAGTGTGTATTCCCTAATAAATTTTCTAAGCAAATCATACAACTACTAAATCATTAAAGGAAGTATCCAAAATAATGAACATAAAATTCATGGAAAAATATCCAGAGCTTGTACCATCCCTATAATTCACTCTCCCCAAATCTCACCACTTTTCAATGTGATTTAGTGTCATTTCCTATCTCTACAAGTTTTGCGCCCTAAACTAGGGTTAGATTTTCAGGTATCCCAATGGTCTCCAAATTTACTAAAATTTCATCCAGGGAACTATATTGGCCCTATGGTTCCCTTCACCCAATTTTGGGTCAATCGAAGGTCATTTGACCACATGACCTTCACAAACCACCAAGATCCATCTTTAGGGTTTGGCCTTGGTCCTTAGGGTAAACTTACCCCGAACCACCTCAAACTCCATGAGGGGGTGCTAGAGAATATTACTAGCTAGTGGTAAAAATCTCAGCCTCTGTTGAGGTGATCTCACCACTTAAACTTCAAAAGTGCACTTTTAACCTAAGACCCCTTATTAGAGCAAAACTTAGGGTTGATCATTTCTAGTCCAAACCATCTACAAATGAGATGGAAAATTATACAGAACCTTATGGTGACCCCAGTGACCTCTCACCAGAATTTGGGAGGGTTTGGAAATTATTTAACTATCTAATTAAATTCGGCTAGGATTATTGAATTTTCCTAAAAACTATAGAAAAATATTCTCCAAAAATTCTCATTTTTGGATAGCACCTAGATATAGGTAAGATTAGGCCACACCCCAAATTTCAAGTCATTTTGATGACTGGATTGGAGTGGGGAATTTTTCTAAGGTCAAGACAGCCCTCTGGATAGACCTCACCAAAAAGGGTGCTGTGGTCTAACCAGGATTCCAAATTGAGTGAAATTAATTTTGAATAAAACTAGACTTCAAGGGCTACAGTTTCTATGTTGACCACTTTTCCTGTAGGAGCATCTAGGTATTTTTCCCAAATTATTTAATGATGACAGATAAATTCATTCAGAAATTGTTTTAAAAATAGAATCCAATTTTCATGGCACTGTTCATCTTCTTCAGAGCCCGAACCAGAGGCCTAAAAACCTAATTTTCCTGTAGCTTTTCCAAGCTATTTCACGGCCATCCAGCCATCTCCCTGGCCGGCCACCACCACCACCACCACCTCCGTTGAGGCGAGGGCTATCGTCGGGCGGCGGCACGGCCACCGGAGAGGCGGTTTCCGGCGAACCCGCCACCATGAAATTTTCGGAAAACCACGAATACGCTCACCCGATCTGGCTCTTTTGAGCCCGATATCTCTTCTAACGATTCCTAAGATCTATCCGCAGAATAAGAGGGAGGGGAGGACCTTGTTCGCGGGTTGGAGGCGTGCAGAGCGTCGGGAAGCCATTTGCGCGGTGGTGGCGTCGCCGGAAATTCTTCAACAGCAAGGCGGAGGTCTGAAATAGTTTGAGGGAGTGTAACCTTTTCCTCTTGCTCTTAGGAGTCTTTTATAGATCAGAAAATGGGGAGGGGAAAGGATGAAACGTTGGAGATGAAACGTTCGCGGCCATTACTAATCCCCTTAATGGCGTTTCGGTTATGACGAATGGCAGTTGAAACGTTGGAGATGAAGAGGTGTTTGCCAGGTGGCAATTTCCTATTGGACCCACTTTTCCTTAATTATTAACATAATTAAAGTAGGGAACGACCCATAAATACTCTTGGTTTTCATTCCTTTAATCGGATTTTATTACGACGTCAGTTACCGAAATTTCCAACCTGGCTGTCGTTTCGGCCTTGGTCACGGGCGTGACACATGGGTCACGGGCGTGACAGGCCCGGTTAGCCAATTTGAAAGTGAGGGGATAAGTTGTAAACTACTCTAGAGGGGGGGGGGTGAATAGAGTATTCAAATTTTATGAACAACTAGTCAGCTCCCTTGGAGTTTATTTGCGGAATAAATAATCTGATACTTGAACCCTAAGAGCTTAACACAGTGAAGTGCACAAGTGAGAGAGCTAACTGAAATTTCAGTTTAACTATAAGCCTATCACAGCAACTAACAATCCTAGGTATTTCTATCACAGCCACAGAATAAGCAATTAAACAAAATAGCCAGAGGAACACAGGATATATAGTGGTTCTCTCTTAATAGGTACTCCACTCTTCTACCACCCTGGTAGGAATCCACTGCAGGTTTTTGCTAAAGTGCCCTGCCACCAATGATCTGATTCAGGTAGATCAAACAAGACCCTTTGAGCTTTTGATAAGGATACTCAACCACAGGTTGTTGATAAGGTGCCCTGTCACCAATGTTCACTTTTGAAGATGTGTGAAAAACTCTTTTACAAAGGGGTTGAGAGGGTTAGATTGTCTTCTCTGTTGTTAATAACAGATTAGAGAAGACTTGTGGATTCTCTAAAGAATCAAAGTCTCCCCCTGGCTCAGTGGAAGTCCAGGGAAAGCCTTTGCTTCAGGATGAAGGAGTTTCAGATATACTGAAACTAAATCCTCAGAGATCTGTAGACTGATTTTTATCAGGTCTTCAGATTCTGGAACACTTGAAGCATAACTGGAGCTGGTCTTTCTGAAGTCTTGAAAACTCTAAGCAGATGCTCAGGAGACTTGAGAAAGAAGATGATTGCTCTGGGCTTTTTCTTCAGGAAAACTTTTCTTCTCTTCTTGAGAGATGGTGAAGAACTGCTCTAATGAAGCTTGAGCGAATGAAGCCTTGAGAAGAAAATCTCTCTGTGTCTGTAACTTGCTGTCTCTGCTGAGAGAGAAAATTCTTTTAAATATGTCTTCTCTTTTTCCCTTAAAACGGCTCTATTGATTTGAATATCTCGAGCCCTGCACCATGTTATCTCAATATAGAATATAGCAATAGGAATAGAATGAGCTATTAACTCTCTGTCAGTCCCAATAAGGAAATAAATGAATGGGAAAATATCTCAGCATAAAGACTTAACATACTTGGAAATAGCATACAGCGCCAATGGCTAGAATACAGCCTGGAAAGATAAAGTCAACATATTTTGTATAATAGGACAAAATACTTTATCAAATACGAAATCCCGTAATTTATGCTTAACATATTTGGTAATTAGTTCATTTGAATTTAAGCCATAAATTAGCAAAAACAACTTCAGAAAATCTCTCTAACCACACGCTAAAACACTTGGAAATAAACTAAGGAATAGAATGAATACAAACTGTTAAAGGCAGACAATAATCGTCGAACAGGGGTTCGATGATCGTCGACCTAGCCAACAGATCGTCGACTAAGGCAGAAATCGTCTGGGACAGAAAACGTCGAACAGCTCATGCTATCGTCGACCAACAAAGAATCTGTCGTAACAGAAATCGTGAAGCAAGACTGCGATCGTTGAACTGCTGATGGCAGATCGTCGACCAATCCTTCAGAGCATAATAAACTTGCTCTGAGATCGTCGACCATTGGTCGACGATAATTGTCTTGACTTCAACTATTCTATAGCCCTGCTATCATCGACCAATGGTCGACGATCGCGAGGCCTCGTTCGACGATGGTCGAACGGAAAATGCCTTAACCATATATTCATTCTACAACTTCTAATCTAAGCTCTAGGTCAGTTATAAACTGCCCTAGGGAGACTAAACAAAGTCTAAACATGATCATATATAGTTATATGGATCAAGAGGGGCTGGAAAGGGATTACATGAGCCAAATCACATCCAGGGTACCAACAATCTCCCCCTATTTGGGTCATGTCATCCAATCCAATCTAAAAACTAATACAAACAAGAACAAAGGCAAAGTTTAATCATAATATCAAAACACAGGCAATCCACAGAAAACATATAAATCATAAATCAGCAGAATTATAGAGTATCAAGCAGATTTATCAGATGGTTTAGCATCAGAGAAGTTCTTTGGGATTACAGCAGGTTTGAAAATGATTTCTCTGTTTAGATTAGCTGCTTGTCTTTTGGATAACATCAGGTCATGTTCACCAATGATCTTCTTTTCACCATAGCTTGGCAGGACTGCAGCAGGGTGCAGCTTCATGTATTCTTCAGTATCAAATATTTCTGAGTTGACTTGAATCTTGCTGAGTTCTTTTTCTCTGAATTCAGACATAGTTGAGTATGCTGAAGGGTCCAGTCCTTGAGCTTTGGCTTTCTCCATCATGCTTAGTGCAATTGATTCCTTGAATCTTGCCATAGAGGCAATTCTTTCAGTTTCTCTCTTGTCTGATGGAGAAGGTGATCTATCAGTATCAGTTTGAGCTGCAATCTCCATATTCCTTTGAAGATCTGTAGCTAATCTTCTTGAGTCAATAGGAATCTGTACAGCCTTCTTAGGATCAGATTTAGCATATAAAGATCTTGGAGGTGCAAATTCAATAAATTTCTTGTTGGACTTCTCTGAATAGACAACTCTTTTTCCTTTTGTATCAACTGTCTTAGGAATAGTAGGTTTCCTTGATGTAGAAGATGAACCTCTCCAAGGAGGAGAAGGTTTCCTTTCTGGAGCTTTCCTTTTGAGAGAAGGAGGAGGAGATAATGTTGGTTGCTGAAAGGTCATCTCCTTTATCTGTTCCATGGGAACACTTTCATTTCTTTGCATTCCTTGTCCTGATTTATCTTGGCTTCGTTGGCTTTGGTTACTTCTTCTCTGGTAGGTCTGAGAAGGGTTGGAACTGGCTGATTGAGCAGATGGAGCAGAAGAAAGATTTCTAGAGGCTCCAGCACCAGGAGGTGGAGGAGGACCTCTGGGAGGGAATTTCTGAACTGGAGTATCATATCTCTTGGTTCTTTTCTTCTCTCTTGACTGATTCCTTGAGAATCTCATCCATGGTTCATACTCTTTGCTCTTAGGATCAATTCCTTTCCGAATGAAATAAGGAATATCCTTGTTTGGATTTGCAGGAGGAGGAGCAGATGCTTTCCTTTTCTTAGATGCAGCCTTTTTCTTCTTCTTGGTGTTATCAGAATCTTCATAATCATCATCATCATCATCAGAAGAGTGAGATGAGTTTTTGCCAGCATAGTCATCAAAATCTTGCTCTGAGGGATCCTTGGCAGCTACAGCAGGTTCAGCTTTTTCTTTCTCAGGCTTCTCTCTATCTTCCTTTTCTCATGCCTCCTCAATGGCATCTTGCTCAAGGAGGGCATCAAGATCAACATTAGGAGTACTATACCAAAGTTCTGATTCAGGATACAAATCAGGAACTGTCCTGGGGACCAGTTCTACAGTTGGGGCTTCAGCTTCCTTTTCTTTAACAGATCCTGGAGCTTGCTCTGGAATTAATTCAGTAACTGTAGGAATGGATAGAGGGTAGGTAAGAATAGGTGGAGAAAAGATGACAATATCTGCAGGGGCAGATGCTTTCTCTAGAGAGATGGCTAGGGAATCCATATAAGAATTAGCCAACTCTTCAATGTACTCAGAGGCAATATTCTCAGCCATAAAGGCTATATATTGTTTAAGGTTTAGAGTACCTGAGCTTGAATCCTTTTCAGTCATCTTGGAAGCATTTTCAGCACTATCTTGCACAGCCTCAACTTCTTCAGCAGCAGCAGCAGCATTGTTGGTTGTGCCTGCATACAAAGAAAGATAAGTTAACAACCAAGTGGGAATAAAATATTCCCCCCAAGGTGAACAGCAGCAGGTAATTGATTGAATTACCTGAAGATCTACACAGGATACCACTTTGCATCTAGGAAGGAGGTTATAATTCCTTCTAGATGTTCAGTGACATCAGGGATAGACACCTCTGCAAGGCACAAGAGGAGTGCCATACAGGAAAGGAAGAGAGAGTCCTTGACCAAGGGGTCATCAAGGTACTCAGGTCTATAAGGGACCATTTTCTCTTGAAGAGGAGGAACATAAGGAGTAGATGTGAGTGTGAACTCACAGTCTGAGTTAAGAAAGGATTCCAAATCTTCATCATAATCAATGGAATTTGCAGCATCAACTTGCAACACTGATGCAAGATCATCAGCAGCTGTGATGGGTAGGAAGGAATAAGAAATTAACTCAAAGTTGGAGTTTGAATTAATTAGAATCTTAAATAAAACTATACCATCTAGTTGAGCAGCATCATTCTCAAATTTTTGAACCACTACTTCTGAATCAGTAGTGTTCACTGGAACTTTTTCACAAATGTCCATGGGGACTTCCTCATTGTCTTTCTCAGGGACTTCCTCCTCAGAAGCTAGATTCACTAGGGAGTGAATGTCTTTGTTAAATAAAAATATCAATTTAGAGTCCTGAGTATGGTCTTTAGAGAAAAGGTTTTACCTTCTGGTTGCTCTGAATCTTTGTTGACTTCTGGGACCACTACTGCAAGATCAGTAGTGTCCACTGGAATATCATCTAGAATTAGATCAGCCTGTTGATCTTCAACAGCTGCACTATCTTCCAACTCTTTCTCTGGAATTTCTTCCTCTTGTAGCTCTTGAGCTTCTTCTGCAATGGCTGGAAGGGAAGGAAGGGAAGAGTTATCCTGAAGGGTCAAGGCATCACCTGAGACCACTTCAAAAGACATCTCCCCCTGCATGACTTCAGTTGGGGCTGGAGTCATGCACCTCACTGAAGAGGGCTCAGTAGAAGATGGAATGGTTTTAATGGCTTCTGTAAGTGCATTTATGGATGCAATGATAGGGGCATTGGCTGCCTCAATCATGGTTTGGATGGATGGGGTGATGAGCTCCACAATGTGTGCAAGCAATTCAGGGGTGATCTGAAATGCTGAGGGTGTAGATGTGGATGGATGACTATGGGATGCAAGGTGAGGTGGTGATGGAATAATGTCAGTATGATCTGCCACATGATCAATTGGATCATATGGAGATGGGGGATCATCAACATGAGTTTGGGATTCATGTTGAGATAGGTTGGTGAGGATGGTCGCAGTCACCATGTCAACACTGGCTGAAGCTGCCAGATGTTGTGGTGTTGGTGACTGGGATGGAGATGCATGTGGAATGGTAGATGAACCAAAGGGAGGGACTGCAGATGGTGTGGAAATGAATGCAGGTGATGGGGATGCAGTGATAATGAGTGAAGATGGAGAGATTGCTGAGCCTTCCCCAGCAAGATGGAGAGTGGCTGAATCAGCCCTGGTGTCTGATGAAGGGTTAGGATCAACCCTGACTGTCTTCTTGATAACCCTTTGGGATTTCTTGAAGAGGGAGGGGTCCAACCTCTTGCTTGCATTGACTGCAGAGGATGTAGATACAAGCAGCAGGGGTGCTTTCTCAGATAGAAAGACACCCAATACTCTGGCAAGAGTTATATCCTTCTTGCTATTCTTTCTCCTTATCAATTCATACAAAACTTTTCCCCAATTTATCTGAGTCTTGTTCACCAATGCCGACATCAAGGCAAACTGTTGCCTGTTGATGTTATCATGAGCAGAGTGTTTACCCAAAACAACCTTGCCCACCAGGTCTGCCAGAAACTTAAACTCTGGAGACAGGTTGATCTTCAGCAGCTTTGCTGGAATACCATCAGCATGGCCCATCACTGTTAGCATGCGGCCATACTCCTCTGTATCTTGTTCATATTCTTCAGTTCCAGTTGGTAAATCAAACAGCTTTGTCAAGATATCAGGAGTCAGAATGACCTCCTCTCCATTAATCTTTCCCGTCATTGCTTCGTCGCTGGAAGACGAAGTATACACCCATTCTTTAATCTCTAGTATATTGATCTTGGGCGTGGATGACATAAATTTCTTCAGTCCTTGATCTTCACACATCCGCAACATGTCTCTGATTGGTTGATCGCACAGGCAGAAGGAATCGAAGTCGACACAGAATCCCGTGTCGAACTTCATCCCGGAAAGAACTGCTGGAAGAATCGCCATTTGATTTGAGAGAATGGCGAATCGAGATGCAAGGCAAGGGGAGAAGAGAATCGCGCGGGATTAGAGTTCGAGAGTGAATTCTAATCCAGAAGACAGAATATGAAAAGACGAAACAGAAGGACGACGATCTCCAGACCTAAATCGACTATCAGATAAAAAATCTGCGATCGTCGAACACCGATTAAAATCGGTCGTCGAACAATGACTGACGATAGTCAATATTTAACTAATCGTCAAACATCGACCGACTACAAGCATACACCACGATCGTCGATCAATATATGTTGGTCGACGATTCACCACACAGCAAAACAAATCTGTCGTCGACCAATTAGTCCACGATAGATACCTAAGGAGAGATCGTTGACCAGTTGGTCGACGATTTCTGCCTTACTACAGAACGAACTGTCATCGACCATTGGTCGACGATAGTCCTGACCTGGTCGAAGATCGTCGAGCAGTTGTTCGACGATTTTAGACAGAAAAACAGATCTATCCTAATTTTCACTACTCTGAACCATTAATCATACCAAGCTTGTTCAGGAAGAACAAATGCTTTTGTTCATCAAGGGGCTTAGTGAAAATATCTCCTCTCTGCAGATCTGTGGATATAAATTCCATAATTATCTTGTTCTTTTCCACATTATCTCTCAGAAAATGATGTCTAATCTCAATGTGCTTGGTCCTGGAATGGTGCACAGGATTTTGAGCAATTGATATTGCACTGGTACTGTCACACAGAATTTTTGTGTTTGAGTATGTGTACCCATAATCCACTAGCTGATTTTGAATCCACAAGATCTGTGAACAACAACTAGCTGCTGCTATATATTCAGCCTCAGCAGTTGAGGTAGACACAGATGCCTGTTTCTTACAAAACCAAGAGACAAGTCTCTCTCCCAGGAACTGACAAGTCCCTGAGGTGCTTTTCTTGTCAACTCTACAACCAGCATAATCAGCATCTGAATATCCAATTAATTCAAATTCTGATTCAGCTGGGTACCACAGTCCTAAGTTAGGGCATCCCTTATGGTATCTCAAGATCCTCTTGAGAAGAGTTAAGTGAGATTCCTTAGGGTTGACTTGAAACCTAGCACATAGGCATGTAGCAAACATTATGTCAGGCCTACTTGCAGTCAAATACAGCAGGGAACCAACAATGGCTCTATAATTCTTTTGATCAACAGACTTGCCATTGACATCAGAATCAATAACTGCATTTGAGGCCATAGCTGTGCTCATTGATGAAGCATCAGACATTCCAAATCTTTTAACCAGCTCTCTGGCATATTTTGATTGAGAAATGAAGATACCATCAACACTCTGTTTCACTTGGAGACCAAGGAAATAGGATAACTCACCCATGCTGCTCATCTCAAACTTGGAGTGCATTAGTTCAGAGAACCTCTTGCATAGTTTGGGATCAGTGGAGCCAAATATAATGTCATCTACATAAATTTGAACTAACAGTTGTGAGTCCTTATGATGTCTAATAAACAGGGTTCTATCTACTACACCTCTCACAAACTTGTGTTCTAGAAGGAAATTTGCTAAGGTCTCATACCAAGCTCTAGGAGCTTGCTTAAGTCCATATAGAGCCTTTTGGAGTTTGAACACATGAGTAGGTAAGGTTGATGAAACAAACCCTGGTGGTTGTTCAACAAACACTTCTTCCTTTAAATCTCCATTGAGGAAGGCACTCTTCACATCCATTTGGAAGACCTTAAATCTCTTATAGGCAGCATAGGCTAGGAAAATCCTAATGGCTTCTAATCTAGCTACAGGGGCAAAAGTCTGATCATAATCTATGCCTTCCTCCTGTCTATAGCCTTGAGCTACTAGTCTAGCCTTATTCCTAACTACTATGCCTTGGGCATCAAGCTTGTTTCTAAACACCCACTTGGTGCCTATGATCAGTTGGCCTCTTGGTCTTGGAACCAAGGTCCAAACTTTACATCTTTCAAACTGGTTAAGCTCCTCTTGCATGGCTATAATCCAGTGTGGATCAAGCTCAGCAGCTTTAATGGTTAGGGGCTCAACCTGAGAAAGGAAACAAGCAAACATCACGTCTTTGTTGAGTTGATGTCTTGTCTGGACTCCTACTGAAATGTCTCCAATCACTTGAGATACAGGGTGATCTCTAAGTGTGACAAGATCAGTAGGTTCAACAATGATCTGATCTTCAACAATTTCAAGATTTAATTCCTCATGTGGAATTTGATCAACTGTTGGAACAGGTGCTTTAACTTCAAGAAGTTCTACATCAGATTCAGAATCTGAGAAAGCAACCTGAGGAGTTTGTTGGGGATGATTCTCCTGTGTGAGTCTCAAACCTTCCAAATCCTTACTTAATTCTAGGACTTGCACTGTACTGTTAGAAGAAGAATCCTTCTCCTTATAATACATGACTGTCTCATCAAAAGAGACATGTGCAGACTCTTCTATCTTAAGAGAAGATTTATTAAGGACCCTATAGGCTTTGCTTACTTGAGAGTATCCTAGAAAAACTCCCATTAAAGCTTTTGCCTCAAATTTTCTAAGGTATTCTTTGTTATTGTTATGAACAAAAGCTACACAACCAAATACTCTAAAATAGTCTATTTTAGGTTTCACTTGCTTAAGTAACTCATAGGGAGTCTTAACCTTAAGTTTATGTATCAAACTTCTGTTCAATACATAGTTAGCTGTGCTAACTACTTCAGCCCAAAAAGACAGAGGCATGTTAGCATCTGCCAATAATGTACTTGCAGCTTCAATTAGGGTTCTGTTTTTTCCTTTCAACTACCCCATTTTGTTGAGGAGTTCTAGGAGCAGAGAAGCTATGTTTGAGACCTTCCTTCTCACAGAATTCTTGCATAAGAAGAGACTCAAACTCAGTACCATGATCACTTCTGATCAAGGCAATCTGAGTAGAATACTCACTCTGTATACACTTTAGAAAATCTGTAAGAACCTTGAAGTTATCAGCCTTAGTTCTCAAGAAGAATACCCAAGTGAACCTAGAGAAGTCATCTACAACTACTAGAGTGTAAGACTTTCCTCCAAGACTCTGTACAGCAATAGGACCAAATAAGTCCAAATGTAGCAAGTACAGGATCCTGGGAGAATCACTTTTATTAACTGATTTAAAGCTATTCCTTGTTTGCTTACCTAATTGACAAGCTTTGCAAAGGCCTTCCTTCTTGTAGGGGCAAGAAGGTAAGCCTCTTACAAGATTGTGTTTAGCCAACCTAGAAATATTTTTCAAATTAACATGACTAAGTCTCTTATGCCAAAGGGTATTATTACTGGTTACTTCATTAAATAAGCATATTTCAGATTTGGATGAATTAAAATCTACAACATAAACATTACCAATTCTAATGCCTACTAACACAACAATATTATTTAAAGCAATATTACAAGCAGTGTCAGTAAACCATACCTTGTACCCAGCATCACACATTTGGCTTACAGAGATTAGGTTGTGCTTTAGTCCAGAGACATAAGCTACCTTCTTGAAGGTTACAGCTCCTATGGTGAAGCTGCCATACCCTTCAGTCTGTCCACAGCTGGAATCTCCAAATACAACTTTTGGTCCCAGCTTGGCTTTGAAACCTGACAGGTTCTTCTTCTTTCCTGTCATATGCTTTGAGCATCCACTATCCAGATACCATTTATCATGTATGACTGGATAGGTCTTCACCTGCAAAGATATCAATTATACATTGTGGACCCAGGTTACCTTGGGTCCAGTATTCTTCACAAAAGAAAAGCTAGATATAAAAGATCTTGCAGGCTTAGATTGATATCCTTAAAGGATGTGATCTCCTAGGTGGGATAATCCATTCAGTTGAAGGATTAAACAACCTAGGGTAGTGATTAGGATTTGCAGTTCTGGAAGTTTGAATTTTATTTTCCAGCTTAAGTCCAGATCGTTGATCAATGGTCGACGATCGCAAGCCATATCGTCGATCATTTATGGTAGAACGATGTTCTGGATTCCACGATCGTCGATCACTGGTCGATGACTCAAGATGAGATCGTCGACCTCCTGCACCAAAGCTATCATACTCAGTGTAGGAGTTCAGCGATCGTCGATAGATGTTCGATGATTGGTTTGACGATCGTCGATTAATGTTCGACGATTTCTGTAAAGCTAGAAATTTTTTCTTTCTGTTCTCTTTCTTGATCTTATTACGAATTTTCTTATACTTTTCAATTTCCTCAGTATTCTTTATTCCTGATTCAGAAATAAATTTTACTGGAGTGCTAAATCTCTCCTTTGTGAGGAGGATGGGTTCACTAGGTGTAGCACCTAGGCCTAGTTTATCATTACCAACCCTAGTGTTTGCTATACTGGTTATTTCAGATAGTTTAAGGCTTCTGCCATTTAATTCTTCTTCTAACCTCTTAGATTTAGCTAGTTCTAATTTTAGGAATGTTACTTCTCCTTTTGAGCTTTCTAATTCCTTTTCTAATCTAATTATTTCAGTACTTTCCATGTCTAGTTCCATTATCTTTAATCTAAGTGACTTAATTTCTTTTTCAGATAATAGTAAATCTAAACATAGAGTTTTAAATTTTAATTTGAACTCAGGAGATGAGAAATCAAATGAGTTGATTACCTGGTCTTCCATAGGAAGATCTTCATCATTGTCTCCTTCTTCTTCAGAATTCTCTGCAGCTGACAGAGAGCTGCAGGCATCAATAGCCATGAGGCAGACCTCTTTGTCTTTCTTCTCTTCTTCTTCTTCTGAATCACTAGAGCTAGAGGAGCAGGTATCTTCTTCTGTTTCACTCCAGGTAGCAGCCACAAATCCCTTGTCCTTCTTCTTATATTTGTGCGAGGAGGACTTGGAGTGGTGCTTCCTGTACTCTTTCTCATTTTTCTTCTCCTTGTGTTTCTTCTCTGGACAATCTGGAGCAATGTGTCCAGGCTTGCTGCAAACATAACAAATGATTTCTTTAGAAAGAGTCTTGTCATACCTTTGTTTATCCTCATACTTGGAGAACTTCTTTCTGAAGTCTCTTCTTCCCATGTTGAGGAACCTCTTGGCAATGAGTGCCAGCAACTCCTCATTTGATTGACTTCCTTCAGAAGTCTCAGCAGCCTTAAGAGCTAGAGAGTGCTCTTTCTTTGTAGGTGTAAGAGTCTTTACTTCAGTTGCAGCAGCTCTGCTCTTCAAAGTTTGCTCATATGACTTGAGCTTTCCCAACAGAGCTTCTGTGGAGAGTTCCACAGTGTTTCTGCCATCCTTGATGGGCCATATCCTTGAGTCCCAAGAGATGGGAAGGCACATCAGGATCTTGTCATTGACTTCTGTCAAAGTTATCTCCTTGTCCAAAGACCTCAGTTCACTTATTATTGAACTGAGTCTTGTGTAAATTGTGTCAATGTCTTCAGCATCATCCTTCTTGAAATTTTCATACTGAGAAGTAAGGTTGGATCTCCTGTTCTTCCTCTCATCAGCTGAGCCAGCAACTATGTGGTTGAGGGAATCCCACATAGCTTTGGCTGAGGTACATTCAGCAAGCTTCTGGAATATTTCATCAGACATTGTCTGAGCTAGGATGCTCATTACTTTTGCATCAGCTGCTTTTGCCTTCCTGTAATTGTCATTGTAGTCAGGAGGTGGCACAGCACTGAGATCAGCAGAAGTGGAAGTAGCAGCAGCAGGCCTAGCAGGTGGTCCTGTCAAAATAGAAGAAAAGATATCTTCATCAATAGAATTCATGTATAGTCTTATCCTGGTCTTCCATATGCCAAACTTGGACAAGTTGCATACAGGAGGTCTGGTGCTTGAATAATCCTTAGATTGGGCCATGTGTGAAAGTGTTTGTGAATGGTATCAGGAAACAACTTATCACAGGATCTTTTAACCCAAGTGTTAGCCTGTATGAACAACCAACCTCCCTCTGATACCAATTGAAAGTGAGGGGATAAGTTGTAAACTACTCTAGAGGGGGGGTGAATAGAGTATTCAAATTTTATGAACAACTAGTCAGCTCTCTTGGAGTTTATTTGCGGAATAAATAATCTGATACTTGAACCCTAAGAGCATAACACAGTGAAGTGCACAAGTGAGAGAGCTAACTGAAATTTCAGTTTAACTATAAGCGTATCACAGAAACTAGCAATCCTAGGTATTTCTATCACAGCCACAGAATAAGCAATTAAACAAAATAGCCAGAGGGACACAGGATATATAGTGGTTCCCTCTTAATAGGTACTCCACTCTTCTACCACCCTGGTAGGAATCCACTGCAGGTTTTTGCTAAGGTGCCCTGCCACCAATGATCTGATTCAGGTAGATCAAACAAGACCCTTTGAGCTTTTGATAAGGATGCTCAACCACAGGTTGTTGATAAGGTGCCCTGTCACCAATGTTCACTTTTGAAGTGGTGTGAAAACTCTTTTACAAAGGGGTTGAGAGGGTTAGATTGTCTTCTCTGTTGTTAATAACAGATTAGAGAAGACTTGTGGATTCTCTAAAGAATCAAAGTCTCCCCCTGGCTAATGGGATGTCCAGGGAAAGCCTTTGCTTCAGGATGAAGGAGTTTCAGATATACTGAAACTAAATCCTCAGAGATCTGTAGACTGATTTTTATCAGGTCTTCAGATTCTGGAACACTTGAAGCATAACTGGAGCTGGTCTTTCTGAAGTCTTGAAAACTCTAAGCAGATGCTCAGGAGACTTGAGAAAGAAGATGATTGCTCTGGGCTTTTTCTTCAGGAAAACTTTTCTTCTCTTCTTGAGAGATGGTGAAGAACTACTCTAATGAAGCTTGAGCGAATGAAGCCTTGAGAAGAAAATCTCTCTGTGTCTGTAACTTGCTGTCTCTGCTGAGAGAGAAAATTCTTTTAAATATGTCTTCTCTTTTTCCCTTAAAACGGCTCTATTGATTTGAATATCTCGAGCCCTGCACCATGTTATCTCAATATAGAATATAGCAATAGGAATAGAATGAGCTATTAACTCTCTGTCAGTCCCAATAAGGAAATAAATGAATGGGAAAATATCTCAGCATAAAGACTTAACATACTTGGAAATAGCATACAGCGCCAACGGCTAGAATACAGCCGGGAAAGATAAAGTCAACATATTTTGTATAATAGGACAAAATACTTTATCAAATACGAAATCCCGTAATTTATGCTTAACATATTTGGTAATTAGTTCATTTGAATTTAAGCCATAAATTAGCAAAAATAACTTCAGAAAATCTCTCTAACCACACGCTAAAACACTTGGAAATAAACCAAGGAATAGAATGAATACAAACTGTTAAAGGCAGACAATAATCGTCGAACAGGGGTTCGATGATCGTCGACCTAGCCAACAATCGTCGACTAAGGCAGAAATCGTCTGGGACAGAAAACGTCGAACAGCTCATGCTATCGTCGACCAACAAAGAATCTGTCGAAACAGAAATCGTGAAGCAAGACTGCGATCGTTGAACTGTTGATGGCAGATCGTCGACCAATCCTTCAGAGCATAATAAACTTGCTCTGAGATCGTCGACCATTGGTCGACGATAATTGTCTTGACTTCAACTATTCTATAGCCCTGCTATCATCGACCAATGGTCGACGATCGCGAGGCCTCGTTCGACGATGGTCGAACGGAAAATGCCTTAACCATATATTCATTCTACAACTTCTAATCTAAGCTCTAGGTCAGTTATAAACTGCCCTAGGGAGACTAAACAAAGTCTAAACATGATCATATATAGTTATATGGATCAAGAGGGGCTGGAAAGGGATTACATGAGCCAAATCACATCTAGGGTACCAACACAATTCTGGGTTCGACGATCGTCGAACTGAGATTGACGATCGTCGAAGGGTGGTCACGGGCGTGACACCTGGGTCACGGGCGTGACAGGCCTGTGCGGCCAATTCTGGTTCGACGACGTTGAACTGAAGTCGACGATCGTCGAGCGTGTCACGCCCTATGTCACGGGCGTGACATTGTGGGTCACGGGCGTGACATTGTGGGTCACGGGCGTGACATGCCTGGTGGCTAACTCCGGTTTGACGACGTCGAACTGAAATCGACGATCGTCGAGCGTGTCACGCCCTATGTCACGGGCGTGACATGGCGAGTCACGGGCGTGACAGGTCTGGTGACTAATTTAGGGTTCGACGATCGTCGAACTGAAATCGACGATCGTCGAATGTGGTCACGCCCTATGTCACGGGCGTGACGGGTCGGTCACAGGCGTGACCAACCCGTGACCCGATTTCTTGGTCGATTTATTTCAAGTTTTGGGCTCCCTAGGGTTCTACCACAACCAACTGACTCCTAGGGGTCTAGCCGGAAATGGGATGTTACAAATCCCAATAAACAAAACAAAGATTTCGTCCCCGAAATCAAGGTTAAGCCTACGGGACTCTAATCGGGAAAAATAAGCTTGTAACATCTCATGAGAACTGAAAGATTATCTCTCTACGTTATGTTTGTTTGTGCGGTTTCGAATCTAAGATTAATTCGTCCACTTAACTAGCTATATACACCCCAATAAACAAAAGATTAGCCCCTATTCTTGAAATTTCAGTTCCATTGGTTTAAAACAGGAAGGCAAATTGATTGTCCAGAGGGGTTGTGAGGTATACCTGACGAAAAAGTTCCGGGTATTTTTGCCGCATCAAGTCCTGTGGCTCCCATGTATGCTCCTCCTGCCCATGATTGTTCCACAGAACCTTGACTAACGGGACCTTCTTCCGTCGCAAGACCCGCACTGCTGTATTGTCAATCCTGATAGGCTCCAAATCGACTGACCGATCCGAGGCCACTGGGCCATCTGCCGAGGAAATCAGCTGCTCAGGGCGTAGCAGAGCCCTCCGAAGTGAGGAGACGTGGAAGACGTCATGCAATCCCGCTAACTCCGGTGGTAGCTCCAGTCTATAGGCTAAGGGGCCGATCCGCTCCAGGATCCTAAAGGGCCCCATATATCTCGGACTGAGCTTCTTCCGCCCGCGAACCCGCGAGACTCCGTGCATCGGCCGAATCTTCAAGAAAACCCGGTCTCCTACCTGAAACTCTACTTGGCGATGCCTCGCATCGTAGTATTTCGCCTGTCTGCTCTGGGCTTCCAACATCCTGTCTCGGATCAATCTAATCTGAGCATCTGTATCTCCCACAAACTCAGAGCCCAGTGCCTGCGGATCCTCGTCCTGAACCCATGATAGTGGGGTTCTGCACCTCCTTCCGTACAACGCTTCGTGTGGAGCCATGCCTATGCTGGACTGATGAGCGTTGTTGTATGAAAACTCGACCAGTGGTAACAATCTCTCCCAAGGCTCGCCACGGTCCAAAATACATAGTCGCAACAGATCCTCCAGTGTACGGTTAGTGCGCTCTGTCCGTCCGTCGGTCTGAGGGTGAAAGGCGGTGCTGAATGTCAACCGAGAACCCAGATGGGCCTGGACTGACCTCCATTCCCTGGATGTAAACCGCCCATCCCGATCCGAAATGATAGTCTTGGGCACCCCATGATAACGCACGAACTGCTCAATGAACCTCCGTACTAATACACTGATCGGTGTGTCCTTTGCCACTGGGATGAATCTGGCCACCTTTGTCAGCCTGTCCACTATCACCCAGATCGAGTCGTTCCCCGCACGGGATCTAGGTAGCCCATGTATGAAGTCCATGGCTATATCTTCAAACTTCCACTCCGGCACTGGAAGCGGCTGTAGCAAGCCTGCCGGGTTCCTACACTCCGCCTTCACGAGCTGGCAGGCCTCACAATGCGTCACAAAATACGTAATATCTTTATTCATACCGGGCCAGTACATCGTCCTCTTTAAATTCTTTGCCATCTTGGTGATCCCCGGGTGTACCGAATATCGGCTGCAATGAGCTTCCGTCAAAATATCCTCCCGGATCCGTCCTCCTGCTGGTATGTAGACTCTGCCCCGGAAACACAGGAGCCCATCCCTCAAAGAGTAATCTCCTGTCGTGCCTTCCTCCAAGGCTCGGAATATCGGCTCAGCTCTCTCGTCCCGCATCTGCCCATCTCTGATGCGGTCTTGAATGTCATCAGTAGTAGCCATCGACCCCAGGTACTCCATGTACAGCTCCGGGTCATCCTCAGACACTAGTGAAATCTGCATCTCCTCGAATGATCTAATCAACTCCAAATCCATCAGCTGCGGGCCTACTCCAGTCGTACTCGCTCTCCGGCTCAGAGCATCCGCAACCACGTTCGCCTTCCCCGGATGGTAGTGCATGGTATACTGGTAGTCCGAAAGAAACTCCACCCAGCGTCTCTGCCTGATGTTTAACTCCTTCTGGGTGTCGACGTACTTCAGATTCTTGTGGTCGGAGAAGATATCACAATGTACCCCGTAGAGATAGTGCCGCCAGATCTTAAGAGCAAAAATGACTGCCCCCATCTCCAGATCGTGCACGGGGTAGTTCTGCTCGTGCTGCTTCAACTGACGGGAGGCATAGGCTATTACGTGCCCATTCTGCATAAGGACGGCACCCATCCCCTGATAGGAAGCATCTTCATACACCTGGAATCCCTCCTTCCCTGATGGAAGAGCAAGGATGGGAGCCGAGGTGAGACGATCCTTCAGCTCCTGGAAGGCAGATTCGCATCGCGGCGTCTAAATAAAAGGGGACTCCTTCTTCATCAGAGACGTAAGAGGGAGGGCAATCTGAGAGAACCCCTTTACGAACTTCCGGTAGTAACCGGCAAGTCCCAAGAAACTTTGAACATCCGTGGCCGACTTTAGTGGTGGCCAATCCCGTACTGCCTGGATCTTTGCCAGATCCACTGCCAGACCTGCTCCACTGATGACATGGCCCAGAAAGGCCACCTCCTTTAGCCAGAACTGGCACTTGCTGTACTTGGCATACATCTCGTGCTCACACAGCTTCTCCAAGGTCAAGGCTAGATGTCTCGCGTGCTCCTCCTCCGTCCTTGAATAGATGAGAATGTCGTCGATGAATACAATGACAAAGACGTCCAGATACTCCTCGAACACCCGATTCATCAAAGTCATGAATGTGAAGGGTGCATTCGTGAGCCCGAATGGCATCACGGTAAACTCGTACAAGCCGTATCTGCTGCTGAAGGCTGTCTTCGGGATGTCCTCCTCCCGAATACGGAGCTGGTAGTATCCTGACCTCAGATCCAGCTTTGAGAACCAATGAGCTCCCTCCAGCTGATCAAAAAGGTCGTCTATCCATGGTAAAGGATAAGTATTCCGGACTGTCAACCTGTTCAGAGCCCGGTAATCGATGCATAGTCGAAGGGTCCCGTCCTTCTTCTTAACGAACAGCACCGGAGCTCCCCACGGTGATGAGCTAGGCCGAACGAACCCGGCCTCCACTAACTCCTGAAGCTGACTTCGAAATTCCACCAACTCCTTTGGGGCCATTCGATAGGGAGCTCTGGATACCGGCTTAGCCCCCGGTACGAGCTGAATCTGAAAGTCCTTCTCTCGGTGCGGGGGTAACCCTGGTAGCTTCTCTGGAAACACGTCGGCGAAGTCCCGCACTACCGGAATATCTGCAATGGAATCCTTGGCTACGACCGCCTCAAAGAGGACCTGATAAACCTCTTCCCCCTGCAGGTGGGCCTTAACGGCCTGCACAGACGATAGTAAAGTACGGGGTGCTGATATAATACCTTCGATAACAATGAAGGAGTCGTCGTGCCTCACGGTGATCCTCTTCGCCACGCAATCGATCTGGGCATGGTTCCAGTACAGCCAGGTCATGCCCAGAATCAGATCATAATCTGGCATCCTCAAAACCGTCGCTGGTGCCTCAAACGCCTTTCCGCCGATCCTCGCTTCCATATCACAATGAGTAGAGGTCAATATCTCTGATCCATCGGGTAGGCGCACCCTCAGCATCTTCCCGGTGCTTAGCTCCACTCCTGCCAGTCCTTTCACGAAATCCTCCAACACGAATGATTGCGACGCACCAGTGTCAAAGAGGGTGTGAGCGGGCTTGCCGCTCACGAATACTATGCCTGGGGTAATTAAATGTCTTAGTATTCTTATTGTAGTTTATCTTCTCTTAATTTCTAACCAGGTTATGTTTAAAATAGTAGTTTATATGAAGAAAATCTGAAAAGTACTGCCATACCTGTGATAACCTGCTCCGGGTCCCGGGGCTTGTGTCAGGTCTAGGGCATACACCTGCTCTCTCTCTGGCCTACGACCTCGATCCTGAAATCCTCGTCCTTGGTCCTGTCCTCGTCCGCCAAACCGTCGGGGAGGTGGAGCGCCCTGATGTGCTGGTGGGGCTGCTCGCCCCACAGGGCAGTTCCACTTGATATGCCCCGGCTGGTTGCACTAATAACATACCGGTGGCTGCCCTGCCGTCCTTGGCATTTCCAGCATCTGTATCGGCTGGGGAGCCAATACCCCCTGAGTCCTCTACTCCTGCCCAAACTCCTGACGAGGCTGATCCCCGTTCCTTCTCTCCCCGATAACCTGGCCCCGAGGACGGTCTCTACGACCTCCAATCACTGAATCATCAGCCGGTCTCTTCCTATTCTTCACTCTAAGTTGATCCGCCTCTCTCTTCTTAGCCATCTCCAGAATCCTGGCCAGACTCCCCTCTGAAACGAAAAGGAGGGCCTGCCTCATGTCATCCTGCAGCCCCTTATAAAACCTCCGGGCGTAGCCAGCATCGTCTAACTGGTAAGCATCCGCATAACGGGCCAGGTGAGTGAACTCCTGATAGTACTCCACCACAGTCCTGTTCCCCTGCCTCAACCGCAGGAATCTATCCTCCAGGTCATCTCTCGCCGACTGAGGTACAAAATGTCCCAAGAGCGCTGCTCTGAACTCCTCCCAAGTAATATCAGCACAGTCCATCCCTGCAAAGGTGGTGTCCAGCTGAGATTTCCACCATCTCTTTCCGTGTGACTCTAAGCAGGAGACTGTCAAAGCGACTGCCTCCTCCATGGGGCATCGAATCCCAGCCAGCATCTTGTAAATGGTGTCCAACCACTCCTCCGTACGTACTGCAGACTCCGTCCCCTGGTAGGATGGAGGGGAAAGTCCTCGGAAGACCGTCATCCAATTGGCCCCGGGGTTTGGCTGTGGGGCCGGGGCTTGCTGAGCTCTGAAGGCCTCCAGGATGGCCGTCAGTGTTTGCCCCATCTCTGTCTGCTGGAACGGAACGGGTGCTGGCGGAGTCGGGACCACATTCGGAGCCTGAGGTGTCCCCTGCTGCGATGTAGGGTTCGTCGCAGGCTACAAGCAAAAATTCCATTTGTTAGAGAGCGAATGAATGGAATTTAAGAAGAGTTATGATGGACTTTCACATGTGATTTCCCTTATGGGCACACCACTACTTCCGCTGCTAGTTTGTCCGCAAACTAAGCTCGCACGGGGGTGACCCAAGATTTTGTGGACTACTTCTCTTCGATCGAGGTCTCCTCTGATACCACTTGTAAGACCCCCTTTTTTTTTCAACCACCGGGGTCTTAGCCCAGAATTGCCGCTTTGCTGTGGCATCCGACATCTCGGGAAGGCAACCACTACAAAACGCCAATTCTGCCGGCCCTTTTCGATCACAAGAGAGAGAAGTATTTATACAAAAAATGTAAACAAGTCCACAGAAACATGTAAATAAAAGTGATTCTTATCCAGTCCATCAATACATATAATAGGAAAATAGATAAATGGGCTCGAGCCTAGTACATCAGAGTCCTCACTACAAGTCACTCATCGCGGAAGCTAAGAAAATACTAATCACTCACGGAGCTGGTCGCAGGTGCACCGGTGCTAGACTGTCCCACCTCCATGCGCACCGTACTCCGCTGGTGCTGGTCCCTGTCTCCCATCCGGAGCTCCTGTAATGTTTGGTTCGAAAACCATTAGTCATAAAGACTAAGCCCTATCATCCCCTACCCCTCCCACCACGACTCCTACGCACCGGGCGGAGAGGAGGAAAGGGAAGCTACAAAAGTGGAGAATAGTCAAGCAGGTGACGGTAGACCTAACTAGCAAGTTATAACAGGTGAACAGTATAAATGTTGTAATAGGTAGAACAATTAATAAATAGCAAATTGTATAAAAGGCAGCTAGAGAATAGTAAGTAAGCAACAAGTAAGTAAGAATGTAACCTTAACTTATATGAATGCCCATACAAACTTATAAGTTAAGGGATCTTCTGCAAAGCTCCCATCGTATAAAAAGTACCATACCAATTTATACGTTGGGGTGTCGGTTGTATGCAAATATGAGTGTAGTGATATGCTATGCCATGATTCATGCAAGTGCAACTCACGCGCACGACTCTATGCGCACAGACCTTTAGTTCCCCCTGTTAGGGCAGCTAGCTTCACTCCCAGGAACCTCCGTAGTGGCAAACGGAGACAGTGGGCCGGGCCCCCCACTCCTAGGCGCGCATCCACACTACCAGGCCTAGCCCTCCCGTACGCCCCTAGAAGAACACAACCTAGAGTATCCGCGTACTGCTGCTGGATGTACCCTCCAGACTTTCTTTGGCTAAGTGTCCCACACCGCCGAGTCAGCGTACCGATGTCGGTGTGAACGACGATCAGGTACCGAAGACCCACCACCTTTATTCTGTAGTCCAACCCTCGAGCCCTCGGCCCCCCGGACAGTCCTGTCCGTGCATCTACCTTCAGAGCTACTTTCTGAATTGCAACAAGTCCTATTATCCTACTTTTCTAGCTATCGGGGAGTGAGTGTGTGCAACCCTAGTTATACTAGTTGCTCTTTTAATTTATTATCCCTATGGTTTACGTTAGCCCAGGACTGCCCCCGGTATACCCGTGAAGGGCTCTCAAGGGGCACTAGGAACCAAGACGGCGGCATTACGGCCCGAAGTTCCCTTTCGCAAGGCACTTATTATTATTGGTTGATCTCCCTTAGCCCGATCCCCTTTTAGTTACTTTAGTTCTAACCCTAGAGTATTAAGACTCTTCCTCTTCTTCCCGGGATGGACGATCTTTCGTCGTTCCCGTACTCCCTTATTCTAACAAGTCTCCCAATGATGAACTCGATCCTAGTTTGCCCTACCAACCATCAACTATCAAAATTCTGTGGCTTTACTATATGCAGACCATCCTAAACTATATGAGGTACCCAAGGGGAGGTACACCAAATTATCTTTCAAATCTCCTATAATATTTACTGGAGGTCTACCATATCATACTTTGTCTAAATCCAGAAACTTATAATTTTCCTAATTAATCTGATATTTATTTAATTTTCCCAAAGGACGTGCCACGGGTCATTTTAAACATGAACTACATGATCTTCCTAAGTAATGGCTACTCAAAAATCGTGATCATTAAATAACAGCAAAATAACCTCAAATACAAATTCTCAGAATTTTATAGAAAGTATTTAACCTCTAAATAATTTATTCAGTATAAGCATGTTAATTCTACGTAGTGAATGAAGTACTGAAGTTATTCATCTAAAAATTATAGAAAAATCACTAGTCAGTAGTATGATATATAAAAGATCTTTGTGCAGAGAATCATAGTTTTACTAGCTTGCTAACCACCACTAATGATTTAATCAAATAATCAAGGTAAAACATACTTAATGAAGCGAGCCTTAGAATTAATCTTCCAAAAATCCCATAAAAATTCACAGAGATTTAAAATCATAATAAACATTCTCTGCTTAAATTTCATCACTTTCCAGAGAGTGTGTATTCCCTAATAAATTTTCTAAGCAAATCATACAACTACTAAATCATTAAAGGAAGTATCCAAAATAATGAACATAAAATTCATGGAAAAATATCCAGAGCTTGTACCATCCCTATAATTCACTCTCCCCAAATCTCACCACTTTTCAATGTGATTTAGTGTCATTTCCTATCTCTACAAGTTTTGCGCCCTAAACTAGGGTTAGATTTTCAGGTATCCCAACGGTCTCCAAATTTACTAAAATTTCATCCAGAGAACTATATTGGCCCTATGGTTCCCTTCACCCAATTTTGGGTCAATCCAATGTCATTTGACCACATGACCTTCACAAACCACCAAGATCCATCCTTAGGGTTTGGCCTTGGTCCTTAGGGTAAACTTACCCCGATTCACCTCAAATTCCATGAGGGGGTGCTAGAGAATATTACTAGCTAGTGGTAAAAATCTTAGCCTCTGTTGAGGTGATCTCACCACTCAAACTTCAAAAGTGCACTTTTAACCTAAGACCCCTTATTAGGGCAAAACTTAGGGTTGATCATTTCTAGTCCAAACCATCTACAAATGAGATGGAAAATTATACAGAACCTTATGGTGACCCCAGGGACCTCTCACCAGAATTTGGGAGGGTTTGGAAATTATTTAACTATCTAATTAAATTCGGCTAGGATTATAGAATTTTCCTAAAAACTATAGAAAAATATTCTCCAAAAATTCTCATTTTTGGATAGCACCTAGATATAGGTAAGATTAGGACACACCCCAAATTTCAAGTCATTTTGATGACTGGATTGGTGTGGGGAATTTTTCTAAGGTCAAGACAGCCCTCTGGATAGACCTCACCAAAAAGGGTGCTGTGGTCTAACCAGGATTCCAAATTGAGTGAAATTAATTTTGAATAAAACTAGACTGCAAGGGCTACAGTTTCTATGTTGACCACTTTTCCTGTAGGAGCCTCTAGGTATTTTTCCAAATTATTTAATCATGACAAATAAATTCATTCAGAAATTGTTTTAAAAATAGAATCCAATTTTCATGGCACTGTTCATCTTCTTCAGAGCCCGAACCAGAGGCCTTAAAACCTAATTTTCCTGTAGCTTTTCCAATCTATTTCCCGGCCATCCAGCCATCTCCCTGGCCGGCCACCACCACCACCACCTCCGTTGAGGCGAGGGCTATCGTCGGGCGGCGGCACGGCCGCCGGAGAGGCGGTTTCCGGCGAACCCGCCACCATGAAATTTTCGGAAAACCACGAATACGGTCACCCGATCTAGCTCTTTTGAGCCCGATATCTCTCCTAACGATTCCTAAGATCTATCCGCAGAAGAAGAGGGAGGGGAGGACCTTGTTCGCGGGTTGGAGGCGTGCAGAGCGTCGGGAAGCCATTTGCGCGGTGGTGGCGTCGCCGGAAATTCTTCAACAGCAAGGCGGAGGTCTGAAACAGTTTGAGGGAGTGTAACCTTTTCCTCTTGCTCTTAGGAGTCTTTTATAGATCAGCAAATGGGGAGGGTAAAGGATGAAACGTTGGAGATGAAACGTTCGCGGCCATTACTAATCCCCTTAATGACGTTTCGGTTATGACGAATGGCAGTTGAAACGTTGGAGATGAAGAGGTGTTTGCCAGGTGGCAATTTCCTATTGGACCCACTTTTCCTTAATTATTAACATAATTAAAGTAGGGAACGACCCATAAATACTCTTGGTTTTCATTCCTTTAATCGGATTTTATTACGACGTCAGTTATCGAAATTTCCAACCTGGCTGTCGTTTCGGCCTTGGTCACGGGCGTGACACATGGGTCACGGGCGTGACAGGCCCAGTTAGCCAATTCTGGGTTCGTCGATCGTCGAACTGAGATCGACGATCGTCGAAGGGTGGTCACGGGCGTGACACCTGGGTCACGGGCGTGACAGGCCTGTGCGGCCAATTCTGGTTCGACGATGTCGAACTGAAGTCGACGATCGTCGAGCGTGTCACGCCCTATGTCACGGGCGTGACATTCTGGGTCATGGGCATGACATGCCTGGTGGCTAACTATGGTTCGACGATGTCGAACTGAAATTGACGATCGTCGAGCGTGTCACGCCCTATGTCACGGGCGTGACATGGCGAGTCACGGGCGTGACAGGTCTGGTGACTAATTTTGGGTTCGACGATCGTCGAACTGAAATCGACGATCATCGAATGTGGTCACGCCCTATGTCACGGGCGTGACGGGTCGGTCACGGGCGTGACCAACCCGTGACCCGATTTCTTGGTCGATTTATTTCAAGTTTTGGGCTCCCTAGGGTTCTACCACAACCAACTGACTCCTAGGGGTCTAGCCGGAAATGGGATGTTACATTTTCGGCCTTTGCTGTTGTTAGAGCGTGGTCTTAGATCTTTTGGTTCTTTGAGTGGCTTGTTTTGTATCCGGTTGCAAGATTCCCTAGCGAGCCAGAATCTGTTTTGGTGACTCGGTGGAGCCTCTTCGGGAATGCTTGTGTTTTATCTTCGGGAGGTGTTAGCCCGAGTTTTGTTCGTTGGATGTTTATTTCAACTTCGGCGTTGTTTTCATAGCATGGGTATTTAGCTACGGTGCGAATTTATTCGAATTCCGAGATCATTTGTTTTCGCATCGTTTTGGAGTTTTATTTAAATGACTCATATAATGATATAAGTGGCCGGTTTTATTTGGCTTGTTTGTGGCTAAGTGTTGTTAGCTTGATTTTTAAATATGTATAGATGTATATATATAGTGGCTGATTATTTAAGGTTAGTGGCAGACTAGTTAAGTGGCTGAGTATAAAATATTGTATATTATATCTAGCTGAGTGGAGAGATAATTTATATTGCCATTCTTTAGTCTTTCCCTCATTTCCTCTTCCCCAAGCTTTCAGCCAGCTAGCTTCCAGCGGAAGGAACTAGGGCGACAGGAGTAGCTGGAGCTCCGGCTGCCGATTTCCTGCTAGATAGAGCCCGGATTTCTCGTGTGAAGGCATATTTGGACTGCTCTCGCCCAGATCTACCTCCCTATGGTATGTATTTCAAGTTCTAGGTTTGTCCTTGCAGATAAGGTTTATGGGTTAACATGTCTTCCCTCTAAAAAGCTCCAGATCTTCTCTTAGGTGGCTGATCTTACTGCTGGTGCCGAGTGAGGAGAGTAGCTGCCGATTCCAGGAAAGTAGAGGCGAGTGGTTCTCTTTGACCTTGCCAAGTTGAATTGTTATTCATCTGATTTCTGATTCCTTGAAATTTATTCATCTAAGTCCTTGTTCATCTTATTTTATTCATCTAATTCATTTTGGTAGCTATTTTGTTTTGTTCTCCTCTTAGAACTGAGGGTTGTTGTTAATTTTTTCAAGAGTTGGGCTACTATATAGCTCATCCAGGCATAGTCTTAGTATGTTGTAGGTTTTTGCTTCGGTTAACCTGTTGTTAGGGTAGAATATGTCCAGTTAGTCCATGTTATATGAGGATATAGGCTGGTTTTTGGGAAGCTGTAGCCTAGCAGGCTATTTTGGGTAGGAAATTATATTTGCTAACTCTCTGTGAGCAGGCGTTGAGTGTTAGCCTAGGGTCGAGGTTTAGTTTTAGGGCGAAGTGTTAAAGCTTTGAGTGTGCTGTGCAGACTCAACGCCTAGCTTTTTTGGTCTGGAGACTAAGTAAAAGGCATTGAAAGCGTTGAGGGTTGAGGGTTCTGTGCACACTCAACGCCTAGCTTTTCGGTCTAGAGATTTAGTAAAAAGCGTTGAAAGCGTTGAGTGTGATGTGCGCACTCAACTCCTAGCTTTTCAGTCTAGAGACTAAGTCATAAGAATTGACAGCGATGAGTGAGGTGAGCTCACTCAACGTCATCCTTCTAGTTAGATTTTTCTAAGTCTTTTGGCGTTGAGTGAGTTGAGCTCACACAACGTTGTCTAGCCAGTCATGTTTTTATTAAGTCTTTTGGCATTGAGTGAGTTGAGCTCACTCAACGCCTTCTAGTCAGGAGGTTTTTTTCTAATTCAAAAGCGTTGAGTGTGGTGAACTCACTCAACGCCGTTGGATGTTTAGCATTGACAGTGTTGAGTGAGCTGAACTCACTCAATGTCGTCGGCCTTATTTAGTTCTAAGTCAAAAGCGTTGAGTGTGGTGAACTCACACAACGTCGCTGTCTGTTTAGTGTTTGGAGTTGAGTGTGGTGATCTCACTCAACGCCATTGGAGTTTAGCGTTGATAGTGTTGAGTGAGTTGAACAAACTCAATGTCATCGTCCAGCGAGAGATTTTGCGGCTAAGTCTTTTGGCGTTGAGTGAGTGGAGCTCACTCAACGCGGCATTGAGTAAACTCGACCCCTTCCCTTCTTAGTTTTTGGCATTGAGTGAGTGGTACTCATTCAACGCGGCGTCGAGTGGACTCGACGCTTTTTCCTTAGGCTGGTGTTTTCTCCCGAGATTGTTAGTGTGGGTTTTATTTCGGTTTGGTGCTATTTTCAGCTAGATTTGAAGGCCGAATCGTGAATCATGGTAGGTGGTTAGTTTGGTTTTTCTTGATTGGGATGTTTGGGTGTAGAGCCGTGGCCACCACTATTTTAGACCCGGTTTGGGCTGGTGTGTTGGACCCCAAGGCTGCACCGGTGGCCCCTGAGTTGTTTGGATCTGGTTGTTTGGATGAGGGCTGTTTTTAGTCAGCAACACAGATCCATGGTTTTTCCACTACTAATGATTCATAAGTTTGGATTGTTAGTTCCTTTACCTTTCAAAATTGCTATTTTAGCATATGTTTGCCTTGTTGCTGCTGCAAGTTTTTAGCAGGGCATGTTGCTAATTTCTCGCACTTGGTGCGCTTTGATTATTCCTTGGACAGTGTCTTACTTTTGCTGACTCGTTTTTTTCCTTTTACTGAGTTTGACAGAATTCTATTGTAGGCTTTGTTAAACCACTTTTTTTCATTGCTTATGATCTAATGCTCCATTTCTATTTCATTATATCCATGCTGAGGTGTTCTTTCTTTGTATGTCCCAGGTTCAGAGCAGTAGTCGGCTGAGCAGCTAGTTTTCTTTTGTGCTTGCTAGTGATCTCCTAGGTTGTTGAGATTCCTCTTTCTCAGCCCGTGAGATAGATCTTTTCTTGTTTCCTTCCATTTAGACATGCAAACTCAACTGTGGGTTCGTGTCAGGTTGTTGACGCCCACTGGTGGTTTTCTTTGGTGATGCTAAGTATGTGACTTAAACTGCTATTTTTGCCTTTATGAAGGTTGTTTACTTGCTCTCTGGGAATGATTTATGCTAACATGCATGTTAGGTATTTTAACTCATAAAAGCATACTATTTGTACTTCACACATGTCATATTTCTAAACCTTAAGTACTATTTTCCAAAGTAACGTAAAATCTATTTTCTTATTATACTAAATTTAGAGTCCTACATTTCATGAGCTGTCCTTCAAGGACGTTTAAGCTCATGTAGGATGTCAAAATACCTTAACTAATGTATTTTCCGCAGCGTATGAATATATTTTACTTGTGGACTAGTTGATCCACTGTGCCGAGGGATACGATAATCAACTTAATTGGATTTCTTTCATAATAAACTATGATTTTCGGTTAAACCTTATAGTCTAGAGCTTTGCATGAACGTCTGCAGTTATCTATCCCCTGCATGGCGTGGCATCACAGCGGGTGTTTTCCCCTGCTCTGATATAATTTTATTGATGAGGAAATGCAGGTCATGACACGGCCCTGAGGTGGGCGGCTTTACGCATTGAGGGTGCACGGGGCTGCGCGGCCTGGCGCAGCTTTGTGGTTTTTTTATAATTTTTTCCGCGTGCGCTTTCCGTGCTCTCTGGCGGGGATGCGTGTGGTTTTGATCCCTTCTCTGGTGTTTTTGTGTCTTTTGGGTAAGCGCAGCTTTTTGCGTGCGACTCGTCTGGCCGAGTTTGCTTTCCCCCATGTGTTTGTACGAAACACTCCTGATTTGACTTGGAAAATAAGGGGAACCCCATCAATATGTATATATATTTGCGTGTGTATTGTCACATAATTATCTCTTTTCAAGCTTCTCTGCGGCCTTAGCCCCTACTTGCCACACAACGTCACTAAGATACGTCAGCCTTTAACTACAAGAACTAGGTGGTGATGAGAAAATGGGAGTGGAAATAATTCAAGAAAATGCTCACAAGTAGAAGATCTCAAAGTGCTTTATTTCTTGTCCAAAATTAAGATTATTACAAATGAGGGGGTCTGTAATGCCCCCTATTTTTCTGTGATTTGTATAATCCTTGTTTAGGCGTTACGTTGACGCGTTTCCGGCCTTTTTGCTATTGTTAGAGCGTGGTCTTAGCTCTGTAGGTTCTTGAGTGGCTTGTTTATAGCCTGTTTGCAAGGTTCCCCAGCTAGCCGGAGTCTGTTTTGGTGACTCGGTGGAGCCTCTCAGGGAATGCTTGTGCTTTGGCATTCGGGAGGTGTTAGCCCGAGTTTTGATCATCAGATGTTATTTTCGACTTCATTGTTGTTTTCGTAGCATGGGTGTTTAGCTACAGTGCAAGTTTCGTCGAATTCTGATATCGTTTGTTTTTGCATCGTTTCAACGTTTTTTATGTTAGCTGGTAGTGTGTTACCAAGCTTTTGTTGTTGCTATGTTGGGCTAAGTGGCAGAGCTTAGTTATAGCAGGTAGCTGGTTTTTGTTTGGCTTAATTTAGGCGAAGATTGTTAGCTGGTTATATATATATATGAATATATATATTTCTGTTTGAGCTTGGATTTAAGCTTGAGTTTTGGAGCTTATTTCAGCTGTTCTTTTTTTTGGTGTGTTGATAGCTGTTGTTTAGTGGCTGATTTTGTGAGCTAGCAGCTAACTGTTCTTATATGTATAAGTATATATGCTATATATATATATATATATATATATATATATATATATTAGTGGCTTTATTTCTTTTTCTGCTAGTGGCCGAGCTTTCCTAGTTTTGGGATTATTTTATTAAGCTATGGCCGAGTGAGTGGGGAGTGTAGATAAATAGGGCAGGCTGGGTTTTCTTCTCCTCATTTCTCTTTTCCCAAGCCATCTGCTAGCTTCCAGCGGAAGGCATCGGGCGACGGAGGTGCTGGAGCTCCGGCCGGCGATTGCTAGAGGTTTAGAGCCAATTTTTCTCGGGTAAGGGCAGATTTGGACTGCTCTCACTCAAATCTTACTCCCAAGGCATGTATTTCTTATTTTAGGGATGTCTTTGTTAGCTAGGGTTTATAGGGTTTGTTCTTCTTCCTATAAAAGCTTCAGGTTTGCCTCTTAGGTGGCCGATCTTGCCGCTGGCGCCAAATTTTCGAAGGCAGTTGTTGTTTCCTAGAGGTAGAGGCAAGTGGCACTCTTTTCCCTTGACACCCTTGATTTTACTCTAATTAAGTTTGTTGTAGTAGCTCATTCTTTCTTTTTCCTAGAAGCTAGGGTTGCTGCAGTTTTCATCCCAGCTAGATCTTGCTCGATCATGTCCAGTTTTAATTTATTCTCTCTCTTCTTATTCACTATTTTGTGTCCAGGTAGTGGCTGGAGGTAGGATTTTAGTTTGCTAGTTTTAGCCCAACTTGGTTGGTAGCTGTAGCCGGGTAGAAGGGGTAGGAGAGAGGAAATTAGAATTTTTTTTAGTTCTCTGGATGGGAGCGTTGAGTGAGCCAAGGGCAAAGATTTAGATTTTAAAAACTAAGTCAAAAGCGTTGACAGCGTTGAGTGAGTGGAGCTCACTCAATGCCGTCTGGCTAGGAAGTTTTTCTAAGTCAAAAGCATTGACAGCGTTGAGTGAGGTGAGCTCACTCAACGCCATCCAAGTTTGTCTTAGGCGTTGATAGCGTTGAGTGAATTAAGCTCACTCCACACCGCCAGCTTGGTTAGATTTTTCTAAGTGTAAAAGCGTTGACATCGTTGAGTGAGGTGAGCTCACTCAATGCCGTCTGCCTTGGTAGATTTCTTTTCTAAGACTTTTGGCATTGAGTGAGTGGAGATCACTCAAGCCCATCTAACCTGAAGACCTTTCTAAGTCTTTTGGCATTTAGTGAGTGGAGCTCACTCAACGCCATCTAGCCTGGAGACTTTTCTAAGTCTTTTAGCGTTGGGTGAGTGGAGCTCACTCAACGCCATCTAGCATGATGTTTTCTAAGTCTTTTAAGTCTATAGCGTTTAGTGAGGTGAGCTCACACAACACATATAGATGTTTGGTGTTGACAGTGTTGAGTGAGTTGAACTTACTCAACGTCGTCGTCCCGAGAGTGAGTTTTTTTTATGTTAAGTCATTTTGCGTTGAGTGAATGGAGATCACTCAATGCAACGTCAGGTGAACTCGACGCCTTCCCCACTTGGTATTGGCGTTGAGTGAGTAGAGATCACTCAACGCCACGTCGAGTGAACTAAATTCTTTTTCCTTGGGATGGTGTTTTCTCTAGGATTGTTAGTGTAGCTTTTCCATTAGGAGGGGGTGTTTTTTATCGGCTAGTTTTTGAAAGCCAACTCGTGGATTATGGCAGGTGCTGTTTCTGGTGGCTCTATAAGGGGTGAATTATGTGTGCTGACCTGTGTCCACCACCAGTTAGGCCATTTTGGGCTGGTATGGTTAGGTGTGTGGACCCTGTAGCTGTCACTGGTTGTTTTTTTCACTCTTGAGTATTTTTGGGTCTGGTTGTTTGGAAGAGGGCTGTTTTTTTTGCCACCAACCCAGACCCAAGGTTTTACCACGACCAAGAATTCGCAAAGTTAGGACTGTTAGCTCCTTTCCTTTTATATGGCTATTTTTATTGGCATATGTTTGCCTTGTTGCTGCTGCAGGTGTTTGACAGAGTGTGTTGTTATTCATTCTTGCACTTGGTGTGCTTTGATTGCCCATTAGAAAGTGTTTCATTTTGTTATCTCCATTATTTCCTTCTTCTCTTTTGATAGAATTTTGTTGTAGGGTTGGTAAACACCATCTTTTATTGCTTATGAATCTAATGCTCCACTTCTTTTGATTATATCTTTGTTGAGGTATTCTTTCTTTGAATGCCTCAGGTTTAAGTTGTAGCCGGTTGAGCGGCTAGTTTTCTTGTGGAGCTTACTTGTGGCCTCCTAGGTAGCTGAGATTGATGTTCCTCATCCTTGTGAGGTAGTTTTCTTCCTTTTGTATAGACATGCATACTCACCAGTGGGTTTGTGTCAGGTTGTTGACGCCAACTGGTGGCTTTCTTGTAATGCTGGGTATGAACTGAAACTGCTATTTTTGCCTATTTGGAGGTTGTTCACTTGCTTTTTTGGAATGATTTATGCTAGGTTGCATGTTAGGTATTTTAAACCCTAAAAGAATTACTATATGTACCTCATGGACGTCATGTTTATAAAACTTAAGCAATTACTTTCCCAAGTAACGTAAAGGCTATTTTTTACACTATATTAAATTTAGAGTCATGCATACCATGAGTCGTCCATCGGGGACACTTATGCTCATTTAGAATTTCAACTTAACCAAAGAATTTTCCGCTGCGTATAAATATATTTTTAATTGTGGACTTGAAGATCCACTGTGCCGAGGGATACGACCATCAAATTTAACTGGTTTTCTTTCATATTAAATTATGATTATCTTAAAAGATATATAGTCTGGAGTTTTGCCTGAACGTGTGCAGTTATCCCCTGCACGACATGGCATCATGACACGTATTTTGTCTTGCTCTGATATGATTTAATTGTTCAAAAAATGCGGGTCGTGACATTTGGTATCAGAGGGAGGTTGCATGATAATTGGTCATGCAACCTTTCCCTTGTTAGCATTAGTGGTTTAGCGTCATATCATACACACACCGATATGTCATCAATACGTCTTGGCTGAAGCATGAACACTACACTCATAAGCATGAATAGAAGTATACAGGGCATATTATGTAGTATGGGATGCATAATATGTGTTTGTATATGGATCCACCATAGGTGGCAACATGTGAGGGTTATGTAGTATGGGATGCATAACCTCACCATATGAATGCCCATTAACACGTTTTCTTTTTTCGTTTCATGCAATGTTATGTAGTATTGGATGCATAACATTTCCATGCATACGATCGCTCATGGCATGCATTAAGGCTTCTTTTAGAATGCATAGCACATGCATAGCATAATATTGCATAAGCACAACGTGCCAAGCTAAAGATTTGCATGATGACATATATACACACATGGTTTTGAGTCAAAAGAGATACAAATTCATGCATTCATGGTCTAAGCAGATGAGTTAGTATGATGGTGTTGAACCATCCTAGGTTAAGCATAACATCATTATTATAAAAATCCCAGAGCAAGTTAGTAGTTGAAGTTCATATTTATGTATGTTTTTCTATACCAGGTAGTTTTGTTCTTGCAGTTGGGCTAGGTTTTGATTAGTGCTAATACGATTATAGGATGGCGAGGCATCCTTCGACGAGACTAACTCCCCAATCCGAGGGTGAGTCTTCAGGAGCGCAAAGCGAGGCGTTGATTGATTGTCTGCGGTAGAGTAATGAAGCCTTGTCTAGGCAGATGGTGGGTATGCAGACTCAAATCCAGTCTCTGTTAGCAAAAATGGCAGGACAGTATTCGAGAGTGCCAGACCCTGTTGTAGGCATAGCTGCTCCTATTCCTCCTGCTCCCCAGGAACCTCCTGTTGTGTTGCCCCCGGAGATGACGTTTATATCGCACTTCCAGCGTCTAGGACCTCCTACTTATGATGGAAAGGCAGACTTTATTGTTTTGGACAATTGACTTATAGCCATCGAGGAGATGTTCTCCTATTTTTGAGTTACCCGTGATCAAAGGGTTATGATCGCCGCCTATCATCTTAAGGGATTAGCGAAGAGTTGGTGGCTGAGAGAGAAGGATAACTTGAAAGAGGGATGCTCTTGGGAGACCTTCAAGGAACTATTGATAAGGACGTTTCTGCCTTCGGTCGAATGCGACCGCCTGATGAATGATTTCCTACATTTGAAGCAGAGGCAGCTCAGAGTTAGTGAGTATGAGATTGACTTCAGCAAACTGAGTTTGTTTTCCCCCGGCTTGGTAAGCCCCGAGGCGGATTGTTTTAAGCGTTTTCTTGGTGGCCTAAGAAGTTATGTCTAGCAGGTAACAAGTCCTTATGGATCAGCGAGCTATGCTGGAGTGGTGGAATCTTCTTTGAAAGTTGAGGCAATTGAGAATGCTAAGCAAAGAGGGAAGCTTATGAGAAAAGATAAGAGAAAATCGTTTAAAGGAAAGAGCCCTCAGTTACCCGGTGCTGCTTCAAGAAAGAAGAGCAAGGAGGTTTGTAGCTTCTGTGGCTGGTCAGGCCACCCCTTTGAGAGATGTTTCAAAAGGTTAGGAGTTCAGAAGGAGCAGGTGCATGCAATTCAAGTTGCTCCCAAGAAAGATTTATTCTGTTCTGCATGTAAGTGGTCAGGGCATGATGTTGCCCATTGCTAGGGAAAGGATAAGATTAATGCAAAAAGTTATTCTCCATGCGGTCAAGAAGGTCACATCAAGGCTCAATGCCCACAGCTCCAGCCTTTGTTGCAGCTAGTGCCACTCCAGGCATTGCCACCGCCTCAACGGGTGGATAAAGACAAGGGAAAGCTGAATGTGATTTCTTTGGAGGAAGCTCAGACTTCGACTCAGGTTATTTCAGGTTAGATTTCTCCCTAACCAGAATTTTTTTATTCTTAGCAATCGTTTAGCATTTCTTTTCCTTAGTTGCGTGTGCAATCTTATAGGAAGATTTAAGGTGAAGAAACGTTGAGCGCGTGTTCTCTTCGACTCTGGCGCTACCCACTCATTTGTGTCTAGAGCCTTCGTGGATCAATACCGTTTGGATCTAGATCGAGTTGGGGATGCCTTTTATGTCAAGTTCCCTTCTGCTGATTCTGTGGTTTCAGATCAGGGCATTCGAGATTGTCCGATTGTGTTACGGGATTTTCTAACAATGGCAGATCTGAAGGTGATCGACCTGGAAGACTTTGACGTTATCCTAGGCATGGATTGGTTGTCCAGGTATGATGTAGTTATCCAGTGCAAGTGTAAGCGCTTGGACTTCGTAAAAGACAACGGTCAGCCTGGGAGTGTTTATGGTGATCCGCGCCAGGACTCTCCAGTCATTTATGCGGTAGGTGTTCGGAAGCTGCTTGATTCTGGCTGCTTTTCCTGTTTGGTCTCAGTAGTGGGGACTGTTATTAATGTACCGCGCTTGGAGGAGATTCCTGTGGTGTGCAAGTTTTTAGATGTTTTTCCTGACAATCTTCCTGGTCTTCCACCTAATAGAGATGTTGAGTTTGTGATAGATTTGGAGCCAGTTTTGCGTCCTATTGTGAAGGCATCGAACCGGATGGCCCTGCTAGAGGTGGAAGAGTTGTGTATCCAGCTTGATGAGTTGTTAGAAAAAGGTTTTATCAGTCAATGCTCGTCGCCTTTGGGTTCTCCAGTTCTATTTGTAATGAAGAAAGACGGATCGATGAGGGTTTGTATCGACTATAAGGAGTTGAACAAGGTTACTATTAAGAACAAGTATCCTCTGCCAAGGATTGATGATTTGTTTGATAAGTTGCGCGGTAGCGCGGTATTTTCTAAAATTGATCTTTGTTTTTGCTACCATCAGCTCAAGATCCGCGAGTTAAACATTCCGCGGACTGCTTTTCGATCCAGGCATGGGCATTTTAAATTTCTGGTTATGTCGTTTGGTTTGACCAACGCGCCCTCAGCCTTTATGGAAATTATGAACCGGGTCTTCAAGGACATCCTAGATAAGTTCGTGGTCATGTTTATCGATGATGTTCTGATCTATTCCCACAATGCAGAGGAGCATGACCAGCATCTGCGTTTGGTTTTATCTGCTTTGAGGGATCACAAGCTATTAGCCAAATTGAGCAAGTGCTAGTTTTGGTTGCCTCAGCATTCATATCTTGTCCATGTTGTTAATAAGAGTGGGAGATCCGTTGAACTAGAAAAGATAGCTGTTGTGATGGATTGGAGTAGGTCGGGCACACCCAAAGAGATTAGGAGTTTCCTAGGGTTGGTCGGCTATTACAGGAGGTTTGTGGAGGGTTTTTCTACCCTGGCAGCACCTTTGACTAGATTGACTCAGAAGAATGCATCTTTTGTTTGGACGAGAAGTGTGAGGAAGCCTTTTTGGAGCTCAAGAATAGATTGTACACTGCTCCCATTTTGACTCTGCCTACGGAGGGCATGGATTATGATGTTTATGTGGATGCATCGCATGTTGGGCTTGGTTGCGTGTTGATGCAAGACCGGAAAGTGATGCAAGATAGGAAACTGAAGACTCATGAGAGGAACTACACTACGCATGATTTAAAGTTTTTAGCCGTGATTTTTGTGCTAAAGTTGTGCAGACGTCTGCTTTATGGCGCACAGTGCAAGATTTTTACCGATCATAAGAGTTTAAAGTATGTCTTCACCCAGAAGAAATTAAATCTGCGCCTGCAGAGATGGTTGGAGTATGTTGCCGTCTACGATGTTGAGATCCAGTACCATCTGGGCAAGGCTAATGTGGTGGTCGATGCCCTAAGTTTGAAGACGGGGAAGATTTTTAATCTCTCCGCCAAGCTATTAGTTGGAGAATTTCTTTTAAAGGATATTTTTGTGGGGAGCTGCGACTTGTAGAGTAGTTTGGTAGTAGCAGAGCCTTCTTTGATTGCGCTTATGAGGTTACATCAGAAAGATGATCCAGATCTGCAGCATTTATATCTTAGAGCTGAGAAAGGGGAGTTTACAGATTTCTCGATTGATGATGCGGTTACTTTGAAGTACCGCAGCAGATTTGGTTTTCCTATCGTTATGGATATTCGAGTTATGTCGTGCAGAGAGGCGCATAGTTATAGTGTTTCCCACCATCCAGGATCTACAAAGATGTATCATGACTTAAAGGAAATTTCCTGGTGGTGTGGGATGAAGGGAGACATAGCCGGGTTTCTTTCTAAGTGCTATACTTGCCAGCGTGTTAAGGCCGATCATGGAAGGCCTGGTGGCAAGTTGACTCCATTGGAGATTCTGACTTGGATGTGGGAGAGCATTCCGATGCATTTCATCATTGGTTTACCGAGATATCTTAGAGGATATGATTCAGTTTGGGTGATTGTGGACAGATTAACGAAGTGTGCTCACTTCGTACCTTATAAGATCGACTATCCGATGAAGAAAATAACTGAGTTGTATTTGAATGAAGTCATCCGATTGCATGGTGTTCCAGTCAAAATTATTTCAGATTAAGACTCCCAGTTTACATCTCGCTTCTAGAAGAGTTTGTAAGAAGGTTTGGGTACGGATTTGAGATATTCTACCGCATACAACCTACAGACAAATGGTGAGACAGAGCGAGTTAATCAGATAGTGGAGGACTTGATCAGATGCTATATTTTAGACCATGGAGGAGCGTGGGATGAGAATTTGAGGCTTATGGAGTTTGCTTATAATAACAATTATCAAGAAAGCTTGCAAATGGCTCCTTTCGAAGCTTAGTATGGGAGGCGCTGCAGGACTCCCTTATTTTTGGCTGAGGTTGGCGAGAGACCTTTGTTGGGTACGGATGTGCTCGAAGAGATGGAAACTGCTGTGAAGCTTATTCGGGATAAGCTTCGGATAGCCAAGGAGCGATATGAGAAGAACGCCAACCAGCATAGATCTGATCTGGTGTTTGCTGTGGGGGACTTGGTATTTCTAAAGGTTTCCCCGATGTTTGGAATCAAGAGGTTCGGTAAGAACCGGAAGTTGGACCTGAGGTATGTGGGGTCGTTTAAGATCATTTAGAGGATTGGTGTGACAACTAATAGGCTGGATTTGCCCGCGAACTTTCCTGGCATGCACGATGTTTTTCACGTTAGCCAGCTGCGGAAGTGTGTGCTGAGCGACAAGATAGTTTTTGATTATGTGCCTTAGTTAGAGCCAAATATTTTTTATGCGGAGATGCCTGTCAGCATTCTCGATGCTCAAGATCGCGTATTGCGGAGGAAATCAATTCCTATGGTTAGGGTTTTGTGGAGAAATCAGGGTATGGAAAGCGCAACTTGGGAGTAAGAGTCGGCTATGAGGAAGGCTTAACCTCATCTATTTCCCTTAATTGTGCCTTGTATGTTCTTCAATTTTCTATTATAGCTCTTGCTTGGCTATTTCTCTTTCCTTCTTGATAGAAGTGTTGTGTGTAAAGTTTCGGGGCGAAACTTTCTTGTAGGGGGAGTGGCTGTAACGCCCACGGTTTTTCTGTGATTTGTATAATCCTTATTTGGCATTACGTTGACGCGTTTCCGGCCATTTTGCCATTGTTAGAGCGTGGTCTTAGCTCTTTAGGTTCTTGAGTGGCTTGTTTATAGCCTTTTTGCAAAGTTCCCCAGCTAGCCAGAGTCTGTTTTGGTGACTCGGTGGAGCCTCTCAGGGAATGCTTGTGCTTTGGCATTAGGGAGGTGTTAGCCTGAGTTTTGATCATCGAATGTTATTTTCGACTTTGCCGTTGTTTTTGTAGCATGGTTGTTTTACTATAGTGCGAGTTTCGTCGAATTCCGAGATCGTTTGTTTTCGGGTCGTTTCGACATTTTTTATGTTAGCTGGTAGTGTGTTACTAAGCTTTTGTTGTTCCTATGTTGGGCTAAGTGGCAAAGCTTAGTTATAGCAGGTAGCCGGTTTTTGTTTTGCTTAATTTAGGCGAAGATTGTTAGCTGGTTATATATATATGAATATATATATTTGTGTGTTTGAGCTTGGGTTTAAGCTTGAGTGTTGGAGCTTATTTCAGCTGTTCTTTTTTGGGTGTGTTGATAGTTGTTGTTTAGTGGCTGATTTTATGTACTAGCAGCTAGCTGTTCTTATATGTATAAGTATATACGCTATATATATATATTAGTGGCTGGATTTCTTTTGCTGCTAGTGGCCAAGCTTTCCTAGTTTTGGGATTATTTTATTAATCTATGGCCGAGTGAGTGGGGAGGGTAGATAAATAGGGCTGGCTGGGTTTTTTTCTCCTCATTTCTCTTTTCCCAAGCCATCTGCTAGCTTCCAGCCGAAGGCATCGGGCGACGGAGGTGCTGGAGCTCCGGCCGGCGATTGCTGGAGGTTTAGAGCTCATTTTCTCGGGTAACAATTGATTTGGACTGCTCTCACCCGGATCTTCCTCCCTATGTATGTATTTCTCGTTTTAGGGTTGTCTTTGTTAGCTAGGGTTTTTAGGGTTTGTTCTTCTTCCTCTAAAAGCTTCAGGTTTGCCTCTTCGGTGGCCGATTTTGCCACCGGTGCTGAATTTTGGAAGGCAGCTGCTGTTTCCTGGAGGTAGAGGCACGTGGCGCTCTTTTCCCTTTCCAACCTTGATTTTACTCCAATTAAGCTGGTTGTAGTAGCTCATTCTTTCTTTTTCATAGAAGCTAGGGTTGATGCAGTTTTCATCCCAGCTAGATCTTGCTCGATCTTCTATAGTTTTAATTTATTCTCTCTCTTCTTATTCACTGTTTTGTGTCCAGCTAGTGGCACGAGGTAGGATTTTAGATTGCTAGTTTTATCCCAGCTTGGTTGGTAGTTGTAGCCGTGTAGAAGGGGTAGGAGAGAGGAAATTAGATTTATTTAGTTCTCTAGATGGGAGCGTTGAGTTAGCCTAGGGCAAAGATTTAGATTTTAAAAACTTAGTCAAAAGCATTGATTGTGTTGAGTGAGTGGAGCTCACTTAACGTCGTCTGGCTAGGCAGTTTTAATAAGTCAAAAGCGTTGATAGCGTTGAGTGACGTGAGCTCACTCAACGCCGTCTAAGTTTGGCTTAGGCGTTGACAGCATTGAGTGAGTTAAGCTCACTCAACGCCGCCAGCTTGGTTAGATTTTTCTAAGTGTAAAAGCGTTGACAGCGTTAAGTGTGGTGAGCTCACTCAATGTCGTCTGCCTTAGTAGATTTCTTTTCTACGTCTTTTGGCGTTGAGTGAGCTCCGCTCACTCAACGCCATCTAGCCTGAAGACTTTTGTAAGTCTTTTGGCTTTGAGTGAGTAGAGCTCACTGAACACCATCTAGCGTGAAGAATTTTCTAAGTCTTTTGGCGTTGAGTGAGTGGAGCTCACTCAACGCCATCTAGCCTGATGTTTTTTTAAGTCTTTTGGCGTTTAGTGAGTGGAGCTCACTCAACGCTGTCTAGCAGACAGTTTTTTTAGCTAAGTCTAAAACGTTGAGTGAGGGGAGCTCACTAAATGCCTATAGATGTTTGGCATTGACAGGGTTGAGTGAGTTTTTTTGTGGTTAAGTCATTTGGCATTGAGTGAGTGGAGCTCACACAACGCGGCATCGAGTGAACTCGACGCCTTCCCCGCTGGGTGTTGGTGTTAGTGAGTTGAGCTCACTCAATGCCGCATCGAGTGAACTCGACTCTTTTTCCTGGGGATGGTGATTTCTCAAGGATTGTTAGTGTGGCTTTTCCCTTAGGGGGGTGTTTTGTTATCGGCTAGTTTTTCACCCTTGAGTATTTTTTGGTCTTATTGTTTGGAAGAGGGCTGTTTTTTTTGCCAATAACCCAGACCCTAGGATTTACCACGGCCAATAATTCGCAAAGTTAGGATTGTAAGCTCCTTTCCTTTCATATTGCTATTTTTATTGGCATATGTTTGCCTTATTGCTGCTGCAGGTGTTTGTCAGAGCATGTTGTTATTCATTCTTACATTTGGTGTGCTTTGATTGCTCTTTAGACAATGATTCTTTTTGCTGTCTTGATTATTTCCTTCTGCTCTTTTGATAGCATTTTGTTGCAGGGTTGGTAAACCCCTTCTTTTATTGCCTATGAATCTAATGCTCCACTTCTTTTGATTATATTCTCGCTGAGATATTTTTTCTTTGAATTCCTCAGGTTCAGGTTATAGCCGATTGAGCGGCTTGTTTTCTTGTGGAGCTTTCTTGTGACCTCCTAGGTAGCTGAGTTTGTTGTTCCTCATCCTTGCGAGGTTGTTTTCTACCTTCTGTATAGACATGCATACTCACCAGTGGGTTCGTGTCAGGCTGTTGACGCCCACTGGTAGCTTTCATGTGATGCTGGGTATGAACTGAAACTGCTATTTTTGCCTATTTGGAGGTTGTTCACTTGCTATCTGGGAATGATTTATGCTAGGTTTCATGTTAGGTATTTTAAACCCTTAAAGCATTACTATATATACCTCTTGCACGTCATGTTTATAAAACTAAAGCAACTACTTTCCCGAGTAATGTAAAGGCTATCTTTTTATACTATATTAAATTTAGAGTCGTGCATACCATGAGTCGTCCCTCAGGGACACTAATGCTCATTTAGAATATCAACTTAACCAAATTATTTTCCGCTACCTATAAATATATTTTTAATTGTGGACTAGCTTACCCACTGTGCCGAGGGATACGACGATCAAATTTAACTTTTTTTCTTTCATATTAAATTATGATTTTCTTCAAAGATATGGAGTCTGGAGTTTTGCGTGAACGTGTGCAGTTATCCCCTACACGATGTGGCATCATTGCACGTATTTTCTCTTGCTCTGATATGATTATGTTGTTGAGAAAATGCGGGTTGTGATAGGGTCTTCCCCTTTTATAGTCCCTAAAGTGGTTTTCATACAGAATATAAAAGATTCTACACTCCTACTATTCTAGATTAGTTCATACATCTTTAATAGGTACAAGATAGATGAATTCTATAGAATGTAAATAACTCCTATGTATATGAACCCAGATTTCTCAAGAATTCTCTTGGGAATTAACCCCAAAAATCATGGTCAGTGACAGCATGAACGCACGAGCCCACACGCAAGGGGAGCCATCCGTGAACAATATGACGTGTGATGTGGTGGTGTTTGGGCTCAAATCTCTCTATTTTCTAGTCATGACCCTACGCAAAATAGTTGAGTGTTAAATTTATTTCCCTTTATTATATTATAATTTCCTTCTATTTTTTCGCAAATCTTATATGTGAATTCTTAATGTAATTATACAATAAAAAATATTGGTCCAATTCTAATCAATTTAATGATGTTGCATAAACATTCCTGAAAGTGAGACCTAAACCTTGTTCTAGATATTTTTCATACACAGCACAACATAATTACTTAAACAAGGAAACCAGACGACACAAGATATTAAAGTGGTTCCCCAAACACCGGGTACATCCACTCTTCTACCGACATGGTAGGAATCCACTACAGGTTTTTGCTAAGGTGCCCTGCCACCAATGATCTGATTCAGGTAGATCAAACAGACCCTTTAGACTTTTGATCAGGTGTCTAAAAACCAAGCACAGGTTTTTGATCAGGTGCCCTGCCACCAAGGGATACTTTTGAAGGGAGTAATAACCCTGTATAGGAGGGGAAGAAGGTTAAGATGTCTTCTCTATTTTACAATAGATTAGAGAAGCACAAGAGTCTCTTCAGAACTTCTGACAGAATACTGTCTTGAAGTTCTGAAGGAATAAAGCTTAGAAGAAGATAATAGAATATAAAATAAAAGGATCTTCTTCAGCAGCTTCCTTCTTCTTCTTCTTCTTCAATATCTCTGAGTGTAATCTTCCTGGAACAGGAGCACTCAGGTTGAAGAAGAGCAGAAGAGATAACTTCTCAGTTGAATGAAGATTGCTGAGAGCAGCTGTGCTGTAAGCTGGTTCTTTCTCTGTATGTTGTACAGGTTGAACTCCTTCACTCTTATTCCTATGCTTGTTCTTCCAAAAGAACTCTTTATATAATAACAGCAGCAACGGCTCTATTATTTGAGATGAGCTTTTGTCTTTATCTGGAATCTTGAATCTGGGCTGCAATTATCACAAAGACAAAACAAGTCTTGCAGATATATATTTCTATATAAAGATAAAGCTACAGCAGCTGTAATATTAAATCTGATAAATAATGTCACATCAGATAACTCTTTAAAGCCAACGGCTATAAAGGACAGCTTGCAAAAGTAAAGTCAGATAATAAGACAAAAGATATGTCAGAAAGGAATTGACTTATGCATAAAGGTATAAGCATCTTTATCTTTTAGATATATGCATAAGATCAATTAAATAATCTATAATAAAGATATGCTAGAAATATAGGAAATAAAACAAAGAATAAAACACATATAATATTACATATGCAGACCAAAAGATAGTCGAACGATCCTCGACGATCGTCGACCGACCTACTGAGATCGTCGAGCTATCAGTCAGATAGTCGACCGACTCAAAACAAAACAGAAAGCGTCGACCGATCCTTAGAGATCGTCGAACGGCCCACTGAGATAGTCGAGCTATCAGGAAGATAGTCGACCGACTCGGGCAAGACAGAAAACGTCGAACTATCAAGAGATAGTCGTCCGGAGCTCGACGATCTAGCAGAACGTCGAGCTGGCAAGAGACAGACGATCGTCGACCGGCTGATCGACGATAGTCGATCGGCGTTCGACGATAGTCGAACCAAAAACTAACTTAGCCAGATTTCACTGGATAAGTGACTACACTAAAACTAACCTTTGACCAAAGATAAATCTTGGGTCAAGAGACTAACAGGAAAGACTTAACTCAAATCCAAACTAGGGTACCAACAATCTCCCCCTATTTGGGTTAAGTCTTTCAAAAACTAAAACTACTGGAAATAAATAAACTAAACTAAAACAACTTAATAGAGATCCTAGCCCAAATCAGAACCAGGGTTCCAACAATCTCCCCCTATTTGGGTGAGGATCCTATTAGCAAAATAATATAAATAAATGCAAAGCATAAAATATATAAAGAAAAGCTTTGCTAAGCTGGCTGCTTGCTGGCATTTGCAATCTCCCCCTATGTTGATGCAGTACATGTGATTGAAGAAGGCTGAGATGACTTTGAATTTTGATTGAGTCATCCAGCTAACTCTTGTAAGTAGTACCTGCAGAAAGCTATGGTAGAGATTGCTCTCTCCTTGAAAAAGGGTATGTTAGCAGCAAAAAATGATATTTTGTCCAGCAAATTTGATTAAGATTCTGGATCTGAAAAACAAAATCAGATATCTTCCTTCCTATAGAATTTCTTTTCATTAGACAAGATTCAAACTCAGCTGATCAATGCAACTAGAGTAGAGGACTCAATCTAAATGAAATTAGAAAAGGATCTATAAGAAATAGAGTTATCTGACAGAGAATTTCTTATACAGAAATCCAAACAAAATTTTTGAACAGAATATCAATCAGATATAATAAACAGCCTTAAGAAAAAGGAAATGCTTCCTAATAACTTTGTTCCAGATGGCATAAGGATTCAAAAATATTTTAAGTAATTTATCCTTTTGTTTATAAAACAAATTTATGAAGAAACAAACTGAGTTCTCAGATTTGAACTTATTAAAAGATAAAGAAAACATTTCTCTGAGGAGTGTTGGTTCCTTCTCAGGTTTTGTTAAGTCTTGGCAGCAATATTGTTTTTCTAATTTAACTGAACTAAAAACAGAATTAGATAATAATACCTGAACCTTTTCAGGTTTTGATTTTCCTTCTGTTAGTTCAGCTTCTCTATTGCTGCAGGAGGCATTGATGGCCTTTAAGCAAAATTCTTTGGCCCTTGCTTCCTCCTCTTCATCTTCAAATGATGAGTCATCATCTGAGACTTCCCAGACAACATCTAGGGATGTTGATTCTTCTCCTTCAGATGAGATGATGTGGCTTCCTTCTGATATTGCATCCATGGGTTCAGAAGCCATTTGATGAATGTTTTGTAGAGTTTGGCCCTGTTTTTGATCATCTCTTCATGTTGGAAATTTTGAGTCTGTAATCCTGCAAGACAAAAAACAGATCAAGTGCAAAGGGAACCAGAAGAGATGCAGTTTTTGCTTTTGTGCATGAACAAATGAATGAAGCAAATCTTGAAGAAGAAAAGAGTGAGGACAGAGAGGATGGCAGGGGAATGCAATTTAATGAGCACAGCACTCATTAGGATTATCTGAAAAAGATTTTGAAGAAAATCTTTAAAATCAGAAAAGCACTGTCTGATAATTCCCTTCCTATAGAATCACTTTATCACAAATAAAAACTTCAACACAGTGTGATGATCCACTGGATCAAGTCTGTGTTGAGTTTTAGTGTAGATAATTTTGTGAAAAATCTGTAAGGATGTAGAATTATCTTACTATGCCTCTTTGAGATCTAAGATTCATCAAAAAGGAAAATTTTCAGACCATAAATGTAATGAGGTTTTATTGGTTTATTAAATAAATTTTTCAAAAAATATTTCATGTATGTTTGAAAAATTTGAGAAAACTTTTGAAAAACAAAATCAATGTTGCTGAATTTTCTTAATATTTCTCTTGAAGTTTTTCTTATTGTTTCCTTAAAATGAGTGTGGTCTGTATATGGATTGATGACGAATGGGAGTATACTTTTAAGGAAATTCATATTTTCTTTAGGTTTAGTTGCATCCAAGTTAGAAAGTGATTTAGGATATTTTGAAATGTAGTTAGTATGGGATATCACCTGATATTTTCTAAGTTCTGATTCAGGCTTTTCCTTGTTGTTTGATGCATTTATGGCTTTTAAGCAGAAAGCTACTTCATCAGCATCATCTTCTTCATCACTTAAATAAGATGAGTCATATTGTGGTTCATCTGTGTTTGATTTTGGTGAAGATTCAGATGCTGATTCTTCTTCACTTGATTCTGCAGCCATCTTGATGAGGGATTGCCATAGCTCCTTGGCTGTGGTGCAGTGCATCAGATCTTCAAAGATGTCATCTGGCATGGATTGTGCCAAGATGTTCATTGCTCTAGCATCAGCATCCTTAAGTAACTTTTGTGCATCTTTGTTTGATGCTGTGGGTGCTATAGGACCTGTCATTATAACATTAAAAATGCTTTCATCAAATAACTTCATATAACATTTTATCTTTGACTGCCATAGTGCAAATGTATTGAGGTTGCACATAGGAAGTTCTGCCATGAGTAAACAAAATTCTAGAGTGAAGTAAGGTCTGTTGGATCTTTTTGGTTCAGGTGTTAGCCTGTGGTTTTAACCAACCTGGCTCTGATACCAATTGAAAGTGAGACCTAAACCTTGTTCTAGATATTTTTCATACACAGCACAACATAATTACTTAAACAAGGAAACCAGACGACACAAGATATTAAAGTGGTTCCCCAAACACCGGGTACATCCACTCTTCTACCGACACGGTAGGAATCCACTACAGGTTTTTGCTAAGGTGCCCTGCCACCAATGATCTGATTCAGGTAGATCAAACAGACCCTTTAGACTTTTGATCAGGTGTCTAAAAACCAAGCACAGGTTTTTGATCAGGTGCCCTGCCACCAAGGGATACTTTTGAAGGGAGTAATAACCCTGTACAGGAGGGGGAAGAAGGTTAAGATGTCTTCTCTATTTTACAATAGATTAGAGAAGCACAAGAGTCTCTTCAGAACTTCTGACAGAATACTGTCTTGAAGTTCTGAAGGAATAAAGCTTAGAAGAAGATAATAGAATATAAAATAAAAGGATCTTCTTCAGCAGCTTCCTTCTTCTTCTTCTTCTTCAATATCTCTGAGTGTAATCTTCCTGGAACAGGAGCACTCAGGTTGAAGAAGAGCAGAAGAGATAACTTCTCAGTTGAATGAAGATTGCTGAGAGCAGCTGTGCTGTAAGCTGGTTCTTTCTCTGTATGTTGTACAGGTTGAACTCCTTCACTCTTATTCCTATGCTTGTTCTTCCAAAAGAACTCTTTATATAATAACAGCAGCAACGGCTCTATTATTTGAGATGAGCTTTTGTCTTTATCTGGAATCTTGAATCTGGGCTGCAATTATCACAAAGACAAAACAAGTCTTGCAGATATATATTTCTATATAAAGATAAAGCTACAGCAGCTGTAATATTAAATCTGATAAATAATGTCACATCAGATAACTCTTTAAAGCCAACGGCTATAAAGGACAGCTTGCAAAAGTAAAGTCAGATAATAAGACAAAAGATATGTCAGAAAGGAATTGACTTATGCATAAAGGTATAAGCATCTTTATCTTTTAGATATATGCATAAGATCAATTAAATAATCTATAATAAAGATATGCTAGAAATATAGGAAATAAAACAAAGAATAAAACACATATAATATTACATATGCAGACCAAAAGATAGTCGAACGATCCTCGACGATCGTCGACCGACCTACTGAGATCGTCGAGCTATCAGTCAGATAGTCGACCGACTCAAAACAAAACAGAAAGCGTCGACCGATCCTTAGAGATCGTCGAACGGCCCACTGAGATAGTCGAGCTATCAGGAAGATAGTCGACCGACTCGGGCAAGACAGAAAACGTCGAACTATCAAGAGATAGTCGTCCGGAGCTCGACGATCTAGCAGAACGTCGAGCTGGCAAGAGACAGACGATCGTCGACCGGCTGATCGACGATAGTCGATCGGCGTTCGACGATAGTCGAACCAAAAACTAACTTAGCCAGATTTCACTGGATAAGTGACTACACTAAAACTAACCTTTGACCAAAGATAAATCTTGGGTCAAGAGACTAACAGGAAAGACTTAACTCAAATCCAAACTAGGGTACCAACAATTCCCTATATAAAATTATAGGTTTTATTTTGAAATACCTAAAAATAAATAAATTTTAGTAAAGGATCTGATGTATTGTTGCGATCATTGGCACCTTCAGGATTTATTAGATTTGATCCACCTTAGTGATTGTCGGACAAATATGCTGAGTTAAGAGACATATATATATTTTTTGCGAGCCAACGTGGAATGTGAAAAAAATGATCGGGACTAATCAAGTTTGCCTAATTTTAATAATTTATTACCATAGAAATAATATTATATGTTTAGTTTGAGCAAGATGAGCAAACCTATGGTACATTGCTCCCTTCAATTACCCTCAATTTCACACTTTCAATCCTCCAAGTACTCTCAATTTGAATTCTTAAATTTTACAAGCAATTGTTCATTGGCATCTCTTAAATACATGTAATACATTTGCATCTCTTGAACAAGCCGTTGTTTATCAAGGATTAATGTTTTGTTCTACAATGAAAGGTTTGCATGAAATTTACATTTTGAGATCTATGTCAATTTAGAACCTTCTATCCTAAATATTATTTCATGTTTGTTAACCGTCAATATCTTCTTAAAGAGTTGTTTGATTTGTGTTCAATACCATCTATAAACAATGATGCTAAACATGCCGTAAATGAAATTTGGGCCCTCATGACAAATTCTTTTTCCTGTGAGTCAAAATGTTCTGAAAATTTGTAACCATATCAATTTATTTGACATAAATAATACTGATATTTACTGGCAACTTCTGATACGCGGATAGTCCTAATAGATATTGAACATGATACTACATGTAACACCCAAAATCGTGTCGCGAATATCAACAATAGAAAATAAAAGATTTTGGTGTGTGATTAAAGAGTGTGGAGTGCGGATAGCAGCTTTGGCTAGGGTTTTATATAAAACCTAAATCTAATTCTTCCCCCTCTCCAAATCAAGCAACCGAAACTTTCCCTCTCCCTCTCCCACTCCCGATCTCTCTTTGCTTTTCTCTCACGCACAGCACCCAAACCCCGTCCTTCCCTCTCCCGTCGGTCGTCGTCGATCGGTTGACTAAGGTTATGCATTTTATTCAAAATCAGAAAAGTGATTTAGTGGAAAAGTTGGCAAAGCTACATGTGGAGAACATCGTTCGATTACATGGCGTCCCTCGCAGTATTTTTAGCGATCGTGATGCAAATTTTACGTCCGGTGATTGGAGACATGCTCATCGTTTACTAGGCTCAAAGATCAAGTTTAGCACCGCCTTCCATCCATAGATCGATGGGCAGACCGAGAGAATAAATCGGACGATGGAGGCACAACAAGAAAACAACCTTTTAGTGACGAAATTTTTTGTCATAAAAAATTGCGGTTTAGTAACTAAAGGCATTTAGCAACCTAATTTGATCTGTCACAAAGTGTATGCAAAATGAACACCACAAAATGTATTTAGTAACCCAAAAATATTTTGTCACTAAATGTATATTTATAGTGACAATTATTTTCCGTCACTAAATATACAATTTAAATGACCATTAATTTTTGTCACTAAATTTACTTTTTTTTACTACTAGTTGTTCACTAAATGTATATTATTAGTGTTAATTATTTTTCGTCACTAAATGTACATTATTAGTGATTACTTTTTTGTCACGAAATATATTTAGTGACTAAACATATTAAGTCCCTGCTTGTGCAGTGCAATAATGACCTTTAGTTACTCAAATAATTATTTCATCATTAAATACAACAATAAATAAAATCTTCATTTGCTAAATAAATTCATGAAAGAAAAGATAATGTTTATTTTAAATTTATTAATAATAAGCTGGGAAATAGCCCAAACCCTTTACTGCATACCAATAAAGCTTTAACTCTACTAAATTCAACATATATATAAAAATCTATAATAAAAACATTACATAATTCTTTCTTTACATGTACACAAAAAAATTAAAAATATTATGATTTCTCCATCCTCTTGAAGATACCGTCTTCAAGCTTCTCATATGCATCATTTCTACGAGATCCGTCTTGATGTTTCTTGTAGGTTCAAATTTTAAATACTTGGAGGCGCGTATCACAAATTCACATGATCATTGCCATAATAGTAGCGATTCTCCTGAGTTGAAGTTCCTCGTCACCCCTTCAACGTTGATTTGCACACAAAAATGGGGAGAAATGGAACTTGTATTGTCATAAAAAATGAGAGAAAAATAGAAGATGCTTTCATAAGAAGACCAAAGGCTACCATCCTTACCATCAACAATAATATATGATAGCAATATAAGTTTCATATTAAAAATCAATTTTTTACGACCTTCACCACCAACTTCTACTAATAAATAAGAGAAAGCAATTATTTAAATGAACAAATATGACACTTATCTATGCAGTTTGCCAAAAAGAAGGAAAAAACATATGTTTACGCAACATATCAATTCTATAACGAGTATAGAGGCATTTATGTAGGTTTTGTACAAAAAAGGCAAATTAGGAAGTTATATGCATGAAAATAGTTTAAGATTTCTCATTACTTCTAAATATCTTAATAAGTAAATAGGGTAGAGCATAGATCAGAAGAAGCAGTTTTGTATAAGTAAACAACATATCTCAGCTTCACCAATGCTCATCCCATCCTTCCATGCTTGATAGAAAAATCCATACAGGTAGCTTGAACCATAATATGCCATTATGCATAAACTTTTATAGTGCTTAAGGTGATGCCACCATAAAAATATTGAAGATAAGTGAACGACATTAGAATGTTTCTCAATACTAGTCCGCCAGAATCACATATATATAAATAATCCTCTACGAAGGAAGAGTCCACAGAAATGATAAAACAAAGTACTAAAGAGGGCTCTTGCTCGATACATCAAAATCCTCAATACAAATCACTCAATTGCGGAAGAAAATCAAAAATATCTACTAATGATTGGGTCTCACTGTCCCTGCTGGCTAAACTCCCGTGCTATATTGTCCCCTCTCCAAGCACACCGACCTCTAGGGCTGCATCTCCTGGTTCGTCTACACGCTCCCCTAAAATTATTTGGTCAATGATTGTTAGTCTAAAATACTAAGTCCTATCATCCCCACCCCTCCCCCATAGCTCATAGGCACCGAGCAAGGAGAAGGAAAGGGAAGGTAATAAAGTTGGAGAGTAACAAAGGTAAGTAGGTGGCGGCGGAACTAATCTATCATGAGTTCATAAACAGATCAAGTATATATAAGCAATAGTAGGTAAGCAGTATAATTATACACAAGAATAAGTGATCAAGTATAGTATGAGAAGGTAAACTAAGTAGGTAACCATGACCTATAGTGTTGGAACACCCTATTACTAATTTGGGCTAGGATCACTATGTTTGTCTTAGGAAACCAGTTTAACCTAGATGTATAGTTAAAACGGTCAACATTAGAATGTGTTTAGGGCTTAGAATTTAGGTTTGAAGCTGCCCCCAAGACCATTCAAGGAATCATACTTAAAGCTGAGGCAAAGATAACTATCGTCGAGCTTAGGTCGACGAAACGTCGAACTCCGTTCGATGCTCTCTGAGCTCAACTATGCTAAATCGTTGAGCTCCGGTCGACGATCTTCGAGCTCAGATCGACGATCTGTCTTCGGCTTGTCCTTCAGGTCGCTGAGCTCTGGTCGACGATCTTCGAGCTCAGGTCGACGTTTTCTGTCTGATCTTCATTCCAATCTCTGAGCTCAGGTCGACGATCGTAGAGCTCAGATCGACGTTTTTCCTAAGAGATCGACGTTTTTAAGGATTCAAATCAATTCAGACTTTGGAATGTTTTTCAAATTATCTCAGCATTTATTTCAAGAGATCTGCCAGCCGTTTTCCTTTATTCTGGAGCAAGTTTCAAGGAATTCTTTTTGAGAATGTTTATTGGACTTTCCTCTAGAAGACAAGACTTTTATGGAGGACATTTAATGTCTGCTAACGGCTATCTTGGATGGAGGATCTTCAGAGAATAAATGATCCTTTTTGGTCTGACATATATACATAACAGAACAAGAAAACAACAAAAAATTCTCAGTACAGATTCACAAGATAGAGAGATCAATTCAAAAATTAAAGTGATCAATTCTGAAGAATCAGTTGAACATTTTGGCATACTGAAAGAGTGATCATAGCTTTATCACAAGGACTCCAGACAATCCAATTTTCTCAGCCTCTGCTGAAACCATCTTCTGTTGGAGATCTGAAGCTTCTGAAGACCTATCACCCTAAAGCAAAGCTTCCACTCCTGAACTAGTCTAAATCTCAGGGGGAGCTTTGACAACAGAATCAATCCACTTGTGCTTCTCTCTTTGATTGAGATAGAGAAGACAACTTCACTCTTTTCCTTTTTCTTTCCTGCTGTAAAAGGGTTACCAAAACTCCCTTCAAAAGTCTTGATTCTGGATCTGAGAACCTTGTCAAAACTCAATGGTGGCAAGACACCTGATCAAAAAATCTAGTGTGGTTTCTGAGTACCTTATCAAAAGTTCATTGGTGCCCAGGACACCTGATCAACCCTTCCTACAGTGGATTCCTACCAAGGCTGGTAGAAGAGTGGATGTACCCAGGTTTTTGGGGAATCACTATAGCTCCTTGTGTCTTCAAGTTGCTTGAGTATTTTCTTTGTTGTGTGCTGTGATTTTCTTTTTGCTGTCTTAGTTTTAAATTTATAGCAAGCCACCTTAGACTTATACATAAATTAAATCTTAATTGTTTTGCTTGTTTAAATTGTAAAGTTATTTTAAAAATACTCTATTCACCCCCCCCCCCCTCTAGAGTTAAGATAGATCTTACCCTCACTTTCAATTGGTATCAGAGGGAGGTTGGTTGTTCATACAGGCTAACACCTGAACCAAAAGATCCTTGATAAGATCAATCTTTTAAGAGGGTTATTTTCATTATATTTAATTTTATATAAAGACATGGCACAGAACAAAGATTATGTAAGCTCCAGGCCTCCAGTGTGCAATCTATCCAAGTTTGCACTTTGGAAAGCAAGGATTAGACTTTACATGAACTCTATTGATGGAGACATATTTAATTCTGTTTTAACAGTATGCCCAAGTCCAGTAGCAAGCTCAAGTACAAATGTTATTCCACCTCCTTCAGGAACAGAAGCTGAAATAAAGAAGTGGACGACTGCAGATGCCAAGGCCATGAACATCTTAGCTCAGACAATGTCTGATGAGATATTTCAGAAGTTAGCTGAATACAACTCAGCCAAAAGAATTTGGGACAAGCTCTCTGAAATTGTCTCAGGATCTACTGATGAAAGGAAAGACATGAGATCCCATCTTATAAGCCAATATGAGAATTTCAAAAAGGGAGAAACTGAATCAGTGGCTGACATGTACAATAGACTAAGTCTGATTGTCAATGAGTTAAAGACTCTGGATAAAGAAGTCTCATTGACTGAGCTGAATGAAAAAATCCTAATGTGCTTCCCCAACACTTGGGATTCAAGAATCTGGCCAATCAAAGATGGCAGAAGTCTAAATGAGATTACCACTGAAGCTCTCCTAGGCAAGCTCAAATTTTATGAGTTGCTTATTAAAAATGGAGAAGAAGAACAGAAAGCTGCATCACCAGCCACAAGGAAAGAGAAGACCATAGCCTTCAAAGCTACAGAAGAGGAGCCTGAAGATAAAGCTACAGGAAATGATGAGCTCCTAAGTTTACTGGCCAAAAGATTCTACAAGATGGCCAGAAAATACATCAGTAAAAGATCATACAAGGGACATGATAAGCCAAGGTATATAAATCAAATAACAATAAAGAGATTATATGTTTTGGTTACAGGAAACCAGGCCATATTATGCCTGACTGTCCAGAAAACAAGAACAAGGACAAGAAAGATAGAAGAGAAAGAAGAAAGGAGAAAGACTTCAGAAAGAACAGCTCAGACAAACCCTCCTCCAGCAAGAACAAACATACAAGGAAGGGTTTTATTGCTGAGACATGGAGTGAAACTGAAGAGGACTCTGAAGCCTCATCCAGCTCCAGTGATGATGAGGATGATACTGATGAAAAGGAATTTTGCATGATGGCTATCAATGCCTCTCAAACAGATTCAGAAGCAGAAGAGTCAGAATCAGATTCAGAAGCTCAACTAGAAGAAGATCAGGTAATCAATTCATTTGATTTCAGTTCTGAGGACTTTAAACATGAGTTTAAAGTACTATGCCTAGATCTGTTGGAGTCTGAGAAGGAAATCACTTCCCTCAGAAAACAACTATCTGAGTATAGCACTTTAAAATCAGAGAACCTCAAACTCTCTGAAGAGTTAGAATTCTATAGAGAGGAGATAGCTTCACTGAAAAGTGAACTATCCAAGGTCAAGCAATTTGAAGAATCCCTTAATGGGAGAAGTATAAAGTTAATGGACATCACAAGCACAGTGAACTCAAGATTAAATAGTACACTGGGCTTGGGTGCTTCATCTAGCCAACCCATAGTATTAACCACCCAAATCAAATTTATTTCTGATAAAGGGAATGGTGTTGTAGAGGTAGCTAGGAAGAATTCAGATCTACCTAAGAAAAGCAAAGTTCAACAGAAAACGTCGAGCAGAGGTCGACGATCGTCGAACAGAGATCGACGATCTCAGGCTGAAACGTCGAACTCAGCTCAACGATTCCTGAACTCTGAACTCCCTCACAGTCGATCTTCAAACGGAGCTCGACGATTTTACCCAAGATCGACGAACTCAGCTCGACGATCGTCGAACGGAGTTCAGAGCTTTGAACCTTCTTTCAGAGGCAAATCTCAATTCAATCCTAGAAGTGCATCATCCCAACGCTTTAATCCTTATACTGAATGGATAATACCTCCTAGGAGATACCATCCTGAAGGTTATAAGAATCAACCTGGGATGTCTTTTATTTCTGAATTTAAGGGATATCAACCTAGGCCCAAGGTAAACTGGGTCAAAAACATATAAGTTGTTTATGTGCAGGTGAAGACCTATCCAACATCAAACCAGTTATGGTATCTGGATAGTGGGTGCTCAAAGCACATGACAGGGAACAAGGATAACTTTACATCCTTTAAAGCCAAGCTTGGACCCAAAGTAATCTTTGGTGATTCAAACTTTGGAACAACAAAAGGATATGGTGCAGTTAAAATTGGGACAGTCACCTTCAAGAAAGTAGCCTATGTTGAAAGACTCAAGCAAAACCTGATAAGCATTAGTCAGCTGTGTGATGAAGGATATCAAGTGACTTTCAACAAAGAAATATACAAGATCAAGTCAGAAGACAACACAACTGTGTTGACAGGTAACAAGAAAGGTAATATTTACTTAGTAGACTTTCATTCATCTAAGGTAGATATTTGCCTGTTTAATTCCATATCTAGACCTAATATTCTATGGCATAAGAGACTAGGACATATTAACCTTAGAACCATTGCTAGGCTATCCAAGGACAACTTTGTCAGAGGAATGCCTTCTGTCCCATACAAGAAGGAAGGACTCTACAAGGCTTGTTAATTAGGCAAGCAAACTAAAAATAGCTTTAAATCAATTAACAAGAGTGATTCACCTAGGATTTTGTATCTGTTACACATGGATCTTTTTGGACCCATTACAATATAAAGCTTAGGAGGGAAATCCTATACTTTAGTGATTGTAGATGACTTCTCAAGATTCACATGGGTATTCTTTCTGAGGAAGAAGTCTGATAACTTTAAGTGTTTGACAGAATTTCTCAAATGCATTCAGATTGAGTTCAACACTCACATTGCCCTGATCAGAAGTGATCATGGGACAGAGTTTGATTCTCTTCTCATGAAAGAGTTCTGTCAAAGTAAAGGGATTAGGCATACTTTCTCAGCTCCTAGAACTCCTCAACAAAATCGGGTAGCTGAAAGGAAAAATAGAAACCTTATTGAATCTGCAACTACATTATTGACAGATGCTCACCTACATCTATTCTTTTGGGCTGAGGCAGTGAACACCTCTAATTATGTGTTGAATAGAAGTCTAATATATAAACTGAGGGGCAAGACTCCCTATGAATTGCTCGAAGGGAAGAAACCTAAAGTAGACTATTTTAAAGTTTTTGGTTGCATTTGTTACATTCACAATAATGACAAGAAATATTTAGCAAAATTTCAAGCAAAAGCTGATGAAGGAGTGTTTCTGGGATACTCCATGATCAGTAAAGCTTATAGGGTTTATAATAAAACTGCTCTAAAAATAGAAGAATCTGTCCACATTTCCTTTGATGAAACTAATATGTCTTTCAAGGAGAAGAATACTTCTACTATAGAACATTTGCAGGTGCATTCTCTAGCTGAAGACTTGGACAGATTACAAGTTACTCAAAAGGATGAAAGTAGTGAAGATGAAGAAGCTGCTCCACATCTGGAAGAAAATCTTCTTGAAGAGCCAGTTATTGTCCCACAAGAGGAAACAACAACACAGGTTGGTGAACAATTAACACCCCCTGGTGATCTAGTAACAATAAGAGATCATCCAATCTCCCAAGTGATTGGAGACATCTCAGCTGGTGTGCAAACCAGAAATTAGGTCAATAAAAACCTGATGCACGCTTGCTTTCTCTCTCAAATTGAACCTCAAACCATTCAAGATGCAGAGCAAGATCCACACTGGATCATTGCAATGCAAGAGGAGTTGCATCAATTTGAAAGAAACAAAGTTTGGGAACTAGTGCCTAAGCCAAAGGATCATTCCATTGTTGGAACAAAATGGGTGTTCAGAAATAAGCTGGATGATCAAGGAATTATTGTAAGGAACAAGGCAAGGCTAGTTGCTCAAGGATATTCTCAAGAAGAGGGGATAGACTATGACCAGACCTTTGCACCTGTTGCAAGGTTAGAGGCCATAAGAATCTTCCTGGCTTATGCTGCTCACAATGGATTCAAAGTCTATCAAATGGATGTGAAGAGTGCTTTTCTCAATGGGGAGATCAAAGAAGAAGTCTATGTCAGACAACCTCCAGGTTTTATCTCTCTAACTCATCCAGATTATGTTTTTAAACTACACAAAGCACTATATGGTCTCAAGCAAGCTCCTAGAGCATTGTATGAGACTCTAGCATGCTTTCTGCTGAAGAATGATTTTGTTAGGGGAAGAGTAGACCAAACTCTTTTTATTAGAACTCATAAGTCCCATACCCTACTAGTACAAATTTATATAGATGATATTATATTTGGGTCTACTGATTCAAATTTGTGCAAAAAGTTTTCTAAGCTTATGCACTCTAAATTTGAAATGAGTAGCATGGGTGAGCTATCCTTCTTCTTAGGATTGCAAGTCAAACAACATGCTCAAGGCATGTTTATTTCTCAAACCAAATATGCAAAAGAATTGGTTAAGAATTTGGGATGTCTGATGCATCATGTATGAAAACACCCATGCCTACCAAGGCTGTATTGGATGTTGATGAACATTGTACAACCCCATATTCGCTGGGGAGGCCCGGGAGGACTAAGACCTCAGTAGTCAGGTTTGGGTCAGGCCCGGGTTAGCCCCAGGGCGGACCTGCAGAGTTCTCGCCCTTAAGGTGCTCCCGCCCATTGGTAGGAGAGATCGTTCGCGCCAGGACTCAGGTCTTCACATCCAGCGGTAATGACATCAAAACCACCAAGGGCGAGAACCCTCTTGGCAGGAGGCCTCGCCAAGGTGAGCTCACCTAAGGCTCAACGAGAGCCTTCTCGCCCGGGATTCTCGCCAAAGTAGGTTCATGTGGTGGGGCCTGGCACCCAGGAAAAAGGATTATTTTATTATTATTATTTCATTATACTCGGATTAAATTACCTGTATACCCCTGGGAGGACAGCGGGATTTGGCTATTGGCAGACCCATCAGGGGTATTTCAGTATTTTCAGAACAGGAGAAGACTATAAAAAGACCCTTAAGGGCTCTTTGGAAGGCAGGGTTCTCTTTTTACTCTCCAACTCCAGTGCTTTCCGAAGAGCTCCCAGTCCAGCTATTGGTTTTTGAGGGGAAGCTCTCAGAGATCTTCCCGGTGTGAGGTGGGACCTCCCAGCTGAGGCTTTGGGTCAGTCTTAGGACCTTAACAGCTAGTCATGGGTCGAGATTTGAGAGAAGTAGGCGTCGGCTGCACTTTGGTTTGTGAACAGTCGTTGAGGTCAATTTTGGCTTCAACAAACATGGGAAACCAGTTGATCAGACAACATATAGAGCAATGATTGGCTCTCTATTGTACCTTACAACCAGTAGGCCTGACATAATGTTTGCTACATGTATATGTGCTAGATTTCAAGTTAGCCCTAGAGAGTCACACTTAACTTTAGTAAAGAGGATTCTTAGGTATGTTAAAAGCTATCCAAATCTAGGTCTCTGGTATCCATAAGATTAAGCATTTGACTTAACTGGATTTTCAGATGCTGATAATGCTGGATGCAGAATAGACAGGAAAAGCACCAGTGGAACATGTCAGTTTCTTGGTGATAGACTTGTCTCATGGTATTGTAAGAAACAAACATCTGTGTCAACCTCAACTGCTGAAGCTGAATACATGGCTGCAGGCAGTTGTTGTTCACAAATATTGTGGATAGAAAACCAAATCCTAGACTATGGTTACAACTTAGAGAAGTCTAATATATTTTGTGACAACACCAGTGCTATTTCCATTGCACAAAATCCAGTCCTCCATAGTAGGACAAAACACATAGAAATTAGGCATCATTTTCTAAGGGATAATGTTGAGAAAAATAAAATTGAACTTCAATATATCCCAACTGATTTGCAAAGGGGAGATATTTTCACCAAGCCTTTGGATGAAAAGAAACACAACTTCTTCCTCAATCAGTTAGGCATGTTAGATGGAGGAAGCCTAAAATAAATTACAAGATTTTGAAAAGCTAAAAACAGACCAAGATTAGGCTAAAAACTCATCTCTTTTTGTGTCTGTAGGATAGTTTCTGACTCTGAACTGCGCTCGACGTTTTCCCCAGAAAGCGTCGAACGGAGATCGACGATTACCAGAGAAATGTCGAATAGAGATCGACGTTTTCCCAAAACATCGACCTGAGTTCAGAGCGTGTCAGATAGTTGTATACTATCTCTTTCAGGCCTTCGATCGTCGACCTGAGCTCAACGTTCTCCCTAGATCGTCGAACTGAGATCTACGATAATGAAGACGTTTCAGCTTCCATCAGGAGTCCCGATCGTCGAACTTAGGTCGACGATCCTTCCTTTTTCGCGTCAAACCATAATATAAAATCATTTTTCGGCCGCCGCTCGTCGTTTACGCTTTCATACTCTCTGCAACTCTTTCCCTCCAAACTTTCTACACTTGGTCGTGTTTGCTCAATCTTTGCAGGTACAGATGGCTGCGTTAGTTGCTGCTCTTTCAAAAATGAAATTTGATACAGGCTTTGTTGCGCGCTAGGGTTCGAAGAAAATAAATGCAACCGAACTAGCAACCCGATGAGGCAAGTATACCTATCGAATTGTAGCAAGGGGACACAAGTGTCGTATTGAAATCCGGGAACTGTTGGCTATGCTTACTCACACGAACGCTATTATCTTATCGACGGAAAAACTAGGGCTTGGAGAAAAACTAATTGCAAGGAAGGAAGTAAAGCTATACTAGAAAGAGAACTACCGCAATTAAGTAAGCTATTAAGCAAAGAACTATGCTAGAAAGGAAACTACTGCAGTTAATTTAAGAGCACATGATAGGTGATTACTACGAAAGGTAGAAAATATGAAATGGAAATGCACTCAATCAAGATTCACCTCGGCTAAAGAAGATTAAGAAAATGCGATAAAAATCTGAACTTAATAGGATAAAGGTCCTTGACCGTGGAGGTTCCTAAAGCTTGAACACGCTTCTCTCGAAGTCATTCCCAACTGAGTTTAGGAAGGTCCGACCGACTCTCGTCTAAATCGAAGGCCTAAAACTCGCTTTACGCGGTGAACCCCACTATTGGATTTTACTCCAATCCGGGAGATTTGGACGTATGCCTCTCTCGAGGGGTGCGTACAACTCCCTTTACTCTTGAATGCTCACTTCATTCTTTCGGCCTCTCGGCTAGCCCAGAATGAAAGCTAAGGCGGAGAGTATATATCGATAATATACCTCCAACCCGTGATTAATCAAGAGTAATTCAAGGCCCTAACCTAAAAAGAAAAGATTAATTAAAATATCATAACTTAATCGCTCTAACCTCGGATCATCAAGATCGAGTACAAGGAGGATTAGTTAATCATAATGGAGTGGAGGAGGGGGAGATGAGTAGTAAAGCATAAAAAGAACACAAGCTAAACAAAGAACACTTCTATTAATAAAAAGGGGCAAGTTACACTATTGAAATTAAAATTACAAGTGCATGAAATTGAAATCCTATTCTAGCCCAACAAGTAGTACTAAGCAAGAGCAAAATTACAATAAAAGCTAAAACAAACTAAGATTAAACTAGGGTTAAACAAAAATTACAAAGAGAGGGAGAGAGAGAGAGAGAAAGCATAAAAAAAACTCAAGAACCAAAGGGGCAGCACCTCCCCCTCTCAACCAAAGCTTCCTGAAATGGAGAGGAAGGGTCTCAATTTATAGAATTTTTTCTCGGGTTGGTCACGCCCTCCGACACACCCTAGGGGGGGCATATCAGGGGGCATGACAGTACTATATTGACCTCGGGCTCTGGATTCTGGCGGGAGGGATGATTGCTTCGGTACGTCGGTGGTCACGCCCTAGGTCACGCCCGTGACGGGGGGGGGGGGGGGGGCGTGACAGGCACGTCATGTCCAAATCATTGGTCGGAAATCCGTCAGTCGTCGAAAAGTTGATGTCACGCCCCAGGTCACGCACGTGATGGTGGGCGTGACGGTACTATTTTCGTGATGTGGAGAAACGGCATTTAATGCGGCGGCAGGCTTTGCGGCAGAGGGCGACACGCCCACGGTCACGCCTGGTGACATGCCCAGGGAGGGCGAGACAGCGTGTAACACCCCAAAATGTTGTAGGAGCGACGGGGATCGAATTTAGCCAAGGTAGATTTTTGGTGCAGGTGACACGGGCCCAGACACAGGCGTGTCGGAGGCCGTGTCGGGCGTGTCGAGCTCGGGCCGTGTCGTCGACCAGTTCAGGTCGACGATGGTCGTGTGGTGGAACACAGCCTAGGACACGGGCGTGTCCCAGGCCGTGTCACACCTGTGCTGTGCGGTTGGGTACACGGGTAATGACACGGGCACGAACACGGGCGTGTCTAGTTTGACACGGGCGTGTCCGATGCCGTGTCACCAAGCCGTGTACCTCTCTTACTGTGAAGTGTTGATTTATTGCACACGGGGGGCGTGACACGGGTCCCGACACGGGCGTGTCGCAGGCGATATGGGCATGTCGGAGGCCGTGTCACATGCCGTGTGCTGGTTTTCAATTTTTGTCGAGACGGCGAATGAGCTACACGGCCAGGCACACGGCCGTGTGCCAACCCGTGTTCGGCCCAGATTTTATGATTTTGGATTTAATCCGGGCCGTTCGTTTCCTTGGCTTTGGATCCGACGGTGGGGGGCTGCTCCTGGGTGGTTATAGTCGGGAAATAGGGTTTAGAAACCCATTTTCCATTGGCCAATCTCTCTCTAAAGGTTAGAGAGAAGGGAGAGCAAGGAGGAAGGAGGAGTCCAAGATCCGGCCGCCAGAAGAGCTTCGGAGCTCCGAATCGCGATCCGAGTCCAGATCCGCGGAGGCGACGCCGTTGCGGTGCTTTCCAACCGTATAGTTTTCGATGGCGCCGCGGAAGAACGCAAGGGTAACGATTTCTCATCCTTGGGCATGTGAAGCCCTCTTTTCCTTTGCATAGGAAGCCCGCTCTCATGAGTGAGCGAAGAGTTGGAGCGTTCCTTGGGGTAGATATGTGAAGTCCCCCTTGCGTAGAGTCCGTATGCGAAAACGGACGTAGGCATTGTGTGTGAAGCCTATTCGGACATGTAGAGCCGGATCGGTGATGTTGCATTGCATTTGAACCGGGCAAGAATCCGGATGTTTGGGTGTTTTCAGGTTTTCTACGTGGTAGATTGCATCAGGGAGCCTTGGAGATTAACTCCAAGGTGCACCCGGAAAACTGGGCAAAAGCGGGTTTTGCCAACACGGTGGCCGGGGGCCAACGTGAACATAACCGGGTTATGTGATCATTGTGGTGGAAACGGGACTCGGTGAGTCTTGGCCTGCGCATATGGCTTAAATTGTCGTTGCGGTATGAGCACGGGTCAGGCAGAACCGTACCCGGTCTATGTCGTTCGGTAGGACCGTTGGCATGGATGAGGGTCTTCGGCGGTCTATGGCTTAAATTGCCGTGACCAAGGCCAATAAGACAAAATGCTCATATGGATGACCGTCCAAGAGGCGGTGGTGGATTGGGAACGTTTATGGCTTGAATTGACGTGACGTTGGCCGGTTCGCCGAGAATGTGCCCTGAGTGCACGGGGTGTGTGGCCGTGCGAGCCTACGCCTGTGGTGAAGTGCAAATACTTTATATAAATGCCTATGCTAATAAAGTGCAGGGAAAGAGCATCGCCGCCCCGAAGGTGGGGGCGGGATCGTTATAATTTGGTCAGCATTGCTGACCGTTGCTATTGTTTGCCACCAGGCGGTGGTTTGTGACTTGCAGGTGCTGCGGAGCAGAGCGGGAAATAGCGGGCTAAAGCACTTGTTGCTGTGCCGGCCCTCGAAGGCCTAATTGCTTATGTTTGTTTCCCGTTTTCATGTATGGCTGGCCTGCGTGCCGAAGTTTGGAAAAACACTTCATTTTGTTAAGTGAACAATGTAAGGCCTTAAGGCCAGTTCTCTTTTGTGTATGATTACATTCCTGAGTTTGTAGTGGACATTCATGCTTTGTAGCAGGGTTCTTGTTCTCTTGCAACTATATAAAAATTGCTTCCACTAGGTGTTGTGTAGGACGTGGTGATTGGTTGAATGGTTTCAACGCGTAACCAACTGGTCTGTCCGTAGTATATGGCGTCGGGCCCCGGCCGGACCTACTGCTATATGCTATATGACGGATAGGGGTGTTACAAATTGGTATCAGACTTCTGGTTTCGGTCAAGCTTAAATGAATTCGTAGACGAATTCACTTTAAGGGGTGGTGAGCACATGTGTGCGTCATCGTTATAACATGAAAAGAACCCATGAATGTCCACTTAGGAATGAAAATATACATGTTTGAGGAACCTGCGTGTTCCTATAATTGCTGTTTGCAGTAATTTTTGGGTCGCTTATTGGTGTTTTGCACGATTATAGGTGACCAGAAGTGGTGCTGGGCCGTCTGAACGACCAGGTTCTGAGGCGAGCAGTGTGCCAAGCGATGCGCTTGCAACACCTCCGTCTGCCGAGACCATTAGGTTGGTGGCAGAAGCGGTCATGGCAATGATCAATGCGCAGCCTGCAAGGCAGGTGCAGCAACCTGCTCCTGTTGTGGAGCAAGTACCGCTTCAGACGGTAGAGCAAAGGAGGGTTGAGCAAGTAGTTTTGGAGCCAGAGTTGCCTAGGAGAGCAACTGAAAGACAACTGAAGCATGTGATGGGTTTTCATCCACCGGTATTCACGGGGGCAGAAACCCCAACCCAAGCAGAGGATTGGCTCTCAAGGGTCAACAGGGTGATGACTGCGATGGAAACGGAAGAGTGGCAGAAGACCACTATAGCGACTTTCCTTTTGGATGGGGGCACAAGACTATGGTGGGAAGGCCTAGAGCTACATCAGTTGCAGGGAAGGCCGTTGGCCGAAGTTTCGATGGATGAGTTTGCGAGACTATTCATGGCTCGATACCTCCCCTCGGCGTAGAGAATTGCGCTAGAAAGCGAATTTCAGAAGTTGGTGCAAGGGGATTGCACCGTTGATGAGTACCTCCATGAGTTTACTCGGTTGGGGAGATATGCCGGCGCTACCTTCGCAGATGAGAAGCGCAAGACGAGCCGCTTCTATGAAGGGCTAAGAGATGATTTAAGGTTGCTACTATCGGGGCCCAAGGCGCAGGGTTTCATGACCCTGGTCAGTTCGGCCCGGTCCTTGGAGAAGGACATGAAGAATGTCCAAGCAAAGAAGGAATCCGGTAGTAAGAAATCAGAGTTCAAAGCGCCGACTAAGTCGAAGTCGGGCTACCGAAAATTCTTCAAAAAGGCTAGGACGTCAGGTCCAGCTTCTTCTACGGGTGCCTCGGGGGCAACTACCAATCGAAACCCGGGCGCTTGCTTCACGTGTGGAAACACGGGGCACTTTGCCCGTGATTGCTAGAGTGGACGCTCAAAGTCCGAAAGGAAACAAGGAGCTACCTACGAGGAAAAGGGCAAAGCGGTGGAGTCGACCGTGTCCCACTATGCTCCGACTCAGCCTAGAGTCTATAACTTGGGCCAGCAGGAGGCCATCAAGCAAGCGGATGTGGTGACAGGTATGAGTTAATTTATAGCAAGTTAGCTTTAATACCGTTATCTATTGCTTGTTAGCCTAATATTGTTTGTATAGGCTTTGTTGTGATTAGTGATAGTCCGGCACGGGCACTGTTCGATACGGGAGCTTCACACTCCTTCTTGTCCGAAAGCTTTATATCGCGCATCGGAGTCCCTTCTTCGATGGCGAAGGACAAGTTGGATTTGCTGCTACCGAATGGGTGCTCGATGCGTGCGGACAGAGTATGCGCAGTGAAGGTTCGCATTGGGAGCCAAGAGTTCGGCTTGCTAGCGTCACTATTGCCGCTAGTAGAGTTCGACGTGATCTTTGGAATGGATTGGCTTTCGGAGCAGAAAGCTTGGATTGACTGTGACCGGAAGGAGGTCAAGCTGGGTGTAGGGCGGGAGACTACATTCGAGGGGCTAAAGGGGTCGAGCAAGACACTGATGTCTGCTCTTCAGGTGGTGAAGGCGGTTCGTGCTGGTGCAGAGCCGTTCTTCGCAATAGTGGGGGCTGTAGAGCCAAGGTCCACGTTGGATAGCATTCCCGTGGTCTGCGAATACCCCGATGTGTTCCCGGGTAGTCTTCCCAGAGCCCCACCGCAGCGGGAGATTGATTTCACCATCGAGCTCGTGCCGGGTGCCAAACCGGTGTCACGTGCTCCGTATAGGTTGGCGCCTAAGGAGATGGCAGAGTTGAAAGTTCAGCTAGAGGAGCTGATGGAGCAAGGGTATGTGCGTCCAAGCTCGTCGCCTTGGAGCGCACCGGTCCTCTTCGTTAAGAAGAAGGATGGTAGTATGCGGCTGTGTATCAACTACAGAGAGTTGAACAAGCTAACGGAAAAGAATAAGTACCCGATCCCGAGGATTGATGATCTCTTTGATCAGTTAGTCGGATCGTCGGTATACTCCAAGTTGGACTTGAAGTCGGGGTACTATCAGCTGAGGATCAGGGAGTGTGATATCCCGAAGACAGCGTTCAGTACGAGGTATGGGCATTTCGAGTTCACGGTCATGCCGTTTGGACTGACGAATGCGCCATCAGTATTTATGGACTTGATGAACAGGACGTTCCGAGATTTCCTGGATCGTTTTGTGATCGTCTTTATTGACGATATTTTGGTGTACTTGCAGTGCGAAGAAGACCACTTCAAGCATTTGCATTTGGTGTTGGAGACTTTGAGGAGGAATTAGCTTTATGCAAAGTTCTCCAAGTGCGAGTTCTGGCTACCCTCGGTAGCGTTCCTTGGTCATATAGTGAGTGGGGAAGGTATAGCGGTGGATCCTGCGAAGATTGTTGCGATACGGGAGTGGCCTGCGTTGTCTTCTGTCGCGGAAGTCCGTAGTTTTCTTGGGCTTGCCGGATATTACAGGCGCTTCGTAGAGAACTTCTCGCGGTTAGCTTTACCTCTCACGAAGTTGACAAGGAAGGATCAGAAATTCTTGTGGACGCAAGAGTGCGTGCAAGCTTTTGAGGAGCTGAAGAGACGGTTGACCACGACGCCAGTGCTTATTCACCGAGTGGGACCGAGGGCTTCGAGGTGTATAGCGACGCTTCGGGTAGTGGCTTGGGCTGCGTGTTATTGCAGCATGGGAGCGTGATAGCATATGGATCGCGTCAGTTGAAGGTGCATGAAAGAAATTATCCGGTGCACGACTTGGAGTTGGCGGCCGTGATATTTGCACTCAAGTTGTGGAGGCACTACCTTTACGGCATAAGGGTCGATATATACACCGATCACAAGAGCCTACAGTATTTGTTGGATCAAAAGGACCTTAATATGAGGCAGAGGAGGTGGATGGAGTTCCTAGGGGACTACACCTTCAAAATACATTATGTACCCGGGAAGGGCAACGCAGTTGCAGATGCTTTGAGGCGCAGGGCTCCCGCCCAAGCCAACTGGTTGTCGGTGCATGATGAGCGGCTAGTACGGGAGTTGGAGGATCTTAAGATCTATTACTTTGACAAGCAGACGAGCGCCAAAGCAAGGTTAAACTGGACAGAGGTGCAGTATGACCTGGCTGACCGGGTTCGGCAGGCATTGGAGTTAGATGACTCCATGAAGGAGCTTATGGAGGCCGCTCTGGATGGGTCAAATTCCCAGTTCTCGGTGGAAGATGGTTTACTAAGGAAGGATCATCGGTTGTGCGTCCCGAGTGGGGGTAACCTCCGGGCGGAGTTGATGTACGAGGCTCATCATACCAAGTACTCAATCCACCCAAGGAGCACGAAGATGTATCGTGATCTCAAAAAGTTGTTTTGGTGGCCGGGGCTTAAGAAAGATGTGGCGTTGTACGTGGCTAAATGCCAAACGTGCGCCTTGGTGAAGGCGGAGTGCCAAAAGCCGGGAGGATTTCTGAAGTCCTTGCCTATACCGGAGTGGAAATTCGACGATATATCTATGGACTTTGTGCACGGGTTGCCAAGGTCGCAGAAGAGGAACGACGCCATCTGGGTGATCGTAGATCGGCTAACCAAGGTGTCGCATTTCATTCCGCATAGGAAGGATGATCCAGTGGAGAAATTGGCAAAGTTGTATGTTGACAATATTGTTAGGCTGCATGGTGTGCCCTGTAGCATTGTGAGTGATCGCGATGGGCGGTTCACGTCAAATGATTGGAGGTTGGTGCAGCAGATGCTGGGAACCAAGTTAAAGTTCAGCACAGCTTTCCATCCGCAGACGGATGGGCAGACCGAGAGGGTCAATAGAACGATGGAGGACATGCTATGCATGTGTGTTCTGGATTTCGGTAAGCATTGGGAAGACCACCTGTATTTGGTGGAGTTCGCGTACAACAACAGCTACCAAGCGAGTATACAAATGGCGCTCTTCGAGGCCCTGTATGGTAGGAAGTGTCGCACGCCGTTATCGTGGCTTGAAACGGGTGAGGCAAGGTTGTACAAGAAGTAGGAGGTGGAGAGTGCTACCTCGTTAGTGCGGATCATTCGGGAGCGCTTGTTGATCGCTCAGGACCGGCAGGCGAAGAATTATAATGCCAAGCACCGGAACGTGGAGTTCGCGGTAGGCGATTGGGTATATCTGAAAGTGAAGCCGTTCAAGGGGGTTTCGCGGGTAAGACGCTTGAAGAAGCTGAGCCCAAGATACCTTGGACCTTTTGAGGTTCTGGAGCGAGTCGGCGAAGCTGCATACCGTTTGAAGCTATCGGTGGAGTTAAGTGGGTTACATGATGTGTTCCACATTTCTGTGTTACGGAAGGCGGTGCAAGAGCCTTCACAGGTGATCGCAGTTGACCAAGTGCCGGTGGACGAAGGGTTGACGACTAAGGTCAAGCCCATTCGTATCGAAGATGTTGAGGTCAAGAGACTCCGTAACAAGGAGATCCGGATGGTTAAGGTCCGGTGGGATAATTGCGGGCGTGAGGAGCTCTCTTGGGAACGGGAGCAGACTATGCTCGAGGAGTACCCGGAATTGTTCCGCTCAGGTACTGTTTTACGTTAAGTCCTGTTTTTCCTTTATTAATTTCGTGGACAAAATTCTTTAAGGGGGGTAGAATTGTAACACCCCAAAATATTGTAGGAGCGACGGGGATCGAATTTGGCCAAGGCAGATTTTGGGTGCAGGTGACACGGGCCCCGACACGGGCGTGTCGGAGGCCGTGTCGGGCGTGTCAAGCTCGGACCGTGTCGTCGACCAGTTCAGGTCGACGATGGTCGTGTGGTGGAACACGGCCTAGGACACGGGCGTGTCCCAGGCCGTGTCACACCTGTGCTGTGCGGTTGGGTACACGGGTAATGACACGTGCACGAACACGGGCGTGTCTAGTTTGACACGGGCGTGTCCGACGCCGTGTCACCAAGCCGTATACCTCTCTGACTATGAAGTGTTGATTTATTGCACACGGGGGGCGTGACACGGGTCCCGACACGGGCGTGTCGCAGGCGACACGGGCGTGTCGGAGGTCGTGTCACATGCCGTGTGCTGTTTTTTAATTTTGGTCGAGACGGCGAATGAGCTACACGGCCAGGCACACGGCCGTGTGCCAACCCGTGTTCGGCCCAGATTTTATGATTTTGGATTTAATCCGGGCCGTTCGTTTCCATGGCTTTGGATCCGACGGTGGGGGGCTGCTCCTGGGTGGTTATAGTCGGGAAATAGGGTTTAGAAACCTATTTTCCATTGGCCAATCTCTCTCTAAAGGTTAGAGAGAAGGGAGAGCAAGGAGGAAGGAGGAGTCCAAGATCCGGCCGCCGGAAGAGCTTCGGAGCTCCGAATCGCGATCCGAGTCCAGATCCGTGGAGGCGACGCCGTTGCGGTGCTTTCCAATCGTATAGTTTTCGATGGCGCCGAAGAAGAACGCAAGGGTAACGATTTCTCATCCTTGGGCATGTGAAGCCCTCTTTTCCTTTGCATAGGAAGCCCGCTCTCGCGAGTGAGCGAAGAGTTGGAGCGTTCTTTGGGGTAGATATGTGAAGTCCCCCTTGCGTAGAGTCCGTATGCGAAAACTGACGTAGGCATTGTGTGTGAAGCCTATTCGGACATGTATAGCCGGATCGGTGATGTTGCATTGCATTTGAACCGGGCAAGAATCTGGATGTTTGGGTGTTTTCGGGTTTTCTACGTGGTAGATTGCATCAGGGAGCCTTGGAGATTAACTCCAAGGTGCACCCGAAAAACTGGGCAAAAGCGGGTTTTGCCAACACGGTGGCCGGGGGCCAACGTGGACATAACCGAGTTATGTGATCATTGTGGTGAAAACGGGACTCGGTGAGTCTTGGACTGCGCATATGGCTTAAATTGTCGTTGCGGTATGAGCACGGGTCAGGCGGGACCGTACCCGGTCTATGTCGTTCGGTAGGACCGTTGGCATGGATGAGGGTCTTCGGCGGTCTATGGCTTAAATTGCCGTGACCAAGGCCCATAAGACAAAATGCTCATATGGATGACCGTCCAAGAGGCGGTGGTGGATTGGGAACGTCTATGGCTTGAATTGACGTGACGTTGGCCGGTTCGCCGAGAATGTGCCCTAAGTGCACGGGGTGTGTGGCCGTGCGAGCCTACGCCTGTGGTGAAGTGCAAATACTTTATATAAATGCCTATGCTAATAAAGTGCAGGGAAAGAGCATCGCCACCCCGAAGGTGGGGGCGGGATCGTTATAATTTGGTCAACATTGCTGACCGTTGCTATTGTTTGCCACCGGGCGGTGGTTTGTTACTTGCAGGTGCTGCGGAGCAGAGCGGGAAATAGCGGGCTAAAGCCCTTGTTGCTGTGCCGGCCTTCGAAGGCCTAATTGCTTATGTTTGTTTCCCGTTTTCATGTATGGCCGGCCTGCGTGCCGAAGTTTGGAAAAACACTTCATTTTGTTAAGTGAACAATGTAAGGCCTTAAGGCCAGTTCTCTTTTGTGTATGATTGCATTCCTGAGTTTTTAGTGGACATTCATGCTTTGTAGCAGGGTTCTTGTTCTCTTACAACTATATAAAAATTGCTTCCGCTAGGTGTTGTGTAGGACGTGCTGATTGGTTGAATGGTTTCAATGCGTAACCAACCGGTCTGTCCGTAGTATATGGCGTCGGGCCCCGGCCGGACCTACTGCTATATGCTATGTGACAGATAGGGGTGTTAGACAGCAGTTTTGACCATTTTCCTGTCCCTTCCAGCAGGAGTCGTCGGGATCGGGTGACACGGCCAAGGTCACGCCCAGGGAGGGCGTGATAGGGGGGCGTGTTAGATCATTTTGGCCAATTTTCTGGAAACCTGCAAAAAGACAAGAAAAAATCAGCGGCAATAATATTTACATAAAAATGATACAAATAAACTAATAATAGACATTTTTTGTACAATATAAAATAGAAAATACGATAATAGTTTAGGCTACAAAACGTATTATAAAATTCCCCCAAGCTTAAGCTTTGCTTGTCCCCAAGCAAAAATATAAAAACGAGATATTTATAAAAAGGACTAATCAAAAAGTTCTAATTATGCCTACACAAGTACTATGCGAAATTCTAAGTAGGGAAAAGGTGAAATGTAAGTCTAAAACAATTATTTAGGTATGGTAAAACTTTTATAAACTTTACTTAATAAAAACAAATCATCCAAAATTTTAACGAGATTTTTTTTAATAGACTTAAGCAAAGCAACGAAAATGAAAAACACGCATTGAGTTGTTACTGGATCCAAGCAGCGCATTATAATAATATCAATTTAATTAACAAAAATCTAGGTTTAAATCCAAAACTAAAACTAATTTACTTTTTTTTTCTTTTCTTAGTTGTTAAATAAAAATCAAAAAGCGTGAATCAAAAGGACTTAAATAGGACAGAAACGTTTGGTTTAGGAATATGATTAGGAGTGGAATTCAAAGATAAATGTGAAGGTTTTAAAATCACACTAAACCAAAGCAAAGAGTTTCAAAGAGTTTCATAAAAATATATACACATTTTTTCTTTTTTCTTTTTTTTTTCTTCTTTTTTTTCTTCTTTTTTTTTCATTTTTCAAAACAAAGGCCATAAATATTTTTATTTTCCTTTTTTAATTGGCCAAACAAAAATAAATATCACTTTTGAACATACTTCTTCTTTTTTCGAAAACCTTTCTCCCACAAAAATCACAAAATACCCTATCAAAATCGTCAAAATAATTTATGAAACTCAAAAAGGCTAGTGTGATTCGATAGGTTGGAAATTTTGGCTTTGGTGAAACTGAAATGAAGGGAGGAGCTATCAAATGAAATCGGAAAAAGGCTCAAAAAACGGCTAACTAGCGGTAAAAGTTTTTAGGTTGGCAGGAAAGCTCAAATGAAAACAAAAACGGCCTAAATCATTTTCACGCTTTTGAATTTATTTAAAACAAAGGTTTGAAAATTTTCAAAAAGCGAGTCCTAGATAATAAAAGAAGATTGATGAAATTAACTTGAAAATAGAAATAATAGGTGACTTGGATCGTTCACATCTACAACGTTATTCAAAAGTTGACTTTACAAAAATTATTCAAAAACGAAAAAGAAAATAGTGGATGATGAATTTTTGAGAAAGTAAAGGAAATAAAAAACAAAAAACCATAATAGAAATGCGAGTTTTAGAAAAATATTTCACCTTAAAATGCTACCGTGAATTAGAAACACAGCATGGACAACTTTTTACTTGTGAAACATAATTAAAAAGGACGATTAGAAATATTATAATTAACTAAGTTGTTTATAGGAGATTTTGAGTAAAACAAAAACAAAAAACTAGGGGTACTATTGAAATGCCAAAATGTCTAAACTATTCAAAAACACATATATTTTTATTTTATTTTGGAAATATTTAAAATATAAACAAAAAGAAAAATATTTACACTAAGCAAAAATGAAGGAGGAAGTCCTCCCCCAAGCTTAAAACAGACATTGCCCTCAATGGCTAAAGAAGGGGATTGGAGAGGGAGAGAAAAATAAAGTACAGAATTGAAAGACAAAATTGAAATACAGGTACTTCCCCGGATTTATTTGCTGCGAAAGCTGAGTGATGCCGCTCCTCCGAATGTCTTCTTTGGACTTCGTGATGGATTCAACAATGTTGGAGCAGGCGATCGCAGAAGCTTCAGCTTGTCGGAGCTGTCCGAGGCAAAATTTGTAAAATAAAGAAAACAGAAAAAGATAACTTGGGTTGCCTCCCAAGAGCGCCCTTTGGGTAAAGCGTCGTTGAGCTCGACGCATCAAAAGAATAATATTGTCCGAAAATATTGTTGTCCAGAAATAAAATTATTTTTTAACAAAAATTAAGAGTTCAAAGTTAGAATTCATAAAGCAGAAACTTAATAATGTTTGGACTGACATCATCATCACCAGAAAAGTAGAGTTTAAGGCGCTGACCATTCACTTTGAAATTTCCCTTATCAGGGTGAGAAATTAAAACAGTTCCATAAGGAAATACTTCTAAAACAAAAAACGGGCCAGACCAGCGAGATTTTAATTTGCCCGGAAATAAACGTAAACGAGAATTATATAAAAGGACTTGGTCGCCCGGCTTAAAGTTTTTAGGGTGCCTTAAGTGTTTATCGTGTAAACGCTTCGTCCGCTCTTTATAAAGTTTATTATTTTCATAAGCATAAGAGCGCCACTCATCGAGTTCATTTAGTTGAAATTTTCGAAGGTCACCGACTGAGTGGGGATCGAAGTTTAAAAATTTTAAGGCCCAAAAGGCGCGGTGTTCTAACTCTACAGGCAGATGGCACGATTTTCCATAGACCAGCCGATACGGCGTACATCCGAGGGCGGTTTTGTACGCTGTTCGGTAGGCCTATAGAGCATCGTCAAGTTTGGCTGACCAGTCTTTTCTAGAAGTTGAAACAGTCTTTTCTAATATTCTTTTTATTTCTTTATTAACTACTTCAACTTGTCCATTAGTTTGGGGGTGGTAGGCAGTGGAAAGCTTATGTGTAACGCCGTATTTGGTAAGGATTTTTGAAAATTGTGCATTACAGAAATGGGAACCCCTATCGCTAACGATTGCGCGAGGCGTACCGAATCTAGAAAATAATTTTTTTAGAAACGTGACTACAACTCGGGAGTCGTTCGTAGGAAGAGCTTGGGCCTCAACCCATCGTGAAACATAATCAACAACAACTAAAATATATTTGTTTCCGAAGCTAGAAGGAAGGGGGCCAACAAAATCAATTCCCCAGAGGTCGAAAATTTCGCACTCTAAGAAATAATTTTGCGGCATTTCATTTTTATTAGAAATATTGCCCGACCGTTGGCAAATATCACACCTGCTCACAAAGGCTTGCTCGTCTTTAAACAGGCCAGGCCAGTAAAAGCCCGCGCAAAGCACCTTGTGAGCGGTGCGAGCAGCTTGATAGTGTCCACCTGTCGGACCTTCATGTAAATGTTTTAGAATATCAATTCCTTCATCAAAAGAAACACATCTCCTTATCACTTGATCCGCACAAATTATGAAAAGATGCGGGTCTTCCCAAAAGTAGTTCTTCAGCTCAGAAAAGAATTTCTTCTTTTGCTGAGAGGAGAACTCTTTTGGGAGCACCCGGGCCACTAGATAGTTGGCGATGTGCGCGAACCAAGGAGAAGTAGATGAATTAACTAAAAGCAGCTTCTCATCAGGAAAATAGTCATTAAAAGATTTTTCATTTAATTTTTCTATAAAGGGGTTATCTAATCTGGATAGATGGTCGGCGGCCAAGTTCTCGGCTCCTTGCTTATCACGGATCTCTAAGTCAAACTCCTGGAGGAGTAAGACCCAACGAATCAAGCGAGGCTTGGCATCCGTTTTGGCAAGAAGGTACTTGAGGGCCGAGTTGTAACATCCCATTTCCGGCTAGACCCCTAGGAGTCGGTTGGTCGTGATAGAACCCTAGGAAGCCCAAAAATTGAAATAAATCGACCGAGATTTCGGGTCACGGGTTGGTCATGCACGTGACCGACCCGTCACGCCCGTGACCTAGGGCGTGACTCCTTTGACGATCGTCGATCCCAGGGAGACGATCGTCGGGCGCAGAATTTTCAACCCGACCCTGTCACACCCGTGACCCAGGGGTCACGCCCGTGACCAAGGGCGTGACCCCCTTCGGCGATCGTCGATCTCAGCGTGACGATCGCCGAGCGCGGAATTTGCCTCATTACCATGTCACGCCCGTGACCTATGTGTCACGCCCGTGACCTAGGGCGTGACCACCCTTCGACGATCGTCGACCTCGAGTCGACGATCGTCAAACCCTGAATTTGCAGCCCGGGCATGTTACGCCCGTGACCAATGTGTCACGCCCGTGACCTAGGGCGTGACCACACTTCGATGATCGTCGACTTCAGTTCGACGGTCGTCGACCCAGAATTGACCACCCGGGGCTGTCACGCCCGTGACCCAGGTGTCACGCCCGTGACCCAGGTGTCACGCCCGTGACCACCCTTCGACGATCGTCGATCTCAGTTTGACGATCGTCGATCCTAGAATTGGCTATCCGGGCCTGTCACGCCCGTGACCAAGGCCGAAACGTCAGCCAGACTAGAAATTTCGATAACCGACGTCGTAATCAATTCTGATTATGGGAAGTTACACCAGGAGTATTTATGGGCCGTTTTCCTTCTGTAATTATATAATAAAAGGAGGAAGGTTGGTCCAATAGGAAATCGCCACCTGGCAAACATCTCTTCGTTTCCAGCAATTCAATTCCCTGCATCATAACCGAAATGTTGTTAAGAGAAATATTAATGGCCACCAGCGTTAGACCTTTCCCCTCCCTCCTTTCTTCCCTTTAAAAAGGCTCCCTAGACTCAGAGATGGAGTTTCCACCCTTACCCGACGGATTTGGAGCTTGTACGGTGCTGTAGAAGAATTCCGACGACGCCACCACCGCGCCATGACAGTCCAACGTCCATCTCGCCGTCAAACCATGAATAAGGTCCTCCTCTACCCTTTCTTCTATGGATAGATCTTAGAAATCATTAGGAGAGATATAGGGCTCAAAAGAGCCGGATCGGGTGAGCGTTTCCATGCTTTTCTGAAATTTGCATGGTGGCGGGTTCGCCGGAAACCGCCTCTCCGGCGGCCGTGCCGCCGCCCGACGGTAGCCCTCACCTCAACAGAGGTGGAGGTGGTGGTGGACGGCCAGGGAGATGGCTGGATGGCCGGTAAATAGCTTTGGAAAAGCTACAGGAAACTAAGTTTTCAAGCTTCTGGTTCGGGCTGTTGAAGAAGATGAACAGTGCCATGAGAATTAAATTCTATTTTTAAAACAATTTCTGAATAAAAATATCTGTCACTTTAAATAATTTGGGAAAAAGAACTAGAGGCTTCTACAGGAAAAATAGTCAACATAGAAAATGTAGCCCTTGAAGTCTACTTTACTTCAAAATTGATTTCACTCGATTTTGGAGTCCTGGTTAGACCACAACACTCTTTTCGGTGAGGTCTATCCATAGGGCTGTCTTGACCTTAGAAAAATTCCCCACTCGATCCAGTCATCAAAATTACTTGAAATTTGGGGTGTGGCCTATTCTTACCTATATCTAGGTGCTATACAAAAATGAGAATTTTTGGAGAATGTTTTTTCTATAGTTTTTAGAAAAATTCAATAATCCTAGCTTAATTTAATTAGATGGCTAAAAACTTCCAAACCCTCCCAAATTTTGGTGAGTGGTCCCTGGGTTTATCATAAGGTTCTGGTAAAAATTTCATCTCATTTGGAGATGTTTTGGTTAGGTTTGTGTCCAACCCTAGGTTGATCCTTATAGGATAATTTAAGATCAAACACACCATAGGTATTTGAGTGGCCATATCACCTCAACAGAGGGTGATATTTTGGTCACTGACTTTTTAGGGCATGACACACCCTCCAAGGGTGTTTAGAGTGGTTTGGTGTAGGGTAGCCCTAGAACCCTAGGGTAGGTACCTTAATGGGGATTTGAAGGGTTGTGAAGGTCATGGGGTCAAATGACCTTGGACTGACTTGAAATTTGGTGGAGAGGACCATAGAGCTATTTAAGTCCTCTGGTGAAAATATTATGGTATTTTGAGACATTTAGCCCACCTCAAACCCTAACCCTAGTTTAGGTCACCAACCTTTATTTGAATTATTAAGCTATCAAGTGAACTACAAATCTAGTTAAATTCGGGTAGATTGATGTTATGGTCCAAGTAGACATAATATAATTTTGTGAAGATTTTTGGGCAAATTTATACAGTACTTTATTTACAACTCTAATTGTGCCCTAGATATTTGTTTTGATGATTCTGGAATTTATGTTCACTGGAATGTTATGAAATCTTGGATTAGTGCATATTATAGCATGATACTCCTTATGTAATTTTGTTGGAAATTTTATCTGATTATTTTGGGTACTTTATTCTTTAATGTGCTAAATGTGATATACAGTCAAAAATACAAATAGTGCTCAATTATTGATTGGACAATTATGAAATTTGATCAGTGGGCGTTTCAAATTATGATAGTCACCTAGTAATTTTGTCTGGAATTTTAGATGGATACAAACAGTACCTCCTTCATTAAGTTATGAAAATTAGTATCTTACTTTAAACTAAATTCAGAGTTCAAATGATGGAGAAAAATTATGGTACTTGGTTTATGATGGTTTTAGGTCACTATATAGCTTACATAATTTTCTTGCGATTTTTGGATAAATATTTGCAGTACTTCCTTCATGATATAGTAAAAGTGGCCTAAAATGGTAAATTAGGAAATATAGGCATAAACATCTCTGGAATTTCTCAAAACTTGGAATTGCTGTTTAAATGTCTCATATGATTTTTACTGATTTTATGATGATTTATTATTTACTCATTAGTGCACTTCATGTTCATACAAGGGCAGTCGGGATCCTAGAATAAATAAATTAAATGCCAAATGAAATAGGAAAATTATTAATTTCTGGATTTAGACTAATTAGGTCATGGTAGATCTCCAGTAAATATTATATGGGATTTGGAAGACAGTTGGGAGTACCACCCCTTGCATACCTCATAAAGATTAGGACGGTCTGCGTTTAGTAAAACTGCAGAAGCGGAGCTAGAGTGGGTAATGAACTTGGAGATGGAATTTTTGGTAGTTTGCTGGTTTGGACAGGATGAGTTAAATCAAGTTCATTATTGGAAGTTAGGATGGGTAGGGTGGTGAGATTGACTAGCGGTAGGTAGTGTTCGGGTTCGACGGAAGACCGTCCTCCCCGAGAAGAGGAAAAGTCAAAGCCACCCTAGGAATAGCCCACTGTAATGCGAGAAGGGAATGGGTTAAGGGAACCAATCAAGTATAATAAGTGCCTTGGAAAGGGAGTTTTGGGATTCACCCCATCATAGCTCCTAGTACCGCTGCGAGCCCTTTACGGGTAACCCTCGGGAAGTCCAAGGTTAACCTTAAATCTTAGGAATAAAATGATCAAGAGTAACCCTAATAATAGTTGTACCTCACACCTACACTTGTACACTTAGGAAGAAGAAATGGCATGGAATGGGTAGAGTAGGTCCGTGGTCTAAGGGCCTACTAGTAGTGATGGTGGTTGGTATGTGATTGGGAAGTCCAGGGAGCGGGATGCTCGGGGACTTGGTATATGCTTGGTAGCCTAGAGAGATTGAGGCTCGGTAATATGAGAACTTGTACAAATGTAATTGTCATGGTTGCATGTGCATATAAGTGGTGGGTCATCGGTACTAGGCGATCGATCACACCGACAGCGGTACGTTGACTCGGCGAAAAGCCTGGTGTGTACCGCCAGCACAAGTACGTGGATACTCTAGGTTGTGTTCTTCTAGGGGCGTACGGAAGGGCTAGGTCCTGGTAGTGTGGTTACCCGCCTAGGAGTGGGGGGCCCGACTCACTGTCTTCGTTTGCCACAACGGAGGTTCCTGGGGGTGAAGCTAGCCTCCCGAACAGGGGGAACTAAAGGTCTGTGCGCATAGAGTCGGTGGGTGTGTTGCACTTGCTTGTGCATTTCATAGCATAATTGTGTGTCATAGCATAAACATGCCACCTAACGTATAAAATGGTATTGTACGTTTTATACGATAGGCCCTGCAAAACGACCCCTTGGTCTATAGGGGTAATCTCTATAAATCAAGGGTTATATTTCTTGTTCTCTCATTTACTTGCCATTCCTTGCTGTTTGATAACCGACACCCCAACGTATAAGTGGTATGGGACACTCTATACGATGGGAGCCCTGCAAAAGATCCCTTGGCTTATGCGCTTCCGCGCATAAGTTATGGTTACATTTCTTACTTTCTGTTTCTATCGTATTTACTATAGAATTGCTAGCATAGGTCCGCTGTCACCTGTTTATTTGGTTTAATCTCCACTTTCATGTCCTTCCCTTTCTTCCTCTCCGCTCGGTAACTAGGAGCCATGGGGGAAGGGGTAGGGGATGATAGGGCTTAGTCTTTATGACTAACGGTATTCGAACCACAATATTCTAGGTATACCATATGGAAGGATCACGGGTATTGCAGTTCCTGACAGAGTTGGCCCCACGACCGTGTTACCATTGTCACCAGCCGGGACATACACGGGTCAAATGCCCCTTGATGGGTGGGACCCCACCAGCTCAGCAACCAAGAGGCCGAAGACGTAGACGCAGACGTAGATCACGAGGCGGCGACGGCAGGTCGAAAAGGAAGGAGCACCCAAAGATGCAGCAACAGCAGAGTACAGAGTCGGTGGAGATGGGCCAGTCCAGCTTGGGTGCTCTCGGTTCAGTGACGGTTACGGTGACGCTTAGTTTTAGTTTTGGTTTGGCTTCCGCGAGTGACTTGTAGTGAGGATTACATGTACTGGGCACAAGCCCTCCTTTTGTACTCTGTTTTTTATTACTATTGTGGACACTCCCTTCGTGGAGATTTATTTATATACATGTGATTATTGTGGACTTGCTATTACTTTATTAAGCTACCATTCTGCGATCGAAAAGGGCCGGCAGAATTGGCGTTTTGTAGTGGCGACCTTCCCGTGAGTCGGTGCCACCGCAAAGCGGCAGTTCTGGGCTAAGACCCCGGTGGTTGAAAAAGAAAAAAAAGGGGGTCTTACAAGTGGTATCAGAGGAGACCTCGATCGGAAAAGTAGCAGTCCACTAACCCTGGGTCACCCCCGCTCGAGTTTAGTTTGGGGACAAACTAAGCAGCGGAAGCAGTGGTGTGCCCATAAGGGAAATCACAGGTGAAAGTCCACTTCATCGTTAATTGGAATCCTTCTTTGTAGCCTGTGGCCTACCCTGCCCCCAGCAGGGAACACCTCCGGCGGCAAAGAACATTTCACATAATTCTCTAGTCTACGATTTAGACTCAACCAACTAGGACTCGTGACTAACCAGGACAATCTATAGTATGCCCTAGTTCAAAATAGACCTTGGGTATGAATTTGGTTAAGGTAATGAGATACCCAAAGAGAATAAAGGAGGAGTATAGCACGAGAATGACTACCTAAGACGAAAACTCAGGTGTCCCTACTATCCCAATCAACGATTATTCGGATAGGTAGACTACTTTAAGGAGAATTGAGACCAATAGTACATTAGCAGAATGGTAAAAGACAAGTAGTCTTAATCCTCAATACCGGTAACAAAATTACCTAGAGGTAACCACCGAGACAAACACTGAGGGTCGGATAGGAATTCAAGTTCGGAAGATACCCATGTGAGATTGGGAACATTTTGACTCGGATAAAGTTGTCGTAAATGTGACTCAGAGAGTTTAAAGTATGGAGTACATTAACGAGTTTTAGGGTGGAACCCCAAGTCGAAGATTGATGCCCTAGGGATTGTGCACCCAACTAGGACAGATGTAATAGGGTGATATCCAAGATACTTAGCCCAAGATAGGTAGGGGCTGATCTTTTGTTTATTGGGGGCTAAACTTTTGTTTATTGGGCAAATTAGTATTGGCTTGGGTTTCCTTGGAACTAGTTTAGGGAAAGTGGCGTAACAAACATAGTGAGATTGAAGTCGATATAATTCGACGTTATTCGGGCAAACATAAGATTTTGTAAAAAAAAATGTTTGGAATGATGACCCATAGCGTTACCAAGACAATGACATAGTAATAAGACGGAATAATTACGAGAATTAACTATTATCACGTGAAATTAGGTGACGAGTAACAAGATGCGGGATATCTGAGAAGGTAAAGATTTAATCCCTGGGTTGTATCATCAGAAGGATGATGTATCTCAGAACATGTACCCCGGACGGGAAATTTAAGGACATCGCGATGGTTTTTATTCAAGGACTTCCCCGATTACGGATGGGAAACGACTCGACTTGAGTCATCGTCGATCGGTTGACGAAGGTGGTCAGATTCATTCCGATCAAGAAAGATGACTCTGTGGGGGGTACTAGTGCGGAGATTTGTGGAGCAGTTTGTTCGATACCACGGGGAACCATGGGAGAAGCTCCTACCCTTGGTCAAGTTCTCCCATAACAACAGCTACCAGTCCAGCATCAGGATGGCGCCTTACGAAGCCTGGTATGGAAGGAGATGAAGGACCCCACTTTCTTGGATTCAGGACGAAGATCCGAAGGCATTGGGATCGGATTTTGTCGAAGACGTTGAGGCTCAGGTGAGACTAATTAGAGACAGGATGCTAGAAGCGCAGAGAAGACAGGCTAAGTATTATGACGCCCGACATCGTCGGGTGGAGTTCAAGTGGGAGACCGAGTGTTTTTGAAGATCCGGCCCATGCATGGAGTTTCACAGGTGCGTGGTCGGAGGTAGAAGTTCATCCCAAGGTATCTGGGCCCTTACAGGATCCTGGAGCGGATCGGACCCTAGCTTACAGGCTGGAGTTGCCACCAGAGCTGGCAGCTCTGCACGACACATTCTATGTTTCTTCGCTTAGGAGGGCTTTCCTGTGCCCGGAGCAGTAGATTTTGACCACAGATGGACCGGTAGCTTCCAACTAGTCAGTTCACTTGGAGTCGATTCAGATCGATGGCAGAGGAGTACGGACCTTGCGTCGGAAGAAGGTTCCGTTAGTCAAGGTTCTGTGGAACAAGCATGGGAAGGAGGAGCATACATGGGAGCCACAGGACTCAATGCGACAAAGGTATCCGGAACTTTTCGGTCGGGTATACCTCACAACCCCTCTGGACGATCAATCTGCGTTCCTATTTTAAACCAATAAGACTGAAAATTTCATGAATAGGGGCTAATCCTTTGTTTATTGGGGTGCATACCTTGATAATTGGACGAATGGGTCTTAGAATCAAAACTGCACACTGCAAACATAACGCAGAGATGTAGATCTTTCAACTTTCATGGGATGTTACAAGCTTCCATTTCCCGATTAGAGTCTCGTAGGCTTAACCTTGATTTCGGGGACGAAATCTTTGTTTTGTTTATTGGGATTTGTAACATCCCATTTCCGGCTAGACCCCTAGGAGTCGGTTGGTCGTGATAGAACCCTAGGAAGCCCAAAAATTGAAATAAATCGACCGAGATTTCGGGTCACGGGTTGGTCACGCCCGTGACCGACCCGTCACGCCCGTGACCTAGGGCGTGACTCCTTCGACGATCGTCGATCCCAGGGAGACGATCGTCGGGCACAGAATTTTCAACCCGACCCTGTCACGCCCGTGACCCAGGGGTCACGCCCGTGACCAAGGGCGTGACCCCCTTCGGCAATCGTCGATCTCAGCACGACGATCGCCGAGCGCGGAATTTGCCTCATGACCCTGTGACGCCCGTGACCTATGTGTCACGCCCGTGACCTAGGGCGTGACCACCCTTCGACGATCGTCGACCTCGAGTCGACGATCGTCAAACCCAGAATTTGCAGCACGGGCCTGTCATGCCCGTGACCCTTATGTCACGCCCGTGACCTAGGGCCTGACCACCCTTCGACGATCGTCGACCTCAGTTCGACGGTCGTCGACCCAGAATTGACCACCCGGGGCTGTCACGCCCGTGACCCAGGTGTCACGCCCGTGACCCAAGTGTCACGCCCGTGACCACTCTTCGACGATCGTCGATCTCAGTTCGACGATCGTCGATCCCAGAATTGGCTATCCGGGCCTGTCACGCCCGTGACCAATATGTCACGCCCGTGACCAAGGCCGAAACGTCAGCCAGACTGGAAATTTCGATAACCGACGTCGTAATCAATTCTGATTATGGGAAGTTACACCAGGAGTATTTATGGGCCGTTTTCCTTCTGTAATTATATAATAAAAGGAGGAAGGTTGGTCCAATAGGAAATCGCCACCTGGCAAACATCTCTTCGTTTCCAGCAATTCAATTCCCTGCATCATAACCGAAACGTTGTTAAGAGAAATATTAATGGCCACCAGCGTTAGACCTTTCCCCTCCCTCCTTTCTTCCCTTTAAAAAGGCTCCTAGACTCAAAGATGGAGTTTCACCCTTACCCGACGGATTTGGAGCTTGTACGGTGCTGTAGAAGAATTCCGACGACGCCACCACCGCGCCATGACAGTCCAACGTCCATCTCGCCGTCAAACCATGAATATGGTCCTCCTCTACCCTTTCTTCTATGGATAGATCTTAGAAATCATTAGGAGAGATATCGGGCTCAAAAGAGCCGGATCGGGTGAGCATTTCCATGCTTTTCTAAAATTTGCATGGTGGCGGGTTCGCCGGAAACCGCCTCTCCGGCGGCCGTGCCGACGCCCGACGGTAGCCCTCACCTCAACAGAGGTGGAGGTGGTGGTGGATGGCCAGGGAGATGGCTGGATGGCCGGGAAATAGCTTTGGAAAAGCTACAGGAAACTAAGTTTTCAAGCTTCTGGTTCGGGCTGTTGAAGAAGATGAACAGTGCCATGAGAATTAAATTCTATTTTTAAAACAATTTCTGAATAAAAATATCTGTCACTTTAAATAATTTGGGAAAAATAACTAGAGGCTTCTACAGGAAAAATGGTCAACATAGAAAATGTAGCCCTTGAAGTCTACTTTACTTCAAAATTGATTTCACTCGATTTTGGAGTCCTGGTTAGACCACAGCACCCTTTTCGGTGAGGTCTATCCATAGGGCTATCTTGACCTTAGAAAAATTCCCCACTCCGATCCAATCATCAAAATGACTTGAAATTAGGGGTGTGGCCTATTCTTACCTATATCTAGGTGCTATACAAAAATGAGAATTTTTGGAGAATGTTTTTTCTATAGTTTTTAGAAAAATTCAATAATCCTAGCTTAATTTAATTAGATGGCTAAAAACTTCCAAACCCTCCCAAATTTTGGTGAGTGGTCCCTGGGTTTATCATAAGGTTCTGGTAAAAATTTCATCTCATTTGGAGATGTTTTGGTTAGGTTTGTGTCCAACCCTAGGTTGATCCTTATAGGATAATTTAAGATCAAACACCCCATTGGTATTTGAGTGGCCATATCACCTCAACAGAGGCTGATATTTTGGTCACTGACTTTTTAGGGCATGACACACCCTCCAAGGGAGTTTAGAGTGGTTTGTTATAGGGTAGCCCTAAAACCCTAAGGTAGGTACCTTAATGGGGATTTGAAGGGTTGTGAAGGTCATGAGGTCAAATGACCTTGGACTGACTTGAAATTTGGTGGAGAGGACCGTAGAGCTATTTAAGTCCTCTGGTGAAAATATTATGGTATTTGGAGACATTTAGCCCACCTCAAACCCTAACCCTAGTTTAGGTCACCAACCTTTATTTGAATTATTAAGCTATCAACTGAACTACAAATCTAGTGAAATTCGGGTAGATTGATGTTATGGTGCAAGTAGACATAATATAATTTTGTGAAGATTTTTGGGCAAATTTATACAGTACTTTATTTACAACTCTAATTGTGCCCTAGATATTTGTTTTGATGATTCTGGAATTTATGTTCACTGGAATGTTATGAAATCTTGGATTAGTGCATATTATAGCATGATACTCCTTATGTAATTTTCTTGGAAATTTTATCTGATTATTTTGGGTACTTTATTCTTTAATGTGCTAAATGTGATATACAGTCAAAAATACAAATAGTGCTCAATTATTGATTGGAAAATTATGAAATTTGATCAGTGGGCGTTTCAAATTATGATAGTCACCTAGTAATTTTCTCTGGAATTTTAGATGGATACAAACAGTACCTCCTTCATTAAGTTATGAAAATTAGTATCTTACTTTAAACTAAATTCAGAGTTCAAATGATGGAGAAAAATTATGGTACTTGGTTTATAATGGTTTTAGGTCACTATATAGCTTACATAATTTTCTTGGGATTTTTGGATAAATATTTACAGTACTTCCTTCATGATATAGTAAAAGTGGCCTAAAATGGTAAATTAGGAAATATAGGCATAAACATCTTTGGAATTTCTCAAAACATGGAATTGCTGTTTAAATGTCTCATATGATTTTTACTAATTTTATGATGATTTATTATTGACTCATTAGTGCACATCATGTTCATACAAGGGCAGTCGGGATCCTAGAATAAATAAATTAAATGCCAAATGAAATAGGAAAATTATTAATTTCTGGATTTAGACTAATTAGGTCATGGTAGACCTCCAGTAAATATTATATGGGATTTGGAAGACAGTTGGGAGTACCACCCCTTGCATACCTCATAAAGATTAGGACGGTCTGCGTTTAGTAAAACTGCAGAAGCGGAGCTAGAGTGGGTAATGAACTTGGAGATTGAATTTTTGGTAGTTTGCTGGTTTGGATAGGATGAGTTAAATCAAGTTCATTATTGGAAGTTAGGATGGGTAGCGGGGTGAGATTGACTAGCGGTAGTTAGTGTTCGGGTTCGACGGAAGACCGTCCTCCCCGAGAAGAGGAAGAGTCAAAGCCACCCTAGGAATAGCCCACTGTAATGCGAGAAGGGAATGGGTTAAGGGAACCAATCAAGTATAATAAGTGCCTTGGAAAGGGAGTTTTGGGATTCACCCCATCATAGCTCCTAGTACCGCTGCGAGCCCTTCACCGGGTAACCCTCGGGAAGTCCAAGGTTAACCTTAAATCTTAGGAATAAAATGATCAAGAGTAACCCTAATAATAGTTGTACCTCACACCTACACTTGTACACTTAGGAAGAAGAAATGGCATGGAATGGGTAGAGTAGGTCCGTGGTCTAAGGCCTACTAGTAGTGATGGTGGTTGGTTTGTGATTGGGATGTCCAGGGAGCGGGATGCTCGGGGACTTGGTATATGCTTGGTAGCCTAGAGAGCTGGAGGCTCGGTAATATGAGAACTTGTACAAATGTAATTGTCATGGTTGCATGTGCATATAAGTGGTGGGTCATCGGTACTAGGCGATCGATCACACCGACAGCGGTACGTTGACTCGGCGAAAAGCCTGGTGTGTACAGCCAGCACAAGTACGCGGATACTCTAGGTTGTGTTCTTCTAGGGGCGTATGGAAGGGCTAGGCCTGGTAGTGTGGTTACCTGCCTAGGAGTGGGGGGCCGACTCACTGTCTCCGTTTGCCACAACGGAGGTTCCTGGGGGTGAAGCTAGCCTCCCGAACACGGGGAACTAAAGGTCTGTGCGCATAGAGTCGGTGGGTGTGTTGCACTTGCTTGTGCATTTCATAGCATAATTGTTTGTCATAGCATAAACATGCCACATAACGTATAAAATGGTATGGGACGTTTTATACGATAGGCCCTGCAAAACGACCCCTTGGTCTATAGGGGTAATCCCTATAAATCAATGGTTATATTTCTTGTTCTCTCATTTACTTGCCATTCCTTGCTGTTTGACAACCGACACCCCAACGTATAAGTGGTATGGGACACTCTATACGATGGGAGCCCTGCAAAAGATCCCTTGGCTTATGCGCTTCCGCGCATAAGTTAAGGTTACATTTCTTACTTTCTGTTTCTATCGTATTTACTATAGAATTGCTAGCATAGGTCCGCTGTCACCTGTTTATTTGGTTTAATCTCCACCTTCGTGTCCTTCCCTTTCTTCCTCTCCGCTCGGTAACTAGGAGCCATGGGGTAAGGGGTAGGGGATGATAGGGCTTAGTCTTTATGACTAACGGTTTTCGAACCACAACATTCTAGGTATACCATATGGAAGGATCACGGGTATTGCAGTTCCTGACAGAGTTGGCCCCACGACCGTGTTACCATTATCACCAGCCGGGACATACACGGGTCAAATGCCCCTTGATGGGTGGGACCCCACCAGCTCAGCAACCAGGAGGCCGAAGACGTAGATGCAGACGTGGATCGCGAGGCGGCGACGACAGGTCGAAAAGGAAGGAGCACCCAGAGATGCAGCAACAGCAGAGTACAGAGTCGGTGGAGATGGGCCAGTCCAGCTTGGGTGCTCTCGGTTCAGTGACGGTTACGGTGACGCTTAGTTTTAGTTTTTGTTTGGCTTCCGCGAGTGACTTGTAGTGAGGATTACATGTACTGGGCACAAGCCCTCCTTTTGTACTCTGATTTTTATTACTATTGTGGACACTCCCTTCGTGGAGATTTATTTATATACATGTGATTATTGTGGACTTGCTATTACTTTATTAAGCTACCATTCTGCGATCAAAAAGGGCCGGCAGAATTGGCGTTTTGTAGTGGCGACCTTCCCGTGAGTCGGTGCCACCGCAAAGCGGCAGTTCTGGGCTAAGACCCCGGTGGTTGAAAAAGAAAAAAAAGGGAGGTCTTATACGAGTGGTCTGTAAAAACAATGATTTTTGAAAGTGTAATGTAAGGGCGGAATTTATCAAACGCAAATACTACAGCTAAGAGCTCCTTCTCGGTAGTGGTGTAATTTTCTTGTGCAGATGTGAGGGGTTTTACTAGCGTAATAGATGGGGTGGAAGTTTTTAGATATGCGTTGACCTAATACGGCTCCAACGCAAAACTACTCGCATCGCACATAATCTCGAAAGGAAGGTCCCACACCGGAGCTATCATAATCGGTGCGTTAATTAACTTTTCTTTAATTGATTCAAAGGCAGAAATACAAGAGTCATCAAAAATGAATGGAGCGTCTTTTTCTAAGAGATGGGTGAGGGGCTTTTTTATCTTGGAGAAGTCTTTATAAAACGACGATAAAAACCAGCGTGACCTAGGAAACTTCTTATAGCTTTTATGTTTGTAGGCGGCGGCAACTTCTCAATAACTTCTATCTTGGCAACGTCTACCTCAATACTTTAGCAGAAATTTTATGACCAAAACTGACCTTCCTCACCATAAAATGAATTTTTCCCAATTTAGGGCAAGGTTAGTTTCTTCGCATCGTTCTAAGACTTTTTCAACGTTTTCTAAACATCTCTCGAAGGAATCGCCGAACACGGAGAAATGTCCATGAATACCTCATAATGCTTTCTACGTACTTGTCAAATATTGTGAGCATACATCGCTGGAATGTAGGCTGGTGCATTGATAATCCAAACGGCATTCTTCGGTAAGCGAAGGTGCCGAAGGGACAAGTAAACGTAGTTTTCTCTTGGTCCTCTGGAGAGATGGGTATTTGAAAGTAATCCCGAGAGGCCATCGAGGGGAAAACAATAAAATTATGGCGGAGAGACGTTCTAAAATCTGGTCGATAAACGGTAAAGGAAAGTGGTCCTTGCGGGTGGCGTCATTTAACTTACGGTAATCTATGCACATACGCCAACCCGTCACCGTCCGTGTCGGGATTAATTCATTATTCTCATTACTAACTACGGTTATCCCTCCCTTCTTTGGAACTACCTGAACGGGGCTAACCCACTTACTGTCCGATATAGGGTAGATAATTCCTGCGTCTAATAGTTTCATAACCTCCCTTAACTACTTCTTTCATATTCGGGTTTATACGGCGCTGAGGTTGGATAGAGTTACGCGAATTATCTTCCATTAAAATTTTATGGTACAGAAAGATGGGCTTATGCCCTTATATCAGAAATTTGCCAAGCAATAGCCTAGCGATGCTTACGTAGAACTAGAAGAAGTTTATCGTTTTGCGTATCCGTGAGGTAGGCCGAAACGATAACTGGTAACTTGGAATCCTTTTCTAAGAAAGCATACTTAAGGTGTTCGGGAAGTTCTTTAAGTTCTAGGGTAGGGGGTTCTTCATAAGAGGATTTTGAGATTCTTTCTTTTTCAAAAATAATATCTTCATAAACTTTTTTATAAGGAACGTAATAAGGGGTGGGGCTAGCAGCCAAGACGGCTTCTTGTAGCGATTCAGTGGGAAGAAAAGAGGAAGAACAAAAATCAGAAAATTCTTTTTCAAACTCAGAAAGACAATAAGAAGATTCATCACTTCCTTGCAGTGATTCAGTTGTAAGAGAAGAGGAGCAAAAAGTAGAAAATTCTTTTTCAAAGTCGGAGAGGCAGTAGGAAGAATCATCACTCACGGCGTCTACGAAAAAGCATGAGTCATCGTTGCTAAGGTGTTCTTCATCGAAGGGGTGATAGAAAATGTGACTTCGTCGTCGCCTACTCGAAGAAAGAGCTTACCATTGCTTACGTCAATGATGGCTCGGGAGGTGGCAAGGAAGGGTCGGCCAAGGATCAGGGGAACCTCGACGTCTTCTTCGATGTCAAAATGACAAAGTCCACCGGGAAGATGAACTTGTCGACTTTCACTAGAACGTCCTCCACTATTCCTAACGGGTACTTGACGGATCTATCGGCTAGCTGGATACTCATACGCGTGGGGTTAAGGCTACCAATCCCTAACTTTTTGAACAACGAAAAGGGCATCAGGTTTATACTCGCGCCTAAGTCGGCTAACGCGTGTTTAACAAAAAGATCACCGAAGACACACGGGATAGAGAAACTACCCGGGTCACTGATTTTCTTCGGCAAACCATTTGTTAAAACGGCGGAGCACTCGGCGTTTAGCGTGACGTGCGAAAGATTCTCTAACTTCTTCTTGTTTGTGAGGAGGTCTTTAAGATATTTGGCGTATTTCGGCATCTGCGAAATAGCCTCGTGGAAGGGAAGATTAATGTGGATTTGTTTGAAGATTTCTAAGAAGCGGGAGTACTGATCATCTTGACGTTGTCTATTAAGTTCAGAGGGGTATGGAGGAGTTGAATTATTTTTGAAGATGGGTGGTGGAGTGAGATTATTTTCTAAAAGCGGGGGTGATTACTTCTTCAGCAGAGGGTGGAAGCGGAGCGGAGCTTTGATTTTTAAAAGCGGGAGCGGAGCTTGCCTCGGGCTCTTCACTTACCATACCGGAGACTTGCTTCCCACTCCGAAGAGTTATAGCTTTCGCTTGCTCTCTCGGGTTGGGTTCGGTATTGGAAGGAAGAGACCCTGCGGGTCGCTCAGAAATTATTTTCGCGAGCTGTCCTACCTGATTTTCTAAACTTTTTACGCTTCGGTTAAAGTTCTTATAGTAGCGTCATTTGTGGTGATATATTTAGAAAGTAATTCCTCCAAGCTTGGAGGTTTTGGGTAATTTTGAAGGGTGGTGGTGGTGGTGCAGAAAAATCATTTTGCGGGGGTGGGCGCATCGCATTCGATGGATTACTCCATGAAAAGTTCGGGTGATTTCTTAAAGCGGGGTTATAACTATTCGGAAAATTAAAACCAGGCGGATGAAAATTCGCAGCAGAAAAATTATTAAAAGCAGTTCTAGGCATATTATTAACATAATCTAAATGTTCTGGAGTAGGGGTTGCAGATTCCCATACCTGAGGGGCGGAGGCAGCAGTCATCTCCGTGATTTTTTTGCTTAGGATTTCTACTTGCAGAGCGAGCTGGGAGACGTTGTCCACTTCATAGATACCTGCAGGCTTGTTCGGGCGGGACCTAGGCACATTCCACTGATAAGTGTTCATGGCCATGTCCTCAAAAAGCTCAAGAGCGGCTTCCGGGGTCTTATGATTTAAAGTACCGCCAGAAGCTGCGTCTATCATTTGCTTCGTGCTTTGATTTAGCCCGTTATAAAAACGTCTGCACTTGTAACCATACAGGCAGCGCGTGATGTGGGCATCGTCTTAATAATTCTTTAAATCTCTCCCAGGTTTCATATAGGGTTTCAGAGTCTATTTGTCCGAAGGCAGAGATGTCGTTCCTAAGTTTTGCAGTTTTAGCTGGCGGAAAATACTTCGCCAAAAATTTTTCAGTTAATTCATTCCAAGTGGTTATGCTATTTTTCGGAAGTGTGTTAAGCCACTGCTTAGCTTTAGTTCTTAGAGAGAAGGGGAAGAGTCTTAGCCTGATCGCATCATTTGTGACACCATTTTCTTGAAGGTGTCACAAATTTCAAGAAAGCTAGCTATATGTGCGTTCGGATCTTCATCTTGAAGTCCGTCAAATTGCACATATTGCGGCTGCACCATTTGAATTATGCTAGGCTTTAATTCGAAGTTATTATTTGCTATAGCAGGGCGGACTATACTTGATTATGTTCCCTCGAGGTTCGGTCGTGCATAATAGGACATAGTCCTTTGCACGGCCTCATCTACGTTGGGTTCTTCCATTCTTAAAGTAGCAAATGACTCGGAGTCCTCAACCGGCACTTGGATAGTAGGACCTTGAAATTGCGAACGATCTTCTCCGAAGAGTACGCTCAATTTCGTGGTCCAAGTCCAAAATGACCGACGGACTCCCGCGGGTCATGCACTAAAAGAACAGAAAAGAAGAAGAGGAAGAGAAAAAGGATAAACTAGAAAAAAGATTAATTTTTTTTTTCTTTTTGAAATAGATTTTTTTTATAGATTAACTCCCGAACTTCCCAAGGGCTACCCCGTGAAGGGTTCGCAAGGTACTAGACAAGACAGTGGCGCTTAAAGCCTTTGCCCTTTTCGAGAGAATTAGGTGGCGTAGAAAATTGTGAGGTTGGTTACTATTAAGAGCGGTGATAAATTTTTTTTTTTGATTTTTAAAATTTAAAGGAGGATGAGAAAGAGAAGAGATAAAATTAATAGGTTCGTGTTTTCAAAATATCAACGGAAGTTGGTTCCCCGGCAACGGCGCCAAAAACTTGTTGCGCGCTAGGGTTCGAAGAAAATAAACGCAACCGAACTAGCAACCCGATGAGGCAAGTATACCTATCGAATTGTAGCAAGGGGACACAAGTGTCGAATTGAAATCCGGGAACTGTTGGCTATGCTTACTCACACGAACGCTATTATCTTATCGACGGAAAAACTAGGGCTTAGAGAAAAACTAATTGCAAGGAAGGAAGTAAAGCTATACTAGAAGAGAGAACTACCGCAATTAAGTAAAGCTATTAAGCAAAGAACTATGCTAGAAAGGAAACTACTGCAGTTAATTAAAGAGCACAAGATAGGTAATTACTACGAAAGGTAGAAAATATGAAATGGAAATGCACTCAATAAAGATTCACCTCGGCTAAAGACGATTAAGAAAATGCGATAAAAATCTGAACTTAATAGGATAAAGGTCCTTGACCGTGGAGGTTCCAAAAGCTTGAGCACGCTTCTCTCGAAGTCGTGCCCAACTGAGTTTAGGAAGGTCCGACCAACTCTCGTCTAAATCGGAGGCCTAAAACTCGCTTTACGCGGTGAACCCCACTATTGGATTTTACTCCAATCCAGGAGATTTGGACGTCTGCCTCTCTCGAGGGGTGCGTACAACTCCCTTTACTCTTGAATGCTCACTTCATTCTTTCGGCCTCTTGGCTAGCCCAGAATGAAAGCTAAGGCGGAGAGTATATATCGATAATATACCTCCAACCCGTGATTAATCAAGAGTAATTCAAGGCCCTAACCTAAAAAGAAAAGATTAATTAAAACATCATAACTTAATCGCTCTAACCTCGGATCATCAAGATCGAGTACAAGGAGGATTAGTTAATCATAATGGAGTGGAGGAGGGGGGATGAGTAGTAAAGCATAAAAAGAACACAAGCTAAACAAAGAACACTTCTATTAATAAAAATGGGCAAGTTACAATATTGAAATTAAAATTACAAGTGCATGAAATTGAAATCCTATTCTAGCCCTACAAGTAGCACTAAGCAAGAGCAAAATTACAATAAAAGCTAAAACAAACTAAGATTAAACTAGGGTTAAAAAAAATTACAAAGAGAGGGAGAGAGAGAGAGAGAGAGAGAAAGCATAAAAAAACTCAAGAACCAAAGGGGCAGCACCTCCCCCACTCAACCAAAGCTTCCTGAAATGGAGAGGGGGGGTCTCAATTTATAGAATTTTTTTCTCGGGTTGGTCACGCCCTCCGACACGCCCGCCTGGGGGGGGTGTGTCAGGGGGCGTGACAGTACTATGTTGACCTCGGGCTCTGGATTCTGGCGAGAGGGATGATTGCTTCGGTACGTCGGTGGTCACGCCCTAGGTCACGCCGTGACGGGGGGGGGGGGGGGGGGGGGGCGTGACAGGCACGTCATGTCCAAATCATTGGTCGGAAATCCGTCAGTCGTCGAAAAGTTGATGTCACGCCCCAGGTCACGCCCGTGACGGGGGGCGTGACGGTACTGTTTTCGTGCTGTGGAGAAACGACATTTAATGCGGCGGCAGGCTTTGCGGCAGAGGGCGACACGCCCACGGTCACGCCTGGTTACACGTCCAGGGAGGGCGTGTCAGGGGGGGCGTGACAGCGGTTTTGACCATTTTCCTGTCCCTTCCAACAGGAGTCCTGGGGATCGGGTGACACGCCCTAGGTCACGCCCAGGGAGGGCGTGACAGGAGGCGCGTCAGATCATTTTGGCCAATTTTCTGGAAACCTGCAAAAAGACAAGAAAAAATCAGCGGCAATAATATTTACATAAAAATGATACAAATAAACTAATAATAGATATTTTTTGTACAATATAAAATAGAAAATACTATAATAGTTTAGGCTACAAAACGTATTATCAGGCTTCGACATCGACATGAATTATTTCGATGGAAGCGACCAGAGATTCAAAGACATTTTAAATCTTTTCCAAGAACAACGGTTAGTTCAGATTATGTCCACCAGAGCGAAGCTTGCAGTAGACGAAATAAAAGAATGGTGTTTTTCTGCCACAAATGAGAATGAGAATTCTATAGTCGGCTCGATCAAAGGGACTCATGTACCATTGTCCCCCGCTCTACTAACAGAAGTTTTCAACCTCAGTACTGGAAATGAATCTATTGATTTGTCTGGAGAAGAGTTTGATTCAATGCTAGATAGAATGGGTCACTCTGCTGTGAACCCTAATAAATTGCTGAAAAAGTATTTATCTATTGAATTTCAATTCTTGGCTGATGTTGTTGGAAAAGTGCTCCTGGCAAAGCACTCTGCCCATGACATATTTTCAAGATACCAGTTCTGTCTAATGGGAGCATTGGTTGACAAAAAACATCTTGACTGGGGCTGCATCTTCTTTAATTTGATTAAGAAGAAACTTAGCAAAAGCTGTGTAAGCTTTGGGAGGATCTTAGGGGTTTACCTGCACTCTAGGTTCCCTGAACTGCTGACTTCAAGTGGGATGTACATCAATGCATCCAAAATACTTACCTATGCCCTCTTCAGCAGGTGGGACAGGGAGATCATAAACCCAAACAGGGCTGCTACAACAACACTGCTTCAGGCACAAGGACTGCCTCAGTCACTCCTCCTCAGGTCTCTGCCCCAGCAGAAGATTTGCTTGCTTCTCCTCCTCCTCCAACTGTCTCTTCCCAGTCATCTCAACCTCACCACCAATCTCCACCATAGCCATATCTTCCCCCATTACAATCTCTTCACCCCTTTCACCTCCTCCAGCCACTACCTCAAAACAATTCCATCCTTTACTCTACTATCCACCTATCACCACTCCATCATTTTCTCTCTTGGATGACTCCTTCATGGATGATTCTCCTCCAACTCCTCCTGAGCTTCCCTCTACATCCTCCTACCACAACTTCTTCAAGACATACTCTCTCAACCATCCTTTTCCCCTACCATCTCATCCATCTCAACCCAGTTACATCAATCTCAACACCTCCTACTCCTAGGCCATCCATCCCTACACCTCCTACCTCCACATTCTCCATTCCATCAGCTCCAGCCAACATCATTCCAGCCACTTTCTCTCCTACCTCTACTCAAGCCCCTCTTGAGCATGTAGATCTCTCAGCCTTGGCAGACAGGTTATATGAGTTGCTAGCCCCCAAGCTAACCTCATTACTAGAGACCACCTTGGCTCCACTTCTGAAAAGTGTTCAGGAGCTGTCTACCAGGCTATCTCCCTTCCTCTCCTCTCAGGCAATCCCTTCTTCTGGGTGCCTTGATCCAGTTGCTACTGAATCCAGGCAGGGGGAGATGCCTTATGAAGCTCTAGTTGTGCCTGAGGTTGCTGAAGGTTCAGTTCCTGCTCCTGTCCTTGCAGTGGATCTTCAGAGTCTGCTATCAGTATTTGATTCTATGTATTTCAGTTCTGTCAGTTCTCTGCCAGTGCAACAAGTTGAAGATCTTACTAAGGCCATTGTGCCTATCTCAGTATGTGATCCCAGCCTGATTGCCTCATATGTCAATTCTTTCAAGGCTGTGGATGTTACTGCTTCCATTGAATCTTCTGATATTGAAATGTTGCCTATTCTTGATGATACTGCTACTAAAGAACTTGCTACATATCTGGAAGAATCTGCTCCTACTGCTGCTCTAACTTCTGCTCCTGTTGTTGCTCCAATTTCTACTACTGCTGCTGTTCCTGCTCTAACTCCTGATCAATTGAAACAACAAGAGAAATATATAAAGAGTATTGATGATTTGTTGATAGACCCCAAAGTTCAGAAAGTGATCAGTTCCACACTGAATTTGATGACTCTTCTGGTACTATTGCCAAGAAAAGGAAGGCCAGAAGCAAGGCCTTGATGAAGGTTCCTCTTGCTCAAGCCAAAGATGCCAATGATATTCCATACTATATTCTACATGACTGTCCAATCTCTGAGCCCTGGATGAAGTTCTCCAAAAATCAATCGAAAACTATAAAGAAAAGAAGGAAATTGGATAGATATGAGAAAGGATCTTCTCGGTTTCAGCCTCCTCCTCCTCCTCCTCCAGATTCAGGATCAGGTGGAGGCTCAGCTTCTCAAACCCCAGCTTCAAAGCATAGTTACTCCCAGTACTCACAAAGATATCATCCCAGGGGACAATACCAAAGGGGTTCTCAGTCCAGAAGGGGACAGTATAGAGGAAATCAAAGAGAACATAGATTTCATGCAAGGGAAGGACAAAGGCACATGGACTCAACTCTAGGTCTTTTCCCCTATAAACTCAGAGAAAATGTTGATACTAGAACTCCTACTACTTCAGAAACTGTAAACAGATATGAGACTGCAGTTCCTTTTGAAGATCCAGAGAACAATCCACTATCATGGACTGCTAGGATGAAAGAAATTGCTGCTTTAGTTCAGTTGAAGAAAGCCAGAGAACAAGGGAAAGACCTCTCCAATATTACTACTTTATCAGATCAGAGAAAAGCAGAACTGGAAAGGTATGCATCAAGAAAATTTTTTGACCCAGTGGACTATATGAAATTGCATCCTGAGGCTGTGGTTCTGAGGGCTAGATCTCAAACCTCCTTAGGTGCAGAGGATGATAGAAGGTCAAAGAAGGAAGCTCTTAATCCAAACAGAGAAATTCTATTTAAGAAAGGAAGTGAAAAGAAGTAATATCTGTAAGCAGACAATACAATCATTCTGAACACTTGCTGATATTCCATATGACTGCTTGTTGGTACCCTAGATGTGATTTGGCTTATGTAATTCCTTTCCAGCCTCTCTTGATCTATATAATTGATATATGATCATGTTTAGACTTTGCTTAGTCTCCCTAGGGCAGTATATTACTGACCTAGAGTTTAGGTAGTAGTTTTAGAATGTGTTTAGTTAAGGCTTTTTCCGTTCGACTATCGTCGAACGAGGCCTCGCGATCGTCGATCATTGATCGACGATAGCAGGGCTATCGAATCGTTGAAGTCAAGACAATTATCGTCGACCGTCGGTCGACGATCTCAGAGCAAGCTTATTACGCTCTGAAGGTTGGTCGACGATCTGTCATCAACAGATAGACGATCGTGTTCTTGCTTCACGATTTCTGTCTCGACAGATATTTGCCTTTGCTAGTCGACTATCTGTTAGCTGGTCGACTATCTGTTAGCGGTCGACGATTTCTGGTCGACGTTATCTGTCTCGACAGATCTTTTGCTTTGGTCGACGATCTATTAGCTTGTCAACGATTTCGTTCGACGATTTCTGTTCTAACAGATTCTGCTATTAGTCGACGATCTGTTAGTAGGTCGACGATCTTCGAACCCTGTTCGACGATTTTGTCTGCTTTTATCTGTTTGTATTTATTCTATTCCTTGGTTTATTTCCAAGTGTTTTAGTTGGTGGTTAGATTGATTCTCTGATATTATTGTTGCTAAATTTATGGTTTAAATTCAAATAAATTGATTACAAATTCTGTCAAGCATAATCACGGGATTCAGTATTCTTGATAAAGCATTTTGTCCTATTATACAAATTGCGTTGACTTTATCTTTCTAGCCTGTTTTCTAGCCGTTGGTACTACGTAGGTTTCCAAGAATGGTACGTCTTTATGCTGAGATATTTTTCCGCTTATTTTATTCCTTATTGGGACTGACAGAAAGTTAATAGGCCATTCTATTCCTATTGCTATATTCTATTTGAGATAATCTGTTGCAAGGCTCGAGAATTCAAATCAATAGAGCCGTTCCAAAGGAAAAACGTGAAGACATATACATAAAGAGATTCTTCTCTCAGAAAAGAAGAAGCTACAGATACAGAGAAATATTATTCATTCGCTCAAGCATCATCAGAGCAGCTCTTCACAATCTCACAACAAGAAGAAGAAAAGTTTTCCTGAAGCAAAAAGCCAGAGCAATCATCTTTCATTCTCAAGTCTCTGAGCATTTGCTTAGAGTTTTCAAGACTTCAGAAAAAGCTCCAGATCGCAATTCAAGTGCTCCAGAATCTTAAGACCTGATAAAAATCAGTCTTCAGATTTCTGAGGATTTAGTTTCAGTTTATCTGAAACTCCTTCATCCTGAAGCAAAGGCTTTCCCTGGACTTCCACTGAGCCAGGGGGAGACTTTGATTCTTTAACAGAATCACACTCTTCTCTAATCTTTTGATTGAGATAGAGAAGACAACTTCACCCTCTTTTCAACTGTTTTCTTTCCTGCTTGTAAAAGGTTTGTTACAAAACTCTCTTCAAAAGTCTTGATTTTAGTTCTGACAGGGCACCTTGTCAAAAACTCAGTGGTGGCAAGATACCTGATCAAAAAATCTAGTGTGGTTTTTGAGCACCTTATCAAAATCTCATTTGTGCCCAGGACACCTGATCAAAAAACCTTCCTGCACTGGATTCCTACCAAGGGTGGTAGAAGAGTGGATGTACCCAGGTTTTAAAGGGAACCACTATAGCTCCTGTGTCTTCTGGTTGCTTGAGTATTTTCTTTGCTGTGTGCTGTGATAGAACTACCTAGGGTTGCTTTTTGCTGTGATAGGCTTGTAGTTAACTTAAATTATATAGCAACTTCTTCACTTGGCACCTTACACTTATATAGGCTCTTAAATTAAGTATCTTAATTATTTTATTCCGCTTGTTTAAATTGTAAACTCCAAGGGAGCTGACTAAGTTTCATAAAATTTTGATACTCTATTCACCCCCCCCCCCCTCTCTAGAGTAAGATAGATCTTACCCTCACTTTCATTGGTATAGGAATGCCACGGGTACAAACGGGGGGAGCGGGGGAGCGCTATAGACCAAGTGGTCGTTTTTTAAGTCCTTTACCTGTATAAAGTGTTCCATACTATTTTATACAATAGGTGGGTCAGGCAACCGGTTATATGAAAGAAAATCTATGTGGTAACCCCATCTACTAGCCGTTATCGGGACGCACTTTGTGAAGTAACCCATCACCTCTGAGCCGACGGGTGTGCTGGACGCCGGGGGGGATTGATAAATCCGGCGTTCTAGACTTCATTGTGCCCTAGAAAGTGGCGCTCTCTAGCCTAGTAACACAAATTAAGTAGCCCCTCTCCAACAGTCCGGGCTTTTGGTGCAGATATAATATGCGCTTGTTATCTTCATTGGTATCAAGGGAGGCTTCAGCCAGTGTTGACATGTACTGCTACCATTCTCACGCATTTTCTCAACACATGAAGTCCCACACTAAGAGCAAATGCCGAAATGATCCAAATAATTTACTAGTTCCCCATCTCCAAATGATATTTAATTAACCTTATGTGGCAGAGTTTCATCCTGCTTCCATCATCCACCTCTAAGTTAATCTAATCATGGTTTCTTCAAAATCATCCCCTGAAATGGGCAAGGTGGAGATTATACCTACAAGTATGAGCTACACTGTTTCCTAAACATCCAAAGCATATTGAGGCTGCAAATCCCCTCAGAGGTCAATAGCACTATAAAGTTACTTCTACTGATGCCATCAAATCCCATGAATATCTAAGATCAAATGACCCCTTCCTATATTTTCATAAAAGGTATATGATGCAGGCCCACGATTTCGACGGGTTAAACTACGCGCTCTATTACAGTTTCAAAGATTAAATAAAATATGTTCAGCGTATGGGGGGAATATTTTATTCCCACTCTAGTTGTTAAACAATTATACTGACTACTCAATTAAATTAGCATGCAGGCACACAAAATGCTGCTGCTGCTGCTGAAAGTGACGCAACATCCCTGCTGATGCTGCTGCTGATAGAAATTGAACAAGGCAAGATAGGGCAGACCAATTTTCGCTCCCAAGATGACGAAAAGGACCCACACGATCCGGACAGTTAGCTATTCAAATTAAACAATTATGCGCAAGCAATTCGCAATTCCAATTGGCTGAGAAAATTCCTCTGGCTAAATTGAAGTGATGGCTTAAAATTTCATCCAAATCTGGAATCCCAAAATTAGCCATTTCTAATATGAGGGTTGCTAAATCACTTGAACACCGAAGAAATCGTTATTGCTTAGGAAACCGATTTCTACAATCGCTCACGAAATCCTTACCTATCTCTATCCAATTTATAAGAAAATGTTCGGAATAACAATGCTTAAAATTGCAGATTTAATGGTCCCACGCACAACGTTCAATATAAGTAATGACTAATTACCAGCCATCTAATTCCAGAACCTGGAAAGGTCTCACAAATTGGATCTTGAGCCCTCCTTAGGCAAATGCATTGAGGAAGCACAAAGAGATGGATTAGAACACGTTACCAAAAAACCAAGAAAAAAAGCTAACCTGCTGCCAAGGATCCTTCTGAACTTGACTTTGATGATTATGTGGAGAAAGACTCGCACTCACATTTGACGGTGATGTTGATGATGATTCTATGATTCTGACTTCACAAGAAAAGCCTCGAAAAGATTCGCTTCCGAAGACAATGAAGTTGCAAGCCATCCTTCCTTTGCAATCCTAACAAGGATGTTCCCTTTACATCAGTGAGGGAAAATCCTTGAGCAAGGACTATATCCAGCCTATGGAAAGTGAGAGTCAAAGAAAAGGTCAGACTAAAGTGAATAAGAAAGAAAAGTTGACACTCGGGTGGTCGGGTTTTGTTTTGGTGAAATTCCCCCCCAGATGCGGGTGGTCGGGTCCACCTCCTGGTTGTTGGATGGGAATATAGGGCTCAGGTTGGTGGTGGTGCCCCCTCTGAGGGGGTGGTCGCCAGTTCTAACACTTCTCAGACCTATCAAAGAAGAGTAATCAAAGCCAGGGTGGCCAAGATGTTTCAGGACAGGGAGAAAAAGAAATGACAATGCTCTCGGGAACAAATAAAGGGATGACTTTTCAGCATCCTACATTCTCTCCTCCTCCTTCTCCTCACAGAGAGGTCCATCCTCTTCTTCAAGAAAACCTGCTGCTCTGAACAACTGAGGGGGATAAAAGGAAAAAGAGGGGTTTTCAGAAAAATCCCACAAAAAGTTAGAAAAATCCCACAAAAAGTTCATTGCACCTCCAAGATCTCTATATGACTCTATATGCTCATCCTAAGAGGGCTGTGCAGGATTCCTCTTGAGTTCAGGAGCAAACTTGCTACAGCTCTTCAAAAGGGAAACATAGAGGGGATTGGAGTCATACAGATACTGATGGCCGGCGGCCTCCATCAGAAGAAACTGAAGACTAAGGGGGGGGGGGGCAAATTCATTTGAGAGTCTATTGACTAAGAAGTTGAGAGGGAAAAAAGATCTCAAGGACTAGATCCTACAGCTAGGGATAATTCAAATTCAGAGAAAAGGAACTTTTCATTCAGAATTCAAGTCTAATCCAAAATCCTTCATAACATGGCTAAAGATAGCATGAAGCTACACTACTCAATCTCCTCCAATTCAAAATGCTCAAAATGAAAATATGGTGAACATGGTTATATGCACCAAGAGACAAGCAGCAAACCCTAACAGAAATATTTTCAAACCACTGCAATACCCAAAATTTACTCATCTGATGCATGAAATGCTAAAATCTGCTTGATACTCCATTTCTGCTGATTTATGCTTGTTATATTTTCTGGTATTGCACCTGTGTTTTATCATTACATGGTTAATCTTTAGATTTGTTGTTGTCTGCTTTAGCCTTTAAACTGGATTGGGATAACCCAAATAACCCAAATAGGGGGAAATTCTTGGAAATACCCTAATGTGAATTTGCTTAAATTAAAAATTTCATTAAATCCAGAAGTTCTTGATCTAAAATAATAATTGATATATGATATATAATTTGCTTATCTCCCTAGGGCATTATGACTGACCTAGAGTTTAGGCTAGTATTTTAGAATGTGTTTTAGTTAATGGCTTTTTCCGTTCGATGTCGTGCAAAACATGGCCTAGCGATCGCGATCATTGATCGCGATAGCGGGCTATTGAATCGTGAAGTAGAAATTATCGTCGACATCGGTCACGAGCTTGCGGCAACGGTCATCCCTATCCACGAACTCTCTCAGATGGTTGGATCAATGACGGCCGCATCAGCAATCGACGATCTGTTCTTGCATCACGATTTCTGTCTCCCAGATATTTGCACTCAAAATTGTTGGTCGACTCATCACCTATGTTAGTGGCTCGACTATCTGAGGGGGGTTTAGCCGGTCGAAAGTAGCTGCAATATGTGGCACGTTAATCTGGCTCCGCAATTCGTTGTTGTCGAGTCTATTAGATGGTCAACATTTCCGTTCGACGATTTTGTTCCAAAGATTCACTGCTATTAGTCGACGATCTGTCAGTAGGTGACGATATCAAAACTCGAACCCCTGTTTGACGATTGTGTCAGGCAAAAGAAATTTGACTTTTGAATCTTATTCCATCCTTGGTTTATTTCAAGAACAAGTGTTTTAGTTGAGTCCACGTGGAAATTATATACAATAATACTAACACTCCCCCACCCATGAGATTATTGTTGCTAAATTTAGTGGTTTAAATTCAAATAAATGATGGAGATAGACAAATTCTCAGGTGGAGGAGAAGAGACGTACATTAAAAAGTACAGGGATTCAGTATTCTTGAAATAAAGCATTTTGTCCTATTAACAAATTGCGTGTTTATCTTTCCAGCCTGTATTAAAATCTAGCCGTTGGTACTACGTATATTTCCAAGCATGGACGTCTTTATCTGAGATATTTTTCCCGCTCTTCATTTTAATCCTTATTGGGATGACAGAAAGTCCGTTCTACGTATTAATTTATTAACGGAGCCATAAGGCATCTGTTGCACTCGGGGACTAACCAGACTAATCCCAAATCACTAAATCTAGAGCGTCGGACGGTCTTGAAAAGGAGTGGAACTACGTGCGACATAAATAAAAATGAAACATTAACGTCCTAGAAAAGAAGAAGCTACATGAGGACAGAGAATCCATATTATTCATTCGCTAAGCATCATCAGACAGCTTGACAATCTCAAAAGCGGAGGATAATGGGGTTTTTCCTGAAGTAAAAAGCCCAGAGCAATGGCATAGTCTCCTGAGCCTTATAAGACTCAAAAAAGCTCCAATTGCTTAGTGGGCTCCGAATCTTAAGACCTGAAAAAATCAGTTTCAGATTTCTGAGGATTTAGTTTCAATTTTCTGAAATTACTCACGCTTGGCATCCTGAAGAAAGGCTAAGGCTGGACTTCCACTGAGCCAGTGAACTTTGATTCTTTAAGAATCATAAACAAATGAATTGGACTCTCTAATCTGGATTTGAAAAGATGTGCGAGCAAGATAAGACTCAAGTGACCCAACTAAAGTCACTAACCCTTTGTAGCGAAATGAGTTTGTTCACACCTCTTCAAAAGGCGGTGGCTAAATGCGTGTGAATGGGCACCTTATCAACAACCTGTGGTATGTAAGTCCTTATCAAAAAGTATATGGGTCTGTTTGACACCTGACATCTAGATCATTGGTGGCAGGGCAATTGCCAAATAAACCTGTAGAATCAGGATCATACCAGGGTGGAAGAGTCGGATGTACCATTTAAAGTCGGACACTTATATATCCTGAAAAATGTCTCTCTGGTTCTTGCTGATTTGTTTATTCAAAAGTGTCGCGTATAGAACTACCTAGGGTTGCTATTGCTGTGATAGGTGTAGTTAACTGAAATTTCAGTCCAACTTCTTCATAGTAGTGCGCTCACTTGTTAGGCTCTTAGGGTTCAAATATCAGATTTTTTATACGCAGAGACAATGCCAAGTAGGAGCTGACTAATAGAGTGGCGTTCATAAAATTTTGAATACTCTATTCACCCCCCCTCTAAGTAATTTACAACTTATCCCCTCACTTTCACTGACTACCCTGTTGCTTGCTATATTCTTTTGTTTTAGTTTATTGCCACATCTTCTGTATGTTGTTGTTGTTTTTATTTCTGAATTTGTAAATAGTCATCTAACCCAAATAGGGGAATTATTGGAAACCCTATTACTAATTTGGGCTAGGATCACTATGTTTGTCTTAGGTAAAATCAGTTTGACCTAGATGATAGTTAAAAAGGTCCGCATTAGTATGTGTTTAGGGCTTTAAATTTAGGTTTGAAGCTGCCCCCGACGGTGACGACATCAAAGAAATCTCATCTGACTGTACAACTGAGGCACAGAAACTATCGTCGAGCTAGGTCGAAAAATTCGACCCTTCCATCAGATCGTAACTCTGAGCTCCACAATAATAATAGGATCATCGAGCTCCGGTCGACGATCTCAGTCTCCTCAAATAACTCAGATCGATAATCGATCAGTATGTGTAATCATAGGCTTGTCTAACACGATGGGTATCGTAGCATGGAGTCCGGGCACGATCAATTCGACTAGGTCGTGTTTTCTATCAGACTTCATTCAACGCTAGTAGGGCTCATAATAGGCAATGTAATACTCTCACAGATCGGAATGTAATCATCCCATACATCATCTTCTAAGTAACTAGGGTATCCAATCTCAATTTTTAAGGACTCATCAGAATCAAGTTGGGCACTAACTTTGTACATGTTTTTCAGAATACTCTCACCTACGGTGTCATCATCAGAATCAAGAGATACTGCCACATTTTCCTTTATTCTGGAGCAAGTTTCAGAATCCTCTTTTTGAGAATTTTATTGGACTTTCCTCTAAACACAATCATTTAGGAGGCTCAATGTCCTTGAACGGCTATCTTTGACGGAGGCAACACCCTTCAGCAGAATAAATGATCCTTTTTGGTCTGACAGTCAAACAGACATAAGAACAACATTAGGAATGGTTTTCCTAAAAGTGGGTGGTGGTCCTAAGATGGACTCTCCCTTCTGAAAAATGAGTGAGTCTTATTCTGAAGAATATGAACATTATGCTTCTAAAGAGTATCCAATGCATCATTAAAAGTGTTGTTTAGGTCGTTGTGACCATAACACAGTTCAATTTTCTCACCTCTGGGATGTAGGGTTTTTAACACCTTATGAAACTAGAGAGGGTCTGAGCTCTGACCTACCTGAAGCAAAGCTTCACACTTCACACTAGTCTAACCATCATATCAGGGGGAGCTTTGAATAAGACTAATATTGTGCTTCTCTCTTTGATTGAGACTGAGAAGACAACTTATTCCCTTTCCTGTTTCTTTCCTGCTGTAAAAGGGTAGCCAAAACTCCCTTCATATAACATCTGCATTCGATGGTTCGTAGGGATGCACTGTCAAAACTGTCAGTATGGCCTTCATGTCTGCCCAACCCTAATAAATAATTTACTGTGGTCTCGATTCTCAGACGTCGTTATCAAAATCTCATTGTGCAACCAGGATATCTTAGCTCTACCTAATAACTTTATTCTTGCCACTCGCACCTTATCTACGTCAGGGTCGATTTGTACCACTCAAAGTAGCACTCTATTTCCTTAACCCAGTCTAGGAAAACTTGGGGACACCCTAAAACCATCATAAGCTCCTTGTGTCTCAATTCTAGTGCTTGGAGGATATTTTCTTTGCGTGGCTGGACGGTTGGTATTCTTTTTGCTATCTTATTTTAAATTATATTGCAAGGCACCTTACACTTATATATAATTAAATCTTAATTATTTTGTTTTTAGCCATGAAAGTTATTTAAACAATAGTCATATTTACCCCCCCCCCCCCTCTAGAGTCATAAGTGGGTGCTTACCCTCACTTCTATAGGAATGCCCATACAAACGTCATAGGCCAAGTGGTCGTTTTTTAGTCCTTTTGACGGGATAAAAGTGTTCCCATACTCGATTTTATCAATGGTGCAGGGGTTATATGCAATGAAATATGAACCGGACCCACTAAACTATAGGAATTACGGAATTGTTCCCGCACTTTGTGAGCAACTAGGGTAATAAATTCATCCAATGGTTTTGATAAATTTCTTGCGGAAAATTCATTATGCCCTAAAAGATTCTCTAGCCTAGTAAATAAATTTCCAACAAGATTTAAATTTTTTTATTTATCAGAGTATGGTGTACTAATTCACTTAAAATATGAAGTACTAGACAAATGCCCAAATGATTAAAAATTTATAGTTCTGACTTAATAAAAACAAAATATTTAATTAACCTTACAAGATTTCTTACTTCTAATAATCTAATAATGGACAATTTCTTCAGAATCATCAAAATGATTTTTTTTGGCAATTTGGAGAAAAACTGAAAATTTACCTAAGTTGAGCTATTGGCAGACCAAAACATCCTAACTAAATTCAGTCAATAGCACTTAAAGTTATTTTGACATAGAAACATGCAAGTGTGTGTCGGCGAAATAATATCAAAAGGGGAGGGTGCCCCCTAATTAGGAAATTGACGTGAACCTCACTCTAATACCAGGTATTGATGCGGCCCACGATTTCGACGGGTTAAACTACGCGCTCTCAGGTTCGAAGATTAAATAAAATATGCAGCGAATAATATTTTCTCTAAAACAATTATAACGACTACTCAACTAATTTAGCAACACACAAAATAAAGGGACGCAACCTCTTTTATAGATTGAACAAGGGCTATAGGCCAATGTTCGCTCAAGCGAAAAGGACCCACACGATCCGGACAGTTAACTATTCAAATTAAATTATCCGCAAGTAATTTACAATTCCAATAAAAGAAAATTCTGGGCTAAATTAGTGATTTAAAATTGCATCCAAATCAATCCCAAATTTAATTTAATAAGGGGGCTACAAAATAACTTGAATGCTGAAGAAATCAAGGCTAAGGAAACCGATTTCTACAAGCGTTAATGAAATTTACCCGCTCCAATTTATACGAAAATGTTCGGAATAACAATGCTTAAAAATCAGATTTAATTACGCACAACATTCAATATAAATTAGAACTAATTACCAGCCTTCTAACTCCACCAAAATCTCACAAATTGTAGAAGAAACACACAAAGAGATGGATTAGAACACGCTACCCAAAAACCAAGAAAAATCCTTCCACAAAGATGAGTGGAGGAATCGCACACGATAGTGGTTGATTTTCTATTTCCACACAAAGCCACCGATCCATGCCGGACGATGAAGTTGCAAGCCATTCTTCCTTTGCAATAACCTTTGGAGTGAGGGAAAATTTGAGGGACTATATATATGGAAAGTGGAGAGAGAAAAGGTGGTGGAAAGAAAAGTTGAGGGTGGTCGGGTTTGGTTTTGGTGATGATAAGGGTGGTCGGGTTTGGGTGTTGGATAGGAAGAGAGGGCTCGGGTTGGTGGTGGAGGGGGTGGCCGAGTGGAGGAAGGGGAGGAAAGAGGGTCGCGGCTAGGGAGTTGGCCGGCTAAGGCTTTTATGATAGGTTGATGGCTCGCCTTGTGGGGGATAAAAAGAGGTGTTGTTTAGTGGAGACTAGAGGAGGATGAGTAGGTGGAGGAAAAGTGAAATAGAGGAGAGGAGTGAGATGGCCGACATCCAAGAAGAAGAAGACTAGGGGGAGAAATTTGTGAAGAGAAGGAGAGGGAAAAAAGATCTCAAGGAATATTTAGGGATTTCAAATTCTTTTCATTCATTCTCTAATAAAATCCTTCATAACATGGCTATATATAGCCTACACCACTCCATCTCCTACAATTCAAAATTCAAAATGAAAATATGATGGTTATATGCACCCATCATGAAATTAAAACAATACAAAATTTAAATTCATGAAATTAAAATACTCTGGATGGTTATAGGCACCCATCATTACATGAAATTAAAACAATAATGAAATGCTTGGAAATAAAAATGCTTAAATTAAAAATTGCATTAAATTGAAATTGCAAAAATAATAATTGATAAAATATATAATTATAATTATTTAATTTATAAATATATATTTTATTTAATGGTGGCGACAGATGTCGTGCAAAACATGTAGCAGTGATGGCGGCAGGCGTCGTGGTTGAAATCCAATCCTTGAGCTTGCAGCAACAGTCATCCCAATCTACGAACTCATTTAGATGGGGATCAATGACAGCCGCATAAGCAATGTCTCCATCAATCCTCCCCCACTTAAAATTACTCATCACCGATTAGTGGCCCATGAGGGGGGAATAGTCAAAAGTAGCAGCCACATGTGGCAAATCTGGCCCCACAATCCGTGTCGAAGTAGCATGGACAACCTATAGCACTAAGAACCTGTCTGGTGTAGAAATAAAAAAAACTCAAAATGGTGTCAGGAAAAAGAAAATTATCTTGAATCTTACCATTTGGTTCAATGAACCAAGGAGTCCACGTGGAAATAACATACGACAATACTAGCACTCCCCAACCCAAGAGAATATTTAGTGGTAGGAAGAAATGATGGAGAAAGGCACTCAGGTGGAACAGATACGTACATTAAAAAGTCCAGAAACTTAAAATAAAGTGAAACACCCTGAGCTGTATAAAAATCTTAAATAAAAGCTTGAAATCCGACGTTCTTAAAAATCATGGATGGGTCGGCGATCCTACGTGTTAATTTATTAACGGAGCAATAAGGCATCCACTCGGGGACTAACCAGACTAAACCCAAATAACTAAATCTAGCGTCAGACGGTTTCGGAAAGGAGTGGATGTGCGTGCGACATAAATTAAAATGAAACTGTTGGAACACCAAACCTCACTTTCAGAAACACTAACATACTAGATACATGAGGAGAGAAACCATGTGCTATATGACTTGACCCAAAAGCTGAGGATAATGGGGATAAGTCAGGTGGCACAGGTGTGTTATAATCCGAAATAATTTCAGTGGGCTCCGAAACCACAATTTTAATTTTAATTTTAAAATACTCACGCTTGGCATGAAGATATGCCAAGGTGAACCGCTTATCATAAATAATTGAATTGGACACTCCAGGATGTGAAATGATGTGTGAGCGATACAACTCAAGGGGCCCAACTAAAGTCACTAACGTGGCGAAATGAGGGTTATCAAAAGGCGGTGGATAAATTTGTGTGACCGGGTGTAGTATATAAGTATGTATAGGGGACACCACATCTAGAGGCACAATTGCCAAAGAAACAAAATCAGTCGTAGTAGAAATCGAACCGTAGTCGGATACGTAGAAAAATGAGCTGTCAAAAGTGTCGCGTAGTCATATCTATGAGGGGCGGTGAAAAGTCCAAATAGTAGTGCGCTCAATATAGTAATATCTATACGCTGAGACAATGCCGAAGTATGAACTAATAGAGTGGGTGTGATACACAAACTCAGACTAAGACTACCGGTTCCACGTCCTAAAAATTCATCTAAGATAGGCAAATAAATAGGGGGAAGGGTCAGTAAAAACAAACCCATGATAAAATCTGCATCAGTAAAATTTTCACCGGATGGTGACGACATCAAAGAACTCTAATCCGGGTGTACAATAACAGTATCGTCAAAATTACCCTTCCCTTAGATCGTAACTCATCCACAATAATAATAGGATCATCCTCACTCTCAAGCTCCTCAGATAACAAAGATATAATCTCAGTAGGTGTAATCATAGGCTCTAACACGATGGGTATCGTAGCCTGGAGAGGGCACTCAATACTAGGGTGATCAGACACAATGCTAGTAGGTCACGTAATAGGCAATGTAATACTCTCACAGATCGAAACATAATCATCCCATACATCGTCTTCTAAGTCACTAGGGTATCCAATCTCAATTTAAGACTCATCAGAATAATCGGGCACTAACGTACATATCGGAATACTCTCACCTATGGGGTCATCATCAGAATCAAGAGATACTACATCTACATCAGAATCCTCATTGGTTTCAATCACAATCTTAGGATCCTCAGTCATCGAGGCAAACGGAGGCAACACCCTAACAGTAACATTTTTGGAGTCCAAGACTTAACACCTATAAGGAATGGTTTTCCTAAAAGTGGGTGGTGGTCCTAAGACGGACTCTCCCTTCTAAAACGAGTGAGTATTATTCTTATGAACAATATGCTTCTCAATATCCAATGTATCATTAAAAGTGTTGTATAGGTCGGTGTGACCATAACACAGTAATTTACCCTGGATGTAGGGGTTTAACCCCTTACGAAACCTAGAGAGGGTGAGCTCTGACACCTCCTTAACACCACACCTAACCATCATATCCTTAAGAAGACTCATATACTTAGAGACCGACTTATTCCCTTGTTTAAGGGTAGTCAAATCATCTAACATCTGCGTTCAATGGTACGTAGGGACATAGTGTTATGTCAGTATGGCCTTCATGTCTGCCAAACTAATAAATAATTTACCGTTCTCGGTTCTCAGACATCGTTCCTCATCCAACAAGGATATCTTAGCTCTACCTAACAACTTTATTCTCGCCACTCACACCTTATCTGCGTCAGTTGATTTGTATCACTCAAAGTAGCACTCTATTTCCTTAACCAAGTCTAGGAAAACTTGGGGACACCCTAAACCATCATAAGTAGGTGTCTCACTTGTAGTGGGAGGATAAGCGTGGGGACGGTTGGTATTCCAATGGAATGAAGGCAAGGCTAGGGTATGTTTAGCCACGAATTTATCATACAAAGAGTCATAACCGTCATAAGTGGGTACCTGTCTTCTAGCATACACATCATAGGCCATTTTCTAGTGCTGACGGGACAAAAAATTCTACTCGAATCGGGTGCACATGCAATGAAATATGAACCTGACCCACTAAACTCTAGGAATGACAAATTGTTTCCGCTTAGCAACTAGGGTAATAAATAAATAGTTTTTATTTTCTTGCTGAAAATATTATGAAGATTAGTTAATAATGTTTTTTTAATTTTTTATGCAGAAAAATAAAAATATAGGTCGCTATTTGCACACCAAAATTAAAAATTTATAATTACTTAATAAAAATAAAATAATTTTTTGATTTCTTACTAATAAAATGATGGAGAATTTCGAGAATTTAATTTTTTTGAATTTTGAGATAAACTGAGAATTTTAAGTTGTTATTGGCAGACCAAAACTAAAAATTTTGTTTTATTATTTTGACATAGAAACATGCAAGTGCGTGTCGCAGAAATAATGAACGGGGGAGGGTGCCAATTAGGAAATTGACGTAAACCTCCCTCTGATACCAAATTGATGCAGGCCCATGATTGCGATGGGTTAAACAACGCGCTCTCAGGTTCGAAGATTAAATTTTATATGTAGCGAATAATATTTTCTCTAAAACAATTATACCGACTACTCAACTAATTTAACAAAACACAAAACAAAGGGACGCAACACCTTTTATAGATTGAACAGGGTATATAGGCCAATGTTCGCTCAAGCGAAAAGGACCCACATGATCCGTACAGTTAGCTATTCAAATGAAATTATGCGCAAGCAATTCACAATTCCAATAAAAAAAATCTGGGCTAAATTAGTGATTTAAAATTGCATCCAAATTAATCCAAAAATTGATTTAATATGAGGGTTTCCAAATCACTTGAACACCGAAGAAATAAAGGCTAAGGAAACCGATTTCTACAAGCGTTCACGAAATTTACCCGCTCCAATTTATACGAAAATGTTCGGAATAACAATGCTTAAAAATCAGATTTAATTACGCACAACATTCAATATAAATCAAGACTAATTACCAGTCTTCTAATTCCACCAAAATCTCACAAATTGTAGAAGAAACACACAAAGGATGGATTAGAACTCGTTACCCAAACACAAAGAAAAATCTGTCCACAAAGATGAGTGGATGAATCGCACACAATGGTGGTTGATTTTCTATTTCCACGCAAAGCATCGGATCCGTACCGGATGATGAAGTTGCAAGCCATTCTTCCTTTGTAATAACCTTTGGAGTGAGGGAAAATTTGAGGGACTATATATATGGAAAGTGGAGAGAGAAAAGGTGGTGGAATGAAAAGTTGAGGGTGGTCGGGTTTGGTTATGGTGATGATGAGGGTGGTCGGGTTTGTGTGTTGGATAGGAAGAGAGGGCTCGGGTTGGTGGTGGAGGGGTGGCCGAGTGGTTGAAGGGGAGCAAAGAGGGTGGAGGCTAGGGAGGTGGCCGGCTAGGGCTTTTGTGAGAGGTTGATGGCTCGGCTTGAGGGGTATAATAAGAGGGGTTGTTAAGTTGAGACAAGAGGAGGATGAGTAGGAGGAAGAAAAGGGAAATAGAGGGGAGAAGTGAGATGGCCGGCATCCAAGAAGAAGAAGACTAGGGGGGATTTCAGAGGAGAAGGAGATGGAAAAAAATCTCAAGGATTATTTAGGGATTTCAAATTCTTTTCATTCATTCTCTAATAAAATCCTTCATAACATGACTATTTATAGCCTACAACACTCCATCTCCTCCAATTCAAAATTCAAAATTAAAATATGATGGTTATATGCACCCATCATGAAATAAAAACAATTCAAAGTTTAAATGCATGAAATTAAAATACTCTTGATGGTTATAGGAACCCATTTTACATGAAATTAAAATAATAATGAAATGGTTGGAAATAAAAATGCTAAAATTAAAAATTGCATTAAATAGAAATTGCTAAAGTAATAATTGATAAAATATATAATTATAATTATTTAATTTATAATTATATATTTTATTTAATGGCAGCGGCGGATGTTGTGCAAAACATGTAGCGGCGATGATGGCGGGCGTCATGGTAGAAATCCCATCCTCGAGCTTGCGACAACGGTCGTCCCAATCTACGAACTCTCTCAGATGGGGATCAATGACGGCCACATCAGCCACGTCTCCATCAGTATAGGACTAAACTATCCCTAATTGTTTTAAGTTGTGTACCTAAGTCTAAATGTCACCACATTCCTTCCTAGGGCATTTCACAACCCTAAAATCACATGGACTAAACACTAAGCCCATGCAAGGACATATCACTCCATCTCCTTCACAAACTCCCAATGTTCAACCCTAGGGTTTGAACAAGGGTTCTTGCGAAAATCCACCCTAATCCACCACAAACTCCATGTGGGGGTGCTTAATAGCATAACAAAAAAGTGGCCCATGTTTCAACCTCTATTGATGTGATTTGGTCACTGAACACCTCATGGGACAATTTAACCTTGTAAACCCTTTTGGGGCCTAGGCTAGGGTTTGCTAATTTCCAAACCAAATCATATCCAAATGGAAAGAAATTTAATACAAAGTTCTACACTGACCTAAAAAATCACTCACCAAAATCTGGAAGTGTTTAGAGCTCATTAGACCCTTTAAATAATACATACATTGATTATTAAATTTCTACAAAACCTTTAGGAAACTATTTTCCAAAAACTCCCATTTTTGGATATGTTTTAAGTATAGGAAAGAGTGACCCCCATCCACAATTCCAAGCATATATGCCGGCCACCCAGCCAACTCCCTGGCTGGCCACCATCGCCACCACCTCCGTTGACGTGGGGGCTATCGCCGGGCGGCGGCACGACCACCGGAGGGGCGGTTTCCAGCGAACCCGAGAGGAAGCCCAAATCCAAAAATTCACGAAATTTGAAGCTTAGAATCGGCTTAACTGATCCCGGTTCATATCTTTAAAGATTCCTAATATCTAACCTATGAAGGAGTAGAGGAGGACATGATTTGCAGCCTGAAGACATTTGCTTTGCCTCCTCACCATTTCTGGACACCAAACTTTGGCTCCTCTGCAACCTCTATACAAACCTCCATGAAAATGAAAAGGAATTGGGGGAAACAATTTCCCTTGCCCTGGCGAAGGTCCTTAAAAAGGGAATTTGGGAGAGGAGGCTTGTAACTCCCAAACATCATTAAACTCCATTAATGGCCATTAAGTCTGTTGGATCCCTAGTTTAGATTTGGGCTAGGTTCACTTATTAGGATGAGTTTGACCCACATTGTATAGCCATGTCCAAGTCTATGAGTCCTAGAGTGTAGGCTAGTCTTTAGGTTTAACCTTCATGGACCAGCTAGTAGAGAACTTTAGTACACTCAGACTTTGAAGAATTAAGAGTTCAAATTAGTTCGAAGTTCTTCGAACTCAGCTCGACGATCGTCGATCTCAGATCGACGAACTTAGAAATATTTCTCTTAGTTGAGCTCAACGATACTCGAGCTCAGGTTGATGATCTCTTCCTCAAGACAGATTCTCTACTCGACGAACTCAGAGCGCAGAATTGGCAAGTTATTTCCAGAATGTAGTTCGTTGAACTCAGGTCGACGAATAAGAATTCTTAGCTCGACGAACTTGGAACTCAAGTCGACGAATTCTATTCAGAGGTCGATGACTTCTATCCCAAGCCAGACTTAGAAGTTTTCGTTATTTCGGTCCTTATTTGGTATATTATTTAGCAGTAAATCTCTGAGTAATTAATGCTTATATTCTCTAGAATATAGCCGTTATTGAGAGCATTAATTGTGGTCTTCATCAGGGTTAATTACTTGCTTATTTTAATAGGACAGTTGGGGAAACTTATTTAAGTCAAATATTCCAGCCTTTTCATTCTCCAGATCAGTCATCATTTAATACTTGGATTTCAAATTTCAAAGGAAAAATTTGTCAGCAAAATATAAAAGAGATTTTCTCTTCAGCCGGCTAGATAGTACTGAGAATACAGGGAAGATAAAAAGAACATACAAAAGAATAACTAATTCTTCTCTGTGCAAGAAAACATTCTGGTTTCCCTTGATCTTACTGAAGACTGAAGAAGAACATCCATCACATATCAAGAGTCTTCTTCTACTTCTACTCCAAGAATCTTCGAGGACAACAACTTTGAATCAGTCTTTAATTTCCTGGATCTATTAAAGACAAGGCTGAAGACCTACACCCTGAGCAAGGCTCCAGGCTTTCTGAAAATCTCAACATTTCAGAAGGAGCCTTGCCATCAGAATCCATAAGTCTTCTCTGTTGTTTAGAGAAAAAAGAAGACATCATCACCTCTCACAACCTCCTGTAAAAATGGTTTATTAACTCCCTTCAAATTTTATTGTTGATTTTAGGTACCTGATCAAAATCCTAAAGGGTTGTGAGATCTCCCTATAAATAGATCTTGTGGTGTTAGTCACCTGATCAAGACCTCATAGTGGATTCCTACCAGGTTGGTAGAAGAGTGGATGTACCCAGTTTGGGGAACCACTATAAAATTCTTGTGTTATCTTGTTGATCATTTTTCTTTTGTTTTGCTATGCTGTGATAGAGTATCTTACCTGTTTCTATTTCTTTCTATACTATTATTGGTATGAACTATTTTCTCTGATATAAAATTAAAATAGCCAAAAGTTTTAATTACTCTAATCACCCCCCACCCTCTATAGTAAATCTGGTCTATCCCCTATCTTTCAATTGGTATCAGAGGGGTGTTCCTTTGGTTGTACAAACTAACACATAAACTAAAAGGTCCATATTAGATCTGATTTCTTTTTCCTAGTTTTTCTGTTTATTCTATATCATGGCACAGAACAAAGATTAGCAGCACCAGACCTCCAGTTTGCAATCTGAATAAGTTTACTATCTGGAAGGCAAGAATTAAGTTATACATGAACTCTATTGATGAGGATATTTTTAATTCTATTTTGATAGGACCACCAAATCTAGTGGCTACAACTACTGTAAGTTCCAGCACTCATGTTATTCCACCACCTGAGTGGACAGATGCTTAAAAGAAGGCAAATATAGCTGATGCCAAGGCCATGAATATTATTGCTCAGACAATATCTGATGACATCTTCCAAAAAGTGGCAGAGTGCACATTAGCCAAGGCTATCTGGGATTCTCTTAACCAAATGGTGGCTGTATCTGTAGATGAGAGAAAGGATAGGATATCCAATCTCATCTCTCAATATGAAATCTTTAAGAAAGATGAGTCAGAGTCTGTGAGTGATATGTACAATAGACAAAGCTCAATCATCAATGAGCTAAAGACTCTGGACAAGGACATAACTCTTATAGAGGGCAATGATAAAATCCTCATGTTCTTCCCCAGCTCATGGGATTCTAGAATCTTGCCAATCAAGGAAGCCAGAAGTCTAAATTAGATTTCCACTGAATCTCTACTTGGAAAGCTAAAGTTCTATGAGCTGCTGATAAAGACTAGAGAAGCTGCTTAGAAAAAAACTCCCTCATTACCAAGAAAGGAGCAGAACATTGCATTCAAAGCATCTGAAGAATCAGAAGCTCAAATAGCCAGTGAAAATATCTTAGTATCTTAGCCAAGAGATTTTACAAGATGGGCAAGAGGGATTTCAGAAGAAAGTCATCTAGACAAGATGACAAGCCAAGGTATGATAATACACCAACTAAAGAATTTTTTTGCTTTGGTTGCAGGAAGCTAGGACACTTCATCTCAGAGTGTCCAGAAAACTTAAAGAAGAAGAGAAGAAGTGAAAAGGAACCTAGGAAGCAGCACTAAACAATCACTCCTCCAGCAAGCATAAAAGGAAGGAGAAAGGCTTTGTGGCTGAAACGTGGAGTGAAACTGAAGATGAATCTTCATCTTCCAGCTCCAGTGAAGATGAAGAGGAAGCAAAGGCAAAAGAAGTGTGTTTGATGGCCATCAATGCATCAGGCAGCTATTCAGAAGCAGAAGATGACAAGTCAGAGGGTGAAGACTCTTAATCTGGGGAAGATCAGGTACTGTCTTCTTTTGACTTCAATTCAGATAATTTTAGAACTGAATTTAAATCTTTATATATTGATTTAATTAACTTTGAAAAAGAAATTAAATAACTTAGAGATAAACTAATAGAGCAAGAAAATTTCTTTTCAGAAAACATTAAATTAAAAGATGAATTAACTCTATCTAATGAACAAATCATCTCATTAAAAACAGAATTAACTGAGGCTAGGCAACTTGAAGAATCCCTAAATGTGAGAAGAATCAAGTTGATGGACATCATAAGCACAGTGAATGCCAGACTTAATGACAAGTTGGGCTTAGGTGATTCATCAAGACAACCCCCCATTGATTCAGAAAAACATACTAACAACTCCAATAAAATTTGTTTCTGAAAAAGGTAAGGAAAAGATAGATGATAATAATATTAACCAAACAGAAGTAAAATAGAAGAATAATAAAAAGAGAAAGAATAAGAAAAAGCTTTACTATAACAATGTTCACCAGAATTCGTCGAACTCAGATTGACGAAATGTGTACGGTTCATCGAACTCAAGTCAATGAACTCCGAACGCAAACTTTTATTATAATTATTATCTGAACTGCAATCGACGAAACTAGTATGGTTTTTCGACCCGAGATCGACGATAATGGGGCCCAGAAAATGAATATTTTCATTCTCTGAGTGGAGTTCGACGAACTCATCCCCATTCGCCAACCTCAGATCGACGAACTTACCCGAATTTGTTGACCCCAGTTCATAATAAAAGAAACTTTAATTCTAACAGACCATTTAATCAATTAATAGATTTTCTTAATCCATTTACCCAGTGGATAATTCAACCTAGAAGATTTCACCCCCTAAGTTATAAAAATCAACCTGAATACTAATACATTTCCAGTTTTAACTATGTAAATAAACAAGGACCCAAGGTGACCTGGGTCAAGAATATCTAATCTGTTTTATTGCAGGTGAAAGACTATCCCACCACAGAGCAATAATGCTATCTAGATTGTTGCTATTCAAAGCATATGACTGGAAACAAGGACAACTTAATTAACTATAAGTCAAAGCAAGGATCCAAAGTAATATTTGGTGACTCTAATTGTGGCCAAACTGAAGGATGTGGAAAGGTCAAAATTGGAGCAGTCACCTTCATGAAGGTAGCTTATGTAAGTGGACTGAAGCACAACCTTATATCCATAAGTCATTTATGTGATGAAAGGCTTCAGGTATCATTTAACAAAACTTCCTATATTATTACTTCTATAGATAACCAAGTAGTGTTAACTGGTACTAGAGTAGGTAATATCTATGTAGTAAACTTTAGGTCAGCTAAATCTGAAATATGCCTGTTTAATAAAACTAGTAATAATAATGAACTTTAGCATAGGAGATTAGGTCATGTTAATCTTAAAAACATGGCTAAACTCTCTATGGACAACCTTGTTAGAGGATTGCCTTCTTGCCCCTACAAGATGGAAAGCCTTTGTAGGGCTTGTCAATTTGGCAAGCAAACTAAAAATAGTTTTAAGTCACTTAATAAGAGTGATTCACCTAAGATTCTGTATTTGCTTCATATGGATCTTTTCCGACCCATTGCTATACAGAGTCTAGGTGGGAAGTCTTATACCTTAGTGATAGTTGATGACTTCTCTAAGTTCACTTGGGCGTTCTTCTTGAGAAATAAGTCAGATAACTTCAAGGTTCTTATAGATTTTCTTAAGAGCATAAGAATTGAGTACTCTACTCTAGTTGCATTGATAAGAAGTGATCATAGTACTGACTTTGAGTCTCTTCCCATGCAAGAATTCTGTGAGTAGGAAGGTATCAGATACTATTTCTCTGCACCTAGAACTCCTCAACAAAATGGGGTAGCTGAAAGGAAAAACAGAACACTCATTGAAGCTGCAGGCACATTACTTGCAGATTCTCACTTTCCCCTATCCTTTTGGGCAGAGGCTGTGAGCTCAACAAATTTTGTACTGAATTGAAGTTTGATTTATAAGCTTAAGGGCAAGACCCCCTATGAACTACTCAAAGGGAAGAAACCTAAAGTAGATTATTTTAGAGTTTTGGTTGTGTTTGTTTCATTCATAATAACAACAAGAAATACATTAGAAAGTTTGAAGCCAAGGCTTAAATAGGAATTTTTCTTGGATATTCCCAAGTAAGCAAGGCTTATAGGGTATATAATAAATCATCTATGAAAATGGAAGAGTCTATTCATATTTCTTTTAATGAATCTAACATATTTTATAAGGAGAAGATCCCTTCTACCAGTGATACTTTACAGGAACCACAACTTTGTGAGAAGTTTGATGAATTAATCCTCACAAATGAGGTTGTTACACATTCCTCTCCACATGTTGTTGAAGAAAGTGAAGATGATGTCACTAAATACAGTGAAAAGCCAACAATTTCTATAATTCCACCAGAGGAATTTACTCCCCAAGCTGTTGCTCAACAAGCTCGTCCTACTGAGATAGTCACGCTTAGAGATCACCCTGTATCTCAAGTGATTGGAGACAAATTAGTGGGTGTGCAAACAAGGCATCAATCCACCAGGACATGATGCATGCCTGCTTCATATCTCAAACTAAGCACCAATCCATTAAAGATGTTGAGCAAGATCAACACTGGATTATTTCAAAGCAAGAAGAGCTCAACCAGTTTGAGAGATGTAGAGTTTGGGATTTAGTTCCAAGAGCCAAAGACTACCCAGTCATTGGAACTAAATGGGTATTTAGAAACAAACTAGGTTCTCAAGGTACTATCATCAGGAACAAAGCAAGGTTAGTGGCTCAAGGATGCAGATAAGTTGAAGGCATTGATTATGACCATACTTTTGCCCCTATTGCAAGGATTGAAGCAATCAGGATATTTCTAGCTTATGCAGCCTACAAGAAGTTCACAATATACCAAAGGAATGTTAAGAGTGCATTCCTTAATGGTGAACTCAAAGAAGAGGTTTATGTGAAACAACCAACAGGTTTTATCTCTTCATCCCATCCATCTTATGTTTTTAAACTGCATAAAGCTCTCTATGGTATAAAGCAAGCTCCAAGAGCTTGGTATGAATCCTTAGCTAGCTTTCTCTTAGAGCATAACATTTCTAGAGGCATAGTAGATAGGACTTTATTTATTAAGCATCATCATGATAAAATCTTATTAGTACAAATATATGTAGATGACATTATATTTGGTTCTACTGATTCCAAACTATGCAAAAGGTTCTCGAACCTTATACATTCCAAGTTTGAAATGAGTAGCATGGGTGAACTCTCCTACTTCCTTGGTCTCCAGGTGAAGCAATTACCTGATGACATCTTCATATCCCAATCCAAATATGCTAAGGAGCTGATAAAGAGGTTTGGGATGGATGATGCTTCAGCTAAGAAAACACCTATGGCTACAAATGTTGTGATTGATTCTGATGAACATGGGAAACCTGTTGATCAGAAACTATATAGGGTCATTGTTGGGTCCCAATTATATCTTAGAGGAAGTAGGCTAGACATTATGTTTGCTAGGTTCCAGGTGAACCCTAAAGAATCTCACCTTATTTTCCTAAATAAAATTTAGGACTCTCGTATCACACTGAGTCAGAGTTTGAGTTGATTGGATACTCAGATGCTGACTTTGCTGGATGTAGAGTGGATAGAAATAGCACCTCAGCGACATGCCAATTCCTTGGTGCTAGACTTGTGTCCTGGTTTTGTAAAAAGCAGACATATGTTTCTAGTTCAACTATAGAAGCTGAATACATAGCAGCTGGTAGTTGTTGTTCCCAGATACTGAGGATTCAGAACCAACTCCTAGATTATGGTTTCAACTTAAATAATTCAACTCTACTTTTTGATAATACAAGTGCAATTTCCATGGCACAGAATCCAGTGCATCATAGTAGAACTAAGCATATAGAAATAAGGCATCATTTCATTAGAGATTGTGTGGACAAAAATAAAATTAATCTTGTTTACATCTACACTGATTTATAAAGAGCAGACATCTTCACCAAACTCCTGGTTTAGAGAAACCATCTGTTCTTTCTGAATCAGCTAGGTATGATCAATAGAGAAGAATTAATTTAATTTATGTTTGAGGTCAAAGAATTTATCACAGTACGTCGAACGGAGATCGACGATCAAAGAACAGTTCTTGATAAAATTCGTCGACCAGGAGATCGACGAACTCTCGGTGTGAAGTTTTATTCATCGACCGGACGACGATACTGCTTCAAGAAAGTTTCGTCGACCTGAGAACGACGAAAAGTTTTCCCTTCTTAAGAATGAGATCGACAAACTCTTTTGTCAATAAAATATTTCGTCGACCTCAGATTGAAGAATTTTGTTTATTTCACAGGATGGAGTTTGATGCTTCATATTCTTGAAAATCTTATAACTAGGTTTTCTTCGAGCTCCATCCTACGCTTCCTGTTCCCCTTGCACTTTATCTTTCTGATTCCTTTTGCAGGCAATCAATGGCGATTCCGACGAGCTCTCTTTCCGTAATGAAATTTGACACATGATTCGATATAGACTTCGAATCATTTCAACATTCTGAACAAATTTTCCTGGACATACTTAAATTATTTGAGGAACAATAGTTGAAGAACTTCATGACAACCAGGATAAAGATAGCTGCTACTGAAATTAGAGAATGGGTGTCCTCGTCTACTCCAGACGCCGACACGATGACAGGCACAATATCTGGTAACCAGGTTTCTCTAACCCCCGCAGTTTTAACTGATATTTTTGATTTGATAAATGGCGAAGAAGACATTGAGATTGACAGCTCTGAATATGATGAAATGTTGAATAAAATGTGTAATATTGAAGAGAACCCTAATAAGTTATTAATGAAAAATTTGTATGCTGACTACAAATTTTTAGCTGATGTAGTGGGTAAAGTATTAATTGGCAAGCATAATGCCCATGACTATATTACCAGGCAATAGTTTTTGGTAATGTGTGTTGTTGTAAATAAGAAACCAGTGAATTGGGCTAAGATCTTAGTTGATTTGATAAGGAAAAAGAACAGTAAGAAAGAGGATTGTTTTGAAAAAATTTTGGGAATTTTTCTTCAAGAAAAGGCTACTGAATCCCTGGTCTCTCAAACCATATTCATTAATGCTTCCAAAAGGCCAACCTGTGCCTTATTTGGAAGATGGGAGAGGACTATCTCAAATCCTTCGAATGATTCAAACTCTTCCAGAGCATCTGAGTATATAAGAGCTGTAACAGGTGATCCCCCAACCCCAGAAGATGTCCCCTCCATCATAATTCCATCCCCTCCATCCCATCAACACCGACCTACACTTCCACATGTTCAAATTCCTTCATCAACCCTCCAACAACCTGCCTTCACATCTCAAGCTCATACTCCAACAACACAAGTTCAATCTAAAGTACATCAACCCACACCAATTCCATCTCCTAAACATCATCCAACACTAGATCAATCTCCTAAACATCAACCAACACCAGTGAAATCTCCAGAGCATACCACACCACCTCAATCCCCACTTCCCCATCATCTTGCTGACATCCCTCTCCATAACCTGTCATCCATTCCATCTTTTGACCTTATATTATCATCTCCCATCAACACACCAACACCTTAATATGAACCATTTCCTAACATCATTTCTTTCTCTTCATCATCCATCCTCCATCCTTCTTTATCAACTCAGACACCCTCTGAGTTTATGCAAATGGATTTCCCCTCCATTACCTCTCTATTGGAACTCATCACTCCCCTCCTCAAAACTCTTATAGCATAGGCCATTTAACCTCTTGCTAAATCTATTTCATCCCTATCTGCCCTCATTTCTGCTGCCCCCACTATCCCTTCTTCTGGGGGCCTAGCTTCAGGACCCTCTAAAACCAAGTAGGGGGAGATATCCAGTGAAGAAGCTTTAGTCTCCTCTCTTCCAGAAGAATCAGAAGCAGTAGCAGTTTTTTAGTTAGATGAGCTAGCAGATGTAGATGTAAATGCAGATGCAAATATGAATACAAAAGTTTAGACAATAGTTGATTTTGATATGATTTGTATAGATGAGCAAGTTGATCTACCAGAAATTTTGACTGTTGGTGATTGTTTTATCAATCCCACAGTGGATTTATTTTGTTTATTGAAGTCTTTTTATGCATATATATATTATCTTCCAAAAGTTTTCAAGTATAGTCTATGGCTATTGTTTGTTGTTCTTTCCCAATAAGCCCTGAAGTTGTTAAATAACTAAAGGCAAGTTTTGCAGTTTCTGTAAATTTTGAAATATCAGTTGTTGAGGAGGTTTGCAGTCCTCCTCCTCGCAGGTGGGTTAAGTCCCCAATGCCAAACATAGATGAATTTTTGTTTGCTGATTTAGAAGAAGATGATAATCAGATGGTTACTGAGAATGTTGCTCTACCAGAAGTAACAAAACCTCAAGTGCTACCTCATGCTGAGAAGCAAATCTCAAAGGAAGCCTTGAAGGAAAATGATGATATGTATGACAATCCTCCAGAATATTCTGATGAAGACAATGATGAAGAGGATTCTGATGATTCTGATGATCCTAAGGCCAAGAGGAAGATTGTTAAGAAAAGGAAAGTTGTTCCCAAGGATGCTCCCAAGCCCAATGCTACACATGACAGTCCCTACTATATTCTGCAAAAGATTACACCATATCCTGGGATTCCACAGTGGATGTGGCTGTCAAAGAATGAGAAAAAAGAAAGGAAGAAAACAAAAAGGTATAGGTTTCCTCCTAAGCACTTCAAGAAAGACCCTCCTCCTCCTCCTCCTCCATTAGTTGGGGCCTATGGAAGTGCTTCTCTCAGATCAGCACCAGTTACCAAGACATATTAGAGACACTCAAAGCCAAGTAAACAGAGCAATCCTCTCAGAGCAAGCCTCCTCCTACTACAGAAAAGAAAAGTTCTTCAACATCTATTGATGAATCAAAAAAGGACTCCAGTACCAAAAGCCTAGAATCACCTCCTATTCCATTTGTAGATCCAGAACATGAAATAACTACAAAAATGGCAAGGTTTCAAGAGCTGATTGGACTATCACAGATCAACAATGCTAAAGAAGAAGGAAAGGATCCATCACAGAACTCCACAATGTCATCTTATAGAAAATAAGAGCTTAAGAGGTATGCTAAAGCTAATAAATTTTCAATGTAGATGATTATATGAGTTTACATCCTGAAGTAGTAGTACCAAGAGCCACTTCTTGCAATTTAATTGGAGCATCAGACATGTCAATGTCAAAGAGAGATGTTGCAAACCCAAATAGAGAAATTATTTTCAAATAGCCCTATGAGAAATCTGACAAAGCTGAGAAAGAGAAGTTAAAGAAGAACAAATGACTATTGTGTTTAGTTTTTATATTTTGAACTCTATTTCTTAATCATGAAGCACCTTTATACATATCTGCTGGATGTTATATTTTCTGCAGATATATTTTATTCTTCTTTGTGATTGTTTTCTTTTGTTTGTATTTGTGACCTCACCCAAATAGGGGGAGATTGTTGGATCCCTAGTTTTGATTTGGGCTAGGTTCACTAATTAGGATGAGTTTGACCCATATTATATAGCCAGGGTCAAGTCTATGAGTACTGGAGTTTAGGCTAGTCTTTAGGTTCAACCTTCATAGACTAGCCAACAAAGGACTTCAGTAGACTCAGACTTAGAAGAATTCAGAGTTTAAATTATCAGTTTGAAGTTCTTCGAACTAAGCTCGACGATCGTCGATCTCAGATCGACGAACTCAAAAATCTTTCTCTAAGTTGAGCTCGACGATATTCGAGCTCCGGTCAACGATATGTTCCTCAAGACAGATTCTCTGCTTAAAAGTGTTAAGTTGTTTACCTAAATCACCTAGAGGGGGGTGAATAGGTGAATTGTGTGTCTATTTACAGAATAAAAAATTTAACGAACTTGCACAAAAACAATCAAGCAATCATAGATGACAAGAAGATTTATAGTAGTACCCCAACCTTAGATACATCCACTTTCGCTCACTGATCTAGTAAATCACTAGACTCGGCTACTCCACTATCTTGGATTGAAAACCAATCCTACCTCTCGGAACCAAGTTCCTACAATCCTAATCCAAATGGATCTACACTCGGAAGATGAATACTTCTTATAACTCAGAGAATGAAGCTCCTACACTCGGAGAATAATCTCCAACAAGATTACAAAGAGATTTGAAATACAAATAGAAATTTTCTTCTCAGATCTGTAAAATATGTCTCTAGGTCTTCTTCTTAAACTTTGCGGCTTTTTCAGAAATTGTTGAAGAAGACTCTTGGAAGATCTGATCTGAGAAAACTTTGACCTACTTGATCAAGGAGAAGATGAAGATTCTTTTAACAACAAGTCTTTCTTGATCGAAAACATTCGTGTCGATCTTCAAGTTGAGCGGCGGCGGCGACTTTTCTAAAATCATTCTTGAGAGAGACGGTCGATTCAGAAAATTAGAAAGTGTACGGTTCACTGCTTAGGGTTAGTCTTGATGACAAGACCTTATATAAGATCTCTCCTAACGGTTAGAATTGACATTAATGATTACACGTGGACCAATCACGTCATGTTATTTTAAAATCCCGACAATTCTGAACTTAAGAAATTTTCTGAAAAACTTGACTACAGTTCTCGAGAAGTATATATAAGTTCTCAAGAACAAGTTGATTACTCGAGGGCTATACGTTCTGGACTTATGTAAGTACTCAAGAAATGAGCATTGAGTCTACTCATGAACTAAGCTACACATCTCGAGAACTAAAATAACATTTCTCGAGAACTAAAAGAATATTACTCGAGAGCTAAAACTTATAATCGAGTACTAAGCTGACTTTTCGAGAAGTAGAAGCAAAGTACTCGAGAACTATAACCTAGCTTCTCGAGAGATGGGCTTAGAAAATTTTCAAGGCTAGCTTTGGCTACTCGAGAAGTATAGGCTGAGTCTACTCGAGAACTAGTCTAGGCTTCTCGAGAACTTTAATGATATTACTCGAGAACTAAGACTTGTACTCGAGTACTATGCTAAATACTCGAGTTCTGCTAACTCCATTACTCGAGAACTATACTAGACTTCTCGAGAAGTTGACTTATAAAAATTTTGAACTTAGGAAATTTTTCTTCTTCATGAATCCAATCTTCATTCCATGTTCCAAGTGCTTGAATGTGAATTGTATCCCAATAGAGAGGCTACACATGAGTCAACACCTTGGATCACATAGTGAGGGATTACATTGTAAGGTCCTGTGTTCATGACCCACTATAGACTGACATTGGTCTACACTTAGCAATGATAGTATGCAAACACACAACTAAATAGAGATATCAAATACAACTTAATTCATCTTTGTTCAAGGGTGACTTCATGCAAATATGGGTTATTATGAATGCAATACCCAACAATCTCTCCTTATTTGTAGAAGTCAGAACCCTCTACACGAAGGTAAATTATATCAACAAAGAAAGAACTGTATATGAAAAACAGATTCAAATGCAAGAGATGAAAAATTAAACACAGAATCAGCAAAACTAGAAAAATATATATATATATATAATGTTTTAGTGTTGAAATAAACATCCATTTCATCCTTAATCTCAAAATGAGTTATCAATAGAAAATCAGTCCTTGCTCTGATGTTGCTTGTCATACTTCTCTTGTTGTCTTCTCTGGTAGTTGAAAGGCTTTGGATAGTACCTTGGAGGTTTAGGAGGTGTCTTTGGATTGTTCTTCCCATACTCTCTGTCATAGATTCTCCTTTTAGTCATGGACTTTTCATAGAGTTCCCACTCAGAGGAGTTGTAGTGGAGACACCTATTTTCTTTGTAGTCCATTACTAATTTGAGAGTGTCTAGAATTAAAGCCTTATAAGTAGGACTCAAGACTTCAGCAAATTCCTGTACTTTCCTTTTCTCTGAGTCTTTCTTGGGATTACTTTTGTTTGTATAGGGCCCTTCCCCATACTTCCTCTTCTTAGGAATGTGGATTTCAGGTAGATTTTGAGGAATCACATCATCCCAAACTTGTTGATAGGAAGTTAGAGGAGGATTTTAATCTTCTGGCCTTGGAGAGAAGCATGACATCTCAGGCTGCATCTGAGCAGGCATCTGGCTTTACTGACCTTCAGCAAGGGGGTTCAGGTGATGTGGTATGACATTAGGATCAACCTGGAATTCAGGGAATATTAGGTTATGCATCCAGATTGTAGTGTCATAGTTATGAAATTTCACAGTCTGAATCTGTTCTAAAACATTCTTATTAATTTCAGTAATCTTGTCAGACCAGACAACATTTGCAGCAGTAGTAAACTTGTCCACAAGTTCTTTCACTAAACTCTCCCCCTTTCTAAATTATATAGATAGTGTGCTTATAGCATCTTCCTTGAAGGGACCTACCTCTTCACAGATTTTCATGAGGTTTTCCTAGGCTTTCTTTTCCAAGTAAATTTGGTTGCCAGCAAGAGTTACTGATTGATCCATGACCTTACCAACACTAGAGATAGTGTTGTCTATAGCTTTTCACCAATCTGAAATAGCTCTTTGAGAGAGTCAGTGTTGTGCTGAATTTCTGCAAAGCCTCTGATCATCTCTTTCTCTAGAGCAGATACTTTGTCTTGGACTATTCTCAGAGATTCATTAAAATACTTTCTTTGCTCACTCAACATTACTTCAATCTTACTTAGAATATCAGAACTTACAGGGGAAGCAGCAGCAGGAACAGCAGGAGTAGCAATGTTAGGTGGAGAAGGGACTTCCCATTGAGGGATTTCTTCAACAACTACAGAGCTTTTAGCTCTGGTAGTATGAATGACTATATCTCCTTCTTCATCAAGGAAGGTGGGAATAGAGAAATCAAGTCTCCTCAGGGGAGCTTCAACTGCCTCTGGTTCTTGCTCATCTTCTTCTGAGAGAAGGATGGTATCTAGTTGAGGTGAGTTTTTGCTTGGAGAAGGAGAAGATGCTGCTTTGGGAGAAGGTACTGGAGATGGAGAAGGTGCTGGAGATGGTCCTTTGAAGGTTCTTCTGCATTTTCTGAGTGGAGTGAAGGAATAGGCTCATTAGAGGTGAGTTCTTTTATAATGTTTTTTATATCTTATGCAGTATAGTTGAGGGTTTTCTGAACTTGCTCATCTGAGAATGTATTATCTGATATGTCTGCCAATGGGGACCTGACTGGAGATCTGATTGGACTTCTCACTAGACGTCTGACTAGAGATCTAGCTGGTGATCTTGCTGGACTTCTGACTGGTGATCTAGCTTGGTATCTGGCTGGACTTCTGACTATTGATCTAGCTGGTGATCTAGAACTTAGGAAGCAGGCTCCCCCTCAGTTGTTGCACTAGATGGTTCAGCAACTTCATGAGTGTAGGGAGATGGGATCCTGACCTCAGAAGCAGGGTGTTCAAGCTCTTTAGCAATCTGCTTGGGGTTCTTCAGTTTGAACTCCCACCTTTATATATAAGTTAAGGAGATCTTCTTCAAGTTGTGAATTGGTGTACCTTTGGAAGCCTTGAAGACAACTGGATCAATCTTATGCAACATCAATGAGATTATCCTGGCAAACTTTGGTTCTTTAATGCTGGCCATGATTATGTCAAAGTTCATCATTCCGTATGTAAATTTCTTTTTGCAAACTATGGCTGTCATTATATTGAATAAGTCATTGGTAATGAAACCTATAGACCCTATCCTACACCATAGAATTTTTCCAATAATGTCAACCAGAAGCTTATTGACATCATTCAGAGATGTCCACCTTAGTGAGGTGATGTCAACTGGAACTCTACAAAAATGATAAGTTCTGTCATTATCTTCTTGAGTAAGTTCCTCTTCATCATCTATAGTCGGTAGTATTAGAAGTTTTGACACAATGGTTGGGCTTAACTTGATCTTAACTCCCTTTACTCTTGATTTCAGAACTGTACTATTCCTCCTAATCTTGACAATTTTATAGAACTCTTCTACTTTTGGAAAAAAGAATTTTACAAGGTTCTTGAAGAACAAAGTTCAGACCTGCGATTTCGAGTAGAAGAAGAAGATTCTTGAAATCATCTGAAATTTCTGCAATCCCGACAACCACAAGTTCACTTCCAACTCCGATTCTGGACTGCTGAGCCATTGATGCTGAAGACGACGATGAACGGAGCGCGAGAGAACGGCGGTGTCGAAGCTCTGCGTCAGCGGAAGGAGAAGAGTTTTTGAGAGAGATGGATTTTAAATCTCGGTTGATTTGTGATTTCTAAAGTTTTATATATATATAACCCTAGTTATGACAATTAAATGTCTAATTAATCTACGTGAAGCCTTTTATTAAGGCGGAAATAGGTCGATTTGCGAAAATGAAGAAATTGACAGAATTCAAAAGGAGACGAGGCATTTCTCGAGAGGCAGAGTTAGTTATCGAGAGATAGATTTAGAGTTCTTTAGAAGTGAATTTTTAGTACTCGAGAACTTATAGTACTTCTCGAGAGACAGAACTTTAGTTCTCGAGAAGTAGACTTTAGTTTTCGAGAACTAGTTATTTACATTTCGAGAAGTTTACTTTATTTCTCGAGAACTGCCTTCCACTTGAGAAATTCCTAACCTTTTTGTAGTATCCTCGATTCTTGAGCTTTGAAATGAACCCTTTTGGTCCATCCTTCTTTGTTAAGCATCCCAAGATAAGTTTTGAAGAAATTTAACTTGGTTTCGTCCAGCGGCTTTGTGAAAATATCTGCAACTTGCCGATCTGTTTGCACGTACTGCAGATCCACATCCCCTTGCTCCACATGCTCTCGGATGAAGTGATATTTGTGCAGGATGTGCTTTGTCCGGTTGTGCGAGACTGGGTTGTTGGCAATTGATATTACGCTGGAGGAGTCGCAAAATAATGGAATGTCATTAACTTTTATGTTGTAGTCTTCTAGCTGGTTCTTTAGCCAAAGCAACTGTGCACAACAACTGATGGAAGAAATATATTCTGACTCGGCCGTTGAGATTGCGACACAGTTTTGTTTTTTGCTGCTCCATGAGATAAGCCTTCTTCCAAGGAACTGACATGCGAAAGTGCTTTTTTGTCATCTTTGCTACCTGCAAAATCTGCATCTGAAAAACCAATTAGTCTGATATCATTACTTATTGGGAACCATAAGCTAAGATTCGGTGCACCTTTAAGGTATCTCAAGATTCTCTTTGCAGCAGCATAGTTAGATTCCTTACAGTTCACTTGGAATCTAGCACGGACACATGTAGAGAACATTATGTCTGGTCTACTGGCAGTAAGGTAAAGCAAGGATCCAACTATGCTTCTGTACTTGGTTTCATCAAAAGGTTTCCCTTTCTCATCATTCTCCAGAGACATAGCTGAGGCCATTGGAGTCCTCATAGAGGTTGCACTCTCCATTCCGATTTTCTTAATAAACTCCTTGGTGAACTTAGTCTGTGAGATGAAAATTCCATCTTCAGATTGTTTCACCTGAAGTCCTAAGAAATACTTCAGCTCTCCCTTAATACTCATTTCAAACTTCCCTTGCATAAGTTTAGAAAACTTTTTGCAGAGGTTGTCGTCTGTAGAACAAAAAATGATGTCGTAGACATAGATTTGCACTAGCAAAATCTTGCATTTAATTTCCCTAAGAAATAATGTCTTATCTATCTTTCCCCTTGTGAACTTGTTCACGAGGAGAAAGCTAGACAGCGTTTCGTACCAAGCTTAAGGAACTTGTTTCAAACCATACAGCGCTTTCGATAATAAATAAACATAGTCAGGAAAGTTAGGATCAACAAAACCTAGGGGCTTTTCCACGTACACTTCTTCCTTTATGTCACCATTAAGGAAGGCGGACTTCACGTCCATTTAATAGACAGTGAAGCCATTCAGTGCACCATAAGCCAGGAACAGTCTGATAGCCTCAAGCCTTGCCACTAGAGCGTATGTTTGGTCGAAGTCGATTCCTTCTTCTTGACGATATCCTTTGGCGACGAGTCTGGCCTTGTTCTTTATGATTGTTCCATCTTCGTCCATATTGTTCCTGTAGAACCACTTCGTCCCGATGACATTTTTAACTTTGGGTCTTGGAAATAGCTTCCAAACTTTGCAGCGCTTAAACTTGTTCAGTTCTTCTTCCATGGCCAAGATCCATGATGTGTCTGAGTTTGCTTTCTCAAACTTCTTTGGCTCAACCTGTGAGAGAAAACTTAAATATAGATTCTCGTTAGTTATACCTCGACGAGTTCTGACACCATCCCGGGGATCTCCTATTATTTGGTCCAATGGATGATCCTTCTGATGTCTGAGCTCTAGATTCCTAGCATCTCGAACTTCTTCAGCCACTGGAGTGACTTCATCAACTTTGATGGTTTCTTCATCTTGATCATCTACCTCTCCAATGGGGCTTGGAGTAGTGATCTTGATGAACTTTTCTCTTTCACCTTCAGTCGGTTCATCCAAACTGATTTCTTTCATCTTTGTACCTGCATCTACAATAAGCACACTAGATGATTTGCTTTGCAGCAAGCTCGTCTTATCAAATAAAACATGAATGGATTCCTCTATAACCAGAGTTTTTCTATTGAAATACTGTATGTCTTACTATGGCTACTATAACCTACAAAATTACCTTCAAAACTTTTCTCACTAAACTTGGTAGTATGATACTTATCATTGTTAAGCATGAAGCATTTATAGCCAAAAATTCTAAAATATGAGACAGTTGGTTCCCTGCCTTTTAGAAGTTCGTAAGATGTCTTATCATGATTCTTATTGATGAGTGCTCGATTTTGCACGTGGCATTCAATATTGACGTCTTCAGCTCAGAAGTACTCCGGTAACGAAGCATCACTCAACATAGTCCTGCAGGCATCTATGAGTGTTCTGTTCTTTCTCTCAGCTACTCCATTTTACTGTGGAGTATGAGGAGATGAAAACTCATGAAAGATACCTAGCTTTCACAAAATTCTGTCATGACCCCAGACTTGAATTCTTTTCCATTGTCACTTCTAATTTTGACTGCGGAATAGTTGTATTCATTCTAGACTTGCTTGACAAAATTAGTAAAGATATCGAAGGTATCTGACTTGTGTTTCAGAAAGAACACCCACGCAAAGCACGAGTAGTCATCAACAAAAACAAATGTATATTCCTTACCTCCCAAGCTTCTAATTTGCAGTGGACCGAACAAGTCCATATGAAGTAGATGGAGACACCTACTTGAATCTTTGTTAATAATGCTTTTAAAGGTAGACCTTGTTTGCTTGCCTTTTACGCATGCATGACAAGGTTTATCTTTGACATACTTGACATTCGGGGCATCACGAACTATGTTCAGGGAGAATAATTTATTAATAGTTTTAAAATTAATATGTGCTAACCTCTTGTGCCATTGGTCACCAAGAGACGCACTATCTTTTTCTAAAAAACACACTTGTATAGAAGAGTCTATACAAATGAAATTTAAACATAATATATTCTTGCTTCGAGTACCAAATAGAATCGTTTCCCTATTATCAACAGACTTTATCAAGCACTTGTCAGCATGGAATTCAACTATGTATCCTTTGTCGCATAGTTGGCTTATGCTTATAAGATTGTGTTCCAATCCCTCTACATAAGCTACATCCGAAAAGGATTCACTACCATTAGTGATCATACCGTATCCTTTGGTTATCCCTCGGTATGAACCTCCAAAGACGACCTTTGGTCCATTCAACACTGGAGAATAATTTTGAAATAGGCTTCTTGTCCTGGTCATGTGCCGAGAGTATCCACTGTCCAAATACCAGATATACGTTTTAGTGCCCTTTGGACATCCCTGCAATCATAATCAGTTTGCCTTAGGAACCCAAACATGTTTGGGTTTTTGGTCTCATGTTAGAACACTCCTCCTACGAGGATTAGCATCATCAGTGGTTATTCTCATGTAGCCAACTTGAGGAGTTGCAACATTTCTTGGATTAAACTAACAATCAATGGCAATATGACCAATTTTACCATAGCACCAACAGTCAAACCTGTTGTATCTTTTCCTTAGGTACTCCTGCTTGACCTTCTGGGATAGTGGTCCAGCAGGGGTAGCATTCTTGGAGGAAGAAGCATCATGATGATGGAAATCACATGATTTCATATCCATCATAGGCTTTTCCACAATGGATTTTACTTTTGGTGCTTTCTTGAAGTAAAGACCATGATCATAAGGACCATAGTCCTGAAGACTGACTTCTTCATAAGGTGCCTTAAAGACACTCTCACCAAAGTTTCTAGGGGCGAGTCCATCCTTGATAATGAGACTTATGCTTTACATAAGTAGGCCTAGTCAAGTGGTCGTAGGATGAGTCAAGATCAAACCCATCAGTTGGAAAAATGACTTTCTTAAAGACAGTCTGATCTTGAGGGGCCTTCCCCTTTTCTTTGGTCAAGGCCTTATTGGCGGCCTTATTCCTTCTCTGAGCCTTATTCCTCCTAGAAGATTTACTAGGAGCATCTACAGGGCCTAGCCAAGCACCCTCGGCCTGAGCAGAGAACTCAACAACAAGAGGAAGAATAACCTTGGGCTTAGAGAAACCTTCAACAATTTTCTTTTCGGCTTCTAGTAATTCTTCCAACCCCTTGATGATTTCATCCTTAAGATCATGGTGCTTGATAGCCTTGTTGAACTCATCAATAACAGTATCTAAGTCTTCTATGAGTGAGTACATCTTAACAACTTCCTCTCTCAGAGAGCTTTCTATGGCCTTTTGAGACTTAATCTCTTTTACCTGAGTTTTCACAACCTTTTGACATTTGTCGTAAGCCATGATCAACTCTTTACACTGGGCCATGAGTTCAGACTCATCGTCAGAAGAGCTGTCCTCATGATCATGCTCAGAAACTTTAGATTCTAAAAGAGGGGTGTGAGATTTTACCTCCCTAGTGAACTGGGGCTCTTGTTCATTATCTGATTGAGTCATAAGCCAAAAGTAGGATTCCTCTTCTTCACGTGACTCAGATGAGTCAGAGTCACTAAGAGTCTTGCCCTTCTTGGCTATCAGGCACTTCTCTGTCCTCTTCTTGCTGTACGAGGACTTCTTTTCTTCTCTCCTGCCACCCTCCTTCTTCTTGTGGGGGCAGTCAGCTATGACGTGACCTGGCTTGTTACAACAGTAGCAAACTTTCTCAGTCAAAATATGTTTGTTCTGTTTAGAACCATACCTGTCGTGGCTGCTTGAGCCTTTTCTGTGTCGATCACCGTCATGTCGTGATCATCTATGAGAGGCATCCTTCCCTTCCATTGCTTTTTCTTGTTCAAGAATTTCTTGAATTGTCGTGAGAGTAAGGAGAACTCTCCTTCAGATAGCTCAGATCCCGAGGTACTTGGCTCCGAGTTTTCTTCTTCACTAACTTCTTGTGCTGGGGCTGGAGAGGTAGCCTTTGACTTCCTGGAGATGTCTGCCTTTAAAGCAACAGACTTCTATTTGTATGCAGACCTGCTCTTCTCTTCTTCAGCTTTCCTCGTGTTGAGTTGAAGCTCATACGACATCAGCTTCCCGAAGAGATTCTGAGGATCTGTCTCAGCTAGCTTTCCAAATTCCCTGATGGCACATACCTTATTGTCCCATTCCTTTGTTAAAGATCTTAGGAACTCGTCAATTAGTTCTCCATATGTGAAGGCTCTGCCATATACTCTGAGACCATTGACTATATTTAGGAAGTTCTCAAATGTATCTGCAATGGTATCTTTGTGCCCTTGTCGGAAGGTTTCATATTTCTAATTCAAAAGAGATCTTCTGTCATCCCTTACTTCTTATGTACCTTCCATCAAGGTGACAAGGGACTGCAACATCTCCTTAGCAGACTAGTAGTGGATCAAGTTTTGTAGCATAGAGTCATCGACTGCACTTACAATTATATTTTTAGCTTTCTTGTCCAAGGAGACAAGTGTAATCTCGTCTTTATCTAGATCCATCAACTTATTTGGGACTTTCTTTGTTTGATCTATAATTGAGATAGTCATAAGATTGTGAGGACCTTCTTCAACAATCATGAAGATCCAAGGATCCACAGCTTCTATGAAAAACTTTATTCTTTCTTTCCACATGGGAAAATTGTTCTGTGTGCACAGGGGAAGCTTGGCAAAATCTTTAGCCTTGTCCATTGCTTGAAAAATTCTCTAGAGACAACTTAGAGAGGAAATTGATCAAGGTGTTAACCTTTTAATGACCAACCTCCCTCTGATACCAATTGAAAGTGTTAAGGTGTCTACCTATATCACCTAGAGGGGGGTGAATAGGTGAATTGTGCATCTATTTGCGGAATAAAAAATTTAACGAACTTGCACAAAAACAATCAAGCAATCACAGACTACAAGAAGATTTATAGTTGTTCCCCAACCTTGGGTACGTCCACTTTCCCTCACCGATCTAGTAAATCACTAGACTCGGCTACTCCACTATCTCGGATTGAAAACCAATCCTACGTCTCAGAACCAAGTTCCTATAATCTTGATCCAAATGGATCTACACTTGGAAGATGAATACTTCCTACAACTCGGAGAACGAAGATATTACACTCGGAGAATTATCTCATACAAGATTACAAAGATATTTGAAATACAAACAAAAATTTTCTTCTCAGATTTAGAAAATATGTCTCTAGGTCTTCTTATTGAACTTTGCGGCTTTTTTAGAAATTGTTGAAGAAGACACTTGGAAGATCTGATCCGAGAAAACTTTGACCTACTCGATCAAGGAGAAGATGAAGATTCCTTGAACAGAAAGTCTTTCTTGATCGAAAACAGTCGTGTCGATCTTCAAGTTGAGCGGCGGTGGTGACTTCTGTAAAATCATTCTTGAGAGAGACGGCCGAGTCAGAAAATTAGAAAGTGTACGGTTCACCGCTTAGGGTTAGTCTTGATGAAAAGACCTTGTATAAGATCTTCTCTAACGGTTAGAATTGACATTAATGATGACACGTGGACCAATCATGACATGTCATTTGAAAATCCCGACAATTCTGAACTTAAGCAATTTTCTTAAAAACTGGACATGCAGTTATCGAGAAGTATATATAAGTTCTAGAGATAAGCTGATTACTCGAGGGCTATACGTTCTGGACTTATGTAAGTACTCAAGAAATAAGCGTTGAGTCTACTCAAGAACTAAGCTACGCTTTTCAAGAACTAAAATAACATTTCTCCAGAACTAAAAGAATATTACTCGAGAGCTAAAACTTGTACTCGAGTACAAAGCTGACTTCTCGAGAAGTAGAAGCTAAGTACTCGAGAACTATAACCCAGCTTCTCGAGAAATGGACTTAGAAAATTTTAAAGGCTAGCTCTTGCTACTCGAGAAGTATATGCTAAGTCTACTCGAGAACTAGTGTAGGCTTCTCGAGAACTTTAATGATATTACTCGAGAATTAAGACTTGTACTCGAGTACTAAGGTAAATACTCGAGTTCTGCAAACTCCACTACTCGAGAACTATACTAGACTTCTCGAGAAGTGGACTTAGAAAAAGTTTGAACTTAGGAAATTTTTCTTCTTCATGAATTCAATCTTCATTTCATGTTCCAAGTGCTTGAATGTGAAGTGTATCCCAATAGAGAAGCTACAGATGAGTCAACACCTTGGATCACACAGTGAGGGATTACACTGTATGGTCCTGTGTTCATTACCCAATGTAGACTGACATTGGTCTACACTTAGTAATGATAGTCTGCAAACACACAACTAAATAGATATATCAAATACAACTTAATTCATCTTAGTTCAAGGGTAACTTCATGCAAATCTTGGTTATTGTGGAGCAATACCCAACACTGCTTGACGAACTCATAGCGCAGAATTGGCAAGTTATTTCTAGAATGCAGTTTGCTGAGCTAAGGTCGATGAATAGGAATTCTCAGCTCGACGAACTTGGAACTCCAGTCGACGAATTCTTTTCAGAGGTCGACAATTTATGTCCCGAGCCAGACTTAGAAGTTTTCCCTATTTCTGTCCTTATTTGGTATATTATTTAGCATTAATTCTCTGAGTAATTAATGCTTATATTCTCTAGAATATAGCCGTTATTGGCAGCATTAATTATGGTCTTTATAAGTGTTAATTACTTGATTATTTTAAAAGGACAGTTGGGGAAACTCATTGAAGTCAAATATTCCAGCCATTTCATTCTCCAGATCAGACCGCATTTAATGCTTGGATTTCAAATTTCAAAGGAGAATTTTGACTGCAAAATATAAAATAGATTTTCTCTTCAGACGGCTAGACAGTATTGAGAATACAGAGACGATAAAAAGAACATACAAAAGAATAACTGCTTCTTCTCTGTGCAAGAAAACATTCTGTTTTCCCTTGATCTTACTGAAGACTGAAGAAGAACATCCATCTCATATCAAGAGTCTTCTTCTACTTCTACTCAAGGAATCTTCAAGGACAACAACTTTGAATCAGTCTGCAAGTTCCTTGATCTCTTTAAGACAAGGCTGAAGACCTACACCCTAAGCAAGGCTCCAAGCTTTCTGACCATCTCAATATTTCGGAAGCAGTCTTGACAGTAGAATCCACAAGTCTTCTCTGTTGTATAGAGAAAAGAGAAGACATCATCACCTCTCTAAACCTCCTGTAAAAAGGGTTTATTAACTCCCTTCAAAAGTTTATTATTGGTTTTGGAAACCTGATCAAAAGCCTAAAGGGTTGTGAGATCTCCCTGTAAATAGATCTTGTGGTGGCAGTCAGCTGATCAAAACCTGAGAGTGGATTCCTACCAGGGTGGTAGAAGAGTGGATGTACCCAGTTTGGGGAACCACTATAAAATTCTTGTGATGTCTGGTTGATCATTTTCCTTGTGTTTTGTTGTGCTGTGATAGAGTAGCTTCCCTGTTTCTATTTCTTTCTGTACTATTATTGGTATCACCTGTTTTCTTTGATATAAAATTAAAACAGCAAAAAGTTTTAATTACTCTATTCACCCCCCCCCCCACCACCCTCTCTAGAGTAAATAAGGTCTATCCCCTATCTTTCAAACTCTACCCCTTCGGTTTCAACCAAATTAAGGGGATGAACCAAATTAATGGCCATCCACTTACATAAACTTCTCCTCTCCCTTAGAGGAATAAAAACCCCATAAAAGTTGGAGATATGGAACCTCCATGGCCTTGATGTCCATTAATCTCAAGCTTTTCTCTCACCTCAAAATCACCAATTTTAGAAGCTTAGTCCGACCAATTCCAGAAGCTTATTTCATTCGTCGAACTCCGCTCGACGAATCTGCTCTATTCATCGATCTTCCCTCAGCTTTGCTCTAGGCTTTCGTCGAGCTCTGCTCGACAATTTCCATCCCGCTCAAGTCAACTCTTAGCCTATACTTTTTGGGGTGTTACATTGGGTATCATTAGACCCTTTAGTGCTTCCCAGGGTTTTGTCATGACCTAGTCATGACAAAACTATCCTAGGGGTCTTGAAGTCTGAGGGATGTTACAAATCCCAATACATAAAAATAAAATTTTCATCCTCGAAATTTAAGTTAGGCCTACGGGGTTTCATGTATGAGAAGTAAATGTAACATATCGAAAGGTTAAAGGGAATACCTTACGTGAAATCTTCTGGGTACCTTTGCTGCATCAAGTCTTGTAGCTCCCACGTGTGCTCCTCTTGTCCATGATTCCTCTACAAGACCTTGACCAGCGGAACCTTCTTACTCCACAAGACTCGCATCCCTGTATCGTCAATCCAGAGCGGCTCCAGGTGCACCGATCCATCAGAAACTATAGGCCCATCTGTAGTCGTAATCTTCTGCTCCGGCCGAAGTAGAGCTCTCCTGAGGGTATAGATGTGGAAAACATTGTGCAAACCAACTAGCTCTGGTGGCATCTCTAGTCTGTATGCTAAGGGACCTATCTACTCCAGGATCTTGTAAGGCTCCATGTATCTCATATTAAGCTTCTTCAGACCACGCACCCGCGAGACTCCATGCATCGATCGCATCTTCAGAAACACCTGGTCTCCTACCTGAAACTCTACCTAATGATGTCGAGCATCGTAATACTTGGCCTGCCTGCTCTGGTACTCCAAAATCTTGTCTCGAATCAACTATACTGAAACATCTGTATCCTCTACAAACTCTGAGCAAAGTGCCTTTGGATCCTCATCCTGGATCCAAGTAAAAGAAGTCCTGTATCTCTGCCCGTATAAAGCCTCATAAGTGGCTATGCCGATGCTGGACTGGTGGATGTTATTGTACGAGAATTCAATCAATGGTAGCTACTTCTCCCATGGCTCTCTACGGTCCAGTATGCAAAGACGTAACAAATTCTCCAGTATTCGATTGGTGCGCTTTGTCCGCCCATCCGTCTAAGGGTGGAAGGAGGTTCTAAATGTCAACCGGGTCCTTAAATAAGCCTGGAATGATCTCCATTCCTTAGATGTAAATTGTCCATCATGATCGGACACTATCGTCCTCGGCACTCCATGACATCAGACAAACTGCTCCACAAACCTCCGCACCAAGTCACCCACCGGAGCATCCTTCCTGATCGGTAGAAATCTAGCCACCTTAATCAATCAATCGACAATCACCCATATCGATTCATTCCCCGCATGTGACCGAGGAAGACCATGTATGAAATCAATAGCGATATTATCGAACTTCCACTCTAACACCGGAAGTGGATGCAATAATCCGATCGGACCCTTACACTCGACCTTCACTAACTGATAGGCCTCTCAATGGGTCATGAAGTATGTGATATCCCTCTTCATGCTCAGCTAGTACATCGTTCTATTCAGGTCGGCCGTCATCTTGGTGATGCCTAGGTGGACCGAGTACCTGCTGTAGTGAGCCTCAGTCATAATGTCCTCCCAAATTCTGCCCCCAGCCGGTATGTACACCCGTCCTCTAGAGAATATCAACCCATCTCTCTCTGCATACTCCCCGACCGTGCCTGCCTCTAAGGTCCTGAATACTGGCTCCATCTTGTCATCCCTCGTCTGCTCATCCCTTATGCAATCTCGAATATCATTGGTAGTGCTCATCATAGCCAGATATTCCTCATAAAGCTCTGAGTCATCCGAGGACACCAAAGTAATCTGCATATCCTCCATCATCCGTATCAGCTCATAGACATCAACTGGGGCTCTGCTCCTGAAGTGGTAGCCCTCCGTCTCAATGTGTCCGCCACCAAATTCACTTTCCCCGAGTGATAGTATATCGTATACTCATAATCAGATAACAAATCCACCCATCTTCTCTGGAGGATGTTCAACTCCTTCTGTGTATCAACATATTTCAGATTCTTGTGATCCGAAAAATATTTCGCATTGCACCAAATAAAGGTAATGCTGCCAAATCTTCAGAGCGAACACCCCTGCTCCCATCTCCAAGTCATGCATAGCGTAGTTCTGCTCTACTTTTTCAACTGGTGGGAGGCATATACTATCACATGTCCATGCTGCATCAGTACTGCGCCCATCCCCTGAAACAACGCATTAGTGTACACCTGGAAGCCCTCCTTCCCATATGAGAGAGCGAGGATAGGGGCTGACGTAAGCCGACCCTTCAACTCCTAGAAGGCCGCCTCACACTATGGCATCCAAACGAACGGAGTTCCTTCTATGTCAAGGTAGTGGGTGGAATGGCTATCTGAGAGAATCCCTACACAAACTTCCGGTAGTACCAGGCCAGTCCGATAAAACTTCGGACATTCGTGGTCGTCTTCAACTGAGGCCAGTCTCGCACTTCCTAAATCTTCACGGGATCTACCGCCAATCCTACTCCACTGATAATGTGACCTAAAAAGGCCACCTACGTCAGCCAAGACTAGCATTTGCTGAATATGGCATATAACTTGTTCTCCCTGAGCTTCTCATGATTCAAGGCCAGATGTTGTGCATGATCTTCCTTCATCCTCGAATAAATGAGGATGTCATCTATGAACACAATCACAAACCTGTCGAGGTATGACTCGAACACCCGGTTCATCAAGCTCATGAAGTCCGGTGGTGCATTCGTTAGCCCAAAGGGCATCACGATAAACTCGTACATGCCATATCTGCTGCTAAATGCCGTCTTCGGGATATCTTCTTCCTGAATCCGTAACTGATAGTATCATGACCTAAAATCCAGCTTCAAGAACCAATATGCTCCCTCTTGCTGATCAAATAACACATCGATCCTTGGAAGTGGATATGTGTTCCAGACTGTCAACTGGTTTAGTGCACGATAGTTGATGTACAACCTGAGGGTCCCATCCTTCTTTTTCACAAATAACACCGGAGCTCCCCATGGCGAGGAACTTGGCCTAACAAATCTACCCTCCACCAGCTCCTTCAGTCGACACCTGAACTCCACCAGCTCCTTTGGAGCCATCCGATAGGGAGCCTTAGACACCGGCTTAGCTACAGGCACTAATTGAATCCGGAAATCCTTATCGCGATACGACGACAATCCTGGTAGCTTCTCTGGGAACACATCTGCAAAGTCCCACACCACCGATATATCGGCAACCATTGTCTTGACCATGACCATCTCAAAGAACACCTAATAGACCTCATCTCCCTGCTTGTTATCCTTGACGGCCTAAATAGAAGATAACATCCTACGGGAGATGTGAGTAATACCTTCGAAGGTCGCGAAGGTGTCGTCGTAACTCAGTGCAACCTTCTTTGCTGGACAATCTATCTGGGCATGGTTCCAAGTAAGACATGTCATAAACAGAACCAAGTCGAAATCCGGCATCCTCAAGACCGTAGCCGGGGCCTCGAGCATCATACCATCAATAGTCACCCTTAGGAGGAACCGTAGCAGTAGCTAAGACCTCCGTACCGCTAGGGAGACGCACCCTCCTAGCGACTCAAAAATAACGTCTGACTCCCTCCAGTCCCTTTACGACCTCCTCAGAGAATACGTTGTGTGATGCCCCTGTATCCACCAATGTATGGGCAGGTTTGCTGCACACCATAACTATTCTTGTTTATTTGGATATGGTTAGGTCACTGGGCCTATGGTTTCCATTTTCTAGTATACTACTATTTGTTTGTTATTTCAAAGGTTCCAAATGTAAATATAACATAAAAATTACTAGCATACCTACAATCACCCAGCCCGGGTCTCGAGATGGAGCCAAGTCTAGAGCATACACCTGCTCCCTTTCTTGCCCCCGATCTCTCGCCTGGAAACCATGTCATTTTTCACGTCCTCGACCTGCAAACTACTGAGCGAGCGGGGCAGCCTGTGATGCTGGTAGAGGTGTCCCTATCATAGGGCAGTTCCTTTGAATATGCCCTACCTGATGATAATTGTAGCACTCGGCCGGAGGAAGTGCCACACCCCTGGGCCTCTGAATCTTCCGCATTTGAAGAGGTTGAGGGGCCAATATCACTGGCTCCCTAGTCTCCTGTCTCACCTCTTGGACGGGTTGGTCCTCTGCCCTTCTCTCATCGGCAAAGCGGCCCATCCGCTGATCATTCTTGTCTCCCTGACTCTGATCCTCAGTTGTCCTCTTCTGGCCTCGAGTCGTGTACCAATCATCCTCCATCCTCTTTGCCATCACCAGAATCCGAGGTATTGGCCCATCAGATATAAACAAAAGTGCCTGTCTCAGGTCCTCTCGAAGGCCCTTATAGAACCACTTGGTATACCCTGCTTCGTCCAGCTGATTGGAGTCCGCAAACTGGGCTAAGTGGTTGAACTCCAAGTAGTACTCCACCACCGTTCTATTGCCCTACCTCAGCTGGAGGAACCTGTCTTCCTTCTCATCTCATGCCGACTGTGGGATGAAGTTCTCCAACAATGCATCCCTGAACTTCTCCCAAGTGATGTCATCAACCTCCCGATCTGTAAATGTCATATCCAGAAGTGTCTTCCACCATCTCTTAGCATGAGAATCCAAGCAAGAGACCAATAGAGGTACCCTCTCCTCCCATGGGCACCGTATCCTGGTCTGCATCTCGAACAAGATATCGAGCCACTCTTCCATCAGTACGGTTGACTCCGTCCTAATGTAAGATGGGGGAGAGAGTCCCAGGAAGATGCTAAACCAATTAGCCCTCGGGTTTGGCTGCGGAGTCGGAGCCTTCTGGGACTTGAAGACCTCCGGAATGGGCGTTAGAGTCTGCCCCATCTCCACTGTAGAAACGGAGTGGGAGGAAAGGGTGGTGGTGTAATATTTAGAGTTCGCCGAGCTCTTCCTTGCGGTGTAGGATGTCTCGGGTGCTGCATAACAAAGGTCAATTGTAAGAAATATGACCGTACCTCGTTACAAGTGGACAATTACATGTGATCCCCCATATGGGCACACCACAGCTTCCACTCCTTAGATTGTCCCCAAACTAAACTAGAGTAGGGGTGACCAAGGGTTAGTGGACTTCTATTCTTCCGATCGAGATTCCCTCTGATACCAGTTTGTAAGACCCCATTTCTTTTCTTTTAAACCACCGGGGTCTTATGCCCAGAACTGCCGCTTTGCGGTGACACCAACACACCCGGGAAGGTCGTCTTTACAAAACGCCAATCCTTCCGGCCATACCAATCACATAAGAGTAGAATAAATATAAGAGTACATAAGTAAAATGAAACTCAATACTAGTCCACCAGAATCACATATATATAAATAATCCTCCACAAAGGGAGAGTCCACAAAAATGATAAATAAAAGTACTAAAGAGGGCTCTTGCCTGATACATCAAAATCCTCAATACAAATCACTCAATTGCGGAAGAAAATCAATAATATCTTCTAATGATCGGGACTCATTGCCCCTGCTGGCTAAACTCTCGTGCTAGACTGTCCCATCTCGAAGCGCACCGACCTCTAGGGCTGCATCTCCTGGTTCGGCTCCACGCACCCCTAAAATTATTTGGTCAACGATCGTTAGAATAAAATACTAAGTCCTATCATCCCCCACCCCTCCCCCATAACTCCTAGGCACCGAGCAAGGAGAAGGAAAGGGAAGGTAATGAAGGTGGAGAGTAACAAAGGTAAGAAGGTGGCGGCGGAACTAGTCTATCATGAGTTCATAAACAAAGCAAGTAGATGTAAGAATTAGTAGGTAAGTAGTGTAAGTATACATAAGATCAAGTGAGCAAGTATAGTATGAGAAGGTAAACTAAGTAGGTAACCATGACCTATAGGAATGCCCATACAAACTTATAGACCAAGTGGTCGTTTTTTAAGGCCTATTGTATAAAGTGTCCCATACTATTTTATACAATAGGTGTCAGGGGTTATATGCAATGATGATTCTATGACATGCAAGTATGCTATGATGTGAATCATGCAAGTGTGACACACACACTCGACTCTGTTCACACAGACCTTTAGTTCCCCCTTTCAAGAGCCTAACCTCCCAGGATACCTCCGTAGTGGGAAACGGAAGAGGGGGGGGGGGGTTGGCCTCGCCCACCTCTAAACCTGTATCAACACTACTAGTCAGACCTATCGTACACCTCAATGTGTTGCACTAAGCGGAGCTCCTGCGTACTCTTTCTGGCTGTGCTCCGGACTTTATTTGGCCAAGTGCTAAACAATACTTGTTGAGTCAACGTATTGGTGTTTGTGTGACGACTCACCAATACCGAAGACCCACCATCTTATTTCTTATGCACATGCAACCTTAATATAGTTTTCCACTGAGCCAAAGCTCCCCGGACAATCCCGTCCGTCACAATTATCTACCAAGCCAAAGCTCCCCAGACTATCCCGTCTGTCACAATTATCTATAGGGCAAAAGCTCCCCAGACTAACCCATCCGTCACAAATATCTATCGATCCATCAGCTCGCCGGGCTAACCTTCCCATCACTAAAACCACTAAGCCTAAAGCTCGCGAGACCCAACCTAACTTCCACAACACCGAGGAGTGTGAGTGTAAGTGAAATCCTAGTTATACTAGTTACTCTTAAACATTGATTATTCTTACGGTTTAGGTTAGCCCTAGGTATTCCAAGTGAAGGGCACTTATAGGGCACTAAGAACTATGATTGTAGTTGAAGCCCATCGTTCCCTTTCGCAAGGCACTTACTATTATTGGTTATTACCCAATTCCCGATCCCTTTTAATATTATACTGGATCTTACCCTAGTGTATTTTGACTCTCTTTCTCTCCACAAGAAATATGACTTTTCGTCGATCCCGAGCACCACCTAACACTAGCCAACCCAACATTCACCTCATCATGACTCTTAATGAATCTCACTTTTTCATCTAACCAAATCAGCAACATTCATTTAAATTCATCCAAATTTCATGTGATAAATTTTTTAGACTTCATTATGCCCTAAAAAGTTCTCTGGCCAAGTAACACAAATTTACAGCAAGATATAATATTTATTATCTATTTATCAAAGTATGGTGTACTAGTTCACTTAACACATGAAGTACTAAGAGGAAATGCCCAAATGATTCAAATAATTTACTAGTTCCTCTAAATGATATTTAATTAACCTTGCTAGAGTTTCATATCATTCAAAGTTAATCAAACCATGGTTACTTCAAAATCATAAAAAAGGGCAAGGTGAAGATTATACGAACAAGTATGAGCTACTGTTTCCTAAACATCCTATACTAAATCTCATAGGTCAATAGAACTATAAAGTTACTTCTACAAAAATCCCATGAAGATCTAAGATCATATGACCCTCCTATATTTTCATAAACGGTATAGGCCTAAACTATCCCTAATTGGTTTAAGTTTTGTACCTAAGTCTAAATGTCACCGAATTCCTTCATAGGGCATTTCACCACCCTAAGATCACATGGACTAAACACCAATCCCATGCAAGGACATATCACTCCATGTCCTTCACAAACCCCCAATGTTCAACCCTAGGGTTTGAACTAGGGTTCTAAGGAAAATCCACTCTAATCAACCCCAAACTCCATGTGGCAGCGTTTAATGTCATACCAAATCGGTGGCCGAAGATTTAACCTCTGTTGAGGTGATTTGGTCACTCAACACCTCAAAGGACAATTTAACCTAGTTAACCCTTTTTGGGTCTAGGCTAGGGTTTACCAAATTACAAACCAAATCATCTCCAAATGGATTGAAATTTTATACAGAGTCCTATACTGACCGAAAGAACCACTCACCAAAATTTGTAAGGTTGTAGAGGTCCTTAGACCGTTTAAATAATCCATAGATGGATTATTAAATTTCTACAACACCTTTAGGAAAATGTTTTCCAAAAATTCCCATTTTGGGGTATGTTTTATGAATAGGCAAGAGTGACCCCCATCCAAAATTTCAAGTCATTTGGATGAATGGATTGATGGGGGCACTCAAAACAATCTCTGATTTAGCCTAGGTATATACCTCACCAAAATGGGTGTTGTGGTTTGATCTGAACTCCAAATTTGGTCAAAATAATTTTAAAATAAACTAGACTCATAGGGCTACAAATTTCATGTAGACCACTTTTACTATAGGTGACCCTAAGTATTTTTAATAATTAATTTTAAATAGCCCAATAACTGTGATAGAAAATACATAAATAAAAACTTAATATACTAGAACTAGCACAGAGCTTGAAGCAAATGGAGTGGCTCCTAATTTTCTTCTTCCTCCAGCCAACAGCTGAAATTAGCTCGACCTGGAGATTATTTGAAGCTGATTTGCCAGCCACTCGACTACCTCCCTGGCGGGCCACACTCGTCACCACCTCCGTTTAGGTGGGGGCTATCGTCGGGCGGCGGCACGACCGCCGGAGTGGCGGTTTCTAGCGAACCCAAGACGAAGCCTAAATCAAAAAATTCACGGAATTTGAATATTGGAATCGGCTAAACCGAGCCCGATTCATATCTAAAAAGATTCCTAAGATTTAACCCATGAAGAAGGAGTAGAGGAGGACTTGATTTGCGGCCTGAAGATGTGCACTTTGCCTCCTCACCATTTCCGGCCACAAAACTTTACTCCTCTGCAACCTCTACACCAACCTCAACGAAAATGAAAAGGAATCGGGGGAAATGATTTTCCTTGCCCTAGTGAAGGTCCTTAAAGAGGGAATTTGGGAGAGGAGGCTTGTAACACCCAAATGTCTTTAAAATTCATTAATGGCCATTAACTCCACCCCTCTGATTTCCACCAAATTAAGGGGCTGGACCAAATTATTGGTCATCCACCTCAAGAAACTGCTCCTCTCCCTCAGAGGAATAAAAACCCCATAAAAGTGGGATTTATGGAGCCTCCATGGCCTTGATGACCATTAATCTCAAGCTTTTCTCTTTCCTCGAAATCACCAATTCTAGAAGCTTAGTCCGACCAATTCCAGAAGCTTATTCTATTCGTCGAACATCGCTCGACTAATCTGCTCTATTCGTCAATCTCCGCTCAGCTTTGCTCGAGGCTTTTTTTGAGCTCTGTTCGAGGATTTCGTCGATCTCTGCTCAAGGCTTTCGTCGAGCTCTGCTCGATGATTTCCATCCCGCTCAGGTCAACTCTTAGCTTGTACTTTTTGGGGTGTTACATTGGGTGTCATTAGACCCTTTAGTGCATCCCAGGGTGTTGTCATGACCCGATCATGACAAAACCATCCTAGGGGTCTCGAAGTCTGAGAGATGTTACAAAATTAGACTCTGAAAGTGAGTGAAAGATCTACCTTAACTCTAGAGGGGGGGGGGGTGAATAGAGTATTTTAAAATAATTTATAATTCAAAAATTATAAAGCAGTGGAAGACTTGATTTATGTATATGTGTAAGGTGCTTGCAAAAAGAAAAACTAAGTAAGCAAGAAATAGGAAATCACACAGCACAAAGTAAACTAAAAAAGCACAGCAAACCAGATGACACAAGGAGCTATAGTGGTTCCCCAACAACCTGGGTACATCCACTCTTCTACCACCCAAGGTAGGAATCCACTACAGGAATAGTTGAACAGGTGTCCTGGGCACCAATGAGTTTTTGATAAGGTGCTCAAAAACCAAAACTAGATTTTTTTGATAAAGTGTCTTGCCACCACTGAGTTTTGATAAGGTCTTAGAAACAAGCCACAAAACTTTTGAAGGGAGTTTTCATAAACCCTTTTACAGGAGAGAAAGGAAAAAGAAAATGATTTGAGTTGTTCTTCTCTGTCAACAATCTGAGAAAAGTGGAAGATGTTGTCAAAGCTCCCCCTGAGATCTTTAAGGGTTCAGGAAGATGAGCTTTGCTAAGGGTGATAGGCCTTCAGTTGCTTCAGATCTCAAGCAATAGATGATTTTAGCAGATGCTGAAATGTGTGTTGTCTGGAGTCCTTGATAATGAAGCTTTTGAACACTTGAAGCTTGAAGGAGTAGAACAGCAGATGATCTCCTTCACAATGATGTTCCTTGTGTTCTTGAAGAAATCTGACTCAGTAATTCTATAAGCTTTTGTCTACTGAATCTATTCTCAAAAAATGAATTCTTGATGATTGAATTTTTTTGTTCTATCTTCTGTATATCTTTTTCAAATCTGTCTGTTCTCTTTGAAAATTATGCTCTAAGGAGTATATCAGATTCTGACTTTAGATGGCTGTTACTCAGTCATAAATGACTTCCATAATTGACAACTGTCTCTAGGGAAAGTCCTAAGTAACATTCCAATTATTCTTCCTTAAAACTTGTTCCAGATTACTTGAAACGGCTATAGAATCCTTTGTCATAAATGCTGAGAATTCAATAACTGTCCTGAATTAGAATTCTGAAAACGTTGACCTCTCAGAAAATCGTTGATCTGAGCTCAGCTATCGTCGACCTGAGCTCAGAGATTGGATTTATACTAGAGACAAAAAACGTCGAACTGAGCTCTACGATCGTCGACCTTAGCTCAGCGACTTGGAAAACAACTAGAGACAGAGCGTCGATCTGAGCTCGAAGATCATCGAACGGAGTTCGACGCCTCATTGAATTGAGCTTAGAGATCGTCGACCTGAGTTCGACGTTTCGTCGACCTGAGCTCGACGAGAATTGTCCTAGTCTTCAGCACTTGAATCCTGATCTGTAGAAGGTCTTGAGGGCAGCTTTCAAACCTAAGTACTAACTCTAAGACTCATTCTAATTGACCTATCAGACAATACAGCAAGGTCAAAACAGAATCCTAATCACATAGTGATCCTTACCCAAATTTGTAATAGGGTGTTCCAACAATCTCCCCCTATTTGGGTTAGGATTTCTATTTACATGACAGAATGTGAAATAACAAATATATATCAGATTTAAACAAAAAAATAGAAACAACAATGCATATAACATATGTTGAGCATTGTAGAAACACAGCAAGAGTCACAGAGTCAGTCAGAAAATAAATATGAGTATCAGCTTACACAAGTTACTCATTGCCCTTTTTGAAAAGAATTTCTCTGTTGGGATTTAGGGCTTCCTTCTTAGATCTTCTATCATCTTCTGCACCTAAGGAGGTTTGAGATCTTGGCCTTGGAACTACAGCCTCAGGATGCAGCTTCATAGAGTCTTCTGGATAAAAGAATTTCCTTGAAGCATATCTCTCTAATTCTTTCTATCTATATTCTAACATGGTTGTGATGTTGGAAGTATCTCTGCCTTGCTCTTTAGCCTTCTTAATCTGATCTAATGCAGCAAGTTCTTTCATTCTAGCTGTCCATGATAAAGGGTTGTTCTCAGGGTCCTAAAAAGGAACTGGGGGTTCATATCTGTTGATTGACTCTGAATCTGTTTGAGGATCCCTGGTTACAACTGTATCTCTGAGCTTATAAGGAAAAGGACCTGATGTAGAATCTGTGGGGCCTTGTCCTTCCCTTTGGTAAGGATGTTGTCTGGAATAAGTTCTGTAATCTCTTTAACTTCCTCTATGCTGGGCTCTTCTAGACTGATAACCTCTTTGATGTTGTCCTCTGGGTTTATATCTTTGTGAGGATTGAGAGGAGCTATGCTTTGTAGCAGATTACTGAAAAGCTGAGCCTCCACCAGATCCTGAATCTAGAGAAGGAGGATGAAATTGAGATGATCCTTTTTCATACTTGTCAAGCTTTCTCCTTTTCTTCATGGCCTTACGCTGGTTCTTAGAATATTACATCCATGGTTCAGTGATTTAGCAGTCATGTAGAATGTAATAGGGTGTATCATTGTCATCTTTAGCTTTTGCAGAAGGTACTCTTATCATGGCCTTACTTCTTGCTTTCCTTTTCTTGGCAATGGTGCCAGAAGAATCATCACAATCAGTGTTGAACTGATCACTATCTGAACTCTGGGGTCTGTCATATAAATCATCAATACTTTTGATATACTCTTCTCTTTGTTTTGACTTCTCAAGAGCAGCAGCAGGAGAAAAAAAACTATTGGAGTAGTAGCAGGAGAAGAGACTGGAACTTTTGGAGCAACAGGAGCCTCAGAAATAATAACTTCCTCAGTCTTAAGAGAACTGATATAAGAAGTAATTTGGCTAGGATCACAGACAGCAACAGGCACAATTGCCTTAGTAAAGTCTTCAACTCCCTGAGATGGTAAGCAGCTGAAGTGAAGAAAGTCAAAATCAGATAACAGTGACCTAAGGTCAACTACTAGTACTGGTACTGGGGCTGGAACTGAAGCATCAACAGCAATTTCTGGCAGCAATTCTTCTGAAACAGCAGGCACTACCACAACTTCATAGGGCATCTCCCCCTGCCTTGATTCAGTGAGAACTGGATTAAGGCACCCCATAGAATGGATTTCCTGTGGAGTAGATAGAGAGGAGAGCCTGTCAGATAACTCCTTGATGGACTTCAGGAGTGGAGCCATGGAGGTCTCCAGTAGGGCTACTAGCTCGGGAGCCAGTATCCCATATAGCTTATCTGCCAGTTCTGAGAGATCCACTTGTTCAAGTGGGACTTGAGTAGAGGTGGAGTAAGAAATGACTATGGCTGGTGATAGATGGGCTGTAGGATGTGTGGGTGGGGATGGTAGGATGTTGGGTTGAGAGATTGGGATGGTGGAGATAGAGGTTATGGGTGTGTAGATGGATGGAGTGAAGGATGGTTGGGTGAGAATATCATGGAGGAGTTGTTGGTATGAGGAAGTGGAGGGAAGCTCGGTAGGTGAGGATGGGGTATCATCCATGAAGGAATCTTCCATGATGTTGAAAGATGGAATGTCAAGAGGTGGATAATAATGAAGTGGATGGAATTGTTGTTCTGTGGTGGCTGGAGGAGGTGAAAAAGTGTACAGAGGAGTTGAAATTGTAATGGGGGAGGAGATTGATGTGGAGATGGTTGAGGTGGAGATGGAGGTAGGTATGGTTGAGGGAATGGTTGAGGGAAGAACTGGAGAAGGTTGAGAAGAGGAGGAGGCAGGCAATTCTTTAATGAGGGCAGGGGACTGAGGGGAAGAGACTGCAATAGTCCTTGTACCTGAAGCAGTAGTAGTCCTGGTTGGCTTGACTATCTGCCGGTCCCATTTCCCAAACAAGGCACAGGTCAGCCTCTTTGATGCATTGATGTGCATCCCACTTGATACCAGCAGTTCAGGGCACCTGGAGTGCAGGAATAACCCTATTATCCTCCAAAAGTTTATTAAACTTTTGTTCACTTTCTTCTTAATCAAGTCAAAGAAGAGCTCTCCCCAGTTCAAATGTTTCCTATCCACAAGTGCTCCCATCAAGCAGAACTGATACCTAGAGATGGTATCATGTGCTGAGTGCTTTGCCAACAACACTTTCCCTACAACATCATCCAGAAATCTATACTCAATAGATAAGTTCTTTTTCAACAACTTGCTAGGGTTAGCGGCAGAATGTCCCATTCTATCTAACATATTAGCAGATTCTTCTCCAGGTAACTCAAAGATTCATCTCTAGTACTAAATTAAAACACTTCAGTCAGGAGAGTAGGTGTTAGGGATACCTGCGTCTCGGCTATAGTACCAACCAATGTATTCTGATCCAGATTGTGCGCTGTGTAGACCCATTCTTTGATCTCATTGGCTGCAGTCTTCATTCTCATTGTCATTATTTGCACTAGCTGCTGTTCTCTGAATAGGTCCAGAGAATCTTTGAAAACCTGATGGCTTCCATCAAAGGAGTCCATATCTATGTCAAAGCCTGTGTCGAATTTCATCTTGGCGAGGGCGGCAAGAGACACAGCCATTATATATCTGCAAAGATGAACAAACACGACCAAGTGCAGTAGAGTTTGGAGGGAAAGAGAAAGTTTGTAGAGAGTATGAAAGCGCAAAAGAAGAACGACGGCCGAAAGAATGATTTTATATTAGGGTTCGATGCCGGAAAGGAAAGATCGTTGAACTCCGTTCGACGATCTGGGCTTCTAAAGGAAACTGAAGAGTCTTCAATAACGTCAATCTCCGTTCGACAATATTGGAGAGCGTCGATCTTTGATCGACGATCGCTGAACAGAAGGAAGATAGCCTAGCGCTATCTGGAAAATGCTGAACTCTGGTCGACGCTATTGGAAAGCGTCGATCTCCGTTCGATGCTTTTTGGGAAAAACGTCGAGCGCAGTTCAGATACTAAAAAAAAGCCTACAAACACTAGAAAATTCAAGTTTTTAGCCTAGTCTTGGTCTGTTTTTAGAGTTTTAAAGTCTTGGGATTTATTTTAGACTTCCTCAATCTAACATTCCTAACTGATTTAGGAAGAAGGTATGTTTCTTTTCATCCAAAGGTTTGGTGAAAATATCTCCCCTTTGCAAATCAGTTGGGATATACTTAAGTTCAATTTTATTTTTCTCAACATTATCCCTTAGAAAGTGATGCCTAATCTCTATATATTTTGTCCTACTATGGAGGACTGAATTTTGTGCTATAAAAATAGCACTTGTATTATCACAAAATATTTTTGACCCTTCTAAGTTTTAGCCATAATCTAGGAGCTTGTTTTGAATCCACAAAATTTGTGAGCAACAACTGCCTGCTGTCATATATTCAGCTTCAGCAGTTTAAGTGGACACAGATGTTTGTTTCTTACAGAACAAGGAGACAAGTCTGTCACCAAGGAACTGGCAAGTTCCACTGGTGCTTTTCCTGTCTACTCTACATCCAGCATAATCAGCATTTGAAAATCCAGTTAATTCAAATCCTGAGTCTTTTGGATACCAGAGGCCTAGATTTGGACAACTTTTTACATACCTAATAATCCACTTAACTAATGTTAGGTGTGACTCTCTAGGGCTTACTTGGAACCTAGCACATATACATATAGCAAACATTATATCAGGTCTACTGGCTGTAAGGTACAATAGATTGCCAATCATTGCTCTATATGTTTTCTAATCAACATGTTTTCCATGTTCATCAGCATCTAATACTGCATTGGTAGGCATAGGTGTTTTCATACAAGATGCTTCAGACATACCAAATTTCTTAACCAGTTCTTTTGCATACTTGGTTTGAGAAATAAATATGCCTTCAACATGTTGTTTGACTTGCAATCCTAGAAAGAAGGAAAGCTCACCCATGCTACTCATTTCAAATTTAGAATGCATCAGATTGGAAAATCTTTTGCAAAAATTTGAATCAGTAGACCCAAATATGATATCATCTACATATATTTGTACTAGTAGGGTATGGGACTTATGGGTTCTAATAAAAAGAGTTTGGTCTACACTACCCCTTATAAAATCATTTTTCAGAAGAAAGCATGCTAAGGTCTCATACCATGCTCTAGGAGCTTGCTTGAGACCATTTAATGCTTTATGCAATTTGAAAACATGGTCAGGATAAGTTGAAGAGATAAAACCTGGAGTTTGTCTAACATAGACTTCTTCTTTGATGTATCCATTGAGAAATGCACTCTTCACATACATTTGGTAGACCTTGAATCCTTTGTGAGCTGCATAAGCTAGGAATATTCTTATGGCCTCAAACCTTGCAATTGGTGTAAAGGTCTGGTCATAGTCTATTCCTTCTTCTTGAGAATAGCCTTGAGCAACTAGCCTTGCCTTGTTCCTTACAATAACTCCTTGATCATCCAACTTGTTTCTGAATACCCACTTTGTTCCAACAATTGAGTGATCCTTAGGCCTTGGCACTAGTTCCAAAACTTTGTTTCTCTCAAATTGATGAAGTTCCTCTTGCAAAGTAATGATCCAGTATGGATCTTGTTCTGCATCTTGAATGGATTGAGGCTCAACTTGAGATAGAAATCAAGTGTGCATCAGATTCTGGTTGACCTGATTTCTAGTTTGCACACCAGCTGAGATGTTTCCAATCACTTGGGAGATTGGATGATCTCTTGTTGTTACTAAATCAACAGGGGGTGTTGATTATTTACCAACCTGTGTTGTTGTTTCCTCTAGTGGAATAACAACTGGCTCTTCAAGATGGTTCTCTCCAAGATGTTGAACATCTTCTTCATCTTCACTGATTTCATCCTTATGTTGGTTAGGTGAATTTACTGAATCCTTCTCTACAATATGTAATCTGTCCAAATTTTCTGAAAGAGAGTTTACCTGCAAGGGTTCTATGGTAGAAGTGGACTTATCCTTATAAAATATGTTAGTCTCATCAAAAGATACATGAACAGATTCTTCAATTTTAAGAGAAGTTTTGTTATAAACCCTATAAGCTTTACATATCATGGAGTATCCCAGAAACACTCTTTCATTAGCTTTAGCTTGGAATTTTGCTAAATACTTCTTGTCATTATTGTGAATATAACAAATGCAACAAAATTTTTTGAAATAATCTACTTTAGGTTTCTTACCTTTGAGCAATTCATAGGGAGTCTTGCCCTTCAGTTTATGTATCAAACTTCTATTCAACACATGGTTGGAGGTGTTCACTGCCTCTGCCCAAAAAGATAGAGGAAGGTGAGCATCTGTCAACAATGTAGTAGCAGATTCAATTAGGGTTCTTTTTTTCCTTTCAGCTACCCCATTTTGTTGAGGAGTTCTAGGAGTTGAGAAAGTATGCCTGATCCCTGCACTCTGACAGAACTCTTGCATAAGAAGAGAATCAAACTCTGTCCCATGATCACTTCTGATCAGGGCAATGTGAGTATTGAACTCAATCTGTATGCATTTTAGAAAATCTGTCAAACAGTTAAAGTTATCAGACTTCTTCCTTAGGAAGAATACCCATGTGAATCTAGAGAATTTATTTACAATCACTAAAGTGTAAGATTTCCCTCCTAAGCTTTGTATTGTAATGGGTCCAAAAAGATCCATGTGTAACAGATACAAGATCCTAGGTGAATTACTCTTATTAAGTTACTTAAAACTATTTTTAGTTTGCTTGCCTAATTGACAGGCCCTGCAAAGTCCTTCCTTCTTGTAGGGGCCAGAAGGTAGTCCTATAACAAGGTTGTCCTTGGATAGCCTAGCAATGGTTCTATGTTTTATATGCCCTAGTCTCTTATGCAAAAGATCATTTGGTTTTCAAACTGAATTAAATAAACAGATATCTATATTGGTTGAAAGGAAATCTACTAGATAAATGTCAACTTTCCTTTTACCTGTTAACACTGTTGTGTTATCCTCTGACTTGATCTTGCATAAGGATTTGTTGAATATCACCTGATAGCCTTTATCACAGAGTTGACTGATGCTGATTAGGTTATGCTTTAGTCCTTCCACATAAGCCACCTTCTTGAATGTGACTGAGCCAATCTAAACAGCACCATATCCTTTTGTTTGACCAAAGTTTGAATCTCCAAATATTACTTTGGGTCCAAGTTTGGTTTTGAAGGATGTTAGATTCTCCTTGCTCCCTGTCTTGTGCTTTGAGAAACCACTATCCAGATACAATTGTTGGTTCATTGCTGGATAGGTCTTCACCTGCACATAAACAATTTATATGTTTTTGACCCAATTTACCTTGGGTCTAGGTTGATAACCTTTAAACTCAGAAACAAAAGACATCCCTGGCTTACTCTTATATCCTTCAGGATGGTATCTCCTAAGAGGCACTATCTATTCAATATAAGAGTTGAAGCTTTGGGATGAGGGACTTCTAGGATTGATTTTATATTTACCTCTGAAAGAATGTTTAAAGCTCTGAGCTCCGTTCGACGATCGTCGAGCTGAGTTCGACGATCTTAGGTCAGATCGTCGAGCTCCGTTCGAAGATCGACTATACCAGAGTTCAGAGTTCAGAAGTCATCGATCTAAGTTCGACGATTCAACCTTGGATCGCAGAGCTCTGTTCGACGATCGTTGAGCTCTGGTCGACGTTTTCGGTTTAACTTTGTTTTCCTTAGGTAAATCAGGATTCTTCCTAGCTACCTCTACAACACCCTTTCCTTTATCAGAAATAAATTTAATTGGGGTTGTTAATACTATAGGTTGCCTTGATGAAGCACCCAAGCCCAATGTACTGTTGAATCTTGAGTTCACTGTGTTTGTGATGTCCATAAGTCTGATGCTTCTCCCATTAAGGGATTCTACAATCTTCTTTGTCTAGGATAGCTCACTTTTCAGTGAATCTATCTCCTCTCTACAACATTCTAACTCCTCAGAGAGTTTGAGGTTGTCTGATTTTAAGGTGCTATGTTCAGACAATTGATTTCTGAGAGAAATGATCTCTTTATCAGACTTTAACAGGTCTAAACAAAGTGCCTTAAATTCAGATCTAAAGTCCTCTGAATCAAAATCAAAGGAGTCTATTACCTGGTCTTCTTCAGTTTGAGTTTCAGATTAAGACTCTGACTCTTGTTCTGCATCAAAATTTTGTTGGGTGGCATTGATAGCCATCATGTAGAATTCCTCTTCTTCAGCATCATCTTCGTCATCACTTGAGCTTGATGAAGCCTCTGATTCTTCTTCTGTTTCACTCCAGGTTTCTGCTATAAATCCCTTCCTTGTATGTTTATTTTTGCTGGAGGAGGATTTGTTGTAATTGTTTCCCCTGGAGTCCTTATCTTTTCTCCTATCTTTCCTGTCCTTCTTGTCCTTATTCTGATTTTCTGTACAGTCAGGCACAATATGACCTGGTTTCCTGCATCCAAAAAGGATTATTTCTTTATTATTTAACTTGTCATACCTTGGCTTCTCATGCCCTCTGGATGTCCTCTTTCTGAAATCTTTCCTAGCCATCTTATAGAATCTTTTGGCCAGCAAGCTCATCAATTTTTCATTGCCTGTGACCTTGTCTTCAGGCAGATCTTCTGTAGCTTTGAATGCTATTGTCTTCTCCTTCCTGATAGCTTGAGAAGCAACCTTTTGTACTTCCTCTCTATTCTTGATGAGCAGCTCATAAGACTTGAGCTTGCCCAACAAATCTTCAGTAGTAATCTCAGTTAGGCTTCTGGCATCCTTGATTGGCCAGATCCTTGAGTCCCAAGTGCTAGGGAAGCACATTAGGATCTTGTCATTTAATTCAGTTAGAGAGATCTCTTTGTCCAGTGTTTTTAATTCACTAACTATTAGGCTGAGCCTGTTGTACATGTCAGCCACTTATTCAGTTTCTCCCTTTTTGAAGTTCTCATATTGGCTTATGAGATGGGATCTCCTATCCTTCCTTTCATCAGCAGATCCTGAGACAATTTCAGATAACTTGTCCCATATCTCTTTTGCTTAACTGCATTCAGACACCTTTTGGAATATCTCATCAGAAATAGTCTGAGCAAGGATATTCATAGCCTTTGCATCTGCAACTTTCCATTTCTTTATTTCTGCATCTATTCTTGAAGAAGGTGGAACAGCACTTTTACTTGTAATTACTGGGGGTCTTGGACAAATTGTCAAAACAGAATTGTAGATGTCCTCATCAATAGAATTCATGTAAAGCCTAATCCTTGGCTTCCAAAGTGCAAACTTAGAAAGGTTGCACACTAGAGGTCTGGTGCTAGCATAATCTTTGTTCTGTGCCATGGTTTTGTTTAAAAATAAATATATAATACACAAAAGAAATAACTATCCTCTATAGAGGGTTGATCTTTTCAGAGATCTTTTGGTTCAGGTGCTATCCTGTTCAACCAATCTATTGAAGATTAAGATGTTGAGTAACCAACCTCGCTCTGATACAAATTGAAAGTGAGTGAAAGAACTACCTTAACTCTAGAGGGGGGGTGAATAGAGTATTTTAAAATAATTTATAATTCAAAAATTTTAAAGTAGTGGAAGACTTGATTTATGTATATGTGTAAGGTGCTTGCAAAAAGAAAAACTAAGTAAGCAAGAAATAGGAAATCACACAGCACACAACAAAATAAAAAGCACAACAAACCAGATGATACATGGAGCTATAGTGGTTCCCCAACAACCTGGGTACATCCACTCTTCTACCACCCTAGGTAGGAATCCACTACAGGAATAGTTGATCAGGTGTCCTGGGAACCAATGAGCTTTTGATAAGGTGCTCAAAAACCAAAACTAGATTTTTTGATAAGGTGTCTTGCCACCACTGAGTTTTGACAAGGTCTCAGAAACAAGCCACAAAACTTTTGAAGGGAGTTTTGAGAAACCCTTTTACAGGAGAGAAAGGAAAAAAATGAGTTGAGTTGTTCTTCTCTGTCAACAATCTAAGAGAAGTGGAAGATGTTGTCAAAGCTCCCCCTGAGATCTGTAAGGGTTCAGGAAGATGAGCTTTACTAAGGGTGATAGGCCTTCAGTTGCTTCAGATCTCCAGCAATAGATGATTTCAGCAGATGCTGAAATGTGTGTTGTGTGGAGTCCTTGATAATGAAGCTTTTGAACACTTGAAGCTTGAAGGAGTAGAACAGCAGATGATCTCCTTCACAATGATGTTCTGTGTGTTCTTGAAGAAATTTGACTCAGTAATTCGGTAAGCTTTTGTCTACTGAATCTATTCTCAGAAGATGAATTCTTGATGATTGAATTTTTTTTGTTCTCTCTTCTATATATCTTTTTCAAATCTGTCTGTTCTCTTTGAAAATTATGCTCTAAGGAGTATATTAGATTTTGACTTTAGATGGTCGTTACTCAGTCATAAATGACTTCCATAATTGACAACTGTCTCTGGGGAAATTCCTAAGTAACATTCCAATTATTTTTCCTTGAAACTTGTTCCAGATTGCTTGAAACGGCTACAGAATCCTTTGTCATAAATGCTGAAAATAAATCTGAATGAATTCCATAACTATCCTAAATTTGAATTCTGAAAACGTCGACCTCTCAGAAAATCGTCGATTTAAGCTCAGCTATCGTCGACCTGAGCTCAGAGATTGGATTTATAATAGAGACAGAAAACATCGACCTGAGCTTTACGATCGTCGACCTGAGCTCAGCGACTTGGAAATTAACTAGAGACAGAGCGTCGATCTGAGCTTGAAGATCGTCGAACGGAGTTCGACGCCTCATTGAACTGAGCTCAGAGATCGTCGACCTGAGTTTGACGTTTCGTCGACCTGAGCTCGACGAGAATTGTCCTAGTCTTCAGCACTTGAATCCTTATCTGTAGAAGGTCTTTAGGGAAGCTTTCAAACCTAAGTACTAACCCTAAGACTCATTCTAATTGACCTATCAGACTATACAGCAAGGTCAAAACAGAATCCTAATCACATAGTGATCCTTACCCAAATTAGTAATAGGGTGTTCCAACAAACTCTACATAAATACAAAAAATTCTTTGACAAAAAACGAGCGTACGAGAAACCCACAACGCTTCACTTTTATCCCTCAAACTTAGTGCTGCTAGGTCCTCCAAATAACAACTCTTGACAATAATGTTATACGCGATAATTGTAGCGTTGAGTTGATTTTGAGGCATTCCTCATTGGAAGATGGTATTACAAAATGTCATGATGACATGTCCAAATTATAAATAAATTTTAATCTTTTACAAAAATAACTAACTAAACATCTAATAGAGAAAAAATATACTTAACTGTAAGACAAATCATCAATCAAATCAGCATTTCAGGAATATCGTACAATTGAACATTTCGTAAATGGATGCCCCCAATGGAATGACCAACATCTCCGACGTAAAGCATATGCCTTGCATGCACTAGCTCAAGTCCGTCACTTGGTGGGAGCTCGAAATAATCCAGCCATTTGCAATTGCCACATTAAAGTAGGTATAGGAGTGAGCTTACAGTGCAATCGAGTTGCCACCTCTGCATCTAGGAAATTGTGAGTGCTCCCCAAATCCATCAAAATATGGATGGGTTGTCCTTGATATGATACCATCACCCATATTGTATGAATGTGTGTCAAGACTGTAAGAGCATTAAATGAAACCTGGGGGCGATTTTGATCCATCTCCGCTTCCTCCTCTATATCCAATTCCCCTCCCTCCACTGGGGCCTCAAAATAGTCTTGCGACTCTCACGGGGCTGAGTTTCCATCGTCAGAAATCATCTCTAAAGTATAGTATTGTCGTCTGTCCGCACAGCGATGTCCTGATACATATTTACTATTGCACCAAAAGCAGAGGCTTTGGCTGCATTTCTTGTCCATTTCCCTCGATGTTAGGCGGTAGTGTCCTATTTTTCCTGCTAGAATTATTGGCGAAGGAGCTGGGTATTGCGTTGCTCTAGGCAATTTAACTGAAAGTGCACGCTTCTCCTTTGCTGCGCTCTCTAAGTGGAGACCCATATGTGCTCGTCGCTGTGTAACTTCGTGTTGATGTTCTTACAAACGGGCCAATGAAAAAACATCGTGTAGCAACTTTAGATGAAACATTCGAACGACGACTTCAATTTCATCCTTTAGCCCTATAAAGAAAAAGCCCATGGCACTGTCCTCCGAAATGTGAACACGATGTAGAAGGATATCGAACTCATCTAGGTACTCTTGCACCGACACTTTTTGCCTCAAAATTATTAAGTCACTCATGCGATCATCAAAAAGCAGAGATCTAAATCGGCCCGAGAGTGCCTGACAGTGTTCCTCCCAAGATGGCAATTGTCGCGTCAATCTGGCCTTCATGAATGCTTGGTGCCAAAACTTCGCCTTCCCCTCCATGTGGACTAAAGCTACCTTCACCTTCATATCTCCTGGGGTTCCGTCAGTATCAAAGAATTGTTCGCATTTATAGATCAAATCAGTAACGTCTTCCCCAAAAAATCTCGGAAACTCTAGATGCGAAAAGAGAGATTGCAGGTGGCTTTCTAGAGGAGAAACTGTACGATTCTTGAGGTGGCTCCCTGATCGTTGGACGAACGACCCTTGGCGGCTGTTAAGCTAAAAAATATCCACCGCACTTCTTCCATCGCTTTGCTATATTAGTTGTTCATGGTTTTGAGTGATTGCGCCATAGATTCTTTGTTATGTTTTAGGATCTCCATCTCATTCACCAGATCCTTCGAACGGGTTGCTTCTCAAGCCGGCATTGGAAGGTTGATAGTTCTTGGCTCTGATACCTTTAATGCGTACTAAAATGAAAACTCCAAGTGATAACATAGATATACACAATCAGACAGTGATTCACTACAGTCAACTTCAATAGTATCCAACAACACTTGATACATAGAGAATAACTTACTTAAAACTGAGATAATGACAGAAAAATAAAGAATGAATTTTACCTAAGGGCCAGGCCCTGAATAGAGGAATACGCAAGAGTAGGTGAAAGTCTTTGTTTCAAGAGTAGTTATATAGCTAGAGGGGGGTGAAAAGGTTTTTGTGTCTTTAATGATTATCTTTTTGCTTTTGTGAGTTATAATTTAGTTTAATGTTAGCTTTCAAGAACACACAACAACACAAAAGTATTTTGTAACGCCTAAAAACTCAAAAGAGGAACGGGCGGCATTTTTTGGCCTTTTTGGGACTTGGTAAAGGTCACATGGCCTGGGACACGGGCGTGTCTTAGGGCCATGTCAGGTGCGTGTTCGATGCCTCACCGAGCACTCAACGCTTTTTCACCCAACGAGCGTTGAGTGAGGGCATATGGCCTGACACACGGGCGTGTCAGTGGTCGTATCCTGCTCGGGCAGTTTGCGGGTTTGTGCTGAGGGAGCTATACGACCAGGGACACAGGCGTGTCTATCATATGGCATGTGACACGGGTGTGTCACATGGTCGTGTTGTGCTCGAGATGTGTTTGGTCCCATGTCGTTTGAGGCACATGGCCCGTGACACAGCCGTGTCACATGGAACACGGGCGTGTTCCAAGCCGTGTCACAGGTCGTGTCCTGGTCAGGATTTTCCCGAATGACGGTGAATGAGTTACATGACCTTGTACACGGGCGTGTCGCAAGCCGTGTTCGGCCCAGGAAGTTTATTTTCAGGGCAAATCGTGGCCATTCGTTTCCTTATTTTTGGATCTAACGGTTCAGGTCTCTCCATCTTGGGGTAAAGGCCGGGATTTGGGATTTAAACCCTCTCTTTTCATTGGCCACTCTCTTTCTAAGTTTTAGAGAGAAGGGAGAGAAAGGAGGATGGAGGAGGGGTGATCCGGTCGCCGGAGGAGATTCAGAGCACAAAATTACAAACCGAGTCCAGATCTACGGAGGCAAGATCATCGCGGTGCTTTTCATCCATGTAGACTTACATGGCGCCGAAGAGGAATGCTAGGGTTACGATTCTCTACTTGAGCATGTGAAGCTCTTCTTCTTTTGCATAGGGAAAACCCGCTCCTACGAGTGTGCGGTAAGTGTGCGGCACTCCTTGGGGTAGATATATAAAGTCCCCCTTATTTGCATGTAGAGTCCGATATCGAGAAACGGACTTAGGCATGGTGTGTGAAGCCTACCCGGACATGGTTGTTTGGATCGGTGATGTGTTACTATGCATGATTAGCCGGAGGAGACTCTGTGCCTTTGGTTGTTTTCGGGTTTCTACGTTGTAGATTGCAGCAGGGAATCTTGGGGATTAACCCTAAGGTGCACCCGGAAAACTAGGCGGAAACGCATTTCTGCCATCTTGGTGGTCTGGGAGCCAACCTTGAACATAACTGGGTTATGTGCTTGTATGATCAGATTTGGGATCCGGCGAAGCTTGACCCATGCATTGGGCTTAAGTTGACAGAGCGGTGTGAGCAACGGGCTTGTGGAACCAGACCCGGGCTATGTTGTTTGGTGACAGATACCTGAAAAAGGAACTGGCCATTGGCATAGCCGTGCGAGTCTTAGGCTTATGTCGGAAAGACTAAATGCTCACAAAATTTGCCGTCCAAGGGATGGTGGTGAGACTGCGGTTTTGACTGGGTTTACCGAGTTTGTGCCCTTAGAGCACGGGGTGTGTGTCCGTGTGAGCCTGTACGTGTGATGTTGTGTTTATTCACTATATTGCTTGCTACGCTAACAAGTGCAGGGAAGGAGCTTTGCCGCCTCGAGTTTTAGGGGCGAAATCATAATAATTTGGTCGGCTTTAGCTGACTGTTATTCCTATTTGGCATCGTTGTGGTGAATTTTTCTTGCAGGTGTTTCAGAGCCGAGCGACAAATACGGGCCAACACCCAAGTTGCTGAACCGGCCCTCGAAGGCCTTGTTTGTTTTCTTATTTAAATCATGTGTGGCCGGCCTGCGAGCCGAAGTTTGTAAGACACTGCTTTATATATTATGAACACATGTAAGGCCATAAGGCCGGTACTTTTTTGTATTTTGTATTTCATTCCTGTTGGTTTTGTTAGTGGGCATTCGTTCTTGTGGCTGGGTTCTTGCTTTTGCAAATTAATAAATTTCTTCTGCTAGATAATGCTCTATGTAGAACGTATGTATTGGTTGACTAGTTTCAATGAGTAACCCGTAGGTCTGTACATGGTATATGGCGTCGGGCCCCGACCGGACCTACTGTTATATGCTGTGTGACAGATAGGGGTGTTAAAATTTGCTATATGCTGTGTGACAAGAATACTAGAACTTGAGAAAGATCTTTCTAAGTATCGGTCTTCTATTGATTCTCTTATAAGGGAAAAAGGGACCTTAGAAAGATCCCTAAAACTTTCTCAATCACAAGTAGAAGCCAATAAAAATGCCATCTCAAGCCATGCGGTACAATAGTTGCTAAAAATATCGCATATAAAGGCCGAGTTCCCAAAAAGTTTGGAATGGGCCAAAAATCACTGAATATGATTTTGGCAAATCAATGCTATGGTTCGGCAAAATTTGAACTCGAATACACTTCTGGACACTATCGCCCGGCAATAGCCACTACTGTCGGCGATAAAAAAATCAAAAATTCATCTTTTTAAAATAAAAATAATAAATCTACTGTAAATGCTACTTCCAACAATAGTTCAAAAACTATTTTGAAAAACCTTCAACTTCTTTTATCTCGTGTGCCAAATGTAATAAGTTTGGTCACACCACTCACAGTTGTAGGAAGACAAGACACTATTCTGTTAAATAAGTCTGGGTACCTAACGCTTCCACCTATACTATGGGAGGAACTACTTGGGTAACCAGATCTTTACTCTCATCCTCTTTTAGGTGTATCGGCAGGCTAAGGACAAGGAAGATGTGTGTTACTTGGACTCAGGATGCTCCAAGCACATGACGGGCAACCAATCAAAGTTCCTTAGCCTAGGGATGAAGAAAGGATTAGTAGTTACTTTTGGCGATAATGGAAAAGGAAAGATCATCGACATTGGAGTAGTAGGTAACAAGTTTTTTATTATATCAAATGTTTTGTATGTTAAAGGTTTAAAACATAATTTAATTTCTATATGTTAATTATGCAATATTGGTTTAAATACATTATATGACTCATCTTCAAACCTTTGCAAATTTTTTGATTCCAAAACAAATGAGATTGTTCTTACTGCTCCTAGATATAAAAATGTTTACATGATAAAGTTTAATGATTTATCACATTCTTCGTTAAAATGTTTTATGTCAAAAAATGACGAGCTAGATTTGTGACATAGGAGACTTGGATATTCAAGTTCCAAATTAATTATGAAATTGTCTGGAGATAAACTAATTTAAGGTTTATCTATTTTTCATGGAAATTTTTCTTGTTTATGTTCTCCATGTCAAAAAGTAAAATTTTCAAAATCTTCATTTAAAAGCAAAAATGTTATTTCCACTAGTGGACCTTTATAGTTTTTTCATATGGATTTGTTTGGTCCAATTAGTAGACAAAGTGTAGGAGGTAGAAATACACATTTATTTTTATTAAAGATTATTCTCATTTATATTTTTCAATTTTCTTATCGTCAAAATCTGATGCATTCTTATAATTTTCTAAACTGTGTATACGCGTTCAAAATGAACTAGATTTAAAAATAAAATCCATTCGTTCAGATCATGGAGGTGAATTTTATAATGACAAATTTGTTTCTTTTTGCAATGAGTTAGGGATTAAGCATGAATTTTCCTCTCCTCGCACACCGTAACAAAATGGTGTGGTAGAGAGAAAAATAGAACTCTTCAAGAACTAGCTCATACTCTGTTATCAAAATATAAATTACCTAGATCATTTTGGGTTGAAGCTATAAGTACTGCATGTTATGTTATTAAACTTGTTATGCTTCAACCCTTCTTGAAATTAACACCGCATGAATTATATTTTCAAAATAAACATAATGTATCTTATTTTAAAGTTTTTTGATGTAAATGTTTCATTTTGAATACTAAAGATAATTTAGGAAAATTTGATGAAAAGTGTGATGAAGGTATTTTTATTGGATATTTTTCAACTAGTAAAGCTTATAGAGTTTATAATAAAGGACAAAAATATTTGAAGAATCAATTCATGTTAAATTTGACAAACTTTTCCCTTGTGTAGAAACAAACAGTACATGTCAAGATGAAAAGCCCTTCCCTCTACAAAGGTTAGATGATGATGAAGTACTTGGAGAAAAAGAAGAAGATAAAAATGAACTAGAAGAAGAAGTGTAAGAATATGTGCCTCCAAGTGAACTGAGATATTCAAAAGATCATCCACAATATTTGGTTATTAGAGAACCATCAAGAGGGGTAAGTACTTGTCCATCTTTACATGATTTAATTTCAAACCTATGTATATATCATATATAGAGCCAAAAGATGTAGAAACCGCTTTAAATGATAATTCTTGGTTTTTAGCTATGAATGAAGAGCTTAGTCAATTTGAACGTAATATGGTTTGGAAACTACTAGAAACACCATCAAATCATCCTGTTGTAGGCTTTAAGTGGATCTTTAAAAATAAAATGGATAGTGAATCTAGGGTTAATAGAAACAAAGCTAGACTTGTAGCAAAAGGTTATTCACAAATTGAAGAAATAGATTTTGATGAAACTTTTGCACCCGTAGAAAATTTAGAAGCAGTTAGAATTTTTCTTGCATTTGCTAGCTTTAAAAGATTTAAACTATTTCAAATGGATGTCAAAATTGATTTTCTTTACAGGTATATGAAGGAAGAGGTTTATGTAGAACAACCTCCAGGCTTTGTAAATGAAAAATTTTAGAGGGTTTAAAACAAACACCCTGAGCATGGTATGATAGATTGACTGTGTATTTATTAAATAATGATTTAAAAATGGGCAGTGCTGATTGTACACTTTTTATCAAACATGTTCATTATGATCTTATAGTTTTACAAATATATGTTGATGATTTTATTTTTAGGATCCACTAATGAAAAGTTATGTGATAATGTTGAGAAAATTATTAAAAACGTATTTGAAATGAGCATGGTAGGAGAACTCACATATTTTCTTGGTTTTCAAATTACTCAAAGGCATGATGGTATTTTTATTTTTACAACTAAATATATTCATGATGTGTTAAAAAGATTTGGATTTGAAAATCTAATACAAGCCAATACCCCCATGAGTGTCTCTTTGAAATTTGGAAAAGATGAAAGTGAAATTTCTTTAGATCAAACAATATATAGAGGGATGATAGGATCACTTTTGTATTTAACCGCATCTAGACCTGATATTATGTTCCCAGTATGTTTATGTGCTAGATTTCAAGCTAGTATCATAGAATCAAATTTAAAAGTGTTTAAAAGAATTTTCAGATATCTTATCGGTACATCTAAGATAGGATTGTGGTATCTACATAATGACACCTTTATTTTGCATGGGTATTCTGATTCTGATTATGTTGGCTGTTCATTAGACTGTAAGAGCACAAGTGGCACTTATAACTTTCTAGGCACATCACTTTTTTTGTGGTTGAGTAGGAAATAGAATTCTATTGCCTTATCCACCACAGAGGCCGAATATATTGCACTAGGTAGTTGTTGTGTACAAGCTCTTTAGATGAAGCAAACCTTAGAAGATTTTGGAATTAACCACGACACTGCTGAACTAAAATGTGATAACAAAAGTGCAATTGACTTAACAAACAATCCAGTTCATCACTCCTGGTCCAAACATATTGATGTACGCCATCACTTCATTAGAGACTAATCAAACAAAAATAATAAAAGTTAATTTTATAGGCACTGATTCACAGCTTTGAGATATTTTCACAAAGCCACTTCAGGATTCTTGTTTTTTCTTATGAAAGAGTTCAGTTGTCTACCTAAATCACCTAGAGGGGGTGAATAGGTGAGTTGTGCGTCTATTTGCGGAATAAAAAATTTAAATCTTGCACACAAATCAACCAAGAAAACACAGATGACAAAAGGTTTATAGTGGTTCCCCAACCTTGGGTACGTCCACTTTCCCTCACTGATCTAGTAAACAACTAGACTAAGTTACTCCACTATCTCAAATTGAAAACCAATCCTACGTCTCGGAACCAAGTTCCTACAATCTCGATCCAAATGGATCTACACTCGGAAGATAAAACTTCCTACAACTCAGAGAAAAATCTCTTACAAGAATTGATAATCAGAAATTGAAAATACAAACAAATGATCTTCGAATCTTGAGATGTTCTGGCTGGATATTATTTTTTGAGAGTTGCGGCTTTATCAGATTTGTTGAAGAAGAACTAACGGCTAGAACTAGATCTGAAGATTTTTTTTTGACTTCACCCGATCGGAACGTTGATGGAGAAAGAGAAACTATCACGATCAGGAAATCAATCTTTGCCTGAATCCTTTGAATCAGAAACCCTAACTCTTGCACAATGAAGATCGGCGGCGGCGGCGGGTCTCGTTTTGGAAAGACAGAGAGGATTCAGCGACTTGAGAAAATTATGACAGCGTGTAGATCCTTCGTATTCTTGGTATTAGGGTTAGTCGATTTACATGACTTTATATAAGATCTCTATAACAGTCATAATTAGTCTTAATGACGTAAACATGGACCAGCCACATCAAGTGATTTGAAAATCCCGTCATTCTGGACTTAATAGAAGTTATTCATAAAATGACTTACGTTTATCGAGAAGAATGAAATTTCTCAAGAAGTAATGTTTATTACTCGAGAAGAAGACAAAGGATTACTCGAGAGAAAATTTCTGCTAAACGGAACTTCAGTTCTCGAGAAAGAAGAATACTACTCGAGAACAAAGAATTTTTTCTCGAGAAAAGGCAGCCAATGGCGTTGAGTCATGTATTAGCACTCAACGCTCTCAACGCTTTTACTATTGAGTACTCGAGTACTGTCTGAATTTCCAGAGAATAAAGAAACGGATTACTCGAGAACGAGTATTGATTTTTTGGGAGAAGGAAAGTTTCTCGAGAACTTGGAATAGCATTTCTCGAGAACTAAGAGTTGTTCTCGAGAACTACACTTAGAAAATTTTCTGATATAACAAATCAGTACTCGAGAAGTAGAGAAGGAGTCTACTCGAGAACTAAACTAAGTTTCTCGAGAACTAAGGGACTACTCGAGAACTAAGTATAATACTCGACTAAAGTTACTGACTACTCGATAACTCTCAAATATACTACTCGAGAACTAGACTTCTATTTCTCGAGAACTAAAAGACTACTCGAGAAAAGGACTCGGAGAATTTCTATTTTTAAGAAAACATTTCTTCTGACTAAGCTCAACACCATCATCTCATCTCTTGATCCAAGTGCTTGAAAATGAAGTGTATCCCAATAGAGAGGCTACACATAAGTCAACACCTTGGATCACACAATGAGGAATTACATTGTATGGTCCTGTGTTTATGACCCACTATAGACTGACATTGGTCTACACTTAACAATAAAGTCTTGCAAACACAAAACTAAAATAGAGGATAGAATACAACTTAATTAATCTTAGTTCAAGGGCGACTTCATGCAAATCTGGGTTATTGTGGATTCAATACCCAACAATCTCCCCCTATTTGTAAAAGTCAGAACCCTCTACACTTGGGTGAATTATATCACAATAAAAAGAACAGGAGATGAAAAGTTAAGAATACAAAGAAATGCAAGAAATAAAGTTAGACATATAATTATCAAAACTAGAGTTTATATAATCAGAATAGTTTATGATTTCAAGTCTACATTCATTCAATCAATATTCTCAACATCCAAAAATACAGTCCTAGCTCTGATGTTGTTGATGATGTAGCTTTTCAAACTTCTCTTGTTGCCTCCTGAAATAACTGAATGGCTTTGGGTAGTACTTAGGTGGTCTTGGTGGTGCCTTGGGATTATTTCTTCCATACTCTTTGTCATAGATCCTTCTCTTTATCTTTGATTTCTCATAGAGGTTCCATTTAGTAGAACTATAATGGGTAGATTTGTTTTCATTGTAATCCATTACCAGCTTCAAAGTATCTAAAATCAAAGTATTGGAAGTGGTGCTCCAAATTTCAGCATATTCTTGGGCTTTCCTCTTCTCTGTCTCTGGATTAGGAACTGATTAAGAGGCAGAGGGACCTTCACCATATTTTATTTTCTTAGGAATGTGAACTTCAGGTAAGTCCCGGGGAATAATATTATCCCACACTTGAGTGTAAGAATCTGGAAGAATAGTCTCATCAGAAGGTCTAGGAGAGAAAGAAGGCATTGGAGCAGGAACATGCATCTGAGTAGATTGAGCAATCTCAGGATGAGAGGGAGATGGGGTCCTGTCCTCTAAGGCAGCAGCTTTTGAAATCTTAGCAGCCTTAGATGGATTCTGTAATCTGACTTCCCATCTTTGAATAGAAGTAATAGAAATTATCTTCATATAGTGGATGGGAGTACCCTTTGAGATATCAAAAACTTGAGGATTTATCTCATGAAGCATTAGAGATATAATCCTTGAAAAATTTGGAGCCTTAATGCTTTCCCTTATTTTATCAAGAATCATCATTCCAAATTGAAATTTCTTCCTACACACTATGGCTGTAAGAACTGTAAACAAGTCATTAGATATAAATCCTATAGAACCTGTCTTGCACCAGAGGATTTTTCCAATGATGTTTACCAGTAGTTTGCTCTCTGCATTCAAATCCGGTCTTCTAATAGAATTGGCTTCTGTAGAGATTCCACAGTAACTGCAAGCCCACGCATTTTCTTCAGCAGCTAAATCACATTCTTCATCTACAACTGGCAATCTTAACAGTTGAGAGACAATGGTCTTATTTAACTTGATCTTAATACCTTTAACCTTAGATTTTAGGACTTTGCCATTTCTCCTTACTTTGATGTTCTTGAAGAATTCCTCAACTTCTGGAAACAGTATCTTGCAGGGTTCTTTAAGAACAAATTACAAACCTGCGTTGTCGAGAAGTATCAGCAAATTTTTGAATTTGTCTGACAGTTGTGCTATCCCAGCAATAACTAACTCACTTCCAACACCGATCTTGGATTGCGGCGCCATGTATTCTTTAAGAAAATGATGAGCGGCAGAGGGAAGATGACATCAACAAAAACTCTGATTCAGCGGTGGAAGATGAAACGATTTCTCGAGAAATGGATTTTGAAATCATGTAGGTTTAATGAAATCTTAAGTTCTCTATTTATATAAGTCTAGTAATGATGATTAGGTCTAAATTAAGCCTTAGATTAGGGCGGAAAGAAGGCTAAGAGTGAAACAGAAGAATTCGGAAAATTTCAAAAATTAAAGAGTCATTTCTTGAGTGGAGACTTAGTTCTCGAGAAATGAATGAATGCTTCTCGAGAAGTCAGAACTTATTTCTCGAGTGATGATTTTACTTCTTGAGAAGAAAGTTATTACTCGAGTAATGATACTCGATTGAGTTACTTCTGTTTCTCGAGAAGAACAAAAATACTAGAGTAATTATAGTGCACTTCCCGAGAAGTCATCCTATTTCCCAAGAAATCAAGTCCACTTAAAGAAACTTCTAGCCTTTTTGGCTTGTCCTTGATTTCTGAGCCTTGAAATGATTCCACCTTTTGTATCCTTCCTTGTTGAGCATGCCAAGTTCAGTTTTGAAGAAGTTGAACTTGGCCACGTCCAATGGCTTCGTGAAAATATCTGCAACTTGCCTGTCTATAGGAACATATTGTAGATCCATATCCCCTTGCTCCACATGCTCCCGGATGAAGTGATATCTTAGCTCGATGTGCTTTGTCCGGCTGTTCGAGACTAGGTTATTGGCAATTGCTATTGCACTAGAGGAGTTGCAAAGCATTGGAATGTTTTTGACCTTCATGTTGTATTCTTCCAGCTGATTCTTTAGCCAAAGCAACTGTGCACAACAACTTCCGGCAGAAATATATTCTGACTAAGCCGTTGAGATTGCGACACAGTTTTCCTTTTTGTTACTCCATAAAATAAGTCTTCTTCCAAGGAATTGACATGTCCTAGAAGTGCTTTTTCTGTCATCTTTACTACCTGTAAAGTCAGAATCTAAAAAACCAATTAGCTCGCTGTCATTACTTCTTGGGTACCATAAGCCAAGATTTAGTGTACCTTTAAGGTATCTGAATTTCCGCTTCACAGCAGCGTAGTGAGATTCCTTACAGTTACTTGGAATCTAGCACAGACACATGTAGAGAACATTATGTCTGTTCTACTAGCAGTAAGGTAGAGCAAAGATCCAACTATGCTTTGGTACTTGGTTTCATCAAAAGGTTTCCCTTTCTCATCCTTGTCTAGAGACATGGCAGAATGAATTGGAGTCTTCATAGAGGTTGCGTTCTCCATTCTGAATTTTTTAATTAGCTCTCTGGTGAACTTAGTCTGGGAGATGAAAATTCCATCTTCAGATTGTTTCACCTGAAGCCCTAAGAAATACTTAAGCTCTCTCATACTGCTCATTTAAAACTTCCCTTGCATAAGTTTTGAGAACTTTTTGTAGAGGTTGTCGTCCGTAGAGCCAAATATGATGTCGTCGACATAGATTTGCACTAGCAAAATCTTGCTTTTTATTTCCCTAAAAATAATGTCCTATCTATTTTTACCTTGTGAACTTGTTCTCAAGGAGAAAACTAGATAGCATTTCATACCAAGCTCGAGGAGCTTGTTTCAAACTGTATAGCGCTTTTGATAATAAATAAACGTAATCAGGTAGGTTAGAATCAACAAAACCTGGGGGTTGTTCTACGTACACTTCTTCCTTTATATCACTATTAAGGAAGGCGGACTTCACGTCCATTTGATAGACATTGAATCCCTTTAGTGCAGCATATGTTAAGAACAACCGTATTGCCTCAAGCCTAGCCACTAGAGAATATGTATGGTCGAAGTCGATTCCTTCTTCTTGACGATATCATTTAGCGACGAGTCTGGCTTTGTTCTTTATGATCGTTCCATTTTCGTCCATCTTATTCCTGTAGACACACTTTGTCCCAATGACATTTTTTCCTTTAGGTCTTGGAACATGTTTCCCAACAAGCGCTTGAACTGGTTAAGTTCTTCTTCCATGGCCAAGATTCATGATGCGTCTGAGCTTGCTTCCTCGAACTTCTTTGGTTCAACCTGTGAGAGGAAACTTAAATAAAAATTTTCATTAGTTGTACCTCTACGAGTTCTGATACCATCCAGGGGATCTCCAATGACTTGGTCCATTGGGTGATCCTTCAGATGTCTGAGCTCTAGAGTCCTTGCATCTAGAACTTCAACCACTAGAGGGACTTCATTAACTTGGACTACTTCTTCATCTTGATCATCTACCTCTCCAATAGGGGTTTGAGTGGTGATCTTGGTGAATTTTTTACCTTCGTATCTGTTTAGTTCATCCAAGCTAATTTCTTTCAACTTTGCACCTACATATTCAATAAGCACACTAGAAGAGCTTCTTTGCAGCAAGCTCGTCTCATCAAATAAAACATCTATTGATTCTTCTACAACAAGAGTTTTTCTATTAAATATCCTGTATGCCTTACTATGGCTGCTATATCCTATAAAAATACCCTCAAAACACATTTCGCTAAACTTGGTAGTGTGATACTTACCATTATTAAGCACGAAGCATTTACAACCAAAAATTCTAAAATATGAGACAGTTGGTTTCCTACTATTTAAAAGTTCGTAAGGGGTCAGTCTACAGTGGGTCACAAACACAGGACCACACAATGCAATCCCTCATCGTGTTACCCATGGTATTAACTCATGTGTAGCCTCTCTATTCGGATACACTTCATTTTCAAGCAGTATACTTATTGGAGAAAGACATGTTGCTGATATCATTGAAGAAAGAAAACTTTTCAGGAAAAAAATTTCTTCTAAGTATTTTACTCGAGTAGATTATTTGATAGTACTCGAGTAAGTTAAGTCTGGATTTCAAGTAAGGGAAATAGTTCTCGAGAAGATTGAACATAGTTCTCGAGAAGCCGATTCCATTACTCGAGTAGATCATTTCTTATTCTCGAGTTAAAAAAAATTCCTATCTCAGAATTTTCTAAGTCTTAAACTCGAGTAGTTAAGATTTTCACTCGAGCAGCTAAGTACTTTGTCTCGAGTGACAGAAGATAAGAACTTGAGAAGTGTCTATCTTACTCGAGTAGTGAAGTTCCTGTACTCGAGAAGTCTATCTACTTCTCGAGAAGTCAAGCTTTAGTACTCGAGTAGACAGATTTCTTCACAGAATTTTCTCTAAGTCCTCTACTCGAGAAGATTACTTCTATTTCTCGAGTAACATTTTTAGTACTCGAGTAATCCTCATTTCACTCGAGTAATGATGAATTCTTTCCTGAAGTTTCCTCAAGTATTTCTTCTCGAGAAGCTTGCAGATATCTTCTCGAGAACCTGAAGTAATACTCGAGTAATCATTTCTTCACTCGAGTAATTCAGTGTTTTTCTTTGAAAAATTTCTAAGTATCAAGAAGCATTTTTCAAAATGATTTCCTTAATCATTTGTCCATGTGGCCATCTTATAATTATGACTGTTAGGGATATATTATAAAAGGTCTTTGAAAGATAGGGGATAGACCTGATTTACTCTAGAGGGGTGTGAATAGAGTGATTTAAAACTTTTTGTTGATTTTAAACTTAATCAGAGAAATTAAGTGATAGTAGTAGTTATGTGAAATGAAATAGAAACTAAGCTAAACTACACTATCACAGCACAGTAAAACAAAGAGAGAATGAATACACAGACAACACAAGAATTTTATAGTGGTTCCCCAAATCTGGGTACATTAACTCTTCTACCACCCTGGTAGGAATCCACTAACAGGTTTTTGATCAGGTGACTGCCACCACAGGTTTTTTCTCAAGTGCCCTATCACCACAAGATCTATTTACAGGGAGATCTCATAACCCTTTAGGCTTTTGATCAGGTGCTCAAAAACCAACACAAGAGCTTTAGAAGGGAGTTAATAAACCATTTTTATAGTGAGGTAGGAAGGAGATGTTGTCTTCTCTTTTCTCTAAACAATAGAAAAGACTTAGTGGATTGTAGTTGTCAAATCTCCCCCTGAGATGTTGAAATTTTCAGGAAGACTTGGAGCTTTGCTTTGGGTGTAGGTCTTCACCCTTGACTTGTTGAAATCCAGGAACTTGTAGACTGATCTAGAGTTGTTGTCTTTGATGATTCCTGGAGTAGAGGTTGAAGAAGACAAATGATATTTGATTGATGTTCTTCTTCAGTCTTCTGTAAGATCAAGGGGAAAACAGATTGTTTTTCTGCACAGAGAAATAGAAAATTGATGATTGCAAGCGAGCCAGCAGGAAGGAAAAAAAGAGAGTATACCTTCTCTAGGGAGGACGTGGGAAAGCGAGTCGAGGCCCCTTTGAAGGAAGGCGATCTCGAAGTCCTTCTCCAGAAAGAACCTGTGCAACTCGGCATCATCGTCGGATAGCGTTGGAGGCCGATATACCTCCTCGTTCTTTTGATGGTGGGAGAAGGTGTTGGGTATTGCATCCACAATAACCCATATTTACATGAAGTCACCCTTGAACTAAGATTAATTAAGTTGTATTTGATATCTTAGTTTAAGTTGTGTGTTTGCAGATCATCATTGCTAAGTGTAGACAAATGTAAGTCTACAGTGGGTCATGAACACAGGACCATACAATGTAATCCCTCACTGTGTGATCCAAGGTGTTGACTCTTGTGTATCCTCTCAATTGGGAAACACTTCATATTCAAGCACTTGAATCAAGGAATGAGGATAGGATTCTTGAATAGAAGAGAAATTTGTAAAAGTCCAAAATTTATCTAAGTCCACTTCTCGAGAACTCCATGATTGTTCTCGAGAAGTAGACTTAGCAGAACTCGAGAAGTTCTTCTAGTTATCGAGAAGTCGAGACTAGTTCTCGAGAAGCCGAGACTAGTTCTCGAGAAACATTTTTATAATTCTCGAGAAGTCAGTCTAAGGTTATCGAGAAGTCCCAGCCTTTATTTCTCGAGTAGTCAGAGATAGCCACAAAATTATTCTAAGTCCCTCTCTCAAGAAGTCTATCTTAGTTCTCGAGAAATTAGTCTCGAGTTCTCAAGAAGTAAGCATTGTTCTCGAGTACTTGATTTGGCTTTCGAGTAATAGTTCTCGAGAAGTCTAGTTAGTTCTCGAGAAGTTTCAGCCCACAGTTCTCGAGTACTAACTTGAAGTCCAGACAGATGTTGATGCACGAAATGCGACAAGGACTTGGGCACCACCAGTCAACTGTTCGAGCACTGGAGAAAGAAGAAAAAGCATACTGCAAGCAGTAGCCTACTTCACGGATGAGAGAAAAGCACAAAGGGGCCGCGAACTACGGAAACACCAGACTTCGCCCGTCGCGGCCTGAATTCTACTCTTGCGACGGACTTGACATTGATTGCTAATGGCGGGTTACAAAAAGGTGGAAAAGAAAGTTGTGTAGTGAACAAGTTGGAGTCCGCAAAGCCCGAGATTCGAGTCCACAACCTTTAACAAGTAGGCTCTTGGGCTCGAGTCAGCGTGCTTTGGGTGCACCACTTCCCCCTATTTATAGGCTCGGGGGCCTGCCCAAACGGGCAGGGCTAAAATAACCGGCTACCCGGGGTACAGGAGAGCCGGGCAGCGACGACAGGAAAAAAAAAGAAACAGACAAGCAGTCCACGCAAGATAGGCGGACTGGGCTTGCGAGCTGGGTCATCCCCTTGGCCGTGCGAAGCGGCATCCTGGTTAGAAGGGCGCGACCTGGGCAGGCTAGCTATTGAGTCCGCCTAGTGAATGGCAAGATCAAGAAACTGTCCAAGGCCGGGCGACCTGAGCGGACTGGGAACTGGAGTCCGCCTTTGGCGTGCCTTGACGACCTGAGCGGACTGAAGGTCTGGAGTCTGCCGAAATACGGAGGGTCTTGGCCGGGCATGTTGCGGATTCTGGGGTTAACATAATCCCCGCACATTTTCAGGTTTCAAGAAATTTTGAAAATGTTTCCTTAACCGTCGAGTCCGCAACTATCATAAATGCCGCCTGGGCTATAAATACGGTCGGGAGAACTGTATACTGCCAAAATTGTCTGCGCAATGGGTCGGCATTCACCACTTGCGGTCTACATATTCGAGTCCGGAATGGAGAGACTTGGATCCTTCTTTGGCAATCTTGCTTCCCAGCCCAACAAGCCTTAGGCGTCCGTGGCACCTGCGAAGAAAGTAGTTCACCGGGGCGAAACGAGTTCCTGCGATGTTGGAGAAAGTTCGTGAAAAAGAAAAAGGCCCGCTGATCCTGTCCGCGACGGTAAGGAGCCTGAGTGCGAGAAGTCGGATGCCTCTCTTGCCCCGAAAATGCCTCCTCAGAGCGCGGAGAAGACTTCTAATCCGCAACAAACCTCTTACCAGGTCCTTGCGGATTCCGGGGGAATGGTGATAGAAGCCACTCCTTTTGGCACATTTATCCTGCTCATAGATGTCGGAAAGGAGGTCTCCTCACCGAAATTTTGGCAGCAGGACACCGTGAGGGCGCGGACTGCCTATCCGGAGGCTGAAAAAATGGACGGAGAAGCTAGCTTAGGATCAGGCCACAGCTACAGCGACTTCCTTGGCTATAGTTGTCACAGACCAGGACACAATCCGCGCGAACCCGTCGGCCTCTGAGCAGGTCGTGCTGGCTTTGGAGAAAAAGTCTCCCGATAAGAAGAGGAGGAGGGACAAGTCTTCCATTTCTGAGCGGATGGAGAAAACATTGCGGGCTCAAAAAGAGAAGAACGTCTCCGTGCGGACAGGCGCAACGAGCTTGCAGTATAGGTCGCGAGAGAAAGAAGTTCCAGATGCGAGTTTGATTACACCGGATTCCCCCATCTCAGGGGGATGACTCATCTGCGGTCAGTTTTTCCACCACCGAAATACTCGACACTATTGATAACGAGCGGCTTGCTGACATAAATCAGTCTCTGCTGGAGGTATTGCAGTCTTATGTCGAGATACTTGGTGAGAAGGTCGTCGAGCCCGCACCCTCAGTTGCGGATGATCAAAGGGAGAAGACGGCAAAGGAGCAGCTCGCGATCATGCAAGCCAAGGTCGAAGCGGTCCCCGAAGGACTGGAGGCGAATAAGCGAGCTGAAGACCTGCGGACGGCGGCCGAGATGATACGGTCGGGTAAGTTGCATCCGGTACTCCAGCAATTTTGTCACAACCCGCATTTTCCCTGAATTAAATAATTATCAGAGTATGAGAAAACACGCGTCATGATGTCATGTCAAGCAGGGGATAACTGCTGACGCTCATGCAAAACCAACTGCTACTCTTTATGAAAGAAAATCATGAGCTTAATGATTAGAAAATAAGTTATATTTTAGAGGCCGTATCCCTCGGCTCGGTGGATCACCTAGTCCACATTTAAAAACTATACTTATGCGCTGCGGAAAAATACTTTATTCAGGTTTAGAATCCTAAAGGGGGTGTATAAGAGTTCCGAGAGAACCACTCATACAATGCAAGACTCTATATTTAATTTATATTATATATAGGAAAACGATCTTTATACGCTGCTTGGAAAATAGTGATTTACTTTTATAAAACATGCTGATCATGTGATGTACTTATAAGAATAATTATGGTTTAAAAGTAACTAGCAGCCTAGCATAAATCTCTCTCAGAGCAAGTAGACTATCTCCAGAAAATGGTAGCAACTTAAGTAATATATCCAGTATAAAGGTGAAAAAACTACCAGTGGGCGCCAACAACCTGACACGAACCCACTGGCACATATGTATGTCTGTAAGAAAGTACTGAAAACTACCTCACCAACAAGGCAAATGGATCTCCAAAGTCCAAGAGACCACCGACACCACCAATGCAAACTAGCCACCCAACTGGCTACAGCTCAAAACCTGAGGCATTCCAAAAGAAAACAGAATACCTCAGCAAGCAAAACAAGGTAAAATCTGCATGAAGGAGTCAACCAAAGGGGAAAAAGTAACTGAAAAACATGTCGTAGAAAGAGTCACAACTGTCCAAAATAGGACGACAAGAAATGCACTACGTGCGAGGAAACAGCATCAACCCAGCTCAGGAACAACATCCTGCAGGGCCTACTAGGCTACCAAGAGCCCAAAGTGCTGCAATCTACCAAGGAAGAAACTTCTAGCACCCTAAGCTGTGGGAGATGGTAGTAGCAAAACAACAGCATAGATCCGGGTTGGAGGCAAACTCAGTCCCCCAACCACCAACTTCCATGCCAAAAGGCTCAGGGGTCTACATGATAAAGCACAAGGGACCTTCCACCCCCTTGCCCAGCCCGTACCTGGAGCAAGATAAAAGAATAAGGGTGGCCTTGGCTAGATTACACAACACCTCCCCCATGAAGAGCTTCAAACCACCACTACTATCCACATCCCACGATTTGGCCGTTAGGAAAGAAAACATGGCCGACAAGGAAACTACAAATATAATCAAGGAAACTCACTCGAGAACAAAAATCGAGGAAAGAGAAACAGTGTTGAAGTTACTCAACACGGCTCGGCGTTGGTGGAATCCACTCAGTGCCTAACCAGACCTTGGCATTGAGTGAGTTAGCCTCAATCAGCGCCAGAACAGCCATGGCGTTGAGTGAGGTCCACTCCCTCAACGCCTTCAGCAAAACTACAAAACCTAACAGCGGCGTTGAGTGAGTCTACCTCCCTCAACGCCAAAACAGCTTTGGCGTTGAGTGAGGTCAACTCACACTACGCCAAAGTTCACTTCCGCAGGGGAACCCTAAGCCAACGCCAACAAGAGAAGGTCGGCGGGAATGTCGACTGATTCTCGCCGAATCGGTGGGAATGCAGGATGATTCTCGCCGAATCGGCGAGAATGCAGGACGATTCTCGCCGAATCGGCGAGAATGCAGGACGATTCTCGATGACTGGCGGGAATCCAGAATGATTCTCGCCGAATCGGCGGGAATCAAGGATGATTCTCGCCGATCGGTGGGAATCACTGACAATACACGTCGAAATCGGCGGGAATCACTTGGTGATTCCCGTCGATTTTGACTGAGACGAAAATTGTCACTCAATCACCCCACCACTCAGCCGCAAAGAACAAACCGAACTATGGCTTTGAGTGTGTCCACCACACTCAACGCCAAGTCAGGGCGGCTTTTGGCTTTGAGTGTGTGCACCACACTCAACACCAAAACTCGAGAGTCTACCAAGACTAGTTCTAACCAGAGCCCTACCACAACAACCTCCCTCACTCTCTCTCTCTCGGCTCCACCCGCAAAAGCACCCAACTAGAACTACAAATCTGGAGTCTAAATGGTGAACACAACTAGCACGAGGAGCAAACAGCCCAAGGAGGGGGCTCATAGGAGAATCTAAGCCCTAAAACTTAGCAAGATAATAAGAGAATAAGCATGGTTTCTACCCTAGGGCTAACCGGGAAACATTCCAAAATTCTAAAGAACAATAATGGCAAGGGCAAGAATACCACTTGCCTCGATTTCCGGCGAAGCTTGGTCGGCTTTCCCTCCTCTTCGTTCTGCACTAGAAGGAGAAGCACCTAACAAGCAAACCATACATTAATGGCGGAAAATCACAAGAACCGGAAATCCAAGTCTCCTAAAACTCCACGAAAATCAAATATCTTACCGTCGAAATGAAGATTTGAGCGAGAGCAAGACAACGCCGCTTTCGGAATCGAAATCCGTCCACGAACAAGCCCGGAATCACCGTCCAAAGGGGAAGCAGGCCGGCAGTTTTCCTCCGTTTTTTGCGAACAGGAGGGGCGACGGTTCGGTTTGGACTTCGGGAAGGAGGAAGGAGAAGTGGGTCCGCCACTTCTTAACAAGGCTTTTATAATAAAAGGACACACCTATTCGGCCCTAACCGCTGCCTAAGCTGCTGGTTCACTTAATTTAAAAGGGTTTCTAATTTGTTTTTACTAATAACACACCCAAAACGACTCGAAAACCGAATCACCTCGGAATTCGACGAAACTCGCACCGTAGCTAAATACCCATGCTACGAACACAATGGCGAAGTCAAAATTAACTTTTGACGAACAGAACTCGAGTTATACCCAAATAAAGCCAAACACAAACATTCCCCCGAGAGGCCACACCGGGTCACCCAAAACGACTCGGCTTGCTAGGGAGATATTGCCAACAGGCTACAGAATAGGGCACTCAGTTCTAAGGAGTTAAACCACACTCCACAAATGGCACAAGCCATGGAAACGCATCATCGTAACGCCAAACAAGAATTAAATAATCGCAGAAAAAATCTGGGGTGTTACAGTCACTCCCCCTAAAAAAAGTTTCGTCCCGAAACTTTACGCACAACACTTCCACTAAAGAAGGAAAGTAATAATCCAAACATTACAAGAAGAAAAACAAACCAAACTAATTAGAGAAACAGCTGAGGGTAAGCCTCCCTCATAGCCGACTCTAACTCCCAAGTCGCACTCTCCAAATCCTGATTCCTCCAAAGAACTTTCACCATCGAAATAGACTTCTTTCGCAGCACCCGTTCCTGAGTATCCAAAATACGGACTGACTCTTCAACAAAAGAGAGGTTGGGCTCCAACTGGGGCACAACGTCCAAGACTTGCCCACTGCTGCGCACGCACTTCCGCAATTGGCTAACATGGAAAATGTTGGTACCCCAGTTTGATTTGAGTTTAGTCTTATCTTTTTAGTCCCTTGACCCAAGAAATATCTATGGTCAATGGTTAGTAGTCTAGCTGTAGAGTCCTCACTTTTCCAGATTGAGAATTTGGTTAAGTAGTTTGTTCGTTCGACTATCGTCGAACGCCGCTCGACTATCGTCGACTAACTGTTCGACGATCGTCTATCAGTTGTTCGACTTTCAGTCTGCGTGGATAGTTCGACTATCGGTTGATAGTTCGACTATCTGTGTGCTTTGATAGTTCGACTATCTGCTTGGATAGGTCGACTATCTGATAGTTCGACTATCTGTTGATAGGTCGACTATCTGTTTGTTTTTGATAGTTCGACTATCTGTTGATAGGTCGACTATCTGATAGCTCGACTATCTGTTGATAGCTCGACTATCTGTTTTGCCCTGATAGTTCGACTATCTGCTGATAGGTCGACTATCTGATAGTTCGACTATCTATTGATAGGTCGACTAACTGTTTGTTTTTGATAGTTTGACTATCTGTTGATAGGTCGACTATCTGATAGTTCGACTATCTGTTGATAGGTCGACTATCTGATAGTTCGACTATCTTCTGGTAGTTCGACTATCTACTGTGATAGTTCGACTATCTCCTTTGATAGTTCGACTATCTGGATCGTTCGACTATCTGTCCGATAGTTCGACGATCTCCGTGCGTCGGTCGACGATCTCCGAAGGTCGTTCGACGTTTTCGGTCTGCCTTTATATTTTGTATTTATTTATTATATTTAATTAATTAATACATTATCTGGCATATCTTTTCAGTTGTTTTATGATAATATTTCCAGGCATATCTGCTCTATTCTTTTTGCCTGTGTAAAATCTTTTTAGATAAAGTTGTTTGTCTTATTAGCTGACTTTGTATTTTACTTTATCTGCTGACAGTCCTTTATAGCCATTAGACTGAAAAGTCTTCCTTCTGCTATAAAGAGTATTTCTCTGATGTGACTTTATTTAGTCCTTCTGTTATTTGATTTGATCCTGCAGCTTCTTAGAAAGAGGTCCATTCCTTTTATAGGATGTCTTGCTGCAGAGTTTGTTTTGCTGTGTGTTATTTGCAGCCCAGGTCTGAAGTTTTAGAAGAAGACAATTAATTCAAATTGAAGAGAGCCGTTGCTTGCTGCTGTTATATAAAGGACCCCTTGAAGAAGGATTCAAGCTAGCTAATAGCAAACCAGTTGTTCACTTAAGCATTCAAGCCTTCATCAAGTCTTCTGCTCTCAGCAATACTCATCTAACTGAGAAGTGTTAAGATCTTCTACTCTTCTTCAACCTGAGTTCTCCTGCTTTCAGGAAGTTCTAACTCAGAGTTCTTTTGAAGAAGAAGAAGAAGAAGATAGCTACTTGAAGATCTTTAATTTTATTTTTTATTATCTTCTTGTAGTTTTTCCTTCAGAGCTTTCTGAAGAGTTTTCTGCACTGAAGCAAGACTTCACCTGGACATCTTTGAGCCAGGGGGAGCCTTGATTCTTTAGAGCTTTCTAGCTCAGTGCAAGTTTTTGTGCTTCTCTAATCTATTGTAAAATAGAGAAGACATCTTAACCTTCTTCCCCCTCCTGTACAGGGTTATTACTCCCTTCAAAAGTATCCCTTGGTGGTAGGGCACCTGATCAAAAACCTGTGCTTGGTTTTTAGACACCTGATCAAAAGTCTAAAGGGTTTCTGGATCTACCTGAAGAAGATCCTGTTGGTGGCAGGGCACCTAATCAAAAACCTGAGTGGATTCCTACCTTATTGGTAGAAGAGTGGACGTACCCAAGTTGTTTGGGGAACCACTATAAATTCCTTGTGTCGTCTGGATTGCCTTGTTTATTTCCTGCACTGTGGCTGTGAATAGATATAACTAGGTTGCTAGTTACTGATTAGGATTTCCAAGCCTTAACTGTAATTACAGTTAGCTTGAGTTTGTGCACAACACTTGTGTTAGGCTTTAAGGTTAATTCTATATCTATAATCTTTTAATTCCGCAATTCACTCCAAGGGAGTTGGGTAGACCTTCAAACTTTGTCTAGTGCAAAATTTGATAACTCTATTCACCCCCCCTCTAGAGTAGTATCTATCCCTTCACTTTCAATTGGTATCAGAGGGAGGTTGACTGACTGAATAGGCTAACACCTAAGTCACAAGATCCTGATAGATACCAAAGCTTATAGATATTCACTATCATGGCCCAGTCCAAGGATTATTCCAGCACCAGACCTCCAGCATGCAACTTAGCTAAGTTTGGCATCTGGAAGGCAAGGATAAAATTATATATGAATTCTATTGATGAAAGCATCTTTGCTTCTATTTTGTTAGGTCCCCCAAGAGCACCTGCTGCTGCTACTGCCTCATCATCTGATATGAGTGCAGTGCCTCCTCCAGATTACAACGATGAGTACAAGAAGGCCAAAATAGCAAATGCCAAGGCAATGAACATACTGGCTCAGACAATGTCAGATGAGGTATTCCAGAAGGTAGTTGACTGCTCTTCAGCAAAAGCTATGTGGGATACACTGAACCAGATTGTGGCTGGTTCAGCTGATGAAAGGAAGGACAGAAGGTCCAACCTGATCTCACAATATGAGAATTTCAAGAAAACTGATGCTGAATCAGTTGAAGCCATGTACACCAGGCTCAGCTCAATCATCAATGAGCTGAGGACCCTTGACAAGGACATATCATTGACAGAGGTCAATGATAAGATTCTTATGTGCTTTCCTAGCACATGGGATCTAAGGATCTGGCCCATCAAGGAAGCCAGAAGTACAAATGAGATCTCCACTGAAGCTCTTCTCGGCAAGCTCAAGTCTTTTGAGCAAGTGCTGAAGACAAGGGAAGCAGAAGCAGAAGCAAAGACCCCTACTCCAACAAGAAAAGAGCAATCTCTAGCTCTTAAGGCTGCTGATGCTTCTGAAGGCAGCCAATCAAATGAGGAACTAATGGCATTGTTTGCCAAGAGGTTTCTCAAGATGGGGAGAAAGGAGTTCAGAAAGAAGTCTTCACGCTATGAAGACAAACCAAGGTATGATCGTTCACCTGCTAAAGAAATTATTTGTTATGGTTGCAGGAAGCCTAGACACATCTTACCAGAGTGTCCAGAGGAGAAGAACAAAGACAAGAGAAAAGAAAAGGAACAGCACAGGAAGCACTCCAAGCCATCCTCCTACAAAAACAAGAAGAAGGAGAGAGGTTTCATTGTTGAAACCTGGAGTGATTCTGATGAAGAATCCTCCTCATCAAGCTCCAGTGAGGATGAGGAAGAGAAGAAGGCAAAAGAAGTTTGCCTGATGGCAATAGATGCCTGCAGCAACCACTCAGCTGCAGAGAGTTCAGATTCTGATGAAGAGATGCCTACAGAAGATGAGGTACTCTCTTCTTATAATTTTACCTCAGCTGAATTTAAATTAGAATTTAAATCGTTATGCTTAGATTTGATTAGCTCAGAAAAGGAGATAAAAGAACTTAGAAATAAGTTAGGTGACTCAGAATCAATAGCTACAGAAAATGTTAGGTTAATGGAAGATCTCACTACTTGTAGTAAAGAAATTAAATTTCTTAAAATGGAGTTAGCTAAGTCTAAGAGGTTAGAAGAATCACTTAATGGTAGAAGCCTTAAGTTGTTAGAAATTACCAGCATGACTAACACTAGGTCAGGTAATGACAAACTAGGCTTAGGAGCTTCTCCCAGTGAACCCCCAGTTCTGCTTAAAAATAATCTTTCAACTCCAGTAAACTTCATTTCAGCTAGTGGAATGAAGAACACTGAGCAAGTAAACCTAGTTAATAAAACTTTAAATAAAGCTAAGAGAGAAAAGAGAAAGAAATTTTTTAAAGAAATGCAAAGAGCGTCGAACGCCGCTCGACGATCGGAAGCTCAATGGTCGAACGAAGCTCGACGATCTGAGCACCCATCGTCGAACGTCGATCGACGTTTTCAATATGATTTTCAAAATCATCATCAGTACCATAGAAACCTAAATGAAAATAGAAACCCTAGGTTTGTTGACCCATCATCTGCATGGAGAATCCCACCTAGGAGATCTCACCCACTAGGTTATCACCCTCAGCCTGCATTTTCATATATTTCCAGTTTTTCTTATGTGAAAAACAATGGACCCAAGGTTACCTGGGTCCACACTGTCTAAATAAATTTCTTGCAGGTGAAGGCCTATCCAATCACTCAAATTAAGTGGTATTTGGATAGTGGATGCTCTAAGCATATGACAGGAAATAAAGATCTTCTGTCAAAGTTCAAAGCTAAGCTCGGCCCAAAGGTTATCTTTGGAGACTCCAGCTGTGGTCAGACAGAAGTCTATGACAAGATCACAATTGGAGCAGTTACTTTCAAGAGAGTTGCATATGTCAATGGACTGAAGCATAATTTGATTTCAGTCAGCCAGCTATGTGATGCTGGCTACCAGGTTTCATTTTCCAACTCCTCTTGCAATATTACTTTAAATAATAATGTTGTTTTAGTAGGTATTAGAATAGGTAATATCTATTTAGTAGATTTCAATTCATCTCATTCTGAAATCTGCCTGTTTAATGAAGTAACAATTAATAATAATTCTTTGTGGCATAAGAGGCTTAGTCATGTTAACCTTAAAAATATATCTAGGTTATCTAAACACAACCTTGTTAGAGGTTTACCTTCTTGCCCCTACAAGAAGGAGAGCCTATGCAAGGCTTGTCAGCTAGGCAAGCAAACCAAAAACTCTTTTAAATCTGTAAATAAGAGTGATTCTCCTAGAATCCTGTATCTATTACACTTGGACCTTTTTGGCCCAATAAATGTACAGAGTTTAGGAGGGAAGTATTACACCTTAGTAATTATAGATGACTTCTCTAGGTTCAGTTGGGTTTTCTTTTTGAGAACTAAGTCTGATAACTTCAAAGCCCTTACAGACTTTCTACTATGTGTGCAGACTGAGTACTCTACTCATGTGGCCTTGATCAGAAGTGATCATGGTACTGAGTTTGACTCTCTTCTCATGCAAGAATTCTGTGAGAGAGAAGGTATCAAACATAGCTTCTCAGCTCCTAGAACTCCTCAACAAAATGGGGTAGTTGAAAGGAAGAATAGAACACTCATTGAAGCTGCTAGCACATTGTTGGCAGATGCTAACATGCCTCTCTCCTATTGGGCAGAAGCTGTTAGTACAACCAATTATGTCTTAAATAGAAGTTTGATACACAAACTTAAGTGTAAAACTCCTTATGAGTTGCTTAAAGGAAAGAAACCTAAAATTAATTATTTCAGAATGTTTGGTTGTGTTGTTTATATTCATAATAACAATAAAGAATATCTTAGGAAATTTGAAGCAAAAGCTTCAATGGGAATCATGCTTGGATATTCCCAAGTAAGCAAAGCTTATAGGGTTTATAACAAATCAACCTGTAAGATTGAAGAATCTGTGCATGTGTCTTTTGATGAGTCTCAGATATTTTACAAGGAGAAAGAAAATTCTCCTTCCTCTAGTTCATTGCAGGTACCTGATGCTCCTCAAAAATGCTTCAACTATCAACTCTTCAGATCACTGAATCAGACAGTGATGAAGACATTGCTGAAGCTGTTGTTGTACCACCAACAGTAGATCAAATTCCTCCTGAGGAATTAATCCCAACTGTTGCTGAAGATCACATCCCACCTGCTGATATTGTCACACTTAGAGATCACCCCACATCTCAAGTGATTGGAGACATATCAGCTGGTGTGCAAACAAGACACCAATTAAGATAGGATGTGATGCATGCTTGTTTCCTCTCACAGGTTGAGCCCCTCTCCTTTAAAGATGCAGAGCTAGATCCCCACTGGATCATTGCTATGCAAGAGGAACTCAATCAGTTTGAGAGATGCAAAGTTTGGACTTTTGTTCCAAGACCTAAAGGCCAACTGATCATAGGCACCAAGTGGGTGTATAGAAACAAGTTGGATGCAAATGGAATTATAGTAAGGAATAAAGCAAGGCTTGTAGCTCAGGGCTACAGACAGGAGGAAGGTATAGATTATGACCAAACCTTTGCTCCTGTTGCAAGGCTAGAAGCAATAAGGATCTTCTTGGCCTATGCAGCCTACATGAAGTTTAAGGTGTTCCAAATGGATGTCAAAAGTGCATTCCTGAATGGTGAGCTTAAGGAAGAGGTGTTTGTTGAACAACCACCAGGGTTTGTTTCTTCAATTCAGCCCTCACATGTGTTTAAGTTACAGAAAGCTCTATATGGACTAAAGCAAGCTCCCAGAGCCTGGTATGAGACTCTAGCTAGTTTCCTTTTAGAGCACAACTTTACTAGGGGATTAGTTGATAGAACCCTTTTCGTCAAGCATCACAAGGACACAATCCTGTTAGTTCAGGTGTTTGTAGATGATATTATATTTGGCTCCACTGATCCCAAACTTTGCAAAAGGTTCTCTGACCTGATGCACTCTAAGTTTGAGATGAGTAGTATGGGTGTGCTGTCTTACTTTCTTGGTCTCCAAGTTAAGCAAGATGTTAATGGTATCTTCATCTCCCAATCCAAATATGCCAAGGAATTGGTAAAGAAATTGGGGATGGCTGATGTTTCAGCAATGCCTACACCTATGGCTACTAATGTAGTTATTGATTCTGATGATCACGGCAAGCCAGTTGATCAAAAGAATTATAGGGCCATTGTTGGTTCCCTATTATATCTAACTGCAAGTAGGCCTGATATAATGTTTGCTACATGCCTTTGTGCTAGATTCCAGGTCAACCCCAAGGAATCTCATCTGGTTCTTCTAAAGAGAATTCTGAGATACCTGAAGGGATGTCCAGATCTAGGACTTTGGTACCCAGCTGAGTCAGAATTTGAATTAATTGGATATTCTGATTCTGATTATACTGGTTGCAGAGTTGACAGGAAGAGCACCTCAGGAACTTGCCAGTTCCTGGGAGAGAGATTGGTCTCTTGGTTCTGTAAGAAGCAGGCTTCTGTCTCAACTTCAACTGCAGAGGCTGAATATATAGCAGCTGCTAGTTGTTGTTCACAGATCCTGTGGATTCAAAACCAGCTTGTGGATTATGGTTACTCACACAAGAACACCAAAATCATGTGTGATAGTACCAGTGCTATTTCAATTGCACAAAATCCAGTGCACCACTCTAGAACGAATCACATTGAGATTCAGTACCATTTCCTGAGAGATTGTGTGGAAAAGAACAAGATTTGTCTTGACTTCATATCCACTGAGTTTCAGAGAGGTGATATATTCACCAAGCCTTTAGATGAACAGAAGCATCTGTTCTTTTTAGTTCAATTAGGCATGATCAATGGATGAGACTAAGTGTGACTATATCTGCCTATGTTGAAACCTGCTTGAAGATCGTCGAACGATGATCGAAGATCGTCGAACGGATTAAGCCTATCGTCGACCTCTGGTTAATGATAGCTTATCTGTTTGAAGATCGTCGACCAGCGTTCGAAGATCGTCGAACAGGTCGAGCTTATCGTCGATCTCTGAACGACGACAGCTTGTTGTTTGAGAAGCCAGAAATAGTCGAACGATGGCTCGACTACTCTGCTTCTGAGCCGATCGTCGAACGGCCGTTCGACTATCGGGTCTAGTATCTTTTTAGTAGATCGACTATCTCCGGTCTAATATAAAGCCGATAGTCGACCTAGGTTAAAAGATCTTTTGTTCTTTCGTCGACGGAGCGTGACTCTTCGCATTCTGTCTTCCCGCTTGCGATTTTCTGCCGCTTCGTCCCCTTCGTCTTCGCCGTCCTTCTCGCGCTTTCTCCAGCAATCAATGGCGATTTCTCCCGCAGTGTTAGCAGTTGTAAAGTTCGATGCAGGCTTCAGTGTTGATTTTGACGCATTCAATTGCTGCGAAGCAGGGATCGTGGAAGTTCTTCAGCTGTGCCGGGACCAAGGACTAGAGAGATTAATGTCTTCAAGGATTAAGTTAAATATACCTGAGATCAAGGAATGGGCTTTCACGTCGTCCTCCACCGACGACTCGATGACTGGCACCATCGGCGGAGAAGAGGTAATATTAACTCCGGTCGTTCTGACTGATATTTTTGGTTTGATAAATGGTGAAGAAGATTATGAGCAAGATGCTCAAGAATTTGGAAGAATGTTAGTTGAGCTGGGACATGCAGAGGGCATTCCCACGAAGCCGCTCAAGGTAAATTTTCCTTTCAAGATTAAGTTTCTTGCTGAGTTGGTCGGAAAAGTGCTCCTCGGTAAGCACTCTGCTCATGACAATATAACAAGGCAACAATTTGCACTGATGTGTGCAATTGTTAATCAGAAAAAGATTGATTGGGCAGGAGTAATGTTTGATTTGATCAGGAAAAAGAATAGTAAGAAGGAAGTTACCCTCGGAAGGGTTATTGGAATTTTCCTGAAGGAAAAATATCCCCAGCTGCTGGGTTCAACCGCAACAACAATAAATGCAAGCAAGAAGATGGATCCAAACCTGTTCTCCAAGTGGAAGAGAACCTTTGTGAAACCCGCTCTCACAGGGGTTGCTCCAGCGACATCTGAGAGCACCAGGACTGATTCGGTCGCTCCTCACCCTGTAGAAGCTGGCTCAGCTCTTTCCCTTCCCTCTTCTTCTGCTATGCAGTCTGCCTCAGTTAAAGTTCCATCAACTTCAGCTGAAGTACGACTTTCCCCTTCTCCTGTTAGAGAAACAACCACGGTTGTTCTCCCTTCCCCTCCAGCATCTCCTCTTCCTTCTCATCAGGCTAGGATATCTGCTCCTAGTTTTGATTTGTTAGGATCTGAGAGGATTCCAACACCTCCTCAGTCTCCCATTCATTCTCCAGTTAATACTCCTATTAACTCTCCAGCTCCATCTCCAATTCAATCCCCAGTCCACACCATTCTTCATCCCAGCACTACAACCATATCTGCTGCATCTCCATCCACTGCACCTCCATCTTCTTTTGAGATTACCCCTGAACTCATCTCCCGTATTGTGGAGTTGATTACCCCTTCAATCAAAATTATGATTGAAGAGGCAATCGCTCCACTTGCCTCCTCCATTGATACCTTAACCGCTACCATCAAATCACTTTCCAAATCTGCTGAGCCCTCTACCTCAAGGGGCCTGGTTTCAATTTCCACTGAAATTAGGTAGGGGGAGATGTTCTGTGAAGATGCCTCAGAGCCTCCTGCCTCCCTTCCAGCAGTAACAGATACTGTGATGACAGTTCAAGTAGTGTCTGCTCCAGCTGAAAAAGAATCAGCCTTTGTGTTATCAGAAAAGGAAATATCTGATGCTATTATGTTATCTGAATTTGTTGTGAAAGTTTGCTTGGAAGATCTCACCTCTCCCGTGATTGCAAATTTCCTAGAAGGGATTATTACATCCAACCTAGATGAGTCTTGGGAGTTGGTCAAATATGAAGGTAATTCACTCATTCGCTTTATTGACGAGTCAATTAATTTGCTAGCTAGTGAATACCTAGAAGGAATGATTATTGCTTATTTAGCAGATCTGTGTTCATAATTCTACAGATTATATTAGAGAAGATTTAGCTGCTCAGATCATAGTAATTGTTTCAGAAGCTGCCCCAAATGTTCCTGATATTCAAGCAGATCCAGAACTGGATTCATTTTTAGATGATAGAGAAGATGAGTTTGAAAAATAAGATGAAATCAAAGATGACACTCCTGTTCTGAGTGTGGAAGAAGAAAAAGCAAGAGCTGCCTGGAATCAAAGAGTACAAGATTCTTTAAAAGAGAAAGAAAAAGAGTTGCAAGTTGAAAAGTCAACTATTTGGGATGATTCACCAGGGTTGGATTTAGATTTCCTTCTGGCTCAGGATGCCATTGAAGAGGAAAGAGAGAAATCAGCTCTGAAGTTAAAAGAAAAGGCTGTTTCTGAAGCCTATGATCCTTATGATAATCCTCCATCATCTCACTCTGATGATGAAGATGATTCTGATTTATCTGAGAATGCTAAGAAAAAGAAAGCTGCTCAAAAGAAAAGGAAAGCAATTGCTCCTCCTCCTCCCAGCCGAGACAATGATACTCCATACTATATTCTTAAATGAATTGACCCCAAATCAAAAGAATTTCAACATTGGATGTGGTTCTCCAAGAACCAGCAGAAAGAGAGAAAAAGATCTAAGAGGTATGATAGTCCTGTTTCTAGATGGACTCCCAGAGGTCCCCCTCCTCCACCTCCCATTGCAGGAGCCTCTGGGAACCTATCTGCTAATCCATCTGCCTCTTCTGGAAAATCTGCACCTTCTCAGCCTCAGTCAAGGAAAAGCTCTCAAAGTTCCCAAGGCAGATCTTATTATGGTTCTCAAAGACAAGTGAAGGAGGTTGTGTTTCAAAGACCAACCTTTTCTCCTCCTCCTTCTCCAAAGAAAAGAGCTTCTTCTCCAATACCAGCACAGTCTGAAAAAGTTGTTTCAAAAGGTAAGTAGTTTATTTTGTTTTAAATACTCTAGCAAGAACTTTGCTAAGTCTGCTCCCATGTCTTATCTAGATAAAGAATCAGATGCTACTCCTCCTAAGTATGTTTATGAAAGTCCTAAGCTTGATCCTAACTTTAGGATGGCTCGTTTTCACGAATTAGTTGGAGCAGCCCAAATCAGAAAAGCAAAAGCTGAAGGGAAGGACACCACTGGTTTAACCACCATGTCTACTTTCAGAAAGAAGGAATTAGAAAAGTTCCAGGTTAACCCTGAGGTTTTTGACCCTTCTAAATATATGGAAAAGTACCCAGAAGCTGTTGTGCCAAGGACTACAGAATTAAAGATCATTGGCTTGCAAGATTTAAAGATGTCTAAGTTAGAGGCCATTGATCCTCTGCGAAAAATTTCTTTTGTTTCTAGCTCTTCTGTATCTAAGCCTGACTCTGTTGATCCTTAGTTTTGTTTGACTGTTATTTATCTATCTGTTTGAAAATTGCTAGTTAATTGTTATATATTTCCTGTATTATTTATAGTGTTCTATAGCTAGCTCTGTGTTTTAGTTTTTAAGAGACTTAACTCAAATAGGGGGAGATTGTTGGTACCTTAGTTTGATTTGAGTTTAGTCTTGTCTTTTTAGTCCCTTGACCCAAGAAATATCTATGGTCAATGGTTAGTAGTCTAGCTGTAGAGTCCACACTTTTCCAGATTGAGAATTTGGTTAAGTAGTTTGTTCGTTCGACTATCGTCGAACGCCGCTCGACTATCGTCGACTAACTGTTCGACGATCGTCTATCAGTTGTTCGACTTTCAGTCTGCGTGGATAGTTCGACTATCGGTTGATAGTTCGACTATCTGTGTGCTTTGATAGTTCGACTATCTGCTTGGATAGGTCGACTATCTGATAGTTCGACTATCTGTTGATAAGTCGACTATCTGTTTGTTTTTGATAGTTCGACTATCTGTTGATAGGTCGACTATCTGATAGCTCGACTATCTGTTGATAGCTCGACTATCTATTTTGCCCTGATAGTTCGACTATCTGCTGATAGGTCGACTATCTGATAGTTTGACTATCTGTTGATAGGTCGACTATCTGTTTGTTTTTGATAGTTCGACTATCTGTTGATAGGTCGACTATCTGATAGTTCGACTATCTGTTGATAGGTCGACTATCTGATAGTTCGACTATCTTCTGGTAGTTCGACTATCTGCTGTGATAGTTCGACTATCTCCTTTGATAGTTCGACTATCTGGATCGTTCGACTATCTGTCCGATAGTTCGACGATCTCCGTGCGTCGGTCGATGATCTCCGAAGGTCGTTCGACGTTTTCTGTCTGCCTTTATATTTTGTAATTATTTATTATATTTAATTAATTAATACATTATCTGGCATATCTTTTCAGTTGTTTTATGATAATATTTCCAGGCATATCTGCTCTATTCTTTTTGCCTGTGTAAAATCTTTTTAGATAAAGTTGTTTGTCTTATTAGCTGACTTTGTATTTTACTTTATCTGCTGACAGTCCTTTATAGCCGTTAGACTGAAAAGTCTTCCTTCTGCTATAAAGAGTATTTCTCTGATGTGACTTTATTTAGTCCTTCTGTTATTTGATTTGATCCTGCAGCTTCTTAGAAAGAGATCCATTCCTTTTATAGGATGTCTTGCTGCAGAGTTTGTTTTGCTGTGTGTTATTTGCAGCCCAGGTCTCAAGTTTCAGAAGAAGACAAGTAATTCAAATTGAAGAGAGCCGTTGCTTGCTGCTGTTATATAAAGGACCCCTTGAAGAAGGATTCAAGCTAGCTAATAGCTAACCAGTTGTTCACTTAAGCATTCAAGCCTTCATCAAGTCTTCTGCTCTCAGCAATACTCATCTAACTGAGAAGTGTTAAGATCTTCTACTCTTCTTCAACCTGAGTTCTCCTGCTTTCAGGAAGTTCAAACTCAGAGTTCTTTTGAAGAAGAAGAAGAAGAAGATAGCTGCTTGAAGATCTTTAATTTTATTATTTATTATCTTCTTGTAGTTTTTCCTTCAGAGCTTTCTGAAGAGTTTTCTGCACTGAAGCAAGACTTCACCTGGACATCATTGAGCCAGGGGGAGCCTTGATTCTTTAGAGCTTTCTAGCTCAATGCAAGTTTTTGTGCTTCTCTAATCTATTGTAAAATAGAGAAGACATCTTAACCTTCTTCCCCCTCCTGTACAGGGTTATTACTCCCTTCAAAAGTATCCCTTGGTGGCAGGGCACCTGATCAAAAACCTGTGCTTGGTTTTTAGACACCTGATCAAATGTCTAAAGGGTTTCTGGATCTACCTGAAGAAGATCCTGTTAGTGGCAGGGCACCTGATCAAAAACTTGAGTGGATTCCTACCTTGTTGGTAGAAGAGTGGACGTACCCAAGTTGTTTGGGGAACCACTATAAATTCCTTGTGTCGTCTGGATTGCCTTGTTTATTTCCTGCACTGTGGCTGTGAATAGATATAACTAGGTTGCTAGTTGCTGATTAGGATTTCCAAGCCTTAACTGTAATTACAATTAGCTTGAGTTTGTGCACAACACTTGTGATAGGCTTTAAGGTTAATTTTTTATCTATAATCTTTTAATTCCGCAATTCACTCCAAGGGAGTTGGGTAGACCTTCAAACTTTGTCTAGTGCAAAATTTGATAACTCTATTCACCCCCCCTCTAGAGTAGTATATATCCCTTCACTTTCAGAAAACATTATGAACACCTGGGAAGTTTGCTGGCAAATCCAACCTGTAAGCTGACACGCCAATTCGTTCCAAAATCTTAAACGGGCCCACATACCTCGGGTCCAATTTCCGATTCTTACCAAACCTCTTTACACCCACCATCGGGGAAACCTTAAGAAAAACAAGGTTCCCCACAAAAAACTCCAAGGCAGACCTACGCCGATTGGTGTTCTTCTCGTACCTCTCCTGAGATATACGAAGCTTTTCCCGAACAAGCTTCACTGCGACTTCCATTTCTTCGAGCGCATCAGGACCTAACAATGGCCTCTCACCAGGCTCAGCCCAAAACAACGGAGTTCTGCATCGCCTCCCATACAAGGCTTCGAACGGAGCCATCTGCAAGCTCTCCTGATAACTATTGTTGTAAGAAAATTCCATAAGTCGCAGCCGCTCATCCCATGCTCCACCGTGGTCTAAAATGTCGCATCGTATCATATCCTCAACTATCTGATTCACCCGCTCTGTCTGCCCATTAGTCTGTGGGTGGTACGCAGTAGAATACCTCAGATCCGTACCCAAACCCTCCTGCAGACTCTGCCAAAAACGAGAAGTAAACCGGGAGTCTCGATCAGAAATGTTGCTAACCAGCACACCGTGGAGTCGGATGACTTCGTTCAAGTACAACTCTGCTATCTTTTTTCATAGGGTAATCAATCTTATATGGCACGAAGTGAGCACACTTCGTCAATCTATCCACTATAACCCAAACAGAATCAAATCCCCTCGGGGATCGCGGTAAACCTGTGATGAAATCCATAGATATACTTTTCCACTTCTAAGTCGAGATCTCTAGCGGAGTCAACTTACCACCAGGCCTTCCATGATCGGCCTTCACCCGCTTGCAAGTATGGCACTCCGCAACAAATCGGGCTATATCTCCCTTCATGCCATAACACCAGGCAATTTGCTTTAAGTCACGATACATCTTCGTAGATCCTGGATGATAGGCAACGCTGGATCCATGAGCCTCTCTGCAAACCATACCCCGAATGTCCCCAACTGCGGGGATGCAAAATCTGCCACGGTACTTCAAAGTTCCCGCATCATCGATGGAATAATCCGGCAACTCTCCTCTCTCAGTCCTGGAGTACAAGTGAAGAAGATCCGGGCCTTCCTTCTGGTGAAGTCTGGTCAAAGAAATCCAAGACGGCTCTGCCACTGACAAACTACTCTGCAGGCCACCGCATTCCACTGATATATCCATAAGGATGAACTCTTCCACTAAACGGTCGGCGGAGAGATTAAAGATTTTACCTGTCCTCCGACTCAGGGCGTCGGCCACCACATTGGCCTTGCCTGGGTGATACTGGATCTCTACATCATAATCGGCCACATACTCTAGCCACCGACGCTGGCACAGATTTAACTCCTTCTGCGTGAATACGTACTTCAGGCTCTTATGGTCGGTGAAGATCTTACACTGAGCCCCATAAAGTAGGTGTCTCCACAGCTTCAACACATAAATAACTGATGTGAACTCGAGGTCATGCGTAGGATAATTCTTCTCATGAGTCTTCAGTTGCCTTGACCCATAGGCAATCACCTTACCCACCTGCATTAATACGCATCCCAGACCCACATGCGAAGCATCCACGTACACATCATACTCCATGCCCTCGGTAGGCAGGGTCAGGACAGGAGCAGTGCACAATCTCCTCTTTAACTCCAGGAAGGCTTCTTCGCAGTTCTCGCTCCAATCAAAAGCCACGTTCTTCGTAGTCAGCTTAGTCAGAGGTGCAGCTAGGGTAGAGAAACCCTCCACAAACCTCCTGTAGTAGCCGGCTAACCCTAGGAAGCTCCTGATCTCTTTGGGCGTGCCCGACCTACTCCAATCCATCACTGCTGCGATCTTTTCCGGGTCAATCGAGATCCCATCCTCATTCACCACGTGGCCCAGAAACGAGACCTGAGGCAACCAAAATTCGCACTTGCTTAACTTGGCGAATAACTTATGGTTCCTTAACTCCGATAGAACCAATCACAGATGCTGCTCATGCTCCTCAGCACTGCGAGAGTAAACCAACACATCATCGATGAAGACCACCACGAACTTATCTAGGAAATCCTTGAACACCCGGTTCATCATATCCATGAACGCTGATGGAGCGTTGGTCAATCCAAACGACATCACTAAGAACTCAAAATGTCTGTGCCTTGATCTAAACGCAGTCCGTGGAATATCTGCATCACGAATCCTAAGCTGATGATAGCCTGAACAAAGGTCAATCTTGGAGAAGACCGTGCTACCGCGCAACTGGTCAAATAAGACATCGATCCTCGGCAGAGGGTACCTGTTCTTGATTGTGACCTTGTTCAACTCTCTATTGTCGATGCAAAGCCGCATTGACCCATCTTTCTTCTTCACAAATAGAACAGGAGCACCCCAAGGCGACGAACTCTGCCTGATAAACCCTTTCGCCAACAACTCATCTAACTGAACTCGCAACTCCTCTAGCTCTCGAGGGGCCATCCGGTACGGCGCCTTAGCAATAGGGCGCGTACCCGGCACCAAATCGATCACAAACTCAACATCCCGCTTGGGAGGAAGACCAGGAAGGTCATCAGGAAAAACATCGGCGAAATCTCGCACAACTGGAATCTCCTCTAAGTGCAGTACACTAACAGCGGTCCCAACCACCGAGACCAAACAAGCAAAATAGTCCGAAAGAAAAAACTTCTGAGCACATACCACAGAGATGACAGGAGAATCCTGGCTCAGATCCGCATACACGCTTCCTGGCTGACCGTCGTCCCTGATGAAGTCCAAGCGCTTCCCTTTGCACTGAATGACTGCATCATACCAGGACAGCCAGTCCATGCCCAAAATAACATTGAAGTCCTCCAGATCAATCATCTTCAGGTCTGCCTTCGCAAGGAAGTCCCCCAATAAAACAGGGTAATCCAACATGCCCACATCTGACAACACAGATTCACCAGAGGGGAACTTAACACGAAAGGTATCCCGAACTGGATCTAAAGTCAACCGATGTTGCTCTATAAAGGCTCTAGCCACGAATGATTGGGTAGCGCCGGAGTCAAACAGAACACGCGCCCAGCGGTTCTTCACCTTAAACTTCCCTATAGGAACATATATAACTAAGGAACTACCACAACAATACTACATTTTAGCAAGACAAGAACAAAATAACTAACCTGAGATGACCAGAGTCGAAGCTTCAGCCTCCTCGGAAGAGATCACGTTCAACTTTCCCTTTCCCTTGTCCACACGCTGAGGTGGAGGTAATGCCTGAAGAGGCACTGCATGCAGGGCAGGCTGGACCTGAGGACACCTAGACTTGATGTGTCCCTTCTGCCCACACTAGAAACAGACCTTATCCCTTGACCAGCACTGGGCAGCATCATGCCCGGGTCGCTTGCAAACAGAACAGAAGACATCTCTCCTCGTAGTACCCTGAATCGCATGAACCTGCTCCTTCTTCTGAGTCGCTGCTCTCTTGAAACATCTCTCGACCGGGTGGCCTGACCGGCCACAGAAACTGCACACCACTTTTCTCTTCTTCCCAGGAACCGCATCCGGTACCCGGGGTTTCTTTTCCTCCACAGAATTCCTCTTATCCTTCCTACTTCACTGTCCTCTGCTCTTCGCGGTCTCAATAGCCTCCACCTTCAGAGAAGCCTCCACTACTCCTGCATAAGTTTCAGACCCATAAGCACTAGTCAACTGCTGCACCTCACTCCTCAAACCACCGAGAAATTGCTTAACTCGATCAGCCTCAACGCTGACCAATCCAGGGGCAAAACGGCTCAACTTGCTGAATTCTATCTCATACTCACCCACCGTGAGCTGCCTTTGCTTCAGATGGAAGAAGTCGTTCATGAGGCGGTCACGCTCGACCGAGGGTAAGAACTTCCTCAATAGCGTCTCCTTGAACACTTCCCAAGAGCATCCGGTTACCAAGCTCTCCTTCTCTCTAAGCCACCAACTCTTATCCAAACCTTTAAGCTGATAGGCGGCTATCATCACCCTCTGATCGTCTGCAATCCCTGAATACGAGAACATCTCCTCCATCGAGATCAGCCAGTCGTCTATCACCATGAAGTTTGCCTTCCCGTCATAAGTGGGAGGGCTCAGCCTCTGAAACTGCGAGATGAAGGCCATCTCCACTGGCACCACCACTGGAGGTCTTAAGGGTGCAGGAGGGGGAGGAACAACAATCCCCCCTATAGGGCCTTGCACTCCCTGAGTCTGACCCGCCACAACCTCTACAAAAGACTGGATCTGGGCTCGCACATCCACCAACTGCCTGCTCAAGGAATCGCTACTCTGCCGCAAGCTTTCGATTACCGCATCATTCTGAGCTCCAGAAGACTCACCCTCAGACAGAGGCATTGATCTAGTCGAAGGACGTCTCGCCATCCTAAAGTCATAGGAACACTAGTTAGATCCTAGTACAACGGCTAGACTCAACTACTAGTACAGACCATACATATATAGATATGAACTTAAAGCTGCTAAACTTGCTCTGGGAGTTTACCTTTTACAAAACTTTATGTTATGCCCTAACCTAGGATGGTTAACCACAACCATACTAATTCTTGTGCCTAGATCGGGAATGCATGACTTTATATTATTTTTGACTCGAAAACTTATGTGTGTACATATGTCATCCTGCCAGTCTTTAGCTTGGCACGTTGTGCTTATGCCATGTTATGCTATGCATGATTGTGCTATGCATTCTAAAAAAGGTCCTAGTGCATGTTATGAGCGGCATACACATGAAAATGTTATGCATCTCATACTACATAACATTCGCATGCAACGAACAAGAAAATGTGCTAGTCGCAGCCATGTGGTGAGGTTATGCATCCCATACTACATAACCCTCACATGTTGCCCCAATGGTGGATCCATATACGAACACATATTATGCATCCCATACTACATAATATGCCCCGTATACTTCATGTTATGCTATGAGTGTAGTGTTCGTGCTTTTGCCAAGACGTGCTGATGACATATCGGTGTGTGAATGACATGATGCTAAACTACTAAAAGCAAACAAAGGAAGGTTGCCCGACTAACTTGTCAAGCAACCTCCCTCTGATACCAACTGTCACAACCCGCATTTTCCCTGAATTAAATAATTATCAGAGTATGAGAAAACACGCGTCATGATGCCACGTCAAGCAGGGGATAACTGCTGACGCTCAGGCAAAACCAACTGCTACTCTTTATGAAAGAAAATCATGAGCTTAATGATTAGAAAATCAGTTATATTTTAGAGGCCGTATCTCTCGGCTCGGTGGATCACCTAGTCCACAGTTAAAAACTATACTTATGCGCTGCGGAAAAATACTTTATTCAGGTTTAGCATCCTAAAGGGGGTGTATGAGAGTTCCGAGAGAACCACTCATACAATGCAAGACTCTACATTTAATTGATATTATATATAGGAAAACGATCTTTATACGCTGCTTGGAAAATAGTGATTTACTTTTATAAAACATGTTGATCATGCGATGTACTTATAAGAATATCTATGGTTTAAAAGTAACTAGCAACCTAGCATAAATCCCTCTCAGAGCAAGTAGACTATCTCCAGAAAACGGTAGCAGCTTAAGTAATATATCCAGTATAAAGGTAAAAAAACTACCAGTGGGCGCCAACAACCTGACACGAACCCACTGGCACATATGTATGTCTGTAAGAAAGTACTGAAAACTACCTCACCAACAAGGCAAACGGATCTCCAAAGTCCAAGAGACCACCAACACCACCACTGCAAACTAGCCACCCAACTGGCTACAGCTCAGAACCTGAGGCATTCCAAAAGGAAACAGAATACCTCAGCAAGCAAAACAAGGTAAAATCTGCATGAAGGAGTCAACCAAAGGGGAAAAAGTAACTGAAAAACATGCCGTAGAAAGAGTCACAACTGTCCAAAATAGGACGACAAGAAATGCACTACGTGTGAGGAAACAGCATCAATCCAGCTCAGGAACAACATCCTGCAGGGCCTACTAGGCTACCAAGAGCCCAAAGTGTTGCAATCTACCAAGGAAGAAACTTCTAGCACCCTAAGCTGTGGGAGATGGTAGTAGTAAAACAACAGCATAGATCTGGCTTGGAGGCAAACTCAGTCCTCCAACCACCAACTTCCATGCCAAAAGGCTCAGGAGTCTACATGATAAAGCACAAGGGACCTTCCACCCCCTTGCCCAGCCCTTACCTGGAGAAAGATAGAAGAATAAGGGTGGCCTTGGCTAGATTACACAACACCTCCCCCATGAAGAGCTTTAAACCACCACTACTATCCACATCCCACGATTCGGCCTTTAGGAAAGAAAACATGGCCGACAAGGAAACTACAAATATAATCAAGGAAACTCACTCGGGAACATAAATCGAGGAAAGAGAAACAGTGTTGAAGTTACTCAACACGGCTCGGCGTTGGGTGGAATCCACTTAGTGCCTAACCAGACCTTGGCGTTGAGTGAGTTAGCCTCAATCAGCGCTAGAACAGCCATGGCATTGAGTGAGGTCCACTCCCTCAACGCCTTCAGCAAAACCACAAAACCTAACAGCAGCGTTGAGTGAGTCTACCTCCCTCAACGCCAAAACAGCTTTGGCGTTGAGTGAGGTCAACTAACTCTACGCCAAAGTTCACTTCCGCAGGGGAACCCTAAGCCAACGCCAACAAGAGATGGTCGACGGGAATGCCGACTGATTCTCGCCGAATCGGCGGGAATGCAGGACGATTCTCGCCGAATCGGCGAGAATGCAGGACGATTCTCGCCGAATCGGCGAGAATGCAGGACGATTCTCTACGACCGGCGGGAATCCAGAATGAATCTCTCCGAATCGGCGGGAATCAAGGATAATTCTCGCCGATCGGTGGGAATCACTGACGATACACGTCAAAATCGGAGGGAATCCCGTCGATTTTGACTTAGACGAAAATTTTCACTCAATCACCCCACCACTCAGCCGCAAAGAAAAAACCGAACTATGGCTTTGAGTGTGTCCACCACACTCAACGCCAAGTCCGGGCAGCTTTTGGCTTTGAGTGTGTGCACCACACTCAACACCAAAACTCGAGAGTCTACCAAGACTAGTTCTAACAAGAGCCCTACCACAACAACCTCCCTCACTCTCTCTCTCTCGGCTCCACCCATAAAAGCACCCAACTAGAACTACAAATCTGGAGTCTAAATGGTGAACACAACTAGCACGAGGAGCAAACAGCCCAAGGAGGGGGCTCATAGGAGAATCTAAGCCCTAAAACTTAGCAAGTTAATAAGAGAATAAGCATGGTTTCTACCCTAGGGCTAACCGGGAAACATTCCAAAATTCAAAAGAACAACAATGGCAAGGGCAAGAATACCACTTGCCTCGATTTCTGGCGAAGCTTGGTCGGCTTTCCCTCCTCTTCGTTCTCCACTAGAAGGAGAAACACCTAACATGCAAACCGTACATTAATGGCGGAAAACAACAAGAACCGGAAATCCAAGTCTCCTAAAACTCCACGAAAATCAAATATCTTACCGTCGAAATGAAGATCTGAGTGAGAGCAAGACAACGCCGCTTTCGGAATCTAAATCCATCCACGAACAAGCCCGAAATCACCGTCCAAAGGGGAAGCAGGCCGGCGGTTTCCCTCCGTTTTCCACGAACAGGAGGGGCGACGGTTCGGTCTGGACTTTGGGAAGGAGGAAGGAGAAATGGGTCCGCCACTTCTTAACAGGGCTTTTATAATAAAAGGACACGCCTATTAGGCCCTAACTGCTGCCTAAACTGCCGGTTCACTTAATTTAAAAGGGTTTCTAATTTGTTTTTACTAATAACACACCCAAAACGACTCAAAAATCGAACCACCTCGGAATTTGACGAAACTCGCACCGTAGCTAAATACCCACGCTAAGAACACAACGGAGAAGTCGAAATTAACTTTCGACGAACAGAACTCGAGTTATACCCAAATAAAGCCAAACACAAACATTCCCCCGAGAGGACACACCGGGTCACCCAAAACGACTCGGCTTGCTAGGGAGATATTGCCAACAGGCTACAGAATAGGGCACTCAGTTCTAAGTAGATAAACCACACTCCACAAATGGCACAATTCACGGAAACGCGTCATCGTAACGCCAAACGAGAATTAAATAATCGCAGAAAAAATCGGGGGCGTTACAGATTTCATCAACGATGGATTTATAAGTCCCCACAACGGAAATCGCGGCCTATAAAAATCATCACGGAACCGAGGACGTAGTTGCTTCCAGTAAATCTGTTGCCGAGAAAAAGTCGGAAGTATATCGAAGATGGAAGCAACACATGGTCGCCTTCGACCCGGAACGAGTGAGGCAGCCTGTCGTGGATAGTCGCCAGATCACTGCAATGATTACAAAAAGTGATTTATCTTTTTGAACTCACCGCGACCTGGGAACTAAAATAAATTTTGTTTTGTATTGCAGTTTGAAACTCGCCACCAGACTCTGTTGAGGCTAGCAAGATCAAGCCATCGCCTGCGGATGCTTCCATGCAAGCATTGACGACCGCCCTAGCTGAGTCTGTATAAGGAGAGCACTCTGTCCTGGAGAGATACATTTTGTTAGTAAAAAAGTATGAGGAAGAGTTAAAGGAAGTGCAAATTGGAGCCAAGAGAGGAAAAGAGCGAGAGAAGGCATTGGAGGGCTAGGTCGCTGACTTCTCCGCGACGATAGAAGGTTTGAAGAAAGAAATGCAGAAGCTGAGCGAAGACGTCCGCCACTATAAAAGCAAATATTTGGCTCTGGTGCGGGAAGGAAAGAAACCAGTCATTGAGGTCCCCGGTACTCGGCCATAAATGCTGGCTCAGCCTGCTCCGGGAGAGGCAACAGCTCTGGCGGCGAGCGGGCAGCCCGTGGTGGCCGAAGATTCGAGGCCGGCTGGCGAGCACGCGATCCCGTTCAGCCGAGTCGTCAGGGACACTGCTCGTATGCATCGAACCTTCAATAACATACACCACTTTGTCCAGCAATTATACAGAGAGATCCTGCAAGGGTGCGACCAAGCGGCCTATCTTAGGACGGAAGAAGAGGAGAAACTTGCTCGCCGGATAGATGGGGAGGAGCGACCTGCTCGCCGGTTAGATGGAGAGGAGAGACCTGCTAGTCGTTGAAGTCGCTGAGTCCGCGAAGACTTGATGAACATTGTATAATTTACTGTGAACCTTATTCTTGCGTGACGCGGATATTATTAGTTTCTGTATAACATTGTATTGTATGATATTGTGTACTCTTTTATTATGTTGCGATCTGTGTGTTGATTGCTTCTCTGTAGGGTATTTTGAATGTGATTTACGCGAATTGCTATGCGCAAACTGAAGAGAAGCGGACTGTGCGAATTAAGCTTGAATCCGCACAAACTTATCTGAATTTGCAGTGAGCTAGGAAAGAGGCGAGCTGGGCGGATTGAGCTATCAACCTTTGCGGATTAGTCTCATCTGCCTGTCAGAGTTTTTTCTATAAATAGGGTATTCATTTTCTTTATGTATCAGAGACAGTTGGATCTGGAAACCCCGCGGCTTGTAGAAATGGTGTCCGCACGTACCGATGCCGCAACAGCCTTTCATTCCGCCGAACATAAAAGAAGCCAGCTGACCGCGGCCGACCTGGAGATCTTCCGGGAGAGGCAAATGGCGGGCTCGCCGGTGCTTGCACGACTTCCTGAGGATCATGAACGGCTAAACTTCTCTACCGCTACCCAGATCGCGGTACCCATTGATCATTTCGATTGTGGGTTCAAGTTCCCCCTTCTCTAGGAGGTCGCCGAGATCTTTGAGCACTACGGGGTGGTTCCAGGCCAGCTCGCACCGAATACCGTCACTGCGATTTACAGTTACCTTTCCTACCTGCGATCTGAAAAGATCCAGCTCTCCATGAAGATTTTCAGAAAAATCGTCTCTATCCGCTCGATAACCCCGTATAAAGATCACCAGTATATGGGTGTGATTTAATTATACTATCGAGGGATGAAAGTTGTGGGCTTGCAGAATAAAATCCACAACTGGACCTCGAGGTATCTTATCTTTGAGGCCGACCTTGGGTTCCTTCACACCAACCCGCTGGTACGCGCGGATGCCGACTTCAAAAGTGTTCCTTTGGGTATGGTAGAGTCTGCTATCGTTGAATTTCTGGCTTGGGCAAGGCTCGATATTGATCACTATATCCCGTTATTGCCCGGCCTGGATACCGTAAGCCACCAAGAAAGTAAGTATTGTGACCTGACTTTGTATCCGCAAATTCTTTTGCTTCATGGCTTGACTGATCTGTCTTTTCAGCGACCTTGGCAGTTCCAGCAACCTACCTCTAACGCGAGCCAGCACGACTCCTACACAAGGAGAGAGAAAGAAAAAAATTGTAAGAAAGATAAAGGAGGAGGGTGACCCTGCGGCGGATTACTCCATCCGGATGTTTTGACATGGCGGGCTTTGGGAAAAACCAGAAGGATCTCAGGGGTAACCTGATGATTCACTGGCATGAGAAGAAAAAGTTTGTCTGCCTCTCCACCGCTCTTCCTTCTTGGAAGAATCCACGCCCCTCTCATCATGCCCACGTGGCGGTCTCCGCTCTATACGGGAAGCATAACCTCCGCGAGCTGCAAAGCATCCCCCCTGCCAACCTCCCTCTGATCGCGGCTCAGGCTAGCGCAAATTGCGCTATCACCAACCACTTCATGGGTGGGATGACGCGCGAACTGCTCAGGGTAAACGAATGCTTGACGCGAGAAGTCAAGTTTCTAAAAGACAAAAACAAGCGGTTAGGGACGAAGGTCAACAAGTGCAAAGAAACCGAAGATGTAAGTATCGGTAATCGTTTGTCTTTGTTGCTTGTCCGCAGCGGACTGATTGATTTACTCTCTCTCTCCAGATCGCATACGATGTCACCAACCCAAGCTTCCAGCGTGCTATGTTTCTCTTTGTGAAGGAAAGCGTGTAAGTTGCTGTTGAACGCTTCATCAGCGATGGGCTTGCAAAAGAAGGCGTGGACTCTGTCCCTTTTTGCAACTATTTCCCGAACTCAAAGACAAAGTCGCGGAGTTCGAGCAGGGAGCAAAAGTGAAGGCGGTTAATGATGAAGAGGAGAGACCTTTTGACGGAGAAACCCCTGAAGTCGTTGTGTCGAGCCAACAAAGGAGCAAGTCTGTCCAGTCAGCCTCTTCTAAATCTGAAGGAAGTAGTGAGCGGACGAAGCTCGCGGCAGCGAGCGAATGGAGTCCGACCAGCTCCAGCTCCAGTGGTAGCAGAAGCAGTTCCTCAAGCGACTACTCTCCCTTTGTCGATGTGGACGGGTCGATTCCCGAAAAGCCTGCCGAGAAGAAACAAAGAACAGAATATACATTGCAACTTTTTGTTTTTGTTGTAAAAGGAGAGCGAACTCCGTTTGAGTACGCCCACACTTGTAAAAAGTTTTTGAATGATATGAAAAGGATATTTTCGTCTCATGGTGTTTTGATCTGTTTGTAGTGTATCTGTCTGCTTCATATAGACGTTATCCGGGCGACATAATAATTTTTTATTAATCCTCAAATAATCCTTGTTGAAATTGTTGGAACTTGGTGCGACATGAACCTTATTTTTCCCTTTATCGGGAATAATAATCACTAAGCAGTCCATTGACGAGTTCGAACAGCAGTTCGTGCTTTGCCAAAACAGAATCAACCTTTGCGAATCCCAAGACAACTAATATAATAACAGGAGTTGTGTATTAGAATAGTTCTGACGGAGTAACGCTGATTTGCGAATTAGCCGGATTTAATCCATAGTCCGCCGATATTTGAAATCGAGATGCAACATCTAACAAAGATGAACCCTTCGGACTGAGCGGACTGAAGAATTTGAGTCCGCCAATAATTATAATAACGATAGAAATGATCTATAGCTCACGACCAAGTGGGCAGGTGTGGCTACCGCGGCATAGCTTTCCACACCGGGCCATGAACTATAAGGTTAACCCGAGAAAACCGGCGGACTGAGCGGACTGAAGAATTTGAGTCCGCCAACAATTATAATAATGATAGAAATGATCTATAACTCATGACCAAGTGGGTAGGTACGGCTACCGCGGCATGGCTTTCCACACCGGGCCATGAACTATAAGGTTAACCCGAGAAAACTGGCGGACTGAGAGGACTGAAGAATTTGAGTCAAATTCTTCATTTATGTCTTGCTATCGAGAAATCAATCTTGTTCTCGAGAACTCATTCCTACTTCTCGAGAACAGCAGACAATTTTTCTGAAAATTTCTCTTAAGTACAGATCGACGGGATTTTCAAATTACTCGACGTGATTGGTCCGCATATCATCATTTATGTTTTTTCTAACTGTTAGGGGAATTCCTATATAATGTCATTTCGTTAAGACTAACCCTAAGCAGAAAATCATACATTTCTATTATCGTGATCGGCCGTCTCTCTCCAAGAAAAACAGAACTTTCAGCCCCCGCCGCCGCTCAACATGAAGATCGACACTTCTGTTTTTGATCAAGAAAGGCTTATTGTTCAAGGATATTTCATATTCTCCTTGATCGAGTAGGTCTAAGATTTCTCAGATCAGATCTCTCAACTCTTCTTCAACATTTTCTGAAAAAGACGCAAGTTCAAGAAGAAGACCTAGAGTTGAATTTTTCCAGATCTGAGACAAATTTCTGTTTGTATTTTTTAAATCTGTGTGTAAATCTTGTAGGAGATTAATCTCCGAGTTGTAGGAAGTTTTCATCTTCCGAATGTAGATCCTTTTGGATCGAGATTGTAGGAACTTGGTTCCTAGGCATAGGATTAGATTTCAATCCAAGATAGTAGAGTAGTCGAGTCTAGTGATTTACTAGATTGGTGAGGGAAAGTGGACGTACCCAAGGTTGGGGAACCACTATAAATCTTCTTGTCGTCTGTGATTGCTTGATTGTTTGTGCAAGTTCTTTTAAATTTTTTATTCCGCAAATAGATGCACAGGGGAAGCTTGGCAAAATCTTTAGGCTTGTCCATTGTTTAAAAATTCTCAAAGACAACTTAGAGAGGAAATTGATCAAGGTGTTAACCATTTAACGACCAACCTCCCTCTGATACATCAGTTAGAAGTAGCGAACAAACGACTAGAGAACAAGCCAGAACTTTGAATAATTGAAATTTTTATTATCCAAAAAGATATCTTTTACAAAGGTATGGCCCACCTTTTATAGAATAGAGGAGAGAGGATAGAATACAAACTAATAATGTGGGACTAAAGCTATACAACAGTTCCGAGTGGCTAGTGCAACAGACCAGAATAAGCCGCGCGGTTAGACAATATCCTAACCGCCCGGCAATACCAGAAGCAGGAGAGAGATGCGGTTGGAGACCGCTAGACCGCCCGGTCTACAACCCGCCAGGCTCAATCCGCCAGACCGCCCGGTCTCATACTTCGACACTCCCCATCAAGCTGGAGCATAGATATCAATCATGCCTAGGTTGTCACAGATATGGAAGAAGGAAGTAGAAACCAGCTTGGTGAAGATATCTGCCAACTCTTTGTCGGAGGTGATGAACGGAGTGCAAATCTGCCTCTTCAAGACCTCTTCTCGAATGAAATGGCAGTCGACCTCTATATGTTTCGTTCTCTCATGGAAGACCGGATTTTTGGATATATATATAGCGGCCTTGTTGTCACAGAACATAGGCAGAGGATAGTCGTAGACCTCTCCTAGGTCAAGCATGAGAGCCTGCAACCATTTTAACTCACACGTGGTTGACGCCATACTCCGGTATTTGGCTTCTGCACTGGACCTTGAGACAACAGACTGCTTCTTGCTCTTCCAGCTCACAAGATTACCTCCAATAAATGTGCAAAAACCCGATGTAGATTTACGGTCACCTTTATCATCCGCATAGCTTGAGTCTGAGTAGGCTTCAACTCTCAGATGACCACGCTTCTGAAAGAGTAGCCCTTTTCTTGGTGCTTCTTTGACATACTCTAGTATCTTCAAGGCAGACTAAAGATGACATTCCCTGGGAGCTTGCATGAACTGACTGACCTTGCCTACAGCATAGGCGATGTCGGGTCTGGTCACTGTGAGATAAATGAGTTTGCCCATCAGACGTCTATACCTGGTGGCATCGGATATAAGAGGTGAGTCATCTGTCCACATTTTGTCCTCTCTAGCCATGGGATACCTGGCCGGTTTGGCACCGGTCAATCCTGCCTCTTGTAGAAGATCAAGAGCATACTTCCATTGGGAGAGAACCAATGAGTCAGGATTCCGAGAGATTTCTATCCCTAAAAAATATTTCGGGGAGCCCATATCCTTCATGACTAAGTGTTGACGGAGGTGTTTCTTTGTCAAGTCCACCCCAGCCTGGTCATCGCCGGTAAGAAGAATATCATCCACATATACCGCCAAAACCACAAGGCCCGATACGGTTTTGCGAATAAACAATGAGTGATCGGCTGAACTTCTTGTAAAGCCAATGGCAGCCACAATGCCACTAAACTTGTCGAACCATGCCCGAGGGCTTTGTTTTAGGCCGTAGATGGGCTTCTTCAATTGGCATACTCGTGTCTCCCCCTGAGCAACATACCCACGAGGTTGCTCCATATAGACATCCTCCGGAAGATCCCCTTACATAGAAGCATTCTTGATATCAAGCTGGGAAATAGCCCACTCCCTGTTGACGGCCACTAAAAGAAGAACCCGGATGGTGTTGAGGCGAGCAACCGGGGAGAAAGTATCAAAGTAGTCAACTCCATAAGTCTGAGTAAAGCCTTTTGCCACCAGCCGGGCTTTGTAACGATCCATAGTGCCATCAGAGCGAAACTTCACAACGAACACCCAGCGGCAGCCAACCACATCAGTACCTATCGGTGGAGGAACAAGGGTCCAGGTACCCCTTTCATTAAGAGTGGCGATTTCCTCATCCATGGCAGATTTCCAATGAGGAATAACAAGAGCCTCTTGGTATATTTGGGGAGTTGTAGAAGCCGAGATAGCCAAAGCAAAGCACCTGCGAGAGGGAGTAAGCCGATCAAAGGAAACAACAGCCGCATGTGGGTGTTGGGTACACGCCCGCACCCCTTTGCGAAGAGCAATGGGAAGAGCCAGGTCGTCTTGGGCCTCAGGGACCGGAGCGTCCGTGGCGGAGAAAGCTGGCCTGGGACTAGAGAGAGACGGCTGCAGAGAAGAAGATGGGGGTATAATAGAGAGAGAAGGAGACAGAGGAGGAGATGAAATAGGAGGGGAGACGTCGATCTACATGGAAGGATCGCTGAGAGATGGTGGAGAGTAAGAGACCGCAGGAGGAAGCGGGGTTGGAGAAGAAAAGTAGGATGTATTTTCGAAGAAGGTGACGTCCGCGGAAACAAACTATTTGCGCAGAATGGGATCAAATCAACAATAGCCTTTTTGAGTGGTCAAATATCCCAAAAAGACACATTTAGTGGAACGGGGGGAAAGCTTGTCACGGGTAGCAGACGGAGCATGCACAAAGGCCGTACACCCAAAGATATGGAGAGGAAGAGGAAAGGGTTCCTTGCCCGGGTAGAGAATGGAGAAGGGGGTCTTGCCATGGAGAACCGAAGAGGGAATGCGATTGATGAGATAGCAGGCAAGAAGAACAGCATAGCCCCAGTAGGAGCGAGGAACCTGCATCTGCGTCATTAGAGTGCGAGCGATATCAAGGAGGTGACGGTTTTTATGCTCCGCCACCCCATTTTGTTGGGAGGTGTAAACACAGCTGGTCTGATGAATAAGACCATGTTGCATACAAAAAGAGGAAAACTCATGACTGAGATATTCTTTTGCATTATCAGAGCGCAGCACTTTAATAGATATAGAAAACTGAGTTTGAATCATATAGTAAAAAGATTGCAATACAGATAATAGTTCAGAGCGATCCTTTAAAAGATACACCCTGGTACATCTAGAGAAATCAGTAATAAAAGTTACAAAGTAAGAACTACCCCGACCAACGGTGAGAGTAGGAGCAGGACCCCAGACATCAGAATGAATGAGATCAAAAGGGCGGGAGGAACCATGACCTTGCTTCGGCGGGAAGGAGGAGCAATGATGTTTGCCAAGCTGACACGCATCACAGTTGAGCGGAGGACTAGTCTGAGGTAAGTGGGGAAGAAGCTGACGAAGAATCCGAGGAGGAGGATGTCCAAGGCGAAGATGCCATTGAATCAGATCAGTAGACGTGGAAGAGAAGGCAGACAGAGCAGAAACATTATCGAGGAAGTAGAGGCCGCCACTCTCAGTCCCAGTAGCAATCGTCCGTTGGGTCCCCGGGTCCTGAAAACAACAAGAAGTAGGAGTAAATAATACAGAGCACTGAAGTTGCTTGCATAAAGTAGTAACCGAGAGCAAATTGCAAGGGAACTTCGGGACATAGAGAGTGTCCACTAAGCGATGCGACTGGGTGACTTGAACCATGCCCGTCCCGTGAACCGGGGAAGGGGAACCATCCGCAATAAGAACCGGGGGTAACCGATCATGCGTCTCTAGGAGAGAGAAGCAATGAGGGTTTCTGGTCATGTGATTTGTAGCACCAGAGTCAATCAGCCATTTACCTTGGGTAACGACGTATGCACTACCTGAAGTCGTGGCCACAGAAGCAAATGGCCGAGAGGAGGCGGAGGTTGAGGAAGAAGTATCACCGAAAGGACGAAGATGAGGATGTTTCTGCCAGCAGCGGTCAACAGAGTGGCCGGTACGACCAGAGTGAGAGCAGAGAAACCTTGATGGACCACGCGTGCCAGACTGGCTGCGGCCACTATTGCCACCCCGCTGAGCCTGGTGAGCATAGGAGTCCTGTGGAGGAGGGGAGGACAACAGAGGACGTTGGAGCAGGGAAGTGACAGCGGCGATGCGAGCTGCGGTGGCATCTAAGGTGGGAGAGTCTGCTTCGCCCAAGATCTGCTGGCGGATCATATCAAATGACTCAGGGAGTCGTAGAAGATAACAAACAACCAGGAGTTCCTGGAAGTGTTTGTGCTGCTCGGCCAAGTCCGCGGAGAAAGGGCGATTCTGGAGGATTTTAGCTCCAAGAGCCTGAACTTACTGATAAACCGCAGCAGGAGACATGGAAGGGCGAGTGAAGAGATCCGCATAGAGAGTATAAATGCGGGATGTCTGAGCCCCCTTCGAGTCGAGAGCAGCAAGGTGAAGCCATGCGTCTTAACCGTCTCATCATGGCGTATGACAGGAAGACATTCATCAGAGAGGTTGTTAGCCAACCACGTGCAGACAAGCGCATCACTGGCATCCCAGTCATCAAATTCAGCAGAGTCTAGAGGAGGAGGGTCATCGGTGAGATGATGACGTTTGCGCTGAGAGTGAAGAAGAAAGGGGAAAGAAACGCTCCAATCCAGATAGTTGGAGCCAACAAGTTTAGATACCGTGCCAAGGTTGCCAGAGGAAGTAGGATGCGGAGCCGGAGTGGCGATAGGAGTAGTGGTAGTGGAGGTTTCAGAAAGAGCCATAGGATAAAACAACGAGAAGCCGCGCGGTTAAAAGACAAGCCGCGCAGATAGACAACAGCGAGAAGCCGCGCGGTTAAAAGACAAGCCGCGTGGATAGGAAGAAGAGGGGCTGCGGCGGTCACGATGTTAGACACCAGCGGCAAGAGAAGCCACGACCAAGCCGCAGATCCCAGCAGGGAAAGAAGTCGAACAGCTAGAAGATAGTCCGCGTGAACAGAAGGGGGAACAAACAAGGCGAATAAGGCAGCAGGTCGCAGCGATCAAAGTAACAGGTCGCTGTGACCGACAGGCAGGACAGGGCGCAAGTAGGCGGAAGAGACAAACCGCGAGAATAGGTCGCGAGAAGAAGGGACAAACCGCGCGGACAGGGTGCAGAGAATCAGCAGGAGAAGATCGAGTCCTCTGATACCAAGTTAGAAGTAGCGAACAAACGACTAGAGAACAAGCCAGAACTTTGAATAATTGAAATTTTTATTATCCAAAAAGATATCTTTTACAAAGGTAAGGCCTCCCTTTTATAGAATGGAGGAGAGAGGATAGAATATAAACTAACAATGTGGGACTAAAGCTATACAACAGTTCCGAGCGGCTAGAGCAACAGACCGGAACAAGTCGCGCGGTTAGACAATTTTCTAACCGCCCGGCAATACCAGAAGCAGGAGAGAGATGCGGTTGGAGACCGCTAGACCGCCCGGTCTACAATCCGCCAGACCGCCCGGTCTCATACTTCGATAACATCCAACCAAGAAGGTTCCAAAGAAGTTGATGGATCTAGATAAAGATGAGATTTCACTTTTCTCTCTGGATAAGAAAGCTAAAAATATTATAGCAAGTGCAATCGATGACTTGATGCTGCATAACCTGATTCACTGCCACTGTGCTAAGGAGATGTGGCAGTCACTAGTCACTCTGATGGAAGGTACTGAAGAACTGAGGGATGATAGAAGATCCCTATTGAACCAGAAGTATGAAGCCTTCAGGCAAGGACCAAAGGATACTATTGTAGATATATTTGAGAACTTCTTCAAGATAGTCAATTGTATCAGAGTATATGGCAGAGTCTTTACCAATGGAGAACTAAATGACAAGTTCCTAAGATCTTTAACCAAGGAATGGGACATTAAGGTATGTTCCATAAGGGAATTTGGAAAGCTAGCTGAGACAGATCCTCAGAGTCTCTTTGGGAAGCTGATTTCGTATGAGCTTCAACTCAACACGAGGAAAGCTGAAGAAGAGAAGAGCAGGTTTACATCAAAAGAGAAGTCTGTTGCTTTAAAGGAAGAGATCTCCAGGAAGTCAAAGGCTACCTCTCCAGCCCCAGCACAAGAAGTTAGTGAAGAATAAAACTCGGAGCCAAGTACCTCGGGATCTGAGCTATCTGAAGGAGAGTTCTCCTTACTCTCATGGAAGTTCAAGAAATTCTTGAACAAGAAAAAGAAATGGAAGGGCAAGGATGCCTCTCACAGAAGATCACGACATGACGGTGATCGACATGGAAAAGGCTCAAGCAGCCACGATAGGTATGTTTCTAAACAGAACAAATATATTTCAACTGACATCGTTTGCTACTGTTATAACAAGCCAGTTCACGTCATTGCTGACTGCCCCAACAAGAAGGAGGGAGGAAGGAGAGAAGAAAAGAAGTCCTCGTACAGCAAGAAGAGGACAGAGAAGAGCTTGATAGCCAAGAAGGGCAAGACTCTTAGTGACACTGACTCATCTGAGTCAAGTGAAGAAGAGGAAGCCTACTTTGGGCTTATGGCTCTATCAGATGATGAACAAGAGCCCCCGTTCACTGGGGAGGTAAAATCTCACACCCCTCTTTCAGAATCTTAAGTTTCTGAGCATGATCATAAGGACAGCTCCTCTGACGATGAGTCTGAACACATGGCCCAGTGTAAAAAAGTTGATCATGGCTTACGACAAATGTCGAAAGGTCGTGAAAACTCAGGCAAAAGAGATTAAGTCTCTAAAGTCCATAAAAGCTCTCTAAGAGAGGAAGTTGTTAAGATGGACTCACTCAGAGAAGAATTAGATACTGCTGTTGATGAGTTCAACAAGGCTATCAATCACATTGATCTGAAGGATGAAATCATCAAGGGATTGGAAGAATTACTAAAAGTCGAAAAGAAAATTGTTGAAGGTTTCTCTAAGCCCAAGGTTATTCTTCCTCATGATGCTGAGTTTTCTGCTCAGGCTAAGGGTGCTTGGCTAGGCCATGTAGAAGCTCCTAGTAAATCTTCTAGGAGGAATAAGGATCAGAGAAGTAATAAAGCCGCCAAGAAGGCCTTGGCCAAAGCAAAGGGGAAGGCCCCTCAAGATCAGACTGTCTTTAAGAAAGTCATATTTCCAACTAATGAGTTTGATCTTGACTCATCCTACGACCACTTGACTAGGCCTACTTATGTAGAGCCAAAGTCTCGCCACCAAGGATGGACTCGCCCCAGAAACTTTGGTGAGAGTGTATTTAAGGCACCTTATGAAGAAGTCATTCTTCATGACTATGGTCCTTATGATCATGGTCTTTACATCAAGAAAGCACCAAAAGTAAAATCCATTGTGGAAAAGCCTATGATGGAGAAGAAATAATGTGATTGCCATCATCATGAAGCTTCTTCCTCCAAGAATGCTACCCATGCTGTACCACTATCACAAAAGGTCAAGCAGGAGTACCTAAGGCAAAGATACAACAAGTTCGACTGTTGGTAATGTGGTAAAATTGGTCATATTTCCTTTGATTGTTGGTTTAATCCAAGAAATGTTGCAACTCCTCAAGTTGGCAACATGAGAATGACCACTCATGATGCTAATCCTCGTAGGAGGAGTGTTCTAACACGAGACCAAGGACCCAAACATGTTTGAGTTCCTAAGGAAAACTGATTATGAATGCAGGAATGTCCAAAGGCCACTAAAACGCCTATCTGGTATTTGGACAGTGGATGCTCTCGGCACATGACCGGTATAAGAAGCCTGCATCAAAATTATTCGCCAGTGTTGAACAGACCAATGGTCATATTTGGAGGTTCAGACCGAGGGATAACCAAAGGCTACGGTATGATCACTAATGGTATTGTATCCTTTTCGTATGTAGCTTATGTAGAGGGATTGGAACACACTCTTATAATCATAAGCCAACTATGCGATAAAGGATACATAGTTGAATTCCATGCTTACAAGTGATTGATAAAGTCTGTTGACAATATGGAAACGATTCTATCTAGCACTCGAAGCAAGAATATATTCTGTTTAAATTTCATTTTTATAGACTCTTCTACACCAGTGTGTTTTTTAGCAAAAGATAGTGCGTCTCTTGGTGACCAATGACACAAGAGGTTAGCACATTTTAATTTTATAACTATTAATAAATTATTCTCCCTGAACTTAGTTCGTGATGCCCCAAATGTCAAGTATGTCACAGATAAACCTTCTCATGCATGCGTAAAAGGCAAGCAAACAAGGTCTACCTTTAAAAGCATTATTAACAAAGATTCAAGTAGATGTCTCCATCTACTTCATATGGACTTGTTCGGTCCACTGCAAATTAGAAGCTTGGGAGGTAAGGAATATACATTGGTTATTGTTGATGACTACTCGCACTTTCCATGGGTGTTCTTTCTGAAACACAAGTCAGATACCTTTGATATCTTTACTAATATTGTCAGGCAAGTCCAGAATGAATACAACTGTTCCGTAGTCAAAATCAGTGTGACAATGGAACAGAATTCAAGTCTGCGGCCATGATAGAATTCTGTGAAAGCTAGGTATCTTTCATGAGTTTTCATCTCCTCGTACTCCATAGAAAAATGGAGTAGCTGAGAGAAGGAACAAAACACTCATAGATTCCTGCAGGACTATGTTGAGTGATGCTTCACTACCAGAGTACTTTTGGGCTGAAGCCGTCAATACTGCATGTTATGTGCAAAATCGAGCACTCATCAATAAGAATCATGATAAGACACCTTACGAACTTCTAAAAGGCAGGAAACCAACTGTTTCATATTTTAGAATTTTCTGCTGTAAATGCTTCGTGCTTAACAATGATAAGTATCATACTACCAAGTTTAGTGAGAAGAGTTTTGAAGGTATTTTGGTAGGTTATAGTAGCCATAGTAAGATATAAAGTATTTTCAATAGAAAAACTCCGGTTGTAGAGGAATCCATACATGTTGTACTTGATGAGATGAGTTTGCTGTAAAGCAAATCATCTAGTGTGCTTGTTATAGATGCAGGTACAAAGCTGAAAGAAATCAGCTTGGATGAACCGACTGAAGGTGAAAGAGAAAAGTTCATCAAGATCACTACTCCAACCCCAATTGGAGAGGTAGACAATCAAGATGAAGAAACCATCCAAGTTGATGAAGTCACTCTAGTGACTGAAGAAGTTCCAGATGCTAGGAATCTAGAGCTCAGACATCTGAAGGATCATCCATTGGAACAAATAATAGGAGATCCCCGGGATGGTGTCAGAACTCGTCGAGGTACAACTAATGAGAATCTATATTTAAGTTTTCTCTGACAGGTTGAACCAAAGAATTTTTAGGAAGCAAACTTAGACTCATCATGGATCTTGGCCATGGAAGAAGAATTGAACCAGTTTAAGCGCTGTAAAGTTTGGAAGCTAGTTCCAAGACCCAAAGGTAAAAATGTCATTGGGACGAAGTGGTTCTATAGGAACAAGATGGACAAATATGGAACAATCATAAAAACAAGGCCAGACTCATCGCCAAAGGATATCGTCAAGAAGAAGGAATCGACTTCGACCAAACATACGCTCCAGTGGCAAGGCTGGAGGCCATCAGACTATTTCTTGCTTATGGTCCACTGAAGGGCTTCACTGTCTATCAAATGGACGTGAAGTCCGCCTTCCTTAATGGTGAGATAAAGGAATAAGTGTACGTGGAACAACCCCAGGTTTTGTTGATCCTAACTTTCCTTACTATGTTTATTTATTATCTAAAGCGATGTACGGTTTGAAACAAGCTCCTCGAGCTAGGTACGAAACGCTGTCTAGCTTTCTCCTCAAGAACAAGTTCACAAGGGGAAAGATTGATATGACATTATTTCTTAGGGAAATTAAAGGCAAGATTTTTCTAGTGCAAATCTATGTCGACGACATCATTTTTGGTTCTATAGATGACAACCTCTGCAAAAAGTTTTCTAAACTTATGCAAGGGAAGTTTGAAATGCATTGTATTGGAGAGCTGAAATATTTCTTAGGACTTCAGTTGAAACAATCTGAAGATGGAATTTTCATCTCACAGACTAAGTTCACCAATGAGTTGATTAAGAAATTCAGTATGGAGAGTGCAACCTCTATGAGGACTCCAATGGCCTCAGCTATGTCTCTGGACAAGGATGAGAAAGGGAAACCTTTTGATGAAACCAAGTACAGAAGCATAGTTGGATCCTTGCTATACCTTACTGCCAGTAGACCAGACATAATGTTCTCTACATGTGTCTGTGCTAGATTCCAAGCGAACTGTAAGGAATCTAACTATGCTGCTGCAAAGCGGATCTTGAGATACCTTAAAGGTACACTGAATCTTAGCTTATGGTTCCCAAGAAGTAATGACAGCAAACTAATTGGTTTTTCAGATGCAGACTTTGCAGGTAGCAAATATGACAAAAAAGCACTTCTGCGTGTCAGTTCCTTGGAAGAAGGCTTTTCTCATGGAGCAGCAAAAAGAAAAACTATGTCGCAATCTCAATGGCCGAGTCAGAATATATTTCTACCGGTAGTTGTTGTGCCCAGTTGCTTTGGCTAAAGAACCAGCTAGAAGACTACAACATGGAAGTTAACGACATTCCATTATTTTGCGACTCCTCCAGCGCAATAGCAATTGCCAACAACCCAGTCTCACACAGCCGGACAAAGCACATCCTACTCAGATATCACTTCATCCTGGAGCATGTGGAGAAAGGGGATGTGGATCTACAGTACGTGCCAACTGATCGACAAGTTACAGATATTTTCACAAAACCGCTGGACGAAACCAAGTTCAATTTCTTCAAAACTGAACTTGGGATGCTAAACAAAGAAGGATAGACCAAAAGGGTTCATTTCAAAGCTCAGAAATCGAGGATAGTACAAAAAGGTTAGGAATTTCTCAAGTGGAAGGCAGTTCTCGAGAAATAAAGTAAACTTCTCGAAAACTAAATAACTAGTTCTCGAAAACTAAAGTCTACTTCTCGAGAACTAAAGATCTGTCTCTCGAGAAGTACTATAAGTTCTCGTGTACTAAAAATTCACTTCTCAAGAACTCTAAATCTATCTATCGAGAACTAACTCTACCTCTCGAGAAATGTCTCGTCTCTTTTTTGAATTTTGTCATTTCTTCATTTTCGCAAACGACCTATTTCTGCCTTAATAAAAGGCTTATCTTAGATTAATTAGACATTTAATTGTCATAACTAGGGTTAATATATATATATATATATAACTTTGGAAATCACAAATCAACCGACATTTAAAATCCATCTCTCTCAAAAACTCTTCGCCTTCCGCCGACGCAGAGCTTTGACACTGTCATTCTCTCGCGCTCCATTCATCGCCGTCTTCAGCATCAATGGCTCAGCAGTCCAGAATCGGAGTTGGAAGTGAACTTGTGGTTGCCGGGATTGCAGAAATTTCAGATGATTTCAAGAATCTTCTTCTTCTACTCGAAACCGCAGGTCTGAACTTTGTTCTTCAAGAACCTTATAAAATTCCTTTCCAGAAGTAGAAGAGTTCTATAAAAATGTCAAGATTAGGAGGAATAGTACAGGTCTGAAATCAAGAGTAAAGGGAGTTAAGATCAAGTTAAGCCCGACCATTGTGTCAAAACTTCTAAGGCTATCGATTGTAAATGATGAAGAGGAACTTACTCAAGAAGATAATGACAGAACCTGTCATTTTTGTGGAGTTTAGTTGACATCACCTCACTAAGGAGGACATCTCTAAATGATGTCAAAAAGTTTGGTTGACATTGTTGGAAAAATTCTATGGTGCAGGACAGGGTCTATAGGTTTCATTACCAATGACTTATTCAATGTAATGATAGCCTTAGTTTGATTTTTGAAAGAAATTTCCATACGGAATGATGATCTTTGACATGATCAGGGACAGCTTTAAAGAACCAAAGTTTGCCAGGATAATCTATTTGATGTTGCATGAGATTGATCCAGTTGTCTTCAAGGCTTCCAAAGGGACACCAATTCATCACTTGAAGAAGATCTCCTTAACTTCTATACAAAGGTGGGAGTTCAAACTGAAGAACCCCAAGAAGATTGCTAAAGAGCTTGAAAACCTTGCATCTGAGGTAAGGATCCAATCTCCCTCCTCTCATGAAGTTGTTGAACCATCTAGTACAACAACTAAGGGGGAGCCGGCTTCCTATGTTCTAGATCACAAGCTAGATCACCAGTCACAATTCCAGCCAGATCACCAGCTAGATCACCAGTCGGAAGTCCTGCCAGATCACCAGCTAGATCTCCAGTCAGATGTCCAGTGAGAAGTCCAATCAGATCTCCAGTCAGGTCCCCATTGGCAGACATATCAGATGAGTCATTCTCAGATGAGCAAGTTTGGAAAACCCTCAACCCTACTGCATAAGATATAGAAAACATGATAAAAGAACTCACCTCTGATGAGCCTCTTCCTTCCCTCCACTAAGAAATGAATAAGAACCTTCAAAGGATCCATCTCCAGCACCTTCTCCATCTCAAGTACCTTCTCCCAAAGCAACTCCTTCTCCTTATCCAAGCAAAAACTCACCTCAACCAGATACCATCCTTGTCTCAGAAGAAGACGAGCCAGAACCAGTGGCAAATGCAGCTCCCCTGAGGAGACATGAATTCTCTATTCCCACCTTCCTTGATGAAGATGGAGATATAGTCATTCATACTACCAGAGCTAAAAGCTTGGTAGTTGTTGAAGAAATCCCTCTATGGGAAGTCCCTTCTCCACCTCACATTGCTACTCCTGCTGTTCCTGCTACTGCTGCTGCCCCTGTAAGTTCTGATATTCTAAGTAAGATTGAAGTAATGTTGAGTGAGCAAAGAAAGTATTTTGATGAATCTATGTGAATAGTCCAAGATAAAGTATCTGCTCTAGAGAAAGAGATGAGCAGAGACTTTACAAAAATTCAGCACAACACTGACTCTCTCAAAGAGCTATTTCAGATTGGTGAAAAGCTATAGACCACACTACCTCTAGTGTTTGTAAGGTCATGCATCAATCGGTAACTCTTGTTGGCAACCAAATTTACTTGGAAAAGAAAGCCCAGAAAAACCTCATGAAAATCAGTGAAGAGGTTGGTACCTTCAAGGAAGATGTTATAGGCACACTATCTATAGAATTTAGAAAGGGGGAGAGTTTAGTGAAAGAATATGTGGACAAGTTTACTACTGCTGCAAATGCTGTCTAGTTTGATAAGATAACTGAAATTAATAAGAATGTTTTAGAACATATTCAAACTGTGAAATTTCATAACTATGACACTATAATCTAGATGCATAACATGATATTCCCTGAATTCCATGTTGATCCTAATGTCAAACCTCATCACCTGAACCCCCTTGCTGAAGGTCAGTCAAGCAAAATGCCTGCTCAGATGCAGCCTGAGATGCCATGCTTCTCTATAAGGCCAGAAGATTAAAATCTTCCTCCAGCTTCCTATGATCAAGTTTGGGATTATATGATTCCTCAAGATCTACCTAAAATCCACATTCCTAAGAAGAGGAAGTATGGGGAAGGCCCCTCTACAAACAAAAGTATTCCCAAGCCACACTCAGAGAAAAGGAAAGTACAGGAATTTGCTGAAGTCTGGAGTCCTACTTCCAAGGCTTTAATTCTAGACACTCTCAAATTAGTAATGGACTATAATGAAAACAAGAGTGTCCACTACAGCTCCTCTGAGTGGGAACTATATGAAAAGTCAATGACTAAAAGGAGAATCTATGATAGAGAGTATGGGAAGAACAATCCAAATACACCTCCTAAACCTCCAAGGTACTATCCAAAGCCTTTCAGCTACCATATAAGACAACAAGAGAAGTATGACAGGAAACATCAGAGCAAGGAATGATTTTCTATTGATAACTCATTTTGAGATTAAGGATGAAATGGATGTTGATTTGAACTCTAAAACATTATATATATATATAATTTCTTGTTTTGTTGATTCTGTGTTTAATTTTTCATCTCTTGCATTTGAATCTGTTTTTCGTATACAGTTATTTCTTTATTGATATAATTCACCTTAGTGTAGAGGGTTCTAACTTATACAAATAGAGGGAGATTGTTGGGTATTGTATCCACAATAACCCAGAATTACATGAAGTCACCCTTAAACTAAGATGAATTAAGTTGTATTTGATATCTCTATTTAGTTGTGTGTTTGCATACTATCATTGCTAAGTGTAGACCAATGTCAGTCTATAGTGGGTCATGAACACAGGACCATACAGTGTAATCCCTCACTGTGTGATCCAAGGTGTTGACTCATGTGTAGCCTCTCTATTGGGATACAATTCACATTCAAGCACTTGGAACATGGAATGAAGATTTGATTCCTAAAGAAGAAAAATTTCGTAAGTTCAAAATTTTTCTGAGTCCACTTCTTGAGAAGTCTAGTATAGTTTTTGATTAGTGGAGTTAGCAGAACTCGAGTATTTAGCTTAGTACTCGAGTACAAGTCTTAGTTCTCGAGTAATATCATTAAAGTTCTCGAGAAGCCTAGACTAGTTCTCGAGTAGACTCAGCCTATACTTCTCGAGTAGCCAGAGCTAGCCTTGAAAATTTTCTAAGCCCATCTCTCAAGAAGCTGGGTTATAGTTCTTGATTACTTAGCTTCTACTTCTCGAGAAGTCAGCTTAGTACTCGAGTACAAGTTTTAGCTCTCGAGTAATATTCTTTTAGTTCTCGAGAAATGTTATTTTAGTTCTCGAGAAGCGTAGCTTAGTTCTTGAGTAGACTCAATGCTTATTTCTCGAGTACTTACATAAGTCCAGAACGTATAGCCCTCGAGTAATCAGCATGTTCTCGAGAACTTATATATACTTCTCGAGAACTAAGTCTAGTTTTTCAAAAAATTACTTAAGTTCAGAATTGTCGGGATTTTCAAATGACATGACGTGATTGGTCCACGTGTCATCATTAATGTCAATTCAAACCGTTAGAGGAGATCTTATATAGGGTCTTGTCATCAAGACTAACCCTAAGCGGTGAACCGTACACTTTCTAATTTTTTGAATCGGTCGTCTCTCTCAAGAACGATTTTACAGAAGTCGCCGCCGCCGCTCAACTTGAAGATCAACACGACTGTTTTCGATCAAGAAAGACTTGTTGTTGAAGGAATCTTCATCTTCTCCTTGATCAAGTAGGTCAAAGTTTTCTCAAATCAGATCTTCCAAGAGTCTTCTTCAACAATTTCTGAAAAAGTCGCAAAGTTCAAGAAGAAGACCTAAAGACATATTTTAATGATCTGAGAAGAAAATTTATGTTTGTATTTCAAATCTCTTTGTAATCTTGTAGGAGATTATTCTCCGAGTGTAGGAGCTTCATTCTCTGAGTTATAGGAAGTATTCATCTTCCGATTGTAGATCCATTTGGATCAAGATTGTAGGAACTTGGTTCCGAGACGTAGGATTGGTTTTCAATCCGAGATAGTGGAGTAGCCGAGTCTAGTGATTTACTAGATCGGTGAGGGAAAGTGGATGTATCCATGGTTAGGGAGCCACTATAAATCTTCTTGTCGTCTCTGATTGCTTGATTGTTTTTATGCAAGTTCATTAAATTTTTTATTCCGTAAATAGACGCACAATTCACCTATTCACCCCTCTCTAGGTGATTTAGGTAGACAACTTAACACTTTTAAGAAGATAATCTGTCTTGAGGAACATATCGTTGACCAGAGCTCGAATATCGTCAAGCTCAACTCAGAGAAAGATTTCTGAGTTCGTCGATCTGAAATCGACGATCGTCGAGCTGAGTTCGAAGAACTTTGAACCGATAATTTTAACTCTGAATTGTTCTAAGTCTGAGTCTACTGAAGTCCTCTGTCTGCTGGTCTATAAAGGTTGAACCTAAAGAATAGCCTAAACTCTAGGACTCATAGACTTGACCCTGGCTATATAATATGGGTCAAACTCATCCTAATTAGTGAACCTAGCCCAAATCAAAACTAGGGATCAAACAATCTCCCCCTATTTGGGTGAGGTCACTAATACAAACAAAAGAAAACAATCACAAAGAAGAATAAAATATATCTGGCAGAAAATAAAACATCCAGTAGATATGTAAAAAGGTCCTTCATGATTAAGAAATAGAGTTCAGAATATAAAAACTAAAAACAATAGTCATTTGTTATTCTTTAGCTTCTCTTTCTCAGCTTTATCAGATTTCTCATAGGGCTATTTGAAAAAAAATTTGTCTATTTGGGTTTGAAACTTCTCTCTTTGACATTGTCATGTCTGATTCTCCAATTAAATTGCAAGAAGTGGCTCTTGGTACTACTAATTCAGGATATAAACTCATATAATCATCTACATTTAAAATTTATTAGCTTTAGCATTCCTCTTGAGCTCTTATTTTCTATAAGATGACATTGTGGAGTACTGTGATGGATCCTTTCCTTCTTCTTTAGCATTGTTGATCTGTGATAGTCCAATCAGCTCTTGAAACCTGGCCATTTTTGCAGTTATTTCTTGTTCTGGATCTACAAATGGAATATGAGGTGATTCTAGCCTTTTTGGTACTAGAGTCCTTCTTTGATTCATCAATAGATGCTGAAGAACTTTTCTTTTCTGTAGTAGGAGGAGGCTTGCTCTAATAGGATTGCTCTGTTGACTTGGCTTCGAGTGTCTCTGATATGTCTTTGTAACTGGTGTATATCTGAGAGAAGCACTTCCAGAGGCCCCAACTGATGGAGGAGGAGGAGGAGGGTCTTTATTGTAGTGCTTAGGAGGAAACCTATACCTTCTTATTTTCTTCCTTTCTTTTTGCTCATTCTTTGACAGCCACATCCACTGTGGAATCCCAGGATATGGTGTAATCTTTTGCAAAATATAGTAGGGACTGTCATGTGTATAATTGGGCTTGGGAGCATCCTTGGGAACTTCTTTTTCTTAACAATCTTCCTCTTGGCCTTTGGATCATCAGAATCCTCTTCATCATTGTCTTCATCAGAAGATTCTGGAGGATTGTCATACATATCATCAATTTCCTTCAAGGCTTCCTTTGAGATTTGCTTCTCAGCATGAGGTAGAACTTGAGGTTCTGTAACTTCTGGTAGAGCAACATTCTCAGTAACCATATCATTATCATCTTCTTCTAAATCAACAAACAAAAATTCATCCATGTTTGCCATTGGGGACTCAACCCACCTGCGAGGAGGAGGACTGCAAACCTCCTCAACAACTGATATTTCAGAATTTATAGAAACTGCAAAACTTGTCTTTAGTTATTTAACAACTTCAGGGCTTACTGGGAAAAGAACAACAAACAATAGCCATAGACTATACTTGAAAAACTTTTGGAAGATAATATATATATATGCATAAAAAGACTTCAATAAATAAAATAAATCCACTATGGGATTGATAAAACAATCACCAACAGTTAAAGTTTCTGGCAGATCAGCTTGGTCATCTATACAAATCATATCAAAATCAACTGTTGTCTCAACTTCTGTATTCATATTTGCATCTTCATTTAAATCTACATCTGCTAGCTCATCTAACTGAAAAACTGCTACTACTTCTAATATTGCTGGAGGAGAGGAGACTGGAGCTTCTTCACTGGATATCTCCCCCTACCTGGTTTTGGAGGGTCCTAAAGCCAGACCCCCATAAGGAGGGATAGTGGGGGCAGCAAAAATTAGGGCAGATAGGGATGAAATAGATTTAGCAAGAGGTTTAATGGCCTCTGTTATAAGAGTTTTTAGGAGGGGAGTAATGAGTTCCAACAGAGAGGTAATGGAGGGGAAATCCATTTGCATAAACTCAGAGGGTGTCTGAGTTGATACAAAAGGATGGTGGATGGATGATGAAGAGAAAGAAATGATGTTAGGCATTGGTTCATCTTGAGGTGATGGTGTGTTGATGGGAGATGATAATAGAAGGTCAAAAGATGGAATGTATGAGAGGTTATGGAGGGGAGGGGGATGTCTGCTAGATGATGGGGAAGTGGGGATTGAGGTGGTGTGGTATGCTCTGGAGATTTAACTGGTGTTGGTTGATGTTTAGGAGATTGAACTGGTGTTGGTTGATGTTTAGGAGATTGAATTGGTGTGGGTTGATGTACTTGAGATTGAACTAGTGTTGTTGGAGTATGAGCTTGAGATGTGAAGGCAGGTAGTTGGAGGGTTGATGAAGGAATTTGAACTTGTGGAGGTGTAGGTTGGTGTTGATGGGATAGAGGGGATGGAATTCTGATGGAGGGGACATCTTCTGGGGGTGGGGGATCAGTTGTTACAGCTCTTGTATCCTCAGATGCTCTGGAAGAGTTTGAAGCCTTGGAAGGATTTGAGATAGTCCTCTCCCATCTTCCAAATAAGGCATAGGTTGTCCTTTTGGAAGCATTAATGAATATGGTCTGAGAGACCAGGGATTCAGTTGCCTTTTCTTGAAGAAAAATTCCCAAAATTCTTCCAAAACAATCCTCTTTCTTACTGTTCTTTTTCCTTATCAAATCAAATAAGATCTTAGCCCAATTCACTGGTTTCTTATTTACAACAGCACACATTACCAGAAACTATTGCCTGGTAATATAGTCATGGGAAGTATGCTTGCTTATTAATACTTTACCCACTACATCAACTAAAAATTTGTAGTCAGCAGACAAATTTTTCTTTAATAACTTATTAGGGTTCTCTTCAATATGACCCATTTTATTCAACATTTCATCATATTCAGAGCTGTCAATCTCAATGTCTTCTTCACCATTTATCAAACCAAAAATATCAGTTAAAACTGCGGGGGTAGAGAAACCTGGTTACCAAATATTGTACCTATCATCGTGTCGGCATCTGGAGTAGAGGAGGTGAACACCTATTCTCTAATTTAAGTAGCAGCTATCTTTATCCTGGTTGTCATGAATTTCTTCAACTGTTGTTCCTCAAATAATTTCAGTATGTCCAGGAAAATGTGTTCAGAATGTTGAAATGATTCGAAGTCTATATCGAATCTTGTGTCAAATTTCATTGCGGAAAGAGAGCTCGTCTGAATCGCCATTGATCGCCTGCAAAAGGAAACAGAAAGATCAAATGCAAGGGGAACAGGAAGCGCTGGATGAAGCTCGACGAAAACCTAGTTATAAGATTTTCAGAATATGAAGCATCAAACTCCATCCTGTGAAATAAACAAAATTCTTCAATCTGAGGTCGACGAAATATTTTATTGACAAAAGAGTTCGTCGATCTCATTCTGAAGAAGGGAAAACTTTTCGTCGTTCTCAGGTCGACGAAAATTTTCTGAAGTAGTATCGTCATTCTCCGGTCGATGAATAAAACTTCACACAGAGAGTTCGTCGATCTCCGATCAACGAATTTTCTCAAGAACTGTTCTTAGATCGTCGATCTCCGTTCGACGAACTGTGACAAATTCTTCGACCTCAGACAGAAATTAAATTAATTTTTCTCCATTGATCGTACCTAGCTAATTCAGAAAGAACAGATGGTTCCTCTCATCCAAGATTTTGGTGAAGATCTCTTCTCTTTGCAAATCAGTGTAGATGTAAACAAGATTAATTTTATTTTTATCCACACAATCTCTAATGAAATGATGCCTTATTTCTATATGTTTAGTTCTACTTTGATGCACTAGATTCTGTGCCATGGAAATTGCACTTGTATTATCAAAAAGTAGAGTTGAATTATTTAAGTTGAAATCATAATCTAGGAGTTGGTTCTGAATCCTCAATATCTGGGAACAACAACTGCTAGCTGCTATGTATTCAGCTTCTATAGTTGAAGTAGAAATAGATGTCTGCTTTTTACAAAACCAGGACACAAGTCTAGCACCAAGGAACTGGCATATCCTTGAGGTGCTATTTCTATCCACTCTACATCCAGCAAAGTCAACATCTGAGTATCCAATCAACTCAAAATCTGACTCAGTTTGATACCAGAATCCTAAATTTGGGCAACTCTTTATATATCTCAAAATTCTTTTTAGGAAAATAAGGTGAGATTCTTTAGGGTTCACCTAGAACCTAGCATAAAGATAAGTAGCAAACATAATGTCTAGCCTACTTCCTGTAAGATATAATAGGGACCCAACAATGACCCTTTATATTTTTTGATCAACAGCTTTCCCATGTTCATCAGAATCAATCATAACATTTGTAGCCATAAGTGTTTTCTTAGCAAAAGCATCAGCCATCCCAAACCTCTTTATCAGCTCCTTAGCAAATTTGGATTAGGATATGAAGATGCCATCAGGTAATTGCTTCACTTGGAGACCAAGGAAGTAGGAAAGTTCACCCATGCTACTCATTTCAAACTTGGAATGCACAAGGTTGGAGAACCTTTTGCATAGTTTGGAATAAGTAGAACCAAATATAATGTCATCTATATATATTTGTACTAACAAGATTTTATCATGATGATGCTTAATAAATAAAGTCCTATCTACTATACCTCTAGAAAAGTTATGCTCTAAGAGAAAGCTAGCTAAGGTTTCATACCAAGCTCTTGGAGCTTGCTTTAGACCATAGAGAGCTTTATGCAGTTTAAAAACATAAGATGGATGGGATGAAGAGATAAAACCAGGTGGTTGTTCCACATAAACCTCTTCTTTCAGTTCACCATTAAGGAATGCACTCTTGACATTCATTTGGTATACTGTGAACTTCTTGTAGGCTGCATAAGCAAGAAATATCGTGATTGCTTCAATCCTTGCAATATGGGCAAAAGTCTGGTCATAATCAATGCCTTCCACTTGTTTGCATCCTTACGCCACTAACCTTGCTTTGTTCCTGATGATAGTACCTTGAGCATCTAGTGTGTTTCTAAATACCCATTTAGTTCTAATGACAGGGTAGTCTTTGGCTCTTGGAACTAAATCCAAAACTCTACATCTCTCAAACTGGTTGAGCTCCTCTTGCATTGCAATGATCCAGTGTGGATCTTTCTCAACATCTTTAATGGATTGGTGCTTAGTTTGAGATATGAAGCAGGCATGCATCATGTCTTGGTGGAGTTGATGCCTTGTTTGCACACCCACTAATATGTCTCCAATCACTTGAGATACAGGGTGATCTCTAAGTGTGACTATCTCAGTACGACGAGATGGTTGAGCAACAGCTTGGGGAGTTAATTCCTCTGTTGAAATTATAGCGATTGTTGGCTTTTCACTGTATTCAGTGACATCGTCTTCACTTTCTTCTACAGCATGTGGAGAGGGATGTGTAACAACCTCATCTGTGAGGGTTAATTCATCTAACTTCTCACATAGATGTGGTTCCTATAAAGTCTCACTGGTAGAAGGGATCTTCTCCTTATAAAACATGTTAGATTCATTAAAAGAAATATGAATAGACTCTTCCATTTTCACAGATGATTTATTATATACCCTATAAGCCTTGCTTACTTGGGAATATCCAAGAAAAATTCCAATTTCAGCCTTGGCTTCAAACTTTCTAATGTATTTCTTGTTGTTATTATGAATGAAACAAACACAACCAAAGACTCTAAAATAATCTGTTTTAGGTTTTTTCTCTTTGAGTAGTTCATAGAGTGTCTTGCCCTTAAGCTTATGAATCAAACTTCAATTCATTACATAGTTTGTTGAGCTCATAGCCACTGCCCAAAAGGATAAGGGCAAGTGAGCATCTGCAAGTAATGTGCCTACAGCTTCAATGAGTGTTCTGTTTTTCCTTTCAACTACCCCATTTTGTTGAGGAGTTCTAGGTGCAGAGAAATAGTGCATGATACCTTCCTTCTCACCGAATTTTTGCATTGGAAGAGACTCAAACTCAGTACCATGATCACTTCTTATCAATTCAACTTGAGTAGAGTACTCAATTCTTATGCTCTTAAGAACATCTATAAGAACCTTGAAGTTATCTGACTTATATCTCAAGAATAATGCCCAAGTTAACTTAGAGAAGTCATCAACTATCACTAAGGTATAATACTTCCCTCCTAGGCTTTGTATAACAATGGGTCCAAAAAGATCCATATGAAGCAAATACAGAATCTTAGGTGAATCACTCTTATTAAGTGACTTAAAACTATTTTTAGTTTGCTTGCCAAATTGACAAACCCTACAAAGTCTTTCCATCTTATAGGGGAAAGAAGGCAATCCTCTAATAAGGTTGTCCATAGAGAGTTTAGCCATGTTTTTCAGATTAACATGACCTAATCTCCTATGCCAAAGTTCATTATTATTACTAGTTTAATTAAACAGGCATATTTCAGTTTTAGCAGACCTAAAGTTAACTACATAGATATTGCCGACTCTAGTACCAATAAACACTACTTGGTTATCTACATAAGTAATAATATAGGAATTTTTGTTAAATGATACCTGAAACCTTTCATCACATAACTGACTTATGGATATAAGGTTGTGCTTCAGTCCACTTACATAAGCTACCTTCCTGAAGGTGGCTGCTCCAATTTTGACCTTTCCATATCCTTCAGTTTGGCAATAATTAGAGTCACCAAATATTACTTTGGATCCTGGCTTTGACTTATAGTTGATTAAGTTGTCCTTGCTATCAGTCATTTGCTTTGAACAACCACTATCCAGATACTATTATTGCTCTGTGGTGGGATATTCTTTCACCTGCAAAAAAACAGATTAGCTATTCTTGACCCAGGTCACCTTGGGTCCTTGTTTATTTACATAGTTAAAACTGGAAATGTATGAGTATTCAGGTTGATATTTGTAACCTAGGGGTTGAAATCTTCTAAGTGGAATTATCCACTGGGTAAATGGATTAACATAATCTCATGATTGATTAAAAGGTCTGTTAGAATTAAAGTTTCTTTTATTATGAACTGGGGTCAACGAATTCTGGTATGTTCATCGATCTGAGGTCGGCGAATGGGGATGAGTTCGTCGAACTCCACTCAGAGAATGAAAATATTCATATTCTGGGCTCCATTATCGTCGATCTCGGGTCGAAAAACCATACTTGTTTCGTCGATTGCAGTTCAAATAATAATTATAATAAAAGTTTGTGTTCGAAGTTCATCGACTTGAGTTCGACGAACCGTACACATTTCGTCGATCTGAGTTCGACGAAATCTGGTGAACATTGTTATAGTAAGGCTTTTTCTTATTCTTTCTCTTTTTCTTATTCTTCTGTTTTACTTCTCTTTGGTTAATATTATTATCATCTATCTTTTCCTTACCTTTTTAAGAAACAAATTTTATTGGAGTTGTTAGTATGTTTTTCTGAATCAATGGGGGTTGGCTTGATGAATCACCTAAGCCAACCTTGCCATTAAGTTTGGCATTCACTGTGCTTGTGATGTCCATCAACTTGATTCTTCTCCCATTTAGGGATTCTTCAAGTTGCCTAGCCTCAGTTAATTCAGTTTTTAATCAGATGATTTCTTCATTAGCTAGAGTTAATTCATCTTTTAATTTAATGTTTTCTCAAATGAAATTTTCTTTGCTCTATTAGTTTTTCTCTAAGTTGTTTAATTTCTTTTTCAGAGTTAATTTAATCAATACATAAAGATTTAAATTCAGTTCTAAAATTATCTGAATTGAAGTCAAAAGAAGACAGTACCTGATCTTCCTCAAATTCAGAGTCTTCACCCTCTGACTTGTCATCTTCTCCTTCTTAATAGCTTCCCGATGCATTGATGGCCATCAAACACACTTCTTTTGCCTTTGCTTCCTCTTCATCTTCACTAGAGCTGGAAGATGAAGATTCATCCTCAGTTTCACTCCAGGTTTCAGCCACAAAGCCTTTCTCTTTCCTTTTATGCTTGCTGGAGGAGGGATTGTTGTAGTGTTGCTTCCTAGGTTACTTTTCTCTTCTTCTCTGCTTCTTTTAATTTTCTGGACACTCTGAGATGAAGTGTCCTAGCTTCCTGCAACCAAAGCAAACAACTTCTTTAGTTGGTGTCTTATCATACCTTGGCTTGTCATCTTGTCTAGATGACTTTCTTCTGAAATCCCTCTTGCTTATCTTGTAAAATCTCTTGGCTAAGAGACTCAGAAATTTTCACTGGCTGTTGGAGCTTCTGATTCTTCAGATGCTTTGAATGCAATGTTCTGCTCCTTTCTTGTTGATGAGGGTGTTTTCTTCTCAGCAGCTTCTCTAGTCTTTATCAGTTGCTCATAGGACTTGAGCTTTCCAAGTAGAGATTCTGTGGAAATCTCATTCAGACTTCTGGCTTCCTTGATTAGCCATATTTTGGAATCCCATAAGCTGGGGAAGAACATGAGGATTTTATCATTGACCTCTATAAGAGCTATGTCCTTGTCTAGAGTCTTTAGCTCATTGATGATTGAGCTTAGTCTATTGTACATATCACTCACAGACTCTGACTCATCTTTTTTAATGATTTCATATTGAGAGATGAGATTGGATCTCCTATCCTTTCTCTCATCTGTAGATACAACCACCATCATGGTAAGAGAATCCCAGATATCCTTGGCTGATATGCACTCTGCCACTTTTTGGAAGATGTCATCAGACATTGTCTGAGCCAGATATTCATGGCCTTGGCATCAGCTATTTTTGCCTTCTTTCAAGCATCTTTCCACTCAGGTGGTGGAATATCATGAGTGCTGGAACTTGCAGTAGTTGTAGCCACTGGATTTGGTGGTCCTGTCAAAATAGAATTAAAAATATCCTCAGCAATAGAGTTCATGTATAACTTAATTATTGCCTTCCAGATAGCAAACTTATTCAGATTGCAAACTTGAGGTCTGGTGCTTGCATAATCTTTATTCTGTGCCATGATATAGAATAAATAGAAAAACTAGGAAAAAGAAATAAGATCTAACAAGTACCTTTTTGTTTAAGTGTTAGTTTGTACAACCAAAGGAACACCCCCTCTGATACCAATTGAAAGATAGGGGATAGACAAGATTTACTATAGAGGGTGGGGTGATTAGAGTAATTAAAACTTTTGGCTATTTTAATTTTATATCAGAGAAAATATGTCATACCAATAATAGTATAAAAATAAATAGAAACAGGTAAGCCAAGAAGGGCAAGACTCTTAGTGACTCTACCTCATCTGAGTCAAGTGAAGAAGAGGAAGCCTACTTTGGACTTATGGCTCAATTAGATGATGAACAAGAGCCTCAGTTCACTAGGGAGGTAAAATCTCACACCCCTCTTTCAGAATTTGAAGTTTCTGAGCAATGATCATGAGGACAGATCCTCTGATGATGAGTCTGAACTCATGGCCCAGTATAAGGAGGTTATCTTGGCTTACGACAAATGTCGAAAGGTCGTGAAAACTCAGGCAAAAGAGATTAAGTCTCTAAAGGCCATAGAAAGATCTCTGAGAGAGGAAGTCATTAAGATGGACTCACTCAGAGAAGACTTAGATAACGTTGTTGATGAGTTCAACAAGGCTATCAAGCACCTTGATCTGAAGGATGAAATCATCAAAGGGTTGGAAGACTTACTAGAGGCCGAAAAGAATCTTGTTGAAGGTTTCTTTAAGCCAAAGCTAGTTCTACCTCTTGTTACTGAGTTCTCTGCTCAGGCCAAGGATGCTGGTCTACGCCATGTAAAAGCTCCTAGTAAATCTTCTAGGAGGAACAAGGCTCAGGGAAGAAATAAGGAAGATACGAAGGCTTTGGCCAAAGCAAAGGGGAAAGCCCCTCAAGAACAAACTGTCTTTAAGAAAGTCATATTTCCAACAAATGAGTTTGATCTTGACTCATCCTACGACCACTTGTCTAGGCCTACTTTAGTAGAGCCAAAGTCTCATTACCAAGGATGGACTCGCCCCAGAAACTTTGGTGAGAGTGTCTTAAAGGCACCTTATGAAGAAGTCATTCTTCAGAGCTATGGCCCTTATGATCATGGTCATAACTTCAAGAAAGCACCAAAAGTAAAAAAAACTAGTGTAGAAAAGCCTGTAATGGAGAAGAATTCATGTGATTGCCATCATCATCAAGCTTCTTCCTCCAAGAATGCTACCCCTGCTGGACCAGCATCTCAAGAGGTCAAGCAGGAGTACCTAAGGCAAAGATACAATAGGTTTGACTGTTGGTGTTGTGGCAAAATTGGTCATTTTATCATCGATTGTTGGTTTAATCAATGAAATTTTGCAACTCCTCAAGTTGGCAACATGAGAATGACCACTCATAATGTTAATCCTCGTAGGGGGAGCGTTCTAACACGAGACCAAGGACCCAAACATATTTGGGTTCCTAAGTCAAACTAATTATGATTGCAGGGATGTCTAAAGGACACCAAAACGCCAATCTAGTATTTGGACAGTGGATTCTCTCGGCACATGATCGGGACAAGAAGCCTAGTTCAAAATTATTCTCTAGTGTTGAACGGACCAAAGGTCATCTTTGGAGGTTCAGACAGCGGGATAACTAAAGGCTACGGTATGATCACTAACGGTAGTGTATCCTTTTCGGATGTAGCTTATGTTGAGGGATTGGAACACAATCTTATAAGCATAAGCCAACCATGCGATAAAGGATACGTAGTTGAATTCCACGCTGACAAGTGCCTGATAAAGTTTGTTGACAATATGGAAACGATTCTATCTAGAACTCAAAGCAGGAATATATTTTGTTTAAATTTCATTTGTATAGATTCTTCTACACCAGTGTGTCTTTTGGCACAAGATAGTGTGTATCTTGGTGACCAATGACACAAGAGGTTAGCACATATTATTTTTTAAACTATTAATTAATTATTCTCCCAAAACTTAGGATGTGATGCCCTGAATGTCAAGTACGTCAAAGATAGACCTTATCATGCATGCGTAAAAGGCAAGCAAACAAGGGCTACCTTTAGAAGCATTATTGACAAAAATTCAAGTAGATGTCTCCATCTACTTCACATGGACTTGTTTGGTCCACTACAAATTAGAAGCTTGGGAGGTAAGGAATATACATTGGTTATTGTTGATGATTACTCGCGCTTTGCGTGGGTGTTCTTTCTGAAACAAAAGTCAGATACCTTTGACATCTTTACTAATTTTGTAGGGCAGGTCCAGAATTAATACAACTGTTCCGTAGTCAAAATCAAAAGTAACAATGGAACAGAGTTAAAATCTGGGGCTATGACAGAATTCTGTGAAAGCCTATGTATTTTTCATGAGTTTTCCTCTCCTCGCACTCCACAGCAAAGTGGAGTAGCTGAGAGAAGGAATAGAACACTCATAGAGGCCTGCATGAACTATGTTGAGTGATGCTTCACTACCAGAGTACTTCTGGGCTGAAGCCTTCAATACTGCATGCCACGTGCAAAATCGAGCACTCATCAATAAGAATCATGATAAGACACCTTACGAACTTCTAAAAGGCAGGAAACAAACTATTTCATATTTTACAATTTTTGGGTGTAAGTGCTTCGTGCTTAACAATTGTAAGTATCATACTTCCATGTTTAGTGAGAAATGTTTTGAATGTATTTTTGTAGGTTATAGTAACCATAGTAAGGCATACAGTATTTTCAATAGAAAAACTCTTGTTGTAGAGGAATCCATACATGTTGTATTTGATGAGACGAGCTTGCTGCAAAGCAAATCGTCTAGTGTGCTTGTTGAAGATGCAGGTACAAGAATTAAAGAGATCAGCTTGGATGAACCGACTGAAGGTGAAAGAGAAAAGGTCTTCAAGATCACTACTCCAACCCCCATTGGAGAGGCAGATGATCAAGATGAAGAAAACATCCAAGTTGATGAAGTCACTCCAGTGGCTGAAGAAGTTCCAGATGCTAGAAATCAAGAGCTCAGACATCTAAAGGATCACCCTTTGGACCAGATAATAGGAGATCCCCGGGATGGTGTCAGAACTCGTCGAGGTACAACTAACAAAAATTTATATTTAGGTTTTCTCTAACAGGTTGAACCAAAGAAGTTTGAGGAAGAAAAATTAGATGCATCATGGATCTTGGCCATGGAAGAAAAACTGAACTAGTTCAAGCGATGCAATGTTTGGAAACTAGTTCCAAGACCCAAAGGTAAGAATGTCATCGGAACGAAGTGGGTCTACCAGAACAAGTTGGACGAAGATGGAACAATCATAAAGAGCAAGGCCAGACTCGTCGCAAAAGGATATCGTCAAGAAGAAGGAATCGACTTCGACCAAACATACGCTCCAGTGGCAAGGTTGGAGGCCATCAGACTGTTCCTAGCTTATGCTGCACTGAAGGGCTTCACTGTCTACCAAATGTACATGAAATCCGCATTCCTGAATGGTTACATAAAGGAAGAAGTGTATGTGGAATATCCCCAAGGTTTTGTTAATCCTAACTTTCCTGAGAATGTTTATTTATTATCGAAAGCGCTGTATGGTTTGAAACAAGCTCCTTGAGCTTGGTACGAAACGTTATCTACCTGTCTCCTCGAGAACAAGTTCATAAGGGAAAAGATAGATAAGACATTATTTCTTAGGGAAATTAAAGGCAATATTTTGCTAGTGCAAATCTATGTCGACGACATTATTTTTGGTTCTATAGACGACAACCCCTACAAAAAGTTTTCTAAACCTATGCAAGGTATGTTTGAAATGAATAGTATGGGAGAGCTGAAGTATTTCTTAGGACTTTAGGTGAAATAATTTGAAGATGGAATTTTCATCTCAGAGACGAAGTTCACCAAGGAGTTGATTAAGAAATTCGGAATGGAGAATGCAACCTCTATGAGGACTCCAATGGCCTCAACTACGTCTCTGGACAAGGATGAGAAAGGGAAACTTTTTGATGAAACCAAATACAGAAGCATAGTTGGATCCTTGCTCTACCTTACTGCTAGTAGACCAGACATAATATTCTCTACATGTGTATGTGCTAGATTCCTAGTGAACTGTAAGGAATCTCACTATGTTGTTGCAAAGCGAATCTTAAGATACCTTAAATGTACACCGAATCTTGGCTTATGGTACCCATGAAGTAATGACAGCGAACTAATTGGTTTCTCAGATGCAGACTTCTCAGGTAGCAAAGATGACAGAAAAAGCACTTCCGGGACATGTCAGTTCCTTAGAAGAAGGCTCATCTCATGGAGCAGCAAAAAGCAAAATTGTGTCGCAATCTCAAAGGCCGAGTAAGAATATATTTCTGCCGGCAGTTGTTGTGCACAATTGCTTTGGCTAAAGTACCAGCTAAAAGCATACAATATGAAGGTTAAAGACATTCCATTATTCTGCGACTCCTCCAGCGCAATAGCAATTGCAAACAACCCAGTCTCGCAAAGCTGGACAAAGCACATCGAGCTCAGATATCACTTTATCTGGGAGCATGTGGAGCAAGGGGATGTAGATCTGCAGTACGTGCCAATAGATCGACAAGTTGCAGACATTTTCACAAAGCCGTTGGACGAGACAAAGTTAAATTTCTTCAAAACTTAACTTGGGATGCTGAACAAAGAAGGATAGATCAAAGGGAATCAGTTCAAAGCTCAAGAATCGAGGAAACTTCAAAAAGGTCAGAAATTTCTTAAGTGGATGGCAGTTCTCGAGAACTATTATTACTTCTCGAAAAGCATGAAATTAGTTCTTGAAAACTTCAAGTCAACTTCTCGAGAACAGAAAATCTGTCTCTCGAGAGGTACTGAAAGTTCTCGAAAACAAGTCCTTTTCTTCTCGAGAACTACAATGATACTTCTCGAGAACTAACCCTAGCTCTCGAGAAATGCCCCGTCTCTTTTCGAATTTCTGTTCTTTTCTTCTGTTTCAAAAACCGCTCGATTTCTGCCTTAATCCAAGGGTTATTTTAGATTAATTAGACACTTAATTTACATTACTAGGGTTATATATATATATATTACTTTAAATATCTCAAATCAACCGACATTTCAAAATCCATTCTCTCGAAAACTCTTCGTCTTCCTCCTACCAGAACTTCGACACCGCCGCCTTCTCGCTCTCCATCCATCACTGTCGTTCATCTCAATGGCCCAACAGTTCAAAATTGGCGTCGGCAGTGAGCTTGTAGTAGCAGGGATAACAGAGCTTTCAGAGGATTTCAGAAATCTTCTTCTTCTCCTGGACACAGCAGGTTTGACATTCGTACTATCAGAACCATGCAAGATTTTATTTCCTGAGTTAGAAGAGTTATTTAGAAATGTTAAGATAAGGAGAAATGGCACTGTCCTGAAGTCCAAAGTCAAGGGTATTAATATTAAGTTGATCCCGACCATAGTGTCCAGACTTCTCAGATTATCTCATGAAGATGATGAAGATGAAATAACATAAGATGACAATGACAGAACCTGTAATTTCTGTGGAGTTCAAGATGACATTACTTCTCTTAGGAGGACTTCTTTAAATGATGTTAGCAAACTTTTAGTAGACATCATTGGCAAAATTTTTTGGTGCAGAACATGGTCAATAGGGTTTATTACAAATGTCTTCTTTAATATCATGGTTGCCATAGTATGCAGGAAAAGATTTCCTTATAGTTTGATGATTATTGACTTGATTAGAGACATAATAAGAGAACCAAAATTTGTTAGGATAATCTCCCTGATGTTGCATGAGATTGATCCAACTATCTTCAAGACTTATAAAGGCACTCCAATCCATCACCTGAAGAAGATCTCACTAGCCTCCATTCATAGATGGGAGTTTAAGCGTAAGAATCCAAAGCAGCTGGCTAAAGAGCTTGTAGCCCCTACTATAGAGGTCAGGACCACATCTCCCTCCTCTCATAATGTTGTTGAACCATCTGGTACAGCAACTGAGGGGGAGCCTGCATCCTCAGTTCCAGATGAAAGACTTTCTTCTCCTCCTCCTCCAACTAGATCTCCAATTAGAAGTACAGTTAGAAAACCAGCCAGTTCACCCATCAGAACCCCCATCAGAAGCCCAGTAAGATCTCCAACCAAGTCCCCATAGACAGACATTTCAGATAATACCATCTCAGATGAGCAAGTGCAAGAAACCCTCAGATCTACTGCTGAAGATATTGACAGTATGATAAAAGAGCTTACTTCAGATGAACCTCTTCCTTCTCTATACAAGGAAACTGCTGAAGAGCCATCAAGGATCCTTCTCCATCACCAGCTCCCTCTCCATCTCCAGAACCTTCACCAAGAGCATCTCAAGAACCTTCTCCAAGGAAAGAATAACCTCCACAAGAGACCATCATTCTCTCAGGAGAGGATGAGCCTGAACCAGAGGAAGTTGTAGCTCCTCTCAAGACACTTGATTTCTTTATGCCTTCTCTACTTGGTGAGGAAAGTGATATATTTCCTCATACTATCAGAGCCAAAAGTTCTGTAGTAGTTTATGAGATCCCTCCATGTGTAGTTCCTTATCATCCTCAAGTTACCCCTCCTGCTATCATTCCTTCTGCTGCTGCAACCCCTATAAATTCAGACATTCTAAGTAAGCTTGAAGTTATGTTGGCAGAACAAAGGAAATATTTTGATGAATCTCTGAAGGTGGTCCAGGACAAAGTCACTGCTCAAGAAAAAGAGATGAGCAGAGGATTTGCATAAATCCAACACAACACAGACTCCCTCAAAGAATTATTTCAGATTGGTGGAAAAGCTATATACCACACCATTACTAGTGTTGGTCAGGTAATGGAACAATCTGTAACTCTTGCCAACAACCAGATCCAGTTAGACAAGAAAGCCCAAGAATATGTTATGAAAATATGTGAAGAAGTGGGAACCTTCAAGGAAGATGCCACAGAAAAGCTATGTATAGAATTCAGAAAGGGGAAGAGCCTGGTGAAAGAACATGTGTAAAAACTTGTGGATAAGTTTATTGATGCTGCAAACACAGCTTGGTTTGACAAGATATGTGAAATCAATAATAATGTTTTAGAGCAAATTTAATCTGTGAAATTTCATACCTATGACACCTCAGTCTGGATGCACAACCAAATATTCCCTGAATTTCAGGTTGATCCTAATATCATACATCATAACCTGAACCCTCTTGCTGAAGGACAGTCTAGTCAGATTCCAGATCAGATACAACAACCTCAGATGCCCTGCTTTTCTCCAATGCCAGAAGATAAGAATCCTCTTCCTGCTTCTTATGACAAAGTATGGGATGATATTATTCCTCAAAGTTTACTTGAGATCAACACCTCTAAGAATAGGAAGTATGGGGAAGGCCCCTCAGCCAACAAAGTGTTCCCAAGCCAGTTTCTGAGAAAAAAAAAGCACAAGAATTTGCTGAAGTCTAGAGTCCTTCCTCCAAAGCATTGATTCTTGATACTCTCAAGTTAGTAATGGACTATAATGAAAACAGGAATCTCCACTACAGCTCTTCTGAGTGGGAACTTTATGAAAAGTCCATGACTAAAAGAAGGATATATGACAGAGAGTATGGCAAGAATAATCCCAAGGCTCCTCCAAAACCTCCAAGATACTACCCAAAGCCTTTCAGCTACCAGAGGAGACAACAGGAGAAGCATGACAGACAGCATCAGAGATAGAGATGATTTTTCTACTGATACTTGTTTTTGAGACTATGGAAGAAATGATGTTGAATTGGAAATCTAAAACATTATATATATACAATTTCTAGTTTTGTTAATTGTGTGTTTAATTTTTCTATCTTGCATTTATATTCTATTTCTTCATTTACAGTTCTTTCTTTATTTGTATAATTCACCTTAGTGTAGAGGGTTCTGACTTCTATAAATAGGGGGAGATTGTTGGGTATTGCATCATCAATAACACAGATTTGCATGAAGTCACCCTTGAACTAAGATGAATTAAGTTGTATTTGATATCTTGGTTTAAGTTGTGTGTTTGTAGATCATCATTGATAAGTGTAGACCAATGTCAGTCTATAGTGGGTGATGAACACAAGACCATACAGTGTAATCCCTCACTGTGTGATCTAAGGTGTTGACTCATGTGTAGCCTCTTAATTGGGATACACTTCATATTCAAGCACTCGAATAAAGGAATGAGGATAGGATTCATGAAGAGAAGAGAAAATTGTAAAAGTCCAAAATTTCTCTAAGTCCACTTCTCGAGAAGTCCATGATAGTTCTCGAGAAGTGGACTAAACACAACTCGAGAAGTTCCTCTAGTTCTCGAAAGCCGAGACTAGTTCTCGAGAAACCTTTTTATAGTTCCCGAGAAGTCAGTCTAAGGTTATCGAGAAGTCCCAGCCTTTATTTCTCTAGCAGTCAGAGACAGCTGCAAAATTATTCTAAGTCCCTCTCTTGAGAAGTCTATCTTAGTTCTCGAGAACTTAGTCTCGAGTTCTAGAGAAGTCAACATTATTCTCGAGTTCTTGATTTGGCTTTCGAGTAATAGTTCTCGAGAAGTCTAGTTAGTTCTCGAGAATTTTTAGCCCATAGTTCTCGAGTACTAACTTGAAGTCCAGACAGACTTGCTCTCGAGAAATCAATCTTGTTCTCGAGAACTCATTCCTACTTCTCGAGAACAGCAGACAATTTTTCTGAAAATTTCTCTTAAGTCCAGATCGACGGGATTTTCAAATTACTCGACGTGATTGGTCCACGTGTCATCATTTATGTCTTTTCTAACCGTTAGGGAAATTCCTATATAATCTATTTTCATTAAGACTAACCCTAAGAGGAAAATCATACATTTCTATTATCTTGATCGAACGTCTCTGTCCAAGAAGAACAGAACTTTCAGCCGCCGCCGCTCAACGTGAAGATCGACACTTATGTTTTCGATCAAGGAAGTCTTGCTGTTCAAGGATATTTCATCTTCTCCTTGATCGAGTAGGTCTAAGATTTCTCAGATCAGATCTCTCAACTCTTCTTCAACATTTTCTTAAAATGCCGCAAGTTCAAGAAGAAGACCTAGAGTAGAATTTTTCCAGATCTGAGACAAATTTCTGTTTGTATTTTTTAAATCTCTCTGTAAATCTTGTAGGCGATTAATCTCCGAGTTGTAGGAAGTTTTCATCTTTCGAGTGTAGATCCTTTTGGATCGATATTATAGGAACTTGGTTTCGAGGCGTAGGATTGGATTTCAATCCGAGATAGTGGAGTAGCCGAGTCTAATGATTTACTAGATCGGTGAGGGAAAGTGGACATACCCAGGGTTGGGGAACCACTATAAATCTTCCTGTCGACTGTGATTGCTTGATTGTTTGTGCAAGTTCTTTTAAATTTTTTATTCCGCAAATAGACGCACAATTCACCTATTCACCCCCTTCTAGGTGATTTAGGTAGACAACTTAATAGTTTCAGAAGGGTTTGTTTCCCAGGTCACCCTTGATGTAGACAATCTTGGATACCTAGTTGTGATTTTTGTTCAGGGTCTCGCAAACCTTGATGTGCAGGCCCATCAGGTAGGCGACCCCATCGTTGGTCGCATGGAAATTGAAGAGCTCGAGGAATACGACAAGGTTGAATTCAATCCGCTCACGACAAAGGTGATAGGCGAATGCGACCATCATAGCGATTGCATTCGGGTTCAACTGCGCGGGCACCGCGCTGAAGTATTTGAGGATCTGGCGGATTTCCGACCAAAGGTGGAGGTGAAACCCCACCTCTAAATGAGAGATGGGGAAAGCGAGATCGTCCCTATAGAAGGTGTTGATTGCCTCTCCCTCTCCAGGCCGGCGTGCCACGCTGCCGGGGGGCAGAACCTCTGTCTTGAAGGCGGCAAGCTCGCGTTCAGTGGTATTTCTGTCAAAGAAGAGGTACTCGACAAATTGTCGAGCACACTTGGAGCGCCCATCGGCATTGGTTTGTGCCTTGACCATATCTGCAAAAGGTTGGAGTGTAAGAGCAGGTAAGGGTGGGGATGTGAGAGAAGGTAGAGATCCGAGCAGCAAGAGGGGTTATTAATGAAATTAAGGGGATATCCAGGCTGTTGGTGAGGGGTCCTATTTATAGAAAACCTGGTTTATGGATGAGCTGACCGATCTATCCAGCTCGCCAGCACTAGATCGCAGATTCCAGCTTGCCACCCGACAATCTCTCCTATCCCAGTGCGAGCTAAACCTAAATAGTGCATCATGCTATTTCAAACAGTATTGAGATCAAAAAAGTTATTTTAAGTTATTACAGGCTGGGACATTAGCAGCCCTGGAAAATAAGCTCATTGCAAGAAAAGGAGAGTTTGGCGAACCTGTGTGAGTTTTGGAGCTAGGGGGCGAGGACCGGTAGGCTCAGCTAGGGATCCATTTCCATCTACCCCGGCCTCGCTCCCCCATCCCCGGAGGTCGGCACAGGTTGAGGAACTCGCGGACCAGGTTCAGGTCCCTGCCGAGAGTCTGCAATTGTTCATCAACTCTCTCCATAACTGGGGTAGGGGAAATCATCTCGCTCGGCGATCCTTGGTCCACCCTGTCTACGAGCAGCATGTAGTCCCTCTCCAGCGCATGCAGGCTCGGCCCGTTATAAGTGTTGTCCACTCAAGTTAGCGCAGGGCATCGTCCTGCTTCTTCATCACCTCAACTACTCGTAGCCTCAGCTCGGCAGGATCTAATGAGTCATCCAAGAAGCTTTATACCCCAGGCTCAGGGGGTGGCGAGTCGCGAGCCTGTTCTGAAGAATCTTTTACCTCAGACGGAGCAAGGACCCCTGAAAAAATTATTAACTCAGGCAGAAAGAGGGTTCGAGCAGCAAAGAGACCTAGGCAAAATATTCCAGAGAAAGCAGAGCTAACGGTGTAACATCCCATTTCTTACTAGACCCCTAAACTTATATTATGTTAGGATATGTGGTGGATGAATGGGGTAAGGCTAGGTTTGAACCATAGGGTTAGGGTGTAGTCACATGGGACCCACTATAGGGCCAAGGTTAACCCAAGTCAAACTAGCCCAAATTTGGATCTTAGCTACACATTGGCCCTACCACTATACCCCTAACCCTAATAACAATCTAGGTGAACCATAAGCAATGTCATTGGGTCACCTATTGACCCATGTTGACCCAAGTCAACCCTAACCCTAATTTGGTCAAACCCACACCTAAAGGCCTAATTAGTCCAAGTAGGGCACCACCATGGCCCATCCCAAGTTGGGTGGTACCATTGGGTCCATGACCATCAAGTGGGGCCAGCCCACTCATCATGTTGACCAAGTCAACCAAAAAGTCAACAAGTCAACTTAGGGCTTAAAGAGAGGAAATGATATGAGCCAAGCCCATTCATAATGGACTAAGCCCTTGGCTCAAGGCCCGTGACTAGCCCAAGAGGTCAATGACAGCCATAACACCAAAATTAGGAGGGAGAATAAATACATGGGGGGTAACTTAGGAATTTTGGAGAAAATGAGGAGAGAGAAGAGAGGGAAAGAGGGGATGGAGGCCATTTGGCCCTCCTTCCCTCTGCCCAAGCCTTTGGCTGAGTTCCCAGGCTTCTTTTCCGCAGGAATAAGGGGCTGGTGGACACTTGGCAGCCAGGCAGAGCTTACAATGCTCATGACCGGCCACCCCCTTAAGCAAAACAAACACACCAGCCCATCTCATCCTCATTCTACCATCCAATCATCTTCAGTGAGCCCTAAGGAGCAGAATTCGACTGCCTGATCAAGGAATTTGCTGGAGAAATGAGCAATCGGGCTAGATCGCCGGAGAAAGCCTCTACCATGGCTCATCGCCACCACACTCGCCGCCAAGCCCGGCTAGATGTTCGTTTCGCCTCACCTCACCCTGTGCTACTTTTATAGCTCACTTAGGTAAGACATCAGGCACAATTGAGCCCGATTCCATGTGAGCAAGTGCGCCATTTTTCAAGCTTTTTTTTCAAGCTCAGGATCGCTGGAGGAGTCACCTCCGACAGCCTCACCGCCGGGAAACGCTATCCACCACCTCAACAGAGTTGGTGGCGATAATCGCCGGCGGTGGCGGCGGCCCAGGTGGCCGGGATCATAAGATCAAAACTTTTAGGAAGGAGGAATCCTAGTCATCGATTATTGGGGACGATGACCCAATGCCGTTGTTTTGTTTAATCCATTTAAATTAAAAGATTGATATTTCTGAATAGTGTTATTTATGTCACTCTTTTTTAGTGATCTTGCATGCGGATTTTAGTCTTGTTAGAAGCATATTCAGAGGTAGCGATCAACATAAAAAATGTAGGCCTATGTCTTACCTTTAAAATGACATACTAAAGTCATGATTTGGTATAGTAGAACTCTATGTATGACCATTCTACTATGACTAGTCCTAGGCTAGGGCAGATGTTAAATTAAATGCCGAAGCCAAACCATAAGTCCTCATAATTTGAAATTTTGATCATGCTTGTGAATAGGTTACACCTAGGCTCTGATCAAAAATTTGAATTTTTGGTCCGACTTTTCTATAGTATTTAGTAAAATACTAATATTTAAATTAAGTGTATTTTTGAGGATATATGACTTCGAATTCCCCAACATTTTGGTGGCATGCCCATTGGGGATATATAAAACCATGGTAGAAATTTCAGGTCATTTTAACCTATGCATGTTTGGGAAATCCCACATGCATGAAATAGGTATATTCTATTTTGGGTGTCTATAGTAAAAATAGGAAAATGGGGATTTAGCCCATTTGGGCCATTGCATGTACATGAAACTCTAGACAGAGGCTTATAGGGATGGAATATACCTCCCATGGGAATATTGGGATTTTTGGGATCAAAAATCACATTTTTTTCGAATTATTGGAAAATATGCCTAGATAGGAAATACATTTGAATCTTGGGCATATGAATTTATAAAATTTTGAAATTTTGTCACAAGCTTTATCAGGACATAGCGCACCTCTGGAAAAATTTATGGGACTGTTAAATAATGTTAACTTGGATTTTAAGTAGAATTTACCCTTTTGCCCATTATGGAAATTAATTAAAAATAAGTAAAATCACTATTTAAATATTTTGGAAAAATTTGCAGTAGTTTATTTCTATGATTAAATCCCTGTTAAATTATTTGAGAATTTTTAGATGTCTCTATCTGCTGAACACCCTAATAATGGCATTTTGGTAATATTATTCATATGGATATAACTTAGATCAAATCACTGTTTAGGATTTTGAAATTCTGTATTTAGCTTTATTATATCAACATGGATCTTCAGTAATTTTCCTAGAATTTCTGATTGTATAAATACTGTACTACATTTGGAAAGTAGTCAATTTGTGATTTTAATATTAAATGGGTATTAAATAGAATTTCACATGAGAAAATTATGAAACATGGTAGGGAGACATATTTAACCTCATGGAACATCTGATAAGTTTCTAATTTAGGCTAAACCATTATAGATAGTACGTCATGTGCAAGGTGACCCAGGTCACTCAATTAAAAGAATTAATTTTGGCAATTAATTCCTTAGAAAAATTGTGAAACCTAGGAGGGTCAATATCATACATCCTAGCAAACCATGATAAATAATTAGGGGCAGTTGGCCCAAGAGTTTGGATGATACGTCATACGGGTAAACATTAGGTCATGGGTGCGCTTAGCATGAATAGCATATAATACTAGGACCCACAGGGGATAAGGTTGTCGGTTGAGAAGGAATCTATGTTGGGAAGATAAACCCTGTTTGGTGTCCAATAGGTCACTTCTTTATAATGAGTGGAAGAGTGCAAAATCACAAGGAAAGTAAATAGAACGGAGTTCGGCGGAAGACTGCTGGTTTCTCAATAACATCTTAAGTTGTTAGGTTTGTCCCAGAGTAACAATGAGTGTTTGGTATGGATCATGGGTAGACATTAATAAAAGTAAATATCCTTACGAAAGTGAACTTTGGGCTTCAACCCATCGTAGTTCCTAGTGCCCCCGAGATCCCTTCACTGGGCATGCCCTGGGCAATCCTGGGATTGACCCTAAATAACAAAACGTAATAAACATTAGAAAAGAGTAGTTAAATAAGCTAAGAGAATATTACTATCTCACCCGTGAAGTGTTGGAGGGTTTCAAGACAGTTAGTCCTGCGAGCTGGACGCTCGAGAGTTTGACATCAGGACGGGTTTGGTCCTACAAGTTGGAGGCTCAGGTTGAGATGCCTTGCTTGTGCATAGAAACAAAACTAGTGGTGGGTCATGCGGTATTGGGCCAATCATTACACCGATGGCAGTACGATGACTTTATTGTGGTATGAGGTGTAAGACACCCTTTTTTCGTTTAAAATACCGGGGTCTTAGGCCCAGAACAGCCACTTTGCGGTGACACCTTCACGCCCTGAAGGGTCATCACCACAAAGAGCCGATTCTGTCGACCAATTCCATCACAGAAAGATTACAAAATGAAGTACAAGCAAGTCCACATGAATAATACATCAGAGTAATAGAATATGGCTTGAGCCCAGTACAACATGTTCTCATAACAAGTCACTCATGCGGAAGCAAAACAAAACATCTACTCAAGGTCGAGACTCACGGTCCCGCTGTATGAACTCCGGAGATAGACTGCCCCATCTCTAAGCGCACCGGTATCTGGGGCAGCTCCCCTGTGCTGGGCTCCACGATCCACTAAAATGATGCGGTTCGAAAACCGTTAGTCATAAAGACTAAGCCCTATCATCCCCTACCCATTCCCCCATGGCTCCTAAGTACCGAGCAGAGAGAAAGAAAGGGGAGGACATGTAGGTGGAGAATAAATCAAAGAACAGGTGGCGGCAGAACTAATCAAGAAATTCTATAATAAATAAGATGATGCAGCGCCACCGCTACTTTATGATGACCCGGTTGTCGAGGCGCTATGACATAAAGATCTGAGACGTCGTGATGACGCTGAAGGAAGTGCACGTTACAACCTCCGCCCACGACGTGCTAAAATAGCCATGGAAAAATTAGCCTAATTTTCTTATTTCATGCACTTTATTTAATATTTCGGAATATAAAATTATCCTATGTTTAAGTGATAATTTTATATTCATGACATGTGTTATTTTTTTTCATTTGGAACAATATTTTATTTTGGTGTGCATTTAGCCTTTTGGATGAATGAGATTACATCTCCATCATGGAGGGCTAAGAGTTAATGTAAACTCCTATTTAAGGAGGTGTTTAAGATGAATATGATCACTGAATATTTGAAACCTAAAACTCCCTCTCCTTTGAGAATTTCGGCCAAGAGCTTTCTCCAAGCTGCCGAACCCTTGGTGGTGTGAAACCGCTGCCCCCCCCCCATGAGTGGTGTGAAACCGCCGCCCCTTGCTCCCTCCATCTATTCGGTGCGACTCCGGCGCGGCTTCCTTGGTGCGACTCCGTGGAAGAAGGTTGCAAACCCCTCGGTGTGACGCCGGCGGATCCGTGGAGAGAGTGATTCTCCCACCTTATCTTTGTGTGAACTTTCATCCCGGTTGGGTAATCATTTTCTTTGTGTGATTCTTGCTTTAGTTTGTGGAGATTTTTCATACACCATTTTTTCTGCGATTTTTAAATCCGTCGCTTGCAAAATCTGAATTTGAAGGTGTTGTTATTGAATCTCTTGTTGTCCGGAACGGGTAGATCCGTCTCGGGAGTGCAACGTGGCCAATCCTCGATTTGCTCTTCCGTTCGGCGCAATTTATGTGCCAACAAGGGAATTAATTACGACTCGAATTTCGATCGCTCTTAAAGGTTTTCCGCCGCTCCGAAATAAATTATTGCTGCGCTTGAAACGGCTATATTGAAATGAATAGATGCTTGTGTAGGTGCGGTGAGTTATGTGCTTGTTGGAGAGGTAGGTCTTAAGGACGTTGTATCGAGTCCGGCTTACAGTGAGTTGTGTGCTTGTTGGAGAGGTAGGTCCTAAGGACGTGGTATCGAGTCCCGGATTTTGGGAACCAACGGACCCCTTTTCGTTCGCTTTTGGTCGGCGTTCTCTCTTTTTATTTCTTGTTCGGTAACGTTTAGGAGTCCGTATTGTAGTCACGTCCGAATCACGGTCGTCAATACATCAATTTGGTATCAGAGGGAGGTTGTTTCAACTCCCAAGTTGCAAACATCCTCTCTTCGTTCTTCGCTGGTCGATCTCATCTTTCTAGAATCTGAAATTTTTGGATTGGTCTGCGTTTAGTAAAACCCTTCGGAATTTTAAACTTGTCAAAAAAATCTGAAAAAACTTCTGTAGCTTCCTGCACTTATTTCCAGCAACATTATAACAGAAAATTTTTCGATTCGTCCTCGTTAGGTCAGCCTGAAAATTAGAACATCATAATTCTGTCTAGTTGGTCCGCAAATAGCGGGCTTAAATCTTTATTTTTCAGCGAAATTTCAAAAAAAAAATCAAATCTAAAAATTAAAATTTCAAATTTAAAATTTCAAATTTAAAATTTTCAAAATTTCAAATTTTAAAATTCAAATTTCGAATTTTAAATTTCAAATTTTCAAAATTAAAATTTCAAAATTTAAAATTTAAAATTCAAATTTGAAATTGAATTTCAAATTTCAAATTTCAAATTTAAATTTTCAAATTTCAAATTTCAAATTTCAAATTTCAAAATTCAAACTTCAAAATTCAAACTTCAAAATTCAAAATTAAATTTCAAAATTCAAAATTTCAAATTTCAAATTTCAAATTTCAAAATTCAAAATTCAAAATTCAAAATTCAAATTTCAAATTTCAAATTTCAAAATTTCAAATTTCAAAATTTCAAATAATAAAATTCAAAATTTCAAATTTCAAATAATAAATTTCAAATTTCAAATTTCCAATTTCAAATTCCAAAATTTAAAATTTTTCTCAAAATTTTAAAAAAAATAATATTAGTGGTCTGCAAATAGCAGCCTAAAATTGTTATTTTTTGTCAAAATCTAAAATTTAAAATTTCTGGTATTTCTCCATCTAATTATTAGTAAGAAAACAAAAAAAAATATTTTCATTTAGTAATTATTTTTATTAATTAATTTGAAAATTTAGTATTTGGTGTGCCAATAGCCGGCTAAATTTTATTTTCTGCAATAATAAAATCTGAAAATGTTAATTAATAATCCTTATAATTTTCTTACTCAGAAAATAAAAAAATATGCATATATCATTTTTTGAAACTAGCGGGAACAATTAAATCTTTGAGATTTAATTAGGGCCAGTTTACTTTTCTTTGCATGTGCACAAGTATCGGATCGAGTTTCCTCTCCGGTTCTTACTAAATGACCTATGACGTATATACTTCTCGGTTAGACTATTCCTATGCTAAGGATATGGCTAAACACACCCCTAGGGCACACAACATTTATCCTACTTATGACGGTTTAGAGTATCCCCAAAATGTTAGAGACTGGCTTAAGGGATTAGAACAATATTTTAATTATCACTTATGGGATGACTACGAAAAGGTTAGCTTTGCCCGAGAGCGATTAGTAGGTCGGGCCCAATTATTTTGGTTAAACGAAGAGCGTCGTGTTGGTATCTATCGTTATGCTTGCCCGCACATGCGTAACCTCCTCTCGGATCAATTTGATCCTGCCTACCTGCGCACTAATAGCACCACACCCGTTAGTAAGAATAGTTACAGCACTAGACCCATATCCGCTTATAGGAGTGACCCTACGCCTCAGGATAGATCCTATCCCCAGAGAGGTAGTATTACCCAGAGTGTGCCTAGTCCCACCTATAGGAAACATAAGCCATTCCGACCCAAAAATTTTAACTCGAAAGAGGTTACTAATAGGGTGCTTGCTTCCTTAGCCTCGACATCTAAGCCCTCTGATATAGTGACTGATACCTCTGAGGATGCTTATGTGGATATGGAATCTCTGGAAGATGAAATTAATCAGCTAGGTGAGAGTCTTCCTTCACTTACGATAGTGCCTGACTCTCCTGTTGAACCTGAGGATGTGATTAGGACTGCGCCCGTCACTGAGGACGAGGCAAGTTTCACTGACGCTTTTAGTGACGTTGAGGAGATTGGTTACCCTAGTGACCTGGAAGAGGATTTCTCCCCTGAGGAATCATCTCCAATCCCCTTCGACGATAATTTAGTCATGGAATCTTCTGTTGACCCTGAGCCAGTAGACATTCCGGTTGAGTCGGTAGAGTCATCTGATGCTGAGAGCTTACATGTCACTGATTTAGGTGATGACTTGCTAGGATCCGAAGTTATATTGGTTGACCCAGGATTATTAGAGGTTTCTACGGTATTGGTAGAGTCACCTTGGGATGGATGTTCAGTTTAGGATAAGCTTAGTGTGATACATCCGGGAGTTAGTCCTTTGACGTTATTATCGCCGCTTGGAACTCAAGCTAATTATTATACTCCCCATGATTCGATTTGCCACTCCCCCTATTCTGACTTAGACGATGTCCCCACCTCATGGGAAGAATTATGTTTGGATGACGATATCACTGAGGGCCCAACTGACTTTTCTTTGATGATAGCCCCTTCGCCTGAGGCCCAAGTTAGTTTGGAAATTTTATCGGATACGAATTTGCCTACTATTGAGACGATCACTGTTTCTGACTTAAGTAAAATTTCTAATGATTTGGTGGATTCATTCTTGGGCGAAACGTTAACTGAGGATGAGTTTTCAGTGAGGACGAATCCACTATTCGAGTTTACTTTTGATTTTAAAGGCTTGCAACCAGAGGCATTCTCTTGGACGCTTAATCCATGCTTTGACGTTGAGTGTGACTTGGTTCCCCCTACAGAGTCAACCCTGTCGTCTCTCCCTCCGGTTCCCTTAGCTTGAGTAGATGATTTAGTCACTTCTAGCCCTTCATATTTAGATAAGTTTATTATTCCCACCATCCCGTTAAACTTACTTAGAAGGACGTGAGCGAACGTAGTTGATGACGAACATTTTCCGCTGACTATTTATTATGATATTTTTAAATCAAAATTTAATTTTAAATTTAAAACGAAAACGTTGGAACCCACTACGTTAATTTTTGAATTTAAAGCACATGTGCCACCGGACATAATTCCGTTATTTTTTACAATTAATTCAAGTCATGTGGCACATGGGTTCTCCCCTCATGGTTTTAATTTAATTAGGCGCATTTTTAATTTCTTGACCCTTCTAAATGCGTCCTTTAAATTACTTGCGAGGTTGTTTCGAATAGTCTTCCACCGTTATGTGAATGGTTTGGTTTTGGATAATCGAAGCTTGGGTAGCCTTCTTAGATGCCTCGTAAGCGATCACAAAGGCACATGGGATCTTATTCTTCCCCATGCCCAATTAGCATATAATAATTCTAAAAATCGGTCTACTAGTCTGTCACCAAACGAGATTGTCCATGGATACAAGGCCCCTGTGCCTATTGACTTGGTACCATTACCCCCAACATACAAGACAAGTCAGTTTGCACAATCCTTCCCCCAACATATTCATGACTTACATGCACGTATACGAGCTACCTTGACTGCTCAATATGAGTCTTATCAGTCGCACGCTAATTTACATAGGAGGGTGTTGCACTTTAAAGTTGACGATTTGGTCCTAGTCCGTTTAGTTCTCGAACGCTTGCCATCTGGCACCGTTAAGTAGTTGGCACCGAAGCGCGCCGGCCCTTTTCGGATTATCAAGAAACTAGGTGACAACGCTTTCGTTTTGGATTTGCCGGCTGATTGGGGTATCTCCCCTATTTTTAATGTCTCGGATTTGACGCTGTTTGTTTTACATCCACCTGAGTTGAATTCTCTGTCGTCTTCTCCCTCCACTGAAAATTCTAATGGGTTGGGGAGTGGTATTTCGGATGATCTCTCTCCTTCGGTCCCTGCAGGTATAACATCGGATGGTACGTTGCATTCTTTTACTCCTACTGCTGACATGTTTCCCGGGTTCCCCAGGACATTTCTCACTCCAGATATGATACTCGCTGCGGAACCATTCACTATTCCGGATGGTACTACTTACCGCTTCCTCGTCCGTTGGCGTGACCGCCCCCCTTCGGACGACTCTTGGGTACTCGCGACAGAGATTTAATGTTTGGATGTCGAGCTTCTCTGCCGCTATCTCTCCACTCACGCATCAGAGATACATTATTTTGAGTGGAGGAGGATTGATGCAGCGCCACCGCTACTTTATGATTACCCGGTTGCCGAGGCGCTATGACATAAAGATCTGAGACGCCGTGATGACGTTGAAGGAAGTGCACGTTACAACCTCCGCCCGTGACGTGCTAAAACAGCCATGGAAAAATTAGCCTAATTTTCTTATTTCATGCACTTTATTTAATATTTCGGAATATAAAATTATCCTATGTTTAAGTGATAATTTTATATTCATGGCATGTGTTATTTTTTTTCATTTGGAACAATATTTTATTTTGGTGTGCATTTAGCCTTTTGGATGGATGAGATTACATCTCCATCATGGAGGGCTAAAAGTTATTGTAAACTCCTATTTAAGGAGGTGTTTAAGATGAATATGATCATTGAATATTTGAAATCTAAAACTCCCTCTCCTTTGGGAATTTCGGCCAAGAGCTTTCTCCAAGCCGCCGACCCCTTGGTGGTGTGAAACAGCTGGCCCCCCCCCCCTTGTGTGGTGTGAAACCACCGCCCCTTGCTCCCTCCATCCGTTCGGTGCGACTCCGGCGGAGCTTCCTTGGTGCGACTCCGTGGAAGAAGGTTGCAAACCCCTCAGTGTGACGCCGGCGGATCCGTGGAGAGAGTGATTCTCCCACCTTATCTTTGTGTGAACTTTCATCCCGGTTGGGTAATCATTTTCTTTGTGTGATTCTTGCTTTAGTTTGTGGAGGTTTTTCATACACCGTTTTTTCCGCGATTTTTAAATCCGTCGCTTGCAAAATCTGAATTTGAAGGTGTTGTTATTGAATCTCTTGTTGTCCGGAACGAGTAGATCCGTCTCGGGAGTGCAACGTGGCCTAGCCTCGATTTGCTCTTCCGTTCGGCGCAATTTATGTGCCAATAAGGGAATTAATTACGACTCGAATTTCGATCGCTCTTAAAGGTTTTCCGCCGCTCCGAAATAAATTATTACTGCGCTTGAAACGGCTATATTGAAATGAATAGATGCTTGTGTAGGTGCGGTGAGTTGTGTGCTTGTTGGAGAGGTAGGTCTTAAGGACGTTGTATCGAGTCCGGCTTACGGTGAGTTGTGTGCTTGTTGGAGAGGTAGGTCCTAAGGACGTGGTATCGAGTCCCGGATTTTGGGAACCAACCGACCCCTTTTCGTTCGCTTTTGGTCGGCGTTCTCTCTTTTTATTTCTTGTTCGGTAACGTTTAGGAGTCCGTATTGTAGTCACGTCCGAATCACGATCGTCACTACATCAATTTGGTATCAGAGGGAGCTTGTTTCAACTCCCAAGTTGCAAACATCATCTCTTCGTTCTTCGCTGGTCGATCTCATCTTTCGAGGATCTGAAATTTTCGGATTGGTTTGCGTTTAGTAAAACCCTTCGGAATTTTAAACTTGTCAAAAAAATATGAAAAAAATTCTGTAGCTTCCTGCACTTATTTCCAGCAACATTATAACAGAAAATTTTTCGATACGTCCTCGTTAGGTCAGCCTGAAAATTGGAACATCGTAATTCTGTCTAGTTGGTCTTCAAAGAGCGGGCTAAAATCTTTATTTTTCAGCGAAATCTTAAAAAAAAATTCAAATCTAAAAATTTAAAATTTAAAATTTAAAATTTCAAATTTAAAATTTTCAAAATTTCAAATTTTAAAATTCTAATTTTGAATTTTAAATTTCAAATTTTCAAAATTAAAATTTCAAAATTTAAAATTCAAATTTGAAATTGAATTTCAAATTTCAAATTTCAAATTTCAAATTTCAAATCCGGCTTCACCAACTGGCATGCCTCGCAATGAGTCATGAAGTACGTAATGTACTTCTACATCCCTGGCAAAAACATCATCTTCTTCAAGTCTGCCGTCATCTTGGTGATCCCCGAGTGTATAGAATATCTGCTACAATATGCCTCCGCCATGATGTCCTCCCGAATCCGGCCGCCTGCGGGTATATAGACCCTGCCTCTAAAACATAGCAATCCATCTCTCAGTGAATAATCTCCCATCGAACCCTCCTCCAAGGCTCGGAATATCGGCTCTGCCAATGCATCTGTCCTCTGCCCGTCCCGAATGCGGTCCCGAATATCATCTATGGCCACCATCGATATTAGATACTCCCTATATAGCTCTGGGTCACTCTCGGATACTAGTGATATCTGCATATCTTTGAATGACCGGACTAGCTCCATGGACATAACCTGGGGCCAGGCTTCGGAAGTGGCAGCTCTCCGACTCAATGCATCAGCCACCACGTTTGCCTCCCCTGGATGGTAGTGCATCTCATACTGGTAATCTGCTAAGAAATCCACCCAGCGCCTCTGCCTGATATTCAGCTCCTTCTGTGTGTCCACGTATTTCAGGTTCTTGTGGTCGGAGTAGATGTCGCAGTGGACTCCATAAAGGTAGTGGCGCCAGACCTTCAGAGCAAAAATGACCGCTCCCATCTTTAGGTCTTGCACTCGGTAGTTCTGCTCATGTATCTTCAGCTGTCGGGAGGCGTAGGCTATCACGTGCCCGTTCTGCATCAGAATGACACCCATCCCCTGGTAGGAGGCGTCCGTGTACACTTGGAACTAGTTCCAAGGGAACCCAATCCAATACTAATTTTCCCAATAAACAAAAGTTTAGCCCCCAATAAACAAAAGATAAGCCCCTACCTACCCTTAGCTAAGCATCTTTGATATTACCATGTTATATCCGTCCCAGCTGGGTGCACAATCCCTAGGGCATCAATCTTCGACTTGGGATTCCAACCTAAAACTTGTCAATATACTCCATACTTTATAATCTATGAGTCATATTTACGACGACCTTATCGGGGTCAAAATGTTCCAAATCCCAACTGGGTTTCTTCCAAACTTGAATTCCAATCCGACCCTCAGTGTTTGTCTCGGTGGTTGCCTCCATGTGATTTTGTTACCAGTACGAGGGTAGAGGTAAAATGACTTCTGTCATTCCGCTAATAGATCATTGGCCTCTCTTCTCCTTACGGCCATCCTACCAGTTTGAGTAATCCTTGATTGGGATAGTAGGGACACCTGAGTTTACGTCATAGGTAGTCATTCTCGTGCAAAACTCCTCCTTTATTCTCTTTGGGTATCTCCTTACCTTAACCAAATTCATACCCAAGGTCGATTTTAAACTAGGACATACTATAAGTCGTCATGGTTAGTAGTTAGTCCTAGTGGGCTGGGTCTAACTCGTTGACTAGATAATTATGTGATATGTTCTTTGCAGTCGGAGGTGCTTCCTGCTGGGGCAGGGTTTGCCGTAGGCTACAAAGAAAAGTTCCAATTAATGAAGAAGTGGACTTTTATATGTGATTTCCCTTATGGGCACACCACTGCTTCCGCTGCTTAGTTTGTCCCCAAACTAAACTCAAGCGGGGGTGACCACGGGTTAGTGGACTGCTACCTTTTTCAGATCGATGTTTCCTCTGATACCACTTGTAAGACCCCCTTTTTTGTTTAAAACACCGGGGTCTTAGGCCCAGAACCGCCACTTTGCGGTGATACCTTCACGCCCTGAAGGGTCATCACCACAAAGCGCCGATTCTGCCGGCCAATTCCATCACAGAAAGGTAGCAAAATTAAGTACAAGCAAGTCCACATGAATAATACATCAGAGTAAGAGAATATGGGCTTGAGCATGGTACAACATGTCCTCACTACAAGTCACTCATGCGGAAGCAAAACAAAACATCTACTCAAGGTCAAGGCTCACGGTCCCGGCTATATGAACTCCGGAGCTAGACTGCCCCATCTCCATGCGCACCAGTATCTGGGGCTGCTCCCCTGTGCTGGGCTCCACGATCCCCTAAAATGATACGGTTCGAAAATCGTTAGTCATAAAGACTAAGCCCTATCATCCCCTACCCCTTTCCCCATGGCTCCTAGGTACCGAGCAGAGAGAAAGAAAGGGGAGGACATGTAGGTGGAGAATAAATCAAAGAACAGGTGGCGGAGGAACTAATCTAGCAATTCTATAATAAATAAGACAGAAATAGAAAGTAGGAAAAGTAACCTTAACTTATGTGCGAGAGCGCATAAGCCAAGGGATCTTCTGCAGGGCTCCCATCATATATAGTGTCCCATACCACTTATACGTTGGGGTTTCGGTTATCAAACTACAATATATATATTGAATTTAACCTTAATTTATAAACTTGTCCACACAAGCTTATAGACCAAGGGGTCGTTTTATAATTCCTAATGTATAAGCGTCCCATTCCACTTATACATTAGGTGTCAGGGGTTAAATGAATCGATTATGCTATGACATGCAAGTGGGTATGATGGAACATGCAACTGCAACACACGCACCCGACTCTATGGACACAAACCTTTAGTTCCCTCTTTCGGAGACGTTACCTCCCAGGATACCTCCGTAGTGGCAGACGGAAGCGGTGGGTTGGGCCTCGCCCACCTCTAAACCAGTAAAGCACTACCGGTCAGACATACCGTACGCCTCAACGCTTGGTGCACTAAGCGGACTCCTGCGTACTCTTGTCGGCTGGCGCACCGAACTTCTGTTGGCGAAGTGCTAACCACACTTGCCGAGCCAGCGTATTGGCGTCGGTGCATCGACCCTCCAATACCGAAGACCCACCACCTTAATTTTATTTCCTTTTATGCACATGCAAGTTTAATCGTAATCAAACAAAAACCGAGCTGAAGCTCCCCGGACCAAAACGTCCGTCTCTTAACCAATCGAGTCAAAGCTCCCCGGAGCATTCCGTCTATCTCTTAACCAACCAATTCGAAGCTCCAAATCATCTTCCTGTGCTAACGGTGTTTGTGAAAGGTGCAACCCTAATTACTAAGTTACTCTTGTCAGTTCGTTAATACGTTAGCCCAGGACTGCCCCCGGTATTCCCTGTGAAGGGCTCTCAAAGGGCACTAGGAACTATTATTGTAGCTGAAGCCCATCGTTCCCTTTCGCAAGGCACTTATTATTATTGGTTGATTCCCTTTTCCCATTCCCTTCTCATATTACGATAGACTAACCTAGGGTGATTTTTAACCTTCCTCTCTTCGGTAAATACGATCTTTCGTCAAACCCGAGCACCTCTTAACTCTAGCCATCACCACTTCTCACTACTCTTCATATCATTCTATTATGAAATCATCCACATCTATCCACCAAGACAAAATGACTAACTCCAACAACTATCTCAGATCATGTCCTATTACAATTTAACAATTTGCTATATGCAGACCAACCTAGACAATATGTCGAACCGAATAGGAGATAATCTAGATAATCATCCAAATGCCCTAAATTATTTACTGGAGGTATATCATGATATAATTAGCCTATAATTAGAAAACTATAATTTTCCTAATTTATCTGGCATTTAATTAATTTCCAAAAAAATCCATGGGCTACCGGTTTGAACATGAACTACCCTAAGTACTCATGTAAGACGTCCAACAAAATTATTATAAATATTTTTCTATCTTAATATGGTAAATCCAAAGTTTCACAATTTTTCTATAATCAAAAGAGCACTAAAACTATTTTAGCAATATTTTCTATCTTTCGTTATTTATGAATCAAGTACAGAGAATATTAATCCAAAAATTATAAATTAATTATATCATGCAGGTACAAGCTCAGAAATAGCATTGACCAAGTTTCATAATTTTCCAGCCACAATATCATCCATAATTAATTTTTAAAGCATAAATACCTTTTTTAATATTTGTGAAGGAAGTACTGGATTTACTCAACTAAAAATTATACAAAAATTCAGGAACAACCATTCTGTACTAAAATAATTACTTCAAAGATTTCTTGGGGTTTCAACGAACAGAAAGATTCAAATAATTAAAAAATTAATTAAGGCTATAAAAATTGTTACAAATGAAGTGCTAGAAATAGACATCATAAAATTCCAAAAAAATTGCTATAGGTTCTACCCGCCCCAAAACTTACTCTACCCGAGTTTCACAATCCTTAGATAAAGTTTAGTGACAGATTGTACTTAATTAGTATTTTACCCTAAAGTTAAGGTTTGGGTTTTGAGGTATCTACTTGTCTCCAAATCCTCCAAGATTCCATCCAGATGATTCTTATCATGCTAATGTCAACTCTACAGAGTTTCAAGGCAATACGAGAGCAATTGCCCCCGTGTCCTTCACAAACCTCAAAACCCTCCATTTATGGTTTGAGTTTGGATCTTAGGGTAAACCAACCCTACATCACACCATTTTCTCCAAGTGGGTTATAATAACCCCTTTAAGTCAGTGGTCAAAATATTACCCTCTGTTGAGGTGATTTGACCGCTCCAACCTCTTAGTGCACCTATACTCAAAAATGCCTTATTAATGCATAGTTAGGAATATGTGACTTCCTATCCAAAACTCATCCAAATGAGTTGGAATTTTGTACAGAACTAGGTTTTATATCCAGGGACCACTCACCAAAATTTGGGAGGGTTTTGAGGTCATTTGACCACTTAAATAAATTACTCTAACTTTATTAAATTAAAACAAACACTTTAGGCAAAGTATCTCCAAAAATTACCATTTTTGGACAGCATCTAGATATGTCTAAGGGTAACCTCCTGCTCAAATTTCAGGTCATTTGGACAAGGGACGAAGCGTGGGCATTCATTTTAGTTCCTGCCCAACTCTAGGTACAGCCTCTACTAAAACGGGTGCTGCGGTCAAACCGCTTACCCAAACGAGTTTAAATAAATTTTAAATTAATCTAGACTCAAAGGGCTATAACTTTCTTGACTGGCCATTTTTCCTAAATCGGCTTCTAAGTGCCTCGTTTTGCAGCATCAAAATACACCCATTTTATATATATTTTCCTTATATACTATATTTAAAACTTTATAATATAAATATGTTTTACTGTTCATCATCTACAGAACCCGAAGACAGAACTCAGAAAACTTATATTTCCTGTAGCCTTCCTGCGACCCGTCATCGGCCGTCCGGTCACTTCCCTGGCCAGCCACCACCACCACCACATCCATCGAGGTGATGGCTATCGGTCTGCGGTGGTTTGGCCGCCGGAGGTGGCGGTTTCCGGCGTTCCCGAAATTATGTTTTTCATGGTTTTTCCATGAAAACGCGAGATAGGTCCGGCTCCGTTGAGCACGAACTCCTTTCTAAGAACCTAAGATCTACCCACAAAAGAAGAAGTAGAGGAGGACCTTGTTCGCGGTTTGGAGGCGAGATGAACGTCGGATTGTCATGGCGCGGTGGTGGCATTCTCGAACTTCTCCTACAGCAAGAATAATAATCTGAATCTGTTTGGTTAAGAGTGTAACCTTCTCATCTTATTCTAAGGGGGCTTTTATAGATCTCCAAGTGGGGAGGGGAAAGGGTGAAGCATTCATGGCCATGAAAGCTCTCTCTCTCTTAATAATATTTCGGTTATGGTGGAGGGAGAGGAAAAGGTGGAAGATGAAATGACTGATCTAGGTGGCGATTTCCTATTGAGTCAACTCTTCCTCATTTTATTAAGTAATTAGAGAAGGAAACGGCCCATAAATACTCCTGGTATAACTTCCCCTAATCAGAATTAATTATAGCTTGGGTTATAGAAATTTCTAGCCTGGCTGACATTTCGGCCTTTGTCACGGGCGTGACACGTCGAAGGAGTCACGCCCTAGGTCACGGGCGTGACATGTCGGTCACGGGCGTGACAGGCCCGGGTAGCAAATTCTATACTCGCCGATCGTCTTTCTGAGATCGACGATCGTCAAAGGGGGTCACGCCCTTGGTCACGGGCATGACACATAGATCCCGGGCATTACAGGCCTGGGTTGCAAATTCTACGCTCGACGATCGTCTTCCTGAGATCGATTATCATCGAAGGGGGTCATGCCCTAGGTCACGGGCGTGACACGTAGGTCATGGGCATGACAGGCCTAGGTTGCAAATTCCGAGCTCGACGATCGTCTTCCTGAGATCGACGATCGTCGAAGGGGTCACTCCCTAGGTCACGGGCGTGACGGGTCGGTCACGGGCGTGACCAACCCGTGACCCGAAAACTTGGTCGATGTATTTCAATTCTTGGGCTTCCTAGGGTTCTGTCACGACAGATCGACTCCTAGGGGTCTAGCCAGAAATGGGAAGTTACATGAGGTTTGAGGGGCCAGTAGGTGGTTCATACTGCGGTTTAAAGAACAATCCCCGAAAATGCACACCCAACCAAGAAAGGCTTGCAATTGGCCAACATTAGTATGTAGAGACTCTAGAGTGCACATAGGAAGTGTACAGAGGCATACGAAGGGTCTGGGCTTGGTAGTGTGTATACCCGCCTAGGAAGCAGAAGAGCCCGTTCTGTTGCTGCCATAGCCACAATGGTGATACTAGAGAGTGATGCTAGCTCCAAAAAGTGGGAACTAAAGGTCTGTGATCACATAGTCGTGTGTGTGAGTTGCACTTGTATGAATCATAAAAAGCATGAATAACATACATTCATAACAAGGACATACGCACCATAGATCCTTATCATATAAATTAGTGTGGGCTCTTATATATGATAAGTTATATTTGGAACCCTTAACTTATAAGTTTGTATGGGCATTCATATAAGTTAAGGTACTTCAGTGATGGTAGCTTAGTAGTAGCTTATTCTACTTACCGTTCTTTACTTGTTTACATACAACACCTTACTTACTTTTTGTACAGTTCTTCATACTTTACATGTGCTATATATATAGAACTACTAGAGTAGAAATAGATTGATACTATATATACTTGGTAGTATAACTCCACTGTCACCTACTTCTTTTTATAACCCTTGTTATCCTCCTCTTCATCCTCCTGCTCGGTGCCTTGGAGTTGCGGGGGCGAGGTGTGGAGGAAACGACTAGTCTTTATGACTAATGGTCGGTTGTGACCAAATCATTTTAGGGACTCGAGGAGATGGAGTACCAGCACGACCAGCAGGACGAGGTGGCAGGACTTGAGGAGCAGATACCACCACCACTTACTACCAGTACTACAGCCCGTCGTCAGGTGGGATGACTTTACCGATAATATATTTGCTTCCGCTTATTGTAATTTTGAGAGAGAGAGAGAGAGATTTGATATCATGTACAGCGAATAAGCCTGTTTCTCTTTTTGTTGTACTCATTGTGGACTTGTTTATACTTTCATTTTTTATTATAAATGATAGTGCTGTGTCTTGTGGACTAGCTATTATATACACTGCTTTTGTATTTCTATTTCTCCATTGGCCGAACATGTTATATGATCATACTAGCCGGCAGGATCGGCGTCTTGCGGTGTCGACTAACTCGTGACTTAGTGTCACCGTAAGGCGGCAATTCTTGGCACAAGATCAGGAGCCTCCTTGGTAAGGGGAGGGGGTCTTACAAATTGGTATCAGAGGAACAATCAATTATATGAGAAAGAAGTCCACAACACTGTGTCAACCCGCTCGAGAAATAGTTTGCGGACAAACTATGCAGCAGAAGCAATGGTGTGCCCATGTGTAAAAAGTCACAGAAAATAGTCTATTTAAACAATGAGTTAGCCCAATCCAATTAGGACACCACCTTAGTTTGACTTACCAAGAGGATTTCGTAGTGTATCTGAGTCTAAAATCGACCTCGGAGATAGATTGGTTAAGGTACGATGATACCAAAATTTACCAAGGGAAGAATTTGACGCAAGAGTCAGTGCTTAAGGCTTAAATTCCAATGTCCGTACTCTACCTACGAGTGATATTATCACTTCTTACTCAAGCTGATAGGACTTCCTTAAGGAGAATTGGTGCATATAATCTATTAGTGGAATAGTAGGGCACTCGTAAACTTAACCCTCATACTGATGACTTGATTATGTTGAGACAACCACAGTGGCAAATACCAAAGGTCGAATAAGAATCCAAGTCTCAGAAGAAACCCATTTTGGTTTGGTCACATGTTGACCTTGAGAAGATTGTCGTATAAGTAATCTTAAGGACCAAAGGTATATAACATATCAATTAGTCTCAAGGTGGAACTCCAGGTCTAAGATTGTTTGACCTAAGGATTGAGTGCACATATAAGAGGAATGCACTATAAATATTAAGGGAATTTAGCCCGAAAGTTATGGGGGTTTATCCTTTTGTTTCTTGGGATAAATTGATAACGGTTTTGATTTCCCTAGATCCTTTTTATAAACATTGTGTCGCAAATATAGTGATCTTGGAGGGTTCGTATTTAAACTTTACCCATATGAAAAGCGAGATTTTTGTACGGATAATTGGTAAGATGATCAACCCTCCCTCGAAGTTTGGGATATACGTAAGGGGTTTCACGCTTGGATATATCACAACCATAAAACTAGGAAAGTCATCATGAGACGTTAGAAACTTTCTCAGGCTTGTGAATTAGATAACTACTTGATACAACTTAAAGAGAGATTGTAATTTCATCGATGCATAATGACATACTATATTCAAAGAACAAAACAAGTTGCATATAATCCACAAGAATTTGAACAAATGACCTTTCGATAAACTAAAATCAAGCAGTAACGATGACACAAAGGTTTTATGTATAACTAAAGGAGTGTATTACCTCAACAAAGCACATTCCTAGATGCCCTAACACCTTAACCCAAATAACATAACACACGATTAATGATTATATCATCGGTTAAGGATTTGATATATTGCAAGAGAAAGCCAAGGTAAAATGAGAATTAAGTACAAGTCAGAAGGATAGCCGAAATTTTTGCATAACTAAGGCTCATGATTATCTCATATTTAATGGGTAAGATATGGAGAAGTAAACACGATGATTGATTATTGTTATCCACGCGTACCTGACATACTCAATCATTATGTTAGAAACATACAGATCGGGATAAAGTGACATCATGGTAATATGAAGGAGTGATTACGGGTCTTAACAATGACGTGATTGGAGCCCATCAAGTAAGGATTCAAATGTTTGTGTAATTACGTCTATAACACTGGGAGTATGACGACCCTATAAAACTTAAAATCAAGTGAAGAATCATACTAAATTGGAAGATGTATATTCTAGGTATGATCTTTTGGATGTGGCTCAGACGATCTCAAGAATCAAAACAAAAGTGTTTGATGATATAATAATCGCCTTCAGAAAGATTCGGGATTTTGAGAACAATTCATGATTATGAACATGCTACTATCCTTGGAATCAAATATTATAATAATTCTAAGGATTTGAAATAACCATTTTACGGATTAAAACGCACTATCATGCTTAGTGAACTTAGAGAAATGATAGTCTCTACCATGCCATAATTTTTGGAGGTTAGATTGAAGATTACTTATACTTATTCCACACATAGTTAAGCTAACCTCGTTAGTATAATGGCTTTAGAGGATGATGGAGACGATGGCCCACAACATTTTTAAGAAGGCGACGACATGCTTGCGGACGACAATGTTGAGCTTCGCAATAATAGCCGTCCTGAACGCAAACCTATATATTATTAATTAATAATTATAATAATTAATTAATTATTATTAATTAATAATTCATTTCTATGTTTGGTCTCTATGTTGCGTTGTTATTTTACTTCTTATTTAAATTTTTATTTCAGGTGTAAAGATGGGTGCTTATAACCATCATGTAGTATTTTAATTATTTCATTTCATGACTTATGATGGGTGCATATAACCATCAAATGTTCATTTTGAATTTTGAATTTTGAAGATTTATTGGAGGGAGATTGAGTGGTGTAGCCTATATATAGGCATATATCTTTTCCTTTTTGATTATTGAATGACTGAAAAAATTAAAACCCTCATTTTGAGAAGTTTCCCTCCTCCCTCTCTTGGCAAATTTCGGCCTCCCTTGGTTCTCCCCTCCTCTTGGCCGCCAGCCAGTCTTTCCTCCCCCCTCTTCCTCTCTTCCTCTCCTTCTAGTAACCCGATCCCCTTTCTCCTTGCAACATCTAGATCGGCCACCATCCTCCCTCCACTTCATAAACTCGTCCACCCACCACCTTGCCAAAACTGACCACCTCCTCCCTTCACAAAAACCGACCACCACCCAACTAGCCGCCGCTCTCCTCATCCCCTTCAAAAATAGACCACCACCCTCCATATTTAACCCTAAAAACCTACCATATTTTCTCTCTCCTATCATATATATATTTATTGCCAAATCTAGAAGATCTCCATGTGGTGGGTTTCTAACTCCGGCGTGACGCGACGAAGGAGGACGAGTTTCTCACCTACCGGTGTGGCTCCGACGGAGCCATTGAAGAACGATCCTTGCCGAGTGACCGGAATCATTCGTTCCGGTTGGGTAACGAAACAACTCTACCTTTTGTGATTTTCCCTCTTGATTAATTCGTGTGGTGGATTTTCTTAGCGTTGGATTTTGATAGTATTTAAATCATCGTGGGTTTCTACGATCGACTTGTATTTTTCTTGATTGATTCAATTTTCGAAGGGGTTTGGCGAGCCCTCGTTTTCTATTGTTGGGAGCGATCTACCTATTCTGAATCGTATTTTATTCGGTAGATCTCTTTTGGTACAACACCGCTCGATCGGATCGTGTAGGTCCCTTTAGTCGGAAAGAACATTTGTTTATAGCCCTTGTTCGATCCTACCCGTTCTGGCTACCAATACACTAGCATATAATTGATTGGACTAAATAACGTGGTGCGGCGTAGAACGATTGTGTAAGCGTAGGAGTTGGTTCGTAGAGAGATTCGTGCGCGTCCTATAATATATTTCGGCGTCAACACCCAAGTCTGCATCAATTTGGCAACAGAAGGAGGTTCACGTCAATTTCCTAACTTGCCCCCTCCCCCTTTTGCTTTGAGCACAGACACGCACTTGCACGTTCATTGCTCAACATAAAAAAAATCAATTTTAAAATTTTTGGTCTGCAAATAGCGTCCTAAAATTTTCAATTTTTCTCAAATTTGAAAAAAATAAAATTCTAGAAATCCTCTATCATTTTATTAGTAAGAAATCAAAAAAATATTTTATTTTTAATAAGCCATTATTTTTATTAAATCTTTATAAATTTTTTATTTTGGTCTGCAAATAGCGACCTATCTTTTTATTTTTCTAGCAAAATCAAAAAAAAAATTATTTCATAATCTTCATATTATTTCCTGCAAGCAAACCAAAAATATATATTTTTACCCTAGCTATTAGGCGGGAACAATTCCATCCATCCTAGAATTAGTTGTTCAAGTACCCTTTTCGTTGCATTCGCACAAAATCCGGATCGAGTGTCCTCTCCGGTTCACCCTGAAATGGCTTTTGACGTTAACGCTTCCAATCGTCCCCTGACTTATCTACACACTAATATTTTTACCTATGATGGTTATGAGGATCCCAAGTATTTTAGATACCTGCTTGAGAGGGTAGAAACTTATTTCGAATATAACCAATTGGGCGAATACCAAAAGGTTAGTGTAGTCTGAGAGAGGTTAAGAGGTCGATCCCGCGAGTTTTGGCTGAACGAAGAGAAAGAGCGCGTTGTTGGTAGCTATCCTTATGCTTGGCCGCACATGCGGAGAATTCTCTCAGCGAAATTTGATTCCCCCTACCGCCTTAGTACTAGCCCGACATCCGATAGCCGGTATTGTTATGGCACTAGAACCAAGCCGGATCATAGGAGTGACATATTATCCAAAGATAGGTCCTTTCCCCAGGTTGGTAGAGCAACCCCTAGCGTACCTGCACCCACCTATAGAGGAAGGGAAACAATGAGGTCCCCTATCCCGAGTTCTGTACATGTGACTGCTAGGACTGCCATGAGCCTGCGGGGTGAGAGTAATCCTACCCGTCAAGGTAGGCAAATGATTGCGACAACTGTGTCAAGTGGCGCACCTAATCTAGGCTATATTGAGCATCCTACCCCGATTACTCCAATAGGCCCTATTAAGTCTCTCCCCGAGGTGCCTGAATTAGTCGTTGACTCTCCTGTTGAGTCTGAGGCTGTGTCTAGGAATGTGCCCATCACTGAGGATGAGGCTGAATATGCTGCCGATTTGAGTAATGATGAGGGGATTGGTTACCCTAGTGACCTGGACAAGGATTTCTCCCCTGAGTAATCATCTCCTCTTCCTTTCGATAACGTTTCTAAGGCGTCTCCCTTGATAGTTACGGAGTCTTCTGATGAACCTAAGTCAGGAGACATTCTGGTTGAGTCGGTAGAGTCACCCAATGTTGAGAGCTTACCTATTACTAATTTAGGTGATGACCTAATAGAACACGAGCTAGTTCCTTCTAGCCCGGAACATATTGAGGTGCCCATTTATTTACCTTCCCCGTTAGATCAATCTAGTTGGATACGTGCGAGTGAGGATCACAAAATTATTATGATTGGCCCAGGATTTGTAAATGTTTCAACGGTGTTGGAAGAGTCACGTTGGGATGGGTGTTTAGCTTGGGATGATCTAAGTGAGGCACATCCGAGAGTTAGTTCTTTGAAGTTATCAACGTTGATTGAGGTTCAAGCTAATTTTGATTCTCCCCGGGATTCGATTTGCCCATCCCTCTATCCTGATTTAGACGATGTACCTACTTCATGGGAATATTTGGTTAGCGAAGAATGTTACATTTTGGAAGATTTACCCTATGTGGGCGAGTTAATTTTGGATGACGGTAGCACTAAGGATCGGACAGACATGTCTTTGATGTTAACTCCTTTGCCTGTCGTACAATATGGATTAGAAATTTCGTCGGGTTAAATTCTTCCCAAGTCGGTGACTGATGAGTTGTAAATATACCTATATTTTCGTATTTTATTTAAGTCAATTTTGTTTATTTTTTGTCTATTTTATTAGTTTTATTCAATAAATAGCTTATTTTTGTAAATATTATTTCTAACTTAGCTTTATTTTTATTCCAGAAAAATTCCAAAAAATTCCAGAAAAAGTCAAAATGTTGACTGACACGCCCGTGTCACAAGACCGACACGCCCGTGTCATGCCCTCGACGATCGCCGACCACAGGTGCCAGCTCGACGATCGACGATCATCAAATAGTGTCGGCACGCCCCCCTGTCACGCCCGTGTCAAGGTGTGACACGGGCGTGACCTTGCCACCTGGCCCGACGTGACGCGCGCGACTTTGCGGCCGGACCGCGCCCAGATCGACCTCCCCGACACGCCCCAGTCACGCCCTGACTGACCCATGTCACGCCCGTGACCTAGGGCGTGACCGCCACGTTTTCAGCCGAAGTCAACTTTCCAGTCAAGTCACCGATCAGCTCATGAATAGTGTCGACACGCCCCCCTGTCACGCCCTAGTCACGGGCGTGACCCACCCGAAATTTTGCCTATAAATAAGAGCTTCCAGGAAGCTTATTTTGTCCACTTTTTTGACCACTTTGCTTAGGGGAGGTGCTGCCCAATTGGATTCCATACTTATGTAAGGAGAATTTCTCCCCCCTCTCTCTCTCTTAGTTTGTATTAGGGTTTTTACTTTAATAAAATATGAATTTTTCTCTCTTAATTTGTATGAATAATCCATTTGAATGCGCCTACTTAAGCAATTTTTCGTTCATCTTTCTGTATTTCTTTTATGTTCTCATCTTTTTAGCTTTCATAACTTAGTTAGATTTAGGATTTATCGGCATTTCTAGCCGTTGTGCCGTCCGTCTAGTTTTCATTTTCCGCACTTTTTAACTTTAGCTTTTTCTTCTTTATCATTTTCATTCATATAGGTTTTATAAAAACTCCCCTAAAAGTGTTCGTTTTTATTTTCTTTAACTTAGGCTCTTAGGAATGTAAAACTTCTCGTTCCTTTTTAGTTTTATTCTCACTTTTTTGGAGGTTTTATAAAAACTTATGAATAAAAATGTAGTCGTTATAATTTTTCGCTCACTTCATTTTAGCTTTTTAATTTCAAAACTTTTAGTCCGGTTAATTTTTATTTCATCTTTTTATGCATTTCTACCGCATTCTAGCGGTAGAAATGCAGTTGTATTAATTTTTTGAGTACTTCCATTTTGCGTTTATTTGCAAAAAATTTCGCTTCGGTTAATTTTTATTTTCACTTTTTATGCATTTCTACCGCATTCTAGCTGTAGAAATGCAGTCGTTTTAATTTTCTGAGCACTTTGTTTTTCTTATTTTTGCAAGTGTGTGTGTGTGTGTATGAGTTAGGTTTTACTGCTTTATTTCATTTCTGTAGAGTGCGTGTGTGCGTATGCATTTATTTTCGCCTACTCGTTAAGAGTTAAATGGCGCTCTGCTTTCATTTCCCGCCCACTCGTTTGAGTGGGACTTGTCTTTTTACTGCTTTCATTTTCTTCCTACTCACTTGAGTAGGAAAACTTTGTGTGGGTGCGTGTGTTTTCATTTCTGTAGAGTGCGTGAGTGTGTTTTACTTTCAAGTAGAGTGCGTGCGTGTATGAGGTAAATTTACTCCCGCCCACTCATTTGAGTCGGGACTTGCAATTTTATCGCTTTCTCAATTATGTAGAGTGCGTGCGTGTAGGAGATAATTTTACCGCTTTATTTATCGCTTTCTTCAATTAAGAACAATGTGTGCGTGTGTGCATTTATTTCCGCCTACTCATTTGAGTAGGGCTTGCTTTATTTAATTTTCTTTATGGTTTTGAAGTGTGCGTGAGTGCCTGCATCAATTAGCTTTCAATTTATCTAATTGTCCTATTTTTCGTGTTTTCTCTTATAATTGTTCAGTGCTTAATTTAACACTCACGCTTCACCTAAAAACATAAAGCCGTCCCCATACCGATGAGTGGCTAATCTCTTTTAGCCTTCGGCATCGAAGAGCATTGGGACATAAAAAATGATTTGAAATAATTAAAAAACTTTATTTTTATTTTAATTTAAGGACTTAAGGTTTACCCCGGGTTAACGACGCATAGGACCACATAATCGATGTGTGGGCTCTATTTCCGTTATCCATACGCGACGCCGAGAGGCTGCACGTATGGACCGATCCCCCTTGGGTAAAGAGAACTGCGTACGCCCCCTCGAAAGAGGAGATACGTAGTTCTGCCGGATTGGGTCCCCCACCCAATAGCGGGGTTCTTAGCGTAATGCGGGCGTTAAGGGGAATCCTTCGTCGGACTAACGTTCGGTCGAATAGCCTTAGAGCCCAGGTGAGCGATATCCCTACACCAAGGTGAGCTCATGTTCTTGGAACCTCCACGGCCAAGTGCCTTTTATTAAATTAAAAACAAAGTTTAATAATTGTTAAGAATTATTTTAGTCTTAATCCGATTCGATGCCGAGCGTTAACCCATCATCGAACTAACTTAGCAAAATTCTGCTTTCTTTCTTTCCGTTTTAATTAAACAAAAAATTCCCACCTTACTGTTAGTAAGATAATAGTATTCCTGGAAGAGTAGATATAATCAATGCGTCCCAGAGAATAATACGACCTCGGTATTTTCCCGAATACCGAGTACTACTTGCGATAGGTGCACTTGCCTCCTCTCGTTAGAAAACTCGATCTTCTAACCGGCCCGCGGAATCTGACCATTTCGAACCAACCACAGTAGGTCTCTGTTCCGCGACCATCAAGTTTTTGGCGCCGTTGCCGGGGATCATGGTTGTTATATTGAATCCGGGACTCTATTAATTTTACTTTATTTTCAAATAAAAAATTTTATATAAAAAAAAATCCTTCCCCCTTTCATGTTTTTTAGGGTGCATGACCCGTGGACAACCTTCGAGTTCTGAAAATCTTGAATTCGACCCCGAGATCGACCGCTCTCTTGCGCGTATCCGATCTCTCCGTCCAATTCCCTTTTTAGACCCCGCAGAATCTATTGGCGAACCCTCTTCTTCTTCTATGGCCGACCCGAATAATGCCCAACCGGCCGAGCGTACTATGTCTTATTACGCTCTGCCCTATTTGGATGATACGGGGTCGAGTATTGTTCGGCCCGCTGTGGCCAACAATAATTTTAAAATTTAGTCAAGTGTGATTCAAATGATCCAAAATGCCGTGCAGTTCGACGGACTGCCGGATGAGGACCCCAATAATCACTTGTCTAATTTTCTTGAAATTTGCAATACTTTTAAAATTAATGGCGTCACTGATGACGCCATTCGTTTGCGCCTTTTTCCCTTCTCTCTTAAGTCCAAGGCTAAGGCGTGGTTACTCTCCCTCCCGCGGGGATCCATCACGTCCTGGGCGGAATTGGCTGAGAAATTCCTTACGAAGTATTTTCCGCCCGCGAAAACTGCAAGACTACGGGCGGACATATCTTCGTTCGTCCAAAATGACTCCGAGTCCCTTTACGAGACTTGGGAACGCTTTAACGAGTTTCTCTGCCGGTGCCCGCACCACGCTCTGCCAACGTTGTTGCAGGTACAAATTTTTTATAATGGACTGAATAGTCAGACGCGTCAAATGATTGACGCGGCTGCCGGGGGCACTCTGAACAATAAGACCCCCGAGGCCGCCTAGGACCTTTTCGAGGAAATGGCGGTGAACGCCTACCAGTGGAATGTCCGGCGGGCACGCCCTAAGCAGGCGGGCATTTTTGAAGTGGATGCCACTGCTAAGCTAGCCCTCCAAGTGGAAAGGCTAACTAAGCAGGTGGCGGAGATGTCTGTTGCCTCCTCCACTCCGCCTTGTTTTCTCCCCCACTCCAACGTCTGTGTAGTCGACGAATTTGTGGACTACATGGGAAATCTGGTGCTTCCCTCATTTCAAAACAACCCTTATAGTAGCCACTATAATCCGGGTTGGAGGAACCATCCGAATTTCTCCTGGAGCAACCCGAACAACGCGCAGCGTCCCCCTCCCCCTCCTTTTGCGCCAACGTTTCCTCCTCGCCCTCCTATGAAGCCATCCCGGTGGAGGAAAATTTTAATCGTTATGTCGCGTCCAATGAGTCTAATATCCGGAACATCACCGGATCGCTAAAAAATTTAGAACTCCAGGTTGGACAGCTGGCGCGACTTATGTCGGAATGCGCCATGGGGGCACTGCCAGGGAAACAGAGCCCAATCCAAGGGAAACCGCCAACGCTATAACCCTCCGTAGCGGTAAGGAGGTGGTCGATCCAAAACGGATCGATCCTCAGGTACATATTTCACCTCCGACCCCTCTTCCCTCTTCTTCGATTACGCAACCCTTACCGATTTTTAACGATAAAACTATTTTAAACAAGGCGTTGCCCTACCCGCATAAGTTAGATAATGAGCGAGTAAACGCGCAATATGAAAAATTTATTTTATTACTTAAACAAATTCATATTAATGTTCCTTCTTGCGAGGCTATCTCGCAAATGCCTAAATATGCGAAATTTTTAAAAGAACTACTTTCTAATAAACGCAAACTCGAGGATATTTCGCGTATATCTCTCAACGCTGTCTGCTCGGCGGCTCTTACTAGTAAATTGCCCTTAAAACAAAACGACCCGGGAAGGTTCTCCATCCCGTGCCTTTTTGGCGATGTATTAGTAAAATACGCCTTGGCAGTCTTAGGCGCGAGCATTAATTTGATGTCGTTCTCGCTCTTCCTGCGTTTAGGTTTGGGTACTCCTGCTCCTACCAATATGCGCATCCAACTAGCGGATCGCTCGGTTAGGTTCCCCATCGGGGTTATTGAGGATGTCCTTGTCCGAGTAGACAAGTTCACCTTCCCGGTGGACTTCGTCATCTTGGACATCGAGGAAGACGCCAACGTACCAATAATACTTGGTCGCCCTTTCCTCGCGACCTCATGTGCGTTAATTGATGTAAGTAATGGTCAGCTTCTCCTTCGGGTAGGAGACGACCAAGTTACTTTTTCTATTAACTCCTCTATGGAAGACTCGTCGCCGAGCGACGATTTCTGCTACTCTTTAGATTCTTTTTATGGAGATTGTTCTTCTCCGGTTTTCGAGTCCGAATTTTTAAATGAAAATATTTTTTCGCTCGAAAATTTTTATTGCGATGAGGACGAGTCTACGAATATGCCCTTTTGAACCAATTGGTTCAAAAGACATTAGCACTAAAACCTCACTAGAAGAACCGCCCATCCTGGAACTCAAACCATTACCCGAATCCCTAAAATACGCCTTTTTGGGGAAAAATGATACACTCCCGGTAATCATTTCTTCGTATTTAAGCGATTCGGAGACCTCTGATTTATTGGAGGTTTTGCTTAAACATCGCCACGCAATTGCGTGGCAAATTTCTGACCTAAAGGGGATTAACCCTTCTTTCTGCACTCATAAAATTTTCTTAAACGATAATTGCCGCAAAACCATTCAGCCGCAGCGGCGTCTTAACCCAAACATGAAAGACGTCGTGAAAGCTGAGATAATTAAATTATTAGATGCGGGGATTATTTATCCCATTTCTGATAGTGCATGGGTTAGTCCAATTCATGTCGTGCCCAAGAAGTGCGGTCTAACCGTAGTGGCAAATGAGCACAACGAGCTCGTCCCAACTCGTACTGTTACGGGTTGGCATGTGGTCATCGATTATCGCAAACTTAATGATGCCACCCGTAAAGACCATTTTAAACTACCGTTCCTTGACCAAATTCTTGAGCGTCTTTCCGGTCATCCTTTTTATTGTTTTCTCGACGGTTTATCGGGGTTTTTCCAAATCCCTATTTCCCCCGAAGACCAAGAGAAAACAACTTTTACTTGCCCCTTTGGCACCTTCGCCTATCGAAGAATGCCATTTGGCCTCTGCAATGCGCCGGCTACATTCCAACGATGTATGCTAGCAATTTTTGGTGAGCTAGTAGAAGATATTATGGAAATATTTATGGATGAATTTTCTGTATTCGGATGCTCATTCCCGGATTGTCTTCGTAATCTCGATCGTGTCCTCCAGCGATGCGAGGACACGAATCTTGTTTTAAATTGGGAAAGTGTAACTTTATGGTTCGAGGAGGTTTGGTCCTCGGCCATAAGATTTCGATTAAGGGGATAGAGGTCGATAAGGCCAAAGTTGAAATCATAGAAAAACTTCCTCAGCCGACAAACATAAAATCCATTAGGATTTTCTTAGGCCACGCTGGCTTTTATTGGCGCTTCATTCAAGATTTTTCAAAAATAACAAAGCCGCTTACTCACCTCTTGGAAAAGGAATCACCTTTTGTCTTTAGTAGCGATTGCGAGTCTGCTTTTAATTTTATAAAACAAAAACTTATCAATTCTCCGATTCTAGTGGCCCCTAATTGGTCCCTTCCGTTCGAAATCATGTGCAACGCTAGTGATATTGCCTTAGGCGCCGTTCTTGGCCAACGCGTCGAAAAACACTTTCATCCAATTTATTACGCTAGCAAGACGCTCACTTCCGCACAAGTGAATTACACGATAACGGAAAAGGAACTCCTAGCCGTCGTTTTCGCTTTCGATAAGTTTCGCTCGTATCTTACGCTATCTAAAGTTATCGTTTTTACCGATCACTCCGCCCTTAAATATTTATTAGCTAAAGCCGACGCGAAGCCCCGCCTTCTTCGATGGATTCTCCTCCTACAAGAGTTTGACTTGGAGATCCGAGATAAGAAGGGCGCGTAGAATCTAACGGCAGACCACCTCTCCCGTTTAGAAAATCCGGGTGCGGAAGCGCTCGTCGAATCTGAAATAAATGACAGATTCCCCGAGGAACGCCTTCTCGCCATTCATTCGTCTTCGTCATCTTCGCCTTGGTTCGCAGATTTTGCGAACTACTTAGTCGCGCGGGTACTTCCAAAAGATTTTTCAAGTCATCAAAAGAAGAAATTCTTTTCCGACTTGAAAAATTTCTTTTGGGATGACCCCTTTCTTTTCCGTATCTGCGCGGACCAAGCGGTTCGACGATGCGTCGCGGGAGTGGAGGGCAATCAAATATTGAGGCACTGCCACGAGGGTCCAGCCGGGGGCACTATCAAGCCAACCGGACTGCTAGGAAGGCGCTAGAGGCGGGCTACTTTTGGCCCACTCTCTTCAAAGATGCGCACAATTTTGTGCGCGCATGCGATAGCTGTCAGCGGTCGGGTAACATCTCACGTCGTGACGAGATGCCCCAAAATATGTTTTTAGAATGCGAAGTTTTCGATTTATGGGACATAGATTTTGTTGGCCCCCTACCTCCTTCTTATAAAAATATGTATATTTTAGTGGCGGTCGACTACGTGTCACGGTGGGCGGAAGCGCAAGCTCTCCCCACCAACGATGCGCGAGTCGTCGTTACATTTCTAAAAAAAATATTTTCTCGCTTTGGCACGCCTCACGCTATTGTTAGTGATAGGGGAACGCATTTCTGTAACGCTCTAATGGCTAAGACGTTAGCTAAATACGGAGTCACGCACAAGCTTGCCACCCCCTACCACCCGCAAACAAGTGGCCAAGTTGAGGTAGTAAATCGAGAGATAAAACGCATATTAGAAAAAACCGTTTCACTTAATAGGAAAGATTGGTCCGCTAAGCTCGACGACGCGTTATGGGCGTATCGTACGGCGTACAAAACCGCTACCGGTTGTACCCCGTTTCGATTAGTCTATGGCAAAGCGTGCCATTTACCCGTAGAACTAGAGCACCGCGCACTTTGGGCATTAAAACTCTTAAACCTCTACTCTAACTTAGCCGCTCAGAATAGAAAACTGCAACTAAACGAGCTCGATGAGTGGCGTGCGAACGCTTACGAGAGCAATAAGTTCTATAAGGAGCGTTCTAAGTTTTATCACGATCGAAAAATTAAAACCCCCAAAATTTTTTCTCCGGGCGATCTAGTCCTTCTTTACAATTCACGTCTTAGGTTTTTCCCGGGTAAGCTAAAATCGCGATGGTTCGGCCCCTTCAAGGTTGAAGAGGTTTGGCCATATGGGACCGTACTCGTCTCCCACCTCGAAAAAGGCACTTTTAAGGTGAACGGTAATCGGTTAAAGTCTTATATAGCGGGCGACCCTGTGATCAGTAGGAGCGAAACCATAACCCTTCTCCATATATAAATCCGCCACTACAGTCAAGCTACGCGACTATAAACAAAGCTCTCCTGGGAGGCACCCCACGTCAATCTTTTTTACGTCTTTATTTATTCTGTTTTCTATTTTTCTAGTAAATGTAGGGTTTCTAAAGGGCTTCCCTGAGCGCGGATCAGGGACGTTTTCTGCCCCCCTCTTTTTCCTTTTTTGTACATATACCTGCTGTCTTGTTCCTCATGCTTAACATACAACATTGGGGACAATGTTGGATCTAAGTATGGGGGTGTTTTCGTATTTTCGTACTTTCTTTTTCACTTACCAAAAAAAAACAAAAAAAAAAACAAAAAAATTTAAAAAACAAAACTTCAAAAAAAATATATAACACAAAAAATTCAAAAAAAAAAATTTTTAATTGAAAATTTTTTGAAGTTTCATTTTTGAAACTTTGACTTATTTTTAACTCGGTCCGCGAGATCCGGCTCATCGAACCATCCACATAACGAGTCATCTCGCGACTACCTAGTTTGTATTTTTGTAAATATTCTTGTAAATATTTTTGTAAATAATTTTTGTAAATACCTTTTGTAAATATTCTTTCTCTTTCCCCTCTCCCTTTTTCCCTCTCATCCTTGTAAATATTTTTTCTTTTTCCCAAATTTTTGTAAATAGAATGAAAATTTCCTTAAAAATACAAAAAAAAAAATCACAAAATTTCATAAAAAAAAATACAAAAAAATTCACAAAACTTAAAAATCCAAAATTTTTTTTTATTTTCGCATTTTTTCTTTCTTTTTAGTATGTATATATTAAAGATATAACTACAAAAATACAAAAAAAGAGCATAACTTCAAAAAAAAAAACAAAAAAAATTTTATGTAAGTTTTGAAACAAATAAATCAAACATTTCATTCTTAAGTTTCTTGTTATCCAAAACTTTCGTTTTGAGTTTATTTATATGCGAATTTGATCAATTCTTTGTTCACTATTCGTTTGTTAATTATAAATTGAAAAATCTAAATAGCCGGGGTTAAGTTTTAAAGAATTTATTATACTTTATTAAAAATAGGGGACTCGCTTTAGGCACTACTTCTAATTTTTCATAGATAGGAGCATGTGTACCATGTTGGAAAATAATGACTATAGAATTCAATTATGCTTGCTTTTAGCTTTCTGAAAAATTGGAACGTACAATTTATAAAGGTTGCTCTCAATTATTTTTCAATTAAAAATCTAGTTCTCTTTTCTCCCCTTACTTATCATAACCTACTTGGTATGATAAAATTATTTCCCCAAAAAGAAAAAGATCTTATGTCAATGGGAATAAGATTTCATTCCGTAAACATAGGCACCCAATAAATTAAAAGATTATACGTTACGGAGTAAGAGGATAAAATTCATTACTCCAACACATATACATTGGGTTATTTATGAAGAAGAAAAAATTTTATGTTAAGGAAAATAAGATTTCGTTTTCCTTTAACATCCAAATCAAAAAAAATTGGAGGTTCGAGAAAAAATAACCTCGCCTCAAAATCCAAGCATCTTCATAAACCAACATCAACCCCCCTTAGCCAATTTCATGACTCTAGAATTAATTCAAAAATCTTTTTGAGAGCATAATTCGTAAATTGCATTATTTCCGATAACACTCCTATAAGCTAAAGTTCGTATAAATCCAAACTATTTTCTGTTATTCTAACCAATAAAAATTATTGCTTTCTATTTGATTACATCAAGAAGTCTTTTGGCCAAAACTTTTGCCCTGTTTAAATCATCTAAATAATTTTAGGACTTAACTCTTATACCCCGTATATTTTTATTTGATCTCTCTTATAATTAATTTAGCGGTAGCAGAACTTAGGGTTTTTTTTATTATTCCTTATAAGTTCACCTCAAACTTTTGCTCTGGAATAGCAAAAGCTTAAGTATGGGGGTGTTTGATGAGTTGTAAATATACCTATATTTTCGTATTTTATTTAGGTCAATTTTGTTTATTTTTTGTCTTTTTTATTAGTTTTATTCAATAAATAGCTTATTTTTGTAAATATTATTTCTAAATTAGCTTTGTTTTTATTCCAAAAAAATTCCAGAAAAATTCCAGAAAAAGTCAAAATGTTGACTGACACGCCCGTGTCACATGACCGACACGCCCGTGTCATGCCCTCGACGATCGCTGACCACAGGTGCCAGCTCGACGATCGGCGATCATCAAATAGTGTCGACACGCCCCCCTGTCACGCTCGTGTCAAGGTGTGACACGGGCGTGACCTTGCCACCTCGCCCGACGTGACGCGCGCAACATTGCGGCCGGACCGCGCCCAGATCGACCTCCCCGACACGCCCCAGTCACGCCCGTGACTGACCCGTGTCACGCCCGTGACCTAGGGCGTGACCGCCACGTTTTCAGCCGAAGTCAACTTTCCAGTCAAGTCACCGATCAGCTCATGAATAGTGTCGACACGCCCCCCTGTCACGCCCTAGTCACGGGCGTGACCCACCCGAAATTTTGCCTATAAATAAGAGCTTCCAAGAAGCTTATTTTGTCCACTTTTTTGTCCACTTTGCTTAGGGGAGGTGCTGCCCAATTGGATTCCATACTTATGTAAGGAGAATTTCTCCCCCCTCTCTCTCTTAGTTTGTATTAAGGTTTTTACTTTAATAAAATATGAATTTTTCTCTCTTAATTAGTATGAATAATCCATTTGAATGCGCCTACTTAAGCAATTTTTCGTTCATCTTTTTGTATTTCTTTTATGTTTTCTTCTTTTTAGCTTTCATAACTTAGTTAGATTTAGGATTTATCGGCATTTCTAGCCGTTGTGCCGTCCGTCTAGTTTTCATTTTCCGCACTTTTTAACTTTAGCTTTTTCTTCTTTATCATTTTCATTCATATAGGTTTTATAAAAACTCCCCTAAAAGTGTTGGTTTTTATTTTCTTTAACTTAGGCTCTTAGGAATGTAAAACTTCTCGTTCCTTTTTAGTTTTATTCTCACTTTTTTGGAGGTTTTATAAAAACTTATGAATAAAAATGTAGTCGTTATAATTTTTCGCTCACTTCATTTTAGCTTTTTAATTTCAAAACTTTTAGTCCGGTTAATTTTTATTTCATCTTTTTATGCATTTCTACCGCATTCTAGCGGTAGAAATGCAGTTGTATTAATTTTTCGAGTACTTCCATTTTGCGTTTATTTGCAAAAAAATTCGCTCCGGTTAATTTTTATTTTCACTTTTTATGCATTTCTACCGTATTCTAGCGGTAGAAATGCAGTCGTTTTAATTTTCTGAGCACTTTGTTTTTCTTATTTTTGCAAGTGTGTGTGTGTGTGTATGAGTTAGGTTTTACTGCTTTATTTCATTTCTGTAGAGTGCGTGTGTGCGTATGCATTTATTTTCGCCTACTCGTTAAGAGTTAAATGGCGCTCTGCTTTCATTTCCCGCCCACTCGTTTGAGTGGGACTTGTCTTTTTACTGCTTTCATTTTCTTCCTACTCACTTGAGTAGGAAACCTTTGTGTGGGTGCGTGTGTTTTCATTTCTGTAGAGTGCATGAGTGTGTTTTACTTTCAAGTAGAGTGCGTGCGTGTATGAGGTAAATTTACTCCCGCCCACTCATTTGAGCCGGGACTTGCAATTTTATCGCTTTCTCAATTATGTAGAGTGCGTGCGTGTAGGAGATAATTTTACCGCTTTATTTATCGCTTTCTTCAATTAAGAAGAGTGTGTGCGTGTGTGCATTTATTTCCGCCTACTCATTTGAGTAGGGCTTGCTTTATTTAATTTTCTTTATGGTTTTGAAGTGTGCGTGAGTGCCTGCATCAATTAGCTTTCAATTTATCTAATTGTCCTATTTTTCGTGTTTTCTCTTATAATTGTTCAGTGCTTAATTTAACACTCACGCTTCACCTAAAAACATAAAGCCGTCCCCATACCGATGAGTGGCTAATCTCTTTTAGCCTTCGGCATCGAAGAGCATTGGGACATAAAAAATGATTTGAAATAATTAAAAAACTTTATTTTTATTTTAATTTAAGGACTTAAGGTTTACCCCGGGTTAACGACGCATAGGACCACATAATCGATGTGTGGGCTCTATTTCTGTTATCCATACGCGACGCCGAGAGGCTGCACGTATGGACCGATCCCCCTTGGGTAAAGAGAACTGCGTACGCCCCCTCGAAAGAGGAGAAACGTAGTTCAGCCGGATTGGGTCCCCCACCCAATAGCGGGGTTCTTAGCGTAATGCGGGCGTTAAGGGGAATCCTTCGTCGGACTAACGTTCGGTCGAATAGCCTTAGCGCCCAGGTGAACGATATCCCTAGACTAAGGTGAGCTCATGTTCTTGGAACCTCCACGGCCAAGTGCCTTTTATTAAATTAAAAACAAAGTTTAATAATTGTTAAGAATTATTTTAGTCTTAATCCGATTTGATGCCGAGCGTTAACCCGTCATCGAACTAACTTAGCAAAATTCTGCTTTCTTTCTTTCCGTTTTAATTAAACAAAAAATTCCCACCTTACTGTTAGTAAGATAATAGTATTCCTGGAAGAGTAGATATAATCAATGCGTCCCCGAGAATAATACGACCTCGGTATTTTCCCGAATACCGAGTACTACTTGCGATAGGTGCACTTGCCTCCTCTCGTTAGAAAACTCGATCTTCTAACCGGCCCGCGGAATCTGACCATTTCGAACCAACCACAGTAGGTCTCTGTTCCGCGACCATCAGTGACCATTACTGATTCTGAATTGGATGACTTGTCGAGTGTGCTGGAAGAAATTCCTAGTGAGAGAGTTGTATTTTTGGACGATGTTATTGGAGTAAACTCGGATGAGCAGCCCCTGATGCAATCTCTGTCGTGTGAAATTAAATTTGTTCTCAACTCTATCCCGGTTTTAGATTTACGGAGTCTCCCTCCTGTCTTGTTGACTCGTCTAGTGGGCACTTTAGGACACACGTTTTGTATTCCTCATCTGAGTCATTTTTTTTGGCCAACCTCTCGAGCCCCTCCTTCGGACATGTCACCTTTGACTGCCCATTATTCTGCGTGTCCATCGTTGGTCATATCCTCGACTGTATTCGATTTTGTTTATGTGGTTACAGTGCCTTTTATCCTAGTTTTAGCCTCCCAATTTCTAAAAATTATCAAATATCGAATCATAAGTTTATGAAGAAGCTGTTTATAGTGTCACCTGATCTCGTTTTGTTGGTGCCACCTGATGTTATTCCGCCGGCGCCACCCGATTTTGTTCCGTTGGTGCCTCCTTATTTAGTGCTGTTACCTCCACCGAATATATTAAGTGCATTTTCACAAGATTATGCTCGCCACGACCATTATTTACGTAAGCACTTTAGTGAAACGCTAACCACATCACATAAGTCTTATTAATTTCTTTCTAGCTTACATAAAAGGGCGTCTTACTACATAATTTGCAATTTTGTTTTGATGCATCGCGTCCCTGAATGGTTGTCTTTGGGCGCTATAGAAAGTTGGTGAGTTGTCGAGCTGGACTTTTTTGCGGACATTAATGAAATTAGGAGAACACACATTTCTTTTGAGGTTTTCCACTGATTGGGGTAATACCCTGATTTTTAATGTTTCTTACTTAACGCTATATGTTTCTCCACCACTTGAATTATCGGTCTATCCGTGTGGTTCCACTTTGTTTTCTTATGGGTTAGGTAGTGAGTTGGTGCTTGGATCGCTCTCTTCACCGGTCTTCACTGGAGGTACGTTGGTAGTCGATGTAGAAACTATCTTCCTTTATTGCCTAATGCTTTTCAAGGGTCCCCAGGACCAACTTTTTGCATGACAGGATACTCCAGGTTGAAGTGCTCTTTTCTCCTAGTGGTGTTGTTCGTTGCTACGTGTTTCTTGTGGATGATGCTCTCCTGTTCCGGTACTCTCAGACCAACTCATCGGTGATGAGTACTTTTGAGCGGGGGAGGATTGATGGAGACGACGACCCACAACATTTTGAAGACGGCGACGGCATGCTTGCGGATGACTATGTGGAGCATCGCAATAATAGCCATCCTGAACGCAAACCTATATATTATTAATTAATAATAATTAATTAATTAATTATTATTAATTAATAATTCATTTCTATGTTTGGTCTCTATGTTGCGTTGTTATTTTACTTCCTATTTAAATTTTTATTTCAGGTGTAAAGATGGGTGCTTATAACCATCATGTAGAATTTTAATTATTTCATTTCATGACTTATGATGGGTGCATATAACCATCGAATGTTCATTTTGAATTTATAATTTTGAAGTTTGATTGGAGGGAGATTGAGTGTTGTAGCCTATATATAGGCATATTGTTGAAGCAAAAAATGACCTCTGTGGAGTTCGGGGTCCCTAAAGAGGGGTGACCTCACACCTACTAAACTCAGGGGAACGTCACGGGTCGAAGACTTGGAAAACTATGAACTGACCCTCGGCTCTAGCGTGGATGTCCCACCTCACACCCGGAAGACCTTTGAGGTCTCCCCCTCCCAAGCCAATGCTTGAGCTAGGTGCCATGGAGGAAGAAAGCCAAGGGGATTTAAGTGGCTAAGAAGTCATGCTCTCCAAGAGATCCTCAAGGGTCTTTTTTTAGATTTTCCAAGTCCTAGGGTTAAAATGACCAAAATGCCCCCAGGGCAAATAAGCCTCAAGACAATAGAAAAACTCCACATCGGGGGGGGGGGGGGTAGAGAGGTAATCCCCCCCAAGGGCATAACGGTAAAAACATGGTCCGGAGAGAGGTCTAAGGGTGGGAGGAGCCAAACCCCTTATTTCCCTGGGAGCTGTCCTGCCGAGACCCTGGAAGCTTTCCCGCCAAGACCCCTGGGATCTGTCCCACGGAGACCCTTAGAGCTGTCCCGTGGAGACTCTGGGAGCTGTCCTGCCGAGACCCTGGGAGCTGTCCCGCCGAGACCCTAGGAGCTATCCCGGCGAGACCCTGGGAGCTGTCCCGCTGAGACCCTGGGAGCTGTCCTACCGAGACCCTGAAAGCTGTCCCTCCAATACCCCTGGGAAGTATCCCGCCGAGACCCTTGGAGCTGTCCCGCCGAGACCGTGGGAGCAGTCCCGCCGAGACCCCTAGGAGCTGTCCTACCGAGACCCTGGAAGCTATCCCGCGAAGACCCTGGAAGCTGTCCTGTCGAGACACCTGGGAGTTGTCCTACCGAGACCTTGGGAGCTATCCCTCCAAGACCCTGGGAGCTGTCCCGTTGAGACCCTGGGATCTCTCCCACCCAAACCCTGGGAGCTCTCCTGCCGAGACCCCTGGGAGTTGTCCCGCCGAGACCCCGGGAACTGTCCCGCCGAGACCCTGGTAGCTGTCCCGCCGAGACCATGGGAGGTGTCCCGCCGAGACCCTTGGAGCTATCCCGCTGAGACCCTAGGAGTTGTCCCGTCGAGACCCTGGAAGCTATACCACCAAGACCCCTGGGAGCTCCCCCGTTGAGACCATAGGAGCTCTTCATCCGAGAGTCGGGGAGCAGTCCCGCCGAGAATCTGGGAGTAGTCCTGTCGAGATCCTGGGAGCTCTACTTTCGAGACCCCTAGGAGCTGTCCCGTCGAGACCCTGGGAGCTGTCCCGTCGAGACCCTTTGAGATGTCCCGCCGAGACCCTGGGAGAAGTCCCGCCGAGACCCTGGGAGCTGTCCCGCCGAGACCCTGGGAGCTGTCCTGATGAGACCCTGGGAGCTGTCCCGCCGAGACCCTTGGGAGTTGTCCCGCCGAGACCCTAGGAGATGTCCTGCCGAGACCCCTGAGAGCTGTCCCGCCGAGACCCTGGGAGCTTTCCCGCCGAGACCCCTGGGAGTTGTCCCGCCGAGACCCTGGGAGCTGTCTCGCCGAGACCCCTGGGAGCTGTCCCACTGAGAACCCTGCGAGCTGTCCCGCCGAGACCCTGGAAGGTGTCCCGTCGAGACCCCTGGGAGCTGTCCTGTCGAGACCCCTTTGAGCTTTCCCGCCGAGACCCTAGGAGATATCCCGCCGAGACCCTGGGAGCTATCCCTCCAAGACCCTGGGAGCTGTCTCGCCGAGACCCTGGGAGCTCTCCTGCCGAGACCCCTAGGAGCTGTCTCGCCGAGACCCTGGGAGGAGTCCCACTGAGACCCTGGGAGCTGTCCCGTCGAGACCCTGGGAGCTGTCCCGCCGAGACCCTAGGAGATGTCCCGCCGAGACCATGGGAGATGTCCCGCTGAGACCCTGGAAGCTGTCCCTCCAAGACCCCTGGAAGCTCTGTCGCCGAGACCTTGGGAGCAGTCCCGTCGAGACCCTGTGAGATCTCCTACCGAGACCCTTGGGAGCTATCCCGCCGAGACCCTTGGAGCTATCCTGCCGAGACCCTTGGAGCTATCCCGCCGAGACCCTGGGAGCTGTCACGCCGAGACCCTGGGAGCTGTCCCGCCGAGGCCCTGGGATCTATCCCGCCGAGACCCTGGAAGCTGTCCTGCCAAGACCCCTGGGATCTCTCCCGCCGAGACCCAAGGAGCTGTCCCGCCGAGACCCTGGGAGCAGTACCGCCGAGACCCGTGGAAGCTGCCCCCCCCCAAGACCCTAGGGAGCCCTCTCGTCGAGACCCTGGGAGCAGTCCCGCCGAGAACCTAGGAGCAGTCCCGCCGAGACCCTTGGAATAGGCCCGCTAAGACCCCTGAAAGGGGGGGGGGTCGGGGAAGGTGTCGGCCTCTCGCTGCACCCGTACCCTAAATAGGGGTCGGGGCGAGTGCCGGCCTCTCGCCGCACTAGCCCCCTGCAGAGTACTCCAAGCAGTAGACAACTAATCTCCTTTTTTCCTACCCCTACTAGTATATTTCCAAGGCAAGGCCAAAATTGGCCACCAAGAGTGCAAGATCTCTCAAAAATCTTAAAAACTTATAGTTGGTTATGCGCCTGCTAGTAGGGCCCTACTCGGTGAATACGGGGTTGTACACAATCCCCGCTCTTTTCGAGGTTGGCACAAGCTTGGAAAGAACATCCAACCCAATGTATTCGCTGTGTGGCCTTCATGGGGGTGAAAATCACTTGGCCTCCCCACGGGGTCAACCTGTCAGGTCGCCTAATGGGAGCCTGGGTGATGAGACCACCTAGGGGTGAAAAACACTTGGCCTTCCCGAGGAGTCAACCTATCATGCCAGCTTAAGGGAGCCTGGGCGACGAGACCACCTCATGGTTAAAAACACTTGGCCTCCCCGAGGAGTCAACCCGTCATGCCAGCTAAAGGGAGCCTGGGATACGAGACTACCTCGGGGTGAAAAACACTTGGCCTCCCCGAGGGGTCAACCTGTCATGCCAGCTAATGGGAGCATGGGTGACGAGACCACCTCGGGGTGAAAACACTTAGCATCCCGAGGGGTCAATCTGTCATGCCAGCTGATGGGAGCCTAGGTGACGAGACAGCCAAGGGGTGAAAACACTTAGCCTCCCGAGGGGTCAACCTGTCATGCTAGTTAATGGGATCCTGGGTAACGAGACAGACTAAGTATGAAAACACTTAGCCACTTGAGGGGTCAATCTGTCAAGCCATTTTGATGGGAGCCTGGGTGACGAGACAGCCTCGGGGTGAAAACACTTAGCCTCCCGAGGGGTCAACCTGTCATGCCAGCTGATGGGAGCCTGGGTGACGAGACAGCCTCGGGGTGAAAACACTTAGCCCCCCGAGGGGTCAACCTGTCATGCCAGCTGATGCGAGCTAGGATGATGAGATAGCCTCGGGGTGAAAACACTTAGCCTCCCGAGGGGTCAACCTGTCATGCCAGCTGATGGGAGCCTTGGTGACGAGACGACCTCGGGGTGAAAACACTTAGCCTCCCGAGGGGTCAACCTGTCATGCCAGCTAATGGGAGTCGGGGTTACGAGACAGGCTCGGGATGAAAACACTTGGCTTCCACGAGAGATCAGCCAACCTTATCATCTAGATAGAGCCTGACAGCGGAATCATCATCAGAGCAAAGGAACTGGGCTTCCACGAGAGATCAACCGGCCTTGTCAGCTAGTGAGAGCCTGATAACGGAATTATCATCAGAGCAAAAGGAACTGGGCTTCCACGAGAGATCAACTGGTCTTGTCAACTAGTGAGAGCCTGATAGCAAAATCATCATTGGAGTAGAGGAATTGGGCTTCACGAGAGATCAACCGGCCTTGTCAGCTAGTGAGAGCCTGACAGCGGAATCATCATCGGAGCAAAGGAATTGGGCTTCCACGAGAGATCAATCGGCCTTGTCAGCTAGTGAGAGCCTGATAGCGTAATCATTATCGGAGCAAAGGGAGAAACGAGCCACCCTCCGAGGCACTCTCAACCCTGCCAGCTGGTGTGAGCCTGGTATGAGGAGATCCTCTCGGGGGTTGGGAGATGGACATGTCACCTAAGCCATTTCAATTCCAACATCCTCTAACGGGGGAAAAAAGAAGGTTTACATGACCCCCCCCCCCCCCCCCGACTCTACTGGTCGAGGGCTGGACTCGTTACAACATAAGAAAAAGATACAAAACTCTGCCGAGACGAGGCTTCTTCAGGGGGCCTGGGCCTGATGGGCGTCGTCTGATTTCTTCCCCTCGGACACTTCTCTCCTGCTCAGGCTCTCCATGATCTTCTCCATCTCCTCCACCTTGGACAACCAAGAGATGGTGTTGACAACCGTGACGTAGCACTGCCTCTCCATCCTGGAGTCTCCCTTAATCCTGATCTGAGTCCCCTCTGAGTTGAACTTAAGGTACTGGTGGAGGGATGAAGGCACACACCGGAAAGCACTGATGAGGCCTTCCGAAAATGGCATTGCAGTTTCTTGTAGCTTTTTTCCTTCAGTATTTTCTGAAGTGTTTCTGCACTGAAGCAAGACTTCACCTGGACGTTCTTTTAGACAGGGGGAGCCTTGATTCTTTTAGTGCTCTCTAGCTCAGTGCAAGTTATTGTGCTTCTCTAATCTATTGTAAAATAGAGAAGACACCTTAACCTCCTTTCCCCCTCCTGTAAAGGGTTATTACTCCCTTCAAAAGTATCCCTTGGTGGCAGGGCACCTGATCAAAAACTTGTGTTGGTTTTTAGACACCTGATCAAAAGTCTAAAGGGTTTCTGGATCTACCTGAAGCAGATCTTGTTGGTGGCAGGGCACCTGATCAAAAACCTGAGTGGATTCCTACCTTGTTGGTAGAAGAGTGGACGTACCCAAGTTGTTTGGGGAACCACTATAAATTCCTTGTGTCGTCTGGATTGCTTTAATTAATTACTTGCATTGTGGCTGTGATTAGATTTTAACTAGGTTTGCTAGTTGCTGTTTAGGATTCCTAGCTTTAACTGTAATTACAGTTGGCTGCCTTTTGTGCACATCACTTGTGTTAGGATTTAAGGTTTAATCTCAAATATCTATAACTTTCATTCCGCAATTAACTCCAAGGGAGTTGAGTAGACAGTCAACTTTGCTAGTGCAATTTTTGATTACTCTATTCACCCCCCTCTAGAGTAGTATCTATCCCCTTTTCTTTCAATTGGTATCAGAGGGAGGTTGACTGACTGAATAGGCTAAAACCTAAGTCACAAGATCCTGATAGATACCAAAGTTTATAGATATTCACTTTCACTATCATGGCCCAGTTCAAGGATTACTCTAGCACCCGACCTCCAGCATGCAACTTAGCTAAGTTCAGCATCTGGAAGGCAAGGATTAAATTATATATAAACTCTATTGATGAGAGTATTTTTGCTTCTATTTTGACAGGACCACCAAGAGCACCTGCTGCTGCTACTGCCTCATCATCACTGATATGAGTGCAGTGCCTCCTCCAGACTACAATGATGAATACAAAAAGGCAAAGATAGCAGATGACAAGGCAATGAACATTCTGGCTCAGACAATGTCTGATGAAGTATTCCAGAAGGTTGCTGACTGCTCCTCAGCAAAAGCAATATGGGATACACTGAACCAGATTGTAGCTGGTTTAGATGATGAGAGGAAGGACAGAAGGTCCAACCTTATCTCACAGTATGAGAATTTCAAGAAAACTGATGCTGAATCAGTTGAAGCTATGTACACAAGGCTCAGCTCAATCATCAATGAGCTGAGGACTCTTGACAAGGATATTTCATTGACAGAGGTCAATGATAAGATTCTTATGTGCTTCCCTAGCACATGGGATCTGAGGATCTGGCCTATCAAGGAGGCCAGAAGCACAATAAAAATCTCAACAGAAGCCCTTCTCGGCAAGCTCAAGTCTTTTGGGCAAGTGTTGAAATCCAGGGAAGCTGAAGCTGAAGCAAAGACCCCAACTCCTTCAAGAAAAGAGCAAACCCTTGCTCTCAAAGCTGCTGGAACTTCTGAAGGAAGCCAGTCCAATGAGGAACTGATGGCATTATTTGCCAAAAGGTTTCTCAAGATGGGAAGGAAAGACTTCAGAAAGAAGTCTTCAAAGTATGAAGAAAAACCAAGGTATGATCGCACTCCTACTAAAGAAATAATCTATTATGGTTGCATGAAGCCTGAAAAAATTCTTCCCGATTATCCAGAGGAAAATAATAAAGATAAAAGGAAAGACAAGGATCAGCACAGGAAGCATTCCAAGCCACCCTCCTACAAGAACAAAAAGAAGGTGAGAGGCTTTGTTGCTGAAACCTGGAGCGATTCTGATAAGGAATCTTCCTCCTCAAGCTCCAGTGAGGATGAAGAAGAAAAGAAGGCAAAGGAAGTTTGCCTGATGGCAATAGATGCCTGCAGCAATCACTCAGCTGCAGAGACTTCAGATTCTGATGAAGAAATGCCAACTGAAGATGAGGTATTGTCATCTTATGATTTTACATCTGATGAATTTAAATCAGATTTTAAATCTTTATGTTTAGATTTAATTAGCTCTGAAAAGGAAATAAAAGAGCTTAGAATTAAACTAGCTGAATCTGAATTAATTTATAATGAAAACATTAGGTTAACAGCAGAACTCACTAATTCTAGTGAAGAAATAAAATTCCTTAAGAATGAATTAGCTAAGTCCAAAAGGTTAGAAGAGTCTCTGAATGGTAGAAGCCTTAAGTTGCTTGAAATAACCAGCATGTCTAACACTAGGTCAGGCAATAACAAATTAGGCTTAGGAGCATCTTCTAGTGAACCCCCAATCATTCTTAAAAACCAACTTTCAACTCCAGTGAATTTTATTTCATCTAGTGGAATAAAGAACACTGAGCAAGTTAATCAAGTTAATAGAGCTTTAAATAAAGCTAAAAGAGAGAAAAGAAAACAAAAATTTAAGGAATTACAAAGAGCGTCGAACGCTGCTCGACGATCGCAGGCCCAATGGTCGAACGGAGATCGACGATCTGGGTACCAATCGTCGAACGCCGTTCGACATTTTCAACATGAGTTTCAAAACTACACCCAGAACTTTAGAAACCAGAATGAAAATAGAAACCCTAGGTTCATTGACCCATCATCTGTATGGAGAATCCCACCTAGGAGATCTTACCCGTTAGGTTATCACCCTCAGCCTGCTTATTCATTTATTTCCAGTTTCTTTTATGTGAAAAACAAGGGACCCAAGGTTACCCGGGTCCACAATGTTTAATTGATTTATTTGCAGGTGAAGACCTATCTTATCACCCAAAATAAGTGGTATTTGGATAGTGGTTGCTCCAAGCATATGACAGGAAATAAAGAACATCTCTCAAGGTTCAAGGCAATGCTTGGCCCAAAGGTAATCTTTGGAGATTCAAGCTGTGGTCAAACTGAAGGCTATGGCAGGATGACAATTGGAGATGTAACATTCAAGAGAGTTGCTTATGTAACTGGACTGAAGTATAATCTAATTTCAGTAAGTCAGTTATGTGATACTGGATACCAGGTATCATTTTCTAACTCCCTTTGAAATATTACTTTAAATAATAATGTTGTATTAGTAGGTATTAGATAAAGTAACATTTATTTAGTAGATTTTAACTCAACTCACTCTGAAATCTGCTTATTTAATGAAGTAACCAATAACAATACATTATGGCATAAAAGGCTTAGCCATGTTAACCTCAAGAATATATCTAGGTTATCTAAACACAACCTTGTTAGAGGTTTACCTTCTTGCCCTTACAAGAAGGAGAGCCTATGCAAGGCTTGTCAATTAGGCAAGCAAACCAAGAATTCATTTAAATCAATAAATAAAAGTGATTCTCCTAGAATCCTGTATTTATTACATTTGGACCTATTTGGCCCAATAAATGTACAGAGTTTAGGAGGGAAGTATTACACCCTAGTCATTGTAGATGACTTCTCTAGGTTCACTTGGGTGTTCTTTTTGAGAACTAAGGCTGATAACTTCAAAGCCCTTATAGATTTTCTATTATGTGTGCAGACTGAGTACTCTACTCAAGTGGCCTTGATCAGAAGTGATCATGGTACTGAGTTTGACTCTCTTCTCATGCAAAAATTTTGTGAGAGAGAAGGTATCAAACATAGCTTCTCAGCTCCTAGAACTCCCCAACAAAATGGGGTAGTTGAAAGGAAGAACAGAACACTAATTGAAGCTGCTGGCATATTGTTGGCAGATGCTAATATGCCTCTTTCCTATTGGGCAGAAGCTGTTAGTACAGCCAACTATGTCTTGAATAGAAGTCTGATACACAAGCTTAAGTGTAAAACTCCTTATGAGTTGCTTAAAGGAAAGAAACCTAAAATAAATTATTTTAGATTTTTTGGCTGTATAGTTTATATTCATAATAATAATAAAGAATACCTTAGAAAATTTGAAGCAAAAGCTTCAATGAGAATTTTTCTTGGATATTCCCAAGTAAGCAAAGCTTATAGGGTACTTAATAAATCATCTTCTAAAATTTAAGAGTCTGTTCATGTGTCCTTTGATGAACCCCAAATGTTTAACAAGGAGAAGGAAACTTCCCCTTCCTCAAGTTCATTGCAGGTACAAGAATCTACCAAAGATGTCACTCAAGAGATTCTCCATCTTTCAACTCTTCATATCACTGAATCAGACAGTGATGAAGACATTGCAGAAGTTGTTGATGTACCACCAATAGTAGATCAAATTCCTCCTGAGGAATTAATCCCAACTATTTTTGAAGATCACATTCCACCTGCTGATGTTGTCACACTTAGAGATCACCCTACATCTCAAGTGATTGGAGACATATCAGCTGGTGTTCAAACAAGACATCAGTTAAGACAGAATGTGATGCATGCTTGTTTCCTTTCACATATTGAGCCCCTCACCATTAATGATGCTGAGCTAGATCCCCACTGGATCATTGCTATGCAAGAGGAACTCAATCAGTTTGAGAGATGTAAAGTATGGACTTTGGTTCCAAGACCTAAAGGCCAACTGATCATAGGCACCAAGTGGGTGTATAGAAACAAGTTGGATGCAAATGGAATCATTGTAAGGAACAAAGCTAGGCTTGTAGCTCAGGGCTACAGACAGGAGGAAGGTATAGATTATGACCAAACCTTTGCTCCTGTTGCAAGGCTAGAGGCAATAAGGATCTTCTTAGCCTATGCAGCCTATATGAAGTTTAAGGTTTTTCAGATGGATGTCAAGAGTGCCTTTCTAAATGGTGAGCTAAAGGAAGAGGTATTTGTTGAACAGCCACCTGGGTTTGTTTCTTCAACTCAGCCCTCACATGTATTCAAGTTGCAAAAAGCTCTTTATGGACTCAAACAAGCACCAAGAGCCTGGTATGAGACTCTAGCTAGTTTCCTGTTAGAGCACAACTTTGTTAGGGGAGTAGTTGATAGAACCCTTTTCATCAAGCACCACAAGGACACAATCCTGTTAGTTCAAGTGTATGTGGATGACATTATTTTTGGTTCCACTGATCCCAAACTGTGCAAAAAGTTCTCTAACTTGATGCATTCCAAGTTTGAGATGAGTAGTATGGGTGAGCTATCTTACTTTCTTGGTCTCCAAGTAAAGCAAGATGTTGATGGTATCTTCATCTCCCAATCCAAATATGCCAAGGAATTGGTAAAGAAGTTTGGGATGGCTGATGCCTCAGCAATGCATACACCTATGGCTACTAATGTAGTTATTGATTCTGATGATCAGGGAAAGCCTGTTGATCAAAAGAATTATAGGGCCATTGTTAGTTCCCTATTGTATTTAACTGCAAGTGGCCAGACATAATGTTTGCTACATACCTTTGTGCTAAATTCCAGGTCAACCCCAAGGAATCTCATCTGATTCTTCTCAAGAGAATCTTGAGATACCTGAAGGGATGTCTAAATCTAGGACTTTGGTACCCAACTGAGTCAGAATTTGAATTAATTGGATAATATGATTCTGATTATGCTGGTTGTCGAGTCGACAGGAAAAGTACCTCAGGAACTTGTCAGTTCCTGGGAGAGAGATTGGTCTCTTGGTTCTGTAAGAAGCAGGCCTCTGTCTCAACTTCAACTGCAGAAGCTGAATATATAGCAGCTGCTAGTTGTTGTTCACAGATCCTGTGGATACAAAATCAACTTTTGGATTATGGGTACTCACACAAGAACACTAAAATCATGTGTGATAGTACCAGTGCTATCTCTATTGCACAAAATCCAGTGCACCACTCTAGAACGAAACACATTGAGATCCGGCACCATTTCCTGAGAGATTGTGTGGAAAAGAACAAGATCAGCCTTGAGTTCATATCCACAGACCTTCAGAGAGGTGATATATTCACCAAGCCCTTAGATGAACAGAAGCATCTGTTCTTTTTAGTTCAACTAGGCATGATTAATGGAAGAGACTAAGTGTGACGTCTGCCTTGTTGAAATTTATTCGAAGATAGTCGAACGACGTTCGAAGATAGTCGATCAGATCAAGCCTATCGTCGACCTATGGTTGATGATAGCTTATCTGCTTGAAGATCGTCGACCGGCGTTCGAAGATAGTCGAACAGGTCGAGCTTATCATTGATCTATGGTTGACGACAGCTTGTTGTTTGTGAAGACAGAAATAGTCGAACGATTGATCGACTACAATGCTTCAGGACCGATCGTCAAATGACCGTTCGACCATCGTCTCCAGTATCTTTTAAATAGATCGACGATCGTTGTTTTAATGTAAAGCCGATGGTCGACCTAGGTTAAGAGATTGTTGCTTTTATCGTCGACGGAGAGCGTCTTTTCGCATTCCGTCTTCCCGCTTGCTCTTTGTCTTGCGATTTCTGCCGCTCCGTCCTCGCCGTCTCTCCCTCGTCTTCTCCAGCTCTCTCGATGGCGATTTCTCCAGCGCTCCTAGCAGTAGTAAAATTTGATGCAGGATTCAGTATAGATTTCGACTCCTTCAGCTGCTGCGAACCTGGAATAGTGGAAATTCTAAATCTGTGCAAAGATCAAGGGTTAGAGAAGCTCATGTCCTCCAGAATAAAGATAAACACTCAAGAGATCAAAGAGTGGGCATTCACTTCGTCTTCAACTGATGATTCGATGACCGGAACCATTGGCGGAGAAGAGGTAACATTGACTCCCGCTATTTTAACAGAAATATTTGGATTGATAAATGGAGAAGAAGAGTATGAGCAAGATGCCCCTGAGTTTGGGAGGATGCTGATAGAGCTGGGACATGCCGAAGGCATTCCTCAAAGCTGCTTAAAGTAAACTTTCCGTTTAAGATTAAGTTTCTTGCTGAAATAGTTGGAAAAGTGCTACTGGGAAAGCACTCTGCCCACGACAATATTATAAGGCAGCAGTTTGCACTGATGTGTGCAATTGTGAATAAGAAACAGATCAATTGGGCAGGAGTATTATTTGATTTGATTAGGAAAAAGAATGGCAAGAAAGAAGTTACCCTGGGTAGGGTAGTTGGGATTTTTCTAAAAGAAAGATATCCCCATCTGTTAATTTCAGCTGCTACCTCCATAAGTGCCAGCAAGAAGATGGATCCATCCCTGTTCGGCAAATGGAAAAGGACCTTCCTGAAGCCCGCTCCCGTAGGGGTTGCTCCAGTTACATCTGAGAGCACCAGGACTGCCTCAGTCACTCCCCCCTACAAGCAGCTGGCTCAGCAAACCTCTCCCTTCCATCTTCTTCATCTGCTTTGCCGTCTACTTCAGTTGAAGTTCCATCAACCTCAATTGAAGTACGACCTTCTGCTTCTCACCTTGCATCTCCTCCTGCATCTCCTCTCCCGTCTCATCTTGCTGGGATCTCTCAACCCAGTTTTGATTTATTGGTTTCTGAGATTTCTACTCCTCTTCATTCTCCAATTCCCTCTTCTGATCACATTGATCACCCTGCATCATCTCATCCTGATAGTTTTACTTTCAAGACAACCTAAACACCTAGAGGGGGGGGGGGCGTGAATAGGTTCTAATTGCTTGTTTATACTTCTAGGCAGAATTCAATAACAGAAATAAAACATTCAGCACAGCAATCACAGAAATTGAAACATCACAGATTGCACAATGTTTTATAGTGGTTCCCCAAGGTTTGGGTACATCCACTTTCCCCCTTCACCTATCTAGCAGTATGCTAGATTCGGCCAAACTTCCACTATTCTCAGATCCACAGATCCTACAGCTCAGAACCTGGATGGTTCCTACAACTCAGGCTCAACAGCTCTACCTCAGCCTTGCCTCAAGGCCTACCACTCAGAGAAGAACCTTCTCCTACACTCAGGCAAATAGCCCTACCACTCAGAGATCACCTCTCCTACACTCAGCCTTTATAACACAGGCTTACAACTCAGATCTGTGTAAACAGATCCTACAGAAATTTAGAAAAGATATTTTGATGTCTTGCCTTTGTTGAGAGAGAAGAGGACAAGACAATTCTTGATCAGCTGATGAAATCAACTGAATCTGAGCTTTCTTCAAAGCTTCTTGAATCTGAACTTAGCTGAGTTGATTTTTAAACAGCTTCTTGAGAAACCACTGATAGCTTCCTTCTTCTTCTTCAAGATGACTGGATCCCTCTCTATCCAACACCTTTTCTGATACTTCAGACTTCTTCTTCTTAGATCTTCTGATGAAGATCTTCTTTAGAGCTTAGCACTTTCTTGAATTGAAACTTCAATAGGATCGTAATCCTTTTTTTTTCTTAGATCTTCTACTGTTATCTTTTTATTTCCTTCTGAATATGTCTATTTATAGACTTTCTTCATGGTAACCGGCTGATCCGGTTTCTAACTGTTTTCTGACAGGTCTGACAACTTCAGTTAAACGGTGGCAACCCACAGCTGTCAAGTCTTCAAACAGTTCCTGTACCTTAGCCTTGGACAGCAAAATGTTGAGACAGTCTGTCAGAAAGTGTCGAGACCAATCTGTTTACCTGTGTCGACACAAGTGACTTTGGTGTCGACATAGTCTTTGATGATGTCGACTAAGTTGCCTTTAAGTCGACACAACTAATTCAGAAAATAACTTGGTCTTGGCTCTGCAATGTGTCAACAAAAGTCCTGTGTGTCGACACAGTTGTTGTAGATTCAGAACTCAGTATGTGTCGACTCAGCCTTCAGGTGTCGACACAGCAATCTTCAATTCTGCCAAAATGTGTCGACTCAGTCTTCTGGTGTCGACACAAACATAGTCGACTTTCGCCAATATGTGTCGACTCAATCTCAAGGTGTCGACACATCCTCCCAGTGTTGACACAGTTGAGGTCGACTATCTTCTTCTGTGAGTCGACTATCTTTCTCTGGTCGACTATCTTTCACTAGTCGACTATCTTTCACTAGTCTACTATCTTTCACTGGTCGACTAACTTTCACTGGTCGACTAACTTTCACTGGTCGACTAACTTTCTCTGGGTGTCGACTATCTTTCACTGTGTCGACACTGCTTCCCAGTGCTGAGGTCAACGATCTTCTTTATGTGTCGACACTGCTTCCCAGTGTCGACATAAATGTGATCGACTATCTTTCTCTGTGTCAACACTGATATTCTGAAGTGTCGACACACTTTCTTCAGGTGTCGACACATGGACTTAGAATATTTTTCTGCATTCTTTAATACTTCTTCACCTGCACATGTCAACTCAAAACAACATCAAATACACCTTGATGTATATCATTGAGCTAAGTTGGGCTTCTTCAAATCAGGTACACATTTTCCAATGTACCCAACAATCTCCCCCTATTTGGAGAAGTCATAACCCTTATAGCCAATGATATACACCATTTATAAAAAGTATAATATGATGATTATGACATAACATGAATACTTAATATAAACAAAATATAAACAATCCATCACAGAATGAACATTATATGATACCAAACAACATTTTGTTTATAACTTGGTAATGATTGATTACAGAGTTTTACATTTAATGATCAAAACATAACAAAACACTTTGAAAGAACTAAAAATTAAGACTGATCAGGCTCTTTTATGACAATCCCTTTGCCAGATTGAATTTGAGCCTTCATAGGAGCTTCAGAATCTTCAGCTGGTTTCTTGCCTTTTAGCTCAGCTTTCTTCAGAGCTTCTTCCTTGAGCCTTTGCCTTTCAAAATAATGAAAGGGCTTTGGAAAGTACTTGCTCGGCTCCTGAGCATCTGGAGGCAGCCTACCCAGCTTGGCTTTTCTTCTAAACTGTACTATTGCCTCTTGCCTGGCTTCATACTTCTGCCATTCCATCTCATTGAACCACTTGCCTCTTTCATGTTGTTGGTCTTTGACAGCCTTCCATGCAGTGAGTATAATATTTCTGGAAGTAGGACTCCACTGCTCAAAGTCTGGCTTAAGTTCAGCCTACTCTCTAAATCTTTTCTTAGATAGTAGAGCATCTTGCTGTTCTTTCAAAGTAGCCTCAGGCTTATCTACTTTCCCAATAACAACCCTGTGAACCTCCTTTGGAGGACTATACATTCCTTGAACTTGCTGATCAATCATATCATAATCTAGAGGAGGGTAAATGACTTGGGCAACCTCAGGTTGATTGCCTATTGGGTCAATCCAGGAGGCAATTTCCTATTGGGTCAACACTTTGGTTACAGTGGAGGGAGAGGAAAAGGTGGAAGATGAAATGGCTAATCCAGGTGGCAATTTCCTATTGGGTCAACACTTCCTAATTTTACTAAGAAATTAGAGAAGGAAATGGCCCATTTAATACTCCTAGAGTAACTTTCCATCCCAGAATTTATTATAACGCGTGTTAGAATAATTTCGGGCCTAAACCGACGTTTCGGCCTTCATCACGGGCGTGACACGTAGGTCACGGGCGTGACAGGTGGTCTATGGTTGACGTTCGTCGAGTTGAGGTCTACGTTCGTCGAACTGAGGTCGACGTTCGTTGAACTGAGGTCGACGTTCATCGAAGGGGGTCACGCCCTAGGTCACAGGCGTGAAAAATCGGTCACGGGTGTGATAGGCCATGATGCAAACTCTGCGCTCGCCGATCATCTTCCTGAGATCGACGATCGTCGAAGTTGGGGTCACGCCCTAGGTCACGGGCATGACACATAGGTCATGGGCTTGACAGGCCCAGGTTGCAAAATCTGCGCTCGACGATAGTCTTTCTGAGATCTACGATCGTCGAAGGGGGTCACGCCCTAGGTCACGGGCGTGACACGTACGTCACGGGCATGACAGGCCCGGGTACAAAATTCTTCACTCGCCGATCGTCTTTCAGAGATCGACGATCGTCGAAGGGGGTCACGCCCTAGGTCACGTGCGTGACATGTAGGTCATGGGCGTGATAGGCCCGGGTTGAAAGAGAGTTGCAGAGTATGAAAGCGCAAAGGGAGAACGACGGCTGAAAGAAAGATTTTATATTAGGGTTCGACGCGAAAAAGGAAAATCGTTGAGCTCAGCTCGACGAAACGTCGAGCTTAGCTCGACGATTTGGGCTACAGAGGGAATCTGAAGAGTCTTCAAAATCGGCGATCTTCGTTCGACGATGTTGAAAAACGTCGAGCTCAGCTCGACGGCCTCTGATCAGAAGGAGAGAGAGCCTAGCTCTAGCGAGGGCTCTGAACTCAGATCGACGACTGCAAAAGCGTCGATCTCTGGTCGACGATTTTTGGAAAATCGTCGATCTCTGTTCGACGATTTTGGGGAAAACGTCGAGCGCAGTTCAGAGTCTAAACTCATTCTACAGACACAAAAAGAAGGATTTTTGGCCTAGTCTTGGTCTGTTTTAGCTTTTCAAAATCTTGTAATTTAATTAAGGCTTCCTCCATCTAACATACCTAACTGATTTAGGAAGAAACTGTGTTTCTTTTCATCCAAAGGTTTGGTGAAAATATCTCCCCTTTGCAAATCAGTAGGAATATATTGAAGTTCAATTTTATTTTTCTCTACATTATCTCTTAGAAAATGATGCCTAATTTCTATGTGTTTTGTCCTACTATGGAGGACTGGATTTTGTGCTATAGAGAGGAAAAGGTGGAAGATGAAATGGCTAATCCAGGTGGCAATTTTCTATTGGGTCAACACTTCCTAATTTTACTAAGAAATTAGAGAAGGAAATGGCCCATTTAATACTCCTAGTGTAACTTTCCATCCCAGAATTTATTATAACGCGTGTTAGAATAATTTCGGGCCTGAACCGACATTTCGGCCTTCATCACGGGCGTGACACGTAGGTCACGGGCGTGACAGGTGGTCTATGGTCGACGTTCGTCGAGTTGAGGTCTACGTTCGTCGAACTGAGGTCGACGTTCGTTGAACTGAGGTCGACGTTCATCGAAGGGGGTCACGCCCTAGGTCACAGGCGTGAAAAATCGGTCACGGGCGTGACAGGCCATGATGCAAACTCTGCGCTCGCCGATCATCTTCCTGAGATCGACGATTGTCGAAGTTGGGGTCACGCCCTAGGTCACGGGCATGACACATAGGTCATGGGCTTGACAGGCCCAGGTTGCAAAATCTGCGATCGACGATCGTCTTTCTGAGATCTACGATCGTCGAAGGGGGTCACGCCCTAGGTCACGGGCGTGACACGTACGTCACGGGCATGACAGGCCCGGGTACAAAATTCTTCACTCGCCGATCGTCTTTCAGAGATCGACGATCGTCGAAGGGGGTCACGCCCTAGGTCACGTGCGTGACACGTAGGTCATGGGCGTGATAGGCCCGGGTTGAAAATTCTGCGCTCGACGATCGTCTTTCTTAGATCGACGATCGTCGAATGGGATCACGCCCTAGGTCACGGGCGTGACGGGTCGGTCACGGGCGTGACCAACCCGTGACTCAAAGTATTGGTCGATGGACTTCAATTTTTGGGCATCCTAGGGTTCTGTCACGACAGAACGACTCTTAGGGGTCTAGCCGGAAATGGGATGTTACAAATCCCAATAAACCAAACAAAAATTTTGTCCTCGAAATTGAGGTTGAGGCTTTGGGGATTTCTACCGAAATAAACTAAACTTGTAACATCCCATATGGTTTTCCTATTGATTCGAAGTGAGATTACTTGTTTGATAAACGAAGGCAATCTCCCCAATAAACAAAAGATTAGCCCCTACTTTCCCGCGTATACCTAGGTTCTCAATTTCCCTTATCTAGTCCTACCGGTTCAATACAAGAAGATAATTTATAGTATACCAAGAGGTGGTGAGGTATACCTGACTGAACAACTCTGGGTATTTTTGCCTCATCAGGTCCTGCGGTTCCCAGGTGTGCTCCTCCTGACCATGATTGCTCCATAGAACCTTGACTAAGGGGATCTTCTTACGGAGCAAGATTCGTACTCCTTTGTCATCGATCCGAACCGGCTCTAAGTGAACAGATCGGACTGAAGCTACCGGCCCTTCGGTGGTCAAAATCTGCTGCTCCGTGCATAGTAGAGCCCTCCTTAGCGAATAAATGTGGAAGACGTCGTGCAAAGCTACCAGCTCTGGTGGCATCTCCAGCCTGTAAGCTAGGGCCCCGATCCGCTCCAGGATCCTGTAAGGGCCCATATACCAAGGGCTGAGCTTCTTCCTCCGACCACGCGCCCGTGAAACTCCATGCATGGGCCGGATCTTCAAAAACACTCGGTCTCCCACCTGAAACTCCACCTGATGATGCCGGGCGTCATAGTACTTAGCTTGTCTGCTCTGCGCCTCTAACATCCTGTCTCTGATCAGTCTCACCTGAGCCTCGGTGTCTTCAACAAAATCTGATCCCAACACCTTCGGAACCTCTTCCTGAACCCAAGAAAGGAGGGTCCTGCACTTCCTTCCATACAAGGCTTCATAAGGCGCCATCCTGATGCTGGACTGGTAGCTGTTGTTATAGGAGAACTCGACTAGGGGTAAGAGCTTCTACCATGGTTCCCCGCGGTCCAAAATACATAGCCTCAAAAGATCTTCCAGCGTCCGATTGGTGCGTTCTGTCTGCGCATCTATCTGGTGATGGAATGCGGTGCTGAAGGTCAATCGTGTGCCTAAGTAAGCTTGCACGGATCTCCACTCCCTGGAAGTGAACCGACCATCCCGATCCGACACGATCGTCTTGGGCACCCCGTGGTATCGAACAAACTGCTCCACAAATCTCCGCACTAGTACTCCCACAGAGTCATCCTTTCTGATCGGAATGAATCTGGCCACCTTCGTCAACCGATCGACGATGACCCAAATTGAGTTGTTTCCCGTCCGTGATCGGGGGAGTCCATGAATTAAATCCATTGTGATGCCCTCAAATTTCCATTCCGGCACTGGGAGAGGCTGTAGCAATCCAGCAGGGTTCCTGCACTCTGCCTTCACCAACAGGTATGCCTCGCAATGAGTCACGAAGTATGTAATGTCCTTCTTCATCCCTGGCCAAAACATCATCTTCTTCAAATCTGCCGTCATCTTGGTGATCCCCGGGTGTATAGAATATCTGCTACAATGCGCCTCCGCCATGATGTCCTCCCGAATCCGGCCTCCTGCGGGTATATATACTATGCCTCTGAAACATAGCAATCCATCTCTTAGGAAATAATCTCCCGTCAAACCCTCCTTCAAGGAGTGGAATATCGGCTCTGCCCACGCATCTGTCCTCTGTCCATCCCGGATGCGGTCCCGAATATCATCTATGGCCACCATCGATGCTAGATACTCCCTATATAGCTCTGGATCATTTTCGGATACCAGGGATATCTGCATATCTCTGAAGGACTGGACTAGCTCCATGGACATCACCTGGGGCCCGGCTTCGGAAGTGGCAGCTCTCCGACTCAACGTGTCGGCCACCACGTTTGCATTCCCTGGATGGTAGTGCATCTCAGACTGTTAATCCGCTAAGAACTCCACCCAGCGCCTCTACCTGATATTAAGCTCCTTCTGCGTGTCCACGTATTTCAGGTTCTTGTGGTCGGAGTAGATGTCGCAGTGGACTCCATAAAGATAGTGGCGCCAGACCTTCTGAGCAAAAACCACTGCACCCATCTCTAGATAATACACCGGGTATTATTGCTCGTGCTTCTTCAACTGGCGAGACGCATATGAAATCACATGGCCCTTCTGCATCAGTACAACTCCCATTCTCTTGTAGGAAGCATCAGTGTAGACCTGAAAACCTTCCCTCCCCAAGGGGAGAGTAAGTATGGGAGCCGAGGTGAGTCGATCCTTCAGCTCCTAGAAAGCCGCCTGGCACTGCGGGGTCCAAACGAAAGGTACCTCCTTCTTCGTAAAAGATGTGAGTGGGAGGGAGATTTTAGAGAACCCCTCCACGAACATCCGGTAATAACCGGCAAGTCCTAGGAAACTTCGTGCATCAGTGGCTATCATCAACTGCGCCCAATCTCGAACTGCCTGAATCTTTGCCGGATCCACTGCCAATCCGGCTCCACTGATAATATGGCCTAGGAAGCCCACCTCCCTCAACCAGAACTGACATTTGCTGAAATTTGCATATAAGTGATTCTCCCACAGTCTCTATAGGGTCAGTGCCAAATGGCGAGTGTGCTCCTCCTCCGTTCTCGAGTAGATGAGGATGTCATCGATATACATAATGACAAACACATATAGGTGCTCCTTGAAAACTTGGTTCATGAGGGTCATTAACGCCGAAGGTGCATTTGTGAGCCCGAAGGGCATCACCGTAAACTCAAACAATCCATATCTGCTACTAAAAGCAGTCTTCTCAATATCCTCCTCTCGAATTCGAAGCTGGTAGTAACCTGACCTCAAATCCAATTTTTAAAAGAAGTGTGCCCCTTCCAGCTAGTCGAACAACTCGTCTATCTGTGGGAGCGGATAGGTATTCCGGACTGTCAGCCTGTTAAGTGCTCGATAATCGATGCACAGGCAAAGTGTCCCATCCTTCTTCTTCACGAATAGTACCGGGGCTCCCCATGGCGAGGAACTCGGTCTAACAAATCCCGCCTCCACCAACTCCTGCAACTGAGTTCGAAACTCCGCCAACTCCTTCGGGGCCATCCGATAAGGGGCCCGAGATGCCGACTTGGCTCCCGGCACAAGCTGTATCAGGAAGTCCTGCTCTCGGTACGTAGGTAGTCCTGGAAGTTTCTCTGTAAAGATGTCAGCGGAATCTCGCACCACCGGGATGTCTGTCACAGACTACTTGACCTCCGCCATCTCAAATAGAATCTAATAAACCTCCTCTCCCTACAATTTGTCCTTAACGGCCTGTACCAAAGATAAGAGTATACAAGAGGCAGGTCTTACACCTTCGATGAAAATGAAAGAGTCCCCGTGTCTCACAGTGATCCTCTTCGCTTGGCAATCAATCTGGGCATGGTTCCAGTGCAGCCATGCCATGCCCAGGATCAGATCGTAGTTCGTCATCTTCAAAATCATCGCGGGAGCCTCGAACGCCTTTCCACCAATTTCTGCCTCCATATTGCAGTGGTCCGTGGTAAGGAGCTCAGATCCATCTGGTAGTCGCACCCTCATCTTCGAGCCCGTGAATCTCTTCACGCCTTCCAGTCCTTCTACGAACGTCTCTGACACAAAGGAGTGAGTAGATCCAGTATCGAACAGCGTGTGGGCAGGCTTGCCGCTGATGAAGACTATTCCTGGGGTGATTAAATGTCTTAGGGCTCTATAACGAGTTTTCTTTCCTTGTTAATATATCTAATGCAGTTCTAAGATTTAATAACTGAGAGGGAAATTCTATGAAAATAACAAAGCATTGCAGTGTACTTGCTATGGCTTGCTCTAGATTTGGAGGCTGCACAAGGTCCAAAGCATACACCTGCTCTCTTTACTGTCTACGATCTCCCCCTAGTATCCACGACCTCTGCCTCGTCCTCGGCCTCCGAAATGCTGAGTAGGTGGGCCACCCTGTGGTGCTGGAGGTGGTGCCCCCTCATGGGGCAGTTCCTCTGGATGTGCCCAATCTGATAATAATGGAATCACTCTGGTGGGGGATATGCCATTCCCCCGGGTCTCGGCATCTCCTGCATCCGAAGAGGTTGAGGGGCCAATATTACATGCTCCCTCGGCTCCTGCCTCACTTCCTGACGAGGCTAGTCTTCTGTCCTTCTCCCCTCTGGTATAGCACCTCGCCGCTGGTCATTTCTGACTCACCGTCCCTGATCCTCTGATGGCCGCTTCCGGCCCCAAGTGGTGTGCCAATCAGCCTCAATCCTTTTTGCCATCTCGAAAATCCGAGAGATAGGCCCGTCGGATACAAACAACAAAGCCTCCCTCAAGTCCTCCCGCAGGCCCTTATAGAACCTTTTGATGTACCCTGCTTCGTAGAGCTAGTAAGAATCTGCATATCGAGCCAAATGGTCGAACTCCCGATGGTACTCCACCACCGTCCGGGTGCCCTGCTTCAGCTATAAGAACCGCTCCTCCAACTCATCCCTGGCCGACTGCGGAACGAAATGCTCCAGCAGTGCGGCCCTGAACTCTTCCCAGGTAACCTCTGCAACCTCCCTATCGGTAAACGTCGTGTCCAGCTGCGTCTTCCACCACCTCTTGGCATGGGACTCCAAGCAAGAGACAACCAGAGCCACCCTCTCCTCCCAGGGACACCGTATCCCGGTAAGCATCTCGTATATAATATCTAGCCACTCTTCCATCCGAACTGCCGACTCTGTCCCCAAGTAGGACGGGGGAGATAGTCCTCGGAAGATGCTCAACGAGTTGGCCCCCGGATTTGGCTGCGGGACCGGAACCTGCTGGGCCCTGAAAGCCTCCAGAATGGCAGTCAAAGTCTATCCCATGTCTGACTGAAGGAAAGGAGTGGGGAACGGTGGAGGTGGTGCAACATCCTGAGCCTGTTGAACTCCACCTTGTGGCGTAGGCTGTGCTTGAGGCTGCGTAACAAAAACTCATACTTGGGAAAATGTTCAATTTTTACTAAAAGTGGACCATTTATATGTGATCCCCATATGGACACACCAATGCTTCTGCTGCTTAGTTTGTCCCCAAACTAAACTCGAGCGCGGGTGACCAAGGGTTGGTGGACTGCTACCTTTTTCAGATCGATTTTTCCCTCTGATACCACTTGTAAGACCCCCTTTTTTTCTTTCTAAACACCGGGGTCTTAGGCCAAGACCGCCGCTTTGTGGTGACACCTTCACGTCCTGAAGGGTCATCACCACAAGGCATCGATTCTGCACGCCAATTCAATCACAGAAAGGTAGCACAATAAATGAAGTAAAAGTAAGTCCACTGGAAAATCACATATATATAAATAAAACTTCACGAAGGGAGTGTCCACAGTATAATATATCAGAGTACTAAAAATACGGGCTTATGCCCGGTACCTCATGTCCTCACTGCAAATCACTCATGCGGAAGCAAAAAACAAACATCTACTCAGGGTCGAGACTCACGGTCCCTGCTGTATGAACTCCGGAGCTAGACTGCCGCATCTCCAAGCGCACCGGTCTCTGGGGCTGCTCCCCTGTGCTGGGCTCCACGATCCCCTAAAATGATGCGGTTCGAAAACCGTTAGTCGTAAAGACTAAGCCCTATCATCCCCTACCCCTTCCCCCATGGCTCCTAGGTACCGAGCGGAGAGGAAGAAAGGGAAGGACATGAAGGTGGAGATTTAATCAAAAAACAGATGGCAGCGGAACTAATCTAGCAATTCTATAATAAATATGACAGAAATAGAAAGTAGGAAAGGTAACCTTAACATATGTGCGAAAGCGCATAAGCCAAGGGATCTTCTGCAAGGCTCCCATCATATAAGGTGTCCCATACCACTTATACGTTGGGGTGTCGGTTATCAAACAGCAGCATATATTTATATTGAAATTAACCTTAATTTATAAACTTACCCACACATGCTTGTATACTAAGGGGTCGTTTTGCAGGTCCTAATGTATAAGCGTCCCATACCACTTATACTTTAGGTGTCAGGGTTAAATGAATCAATTATGCTATGACATGCAAGTGGGTATGATGAAACATGCAAGTGCAACTCACACACCCGACTCTGTGCACACAGACCTTTAGTTCCCCCTTTTGGAGCCGTTACCTCCCAGGATACCTCCGTAGTGGCAGACGGAAGCGGTGGGTTGGGCCTCGCCCACCTCTAAACCAGTAAAGCACTACCGATCATACCTATCGTACGCCTCAACGCTTGGTGCACTAAGCCGACGCCTGCGTACTCTTGCCGGCTGGCGCACCGGACTTCTGTTGGCGAAGTGCTAACCACACTTGCCGAGTCAGCGTATTGGCGCACCGGACATGAAGGTGGAGATTAAATCAACGAAACAGGTTGTAGTGGAACTAATCTAGCAATTCTATATTAAAAATGGCAATAACAGAAAGTAGGAAAGGTAACCTTAACTTATGTGCAGAAGCGCATAAGCCGAGGGATCTTCTGCAAGGCTCCTATCGTATAAAGTGTCCCATACCACTTATATGTTGGGGAGTCGGTTATCAAACAGCAACATATATATATTGAATTTAACCTTAATTTATAAACTTGCCCACACAAGCTTATAGACCAAGGGGTCGTTTTGCAAGTCCTAATGTATAAGCGTCCCATTCAACTTATACTTTAGGTGTCAGGGTTAAATGAATAGATTAAGCTATGACATGCAAGTGGGTATGATGGAACATATAAGTGCAACTCACACACCCGACTCTATGCACACAGACCTTTAGTTCCCCCTTTCGAAGCCGTTACCTCCCAGGATACCTTCGTAGTGGCAGATGGAAGCGGTGGGTTGGGCCTCGCCCACCTCTAAACCAGTAAAGCACTACTGTTCATACCTATCGTACGCCTCAACGCTTGGTGCACTAAGCGGACTCCTGCGTACTCTTGCCGGCTGGCGCACCGGACTTCTTTTGGCGAAGTGCTAACCACACTTGCCGAGTCAGTGTATTGGCGTCGGTGCATCGACCCTCCAATACCGAAGACCCACCACCTTAATTTTCTTTCCTTTTATGCACATGCAAGTTTAATCGTAATCAAACAAAAACCGAGCCGAAGCTCCCCGGACCGAAACGTCTGTCTCTTAACCAATCGAGCCGAAGCTCCTCGGACCATTCCGTCCGTCTCTTAACCAACCGAGCCGAAGCTCCCAACCATCTTCCGGTGCTAAAGGTGTTTGTGAAACGTGCAACCCTAATTACTAAGTTACTCTTATCAGTTTGTTATTACAGTTTACGTTAACCAAGGACTGCCCCCGGTATTCCCTGAGAAGGGCTCTCAAAGGGCACTAAGAACTATGATGGTAGCTGAAGCCCATCGTTCCCTTTTGCAAGGCACTTATTGTTATTGGTTGATCCCCTTTACCCATTCCCTTCTCATATTACGATAGACTATCCTAGCGTGATTTTTAACCTTCCTCTCTTCGGGAAAGACGATCTTTCGTCGAACCCGAGCACCTCTTAACTCTAGCCAACACCACTTCATACTACTCTTCATATCATTCTATTATGAATTCATTCACATCTATCCACCCAGACAAACTGACTAACTCTAACAACTATCCCAGATCATGTCCTATTGCAATTCAACAATTTGCTATATGTAGACCAACCTAGACTATATGTCGAACCGGTTAGGAAATGATCCAATACTCATCCAAATGTCCTAACTCATTTACTGGAGGTTTATCATGATATGTTTAGAATAAAATCAGAAAACTATAATTTTCCTAATTTATCCGGCATTTAATTAATTTCCTCAAAATTCCTTGGGCTACCGGTTTGAACATGAACTTCCCTAATTACTCATGCAAGATGTCCAACAAAATTATTATAACCATTTTGCTATCTCAAAATATTAAATCCACAGGATCACAGTTTTTCTATCATCAAAAGAGCACTAAAAACTATTTTATCAATATTTCCCATCTTTCGTTATTTATGAATCAAGTACATAAAATATCCATCCAAAAATTATAAATTAATTATATTATGCTGGTACAAGCTTAAAAATAGCATTTTCCAAGTTTCATAATTTTTCAGCTATAATATCATCCAAAATTAATTTTCAAAGCGTAAAACCCATTTTTTACATTTGTGAAGGAAGTACTAGATTTACTCAACTAAACATTATACAAAAATTTGGGAGCAACTATTTCTACCTAAAACTTTTACTTCCAAGATTTCATGGGCTTTTAGAGAACAAAAAGATTCAAATAATTAAAACATCAAATAGTGCTATAACAATCGTAACAAATGAAGTGCTGGAAATAGACATCATAAAATTCCAGTAAAATTACCATGGATTCTAACTGCCCCAAAACTTACTCTACCTGAGTTTCATAGCTTTTAGATAATGTTTAGTTATAGGTTTTACTTAATCAGTATTTTACCATAAAGCTAAGGCTAGTGTTTCGGGGTATCTACCTATCTCCAAATCCTCCAATATTCCATCCAGATGATTCATATCATGCTAATGTAAGTTCTACTGAATTTAAAGGAAATACGAGAGCAATTGCCACCATGTCCTTCACAACCTTCAAAACCCTCCATTTAGGGTTTGAGTTTGGATCCTAGGTAAAACCAACCCTAAATCACACCTTTTTCTCCAAGTTGGTTATAAAAACCCCTCTAAGTCAGTGGTAAAAATATCAGCCTCTGTTGAGGTGATATGACCGTTCTAACCGCTTGTGCACTTTTTACTCAAAAACGCCTCATTATTGCCTAGTTAAGAATTTCTGACTTCCTATTCAAAACTTATTCAAATGAGTTGAAATTTTGTACAGAACTAGGTGTTATAGCCAGGGACCACTCACCAAAATTTGTGAGGGTTTCGAGGTCATTTGACCACTTAAATAAATTACTCTAACTTTATTAAATTAAAAAAACTTTAGGCAAAGTATCTCCAAAAATTCCCATTTTTGGACAGCCTCTAGGTTTTTTCAAGGATAACCACCTACCCAAATATCAGGTCATTTGGACAAGGGACGAAGCGTGGGCATTCATTTTAGTTTCTGCCCAACTCTAGGTACAACCCCCACTAAAACGGGTACTGCGGTCAAACCGCTTACCCAAACGAGTTGAAATTAATTTCAAATTAATCTAGACTCAACGGGCTACAACTTTCGTGACTGGCCATTTTTCTTAAATCGGCCTCTAAGTGCCTCATTTGCAGCATCAAAATACGCCCATTTTATAAATATTTTCCTTATATATTATATTTAAAACTTTATAATATAAACATGTTTTACTGTTCATCTTCTACAGAACACAAAGTCAGAACTAAAGAAAACTATATTTCCTGTAGCCTTTCTGTGATCCGTCGCCGGCCGTCCGATCACTTCCCTGGCCGGCCACCAGCACCACCACCTCCATAGAGGCGATGGCTATCGGTCGGCGGTGGTTTGGCCGCCAAAGGTGGCGGTTTCCGGCGTACTTGAAAAATATATTCTTCATGGTTTTCCATGAAAACGTGAGGTAGGTCTGGCTCCTTTGAGCACGAACTTCATTTCTAAGATCCTAAGATCTACCTAGAAAAGATGAAGTAGAGGAGGACCTTGTTCGCGTTTTGGAGACGAGATGAACGTCGGATTGTCATGGCGCGGTGGTGGCGTTCCCGAACTTCTCGTACAACAAGAATAATAAATCTGAATCCGTTTGGTCAAGAGTGTAACCTTCTCATCTGGTTCTAAGGAGGCTTTTATAGATCTCCAAGTGGGGAGGGGAAAGGGTGAAACATTCATGGCCATGAATGCTCTCTCTCTCTTAATAATATTTCGGTTACGGTGGAGGGAGAGGAAAAGATGTAAGATGAAATGGCTGATCTAGGTGGCGATTTCCTATTGGGTCAACACTTCCTCATTTTACTAAGAAATTAGAGAAGGAAACGGCCCATTTAATACTCCTGGTGTAACTTTCCATACAAGAATTTATTATAACGCGTGTTATAATAATTTCGGTCCTAAACTAACGTTTCGGCCGTCGTCACGGGCATGACACGTAGGTCACGGGCGTGACAGGTGGTCTACGGTCGACGTTCGTCGATTTGAGGTAGACGTTCGTCAAGCTGAGGTCGACGTTCATCGAAGGGGGTCACGCCCTAGGTCACGGGCATGATAAATCGGTCACGGGCATGACAGGCCGTGATGCAAACTTTGCGCTCGCCGATCGGCTTCCTGAGATCGACGATCGTCGAAGTGGGGGTCACGCCCTAAGTCATGGGCGTGACACATAGGTCACGGGCATGACAGGCCCGGGTTACAAAATCTGCGCTCGACGATCGTCTTTCTGAGATTGACGATCGTCGAATGGTGTTACTCCCTAGGTCACGGGCGTGACACGTAGGTCACGGGCGTGACATGTAGGTCACGGGCGTGACATGTAGGTCACGGGCGTGATAGGCCCGGGTTGAAAATTCTGCGCTCGACGATCGTCTTTCTGAGATCGACAATCGTCGAATGGGGTCACGCCCTAGGTCACGGGCGAGACGGGTCTGTCACGGGCGTGACCAACCTGTGACTCAAAGTCTTGGTCGATGGACTTCAATTTTTGGGCTTCCTAGGGTTCTGTTACGACATACTGACTCTTAGGGGTCTAGCCGGAAATGGGATGTTACAGGAGTTGCCTAGGGGCTTGCCTCTGGATGTTGTACCTCCCTTGGACCCCGTGGAAGTTCTCTCTATCTGGGACGAGAGCTCTTCCTGGAGCTTGGGCAGGTCTTCCCTGCTGCCTCCATCCTGGTTCTGGACCCTCCTGTCACTGGAACCCCTGAGCTCTCTGCTCCTCCCTCCTTATTCCTTCATGATGCCTTGGGCCACCTTGCTCCTTTGACTCTGTCTCTGTTAGCTTCGCCAACTTCTTGACGAATACCGAGTTTGCCGCCTCCATGGCTATCTCCTCTGCTGCCCTTTCCATCAGCTCCTCGAAGGAAAGGGGGGACTTCCGAGTCAAGATCATCTTGAAGAAGCCCTCCTTCATCCGAACGGTGAAGGCCAACTGGAGAGCATACCCCGGCATCTCCTGGATATCCAGGATCTCTTCCTGGAACCTGTCAACGTACTAGGCAAGCGACTCCTCGGCCCTCTTCCTTATCAGGAAGATGGATTCAGGACTCTTTTTTCTCTTCTTGGAGGTGGAGAAGCGGAGCTGTAAGCTTCGACTCAAGTCCTCGAACCCATAGATCGACCTCGGAGGGAGTTGATGAAACAAGTCCCTTGCCTTCTCCTTCAAAGTGATCGCAAAGAGGCGAAACTTGAAGGCATCCGTCATTGGCTTGATGGAGACGGCATCCTAAAACAACTGCAGGTGCTGAACGGGGTCCTCCTTCTCGGTATAGTATTCCATGTTTAGCTCTCTGAACCCCTCGGGAACGGGAGCTAAGATGATCAGCTCGCTGAAAGGTGATCCCCTGGGGGGTGCTCTCGCGACCTCTACCCGCGCTACCTGCTCGCCTGGAGGACTAGCATTCGCCGGGCTGGGGAACAGATCCCAGCCGAGGAGGTCTTACTCTACCCCCTCTCCCATCCTTTCTTTACCAGGTCGATTACCTAGTGCACTTCCTTCTCCCCCTGCTAAGGTCATCTCGCCTATGCCCCTAGAAGGCAGCTCGTCGAGAACACTCTGGGTTATCTCGCCGAGACCCCTAGGAGGAAGTCCCTTGGGGGTGGGGGTTGAGCTGTCATCCCGAGTGGCAATGCTTCTCAGCATCTCGATGATGCCTGAGATGGAAGTCATGATCTCCTCCCTTCCTACGAAGGGTTCGGGGTTGGGGAGCTCGCCGAGATCATCACCAACTCCTTGATCTCCAGCCATGACACTCTCCCGAGATCTTCTGTGCTGGTCACTCTCTACGCTCACCGCACCAAGTGTTGAAGCCAAAAATGACCTCTGAGGAGTTCGGGGTCCCTAAAGAGGGGTGACCTTATAGCTACTACACTCGGGGGAACGTCACAGGCCAAAGACTTAGGAAACTATGAACTGACCCTCAGCTCTAGCGTGGAGGTCCCACCTCATACCCAGAACACCTTTAAGGTCTCCCCTCCTTAGCCAATGCTTGAGCTAGGTGCCTTGGAGGAAGAAAGCCAAGGGGATTTAAGTGGCTAAGAAGTCATGTTCACCAAGACATCCTCAAGGGTCTATTTATAGATTTTCCATTTCCTAGGGTTAAAATGACCAAAATGGCCCCAGGGCAAATAAGCCTCAAGCCAATAGAAAAACTCCACATTAGGGGGTAGAGAGGAAATCCCCCCCCCCAAGGGCATAACTTTAAAAACATGGTCCGGAGAGAGGTCCAAGGGTGGGAGGAGCCACACACCTTATCTCCCTGGGAGCTGTCCCGTCGAGACCCTGGAAGCTTTCCCATCGAGACCCCTGAGAGCTATCCCGCCGAGACCCTGGGAGATGTCCCACGGAGACACTAGGAGCTGTCCCGCCGAGACCCTGGGTGCTTTCCCGCCGAGACCCTAGGAGCTGTCCTCTCGAGACCCTGGCCCGCCGAGACCCTGGTAGCTGTCCCACCGAGACCCGTGGGAACTGTCCCGCCGAGACCCCTGGGAGCTATCCCGCCGAGACCCTGGGAGCTGTCCCGCCGAGACCCCTGGGAGTTGTCCTGTGGAGACCCTAGAAGTTGTCCCACAGAGACCCTGGAAGCTATCCCGTCGAGACCCCTTGGAGCTTTCCCGCCGAGACCCTAGAAGCTGTCCTGCGGAGACCCTGGATGCTGTCCCGTCGAGACCCCTTGGAGCTGTCCTACCGAGACCCTAGAAGCTGTCCCGCCGAGACCCTGGGAGCTGTCCTGCCGAGGCCCTGGAAGCTCTCCCGCCGAGAACCTGGGAGCTCTTCTGCCGAGACCCCTAGGAGCTGTCCTGCCGAGACCCTGGGAGCTGTCCCGCCGAGACCCTGGGAGCTGTCCTGCCGAGACCATGGGAGGTGTCCCACCAAGACCCTTGGATCTTTCCCGCCGAGACACTGGGAACTGTCCCGCCGAGACCCTGGAAGCTGTCCCGCCAAGACCCCTGGGAGCTCTCTCGGCGATACCCTGGGAGCAGTCCCGCCGAGACCCTAGGAGCTGTCCCGCCGAGACCCTGGGAGCTCTCCTGTCGAGACCCCTAGGAGTTGTCCCGCCGAGACCCGTGGAGCTGTCCCGCGGAGACCCTGGAGCTATCCCACCGAGACCCTGGGAGCTGTCTTACCGAGACCCTAGGAGCTGTCCCGCCGAGACCCTGGGAGCCGTCCCGTCGAGACCCTAGGAGCTGTCCCGTCGAGACCCTGGAAGCTGTCCCGCCGAGACCCCTGGGAGCTGTCCCGCCGAGACTTTGGGAGCTGTCCCACAGAGACCCTCTGTTGCTACCCTAGTTTGGATTTGATTTCAGTCCTCTCTTTTAGTCTCTTGACCCAAGATTTATCTATGGTCAATGGTTAGTTGTTTAGTTAGTTTGCTCTAGTTTAGAGTTGTCACTTTTTCAGATGAAAATTTGGTTAAGTTGTTTTTTGGTCGACTATGGTCGAACGCCGCTCGACTATCGTCTATCGACTGGTCGACGATCGTCTATCAGTTGCTCGACGTTTGTCTGTCACCAGATCGTCTATCTCTGAGTTATTTCAACTCATGGTAGCTCGACGTTCTGTGGAATCTGCCTCGCCGATCGTCGAACCCCGCTCAACGTCTTTTGACCAGACAGATTTCTTGATAGTTCAACTATCTGCTTGGATAGTTAAACTATCTGATAGTTCGACTATCTATTTGATAGGTCGACTATCTGTATTGCTTGATAGCTCGACTATCTGTCTTGATAGGTCGACTATCTGTTGTGCTTGATAGTTCGACTATCTGCTTGGATAGTTCAACTATCTGATAGTTCGACTATCTGTTTGATAGGTCGACTATCTGTTTTCTTTGATAGTTCGACTATCTGTTTGATAGGTCGACTATCTGCTTTCTTTGATAGTTCGACTATCTGTTTGGTAGGTCTACTATCTATTTTGCTTTGGTAGTTCGACTATCTGTCTTGATAGGTCGACTATCTGATAGCTCGACTATCTGTCCTGATAGTTCGACTATCTGCTGTGGTAGTTCGACTATCTTCTTGGGTATTTCGACTATCTGTATCGTTCGACTATCTATTTGATAGGTCGATGATCTCTGTGCTTCGGTTGACGATCTCCGAGGGTCGTTCGACGTTTTGCTGTGTGTCTTTAGTAATTTTGTCCTCTTCTATTATATGTTTTATTTCATATTTATTTGGCATATTATTTCTGTAGATTTGTTTCCATGCAATTTCTGCTCCATTCCTTATGCATGAGCCAATCTTTATCTGACAAAGTGTTTTGTCTTATTAGTTGAAAATATATTTTCTGCTTTATCTGCCAGGCTGTCCTTTATAACCGTTAGACTCAGAAAGTCTTCTCTAGCTGTAAAGAGTTCTTTCTGATGTGACCTTTTTCCTACACCCTTCTTATCTGATTGGTTATGCAGCTTCTTAGAAAGCTTTATCCTCTTATAGTATGTCTGCCTGCAGGATTTGTTTTTGCTTTATGCTTTTTGCAGCCCAGATTGCTGATGCTAGAAGAAGACAAAGATTCAAAATCAAATTAAAGCCGTTGCAAAGGCTCATATAAAAAGAGCTTCTTTTGAAAGAAGAAATTACTTAGAACTTACAAGATAGAACTGATATACAACACATACACTCAGCAGCATAGAAAAAGAGAGAAAGCAAGAAAGTTCTACAGCTCTCAGAATTTCATATTCAACTGAGAAGATCAAAGCTTCTTCTGCATTCTTCTTCATCCTGAGTTCATCCTGCTTACAGGAAGACTTTCACTCAGAGGCCTTTAGAAGAAGAAGAAGAAAGGAAGCTGTTTGAAGAAGAACATTAAGAATCCTCTTCAAGCTTCTGCTTCAGAACCTCAAGATAATTCTTTGTCTTAGATCAGAAGAGTTCCTGCACCCTGAAGCAAGACTCCTTCCTGGATATTCTCTAAGCCAGGGGGAGCCTTGATTCTTTAGAGCTATCTAGCTCTGTGCAATCCACTAGCTTCTCTAATCTGTTTAGCAATAGCGAAGAAGCCTTAAGTCTCTCAACCTCCTGTACAAAGGGTTATTACTCCCTTCAAAAGTGATCCATTGGTGGCAGGGCACCTGATCAAAAACCTTTGTTGGATATTGAGCTCCTGATCAAAACCTCAAAGGGTCTACTTGATCTACCTGAAGCAGATCAGTTGGTGGCAGGGCACCTGATCAAAAACCTGTAGTGGATTCCAACCAGGGTGGTAGAAGAGTGGACGTACCTATTTAGAGGGAACCACTATAAAATTTCTTGTGTCGTCTGAGCTGTTTATTTAATTCATTGTACTGTGGCTGTGAGTTGAATTAACTAGGATTGCTAGTTGCTGTGATAGGATCCCAAGCTTAACTGTAATTACAGTTAGCTCTCTCTTGTGCACTATACTTTGTGTTAGGCTCTAGGTTATCAATATCTATAAACTAATTCCGCAAATTAACTCTAAGGGAATTGAGTTGGGTGTTCTAACTTTTGAATACTCTATTCACCCCCCCCCCTCTAGAGTTGTATCTATCATCACTTTAAATTAGTATCAGAGGGAGGTTGACTGACTATACAGGCTAACACCTGAGTCACAAGATCCTTATAGATACCAAGCTTATAGATATTCACTTCATGGCCCAGTCCAAGGATTACTCAAGCACCAGACCTCTAGCATGCAACTTAGCTAAGTTTAGCATCTGGAAGGCAAAGATTAAGTTATATATGAACTCTATTGATGAGAGTATTTTTGCTTCTATTTTGACAGGACCACCAAGAGCACCTGCTGCAGCTACTGCTTCATCATCAACTGATATGAGTGCAGTGCCTCCTCCATATTACAACGATGAATACAAAAAGGCAAAGATAGCAGATGCCAAAGCAATGAATATTCTGGCTTAGACAATGTCTGATAAAGTATTCCAGAAAGTTACTGACTGTCCCTCAGCAAAAGCAATGTGGGATACAATGAACCAGATTGTAGCTGGTTCAGCTGATGAAAGGAAGGACAGAAGGTCCAACCTTATCTCCCAGTATGAGAACTTCAAGAAAACTGATGCTGAATCAGTTGAAGCAATGTACACCTGGCTCAGCTCAATCATCAATGAGCTGAAGACTCTTGACAAGGATATATCATTGACAGAGGTCAATGATAAGATTCTTATGTGCTTCCCTAGCACATGGGATCTGAGGATCTGGCCTATCAAGGAGGCCAGAAGTACAAATGAAATCTCAACGGAAGCTCTCCTTGGCAAGCTTAAGTCTTTTGAGCAAGTACTGAAGACCAGGGAAGTTGAGGCTGAAGCAAAGACTCCAACTCCAACAAGAAAAGAGCAATCTCTTGCTCTCAAAGCTGCGGAAGCTTCTGAAGGAAGCCAATCCAATGAGGAACTAATGGCATTATTTGCCAAGAGGTTTCTCAAGATGGGAAGAAAAGACTTCAGAAAGAAATCTTCACGATATGAATATAAACCAAGGTATGATCGTTCTCCTGCTAAAGAAATAATTTTCTATGGTTGCAGAAAGCCTGGAAATATTCTACCAGAGTGTCCAGAGGAAAAGAATAAAGAGAAAAGGAAGGAAAAAGAACAGCACAAGAAGTATTCCAAGCCCTCCTCCTACAAGAACAAAAAGAAGGAGAGAGGTTTCGTTGCTGAAACATGGAGCGATTCTGATGAGGAATCTTCCTCCTCAAGCTCCAGTGAGGATGAGGAAGAGAAGAAGGCAAAGGAAATTTGCCTGATGGCAATTGATGCCTGCAGCAATCACTCAGCTGCAGAGAGTTCAGATTCCGATGAAGAAATGCCAACAGAAGATGAGGTATTGTCTTCTTACGATTTTACATCTGCTGAATTTAAATCAGATTTTAAATCTTTGTGTTTAGATTTAATTAGTTCTGAAAAGGAAATTAAGGACCTTAGAAATAAGCTTGCTGAATCTGAATTTATCTCTAATGAAAACATTAGGTTATCAGCAGAACTCACTAATTCTAGTGAAGAAATAAAATTCCTTAAGAATGAATTAGCTAAGTCCAAAAGGTTAGAAGAATCTCTGAATGGTAGAAGCCTTAAGTTGCTTGAAATAACCAGCATGTCAAACACTAGGTTAGGCAATAATAAGCTAGGCTTAGGAGCTTCATCCTGTGAACCCCCAATTATTCTTAAAAATCATCTTTCAACTCCAGTGAACTTTATCTCAGCTGAGGGGATAAAGAACACTGAACAAGTAAGACAAGTTAATCAAGCTTTAAACAAAGCTAAGAGAGAAAAGAGGAAACAAAAATTTAAGGAAATACAAAAAGTGTCGAACGCTGCTCGACGATCGCATGCTCAGTGGTCGAACAAAGCTCGACGATCTGTGCATCCATCGTCGAACGTCGATCGACGTTTTCAACATGAATTTTAAAATTATAATCAGAACCCTAGAAACCTTAATATGAATAGAAACCCTAGGTTTGTGGACCCATTAACTGCATGGAGCATTCCACCTAGGAGATCTTACCCTTTAGGTTATAAACCCCAACCTGCTTATTCTTTTATTTCTAGTTTTTATTATGTGAAGAATAATTGACCCAAGGTTACCTGGGTCCACAATGTTTAACTTAACTCACTGCAGGTGAAGACCTATCCTATCACTCAGGACAAGTGGTATTTGGATAGTGGTTGCTCCAAACATATGACAGGGAATAGAGAAAATCTGTCAAAGTTCAAGGCCAAGCTTGGACCAAAGGTGATCTTTGGAGATTCTAGCTGTGGTCAAACTGAAGGATATGGTAGGATTACCATTGGAGCAGTAACGTTCAAGGGGGTTGCATATGTAACTTGACTGAAGCATAATCTTATCTCAGTAAGTCAGTTATGTGATGCAGGATATCAGGTATCATTCACTAACACTCTTTGTAATATTACTTTAAATAGTAATGTTGTGTTAGTAGGTATTAGACAAGGTAATATTTACATAGTAGATTTTAATTCAACCCATTCTGAAATCTGCTTATTTAATGAAGTAACAAATAACAATACCTTATGGCATAAAAGGCTTAGCCATGTTAACCTCAAGAACATATCTAGGTTATCTAAATACAACCTTGTTAGAGGTTTACCTTCTTGCCCTACAAGAAGGAGAGCCTATGCAAGGCTTGTCAATTAGGCAAGCAAACCAAAAATTCATTTAAATCTGTAAATAAAAGTGATTCTCCTAGAATCCTGTATTTATTACATTTGGACCTCTTTAGCCCAATAAATGTACAGAGTCTAGGAGGGAAGTATTACACTTTAGTAATTGTAGATGACTTCTCCAGGTTCACTTGGGTGTTCTTTTTGAGAACTAAGTCTGATAACTTCAATGCCCTTACAGATTTTCTATTATGTGTGCAGACTGAGTACTCTACTCATGTGGCCTTGATCAGAAGTGATCATGGTACTGAGTTTGACTCTCTTCTCATGCAAGAATTCTGTGAGAGAGAAGGTATCAAACATAGCTTCTCAGCTCCTAGAACTTCCCAACAAAATGGGGTAGTGGAAAGGAAAAATAGAACCCTGATTGAAGCTGCATGAACATTATTGGCAGATGCTAACATGCCTCTCTCCTATTGGGCAGAAGCTGTTAGCACAGCTAATTATGTGCTGAACAGAAGTCTTATACACAAGCTTAAGTGTAAAATTCCTTATGAGTTGCTTAAAGGAAAGAAACCTAAAATAAATTATTTTATAGTATTTGGCTGTGTAGTTTACATTCATAACAATAATAAAGAATACCTTAGAAAGTTTGAAGCAAAAGCTTCAATGGGAATTTTTCTTGGATATTCCCAAGTAAGCAATGCTTATAGGGTATTTAATAAATCTTCTTCTAAAATTGAGGAATATGTGCATGTATCTTTTGATGAATCCCAGATGTTTTACAAGGAGAAGGAAACTTCCCCTTCCTCAAGTTCATTGCAGGTAATAGAATCTAGTAAAGATGTCACTCAAGAGATTCTCCATCTATCAACTCTTCATATCACTGAATCAGACAGTGATGAAGACTTTGTAGAAGCTGTTGTTGTACTACCAATAGTAGATAAAATTCCTCCTGAGGAATTAATCCCAACTATTGCTGAAGATCACATCCCACCTGCTGATGTTGTCACACTTAGAGATCATCCTACATCTCAAGTGATTGGAGACATATCAGCTGGTGTTCAAACAAGACATCAATTAAGACAGGATGTGATGCATGCTTGTTTCCTTTCACAGATTGAGCCCCTCACCATTAAAGATGCTGAGCTAGATCCCCACTGGATCATTGCTATACAAGAGGAACTCAATCAGTTTGAAAGATGTAATGTATGGACTTTGGTTCTAAGACCTAAAGGCCAACTGATCATAGGCACCAAGTGGGTGTTTAGAAACAAGTTGGATGCAAATGGAATTATTATAAGGAACAAAGCTAGGCTTGTAGCTCAGGGCTACAGACAGGAGGAAGGTATAGATTATGACCAAACCTTTGCTCCTGTTGCAAGGCTAGAGGCAATAAGGATCTTTTTAGCCTATGCAGCCAATATGAAGTTCAAGGTTTTTCAGATGGATGTCAAAAGTTCCTTTCTAAATGGTGAGCTAAAGGAAGAGGTATTTGTTGAACAACCACCTGGGTTTGTTTCTTCAACTCAGCCCTCACAAGTTTTCAAGTTGCAAAAAGCTCTTTATGGACTCAAACAAGCACTCAGAGCCTAGTATGAGACTCTAGCTAGTTTCGTGTTAGAGCATAACTTTGTTAGGGGAGTTGTTGATAGAACACTTTTCGTCAAGCACCATAAGGACACAATCCTGTTAGTTCAAGTGTATGTGGATGACATTATTTTTGGTTCCACTGATCCCAAACTGTGCAAAAAGTTCTCTAACTTGATGCATTCTAAGTTTAAGATGAGTAGTATGGGTGAGCTGTCTTACTTTCTTGGTCTCCAAGTAAAGCAAGATGCTGATGACATCTTCATCTCCCAATCCAAATATGCCAAGGAATTGGTAAAGAAGTTTGGGATGGCTGATGCTTCAGCAATGCATACACCTATGGCTACTAATGTAGTTATAGATTCTGATGATCAGAGAAAGCCTGTTGATCAAAAGAATTATAGGGCCATTGTTGGTTCCCTATTGTATTTAACTGCAAGTAGGCCAGATATAATGTTCGCTACATGCCTGTGTGCTAGGTTCCAGGTCAACCCCAAGGAATCTCATCTAATTCTTCTCAAGAGAATCTTGAGATACCTGAAGGGATGTCCAAATCTAGGACTATGGTACCCAGCTGAATCAAAATTTGAGTTAATTGGATACTCTGATTCTGATTATGCTGGTTATAGAGTTGACAGGAAAAGTACCTCAGGAACTTGTCAGTTCCTGGGAGAGAGATTGGTCTCTTGGTTCTGTAAGAAGCATGATTCTGTCTCAACTTCAACTGCAAAGGCTGAATATATAGCAGCTGCTAGTTGTTGTTCACAGATCCTGTGGATTCAAAACCAGCTTTTGGATTATGGGTACACACACAAGAACACAAAAATCATGTGTGACAGTACCAGTGCTATCTCCATTGCACAAAATCCTGTGCACCACTCTAGAACCAAGCACATTGAGATTAGACACCATTTCCTGAGAGATTGTGTGGAAAAGAACAAGATCAGCCTTGAGTTCATATCCACTGACCTTCAGAGAGGTGATATTTTCACCAAGCCCTTAGATGAACAGAAGCATCTGTTCTTTTTGGTTCAACTAGGCATGATTAATGGAAAAGACTAAGTGTGACGTCTGCCTTTGTTGAAACCTGTTTGAAGATCGTCGAACGTCGTTCGAAGATAGTCGATCGGATCAAGCCTATCGTCGACCTATGGTTGATGATAGTTATCTGCTTGAAGATCATCGACCGACGTTCGAAGATCGTCGAACAGGTCGAGCTCATCGTCGATCTATGGTTGGCGACAGCTTGTTGTTTGTGAAGACAGAAATAGTCGAACGATGGATCGACTACTCTGCTATAGGAACGATCGTCGAACGACCATTCGACCATCGTCTCCAGTATCTTTTAAAATAGATCGACTATTGTTGGTTTAATATAAAACCGATGGTCGACCTAGGTTAAGAGATCGTTCTTTTTATCGTCGACGGAGAGCGTCTTCTCGCATTCCGTCTTTCTGCTTGCTCCCTGTCTCGCGATTTCTGTCGTTTCGCCTTCGCCGTCTCTCTCGTCTTCTCCAACCTCTTCGATGGCGATTGCTCCAGCCCTCCTGTCCGTAGTAATGTTCGATGCTGGCTTCAGTGTGGACGTCGACTCTCTCAGCTGCTGCGAGTCTGCTATAGTGGAAATTCTCAACCTATGCAAATATCAAGGTTTGGAAAAGCTCATGTCAACAAGAATAAAGATAAACATTCCCGAGATTAAAGAATGGGCATTTACTTCGTCTTCCAATGATGATTCTATGACCGGAACAGTAGGCGGAGAAGAGGTAATTTTGACTCCCGCCATTTTAACTGAAATTTTTGGATTGTTAAATGGGGAAGAGGATTATGAGCAAGATACCCCTGAGTTTGGGAGGATGTTAACTGAACTAGGACATGCCGAAGGCATTCCTTCTAAGCTGCTGAAGGTAAATTTTCCGTTGAAGATTAAGTTCCTTGCTGAACTCGTCGGAAAAGTGCTACTGGGAAAGCACTCTGCCCATGACAATATCACTAGGCAACAGTTTGCGCTGATGTGTGCCATCGTGAACAAGAAGCAAATTAATTGGGCAGGAGTTCTGTTTGATTTGATCAGGAAAAAGAATAGCAAGAAGGAAGTCACCCTGGGTAGGGTGGTTGGGATTTTTCTAAAGGAGAAATATCCCCATTTATTGGTCTCTGTTTCTACTTCAATAAATGCCAGCAAAAAGATGGACCCAACGCTGTTTGTCAAGTGGAAAAGAAGTTTTCTGAAGCCCGCTCCAGCAGGGGTTGCTCCAGTTGCATCTGAGAGCACAAGGACTGCTTCAGTCACTCCCCCCCTTCAAGAAGCAGGCTAAGCCATTCTCTCTGTTCCTTCCTCTTCTTCTGCATTACCTTCAACCTCTACTGAAGTGCCACCATCTACTTCAGTTGTAGTTCCATCCTCTGCATCTCATCTTCTTGACTCCTCCACAATTCTCCATGCATCACCCCATGCATCTCCTCTCCCTTCTCATCTTGCTAGGATATCTCATCCTAGTTTTGATTTATTGGTTTCTGAGCTTTCTACACCTCCTCAGTCTCCAACTCTTCATTCTGATCATGTTGATATTCTTGCATCCACCCATCATTCTCCAGTTCACTCTCCATCTCATCAAGAATACACCATCCCTGCTGATCGTCCATCTTCTGTGATTCCCCCACCTTCATTTGAAATCACCCCAGCTTTCATCTCCATCATCATGGAGTTAATTACTCCTTCAATCAAAATCATGATTGAAGAGGCAATTGCTCCCCTTGCATGCTCCATCTCTTCTTTGACTGCTGCCATCCAAGCTCTCTCAAAATCTACTGAGCCCTCTTCATCTAGGGGCCTGGTTTCAGTATCTACTGAAATCAGGCAGGGGGAGATGCTTTATGAAGATGCCTCTGAGCTGCCCTTGGCCTCCCTTCCAGCAGATCCTCCTGCAGTTGTAGAAAAAGAGATAGAAGAATCAGCTCCTCCTCCATTGTCTGAAAAAGATATTTCTGATGCTGTAATGAAATCTGAGTTTATTGTCAAGGTATGCCTAGAAGAATGCTCCACTCCCCTGGTTGCCCTCTACCTAGAAGGAGTCAATACTTCCTTCCTAGATGAATTATGGGAGTTAGGACATTCAAAGGAAAATTCTGAAGGTATCCCTTGTACTCATTTTTTAGACTTGATAACTGACATACTAGTATGGGAATGCCTAGAATGAATGATACGATGTCATTTAGCAAATTTTTGTTCATAATACTACAGATATAATGGAAGAAGTATTAGCTGCTCAAGAGCTTGATCATCAACCAGCTCTAGAAGTTCAACCTAAACCAGAATCAATTGTTCAAGATCCTGAGGCTTCTCTGCCAGCTCAGTTAGCTGTGCAAAAAGAACTGGTCCCCATGACAGTTACTAATGAACAAGAAAAGGCTTCAGAAATTCAATTTGAAAAGTCTACTGTCTGGGATGACACTCCTGGATTAGATTTAGATACTCTTCTGGCACAGGATGCCATGGAAGAAGAGTTAGAAAGAGCTGCCTTAAAAGAGAAGGAAAAAGCTGTGCTAGAGTCGATTGATCCGTATGATCTTCCTCCTTCTACAAATTCTGAGGATGAGATTGATTCTGATGAATCTAATGAGTCCAAGAGAAAGAGATCTGCTAAGAAAAAAAGGAAAGCTGTGGCTCCTCCTCCTCCAAATCCTGCTAATGATGTCCCCTACTATATCTTGAAAGGCATTGATCCTAAATCTAAATAATTTCAGCACTGGATGGCATTTTCTAAGAATCAACAGAAGTTAAGAAAGAAGTCTAAGAGGTATGACAGTCCTGCCCCAAGATGGACTCCTAGAGGTCCTCCTCCTCTACCTCCCAGTGCAAGAGCCTCTGGAAACTTATCTGCAAATCCTTTTGCTCAGTCTGATAGGTTTGCTCCATCTCAGTCCTCTCAAAGGAAAAGTTCTCAAGGATATCAAGGCAGAACGCAATCTGGTTATCAAAGACTTGATGCTGATGTAAAGGAATAAGTGAAGGAGGTGGTTTATCAAAGACCAACTTTTTCTCCTCCTCCTTCCAAAGAACTCAAGAGCACAACCTCTCCAAAGCCAGATCATGCAGTGAAAGCTGTTTCAAAAGGTAAACGAATTATTTTCTTTGAAAAATCTAGCAAGAAATTTGCTGAGTTTGCTCGTCCTTCTTATCTAGTTATTCAGGATAAAGAGCCAGCTGAAAGTCTGCTAGATATGTCTATTAAATTTAAAGCTGTGAAACCTGTTGATACAACTTCTGAAAATGTGTATGAAAGCCCAGAGCTTTATCCTGATTTCAGGATGGCTCGATTTCTTGAACTTGTTGGATCAGCCCAAATCAAGAAAGCTAAAGCTGAAGGTAAAGACACTGCAGGATTAACCACTATATCAAAATTAAGAATGAAGGAGCTTGATAAATTCCAGGTTAGACCTGAGGTATTTGACCCTTCAAAATACATGAAAAAGAATCCTGAAGCAGTTGTCCCAAGGGCATCAGAAACTAAAATCATTGGAGAGCAAGATCTAAAGCTGTCAAAGAAAGAAGCTCTAGACCCTTTTAGGAAGATTACTTTTGTTCCTAGTTCTTCTGAACCTAAACCTAATTCTGAAGCTCCTTAAAATTTCATTGTTTGACAGTTATTTACTTATCTGATTGATTGATGTTATCTGCTTAAATATTTCCCTTTATTTATTTTAAGTAATTTACTTCTGAAAATGTGCATGACACGTAGGTCACGGGCGTGACAAGGTGGTCTACGGTCGACGTTCGTCGAGTTAAGGTAGACGTTCGTCGAACCGAGGTCGACGTTTCATCGAAGGGGGTCACGCCCTAGGTCACGGGCGTGACAAATCGGTCATGGGCGTGACAGGCCGTGATGCAAACTTTGTGCTCGCCGATCGGCTTCCTGAGAACGACGATCGTCGAAGTGGGGGTCACACCCTAGGTCACGGGCGTGACACATAGGTCACGGGCGTGACAGGCCGGGTTGCAAAATCTGCGCTCGACGATCGTCTTTCTGAGATCGACGATCGTCGAAGGGGGTCACTCCCTAGGTCATGGGCATGACACGTAAGTCACGGGCGTGACACGTAGGTCACGGGCGTGACAGGCCCGGGTTGAAAATTCTGCGCTCGATGATCGTATTTCTAAGATCGACGATCGTCGAATGGGGTCACGCCCTAGGTCACGGGCGAGACGGGTCGGTCACGGGCGTGACCAACCCGTGACTCGAAGTCTTGGTCGATGGACTTCAATTTTTGGGATTCTTAGGGTTCTGTCACGACAGACCGACTCTTTGGGGTCTAGTCGGAAATGGGATGTTACAGGAGCTGCCTAGGGGCTTGCCTCTGGATGTTGTACCTCCCTTAGACCCCATGGAAGTTCTCTCTATCTGGGACGAGAGCTCTTCCTGGAGCTTGGGCAGGTCTTCCCTATTGCCTCCAGCCTGGTTCCGGACCCTCCTGTCACTAGAACCCCTGAGCTCTCTGCTCCTCCCTCCTTATTCCTTCATGATGCCTTGGGCCACCTTGCTCCTTTGACTCTGTCTCTGTTAGCTTCGCCAACTTCTTTACGAATACCGGGTTTGCCGCCTCCATGGCTATCTCCTCTGCCGCCCTTTCCATCAGCTCCTCGAAGGAAAGGGGGACTTCCGAGTCAAGATCATCTTGAAGAAGCCCTCCTCCATCTGAAAGGTGAAGGCCAACTGGAGAGCATACCCCGACATCTCCTTGATATCCAGGATCTCTTCCTGGAACCTGTTAATGTATTAGGAAAGCGACTCCTCGGCCCTCTTCCTTATCAGGAAGATGGATTCAGACTCTTTTTTCTCTTCTTGGAGGTGGAGAAGCGGAGCTGTAAGCTTCGACTCAAGTCCTCGAACCCATAGATCGACCTCGGAGGGAGTTGATGAAACAAGTCCCTTGCCTTCTCCTTCAAAGTGATCGCAAAGAGGCGAAACTTGAAGGCACCCGTCATTGGCTTGATGGAGACGGCATCCTAAAACAACTACAGGTGCTGAACGGGGTCCTCCTTCTCGGTATAGTATTCCATGTTTGGCTCTCTGAACCCCTCGGGAACAGGAGCTGAGATGATCAGCTCGCTGAAAGGTGATCCCCTGGGGGGTGCTCTCGCGACCTCTACCCGCGCTACCTGCTCGCCTGGAGGACTAGCACTCGCCGGGCTGGGGAACAGCTCCCCGCCGAGGAGGTCTTCTCTACCCCCTCTCCCATCCATTCTTTACCAGGTCGCCTACCTGGTGCACTTCCATCTCCCCCTGCTAAGGTCATCTCGCCTATGCCCCTAGGAGGCAGCTCGTCGAGAACACTCTGGGTTAGCTCGCCGAGACCCCTGGGAGGAAGTCCCTTGGGGGTGGGAGTTGAGCTGTCATCCCGAGTGGCAATGCTTCTCAGTATCTCCATAATGCCTGAGATGTAAGTCATGATCTCCTCCCTTCCTACGAAGGGTTCGGGGTTGGGGAGCTCGCCGAGATCATCACCACCTCCTTGATCTCCAGCCATGACACTCTCCCGAGATCTTCTGTGCTGGTCACTCTCCACGCTCACCGCACCAAGTGTTGAAGCCAAAAATGACCTCTGAGGAGTTCGGGGTCCCTAAAGAGAGGTGACCTCACACCTACTACACTCGGGGGAACGTCACAGGCCAAAGACTTAGGAAACTATGAACTGACCCTGGGCTCTAGTGTGGAGGTCCCACCTTACACCCAGAACACCTTTAAGGTCTCCCCCTCCCTAGCCAATGCTTGAGCTAGGTGCCTTGGAGGATGAAAGCCAAGGGGATTTAAGTGGCTAAGAAGTCATGTTCACCAAGACAACCTCAAGGGTCTATTTATAGATTTTCCATTTCCTAGGGTTAAAATGACCAAAATGGCCCCAGGGCAAATAAGCCTCAAGCCAATAGAAAAACTCCACATCAGGGGGTAGAGAGGAAATCCCCCCCAAGGGCATAACGGTAAAAACATGGTCTGGAGAGAGGTCCAAGGGTGGGAGGAGCCACACACCTTATCTCCCTGGGAGCTGTCCCGTCGAGACCATGGAAGCTTCCCGCCGAGACCCCTGAGAGCTATCCCGCCGAGACCCTGGGAGATGTCCCACAGAGACCCTAGGAGCTGTCCCGCCGAGACCCTAGGAGCTGTCCCGCCGAGACCCTAGGATCTGTCCCGCCGAGACCCTGGCCCGCCGAGACCCTAGTAGCTGTCCCACCAAGACCCGTGGGAGCTGTCCCGCCGAGACCCCTAGGAGCTATCCCGCCGAGACCCTGGGAGCTGTCCCGCCGAGACCCCTGGGAGCTGTCCCGCGGAGACCCTAGAAGCTGTCCCACAGAGACCCTAGAAGCTATCCCAACGAGACCCCTTGGAGCTTTCCCGCCGAGACCCTAGAAGCTGTCCCGCGGAGACCCTGGAAGCTGTCCCGTCGAGACCCCTGGGCGCTGTCCTACCGAGACCCAGGAAGTTGTCCCGCCGAGACCCTTGGAGCTATCCTGCCGAGACCCTGAGAGCTCTCCTGCCGAGAACCTGGGAGCTCTCCTGCCGAGACCCCTAGGAGCTGTCCCGCCGAGACCCTGGGAGGTGTCCCGCCGAGACCCTGGGAGGTGTCCCGCCGAGACCCTGGGAGGTGTCCCGCCGAGACCCTGGGATCTTTCCTGCCGAGACCCTGGGAACTGTCCCGCCGAGACACTGGAAGCTGTCCCGCCAAGACCCCTGGGAGCTCTCCCGGCGATACCCTGGGAGCAGTCCCGCCGAGACCCTGGGAGCAGTCCCGCCAAGACCCTGGGAGCTCTCCTGTCGAGACCCCTAGGAGCTGTCCCGCCAAGACCCATGGAGCTGTCCCGCGGAGACCCTGGAGCTATCCCACCGAGACCTTGGGAGCTGTCCCACCGAGACCCTGGGAGCTGTCCCGTCGAGACCCTGGGAGCTATCCCGTCGAGACCCTAGGAGCTGTCCCATCGAGACCCTGGAAGCTGTCCTGCCGAGACCCCTGGGAGCTGTCCCGCCGAGACTTTGGGAGCTGTCCTGCAGAGACCCTGTGTTGGTACCCTAGTTTGGATTTGAGTTCAGTCCTCTCTTTTAGTCTCTTGACCCAAGATTTATCTATGGTCAAAGGTTAGTTGTTTAGTTAGTTTGCTCTAGTTTAGAGTTGTCACTTTTCCAGATGAAAATTTGGTTAAGTTGTTTTTTGTTCGACTATGGTCGAACGCCGCTCGACTATCTTCTATCGACTGGTTGACGATCGTCTATCAGTTGCTCGACATTTGTCTGTCAGCAGATCGTCTATCTTTGAGTTAGTTTAACTCTTGGTAGCTCGACATTTTGTGGAATCTGCCTCGCCGATCGTCGAACCCCGCTCGACGCCTTTTGACCAGACAGATTTCTTGATAGTTCAACTATCTGCTTGGATAGTTAAACTATCTGATAGTTCGACTATCTGTTTGATAGGTCGACTATCTGTGTTGCTTGATAGCTCGACTATCTGTCTTGATAGGTCGACTATCTGTTGTGCTTGATAGTTCGACTATCTGCTTGGATAGTTCAACTATCTGATAGTTCGACTATCTGTTTGTTAGGTCGACTATCTACTTTCTTTGATAGTTCGACTATCTGTTTGATAGGTCGACTATCTGCTTTCTTTGATAGTTCGACTATCTGTTTGATAGGTCGACTATCTATGTTGCTTTGGTAGTTCGACTATCTGTCTTGATAGGTCGACAATCTAATAGCTCGACTATCTGTCCTGATAGTTCGACTATCTGCTGTGGTAGTTCGACTATCTGCTTGGGTAGTTCGACTATCTGTATCGTTCGACTACCTGTTTGATAGGTCGACGATCTCTGTGCTTCGGTCGACGATCTCCGAGGGTCGTTCGACGTTTTGCTGTGTGTCTTTAGTAATTTTGTCCTCTTCTATTCTATGTTTTATTTCATATTTATTTGGCATATTATTTCTGTAAATTTATTTCCATGCAATCTCTGCTCCATTCCTTATGCATGAGCCAATCTTTATCTGACAAAGTGTTTTGTCTTATTAGTTGAAAATATATTTTCTGCTTTATCTGCCAGGCTGTCCTTTATAGCCGTTAGACTCAGAAAGTCTTCTCTGGCTGTAAAGAGTTCTTTCTGATGTGACCTTTTTCCTGCACCCTTCTTATCTGATTGATTATGCAGCTTCATAGAAAGCTTTATCCTCTTATAGTATGTCTGCCTGCAGGATTTGTTTTTGCTTTTTGCTTTTTGCAGCCCAGATTGCTGATGCCATAAGAAGACAAAGATTCAAAATCAAATTAAAGCCGTTGCAAAGGCTCATATAAAAAGAGCTTCTTTTGAAAGAAGAAATTACTTAGAACTTACAAGATAGAACTGATATACAACACATATACTCAGCAGCATAGAAAAAGAGAGAAAGCAAGAAAGTTCTACAGCTCTCAGAATTTCATATTCAACTAAGAAGATCAAAGCTTCTTCTGCATTCTTCTTCATCCTGAGTTCATCCTGCTTACAGGAAGACTTTCACTCAGAGGCCTTTAGAAGAAGAAGAAGAAGAAAGGAAGTTGTTTGAAAAAGAACATTCAGAATCCTCTTCAAGCTTCTCCTTCAGAACCTCAAGACAATTCTTGGTCTTAGTTCAGAAGATTTCCTGCACCCTGAAGCAAGACTCCTTCCTGTATATTCTCTAAGCCAGGGGGAGCCTTGATTCTTTAGAGCTATCTAGCTCTGTGCAATCCACTAGCTTCTTTAGTCTGTTTAACAATAGAGAAGAAGCCTTAACTCTCTCAACCTCTTGTACAAAGGGTTATTACTCCATTCAAAAGTGATCCATTGGTGGCAGGGCACCTGATCAAAAACCTGTGTTGGATATTGAGCTCCTGATCAAAAGCTCAAAGGGTCTACTTGATCTACCTGAAGCAGATCAGTTGGTGGCAGGGCACCTGATCAAAAACCTGTAGTGGATTCCTACCAGGGTGGTAGAAGAGTGGACGTACCTATTTAGAGGGAACCACTATAAAATTTCTTGTGTCGTCTGAGCTATTTATTTAATTCATTGTACTGTGGCTGTGAGTAGAATTAACTAGGATTGCTAGTTGCTGTTGATAGGATCCCAAGCTTAACTGTAATTACAGTTAGCTCTCTCTTGCACACTACACTTTGTGTTAGGCTCTAGGGTTATCAATATCTATAAACTAATTCCGCAAATTAACTCTAAGGGAGTTGAGTTGGGTGTGTTAACTTTTGAATACTCTATTCATCCCTCCCCCCTCTAGAGTTGTATCTATCATCACTTTCACCTTGGGAGCTGTCCCGCCGAGACCCCTGGGAGCTGTCCCACCGAGACCCTGGAAGCTGTCCCGCGGAGACCCTGGAAGCTATCCCATCGAGACCCTTGGGAGCTGTCCTATCGAGACCCTTGGAGCTGTCCCGCCGAGACCCTGGGAGCTGTCCCGTCGAGACCCTGGGAGCTCTCCTGCTGAGTCCCAGGGAGCTCTCCTACCGAGACCCCTGGGAGCTGTCCCGCCGAGACCCTGGGAGCTGTCCCGCCAAGACCCTGGGAGGTGTCCCACCGAGACCATGGGAGGTGTCCCGCCGATACCCTTGGAACTGTCCCGCCGAGACCCTGGGAGCTATTCCGCCGAGACCCTGGAAGCTGTCCCGCCAAGACCCCAGGAAGCTCTCCCGCCGAATCCCTAGGAGCAGTTCCGCCGAGACCCTGGGAGCAGTCCCGCCGAGACCCTGGGAGCAGTCCCGCCAAGACTCTGGGAGCTCTCTTGATGAGACCCCTGGGAGCTGTCCTACCGAGAACCTGGGAGCTGTCCCGCCGAGACCCTAGGAGTTGTCCCGCCGAGACCCTGGGAGTTGTCCCGCCGAGACCCTGGGAGCTGTCCCACAGAGACCATGGGAGCTGTCCCGCCTAGACCCTGGAAGCTGTCCCGCCAAGACCCTTGGGAGCTCTCCCGCTGAGACCCTGGGAGCGATCCAGCCGAGACCCTGGGAGCAGTCCCGCCGAGACCCGTGGAAGCTATCCCGCCAAGACCCCTGGGAGCTCTTCCGTCGAGACCCTGGGAGCCGTCCCGCTGAGACCCTTGGAGCAGTCCCGCCGAGACCCTTGGAATAGGCTCACTAGGACCCCTAAAAGGTGTGTCGGGGCGGGTGTCGGCCTCCCGCTGCACCCGTACACTAAAGAGGGGCCGGGGCGAGTGCCGGCCTCCCGCTGCACTCGCCCCCTGAAGAGTACTCCAAGCACTAACAAGCTAAGCTTTCTTTTCTTCCCCCTACTAGTATATTTCCAAGGCAAGGCCAAAATTGGCCACCAAGAGTGCAAGATCTCTCAAAAAGCTTTAAAACTTATAGTTGGTTATGCGCCTACCGGTAGGGCCCTACTCGGTGAATACGGGGTTGTACACATATATCTTTTCCTTATTGATTATTGAATGACTGAAAAAATTAAAACCCTCATTTTGAGAAGTTACCCTCCTCCCTCTTTGATGTAGGCCTCTATCGAAGTCTTAAATATGGGCAAGGGGAATAAAGCGGACGCGTCTCAAACTCAACTATCACACTCGCACAAGTTTTATTCGCAGCACACTCGCAAGCAAAATAACACAGTTCACCGACGTACGGTAGCAACAACGCTGAAAGGTCGAACGAAGGACGATAGGTCGATGTTCTTCCAAGAAAAAGGGACCTACCCGGTCCGGACAAACGTGGTTGTACAAAAAGAGTCTACCCAAAATGCGATCGAAAAATGGTAGATCTCTCCCAACAAGAATACGGGGCTCGCCAAGCCCTTTCAGAAATAATGCGTTAAGATAGATGCAAATCAAATGGAAAACCACGAAGAATCTAACGATTCAAATCCAACGCGAAAAATCTTTTCGTCCATTAGACTATCAAGAGAGAATCACACTTTAGTGGAATGGTTCGTTACCCAAGTTGGAATAGATGATTCTGACTACTTTTAGAGGATCACTCTTCCGCGGTTCCATCGTAGTTGCGCCGGATGGAAAGATAGATCGTCCGCCTTGGCCGCTTCACACAGATGTCCAGATTCTTTGTCGTTGAAGGAGACTTTCCTCGGATAAAAGTCCAAGTGAAGATGGGTGGTCGTGTTCTTCTTCAAGGGGTGCTCGGGTGGAGGAGGAAGATGGTCGGTCGGCTTTGGGTAGTGGTGAATGGTTGATGTAGAGGGAGAGGAGGAGGCGGCTATGGAAGAGGGAGGAGAGGGGCGGCCGGACTTGAAGTGGAAGAGGAAGGGGTGGCGGTTTTGGAAGAGGAAGATGAGGGAGGAGAGGGTTGGTTGAATGCTTAGAGAGAGAAGGAGGGTGGCAGCTAAGAGAGGTAGAGAGAGAACTTTAGGAAAGATTAGGGTAAAGAGTTTTTCTTCATTCAACTTAACTTAAAAGAAACACTACATGCCTATATATAGGCTTACCTCCAAGTCTTGGCTATATGTAGCCCAAATAAAAATAACACACTCCATGGCTACATGCAGCCCAAATAAAATAACATACTCCAAATGATTAAATAAAGCATGCTAAAAATTTAAATGCTCTCAAGCTAATAATAGAAGAAGTTCAACTAGTTATTTGTCTTGCACCGAGGGCGGATATTGTAGCGCTACTCCATACGAACGCCATGGCGACACGAGTCCTTTGTTGGAGACGAAGGAGGGTCGTCCGTTAGCGTGCCGTAATCAACAACTTGGGGGGCCATCGTCTCCACCAATCCTCCCCCGCTTGAAAGGACTCATCACCGATGAGTTGTCTTGAAGATACCGTCGTAGAAGAACACCATCCAACAGAGCGACCTCCGCTTTCCGGGAGCCAAGAGTCATCAGAGGCGGGGCGATCACTGCAACGAATCAAGTATCGGCGCACATCTTCATCTGATGTGGGAAACACGTCATCCTGGAGAATCCTGTATGGCAAAAATGCTTGTCCTTGCAAACCTGGGAAAAGTATTAGGCAGCAAAGGGGGAAAATATATATATCATCAACATTTAGCATACTTCTTGTTGGAGACCAACGGAGAGAGCGATCCCTTACCCAACTCAACCCCATACCCATGAGAATATGTAGTGGAACTAAACACACAGGAAGTTAATTCTAGTGGCGGAGCAATAAATGGCATTAAATCTGAAACATTAAAAACAGGGGAAATACCCCAATCAGTTGGTAATTCCAAAAGAAATGCATTATCTCCTAACCTCTTTAAAATCCGAAAAGGTCTCGCTCGCCGATCCACTAACTTTTTTAAGGTGCCCGTAGGCAACCGTTCAGGGATGAGACGCACCATGACTAAATCGCATATTTTCAAGTGAGACACTCTCTTATGTGTGTTGGCATTAACTTGATAAGATGCGTATTGAGTGGTAAGCGTTTCATTTATGTGCTTGTGCAGATCATGGATGTGAGAGACAAAGTCCTGTGCAAATTGACTTGACTTAAAAGATGGCGGTAACGGAATCAAGTCAAGTGGAACGGGTGCCTTATAACCATGCACGATCTCATTCGGGGACAAACCCGTGGACCTATTTTTTGAATTATTATACGCTAACTGAGCATGAGGGAGGATAAGGTCCCATGTACCCTTGTGGTCTCCTACAAGGCATCAGAGCAAACTACCTAAACTTCTGTTTACAACTTCAGTTTTCCCATCCGTCTACGGGTGGGAAGCTGAAGAGAATAGAAGTTTGGTGCCCATAATCCTCCACAGGGTCTTCCAAAAATAACTAGTAAACTTTACATCACTATCAGTAACTATCGATTTTGGAACGCCTCGATGGCCAACTACCTCTTCAAAATATAATTGTGCAACGTGTGACGCATCGCTGGTTTTATTGCACGCGATAAAATAGGCCATTTTGGAGAAACAATCTACAACAACTAAGAAAGAGTCGTGATGTCTAAATGTGATTGGGAGGCCGAGAATGAAGTCCATGCTAACGTCTTCCCAAGGGATAGAAGGAATCAGAAGAGGGGTATAAAGCCCCGCACTTGTTTTGTTCCCCTTAGCTAATTGGCACGCTCGACAACTTCCCACGATTTTACTAACCATGGCCTTAAGAGCGGGCCAATAGAACTTATCTTCTACTAACGTGATCGTCTTGTCACGGCCAAAATGTCATCCTAGCCCTCCGTTATGCAATTCCCATACTATGAAGTGTCGTAGGGAGGAACGGGGGATGCATAGCTTCGAATGGTTAAATAAATAGTTGTCATGAATGTAAAAAGAAGTAATGGTTGTAGGCAAGTCGTCTTGAGTGGTGAAATAGATATCCTTGAAATCTGGACAGTTGACGTATTCGTACTTAATCCTATCGAAGCCAATCACCTTATCTTCTAGCGTGGATAGTAATAACGAAACACGACTAAGAGCGTCGGCTACGCGGTTGAGTGTTCCCTTAAGGTGTTTGATAATGAAAGTGTACTCCTGGAGATAGGAGACCCACTTGGCATGCCTAGGACTAACCTTAGTTTGAGAGTTAATAAATCTTAGCTCGTCATGATCGATAGAATGACAAACTCCTTAGGAAGTAAATAATGCCGTCAATGTTGGAGGCATCTAATGACCGCATAAAACTCCCGATCGTAATTGGAATAATTTAATTTTGGACCCGCCAGATTCTCACTGAAATACCCCACAGGGTGACCTTCCTGACTCAACACTCCGCCAATTCCCACTCCCGACGCATCAAATGACAACTCGAAAACTTTTGTAAAATCTGGTAGTCGCAAGAGGGGGGCTTCCGACATGCACAATTTAATTAATTGGAACGCCCTAGCGGCCGAGTTTGTCATGTAAATTCACCCTTTTTCATGCACTCGTCAATGGGGGCCATAATACTACTAAAATCCTTAATAAATCTCCGATTGAATGTAGCGAGCACGTGAAAACTCCTAACATCCCGAATGTTGGCGGGCTCGGGCCAATCTCTAATGGCTTGCACCTTCTTGGGGTCTACGTGGATCCCCTTCAAACTAACGATATAACCGAGGAACTCAACCGATGACACATGGAAAGTACACTTCTTAATATTCACGAATAATTTTTCCGATCTCAGCGTGGTAAGGATGATTTTTAAATGTGACTCGTGATCGATTGTGGAGGAGCTAAAAACCAAAATGTCGTCAAAATATACCACGATGAATTTTCCCATATAAGGTTGGAAGACGTGGGTCATCATCCTCGAAAATGTGCTCGGCGCATTGGAAAGCCCAAACGGCATAACTAACCACTCGTAGAGCCCTTCCTTAGACTTAAATGCGGTTTTCAACTCGTCCCCTTCCCTAATTCAGATCTGATGGTAACCACTCCTAAGGTCCAATTTCGAGAAAATCGTGTCACCGTCTAACATGTCCAATAAATCGTCCAAGCAAGGGATGGGAAATCGGTACTTAATAGAGATCTTATTAATGGCTCTACTATCCAGGCACATCCTCCAAGAGCCATCTTTCTTGGGGGCAAGTAAGGTGGGTACGACACACGGGCTCATGCTGTGGCGGATAAAACCTTTTTGCGATAAATCTGAAATCTGGGTTTGTAACTCTAAGTGTGCGGAAGGGTTTAGCCGATAATTTGGGAGGTTGGGCAATGAGGAGCCCGGAATGAAATCAATGGCATGCTAGATATCCCATATTGGGGGTAAATCAGACGGTAGCTCATCCGGGTACACGTCCACAAACTCATATAAGAGCTTTCTCAGTGCCGACGGCAAATTCTCGAACGTTGATGCATCTTCCTTAACTTGTAGACACGCTAATGCATAGAGGACACCATCTACAAAGGTAGTACGCTTCAATTCTTTCTTCCCTATCAGACTCAACGTTTTCTTCTCGATCGGGACGACCGTATCCTTTGAGGGGGCCGAAAGATCCTTTGGCAGACCGGGTTTAAAGATAATGGTTCTGCCATTAAATTTAAACTCATAAGTGTTGGCCCGACAAAAGTGGGTAACGTCATGATCATACAACCAAGGGAGACCCAGCAAGACGTGACAAGCATCCATAGGGAGACATCACACCAAATCTGATCAGAATAAGCTTTGATGGTAAGGGGTACCAAGCATCGCTTCGACACATGGAGGGACAACTTGTTTACCCATGCCACCTTATAAGGGTGAGGGTGTGGCTCGGCAGCAAGTGACATAAGCTTCACTGCGGCTTCAGAAATAACGTTCGTGCAACTACCGCTATCAATGATCAACCTACACCATTTTTCACCACTTTTAAAATTCAACGTGAAAATGTTCGTCCTATTCCAGTCGTCTAATGCTCATGGGGTTGCAAGAATACACCTCATAACCATCATATGGGAGTCATCCTCCATATCACTTGGCACTCCGTCCGACTCGCTCTCTTCTCCCGCCTCTTAAGTAAGGTCGTCTGACCCACCAGTGGAATCTAACAGGGCTAATGGTTTGGGTTTAGTAGGACAATCACTAGCATAGTGCCCTTGGATCCTGTAAGCGAAACAGGAGACATTCGTTCTGTTAACCCTACCCACTGGGACTCTCTAACCAAAGGGGTTTCTATTATTCCTAGCCGTTACGACTATGGAGGTCGAGTCGGGAGACTGATATTTTCCTTTGTCCTTATAGGTGGAGGTGGGAGGGGGCCCTAAGATGGACTTGCCCTTTCGGAACGAGCGTGTCTTACCCTTAAGCACAATGTGCTTCTCAATATCTAAGGCAGCGTTGAATGTGACGTGGAAGTCAGTGTGACCATAAAGCAAAAGCTTTCCATGGATGTCGGGGTTTAGTCCCTTATGAAACCTAGAGAGGGTGACCTCGGGCATCTCTTTCACGTCACACCTAACCATCATGTCCTTCAGCAGACTCATGTACTCAGAAACCGACCTAGTCCCTTGCTTAAGGGTAGCTAAATCATCGAACATATGTGTTCGATGGTACGTGGGGACGTACTGCTCTGTCATCCTAGCCTTCATGTCATCCCAACCAATGGGCAACGCACCATTCTTGACTCTGAAATGCCGTTCCTCATTCAGCCAAAATATTTTAGCATGCCCTAGCAACTTCATCCTCGTTACTCGCACCTTATCCGCGTCGTTCAGAGCATACCACTCGAAATAGCATTCGATTTCCATGACCCAGTCCTGGAAGACTTGGGGATCCCCCATGGCATCGTAGGATGGTGGCTTGAATTGGATGGCCTGAGTAAGATCAAACTCGTAAGGTGCGCATGGAGCGTGCTCATTAGGAGGGTGGGGGTAAGGATTGTGATTGTCTCCCACCCGTTGGTGAGAGGGTTGATTACGGGGTGCCCCTTGTGGTAATCCCATTCCGTGAAGTGCCTCCCTAATGGTCGTCATCTGCTCCGTGAAATCCTGACGGAGTTCCTCAATCTCAGTGAGGGCACGTCCCTCGCCCCGGTCGTCATCCATAGTAGAAGATGATGGAGGATATTCCATACCTAGCCTAGTGCGCATGCAATAGTGATAACAACAGACTTAGACAGACCACAGAAGGATTTAATCCCGCTTAACGATTATAGAAAAATAATTTTTTTTTATTTTGTTACAGGAAATAAAATGAGGACTATTAAAAAAAAATTTTGATTTTTTGCTGAAAAATAAGAAATCTACGACGCTATTGGCAGACCAAAATTTTTATTTTTTTTTAGATTTTGACAACAAACGTGCAAAAATAACAGGGGAGGGTGCCAAATAAAAAATTGACAAGAACCACCTCTAATACCAAAATTAATGTAGGCCTCTATCGAAGTCTCAAATACGGGCTAGGGGAATTAAGCGGACGCGTCTCAAACTCCACTATCACACTCGCACAAGTTTTATTCACAGCACAATCGCAAGCAAAATAACACAGTTCACCGACGTACGGTAGCAACACTTCTAAAAGGTCGAACGAACGACGATAGGACGATGTTCTTCCAAGCAAAAGGGACCTACCCGGTCCGGACAAGCGTGGTTGTACCAAAAGAGTCTACCCAAAATGCGATCAAAAAATGGTAGATCTCTCATAACAAAAATACGGGGCTCGCCAAGCCCTTTCGAAAATAATGCATTAAGATAGATGCAAATCAATCTAACAGATAGTCGACCAGCATCTGGAAAACTGATAAATCATCGTTTTCAAGACTTCAGAAAGAGCTCCAGTTCTGCTTCAAGATTTTGAAAGCATTTAAATCATCGTGGGTTTCTTCGATCGACTTGTGTTTTTCTTGATTGATTTAATTTTTGAAGGGATTTGGCAAGCCCTCGTTTTCTTTTGTTGGGAGAAATCTACCAATTCTGAATTGTATTTTATTTGGTAGATCTCTTTTGGTACAACACCGCTCGATCGGATCGTGTAGGTCCCTTTAGCCGGAAAGAACATTGGTCTATAGCCCTTGTTTGATCCTACCCCGTCTGCCTACCCATACGCTAGCATATAATTGATTGGACTAAATAACATGGTGTGGCGTAGAACGATTGTGTGAGCGTAGGAGTTGGTTCGTAGAGAGATTCATGTGCGTCCGCTAATATATTTCGGCGTCAACACCCAAGCCTACATCAGAGGAGTATTCACCCATGCTTGCCTATTAAAGATTACTATATGAACATATATTGGAAGGTTACTACGAGCATACCTAAGTTGAACTTCGAGTAAATAAAAGATTAATTTGTCAAGACATGACATTGAAAATGTAATGACTAAACAAATTGAAATGGAGTGAATGATTAGTTGAAGAGTACGCATATGTATGATCCTTTAATTATGATAGCGTCGAGAACCGGGACACATACGTTGATAACATCATGATCACCTTAGGAAAATTCATGACTATGAAGAGATCAATTTTGGTTTGTTAAGGTGTATATGATTAAATTCCCGAGAAGAAATGAGTGTTATTAAGATTCTTTTTATAATGAAATCGATTTGTTTCAGACCTCACAATTTTGAAAAGATACGCTTTTAATTTAAGAATTAGACTCCATGTTAAAAGCGACCGAGAGTCAAAATTTTTATCAATGTCCATATATATAATGAACGCTTGATGTATGAAATTCGTATTGTTGATTATGGTAGAGATCTGATAAGTCTTGAATTTGAGAAAAACAAAATAATGATCTTTTCATCACATCATGATCTTGGAAGTTGGTTAACTGCTATACATAATAGCGTTAGTCTAATGTGCATGATATTTTGGGGTTATTGTAAGTTCACGTTGGTTGATAAGTAATAATCTAGGTGGACCGAAAAAAAGAGATTTCTACTTATGAGATTGTTGATATTCACGTGTTTTGGTGATCATTGGTCATAAGAGACTCCAAATCCAATGTGTGATCGAGGTTATTTTAATGATAATATGTCGGGAGACTAGAAAATATGTCCACATAATTTTAATTGTGAGTATCCTAGAATATAATGAAGTACATTTGGAAGGGGACTGTTACCCAAGAAAGAGTTTCTTATAACAACAACCACGAGGCTCTATACGGGAGGAAGTGCCGGATACCACTATCTTGGGTTCAGGATGAGGACCCTGGGGCACTTGGATCGGAATCTATTGAGGATACAGATGCTCAGATACGATTGATCTGGGATTAGATGCTAGGGGCTCAGAGTCGGCAGGCCAAGTATTACGATATGGGGTATCGAAAGGTAGAGTTCCAGGTTGGAGATGGGGTATTCTTAAAGATATGTCCAGTGCACGGTGTCTCGCGGGTGTGGAGGCACAAGAAGCTCAACCCTCAATTTATGGGACCATGCTTGATCTTGGTGCGGATTGGACCTTTGGCTTACCGGCTGGAGCTGCCGCCAGAGTTAGGGAACTCTTCCATGTCTCCTCGCTTTGGAGAGCCTTACTCGACCGAAGCAAAACATTATAGTTACAACAAGCCCAATAGCGCCTAATCGATCAGTTCGTTTAGAGCCAGTCCTGACCAATGATACATCAATTCGAGTGCTGCGGAAGAAGAAGGTTCCCTTGGTAAAGGTATTATGGTCCAAACACGGACAGGAGGAGCACACTTGGGAGCCGAAGGATCTAATGCAAAAACGGTACCCGGTGCTTTTCTCCTCAGGTATGCTTTAATTATGTTTAAGTTTTTTAAAATTCTTGTGCACCGAAACCCCGTAGACCCAAACTTGAATTTCGGTGATGAAATTATTTTTTTGTTTTTTGGGATTTATAACATCCCATTTCCTACTAGACCCCTAAACTTAGATTAGGTTAGGACATGTGGTGGATGAATGGGGTTAGGATAGGTTTGAGCTATGAGGTAAGGGTGCAGTCATATGGGACCCACTATAGGACCCAAGTTAACCCAAGTCAAACTAGCCCATATTGGGATCTTAGCCACAAATTGGCCCCATCACTATACCCGTAACCCTAAAAAAAATCTAGGTGAACCATAAGCCATTTCATTGGGTCACCTATTGACCTAAGTTGACCCAAGTAAACCCTAAACCTAATTTGGTCAAACCCACACCTAAAGCCCCAATTAGTCCAAGTAGTGCACCACCATGGCCCAACCCAAGTTGGGTGATACCATTGGGTCCATGACCATCAAGTGGGGCTTGCCAACTCATCAAGTTGACCAAGTCAACCAAAAAGTCAACAAGTCAACTTAGGGCTTAAAGAGAGGAAAAGATATGAGCCAAGCCCATTCCAAATGGACTAAGCCCATGTCTCAAGGCCCATGACAAGGCCAAGAGGTCAATGAGAGCCCCTAACCCCAAAATTAGGAGGGAGAATACATGCATGGGGGTAACTTAGGAATTTTTGAGAAAATGAGGAGAGAGAAGAGAGGGAAAGAGGGGATGGAGGCCATGTGGCCCTCCTTCCCTCTGCCCAAGCCTTAGGCTGAGTTCCCAGGCTTCTTTTCAGCAGGAATAAGGGCTGGTGGACACTTGGTAGCCAGGTGGAGCTTACAATACTCGTGGTCGGCCACCCTCTTAAGCAAAACCAACACACTAGCCCATCTCAACCTCATTCGACCATCCCATCATCTTCAGTGAGCCCTAAGGAGAAGAATTTGACTGTTGGAGCACGGAATTTGCTGGAGAAACGAGCAATCGTGCTTGATTTTCGGAGCAAGCCTCGTTCATGGCACATCGCCACCACACTCGCCGTCAAGCCCGGCTGCAGGTTCGTTTTGCCTCACCTAACCCCATGCTAGCTTTCTAGCTCACTTAGGCGAGACATCAGGCTCAATTGAGCCCGAATCCATGTGAGCAAGTGCGACTTTTTCAAAGCTTTTCTTCTAGCTCAGGATCGTCGGAGGATTCGCCTCCGGCATCCTCACCACCGGGAAATGCTAGCCACCACCTCAACGGAGGTGGTGGCGATAATCGCCGGCAGTGGCGGCGGTCTAGGTGGCCGGGATCAGAAGATCAAAACATTCATGAAGGAGTAATCCTATTCGTCGGTTATCGGGGACGATGACCCGATGCCGTCGTTTTGTTTAATCCATTTAAATTAAAAGTTTGATATTTATGAATAGTGTTATTTTGTCACTCTTTTTCAGTGATCTTGCATGCTGATTTTAGGCCTATTAGCTGTAGATTCAAAGGTAGTTATTAACACAAAAAATGTATTCCTATGCCTTACCTTTAAAATGACACCCCAAAGTCATGATTTGGTATAGTAGAACTCCTTGTAGGACCATTCTACCATGACTGGTACTAGGCTAATACATATATTAAATTAAATTCCCAAGCCAAACCATAGGTCCTCTTGATCTGAAATTTTGATCATGCTTTTGAATAGGTTAAACCTAGGCTCTGACCAAAAATGAGAATTTATGGTCAGACTTTTTCTATTGTATTTAGTAAAATACTAATATTTAAATTAAGCGTATTTTTGGGAATGTATGACTTCAAATGCCGCAAAATTTTTGTGGCATGCCCATTGGGGTAATATAAAACCATGGTAGAAATTTCAGGTCATTTTGACCTCTTTATGTTTGGAAATCCCACATGCATGAAATAGGTATGTTCTATTTGGGGTGCCTATAATAAAAATAGGAAAATGGGGATTAAGCCCATTTGGGCCATTTCATGTCCATGAAACTCTGGACAGAGGCTTATAGGGATGGAATGTACCTGTAACATCCCATTTCTGGCTAGACCCCTAGGAGTCGGTTTGTCGTGACAGAACGCTAGGAAGCCCAAAAATTGAAATACATCAACAAAGATTTCGGGTCACGGGTTGGTCACGCCCGTGACCGAACCGTCACGCCCGTGACCTAGGGCGTGACTCCTTCGACGATCGTTGATCACAGGGAGACGATCGTCAGGCGCAGAATTTTCAACTCGGGCCTGTCACACCCGTGACCCACGTGTCACGCCCGTGACCTAGGGCGTGACTTCCTTCGACGATCGTCGATCTGAGGGAGATGATCATCGGGCGCAGAATTTTCAACCCGGGCCTGTCACGCCCGTGACCCACGTGTCACGCCCGTGACCTAGGGCGTGACTCCTTCGACGATCGTCGATCTCAGGGAGACGATCGTCGGGCGCAGAATTTTCAACCCAGGCCTGTCACGCCCGTGACCTATGTGTCACTCCCGTGACCTAGAGCGTGACCCCTTTGACGATCGTCGATCTCAGCGGGATGATCGTCGAAGCGCAGAATTTGCGTCATGGCCCTGTCACGCCCGTGACCCATGGGTCACGCCCGTGACCTAGGGCGTGACCGCCCTTCGTTGACCGTCGATCTCAGTTCGACGATCGTCGAACTCAAAATTTGCCACCCGGGCCTATCACGCCCGTGACCTATGTGTCACTCCCGTGACCAAGGCCGAAACGTCAGCCAGACTGGAAATTTCGGTAACCGACGTCATAATCAATTCTGATTATGGGAATGTACAGCAGGAATATTTATGGGCCGTTTCCGTCTCTAATTATTTAATAGAAAGAGAGAGTGAGGTCCAATAGAAAATCGCCACCTGGATCAGCCATTTCATCTTCCACCTTTTCCTCTTCCCTACATCATAACCGAAACATTATTAAGAGAAACATTCATGGCCATGAATGTTTCATCCTCCCCTCCCTCTTCTTCAGCGGATAGATCTTAGAAATCATTAGGAGAGATATCGGGTTCAAAAGAGCCGGATCGGGTGAGCGTTTCCATGGTTTTCCAAAAATTTCATGGTGGCGGGTTCGCCGGAAACCACCTCTCCGGCAGCCGTGCCGCTGCCCGACGGTAGCCCTCACCTTAACAGAGGTGGTGGTGGTGGCCGTTGTTGGAACACCCTATTGCTAATTTGGGTAAGGATCACTATGGTTGTCTTAGGAAACCAGGTTGACCTAGTTGTATAGTTGTAAAGGTCAACACTAGATTGAGTCTAGGGCTTAGAACTTAGGTTTGAAGCTGCCCCAGGACCATTCCAAGATCAAGGTTGAAGAGCTAAGTCTAAGGCAATTTTTGTTGAGCTCAGGTCGACGAATCGTCGAACTCCATTCGACGCTCTCTGAGCTCAACTTCGATAAATTGTCGAACTCAGGTCGACGATCTTCGAGCTCAGATCGACTATTTGCCTTCAACCCGTTCTGCTTAATCGTCGAACTCCTTTCGACGATCTTCGAGCTCAGTTCGACGTTTTCTGTCTGCTTTATCTCATTTCATCTCTGAGCTCAGTTTGACGATCGTAGAGCTCAGATCGACGATTCTTCTGAGAGATCGACGCATTTAAGGATTCAAATGCTGTTATTCTTTGGAATGTTTTTGAATATTATCAGCATTTATGATAAGAAGATCTGCCAGCCGTTTGTCTTAATTCTGGAGCAAGTTTCAAGGTATTATTCAGAGAATGTTTGCTGGACTTTCCTCTAGAAGACAAGACTCTTTATGGAAGACATTTATGACTGCCAACGGCTACTTTGGACAAAGAATTTTTCAGAGAATAAGATCTTCCTTTTTCAATCAAAAAAAAATATCATATACAGAACACTGATAGCAAAAGAACAACAGAAGAACTGTGACATAAAAATCTTCTTGCTTACTGAAAAGTGTTCACAACTTCATTTCAAGAACTCCAGACACCTCATCTTTCAGCCTTCTTGCTGAAACAATCTTTTGCTGGAGATCAAAATTCTAAAGACCTATCACCCTAGAGCAAAGCTTCTTTTCCTGAACTAGTCTAGATCTCAGGGGGAGCTTTGACAACAAAGATCCACTAGTCTTCTCTCATTTGATTTGAGAACAGAGAAGACAACTTCATTTCCTTTTCCTTTTTATTTTCCTGCTGTAAAAGGGTTCTTGAACTCCCTTCAAAAGTTCTGTCTGGTTCTGAGAACCTTGTCAAAACTCAGTGGTGGCAAGACACCTTATCAAAAAATCCAGTTTTGGTTTTTGAGCACCTTAACAAAGCTCATTGGTGTCAGGACACCTGATCAACTCATCCTGAGTGGATTCCTACCAAGGGTGGTAGAAGAGTGGATGTACCCAGGTTTTTGGGGAACCACTATAATTCCTTGTGTCTGCTGGATTGTTTGTGTGATTATTGCTGTGTGCTGTGTTCTTAATTTCTTGCTTCTTAAATTTCTTTCTAGCACTCTACACTATAGTGTAAATTAAATTTTATATGTGTTGATATTTTCAAAACTGTGAAACTTATTTGAATAAACTCTATTCACCCCCCCCCCCCTCTAGAGTTGAGATAGATCTTACCCTCACTTTCAATTGGTATCAGAGCGAGGTTGGTTGCTCATACAGGCTAACACCTGAACCAAGTGATCCTTGGTAAAATCTATCTTTTAAGAGGGTTTTTTCTTCTTATATATATATTACTCTAAGACATGGCACAGAACAAGGATTATGCAAGCACCAGACCTCCAGTGTGCAATCTATCTAAGTTTGCACTTTGGAAGGCAAGGATTAAATTATACATGAACTCTATTGATGAAGATATTTTCAATTCTGTCTTGACAGTTTGTCCAAGTCCACCAGCAAGCTCAAGCACAAATGCTGTTCCACCTCCCTCAGGAACAGATGCAGACATAAAGAAATGGAAAACTATAGATGCAAAGGCCATGAACATCTTAGCTCAGACAATGTCTGATGAGATATTTCAGAAAGTAGCTGACTGCAACTCAGCCAAAGGAATTTGGGACAAGCTCTCTGAAATTGTCTCAGGGTCTGCTGATGAAAGGAAAGACAGGAGATCTCACCTCATAACCCAATATGAGAATTTCAAGAAAGGAGAGACTGAGTCAGTAGCAGATATGTACAACAGATTGAGTCTGATTGTCAATGAGCTAAGGACCTTGGATAAAGAAATCTCATTGACTGAGCTTAATGAAAAGATCCTAATGTGCTTCCCCAGTACTTGGGATTCAAGAATCTGGCCAATCAAAGATGCCAGAAGTCTAAATGAAATCACTACTGAAACTCTCCTAGGCAAGCTCAAATCTTATGAGCTGCTTATCAAGAACAGAGAGGAAGAACAGAAGGCTGCTTCACCAGCCTCAAGGAAAGAGAAGTCAATAGCCTTCAAAGCTATTGAAGATCAGCCTGAAGAAAAACTCACAGGCAATGAGGAATTGGTCAGCCTACTGGCCAAAAGATTTTACAAGCTAGCCAGAAAAGACTTCAGAAAAAGGCCATACAAAGGACATGACAAACCAAGGTATGATAAGTCAAATAATAATAACAAAGAAATCATATGCTTTGGTTGCAGGAAACCAGGCCACATTGTGCCTGACTGTCCAGAGAACAAGAACAAGGACAGAAAGGATAGAAGAGAAAGAAGAAAAGAAAAAGATTTCAAAAAGAACAGCTCAGACAAAGCCTCCTCTAGCAGGAACAAAAATACAAGGAAGGGTTTTGTTGCTGAGACATGGAGTGAGACAGAAGAAGATTCTGAAACTTCATCTAGCTCCAGTGATGATGAAGATGATGCTGATGAGAAAGAATTCTGCATGATGGCTATCAATGCCTCACAGCAAAACTCTGATGAAGAATCAGATTCAGATTCAGAAAATCAACCAGAGGAATATCAGGTAATTAACTCTTTTGATTTTAATTCTGAGGACTTCAAAAATGAATTTAAGACATTGTGCTTGGATTTACTAAGATCTGAAAAAGAGATAATCTCTCTCAGAAATAAATTATCTGAATACAATGTCCTGAACTCAAATAACCTCAAACTCTCTGAGGAGTTAGAATGCTGTAGGGAGGAGATAGCTTCACTGAAAAGTGAACTGTCAAGAGCTAAAAAGTTTGAAGAATCCCTAAATGGGAGAAGTATCCGACTGATGAACATTACAAGCACAATGAACTCTAGATTCAACAGTACACTGGGCTTGGGTGCCTCATCCAGCCAACCTATAATATTAACAACTCCAATCAAATTTGTCTCTGACAAAAGAAAGGGAGTAATAGAGGTAGCTAGGAAGAATGCAGATCTGTCAGAGAAAAATTCAGTTCAACAGATTGCGTCGAGCAGAGCTCGACGATCGTCGAATAGAGCTCGACGATCTAACCACAGATCGTCGACCTCACCTCGACGATATCCAAACTCTGAACTTCAATATAATCGATCTTCGAACAGAGATCGACGATCTGACCCAAGATCGTCGACCTCAGCTCGACGATCGTCGAACAGAGATCAGGTCTGTGAACATTCCTTCAATGGCACATCTAGATTCAATACTAGAGGTCCCACATCCCAAGGCTTTAACCCCTATACTGAATGGATAGTACCTCCTAGGAGATACCATCCTGAAGGCTATAAGGGTCAACCTGGGATGTCTTTTATTTCTGAATTCAAAGGATATCAGCCTAGGCCCAAGGTTAACTGGGTCAAAAACAAATAAGCTGCTCTTGTGCAGGTGAAGACCTATCCAGTATCTAACCAACAATGGTATCTGGATAGTGGGTGCTTAAAGCACATGACAGGGAATAGGGAGAACCTATCATCCTTCATAACCAAACTTGGACCCAAGGTGATTTTTGGTGATTCAAATTTTGGTCAAACCAAAGGATATGGTGCTGCTCAGATAGGCTCAGTCACTTTTAAGAAGGTGGCATATGTAGAAGGACTGAAGCACAATCTGATAAGTATCAGTCAACTATGTGATGAAGGATACAAGGTGACATTCAATAAATCCCTGTGCAAGATCAAATCAGAGGACAACACAACAGTGTTAACAGGTAAAAGGACATGTAACATTTACTTAGTAGACTTTCTTTCATCTAAAGTAGATATCTGTTTATTCAATTCCATATCTAAGCCTAATATTTTGTGGCATAAGAGACTAGGACATCTAAACCTTAGAACCATTGCTAGGCTATCCAAGGACAACCTTGTTAGAGGACTACCTTCTGGCCCCTACAAGAAGGAAGGACTTTGCAAGGCTTGTCAATTAGGCAAGCAAACTAAAAATAGCTTTAAGTCACTTAATAAGAGTGATTCACCTAGGATTTTGTATCTGTTGCACATGGATCTTTTTGGACCCATCACAGTACAAAGCTTAGGAGGGAATTCCTATACTCTAGTGGTTGTAGATGACTTCTCAAGATTCACTTGGGTATTCTTTCTGAGGAAGAAGTCTGATAACTTCAAGTGTTTGATAGATTTTCTCAAATGCATTCAGATTGAGTTCAACACTCACATTGCCCTGATCAGAAGTGATCATGGGACAGAGTTTGATTCTCTTCTCATGCAAGAGTTCTGTCAAAGTGAAGGGATCAGGCATACTTTTTCAGCTCCTAGAACTCCTCAACAAAATGGGGTAGCTGAAAGGAAAAATAGAACCCTAATTGAATCTGCTACTACATTGTTGACAGATGCTCACCTACCTCTATCCTTTTGGGCTGAGGCAGTGAACACCTCCAACTATGTATTAAATAGAAGCTTGATACATAAACTAAAGGGCAAGACTCCCTATGAATTGCTCAAAGGGAAGAAACCTAAGGTAAATTATTTTAAAATTTTTGGCTGTATTTGTTATATTAATAATAATGACAAGAAACATCTAGAAAAATTCCAAGCTAAAGCTGATGAAGGAGTGTTTCTGGGATACTCCATGATCAGCAAGGCTTATAGGGTATATAACAAATCATCTTTTAAAATTGAAGAGTCTGTTCATATTACTTTTGATGAAACTAACATGTGTTATAAGGAGAAGTCTACTTCTACCAAAGAACCTTTGCAGGTACAATCTATATCAGAAAGCATGAACAGATTACAGGTTAAAGAAGAGGATACAACTTCTCAACCTATTCAGCAAAAGGATGAAAGCAGTGATGATGAAGGAGTACAACATCTTGAAGAAAATCATTCTGAAGAACCAGTTGTTATTCCACAAGAGGAAACACCAACACAGGTTGGTGAACAATCAACACCCCTTGTTGATTTAGTAACAACAAGAGATCATCCAATTTCCCAAGTAATTGGAAACATCTCAGCTGGTGTGCAAACCAGAAATTAGCTCAACCAGAACCTGATGCACACCTGCTTCCTATCTCAAGTTGAGCCTCAATCCATTCAAGATGCAGAGCAAGATCCACACTGGATCATTGCAATGCAAGAGGAGTTGCATCAATTTGAAAGGAATAAGGATTGGGAACTAGTGCCTAAGCCAAAGGATATTCCATTGTTGGAACAAAGTGGGTTTTCAGAAACAAGCTGGATGACCAAGGAATTATTGTCAGAAACAAGGCAAGGCTAGTTGCTCAAGGCTACTCTCAACAAGAAGGAATAGACTATGATCAGACCTTTGCACCAGTTGCAAGGTTAGAGGCCATCAGAATATTTCTAGCTTATGCTGCTCACAAAGGCTTCAAGGTCTATCAGATGGATGTGAAGAGTGCATTTCTCAATGGGGACATCAAAGAGGAAGTCTATGTTAGACAACCTCCAGGTTTTATCTCTCTAACTCACCCTGATTATGTTTTCAAATTGCATAAAGCATTATATGGTCTCAAGCAAGCTCCTAGAGCATGGTATGAGACCCTAGCATGCTTTCTTCTGGAAAATGATTTTGTTAGGGGGAGAGTAGACCAAACTCTTTTTATTAGAACCCATAAGTCTCATACCCTACTAGTATAAATTTATGTAGATGATATCATATTTGGATCTACTGATTCAAACTTGTGCAGAAAGTTTTCCAACCTAATGCATTCCAAATTTGAAATGAGTAGCATGGGTGAGCTCTCCTTCTTCTTAGGATTGCAGGTAAAACAGAATGCTGAGGGCATATTTATTTCCCAAACCAAGTATGCTAAAGAATTGGTTAAGAGATTTGGTATGTCTGAGGCATCTTGTATGAAAACACCTATGCCTACCAATACTGTATTGGATGCTGATGAACATGGGAAACCAGTTGATCAGTCAACATATAGAGCAATGATTGGCTCTCTATTGTACCTCACAGCCAGTAGGTCAGATATAATGTTTGCTACATGCATATGTGCTAGATTCCAAGTTAGCCCTAGAGAGTCACACCTAACTCTAGTTAAAAGGATTCTTAGGTATATAAAAAGTTGTCCAAATCTAGGACTCTGGTATCCAAAAGACTCAGGATTTGAATTAACTGGATTCTCAGATGCTGATTATGCTGGATGCAGAATAGACAGGAAAAGCACCAGTGGAACATGTCAGTTTCTTGGTGACAGACTTGTCTCCTGGTTTTGTAAGAAGCAAACATCTGTGTCAACTTCAACTGCTGAAGCTGAGTATATGGCTGCAGGCAGTTGTTGCTCACAAATATTGTTGATACAAAATCAGCTTCTAGACTATGGTTACAACTTAGAGAAGTCAAAAATTTTCTGTGATAATACTAGTGCTATCTCTATAGCACAAAATCCAGTCCTCCATAGTAGGACAAAACACATAGAAATTAGGAATCACTTTCTAAGAGATAATGTAGAGAAAAATAAAATTGAACTTCAATATATTCCTACTGATTTGCAAAGGGGAGATATTTTCACCAAATCTTTGGATGAAAAGAAACACTGTTTCTTCCTAAATCAGTTAGGCATGTTAGATGGAGGAAGCCTTAAATAACTTACAAGATTTTTGAAAAGATAAAATAGACCAAGATTAAGCTAAAAAAATCAGTTCCTTTTGTGTCTGTAGAATAGGTTTTGTCTCTGAACTGTGCTCGATGTTTTCCCAGAAATCGTCGAACGAAGATCGACGATTTTCCAAAAATCGTCGACCAGAGATCGACGCTTCCAAAGTCGTCGATCTGAGTTCAAAGCCCTCGCCAGCTCTAGGCCTTTTCTCTTTCTGTTCAGAGGCCGTCGAGCGGAGCTCAACGCTTTTCAACATCGTCGAACGGAGATCGACGATATTGACATCTCTTCAGATTCCTTCTGCAGCCCAAATCGTCGAGCTGAGTTCGACGCTTCGTCGAACTGAGCTCAACGATTTTCCATTTCGCCGTCGAACCCTAATATAAAATCATTTCTTCAGCCATCGTTCTCCTTTTGCGCTTTCATACTCTGCAACTTTCTTCGTTTTCCCTCCAAATCCTCTACACTTGATCGCGTTTGGTTTTCTGTTGCAGGTGCAAATGGCTGAATCCAGTGCTGCTATCTCTAAGATGAAATTTAACACAGGATTTGACATTGATATAAACTCGTTTGATGGAAGCGATCAGCGCTTCAAGGATATTCTCAATCTGTTCAGAGAACAACAGTTGATCCAAATAATGACTACCCGGATGAAGATTGCTTCAGAAGAGATCAAAGAGTGGTGGTTTACAGCGACAGACGAGACTGAGAACTCTGTCATCGGCATCATTAATGGGACTCAGGTACATCTATCACCAGCTCTCTTAACAGATGTCTTTCAACTTAGTACTGGAGAAGATTCTATTGAATTATCTGGAGAAGATTATGATTCAATGCTTAATCGAATGGGTCACAATGCTGTCAACGCTAACAAACTTTTAAAGAAAAATCTGTCTCTGGAATATCAATTCCTGGATGATATAGTTGGGAAAGTGCAGTTGGCCAAGCACTCAGCTCATGACACCATCTCTAGATATCAACTTTGCTTGATGGGAGCTTTAGTCGATAAGAAACACCTTGATTGGGGATCAATCTTTTTCAACCTGATTAAGAAGAAGATAAATAAGACTGCCGTGAGTTTTGGGAGAATCTTAGGGGTCTATCTGCACTACAGATGCCCTGAACTGTTAACCTCCTCTGGGATGTTCATCAATGCATCCAAGAGGCTCTCCTGTGCCCTATTCAGCAAATGGGACAGGCAAATCATCAACCCTACAAGAGCTACTGCACCACTTCCTTTAGGCACAAGGACTGCTTCAGTCACTCCACCAGTAGAAGTGTTGCCTGCCTCTCTTCCTCCTCCAACTGTATCTGCCCCAGCCATTTCCTCCTCACCACCAGTCAAAACCATAACCATATCATCCCCAATTACCATTTCCTCACCAGTTTCATCCCCTCCAGTATCCACTTCAGAGGAATTCCATCCTCTCTTCTCTTATTCAACCTTCACCCTACCATCCTTTTCCCTTGTAGATGATTCCTTCATGGATGATTCTCCCTCCACTCCTCCTGAGCCACCCTCTACCTCCTCTTTTCAACAAATGCTTAATGACATACTTTCCCAACCATCCTTCACCCCCTCTCTTGCTTCACCTATCTCCACCTCCACCTTTTCTATCTCCACAATTCCATCCTCAGAGCCATCCATTCCTACTCCACCTACCTCCACACCTTCAGCTCCAGCCAACATCCCTCCATCTACCTTTACTCCTACCTTTGCTCAAGCCCCACTTGAGCATGTAGATCTTCCAAGGTTGGCAGATAGACTTTATGAGTTGCTAGCTCCCAGGCTGACATCTCTATTGGAGACTTCCCTGGCTCCACTCCTGAAACAAGTTCAGAGCTGTCTACCAAGCTTTCCTCCTTTTCCTCCTCCCAGGCAATCCCTTCTACTGGGTGCCTTGATTCAGCTCTCCTTGAACCAAGGCAGGGGGAGATGCTTTATGAAGAAGTGGATGTGCCAGTGGATGCTCCTGTTTTTGCTCCAGCTCCTGCTCACTCAGAAAGCAGTGGATGTGCTTTTGCACTAAATCTTCAGATCCTGCTATCTCAATTTGATATAGTTCATTTCAGCTTTCTGCCAGTACCTCTCACTGAAGATCTGTCTAAGGCCATTGTGCTTGTATCTGTTTGTGATCCCAGCCACATTGAATCCTATATCAATTCCTGGAAGGCTGTGGATATTCCTGATGCTGCTACTAAGGCCATTGTGCCTCCTGTTGTTGAAATTGCTGCTGCTGCTGCTGAAGATATAGAGATGATTCCAGTAACTGTTGCTGATGAAACTGCTGATGAAGAACTTGCTTCATACCTAGAAGATCCCACACCTGCTGCGATGCCTGCTCCTGCTCAAGTGTCTGCTGCTGCTATTGCTCCTGCTCTGACTTCTGATCAGTTAAAGCTACAAGAAAAGTACTTGAAAAGCATTGATGATCTGTATGACAGACCACAAAGCTCAGATAGTGACCAATTCCAGACTGAATCAGATGACTTTGTCAATACCATTGCCAAGAAGAGGAAAGCTAGAAGCAAAGCCATGATGTCAGTTCCTCCAGCTAAAGCAAAAGACTCCAATGATATTCCCTACTACATTCTGCATGATTGCCCCATTTCTGAGCCATGGATGCAATACTCCAAGAATCAACTGAAAGCTATGAAGAAGAGAAGGAAGCTTGATAAATATGAAAAAGGATCTTCACAATATCAGCCTCCTCCTCATCCTCCTCCAGATTCTGGATCAGGCTCAGCCCCTCAAGCTCTAGCTTCAAGGCAAAGCTCCTCCCAATCTTATCCAAGATACTATCAAAGGGGACAACATCAAAGAGGATATCAATCCAGAAGGGGTCATTACAGAGGAAATCAGAGAGGACAAAGATCTTATCAAAGGGAAGGACAAGGCCACACTGACTCCTCTTCAGGTCCTTTCCCTTACAGGATGAAAGACATAGTTGTTTCCAGGACTCCTCCTGCTTCTGAATCTCTCAACAGGTATGAACCTCCTGTTCCTTTTGAGGATCCTGAGAACAATCCTCTATCCTGGACAGCAAGAATGAAAGAGCTAGCTACTCTTGATCAACTAAAGAAAGCCAGAGAGCAAGGCATGGACATCTCCAATATAACAACTTTATCAGATCAAAGAAAGAAAGAATTGGAAAGATATGCTTCAAGAAAGTTTTTCAACCCAGAAGACTACATGAAGCTGCACCCAGAGGCTGTAGTTCCAAGGCCAAGATCTCAAACTTCTCTAGGTGCAGAGGATGACAGAAGATCAAAGAAAGAAACCCTGAATCCTAACAGAGAAATTTTGTTTAAAAAGGGAACTAAGAATAAGTAAAATTGTGTAAGCTAAACATTCATCCACGTCTGGATAATTGCTTCTCTTTCTCTGTGATCTGCTTGCTGCTATATCTTTGCTTGGTTAGCTCTTGTTTTTATATGAATGCTTATTCATTTCCTAATGTTATTTGTAAATAGTAATCCTAACCCAAATAGGGGGAGATTGTTGGAACACCCTATTGCTAATTTGGGTAAGGATCACTATGGTTGTCTTAGGAAACCAGGTTGACCTAGTTGTATAGTTGTAAAGGTCAACACTAGAGTGAGTCTAGGGCTTAGAACTTAGGTTTGAAGCTGCCCCCAGAACCATTCCAAGATCAAGGTTGAAGAGCTAAGTCTAAGGCAATTTTTGTCGAGCTTAGGTCGACGAATCGTCGAACTCCATTCGAAGCTCTCTGAGCTCAACTTCGATAAATCGTCGAACTCAGGTCGACGATCTTCGAGCTCAGATCGACTATTTGCCTTCAGCCCGTTCTGCTTAATCGTCGAACTCCTTTCGACGATCTTCGAGCTCAGTTCGACGTTTTCTGTCTGCTCTATCTCATTTCATCTCTGAGCTCAGTTCGACGATCGTAGAGCTCAGATCGACGATTCTTCTGAGAGATCGACGCATTTAAGGATTCAAATGCTGTTATTCTTTGGAATGTTTTTGAATATTATCAGCATTTATGATAAGAAGATCTGCCAGCCGTTTGTCTTAATTCTGGAGCAAGTTTCAAGGTATTATTCAGAGAATGTTTGCTGGACTTTCCTCTAGAAGACAAGACTCTTTATGGAAGACATTTATGACTGCCAACGGCTACTTTGGACAAAGAATTTTTCAGAGAATAAGATCTTCCTTTTTCAATCAAAAAAAAAATATCATATACAGAACACTGATAGCAAAAGAACAACATAAGAACTGTGACATAAAAATCTTCTTGCTTACTGAAAAGTGTTCACAACTTCATTTCAAGAACTCCAGACACCTCATCTTTCAGCCTTCTTGCTGAAACAATCTTTTGCTGGAGATCAAAATTCTGAAGACCTATCACCCTAGAGCAAAGCTTCTTTTCCTGAACCAGTCTAGATCTCAGGGGGAGCTTTGACAACAAAGATCCACTAGTCTTCTCTCATTTGATTTGAGAACAGAGAAGACAACTTCATTTCCTTTTCCTTTTTATTTTCCTGCTGTAAAAGGGTTCTTGAACTCCCTTCAAAAGTTCTGTCTGGTTCTGAGAACCTTGTCAAAACTTAGTGGTGGCAAGACACCTTATCAAAAAATCCAGTTTTGGTTTTTGAGCACCTTAACAAAAGCTCATTGGTGTCAGGACACCTGATCAACTCATCCTGAGTGGATTCCTACCAAGGGTGGTAGAAGAGTGGATGTACCCAAGTTTTTGGGGAACCACTATATTTCCTTGTGTCTGCTGGATTGTTTGTGTGATTATTGCTGTGTGCCGTGTTCTTAATTTCTTGCTTCATAAATTTCTTTCTAGCACTCTACACTATAGTGTATATTAAATTTTATATGTGTTGATATTTTCAAAACTGTGAAACTTATTTGAATAAACTCAATTCACCCCCCCTCTAGAGTTGAGATAGATCTTACCCTCACTTTCAGCCGGCCAGGGAGATGGCTGGGTGGCCGGGAAATAGCTTTAGAAAAGCTACTGGAAGTGTTTGTTTTTCCCTTTACTGTATACTAGGTTGAAACTGAAAAATTATAGCCCGTAAGGGATGAAACATAAAAAGTGGTTAACATAGAAAATGTAGCCCTTGAAGTCTAGTTTAATTCAAAATTGATTGCACTCGATTTGGAGTCCTGGTTAGACCACAACACACTTTTTGGTGAGGTCTATCCATAGGGCTGTCTTGACCTTAGAAAAATTCCCCACTCCAATCCAGTCGTCAAAATGACTTGAATATTGGGGTGTGGCCTAATCTTACCTATATCTAAGTGATATCCAAAAATTAGGATTTTTGGAAAATATTTTTCTATAGTTTTTAGAAAAATTCGATAATCCTAGCATAATTTAATTAGATGACTAAATGACTTCCAAACCTCCTAAATTTTGATGAGTGGTCCCTGGATTTATCATAAGGTTCTGGTAAAAATTTCATCTCATTTGGAGATGTTTTGATTAAGTTTTTATCCTACCCTAGGATGGTCCTTATAGGATAATCTAGGATCAAACACTCCCTTGGTGTTTGGGTTGTCATATCACCTCAACAGAGGCTGATATTTTGTCCAAAGGCTTTTTATGGCTTGACACACCCTCCAAGGGAGTTTGGGGTGGTTTGGTGTAGGGTAGCCCTAGAACCCTAGGGAAATTCCCATAATGATGGTTTTTGGGGTTGTGAAGGTCATGGGGTTAAATGACCTTGGACTGACTTAAAATTTGGTGGAGAGAACCATAGGGCCAGTATAGTTCCCTGGACAAAAGTTTAGGGTATTTGGAGACAGCTAGGCCACCTAAAATCCTAACCCTAGTTTAGGTCACCAACCTTAATTTGAATTATTAAGCTGTCAAATGAACTTTAAATCAAGTAAAATTGAAGTAGGGTGATTTTCTAATCTAAATAGCTATGTTATAATTTTGTTGAGATTTTTGGGTTAATTTATACAGTACTTCATTTACAACTCTAATTGTGCCCTAGATATTTATCTTGATGATTTTGGCATTTCTATGCACTGGAATGTTATGAAACCTTGGATTAGGGCATCTTATTGCATGTTATACCTTCTGTTTTTTTTTTGGAAATTTTAACGGATTATTTTGGGTACATAGTTCTTTAACGTACTAGTTGTGATATGTAGTCAAAAATACAAATAATGTCCAATTACTGTCTGCAAAATTATGAAATTTGGTCAGTGGGTGTCTAAAGTTATGCTAGTCACCCTGTAATTTTATATGGAATTTTAAATGATTAAAAATAGCATCTCCTTCACTAAGATATGAAAATTAACATTTTACATTAAAATAGATTCAGAGCCCAAATATTAGAGAAAAATTATGGGACTTGGTTTATGATAGTTTTAGGTCACCATAAAGCTTATATAATTTTCTTGGGATTTTTGGATACATATTTACAGTACTTTCTTCATAATATAGTAGAAATGACCAAAAATGGTAAATTAGGAAATATTGGCCTAAACACCTCTGGAATTTCTCAAAACTTGGAATTGCTGTTTAAATGTCTCATAGGATTTTTACTGATTTTATGATGATTTATTGTTGGCTCATTAGTGCACTTCATGTTCATACTAGGGCATTTGGAATCTTAGAATAAATAAATTAAATGCCCGATAAACAGGAAAATTTGGAAATCTTGGTCTTAGCTATGTTATGTCACAATAGATCTTCAGTAAATATTATAGGAGATTCGGAAGACAATTTGGAGTACATCCCCTTATACTCCTCACATATCTTAGGATGGTCTGCATATAGTAAAACCACGGAAACTGAACTAGAGCGGATAATGAACTTTGGGAGATGGAATTTTGGTAGTTTCTGGTTGGTTAGGGCAAGCTAAGTTTAAGTCCATTATTGGGGTCAGGATAGGTAGAGTGCGAGACTGGTTAAGGATAAGGGCGTACGGGAACGACGAAAGATCGTCCACCCCGAGTAGTAGTGGAAGAGTCTTAATACGCTAGGGCCAGATCTAAAGTAACTTAAAAAGGGATCAGGTAATGGGTATCAACCAATAATAATAAGTGCCATGCGAAAGGGAACGGTGGGCTTCAGCTACCATCACAGTTCTTAGTGCCCTTTGAGAGCCCTTCACGGGGAATACCGGGGGCAGTCCTGGGCTAATGTAAACTGTAGAATCAATAATCTAAAGAGCAACTAGAATAATTAGGGTTGCACACACATATACCCCGATAGCTAGGAAGGTAGAATAATTGGTTTGGTTGCCATTCAGACGGTAGCTCTGAAAGTAGATGCACGGACGGGATAGTCCGGGGAGCCGAGGGCTCGAGGGTTGGAGTACAGAATAAAGGTGGTGGGTCTTCGATATCTGATTATCGTTCACACCGACATCGTTACGTTGACTCAGCGGTGTGGGACACTTAGCCAAAGAAAGTCTGGGGGGTATTACAAGCAGTAGTACGCGGATACTCTAGGTTGTGTTCTTCTAGGGGCGTACGGAAGGGCTAGGCCCGGTAGTGTGGATACCCGCCTAAGAGTGGGGGGCCCGACCCACTTTCTCCGTTTGCCACTACGGAGGTTCCTAGGAGTGAAGCTAGCTGCCCGAATAGGGGGAACTAAAGGTCTGTGCGCATAGAGTCGTGTGCGTGTGTTGCACTTGCATGAATAATGGCATAACATATCACTACACTCATATCTGCATACAACCGACACCCCAAGGTATAAATCGGTATGGGACTTTTTATATGATGGGAGCCTTGCAGAAGACCCCTTAACTTATAAGTTTGTATGGGCATTCATATAAGTTAAGGTTACCTACATATTTACTTGCTTGTTTACTTACTGTTCTCTAGCTGCCTTTTCATACAATTACTACTTACTACTTCTCTTCTTTACCACTTACTACTATAGAATTGGTAGTTGTACTTTGTTCTAGATAGTTGTTAGAATAACTCCGTTGTCATCTGCTTGACTTATTCTCCACCTTTGTAGCTTCCCTTTCCTCCTCTCTGCTCGGTGCTCAGGAGCCGTAGGGGGAGGGGTAGGGGATGATAGGGCTTAGTCTTTATGACTAATGGTTTTTGAACCACAAAATTACAGGAGCTCAGGATGGGAGACAGGGACCAGCAGTCCAGGGACTAGCACCAGCGGAGTACGGTGCGCATGGAGGTGGGTCAGTCTAGCACCGGTGCACCTGCGACCAGCTCCGTGAGTGATTAGTACTTTTATAGTTTCTACGATGAGTGATTTGTAGTGAGGACTCTGATGTACCGGGCTCGAGCCCGTTTATCTATATTTCATCTGAACTGTATCTTTGCAGTACTTCTGTTATCTACTTCCTATTATTATCTATTGATAGACTGGATGTGATTTCACTTTTATACATGCTTTTGCGGACTTGTTTACATTTATGTATAATTACTTCTCTCTCTTGTGATCGAAAAGGGCCGACAGAATTGGCGTTTTGTAGTGGCGGCCTTCCCGTGAGTCGGAGCCACCGCAAAACGGCAGTTCTTGGCTAAGACCCCGATGTCGAGAAAAAGAAAAAAAGGGGGGGGGGGTCTTACAAGTGGTATCAGAGGAGACCTCGATCGAAAGGGAAGTAGTCCACAAAATCTTGGGCCACCACCGTGCGAGCTTAGTTTGCGGACAAACTAGCAGTGGAAGTAGTGGTGTGCCCATAAGGGAAATCACATGTGAATGTCCATCCTAACCCCTCTTAAAAAAATTTCATTCATTCTCTCTCTAACAAACAGAATTTTTACTTGTAGCCTGCGACGAACCCTACATCACAGTAGGGGACACCCAAGGCTCCGAATGTGGTCCCGCCTCCGCCGGCTCCAGCTCCATTCCAGCAGACGGAGATGGGGCAAACACTGATGGCCATTCTGGAGGCCTTCAGAGCTCAGCAAGCCCCGGCTCCACAGCCAAAGCTCGGGGCCAATTGGATGACTGTCTTCCGGGGACTTTCCCCTCCAGCTTACCAGGGGACGGAGTCTGCAGTACGTACGGAGGAATGGTTGGACACCATTTACGAGATGCTGGCAGGGATTCGATGCCCCACTGAGGAGGTAGTTGCTTTGGCGGTCTCCTGCCTAGAGTCACACGGAAAGAGGTGGTGGTAGTCTCAGCTTGACACCACCTTTGCGGGGATGGATTGCGCTGATATTACTTGGGAGGAGTTCAGAGCAGTGCTCCTGGGACATTTTGTACCTCAGTCGGCGAGGGATGACCTTGAGGATAGGTTCCTGCGATTGAGGCAGGGGAACAGGACTGTGGTGGAGTACAATCAGGAGTTCACTCACCTGGCCTGTTATGCGGACGCTTATCAGTTAGACAATGATGGCTATGCCCGGAGGTTTTATAAGGGGCTGCAAGATGACATGAGATAGGCCCTCCTTTTCATCTCAGAGGGGAGTCTGGCAAGGATTCTGGAGATGGCTAAGAAGAGAGAGGCGGATCAGCTTACAGTGAAGAGCCGGATGAGACCGGCTGATGATACAGTGATTGGAGGTCGTAAAGACCGTCCTCGGGGCCAGGTTATTGGGGAGAGAAGGAACGGGGATCAGCCTCGTCAGGAGTTTGGGCAGGAGCAAAGGAGTCACGGGGTACTGGCTCCCCAGCCTATACAGATGCTGGAAATGCCAAGGACAGCTGAGCAGCCACCGGTATGCTATCAGTGCAACCAGCCGGGGCATATCAAGAGGAACTGCCCAATGAGGCGAGCACCCCCACCATCACATCAGGGCGCTCCACCTCCCCGGCAGTTTGGCGGACGAGGACAGGACCGAGGACAAGGATTTCAGGATCGAGGCCGCAGGCTAGAGAGGGAGCAGGTGTATGCTCTAGACCTGACACAGCCCCAAAACCCGGAGCAGGTTATCGCAGGTATGGCAGTACTTTTAAATTTTCTTCATATAAACTAGTATTCTAGACATAACCTAGTTAGAAATTAAGAGAAGACAACTACAAAAAAAAATACTAAGACACTTAATTACCCCAGGCATTGTCTTCGTTAGCGGCAAGCCTGCTCACACCCTCTTCGACACTGGTGCTTCGCACTCGTTCGTGTCAAAGGATTTCATGAAAGGACTGGAAGGTGTGGAGCCATTCACCGGGAAGATGATGAGGGTGCGCCTACCCGATGAGTCAGAGATAATGACCTCTGCTCATTGCAATATGGAAGCGAGGATCGGCGGGAAGGCATTTGAGGCACCAGTGACGATTCTGAATATGCCAGATTACGATCTGATCCTGGGCATGACATGGCTGTGCTGGAACCTTGCCCATATCGACTGCGTGGTGAAGAGGATCACCGTGAGGCACGGCGACTCCTTCATTATCATAGAAGGTATTATACCAGCACCCTATACCTTATTATCGTTTGTGCGGGCCATTAAGGCCCACCTGCAGGGGGAGAAGTTTATCAGGCCCTTTTTGAGGCAGTCGTGGCCAAGGACTCCATTTCAGATATTCCAGTAGTGCGGGACTTTGCCGACGTATTTTCGGAGAAGCTACCAGGGCTACCCCCGCACCGAGAGAAGGACTTTCATATTCAGCTCATACCGGGGGCTAAGCCGGTATCCAGAGCTCCCTATCGAATGGCCCCAAAGGAGGTTGTGGAATTCCGAAGCCAGCTTCAGGAGTTAGTGGAGGCCGGGTTCGTTCGGCCTAGCTCTTCACCATGGGGAGCTCCGGTACTGTTCGTTAAAAAGAAGGACGGGACCCTTCGATTGTGCATAGAATACCGGGCCCTGAACAGGTTGACAGTCCGGAATACTTATCCCTTACCAAGGATAGACGAGCTATTTGACCAGCTGGAGGAAGCCCATTAGTTCTCAAAGCTGGATCTGAGGTCAGGGTACTACCAGCTTCGCATTTGGGAGGAGGACATCCCGAAGACGACCTTCAGCAGTAGATATGGGTTGTACGAGTTTTCCGTGATGCCGTTCGGGCTCACGAATGCACCCTCCGCATTCATGGCCTTGATGAATCGGGTGTTCGAGGAGTATCTGGACGTCTTCGTCATCGTATTCATCGACGACATCCTTATCTATTCAAGGACGGAGGAGGAGCATGCGAGACATCTGGCCTTGACCTTGGGGAAGCTGCGGGAGCATGAGATATATGCCAAGTACAGCAAGTGCCAGTTCTGGCTAAAGGATGTGGCCTTTCTTGGCCATGTCATCAGTGGAGCAGGTCTGGCAGTGGATCCGGCGAAGGTCCAGGTAGTACGGGATTGGCCACCACTAAAGTCGGCCTCGGATGTTCGAAGTTTCTTGGTACTTGCCGGTTACTACCGGAAGTTCGTAAAGGGGTTCTCTCAGATTGCCCTCCCTCTTACGTCTCTGACGAAGACGGAGTCCCCTTTTATCTGGATGCCTCGATGCGAATCTGCTTTCCAGGAGCTGAAGGATTGTCTCACCTCGGCTCCCATCCTTGCTCTTTCATCATGGAAATAGGGATTCCAGGTGTATACAGATGCTTCCTATCAGGGGATGGGTGCCGTTCTGATGCAGAATGGGCACATAATAGCTTATGCCTCCTGTTAGTTGAAGCAGCACGAGCAGAACTACACCGTGCACGATTTGGAGATGGGGGCAGTTATTTTTGCTCTTAAGATCTGGCGGCACTATCTCTACGGGGTACATTGCGATATCTTCTCCGACCACAAGAATCTGAAGTACGTCGACACCCAAAAGGAGTTAAACATCAGGCAGAGACGCTGGGTGGAATTTCTGTCGGACTACCAGTATACCATGCACTGCCATCCGGGGAAGGCGAACGTGGTCGCGGATGCTCTGAGCCGGAGAGCGAGTACGATAGGAGTAGGCCCGCAGCTGATGGCCTTCGAGTTTGTTAGATCATTCGAGGAGATGCAGATTTCACTAGTGTCTGAGGATGACCCGGAGCTATACATGGAGTACCTGGGGTCGATGGTTACTACTGATGATATTTGAGACCGCATCAGAGATGGGCAGATGCTGGATGAGAGAGCTGAGCCGATATTCCGAGCTGTGGAGGAAGGCATGACAGGAGATTACTCTTTGAGGGATGGTCTCTTATATTTCCGAGGCAGAGTCTACATACCAGGAGGAGGACGGATCCGGGAGGACATTTTGACGGAAGCTCACTGCAGCCGGTATTCGGTACACCCGGGGATCACCAAGATGGTAAAGGATTTAAAGAAGACGATGTACTGGTCGGGTATGAAGAAAGATATTACGTACTTTGTGACGCATTACGAGGCCTACCAGCTCGTGAAGGCGGAGTGTTGGAACCCGGCAGGCTTGCTGCAGCCGCTTCCGGTGCCGGAGTGGAAATTTGAGGATATATCCATGGACTTCATACATGGGCTACCTCGATCCCGTGCGGGGAATACCTCGATCTGGGTGATAGTGGACAGGCTAACGAAGGTGGCCAGATTCATTCCAGTGGCGAAGGACGCACCAGTCAGTGTATTAGTACGGAGCTTCATTGAGCAGTTTGTGCGTTATCATGGGGTGCCCAAGACTATCATTTCGGATCGGGATGGGCGGTTTACATCCAGGGAATGGAGGTTAGTCCAGGACCATCTGGGTTCTCCGTTGACATTCAGCACAGCTTTTCACCCTCAAACCGATGGGTAGACAGAGCGCACCAACCATACATTGGAAGATCTGCTGCGACTGTGTATTTTGGACCGTAGCGAGCCATGGGAGAGGTTGCTGCCACTGGTCGAGTTTTCGGTCAACAACGCCCATCAGTCCAGCATAGGCATGGCTCCATATGAGGCGTTGTACGGAAGGAGGTGCAGGACCCCATTATCATGGGTTCAGGATGAGGATCCGCAGGCACTAGGCTCGGAGTTTGTGGGAGATACAGATGCTCAGATTAGATTGATCCGGGATAGGATGTTGGAAGTCCAAAGCAGATAGGCCAAATAATACGATGTGAGGCATCGTCAAGTGGAGTTTTAGGTGGGAGACCGAGTTTTCTTAAAGATACGGCCGATGCACGGAGTCTCGCGGGTTCGCGGGCGGAAGAAGCTCAGCCCGAGATATATGGGGCCTTATAGAATCCTGGAGCGGATCGGCCTCTTAGCCTATAGACTAGAGCTACCACCGGAGTTAGCGGGATTGCATGACATCTTCCACATCTCCTCACTTCGGAGGGCTCTTCTACGCCCTGAGCAGCTGATTTCCTCAGCAGATGGCCCGGTGGCCTCGGATCGGTCAGTCAACTTGGAGCCTATCAGGATTGACGATACAGCAGTGCGGGTCTTGCGACAGAAGAAGGTTCCGTTAGTCAAGGTTCTGTGGAACAATCATGGGCAGGAGGAGCATACATGGGAGCCACAGGACTTGATGCGGCAAAAATACCCGGAACTTTTTCGTCAGGTATACCTCACAACCTCTCTGGACAATCAATTTGTTTTCCTGTTTTAAACCAATAAGACTGATGGTAGCCCTCACCTCAACAGAGGTGGTTGTGGTGGTGGCCGGCTAGGGAGACGGCTGGGTGGCCGGGAAATAGCTTTAGAAAAGCTACAGGAAGTGTTTGTTTTTCTGATGCTGTGCGGGTTCGGGTAAAGAAGAAGGTGAATAGTAGCATTTAATTATATTATATAATGTATAGTTAGGAATTAATTCCCTTTACTGTATACTAGGTTGAAACTGAAAAATTATAGCCTGTAGGGGCTGAAACATAAAAAGTGGTTAACATAGAAAATATAGCCATTGAAGTCTTGTTTAATTCCAAATTGATTTCACTCAATTTGGAGTCCTGGTTAGACCACATCACACTTTTTGGTGAGGTCTATCCATAGGGCTTTCTTGACCTTAGAAAAATTCCCCACTCCAATCCATTCGTCAAAATGACTTGAAATTTGGGGTGTGGCCTAATCTTACCTATATCTAAGTGCTATCCAAAAATTAGGATTTTTGGAAAATATTTTTCTATAGTTTTTAGAAAAATTCAATAATCCTAGCATAATTTAATTAGATGGCTAAATGACTTCCAAACCCTCCCAAATTTTGGTGAGTGGTCCCTGGGTTTATCATAAGGTTCTGGTAAAAATTTCATCTCATTTGGAGATGTTTTGATTAAGTTTTTTCCAACCCTAGGTTGGTCCTTATAGGAAAATCTAGGATCAAACACTCCCTTGGTGTTTGGGTTGTCATATCACCTCAACAGAGGCTGATATTTTGTCCAAAGGCTATTTAGGGCATGACACACCCTCCAAGGGAGTTTGGGGTGGTTTGGTGTAGGGTAGCCCTAGAACCCTAGGGAAAATCCCATAATGATGGTTTTTGGGGTTGTGAAGGTCATGGGGTCAAATGATATTGGACTGACTTAAAATTTGGTGGAGAGAACCACAGGGCCAGTATAGTTCCCTGGACAAAAGTTTAGGGTATTTGGAGACAGCTAGGCCACCTAAAATCATAACCCTAGTTTAGGTCACCAACCTTAATTTGAATTATTAAGCTTTCAAATGAACTTTAAATCAAGTAAAATTGGAGTAGGGTGATTTTCTAATCTAAATGGCCATGTTATAATTTTGTTGAGATTTTTGGGTTAATTTATACAGTACTTCATTTATAACTATAATTGTGCCCTAGATATTTATCTTGATGATTTTGGAATTTCTATGCACTGGAATGTTATGAAACCTTGGATTAGGTCATCTTATAGCATGTTATACCTTTTTTATTTTTCTTGGAAATTTTAACAGATTATTTTGGGTACATAGTTCTTTAACGTACTAGTTGTCTTATGTAGTCAAAAATACAAAAAATGTCCAATTACTATCTGAAAAATTATGAAATATCATTAGTGGGTGTTTAAAGTTATGCTAGTCACCCTGTAATTTTATATGGAATTTTAGATTATTAAAAATAGCAGCTCCTTCACTAAGTTGGGAAAATTAGCATTTTACATTAAAATAGATTCAGAGCACAAATATTAGAGAAAAATTATGGGACTTGGTTTATGATGGTTTTAGGTCCTCATAAAGCTTATATAATTTTCTTGGGATTTATTGATACATATTTACAGTACTTACTTCATAATTGTCGAAGTATGTGACCGGGCGGTCTGGCGGTTTGTGCCTGGCGGTTTGTTGACCGGGCGGTTTGGCGGTTTGTGCCTGGCGGATTGAGGTTGACGGGTTGATTTCCAGGCTGTCGCCGTATGGTATCCGGCGGTCTGTCGGCTTATCTCTGGCGGCTTGGAAACCGGCCGGTCTAGCGGTCTCCTACCGCATCTCTCCCTCTTGGTTCTGGTGTTGCCGAGCGGTTAGAACATTGTCTAACCGCGCGGCCTGTTCCGGTCTCTTATTCTAGCCGCCCAGATCTGTTGTATAGCTTTAGTCCCACATTGTTAATTTGTATTCTTCTCTCTCTCCTCCATTCTATAAAAGGGAGGCCATACCTTTGTAAATGATATCTTTTTGGATAATAAAATTTCAATTATTCAAAGTTCCGGCTTGTTTTCTAGTCGTTTGTTCGCTACTTTTAACATGGTATCAGAGGAATCGATCTTCTCCTCCTGATTCTGTGCGCCCTGTCCGCGCGGCTTGCCCCTTCTTCTCGCGACCTGTTCTCGCTGTTTGCGCCCTATCCGCGCGTCCTCCTTCTCCTGCCCTTCTGTCGCTGCGACCTGTCTCCTTGTTCGTCGCGACCTGCTTCTTTATTCGCAGTTTCCGTTCGCGCGGTCTATCTTCTAGCCGTTCGACCTCTTCCCCGTCTTGGACCTGCGGCTTGGTCGTGGCTTCTCTGGCCGCTGGTGTCGAACATCCTGACCGCCGCAGCTCGTCTTCTTTCTATCCGCGCGGCTTATATTCTAACCGCGCGGCCTCTCCCAGTTATCTCCTATGGCCCTTTCTGAGACCTCCACCACCACCACTCCTATCGCCACTCCGGCGCCGCCTCCTACACCCTCTGGCAACCTTGGCACGGTTTCTAAACTTGTTGGCTCCAACTATCCGGATTGGAGCGTCTCCTTCACCTTTCTTCTCCGCTCTCAGCGCAAACGTCATCACCTCACCGATGACCCTCCTCCCTCAGACTCTGCTGAATTTGATGACTGGGATGCTAGTGATGCGCTTGTCCGCACGTGGTTGGCTAACAGCCTCTCTGATGAATGTCTTCCTGTCATACGCCATGATGAGACGGTCAAGACCGCGTGGCTTCACCTTGCTGCTCTCTACTCAAAGGGGGCCCAGACATCCCGCATTTATACTCTCTACGCGGATCTCTTCGCTCGCCCTTCCATGTCTCCTGCTGCGGCTTATCAGCAAGTTCAGGCTCTTGGGGCCGAAATCCTCCAGAATCGCCCCTTCTCCGCGGACTTGGCCGAACAGCACAAACACTTCCAGGAACTCCTGGTTGTTTGTTATCTTCTCCGACTGCCTGAGTCTTTTGATATGATCCGCCAGCAGATCTTGGGCGAAGCCGAGTCTCCCACCTTGGATGCCACCGCAGCTCGCATCGCCGCGGTTACTTCACTGCTCCAACGTCCTCTATTGTCTTCCCCTCCTCCACCGGACTCCTATGCTCACCAAGTCCAGCGGGGTGGCAATAGTGGTCGCAGCCAATCTGGCACGCGCGGTCCGTCCAGGTTCCTCTGCTCTCACTGTGGTCGTACCGGCCACTCAGTTGACCGCTGCTGGCAAAAACATCCTCATCTTCGTCCCTCCGGTGATACTTCTTCCTCAACCTCCTCCTCCTCTCGGCAGTCTGCTTCTGTGGCCACCACCTCAGGTAGTGCACACGTCGTTACCCAAGGTAAATGGCTCATTGACTCTGGTGCTACAAATCACATGACCGGAAACCCTCACTGCTTCTCTCTCCTAGAGACGCATGCTCGGTTACCCCCGGTTCTCGTTGCGGATGGTTCGCCTTCCCCTGTTCATGGAACGGGCATGGTTCAAGTCACTCCCTCGCTTCGCTTAGCGGACACTCTCTATGTCCCGAAGTTCCCTTGCAATTTACTCTCCGTTACTACTTTATGCAAGCAACTTCAGTGCTCTGTCTTATTCACTCCTACTTCTTGTTGTTTTCAGGACCCGAGAACCCAACGGACGATTGCTACTGGGACTGAGAGCGGCGGCCTCTACTTCCTCGACAATGTTTCCGCTCTGTCCGCCTTCTCTTCCTCGTCTACTGATCTGCTTCAATGGCATCTTCGCCTTGGACATCCTCCTCCTCGGATTCTGCATCAGCTTCTTCCCCACTTACCTCAACCCAGTCCTCCGCTCAACTGCGATGCGTGTCAGCTTGGCAAGCATCACCGTTCCTCCTTCCCGCAGAAGCAAGGCCGTGGTTCCTCCCGCCCTTTTGATCTCATTCATTCTGATATCTGGGGTCCTGCTCCTACTCCCACCGTTGGTCGGGGTAGTTTTTACTTTGTAACTTTTATTGATGATTTCTCCAGATGTACCTGGGTGTATCTATTAAAAGATCGCTCTGAACTCTTATCTGTATGGCAATCTTTTTATAATATGATTAAAACTCAGTTTGCTATTTCTATTAAAGTATTGCGCTCTGATAATGCTAAGGAATATCTCAGTCATGAGTTTTCATCTTTTTGTATGCAACATGGTCTTATTCATCAGACCAGCTGTGTTTACACCTCCCAGCAAAATGGGGTGGCGGAACGTAAAAATCGCCATCTCCTCGATATCGCTCGCACTCTGATGACACAGATGCAGGTGCCTCGCTCCTATTGGGGCTATGCTGTTCTCCTTGCCTGCTATCTCATCAATCGCATTCCCTCTTCTGTTCTTCACGACAAGACCCCCTTCTCCATTCTCTACCCAACCAAGGAACCCTTTCCTCTTCCTCTCCGTATCTTTGGGTGTACGGCCTTCGTGCATGCTCCGTCTGCTACTCGCGACAAGCTTTCCCCCCGCTCCACCAAATGTGTCTTTTTGGGTTACTCGACAACTCAAAAAGGCTACTGTTGCTTTGATCCTGTTCTGCGCAAATAGTTTGTTTCCGCAGACGTCACCTTCTTTGAAAATGCTTCCTACTTTTCTTTCCCATCTTCACCTCCTCCTGCTGTCTCTGACTCTCCACCATCTCTCTGTGAGCCTTCCACACAAGTCGACGTCTCCCCTCCTATGTCGTCTCCTCCTCCGTCTCCTCCTCTCCCTATTATCTCCCCTCCTTCGTCTCCGCGGCCGTCTCTCTCTAGTCCCGGGCCAGCCTTCTCTGCCACGGATGCTCCGGTCCCTGAGGCACAAGACGACCTGGATCGTCCCATTGCCCTTCGCAAAGGGGTGCGGGCGTGTACCCAACACCCGCTTGCGGCTGTTGTTTCCTATGATCGGCTTACTCCCTCTCGCAGGTGCTTTGCTTTGGCCATCTCGGCTACTACCACTCCCCGCACTTACCAGGAGGCTCTTGTTATTCCTCATTGGAAATCTGCCATGGATGAGGAAATTGCCACTCTTACTGAAAGAGGTACCTGGAACCTTGTTCCTCCACCGATCGGTACTGATGTGGTTGGCTGCCGCTGGGTGTTCGTTGTGAAGTTTCGCCCGGACGGCACTGTGGATCGTTACAAGGCCCGCCTGGTGGCCAAAGGCTTTACTCAGACTTATGGAGTTGACTATTTTGACACTTTCTCTCCGGTTGCTCGCCTCAGCACCATCCGGGTTCTTCTTTCTGTGGCCGTCAACAGGGAGTGGGACATTTCTCAACTTGACGTCAAGAATGCCTTTCTGTATGGGGATCTTCAGGAGGACGTCTATATGGAGCAACCTCCAGGGTATGTTGCTCAGGGGGAGACACGAGTATGCCAGTTGAAGAAGGCCATCTACGGCCTAAAGCAGAGCCCTCGGGCGTGGTTTGACAAGTTTAGTGGCATTGTGGCTGCAATTGGCTTTGCAAGAAGTTCCGCCGATCACTCATTGTTTATTCGCAAAACCGCATCTGGCCTTGTGGTTTTGGCGGTATATGTGGATGATATCCTTCTTACCGGCGATGACCAGGCTGGGGTGGACTTGACAAAGAAACACCTCCGTCAACACCTTGTCACGAAGGATATGGGCTCCCCGAAATATTTTTTGGGGATAGAAATCTCTCGGAAGCCCGACTCGTTGGTTCTCTCCCAACGGAAGTATGCGCTTGATCTTCTACAAGAGGCAGGATTGACCGGGCCAAACCGGCCCGGTATCCCATGGCCACTGGAGAAGACAAAACATGGACAGATGACTCACCGCTTATATCCGATGCCACGAGGTACAGACGTCTGGTGGGCAAACTCATTTATCTCACGGTGACCAGACCCGACATTGCCTATGCTGTAGGCAAGGTCAGTCAGTTCATGCAAGCTCCCAGGGAATGTCATCTTCAGTCTGCCTTGAAGATACTAGAGTATGTCAAAGCAGCACCAGGGAAAGGGCTACTCTTTCAGAAGCATGGTCATCTGAGAATTGAAGCCTACTCAGACTCAAGCTATGCGGATGATAAAGGTGACCGTAAATCTACATCGGGCTTCTGCACATTTGTTGGAGGTAATCTTGTGAGCTGGAAGAGCAAGAAGCAGTCTGTTGTCTCAAGGTCCAGTGCAGAAGCCGAATACCGGAGTATGGCGTCAACCACGTGTGAGTTAAAATGGTTGCGGGCTCTCATGCTTGACCTAGGAGAGGTCTACAACTATCCTCTGCCTATGTTTTGTGACAACAAAGCCGCTATATACATATCCAAAAATCCGGTCTTCCATGAGAGAACGAAACATATAGAGGTCGACTGCCATTTCATCCGAGAAGAGGTCTTGAAGAAACAGATTTGCACTCCGTTCGTCACCTCCGACAAAGAGTTGGCTGATATCTTCACCAAGCCGGTTTCTACTTCCTTCTTCCATATTTGTGACAACCTGGGCATGATTGATATCTATGCTCCAGCTTGAGGGGGAGTGTCGAAGTATGTGACCGGGCGGTCTGGCGGTTTGTGCCTGGCGGTTTGTTGACCGGGCGGTTTGGCGGTTTGTGCCTGGCGGATTGAGGTTGACGGGTTGATTTCCAGGCTGTCGCCGTATGGTATCCGGCGGTCTGTCGGCTTATCTCTGGCGGCTTGGAAACCGGCCGGTCTAGCGGTCTCCTACCGCATCTCTCCCTCTTGGTTCTGGTGTTGCCGAGCGGTTAGAACATTGTCTAACCGCGCGGCCTGTTCCGGTCTCTTATTCTAGCCGCCCAGATCTGTTGTATAGCTTTAGTCCCACATTGTTAATTTGTATTCTTCTCTCTCTCCTCCATTCTATAAAAGGGAGGCCATACCTTTGTAAATGATATCTTTTTGGATAATAAAATTTCAATTATTCAAAGTTCCGGCTTGTTTTCTAGTCGTTTGTTCGCTACTTTTAACAATAATATAGTAGAAATGGCCTAAAATGGTAAATTAGGAAATATAGGCCTAAAGACCTCTGGAATTTCTCAAAACATGGAATTACTGTTTAAATGTCTCATAGGATTTTTACTGATTTTATGATGATTTATTGTTGGCTCATTAGTGCACTTCATGTTCATACTAGGGCATTTGGAATCTTAGAATAAATAAATTAAATGCCCGATAAATAGGAAAATTTGGAAATCTTGGTCTTAGCTATGTTATGTCACGATAGACCTCCAGTAAATATTATAGGAGATTCAGAAGACAATTTGGATTACCACCCCTTATACTCCTCACGTATCTTAGGATGGTCTGCATATAGTAAAACCACGGAAACTGAACTAGAGCGGATAATGAACTTTGGGAGATGGAATTTTGGTAGTTTCTGGTTGGTTAGGGCAAGCTAAGTTTAAGTCTATTATTGGGATCAGGATAGGTAGAGTGCGAGACTGGTTAAGGATAAGGGCGTACGGGAACGACGAAAGATCGTCCACCCCGAGTAGCAGTGGAAGAGTCTTAATACGCTAGGGCCAGATCTAAAGTAACTTAAAAATGGATCGGGTAATGGGTATCAACCAATAACAATAAGTGCCTTGCGAAAGGGAACGGTGGGCTTCAGCTACCATCACAGTTCCTAGTGCCCTTTGAGAGCCCTTCACGGGGAATACCGGGGGCAGTCCTGGGTTAATGTAAATTGTGGAATCAATAATCTAAAGAGCAACTAGTATAATTAGGGTTGCACACACATACACCCCGATAGCTAGGAAGGTAGAATAATTAGTTTGGTTGCCATTCAGACGGTAGCTCTGAAAGTAGATGCACGGACGGGACAGTCCGGGGAGCCGAGGGCTCGAGGGTTGGAGTACAGAATAAAGGTGGTGGGTCTTCGATATCTGATTGTCGTTCACACCGGCATCGGTACGTCGACTCGGTGGAGTGGGACACTTAGCCAAAGAAAGTCTGGTGGGTATAACCAGCAGTAGTACGCGGATACTCTAGGTTGTGTTCTTCTAGGGGCGTACGGAAGGGCTAGGCCCGGTAGTGTGGATAGCCGCCTAGGAGTGGGGGGCCCGATCCACTGTCTCCGTTTTCCACTACGGAGGTTCCTGGGAGTGAAGCTAGCTGCCCGAATAGGGGGAACTAAAGTTCTGTTCGCATAGAGTCGTGTGCGCGTATTGCACTTGCATGAATCATGGCATAGCATATCACTACACTCATATTTGCATACAACCGACACCCCAACGTATAAATCGGTATGGGACTTTTTATATGATGGGAGCCTTGCAGACCCCTTAACTTATAAGTTTGTATGAGCATTCATATAAGTTAAGGTTAACTACTTATTTACTTGCTTTTTTACTTACTGTTCTCTAGCTGCCTTTTCATACAATTGCTACTTACTACTTCTCTTCTTTACCACTTACTACCATAGAATTGCTAGTTGTACTTTGTTCTAGATAGTTGTTAGAATAACTCTGTTGTCATCTGCTTGACTTATTCTCCACCTTTGTAGCTTCCCTTTCCTCCTCTCCGCTCGGTGCTCAGGAACCGTAGGGGGAGGAGTAGGGGATTATAGGGCTTAGTCATTATGACTAATAGTTTTCAAACCAAAACATTACAGGAGTCCCGAATGGGAGACAGGGACCAGCAGTCCAGGGACCAGCACCAGCGGAGTACGGTGCGCATGGAGGTGGGTCAGTCTAGCACCGGTGCACCTGCGACCAGCTCCGTGAGTGATTAGTACTTTAATAGTTTCTACGATGAGTGATTTGTAGTGAGGACTTTGATGTACTGGGCTCGAGCCCGTTTATCTATATTTCATCTAAACTTTATCTTTGCAGTACTTCTGTTATCTACTTCTTGTTATTATCTACTGATAGACTGGATGTGATTTCACTTTTATACATGCTTTTGTGGACTTGTGTACATTTATGTATAATTACTTCTCTCTCTTGTAATCGAAAAGGGCCTGCAGAATTGGCGTTTTGTAGTGGCGGCCTTCCCGTGAGTCGGTGCCACGGCAAAGCGACAGTTTTTGGCTAAGACCCCGGTGTCGAAAAAAATAAAAAAACTAGCAGCGGAAGCAGTGGTGTGCCCATAAGGGAAATCACATGTGAAAGTCCATCATAACCCCTCTTAAAAAAATTCCATTCATTCGCTCTCTAACAAACAGAATTTTTACTTGTAGCCTACGACGAACCCTACATCACAGAAGGGGACACCCCAGGCTCCGAATGTGGTCCCGCCTCCGCCGGCTCCAGTTCCGTTCCAGTAGACGGAGATGGGGCAAAAACTAACGACCATTCTGGAGGCCTTCAGAGCTCAGCAAGCCCCGGCTCCAAAGCCAAACCCTGGGGCCAATTGGATGGTTGTCTTCTGTGGACTCTCCCCTCCAGCTTACTAGGGGACGGAGTCTGCATTACGTACGGAGGAATGGTTGGACATCATTTACGAGATGCTGGCAGGGATTCGATGCCCCACTGAGGAGGCAATTGCTTTGGCGGTCTCCTGCCTAGAGTCACACGGAAAGAGGTGGTGGAAGTCTCAGCTTGACACCACCTTTGCGGGGATGGATTGCGCTGATATTACTTGGGAGGAGTTCAGAGCAGCGCTCCTGGGACATTTTGTACCTCAGTCGGCGAGGGATGACCTGGAGGATAGGTTCCTGCGATTGAGGTAGGGGAACTGGACTGTGGTGGAGTACTATCAGGAGTTCACTCACCTGGCCCGTTATGCGGATGCTTATCAGTTAGACGATGCTGGCTATGCCCGGAGGTTTTATAAGGGGCTGCAAGACGACATGAGACAGGCCCTCCTTTTCGTCTCAGAAGGGAGTCTGGCCAGGATTCTTGAGATGGCTAAGAAGAGAGAGGCAGATCAGCTTACAGTGAAGAGCCAGAAGAGACCGACTGATGATACAGTGATTGGAGGTCGTAGAGACCGTCCTTAAGGCCAGGTTATTAGGGAGAGAAGGAATGGGGATCAGCCTCGTCAGGAGTTTGGGCAGGAGCAGAGGAGTCACTGGGTACTGGCTCCCCAGCCTATACAGATGCTGGAAATACTAATGACAGCTGAGCAGCCACCGGTATGCTATCAGTGCAACCAGTTGGGGCATATCAAGAGGAACTGCCCTATGAGGCGAGCACCCTCACCAACATATCAGGGCGCTCCACCTCCCCGGCAGTTTGGCGGACGAGGACAGGACCGAGGACGAGGATTTCAGGATCGAGGACGCAGGCTAGAGAGGGAGCAGGTGTATGCTCTAGACCTGAAACAGCCCCGAAACCCGAAGCAGGTTATCGCAGGTATGGCAGTACTTTTAAATTTTCTTCATATAAACCAGTATTCTAGACATAACCTAGTTAGAAATTAAGAGAAGACAACTACAAAAAAAAAATACTAAGACACTTAATTACCCCAGGCATTACCTTCGTTAGCGGCAAGCCCGCTCACACCCTCTTCGACACTGGTGCTTCGCACTCGTTCGTGTCGGAGGATTTCGTGAAAGGACTAGAAGGTGTGGAGCCATTCACCGAGAAGATGATGAGGGTGCGCCTACCCGATGGGTCAGAGATAATGACCTCTGCTCATTGCAATATGGAAGCGAGGATCGGCGGGAAGGCATTTGAGGTACTAGCGATGATTCTGAAGATGCCAGATTATGATCTGATCCTGGGCATGACTTGGCTGTGCTAGAACCATGCCCAGATCGACTGCGTGGCGAAGAGGATAACTGTGAGGCAGGGCGACTCCTTCATTGTCATAGAAGGTATTATACCAGCACCCCGTACATTATTATCGTCTGTGTAGGACATTAAGGCCCACCTGCAGGGGGGAGAAGTTTATCAGGTCCTTTTTGAGGCGGTCGTGGCCAAGGACTCCATTTCAGATATTCAAGTAGTGCGGGACTTCGCCGATGTGTTTCCGGAGAAGCTACCAGGGCTACCCCCGCACCAAGAGAAGGACTTTCAGATTCAGCTCATACCGGGGGCTAAGCCGGTATCCAGAGCCCCCTATCAAATGGCCCCAAAGGAGTTGGGGAAATTCCGAAGCCAGCTTCAGGAGTTAGTGGAGGCCGGGTTCGTTTGGCCTACCTCTTCACCATGGGGAGCTCCGGTGCTGTTCGTTAAGAAGAAGGACGGGACCCTTCGACTGTGCATAGATTACCGGGCCCTGAACATGTTGACGGTCCGGAATACTTATACCTTACCAAGGATAGACGAGCTATTTGACCAGCTGGAGGGAGCCCATTGGTTCTCAAAGCTGGATCTGAGGTCAGGGTACTACCAGCTTCGCATTCGGGAGGAGGACATCCCAAAGAAGGCCTTCAGCAGTAGATATGGGTTGTACGAGTTTACCGTGATGCCATTCGGGCTCACGAATGCACCCTCCGCATTCATGGCCTTGATGAATCGGGTGTTCGAGGAGTATCTGGACGTCTTCGTCATCGTATTCATCGACGACATCCTTATATATTCAAGGATGGAGGAGGAGCATGCGAGACATCTTGCCTTGACCTTGGGGAAGCTGGGGGAGCATGAGATGTATGCCAAGAACAGCAAGTTCCAGTTCTGGCTAAAGGAGGTGGCCTTTCTAGGCCATGTCATCAGTGGAGCAGGTTTAGCAGTGGATCCGGCGAAGGTCCAGGCAGTACGGGATTGGCCACCACTAAAGTCGGCCTCGGATGTTCGAAGTTTCTTGGGACTTGCCGGTTACTATCGGAAGTTCGTAAAGGGGTTCTCTCAGATTGCCCTCCCTCTTACGTCTCTGACGAAGAAGGAGTCCCCTTTTATCTGGACGCCTCGATGCGAAACTGCTTTCCAGGAGCTGAAGGATCTTCTCACCTCGGCTCCCATCCTTGCTCTTCCATCAGGGAAGGAGGGATTCCAGGTGTATACAGATGCTTCCTATCAGGGGATTGGTGCTGTTCTAATGCAGAACGGGCACGTAATAGCCTATGCCTCCCATCAATTGAAGCAGCACGAGCAGAACTACCCCGTGAACGATTTGGAGATGGGGGCAGTTATTTTTTCTCTTAAGATCTGGCGGCACTATCTCTACGGGGTACATTGCGATATCTTCTCCGACCACAAGAATCTTAAGTACGTCGACACCCAGAAGGAGTTAAACATCAGGCAGAGACGCTGGGTGGAATTTCTGTCGGACTACCAGTATACCATGCACTACCATCCGGGGATGGCGAACGTGGTCGCGGATGCTCTGAGCCGGAGAGCGAGTACGACAAGAGTAGGCCCGCAGCTGATGGCCTTGGAGTTGGTTAGATTATTCGAGGAGATGCAGATTTCACTAGTGTTTGAGGATGACCCGGAGCTATACATGGAGTACCTGGGGTCGATGGTTACTACTGATGATATTCGATACCGCATCAGAGATGGGCAGATGCTGGATTAGAGAGCTGAGCCGATATTCCGAGCCTTGGAGGAAGGCACGACAGGAGATTACTCTTTGAGGGATGGTCTCCCGTGTTTCCGAGGCAGAGTCTACATACCAGTAGGAGGACGGATCCGGGAGGACATTTTGACGAAAGCTCACTACAGCCGGTATTCGGTACACCCGGGGATCCTCAACAGAGGTGGTGGTGGTGGTGGCCAGCCAGGGAGACGGCTGGGTGGCTGTGAAATAGCTTTAGAAAAGCTACTGGAAGTGTTTGTTTTTCTGATGTTGTGCGGGTTCGGGTAAAGAAGAAGGTGAACAGTAGCATTTAATTATATTATATAATGTATAGTTAGGAATTAATTCCCTTTAATGTATACTAGGTTAAAACTGAAAAATTATAGCCCGTAGGGGCTGAAACATAAAAAGTGGTTAACATAGAAAATGTATCCCTTGAAGTCTAGTTTAATTCAAAATTGATTTCACTCAATTTAGAGTCCTGGTTAGACCACAACACACTTTTTGGTGAGGTCTATCCATAGGGCTGTCTTGACCTTAGAAAAATTCCCCACTCTAATCCAGTCGTCAAAATGACTTGAAATTTGGGTGTGGCCTAATCTTACCTATATCTAAGTGCTATCCAAAAATTAGGATTTTTGAAAAATATTTTTCTATAGTTTTTAGAAAAATTTGATAATCCTAGCATAATTTTATTAGATGGCTAAATGACTTCCAAACCCTCCCAAATTTTGGTGAGTGGTTTCTGGGTTTATCATAAGGTTCTGGTAAAAATTTCATCTCATTTGGAGATGTTTTGATTAAGTTTTTATCCAACCCTAGGTTGGTCCTTATAGGATAATCTAGGATCAAACACTCCCTTGGTGTTTGGGTTGTCATATCACCTTAACAGAGGCTGATATTTTGTCCAAAGGCTGTTTAGGGCATGACACACCCTCCAAGGGAGTTTGGGGTGGTTTGGTGTAGGGTAGCCCTAGAACCCTAGGGAAAATCCCATAATGATGGTTTTTGGGGTTGTGAAGGTCATGGGGTCAAATGACATTGGACTGACTTAAAAATTTGGTGGAGAGAACCATAGGGCCAGTATAGTTCCCTGGACAAAAGTTTAGGGTATTTGAAGACAGCTAGGCCACCTAAAATACTAACCCTAGTTTAGGTCACCAACCTTAATTTGCATTATTAAGCTGTCAAATGAACTTTAAATCAATTAAAATTGGAGTAGGGTAATTTTCTAATCTAAATAGCCATGTTATAATTTTGTTGAGATTTTTGGGTTTATTTATACAGTACTTCATTTACAACTCTAATTGTGCCCTAGATATTTATCTTGATGATTTTGGAATTTCTATGCACTGGAATGTTATGAAACCTTGGATTAGGGCATCTTATAGCATGTTATACCTTCTGTATTTTTCTTGGAAATTTTAAAGGATTATTTTGGGTACATAGTTCTTTAATGTACTAGTTGTGATATGTAGTAAAATATACAAATAATGTCCAATTACTGTCTGAAAAATTATGAAATTTGGTCAGTGGGTGTTTAAAGTTATGCTAGTTACCCTGTAATTTTATATGGAATTTTAAATGATTAAAAATAGCATCTCCTTCACTAAGCTGGGAAAATTAGCATTTTACATTAAAATAGATTCAGAGCCCAAATATTAGAGAAAAATTATGGGACTTGGTTTATGTTAGTTTTAGGTCACCATAAAGCTTATATAATTTTCTTGGAGTTTTTGGATACATATTTACAGTACTTCTTTCATAATATAGTAGAAATGGCCTAAAATGGTAAATTAGGAAATATAGGCCTAAACACCTCTGGAATTTCTCAAAACTTAGAATTGCTATTTAAATGTCTCATAGGATTTTTACTGATTTTATGATGATTTATTGTTGGCTCATTAGTGCACTTCGGGTTCATACTAGGGCATTTAGAATCTTAGAATAAATAAATTAAATGCCCGATAAATAGGAAAATTTGGAAATCTTGGTCTTAGCTATGTTATGTCACGATAGACCTCCAATAAATATTATAGGAGATTCGGAAGACAATTTTGAGCACCTCCCCTTATACTCCTCACGTATCTTAGGATGGTCTGCATATAGTAAAACCACGGAAACTGAACTAGAGCGGATAATGAACTTTGGGAGATGGAATTTTGGTAGTTTCTGGTTGGTTAGGGCAAGCTAAGTTTAAGTCCATTATTGGGGTCAGGATAGGTAGAGTGCGAGACTGGTTAAGGATAAGGGCGTACGGGAACGACGAAAGATCGTCCACCCCGAGTAGTAGTGGAAGAGTCTTAATACGCTAGGGCCAGATCTAAAGTAATTTAAAAATGGATCGGGTAATGGGTATCAACCAATAACAATAAGTGCCTTGCGATAGGGAACGGTGGGCTTCAGCTACCATCATAGTTCCTAGTGCCCTTTGAGAGCCCTTCACGTGGAATACCGGGGCAGTCCTAGGCTAATGTAAACTATAGAATCAATAATCTAAAGAGCAACTAGTATAATTAGGGTTGCACACACATACACCCCGATAGCTAGGAAGGTAGAATAATTGGTTTGGTTGCCATTCAGACGGTAATTCTGAAAGTAGATGCACGGTCGGGACAGTCCGGGGAGCCGAGGGCTCGAGGGTTGGAGTACAGAATAAAGGTGGTGGGTCTTCGATATCTGATTATCGTTCACACCGGCATCGGTATGTTGACTCGGCGGTGTGGGACACTTAGCCAAAGAAAGCCTGGTGGGTATAACCAGCATGTTGGTACCCTAGTTTTTGATTTGAGTTCAGTCTTCTCTTTTAGTCTCTTGACCCAAGATTTATCTATGGTCAAAGGTTAGTTGGTTAGTTAGGTTGCTCTAGTTTTAGAGGCGTCACTTTTCCAGATGTAAATTTGGTTAAGTTGTTTTTTGTTCGACTATGGTCGAACGTCGCTCGACTATCGTCGATCTGTCGTTCGACGATCGTCTTCCTGATAGCTCGACTATCTGCTTGATAGGTCGACTATCTGTTGTCTTTGATAGTTCAACTATCTGTTGATAGGTCGACTGTCTGCTCTTCTTGATAGTTCAACTATCTGCTTGGATAGTTCAACTATCTGATAGTTCGACTATCTGTTTGATAGGTCGACTATCTGTTCTCTTTGATAGTTCGACTATCTGTTGATAGGTCGACTATCTGCTCTTCTTGATAGTTCAACTATCTGCTTAGATAGTTCAACTATTTGATAGATCGACTATCTGTTGATAGATCGACTATCTGTTTTCTTTGATAGTTCGACTATCTGTTGATAGGTCGACTATCTGTTTTCTATGATAGTTCGACTATCTGTTGATAGATCGCCTATATGTTTTCTTTGATAGTTCGACTATCTGTTGATAGGTCGACTATCTGTTTTCTTTGATAGTTCGACTATCTGTTTGATAGGTCAACTATCTGTTTTGCTTTGGTAGTTCGACTATCTGTCCTGATAGATTGACTATCTGATAGCTCGACTATCTGTTCTGATAGGTCGACTATCTGCTGAGGTAGTTCGACTATCTTCTTTGATAGTTCGACTATCTGTATCGTTCGACTATCTGTCTGATAGGTCGACGATCTCTGTACTTCGGTCGACGATCTCCGAGGGTCGTTCGATGTTTTGCTGTATGTCTTGAGTAATTTTGTCATATTCTATGATGTGATTAATTTAATATTTATTTTGGCATATTTTATAAAAGATTATTTGAATAAATTTATGATATTATTTCCATGCAAAATCTGCTCCATTTCTTATGCATGAGCCAATCTTTTTCTCACAAAGTTGTTTGTCTTATTAGTTGAAATATGTTTTCTGCTTTATCTGCCAGACTGTCTTTTATAGTCGTTAGACTCAAAAAGTCTTCTTTGGCCGTAAAGAGTCTCTTCTGATGTGACTTTCTCTAGTATTATTTTATCAGAGTTACTTGCAGCTTCTTAGAAAGCTTTATCCTCTTATAGGATATCTGTCTGCAGTTTTTGCTCTTGCATTATGCTTTTTGCAGCCCAGCTTGAAGATTTCAGTAGAAGACAAGATTCAAACTCAAATTAGAGCCATTGCTACTGCTGCTATATAAAGAATTCTTTGGAGAAAGAAATCAACTAGTTCAGATAGCAAAAAGCTAACAGCAACATTCAAGCTTACAACTTACAGTTTACAACTGCTCTCAGCTCGTTCACATTCAACTGAGAAGAAGTTTTAGCTCTTCACTCTTCTTCAACCTGAGTTCTCCTGTCTCCAGGAAGATTTTCACTCAGAGATTTTTGAAGAAGAAGAAGAACAAGATAGCTGCCTGAAGAAGAATTTTCATTTCATATTTATTATCTTCTTGTAGCTTTTTCCTTCAGATTTTTGGAAGTGTTTTCTGCACTGAAGCAAGACTTCACCTGGACATTCTTTTAGCCAGGGGGAGCCTTGACTCTTTAGAGATTTCTAGCTCAGTGCAAGTTCTTGAGCTTCTCTAATTCTATTTAAAATAGAGAAGACATTTTAACCTCCTTTCCCCCTCCTGTAAAGGGTTATTACTCCCTTCAAAAGTATACCTTGGTGGCAGGACACCTGATAAAAAACCTGTGTTGGTTTTTAGACACCTGATCAAAAGTCTAAAGGGTTTCTGGATCTACCTGAAGCAGATCTTGTTGGTGGCAGGGCACCTGATCAAAAACCTGAGTGGATTCCTACCTTGTTGGTAGAAGAGTGGATGTACCCAAGTTGTTTGGGGAACCACTATAAATTCCCTTGTGTCGTCTGGTTGTTTGATTTATTACTTGTGCTGTTGGCTATGATTACTTTTAACTAGGTTTGCTAGTTGCTGTTTAGGATTCCAATCCTTAACTGTAATTACAGTTGGCTGCCTTTTGTGCACAACACTTGTGTTAGGCTTTAGGGTTACTTCTCAAATATCTATAACCTTCATTCCGCAATTAACTCCAAGGGAGTTGAGTAGACAGTCAACTTTGCTAGTGCAATTTTTGATTACTCTATTCACCCCCCCCCCCTCTAGAGTAGTATCTATCCTTTTTCTTTCAATTGGTATCAGAGGGAGGTTCTCTTACTGTATAGGCTAACACCTAAGTCACAAGATCCTGATAGATACCAAGGATTGTAGATATTCACTTTCACTATCATGGCCCAGTTCAAGGATTACTCTAGCACTAGACTTCCAGCATGCAACTTAGCCAAATTCAGCATCTGGAAGGCAGGGATTAAACTATATATGAACTCTATTGATGAGAGTATTTTTGCTTCTATTTTGACAGGACCACCAAGAGCACCTGCTGCAGCTAATGCTTCATCATCAACTGATATGAGTGCAGTGCCTCCTCCAGATTACAATGATGAATACAAAAAGGCAAAGATAGCAGATGCTAAGGCAATGAACATTCTGGCTTAGACAATGTCTGATGAAGTACTCCAGAAGGTTGCTGACTGATCCTCAGCAAAAGCAATGTGGGATACACTGAACCAGATTGTAGCTGGTTCAGCTGATGAAAGGAAGGATAGAAGGTCCAACCTTATCTCTCAGTATGAGAATTTCAAGAAAACTAATGCTGAATTAGTTGAAGCAATGTACACAAGGCTCAGCTCATTCTTCAATGAGGTGAGGACTCTTGATAAGGATATTTCATTGACAGAGGTCAATGATAAGATTCTTATGTGCTTCCCTAGCACATGGGATCTGAGGATCTGGCCTATCAAGGAGGCCAGAAGCACAACAGAAATCTCAACAGAAGCCCTTCTCGGCAAGCTCAAGTCCTTTGAGCAAGTGCTGAAGTCCAGGGAAGCTGAGGCTGAACCAAAGATCCCAACTCCCACAAGAAAAGAGCAAACCCTTGCTCTCAAAGCTGCTGATGCTTCTGAAGGAAGCCAGTCCAATGAGGAACTGATGGCATTATTTGCCAAAAGTTTCTCAAGATGGGAAGGAAAGAATTCAGAAAGAAGTCTTCAAAATATGAAGAAAAACCAAGGTATGATCGTACTCCTACTAAAGTAATAATTTGCTATGGTTGCAGGAATCCTGGACATATTCTTCCAGACTGTCTAGAGGAAAAGAATAAAGAGAAAAGGAAAGACAAGGATCAGCACAGGAAGTATTCCAAGCCATCCTCCTACAAGAACAAAAAGAAGGAGAGAGGTTTTGTTGCTGAAACTTGGAGCGATTCTGATGAGGAATCTTCCTCCTCAAGCTCTAGTGAGGATGAGGAAGAAAAGAAGGCAAAGGAAGTTTGCCTCATGGCAATTGATGCCTGCAGCAATCACTCAGCTGCAGAGAGCTCATATTCTGATGAAGAAATGCCAACAGAAGATGAGGTATTGTCTTCTTACGATTTTATATCTGCTGAATTTAAATCAGATTTTAAATCTTTATGTTTAGATTTAATTAGTTCTGAAAGGGAAATAAAGGAGCTTAGAAATAAACTAGCTGAATCTGAATTAATTTCTATTGAAAACATTAGGTTAACAGCAGAACTCACTAATTCTAGTGAAGAACTAAAATTCCTTAAGAATGAATTAGCTAAGTCCAAAAGGTTAGAAGAATCTCTGAATGGTAGAAGCCTTAAGTTGCTTGAAATAACCAGCATGTCTAACACTAGGTCAGGCAATAAAAAATTTGGCTTAGGAGCTTCTTCTAGTGAACCCCCAATCATTCTTAAAAACCATCTTTCAACTCCAGTGAATTTTATTTCATCTAGTGGAATAAAAAACACTAAGCATGTTAATCAGGTTAATAAAGCTTTAAATAAAGCTAAGAGAGAGAAAAGAAAACAATAGTTTAAGGAAATACAAAGAGCGTCGAACGCTGCTCGATGATCGCAGGCTCAGTGGTCGAACGGAGATCGACGATCTGAGCACCCATCGTCGAACGCTGATCGACATTTTCAACATTAATTTCAAAACTTCAACCAGAACTTTAGAAACCCGAATATAAATAGAAACCCTAGGTTCATTGACCCATCATCTGCATGGAGAATCCCACCTAGGAGATCTTACCCGTTAGGTTATCACCCTCAACCTGCTTATTCATTTATTTCCAGTTTTTCTTATGTAAAAAACAAGGGACCCAAGGTTACCTGGGTCCACAATGTTTAATTGATTTATTTGCAGGTGAAGACCTATCCTATCACTCAAAATAAGTGGTATTTGGATAGTGGTTGCTCCAAGCATATGACAGGAAATAAAGAACATCTGTCAAGGTTCAAGGCCAAGCTTGGCCCAAAGGTAATCTTTGGAGATTCAAGCTGTGGTCAAACTGAAGGCTATGGCAGGATGATAATTGGAGTTGTAACATTCAAGAGAGTTGCTTATGTAACTGGACTGAAGCATAATCTCATTTCAGTAAATCAGTTATGTGATGCTGGATACCAGGTTTCATTTTCTAACTCTCTTTGTAATATTACTTTAAATAATAATGTTGTGTTAGTAGGTATTAGACAAGGTAACATTGATTTAGTAGATTTTAACTCAACTCACTCTGAAATCTGCTTATTTAATGAAGTAACAAATAACAACACCTTATGGAATAAAAGGCTTAGCCATGTTAACCTCAAGAATATATCTAGGTTATCTAAACACAACCTTGTTAGAGGTTTACCTTCTTGCCCCTACAAGAAGGAGATCCTATGCAAGGCTTGTCAATTAGGCAAGCAAACCAAGAATTAATTTAAATCAGTAAATAAAAGTGATTCTCCTAGAATCCTATATTTATTACATTTGGACCTATTTGGCCCAATAAATGTACAGAGTTTAGGAGGGAAGTATTATACCCTAGTCATTGTAGATGACTTCTCTAGGTTCAGTTGGGTGTTCTTTTTGAGAACTAAGGCTGATAACTTCAAAGCCCTTACAGATTTTCTATTATGTGTGCAGACTGAGTACTCTACTCATGTGGCCTTGATCAGAAGTGATCATGGTACTGAGTTTGACTCTCTTCTCATGCAAGAATTCTGTGAGAGAGAAGGTTTCAAACATAGCTTCTCAGCTCCTAGAACTCCCCAACAAAATGGGGAAGTTGAAAGGAAGAATCGAACACTAATTGAAGCTGCTAGCACATTGTTGGCAGATGCTAATATGCCTCTTTCCTATTGGGCAGAAGTTGTTAGTATAGCCAACTATGTCTTGAATAGAAGTCTGATACACAAGCTTAGGTGTAAAACTCCTTATGAGTTGCTTAAAGGAAAGAAACCTAAAATAAATTATTTTAGAGTATTTGGTTGTGTAGTTTATATTCATAATAACAATAAAGAATACCTTAGAAAATTTGAAGTAAAAGCTTCAATGGGAATTTTTCTTGGATATTCCCAAGTAAGCAAAGCTTATAGGGTATTTAATAAATCATCTTCTAAAATTGAAGAGTCTGTTCATGTGTCTTTTGATGAATCTCGAATGTTTTACAAGGAGAAGGAAACTTCCCCTTCCTCAAGTTCATTACAGGTACCAGATGTCACTTAAGAGATTCTCCATCTATCAACTCTTTATATCACTGAATCTGACAGTGATGAAGACTTTGCAGAAGTTGTTGCTGTACCACCAATAGTAAATCAAATTCCTCCTGAGGAATTAATCCCAACTATTGCTGAAGATCACATCCCACCTGCTGATATTGTCACACTTAGAGATCATCCTATATCTCAAGTGATAGGAGACATATCAGCTGGTGTTCAAACAAGACATCAGTTAAGACATGATGTGATGCATGCTTGTTTCCTTTCACAGATTGAGCCCCTCACCATTAAAGATGCTGAGCTAGATCCCCACTGGATCATTGCTATGCAAGAGGAACTCAATCAGTTTGAAAGATGTAAAGTATGGACTTTGGTTCCAAGACCTAAAGGCCAACTGATCATAGACACCAAGTGGGTGTATAGAAACAAGTTGGATGCAAATTGAATCATTGTAAGGAACAAAGCTAGGCTTGTAGCTCAGGGCTACAGATAGGAGGAAGGTATAAATTATGACCAAACCTTTGCTCCTGTTGCAAGGCTAGAGGCAATAAGGATCTTTCTAGCCTATGCAGCCTATATGAAGTTTAAGGTCTTTCAGATGGATGTCAAAAGTGCCTTTTTAAATGGTGAGCTAAAGGAAAAGGTATTTGTTAAACAACCACCTGGGTTTGTTTCTTCAACTCAGCCCTCACATGTTTTCAAGTTGCAAAAAGCTCTTTATGGACTCAAACAAGCACCAAGAGCCTGGTATGAGACTCTAGCTAGTTTCCTGTTAAAGCACAACTTTGTTAGGGGAGTAGTTGATAGAACCCTTTTCGTCAAACACCACAAGGACACAATCCTGTTAGTTCAAGTGTATGTGGATGACATTATTTTTGGTTCCACTGATCCCAAACTGTGCAAAAAGTTCTCTAACTTGATGCATTCTAAGTTTGAGATGTGTAGTATGGGTGAGCTGTCTTACTTTCTTGGTCTCCAAGTAAAGCAAGATGCTGATGGCATCTTCATCTCCCAATCCAAATATGCCAAGGAATTAGTAAAGAAGTTTGGGATGGCTGATGCTTCAGCAATGCATACACCTATGGCTACTAATGTAGTTATAGTTTCTGATGATAAGGGAAAGCCTGTTGATCAAAAGAATTATAGGGCCATTGTTGGTTCCCTATTGTATTTAACTGCAAGTAGCCCAGATATAATGTTTGCTACATTCCTTTGTGCTAGATTCCAGGTAAACCCTAAGGAATCTCATCTGATTCTTCTCAAGAGAATTTTGAGATACCTGAAGGGATGTCCAAATCTAGGACTTTGGTACCCAGCTGAATCAGAATTTGAATTAATTGGATACTCTGATTCTGATTATGCTGGTTGTAGAGTTGACAGGAAAAGTACCTCAGAAACTTGTCAGTTCCTGGGAGAGAGATTGGTCTCTTGGTTGTGTAAGAAGCAGGCTTCTGTCTCAACTTCAACTGCAGAGGCTGAATATATAGCAGCTGCTAGTTGTTGTTCACAGATCCTGTGGATTCAAAACCAACGTTTGGATTATGGGTACACACACATGAACACAAAAATCATGTGTGACAGTACCAGTGCTATCTCCATTGCACAAAATCCATTGCACCACTCTAGAACGAAACACATTGAGATCCGGCACCATTTCCTGAGAGATTGTGTGGAAAAGAACAAGTTCAGCCTTGAGTTCATATCCACTGACCTTCAGAGAGGTGATATTTTCATAAAGCCCTTAGATGAACAGAAGCATCTGTTCTTTTTAGTTCAACTAGGCATGATTAATGGAAGAGACTAAGTGTGACGTCTGCCTTGTTGAAACTTGTTTGAAGATCGTCGAACAACGTTCGAAGATAGTCGATCGGATCAAGCCTATCGTCGACCTATGGTTGATGATAGCTTATCTGCTTGAAGATCGTCGACCGGCGTTCGAAGATAGTCGAGCAGGTCGAGCCTATCGTCGATCTATGGTTGACGACAGCTTGTTGTTTGTGAAGACAGAAATAGTCAAACGATGGATCGACTACTCTGCTTCAGGAACGATCGTCGAACGACCGTTCGACCATCGTCTCCAGTATCTTTTAAATAGATCGACGATCGTTGTTTTAATATAAAGCTGATGGTCGACCTAGGTTAAGAGATCTTTCTTTTTATCGTCGACGGAGAGCGTCTTTTCGCATTCCGTCTTCCTACTTGCTCTTTGTCTCGCGATTTCTACCGTTTTATCCTCGCCGTCTCTCTCTCGTCTTCTCCAGCCTCTTCGATGGCGATATCTCCAGCTCTCCTGATAGTGGTGAAGTTCGATGCAGGCTTCAGTGTGGATTTCGATTCTTTCAGTTGCTGCGAATCTGGAATTGTGGAAATTCTCAACTTATGCAAAGATCAAGGTTTGGAAAAGCTCATGTCCTCCAGGATAAAGATAAACATTCAAGAGATTAAAGAATGGGCATTTACTTCTTCTTCAAATGATGATTCTATGACCGGAACAATTGGCGGAGAAGAGGTAACTTTGACTCCCGCCATTTCAACTGAAATGTTTGGATTGTTAAATGGGGAAGAAGATTACGAGCAAGATACCCCAGAGTTTGGGAGAATGCTGACAGAGCTAGGACATGCCGAAGGCATTCCCTCTAAGCTGCTTAAGGTAAATTTTCCGTTTAAGATTAAGTTCCTTGCTAAACTCGTCGGAAAAGTACTACTGGGAAAGCACTCTGCCCATGACAATATTACAAGGCAACAGTTTTCCCTAATGTGTGCAATTGTGAACAAAAAGAAGATTAACTGGGCAGGAGTATTGTTTGATTTAATAAGGAAAAAGAACAGCAAGAAAGAAGTCACCCTAGGTAGGGTGCTTGGGATTTTTCTGAAGGAAAAATATCCCCATTTGTTAGTTTCAGCTGTTACTTCCATCAATGCCAGCAAGAAGATGGACCCAACCTTGTTCGCCAAGTGGAAAAGGACTTTTTTTAAGCCCGCTCCTGCAGGGGTTGCTCCAGCTGCATCTGAGAGCACCAGGACTGCTTCAGTCACTCCTCTCCTACAAGAAGCTGGCTCAGCAAATCTCTCCCTTCCATCTTCTTCATCTGTATTACCGTCTACTTCAGTTGAAGTTCCATCAACTTCAATTGAAGTACGACCTTCTGCCTCTCATCTTCCTGATTCATCTACAATTCTCCATGCATCACCTCATGCATCTCCTCTCCCTTCTCATCTTGCTAGGATATCTCATCCTAGTTTTGATTTGTTGGTTTCTGAGATATCTCCTCAGTCTCCAATTCCTTCTTCAGATCATATTGATCATCCAGCTTCCACCCATCACTCTCCATCTCCAGTTCACTCTCCATCTCCAGTTCACTCTCCAGATCATCAAGAATAAACCATTCCTGCTGATCATCCATCCACTGAGATTCCCCCATCATCTTTTGAAATCACTCCAGCATTAATTTCTAGCATCTTGGAGTTAATTACCCCTTCAATCAAAATCATGATTGAAGAGGCAATTGCTCCCCTTGCATCCTCCATCTCTTCTTTGACTGCTACCATCCAAGCTCTATCAAAATCTGCTGAGCCCTCTTCATCTAGGGGCCTGGTTTCAGTTTCTACTGAAATCAGGCAGGGGGAGATGCTTTATTAAGATGCCTCTGAGCTGCCCTTGGCCTCCCCTCCAGCAGATCCTCCTGCAGTTGTAGAGAAAGAGATAGAAGAATCAGCTCCTCCTCCATTGTCTGAAAAAGAAATTTCTGATGCTGTAATGAAGTCTGAATTCATTATCAAAGTTTGCCTAGAAGAATGCTCCACTCCCCTGGTCGCCCTATACCTAGAAGGAGTTATCACTTCCTTCCTAGATGAATTATGGGAGTTAGGACACTCAAAGGGCAATTCTGAAGGTATCCCTTTTACACACTTTTTAGACTTGATAACTGATATGCTATTATGGGAATACCTGGAAGGAATGATTCGATGTCATTTAGCAAATTTTTGTTCATAATACTACATATAAAATGGAAGAAGTATTAGATGTTCAAGAACTTGATCACCTTTCAGCTCCAGAAGTTCAATCTGAACCAGAACCAGTTCTTCAAGTTTCTGAGGCTGCTCAGCCAGCTCAGCTAGCAGTGCAAGTAGAACTGGTCCCCATGACAGTTTCTGATCAACAAGAAAAGGCTTCAGATGTTCAAATTGAAAAGTCTACCGTCTGGGATGACTCTCCTGGATTGGATTTAGATACCCTTCTGGCACAGGATGCCATGGAAGAAAAATTAGAAAAAGCTGCCCTAAAAGAGAAGGAAAGAGCTGTGCAAGAGGCAATTGATCCATATGATCTTCCTATTTCTTCAAATTCTGAGGATGAAATTGATTCTGATGAACTTGATGAGTCTAAGAGAAAGAGATCTGCTAAAAAGAAAAGGAAAGTTGTGGCTCCTCCTCCTCCAAATCCTGACCATGATGTTCCCTACTATGTCTTAAAAGGCATTGATCCAAAATCTAAAGAATTCCAGCACTGGATGGCATTTTCTAAAAATCAGCAGAAGCAAAGGAAGAAGTCAAAGAGATATGACAGTCTTGCCCCAAGATGGACTCCTAGAGGTCCTCCTCCTCCACCTCCCGGTGCAGGAGCCTCTGGAAACCTATCTGCAAATCCTGCTGCTCAGTCTGATAGGTTCAACCCATCTCAGTCATCACAAAGGAAAAGTTCTCAAGGATATCAAGGTAAAACGCAATCTGGCTATCAAAGACTTGATGCTGATGTTAAGGAACAAGTAAAGGAGGTGGTGTATCAAAGACCTACTTTTTCTCCTCCTCCTTCCAGAGAACTCAAGAGCTCAACCTCTCCAAAGCAAGATCATGCTGTGAAGGCTGTTTCAAAAGGTAAGCGAATTATTTTCTCTGAAAAATCTAGCAAGATATTTGCTGAGTTTGCTCCTCCTTCTTATCTAGTTATTCAGGATAAAGAGCCAGTTGAAAGTCTGCTAGATATGTCTATTAAGTTTAAAGCTGTGAAAACTGTTGATACAACCTCTGAAAATGTGTATGAAAGCCCAGAGCTTGATCCTGACTTCAGGATGGCTCGATTTCTTGAACTTGTTGGTTCAGCCCAAATTAAGAAAGCAAAGTTGAAGGCAAAGACACTGCAGGATTAACCACTATGTCAAAATTCAGAATGAAGGAGCTCGATAAATTCCAGGTTAGACCTGAGGTATTTGATCCTTCAAAATACATGGAAAAGCATCGTGAAGCAGTTGTCCCAATAGCGTCAGAAACGAAAATCATTGGAGAGCAAGACCTGAAGTTGTCAAGGAAAGAAGCTCTAGATCCTTCTAGAAAGATTACTTTTATTCCTAGTTCTTCTGAACCTAAACCTAATTCTGAAGCATCTTAAAATTTCATTGATTGACTGTTATTTGCTTATCTGGTTGATTGATGTTATCTGCTTAGTTATTTCCCTTCATGCACTATATTTATTTTATTTTCAGTAATTAGTTTTGTGTTTAGTTGTTGAGAGACTTAACTCAAATAGGGGGAGATTGTTGGTACCCTAGTTTTTGATTTGAGTTCAGTCTTCTCTTTTAGTCTCTTGACCCAAGATTTATCTATGGTCAAATGTTAGTTGGTTAGTTAGGTTTCTCTAGTTTTAGTGGCGTCACTTTTCCAGATGTAAATTTGGTTAAGTTGTTTTTTGTTCGACTATGGTCGAACGTCGCTCGACTATCGTCGATCAGCCGTTCGACGATCGTCTTCCTGATAGCTCGACTATCTGCTTCATAGGTCGACTATCTGTTGCCTTTGATAGTTCGACTATCTGTTGATAGGTCGACTATCTGCTCTTCTTGATAGTTCAACTATCTGCTTGGATAGTTCAACTATCTGATAGTTCGACTATCTGTTTGATAGGTCGACTATCTGTTCTCTTTGATAGTTCGACTATCTGTTGATAGGTCGACTATTGCTCTTCTTGATAGTTCAACTATCTACTTGGATAGTTCAACTCTCTGATAGCTCGACTATCTGTTGATAGGTCGACTATCTGTTTTCTTTGATAGTTCGACTATCTATTGATAGGTCGACTATCTGTTTTCTTTGATAGTTCGACTATCTGTTGATAGATCGACTATCTGTTTTCTTTGATAGTTCGTCTATCTATTGATAGGTCGACTATCTGTTTTCTTTGATAGTTCTACTATCTGTTTGATAGGTCGACTATCTGTTTTGCTTTGGTAGTTCGACTATTTGTCCTGATAGATCGACTATCTGATAGCTCGACTATCTGTTCTGATAGGTCGACTATCTGCTGAGGTAGTTTGACTATCTTCTTTGATAGTTCGACTATCTGTATCGTTCGACTATCTGTCTGATAGGTCGATGATCTCTGGGTTTCGGTCGACGATCTTCGAGGGTCGATCGATGTTTTGCTGTATGTCTTGAGTAATTTTGCCATCTTCTACGATGTGATTTATTTCATATTTATTTTGGCATATTTTATAAAAGATTATTTGAATAAATTTATGATATTATTTCCATGCAATATCTGCTCCATTTCTTATGCATGAGCCAATCTTTTTCTCACAAAGTTGTTTGTCTTATTAGTTGAAATAAGTTTTCTGCTTTATCTGCCAGGCTGTCCTTTATAGCCGTTAGACTCAAAAAGTCTTCTTTGGCCGTAAAGAATCTCTTCTGATGTGACTTTCTCTAGTATTATTTTATCAGAGTTACTTGCAGCTTCTTAGAAAGATTTATCCTCTTATAAGATATCTGTCTGTAGTTTTTGTTCTTGCTTTATGCTATTTGTAGCCCAGCTTGTAGATTTCAGTAGAAGACAAGATTCAAACTCAAATTAGAGCCGTTGTTGCTGCTGCTATATAAAGAATTCTTTGGAGAAAGAAATCAACTAGTTCAGATTGCAAAAAGCTAACAACAGCATTCAAGCGTACAACTTACAGTTTACAACTGCTCTCAGCTCGTTCACATTCAACTAAGAAGAAGTTTTAGCTCTTCACTCTTCTTCAACCTGAGTTCTCCTACCTCCAGGAAGATTTTCACTCAGAGCTTTTTGAAGAAGAAGAAGAACAAGATAGCTTCCTGAAGAAGAATTTTCATTTCACATTTATTATCTTCTTGTAGCTTTTTCCTTCAGATTTTCTGAAGTGTTTTCTGTACTGAAGCAAGACTTCACCTAGACATTCTTTTAGCTAGGGGGAGCCTTGACTCTTTAGAGCTTTCTAGCTCAGTGCATGTTCTTGAGCTTCTCTAATTCTATTTAAAATAGAGAAGACATTTTAACCTCCTTTCCCCCTCCTGTAAAGGGTTATTACTCCCTTCAAAAGTATACCTTGGTGGCAGGGCACCTGATCAAAGACCTGTGTTGGTTTTTAGACACCTGATCAAAAGTCTAAAGGGTTTCTGGATCTACCTGAAGCAGATCTTGTTGGTTGCAGGGCACCTGATCAAAAACCTTAGTGGATTCCTACCTTGTTGGTAGAAGAGTGGAGTTACCCAAGTTGTTTGGGGAACCACTATAAATTCCCTTGTGTCGTCTGGTTGTTTGATTTATTACTTGTGATGTTGGTTATGATTAGTTTTAACTAGGTTTGTTAGTTGTTGTTTAGGATTCCAAGCCTTAACTGTAATTACAGTTGGCTGCCTTTTGTGCACAACACTTGTGTTAGGCTTTAGGGTTACTTCTCAAATATCTATAACCTTCATTCCGAAATTAACTCCAAGGGAGTTGAGTAGACAGTAAACTTTGCTAGTGTAATTTTTGATTACTCTATTCACCCCCCCCCCCTCTAGAGTAGTATCTATCCCTTTTCTTTCACAGCAGTAGTACGCGGATACTCTAGGTTGTTTTCTTCTAGGGGCGTACGGAAGGGCTAGGCCCGGTAGTGTGGATACCCGCCTTGGAGTGGGGGGCCCGACCCACTGTCTCCGTTTGCCACTACGGAGGTTCCTAGGAGTTAAGCTACATGCCCGAATAGGGGGAACTAAAGGTCTATGCGCATAGAGTCGTGTGCGTGTGTTACACTTGCATGAATCATGTCATAGCATATCACTACACTAATATTTACATACAACCGACACCCCAACGTATAAATCGGTATGGGAATTTTTATACGATGGGAGCTTTGCAGAAGACCCCTTAACTTATAAGTTTGTATGGGCATTCATATAAGTTAAGGTTACCTACTTATTTACTTGCTTGTTTACTTACTGTTCTCTAGCTGTCTTTTCATACAATTGCTACTTACTACTTCTCTTCTTTACCACTTACTACCATAGAATTTCTAGTTGTACTTTGTTCTAGATAGTTGTTAGAATAACTCTGTTGTCATCTGCTTGACTTATTCTCCACCTTCGTAGCTTCCCTTTCCTCCTCTCCGCTTGGTGCTCAGGAGCCATAGGGGGAGGGGTAGGGGATGATAGGGCTTAGTCTTTATGACTAATGGTTTTCGAACCACAACATTACAGGAGCTCCGGATGGGAGACAGGGACCAGTAGTCCAGGGACCAGCACCGGCGGAGTACGGTGCGCATGGAGGTGGGTCAGTCTAGCACTGGTGCACTTGCGACCAGCTCCGTGAGTGATTAGTACTTTTATAGTTTCTACGATGAGTTATTTGTAGTGAGGACTTTGATGTACCGGGCTCGAGCCCGTTTATCTATATTTCATCTGAACTGTATCTTTGCAGTACTTCTGTTATCTACTTCCTGTTATTATCTACTGATAGACTGGATGTGATTTCACTTTTATACATGCTTTTGTGGACTTGTTTACATTTATGTATAATTACTTCTCTCTCTTGTGATCGAAAAGGGCCGGCAGAATTGGCGTTTTGTAGTGGCGGCCTTCCCGTGAGTCGGTGCCACTACAAAGCGGCAGTTCTAGGCTAAGACCCCGGTGTCGAGAAAAAGAAAAAAAAGGGGGGTCTTACAGTACCTCCCATGGGAAGATTGGGATTTTTGGGATTAAAAATCCCATTATTTGGAATTATTGGAAAATATGCCTAGATAGGAAATAAATTTGAATCTAGGGCATATGAATTTATAAAATTCTGAAATTTTTGTCCCAAGATTTATTAGGGCATAACACCGCTCTGGAAAAATTTATGGGACTATTAGGTAATGTTAACTTGAATTTTAAGTAGAATTTACCCTTTTCCCATTATGAAAATTAATTAAAAATAAGGGAAATCATTGTTTAAATATTATGGAAAATTTTACAATAGTTTATTTATATGATTAAATCCCTGTTAAATTATTTGAGAATTTTTGGATGTCTCTATATGCTGAAAACCCTAATAATGACATTTTTGTAATATTGTTCATAAGGATATAGTTTAGGACAAATCACAGTTTAGGATTTTGAAATTTTGTATTTAGCTTTATTATATCAATATGGATCCTCAGTAATATTCCTAGAATTTCTTATTATATAAATACTATACTTCATTTGGAAAGTAGTCAATTTGTGCTTTTAATATTAAATGGGTATTAAATGGAATTTCACATGGGAAAATTATGAAACTTGGTAGGAATACAAATTTAACCTCATGGAACATCTAATAAGTTTTTTAGGTAGATAGTACATCATATGCATGGTGACCCAGGTCACTTAATTAAAAGGATTAATTTAGGCCCTTAATTCCTTAGAAAAATAGTGAAACCTTGGAGGGTCAACATCATACATCCTTGCAAACCATGATAAATAATTAAGGGTAGTTAGCCCAAGAGTTTGGACGATACGTCATACGGGTCAACATTAGGTCATGGGTGTGCTTAGCATGAATAGCATATAATACTAGGACCCACAGGGGATAACGTTGTCGGTTGAGATGGAATCTATATTGGGAAGATAAAACCTGGTTGGTGTCCAATTGAGCACTTCTTGATAACGAGTGGTAGAGTGCAAAATCCCAAGGATAGTAACTAGAACGGAGATCGACGGAAGGCCGCCACTCTCCCAACAACATCCTAAGTTGTTATGTTTGTCCCAGAGTAACAACGAGAGTTTGGTATAGATCATGGGTAGACATTAATAAATGTAAATATCCTTGCAAAAGGGAACTTTTGGCTTCATCCCATCATAGTTCCTATTGCCCCGGAGAGCCCTTCACCGGGCATGCCCTAGGCAGTCTTGGGATTAACCCTAAATTGCTAAGTGTAATAAAATTTAGACAAGTGTAGTTAAATAGGCTAAGAGAATGTGACTATCTCACCCATGAAGGGTTGGAGGGTTTCAGGACAGTTAGTCATGCGAGCTGGATGCTCGAGAGTTTGACATCAGGACGGGTTTGGTCCTGCGAGCTGGAGGCTCGGGTTGAGATACCTTGCATGTGCATATTAACAAAACTAGTGGCAGGACATGCGGTATTGGGCCAATCATCACACCGATGGAAGTACGGTGACTCTGGTGAGGTGTGAGGTTTGAGGGGCTAGTAGGTTTTTTATACTGCAATCCGAAGGACAATCCCTGAAAACACACACCCGACCAAGAAAGTCTGGCAGTTGGGAAGCATTAGTACGCAGTGAAACTAGAGTGCACATAGGACATGTATAGAGGCGTACAAAGGGTCTGGGCTTGGTACTGTGTATACCCGCCTAGGAAGCGAAAGCGCCCGTTTTGTTGCTATCGTAGCCACAACGGTGGTACCAGAGAGTGATGCTTGCTCCTAAAAGTGGGAACTAACACTAGTAGAAAATCGACTTTTAGCGACGAACTTTTTCGTACATGAGATGTTGTTGGGGACATGAGTTAGGTACTCACTGATCTCCACCTCCCAATTGCCGATGGCAGCGGCGGCGACGCTCAACACATTGATAGTCTTCTTTGTACGCTTAACCATGTCCCCATTGAACATTGAAGTATCGCCAAACTCTAGCCTTCTTAAGATTCTTCACATTTGCGTCATGCTCTGGCAAATATAAACTAGACCTGAAGGTAGAGTAATAATCATATGCTAATACAAATGATTTATACAATTTTAGATTATTATTGCGCATCAAGATTATACCATACCATTTCTCTCTTTTCCCAACTACCAAAATAATGAGCAGAAGCTTACAAGACTCGTAACATTCAATAACAGAGCATTTCATGTACTCATCAGCACAAATTCGTCTCCAGAGATCAGCATCCTTGGATTATAAACTATAGTAGAACTCACGTGTCGATAATCAAGCATGCAAGCCATTTACTCGGCACCTGTATGTTCACCACCGCCTTGTGAAGACGGAACATGTACCTTCCATTCGCCATAACCTACCTGAAACAAACAAACAAACAAAATAAGAAAATGGAATCAATACAGAAGCCGTGAAAGGAGATGCAAAGTCATAATATTAGATGAGAGAATTCTAAAACCAATAGTATAATAGCTTTGTCAATAGTGCTAATTTCTGTTAATTTCTTGGCAAATTATTGCAAGAGTGGTAGAAAATGCCAAAAAAAAAGCAATGCATTGATGGTCATCAAACTGCGGTATTGCAACATACTTCTGTTTATGGAGCACAACCGAAGCAGTTATTCAAATTTCCTGATTACATACCTCTCCCAAAAGATCTGCAGCAAGAGTTTGTCCAAGAAAAAAATCATAATTCTGGTGAGGGGAATTTTGAATGTGCTTCTTCTGCGACTTTTAGGTCTTGCATTCCAATTTCCAAGTACAGGCGAGAAAATTTCTGAAGCTTTTTGTATGGATGATAATGAATGATGATGAGCTGAAGATTTATTCGAGACTGGTGTCTGATGATTATCCCATTGTCCGTAGGGTCAGTGTTTTCTCCCGATTGTCCCGAGGTCAAAATGTATGTAATCCCAACACTCCCGAGTCGCCTACGAGTTTACCACTCGACCAACTTTTGAAGACACTTGGCTCAAGGAGAGAGAAGTGGAGTGCCACGGAGGCATCCAAACAGTATGGGAAAAGGGGTGGTGGTGATCAGTATGACCACACGGTTTCGACAGGTAAAGCATGGACCGCCGCATCCCGATCAACTTGGGGGTGATGGTAGCGCAGTTTCTCTTGCATCAGGTGACTGGTGCACACGTGAAGAACATCGTCGGGGCGCACTGCATCAGGAAGTTATTTCGGTCCATGGGGTTGATGAGCACGCTTCCTACGAAGCGAGTTGTTTGCACACTGGATGTCGTGACACTCCACACCCTTGCGGCCACACGACTTCTGAAGAAGGCCATCATTGGGAGCAATATTTCTTATCACTTTGTGGATGCCCCAAGGAGAGATGCCAGCGCACTTGATCAGTGACAGGAGGAGAAACAGATCAACGAGGTTGAGCCTCGCCATCATATTGTGGAGCAACACGCCACCACCGCACTGCGGAGAACATACATGAACAATTTTTTATAACTTTTTTTGAATAGAAAGTGAATAAATAGAGAAGAAAGAACAATTAAGACCTTACTTCTGCCCCCAAACATCAATAAGCATGTAGTAATAATTCAGTAAATAATATACTGATAACTCATTACACTTTTGCAGCTACACATGACCAAGTGCATGCATTCTCAAAGATTTACAGTGAGAGGAAAATAAAAATTAGCATGCTAGTCCATATATATAAAAGGGCGCAGAAGTTCAACAAAACCACTTGGCCAAAACCAACTTTGAGTCCTGAACATTTTTTATTGATTAAATCATATTCTTCAGAATTATGACAGTATGCTTTCATTTAAGGTGATGCATAGAATCACTGCACTGAGTACAAATGAAGATGGAAGGTTTCTAGGGTTGTAGAGGTAGATAATGAGGTTTGTTCGTTTAGGATGGTGCTAGCTGTTGAGAACCGAGATAAATGTATAAAAAATTGCTGGTCATGAAAAAACTCTGTTTATTCTTGGTTTTCTTGTTTGACAATCAGTTGCCTCTTATTGAACTAAAAGCAAGGTTCCATGTTTTCAAACTAGTCAAAAATTGGAAATGCAAGGCAAATCAGTTTCCCCTTTCCTATGTCCAGAAACTGAACTAAAGCTGTCGACTCAAGCGATTTCGAAGCACGAAACTGAGAGCAAGGTTCCAGGTTTTCAAACTAGTCAAAAGTCTGAAATGCTAGGCGAATACGATTTCTGTAGGACATCTGCGCCCTCAAACTAGCCCTAACTTAATAAAGTATGCTTTCTGTCAATTGGAAGTTTAAAAAATGAAATATATTTGCATTTAGTTCGCATATGACAAAAATTCATTGCACGTCATAGAAAAACTTGTATAATTCCATTATTTAGTAAGAAATAAAATGTGCTTCTAGACAACTCTTGGATTGGAAAAACTTTAGTTTTTTTGTTTGCAAGGATAAGGCTACCTATTATAGTGAATAGGGCACAAATAGTGTGAATAGTGCGTGCTATTTTCCCATTATGCGCCCTACTATGCCAATAACACATGATGTGTGCATTGCTAATGTTGTGACAATAGCTTCAAGTTGCCACTACTAAAAGTATGCGTCGAGAGGGTAAGAAAACATTAAGTTCCTTGCAAACAATACAATTATGAGAGATCATTCACTAGGCAGGCACCACATATCCAACATAAAATATATACAATATAGGAAGTGTTGTTTTGCACCCAAAAGAGCATCTCCTTGATGCTCAATGCTAAGGATTCAATATAAAAAAAATCTTTAACCTTCAGAGTAAAATATCAGTGTAGGCATATAAGATATCATGCACTAAGCATGCATCTTCAAAAAAGTAGATTGTGTTGTCCTGCACACGAGAAAGCATCTCCTTCTCATTAATGCTAAGAATTCAACTACAAAGCTTTTCTTTAACCTTCCGAGAAAAATATCGCCTTTTCCAAAAACAAGATTAAGAATGAAAGTGTAGACCCTATGACTGATAGAATTTGTTTTTTTTAAAGATTAAGCAAACCATAGACAAGATATTTTAACTAACATGGATCAGCATGTAAAATACTAGTAGGGAGAATTCACATTAACCTGGAAAGTGCATAACCTCCACAATCTCACCCAAAAATAAAAAATGAGATGTCTCCAAGAAAATCTATTTTGAACATTTATCACGGTTTCTGAAATAAAAAAAGGCTCCAATACATAAAAATGAGTTCATTGATTGATGTTAGGTTGATTGTTCAGTGTCTTGAGAAATCGAAAAATGAATCTGCCAAGTAGTAGTGAATGAAAAAATTCCCAAAATTTTAATGATTGAGAAAGACCTGGAAGAGGGCTTCGAGCGACGGCGGCTTTAAAGCGACAGGGCTTCGAGCGACAGCGGCTTCGAGCGACGGTAGCTTCGAGTGGTGTCCGACGGATGCAGGAGAGGCGCGTGCGAGGGGCGAGGTGCGAGGGGTGGGGGGCGAGGAGTGAGGTGCTAGGGTTTCCCGTAAAAGGAGCGACAATGGCGGGTGCAGAGAAGGAGGAGTGGCAGCGGTCGGGGCTTCGAGTGGTGGCTAACCGTTGATGCAGGAGAAGCGTAGGGATGCACGGGAGGAATTGCGAAATTTTCTGAGCGGAAAGGAGGGGAGGAGGTGTTTTGTTCGCTTATTGCCGGTGCGGGTTAGGGAAGAGGAAGTTACAGGATGATATGGTGTTCGTGTGTTAGCTAGGGGAAGTTAAAGAGTTAGTGGGATGAGTGTGACTGTTGTAGTGTGAATGTTCCTGAGAATGTTCTGCAATAAAATTGATGGGCCGGGCTGATTGACAGTGTATGATATATTATCTTATCTAAATTAAAATAATGTCTTTTTTTAAACATTAATGTAGATTACATAGTCCGCGACAATGTGTTTCGAGCCCTCAACTTCATCCTCGTCTGCAAGGAGCTTCTTCGTCCACCTCTTCATCGTCCCGCCCTCGTCAAATTTCATTTATATAACAACAATCTTTCTGTAGAAGCTAAGATCTCTCCTGGCAGACTCGTCATGGTTGACTAAAATTAGATGTCAAAAGAATGGAGGAAGAAGCGGTCGGATGCTTGATAAAACTCAAGATCTATAACTTTGAATTTTTGTTTTGTTCTATAAAAAGGATTTTGGGGGTACAAATATAATTCTAGGATTTACAAATAGCCAAATATAATTTACGATTATAAACACCCATGAAATATTAAATAAGTGGGAAAAAATAATAAGTGAGGAAAATAAAACCTATTATGTTTTTGTAAGTATAAATAATTAAGTATAATTAAGATGAAATATCATTTTTTGGGGGTCACTCAAAGCTGGTGGAGTGCAGAGAAAGAACTCGTGCAGATGCACCCAACACGTCGATGTATCCCTCGTCAGCACGTCGCTGGAGTTGTTCGGTCGTAATCTAAATTGTGACAAAGTCAAAGCTTTTTGCTTGCAAAAATGAAAGTCAAACTGTCTAGTAGTCATATATTTTTAATTATAGATGCTAACTTTCTTATAAATTAGGATAGATATATATTATGTCTCTAAGTATTTTGATTACTAAGTAAATTATTTGTAACAAAAAAAAATCATTAAATATGAGTTATGGTGAAAATTTTATGTGTCCCACTAAAAAACATGCATTTAGTGACGAAATATATTTTATCACAAAATCTCTGTCAATGAATACATACATTTTGTGACCGAACTTTAATTTTGTCACTATAGCCATGTCTTTAGCGACTGAACATTAATTTTGTCACTAATGATATCTCTTTAGTGACTTACATTATTTTCGTCACTGAAAATGTATCTTTAATGTCTAAAGTTATTTTTGTCACTAAAATCATGTATTTAGTGATAAAATATATTCCGTCACTAAAATTTGGTCACTAAAACCCCATTTTCTTTAGTGTAAAGGTCTGTGATCACAGAGTCGTGTGTGTGAGTTGCACTTGTATGAATCATAAAAAAGCATGCATAACATACATTCATAACTTGGGCATACGCATCATACATCCTTATTATATAAATTAGTATGGGCTCTTATTTATTATAAGTTATATTTGGAAACCTTAACTTATAAGTTTGTATGGGCATTCCTATAAGTTAAGGTACTTCTGTGATGGTAGCTTAGTAGTAGATTATTCTACTTGCCGTTCTTTAGTTGTTTACTTACAGCACCTTACTTACTTTCTGTACAGTTCTTCATACTTTACATGTGCTATATATATAGAACTTCTATAGTAGAAATAGATTGACACTATATATACTTGGTAGTATAGCTCCACTATCACATGCTTCTTTTTATACCCCTTGTTGTCCTCCGCTTCATCCTCCCCCTCGGTTCCAAGGAGTTGCGGGGGCGAGGTGTGGAGGAAACGACTTAGTCTTTATGACTAACGGTTGATTGTGACCAAATAATTTTAGGGGCTCGAGGAGATGGAGTACCAGCATGACCAGCAGGACGAGGTGGCAGGACGTGAGGAGCTGATACCACCACCACTTAATACTACTATTACAGCAGCCCGTCGTCAGGTGCAATGACTTTACCGATGATAGATTAGCTTCCGCTTGTTGTCATTTTGAGAGAGAGAGATTTGATATTATGTACAGGGCATAAGCCCTTTTCTCTTTTTGTTGTACTCATTGTGGACTCGTTTGTACTTTCATTTTTATTATAAATGTTAGTGCTGTGACTTGTGGACAAGCTGTTATATACACTGCTTTTATACTTCTATTTCTCGATTGGCCGAACAGGTTATATGATCGTACTAGCCAGCAGGATCGACGTCTTGCGTTGTCTACTAACCCGTGAGTTAGTGTCACCGTAAGGCGGTGTTTTGGGCATAAGACCGGGAGTCTCCTTAGTAAAGGAAGGGGTCTTACAAACGGGAGGAGCTTGGTAGTTCTTGAAAGGTGTGCGGAGGAGGAAAGGCTAGGTTCTTGCACCATCCAGGAGGATGGACTCCCTGAGAGATGAGATTGATGCTAGGGACCGGGATGTACTCGACTCTTTTCCCCGCGAGTGTAGGAGTATTTGTAAGCTGCAGAGAATGGATGCGAGCTGGCGATCTTTTTTTAGCGAATCCATTCCCGTGGTCCCAAAAAGGGGAATTGACTTTGCAGGCGAGTGTCGTGGGGAGTCTAAGGCTGCAAACTATCATGCGGGGTGTCGACTCGCATTGTAGAGGTCTCGACATTAGATTGGTGGACCTCGGCGTCGGCGGGAATGTTGACACTACTTTCCCCCTAAGGTCGGAAGCCTTTTTGGAGGAGGCGAGCCGGGGAGCCATAGTAGACTCCAGGTCATGATAGATGGATTCAACGTCCTTCAGAATGGACTTGGCCTTCTTGCCAGGATTGGTTTTCGGCGTATCGCACACTGCAGTGATGGGAGGCAGGCCGACTAATGCGTTAGCGTGAGCAGCGTTGAGCTCACGGCCCCGGCTGAGCTTCTCTTGGAGTTCTTTGGAGAAGGCATCTCGGCAAGGCTCAAGTAAGAGGGAATGGAAAAGGTAGCCTCGGTACACGGACCTATAAATATAGCCGCTAGTGGAGCCCACCAAAAAATTCTTTGGCTCTATCACACTCGCTGCATATTGCGGTATTTGATGTTTCTTTCCGAGCTTGGACCAACCTCGCAAAAAGCAGGGATTTTGTACAATACCATATCCGGCGAGTGGAGTGGGTCGATAGGGGCAAGATCGGTCGAAGACCAGTAGCTCGACTCGCCCAAATGGGGGTGAATCATTGGAGGGTCAAGTGGAGCGGGCCAACATACACTCGCGCCAGGGGCCCCGCGAGTAGCGGGAGAGTAGAGCAGGTCGGCTCGCACTCGCCCCGGGGGTTCGGCATGTAGCGGGCGAGTGGGGAAGGCCGGGCCCACACTCGCTCAAGGCTAGAAGAGGTGGCGAATGCCAGCTCTATCGAGCAGTTGCCGCCCCCGGCGAGCAGAGGCTCCATAGGGCCGCTCGCCCAGTCTATTGTGGTGTATTTTTACTGTTTTACCCCCGCTGGCCTGCTTATAGCCTGTTAGAATAGAGATGAGTCCCGTTTATACAGGGTTTTACGGGCTCATCTGGGCTGGTTTTCACACCTTTGCACTTTTTTTATTGGATGTTTTCGCTGTTTATCTCATCCTTTAAGCCTTTCATGCTTTGTGTGCTTTTCCTGCCCTTGCGTGCGCAATTGCGCACTTGTTGGTTAGGAGTAAGCACGTGGTGCTCCCCAGGGCTCGTTCTAGTAGTTTTTACTTCATTTCTGTATTTCTAGAGGGACCTCCGTTGCCTTATTTTTTCGTGCTTGCAGGTGGTCAATTTTCCGCTTTCTGAATTCTGATTTGAGAAAAATGCACGGTTGTGCGTTTCCTTAGCGCACAGTTAGTTTTGTTCGTGAGTTTTCTTCCGGTCAATCTGGTGAAATGACCAGCTCGTGTGCATCCTTCATGCACGGTTTCCGTGCAAAATGCTTCACGCACGGGCGGATCGCCCATGTATGAAGGAAACGCACGGGTCAACGCTTCTTCTTCGCAGGCGCATGTTTTAATATAATATCGCACGGTTCACGCACGATGGTGCGTCGAACCGTGCAATACCAATTTTCTGATAAATTTCTATTTAAGTTGCATCCTTTGCCATTTCCGGGAGAGGATCGGCCAGCCCGCCTTTTTGTCTCTCTTGAGCGAGAAAATCAGTCTCCAACCCCCTTTTCTCTCTCTTCCTTGGATGGAAGATCCGGCCACTCATTCCACTCCATAGTGCTTGCAAAAGCTTCATCCTCCACCGCCATTGACATTGCTACGTTTGAAGCTCCTATTTAAGCTACTCGTTGTTGCCCATCAAGTTACATTCCACCTCCGCAACCTCAGCAATACGAAGATGGGTTTGATGGAGGAAGTGACAGCTCCTCTTGGATCCTGGACTCCTTTCTAAGACCGAGCACGGACAAGGGTTGACACCCCTAATTTTCGGCCGAGAACCTTGGAAAGCTTCTTTGTCTTGCTTGTAAACTCTCATTCCTCCTCTTATATTTACTCCTTGCTGAACTCTTATTGAATTTTATAGTGTGATAAGCATATGTGGTTCTAGAATGTTTCATGCTTTTGCTTAGGTCTTTTCTGAACTTGTTATACATTGTGAAGCTCATTATTCTTGCTAGAGTAGGTGTTTTGGCCATTCTAGCATTTGCTAGAAGTGTTAGTTGTGAAGAGGTGTTTTTGACCCTCACCAGTTCTCACACTCCGCTATCACTCTCCGGAGTAGGTGTTTTGGCCATTCTAGCATTTGCTAGAACCACATATGCTCATTATTCTTGCTAGAGTAGGTGTTTTGGCCATTCTAGCATTTGCTAGAAGTGTTAGTTATGAAGAGGTGTTTTTGACCCTCACCAGTTCTCACACTCCGCTATCACTCTCCGGAGTGATTCACCCGAGCGAAGCGATGAAGGCGACCCACAATAATTTTAGGTTGTTTAATTTAGGAAACCCTAATCAAAACCCCCTTGCTCTCCTGGCACTTGCACTCAATTCTCCAAAGTACTATAACCCTTGCTCCCTAATTGCGCTCTGCAAAAGATCGATACTCGGAGAAGCTACTCCCCATTATTATTACTTGACAGCGATGGGTACACTTACCGCACGCGCATTAAGTTTTTGGCACCGTTGTCGTGGAGTGCAATCGTTGCTTGTGATTTTTTTTGGGTGAAAAGTTTGTAGGTGCTTTAGTGTGTTTTTTTAATCTTTTTGTTCTGTGAGTTTATGACAGATCGGAACCCAGCTGAAAGAGTTGAAGATTTAAGAGTTGAAGCTGAGACTGCAAGAGCTAGGAATGCTCGGTTGCGCGCTGCTGCGGAAGTGAGAATGGACAATCCGGTCCTTTGTGGAAATGGCCAGGAAGATAGAGTGGCCGATGCAAATGAGGTGGTCCAACCTCGAATTAGGACAATGAGGGATTTCACTACCCATACCACGGGGAGTGTTTACCCTGGGTTTGGACCAACCATTGCCAACCACCATTTCGAAATTAAGCCGACAATCCTCAACATGATTAGAAACAACACACAATATTCGGGGTTGCCGAGCGAGGATCCTCAGTTACATCTTGTAGAGTTTTCTGAAATTTATGGAACCTTTCATTATGTGGGAATTGTTGATGAAGTGGTAAAATTAAAACTGTTTCCTTTCTCATTGTGGGATAGAGCCAAGACGTGGTTGCAAGCTATTGCTCCAGGATTTGCTACAACTTGGGAAGCCTTGTCTTCCTTATTTTTGGCAAAATTTCACCCTATTGATAAAATTGTTAATGCGCACAGGGATATTGCCATGTTCCGCCAGCAAGATCAAGATACCCTCTCCGAGGATTGGGATATGTTTACTGATTTATAGCGTCGTTGTCTGCAACACGACTGTGAGCCCTAGAGTTTGGTCGACATATTCTATTTCGCCATTGAACCAAATTTCTGGGTGATGATCGATGTTGCTGTAGGAGGGACAATCATGAATTTGGCTCCCGAGGAAGCGCTGAGGCTTCTACGTGATACGACCTCCCACAGTAACTTTTGGACCGCCAGAAGGAATGCCCCGAGAGGGGCAAGGAACTTGTTTGATGTGAACGCGGTGGTGCACCAAGCTGAACAATGCCATCCTTCTATGGAAGGAAAATCGTTGATGACAAGGTCTACCCTGCCTCCAGCTCCTGTGTTGAACATTGCATGCCAAGGTTGTGGAAACTCTTGGCACCACGCTTATGAGTGCACCGTGGGGGAGTTTACTAATGATATGGTAGGTATGGATTTTGAAGAAAGTGTTAATTTTATTAATAATAAAAATAGAGCTGCTCCTTATTATAATGCTTATAACTCGAACGCAAGAAGTCACCCAAATTTCTCGTGGAATACTAATGCTCCTGGTCAAAGATGGCAAGGAGGTCAACATCAGTTTGATGCTGAGGCCTCTGGCAGCCAACCGCGACCACCGTATGCGGGTTATAATCAAAACATGCAAGGGGCGCGTAAAAGCGCGTTAGAAGAAATGATGGAGAAATTTGTTGAAATGGCCCAGTCAAACATGGCCACTCAAACTGCCTCCATGAGGAATTTAGAGACACAGCTTGGGAAACTTGCCCATGTGCTCTCTGAACGCACTCGTGGCACCCTCCCAAGTGACACAGAGAAAAATCCCCATGACCAAAGGAAGAGCGTTGTTGAGGTGGGTGAGTGTTGTAGCAAGGAATTGGTCGTCGAATGTGTGATAAATGAAATAGAGACGGTTGTTGTATGCGATTCTGGATCGACATGCAACATTCTTGCCCTGCGAGATGTTGTGAAGCTGAATTTGAATGTCGAGAAAAATAACCAGAAGTCGCTTGTGCTGGCCAATGGATCAGTTGTTAAAACCGAAGGCAAAATTAAAGATGTTAAGATAAAAATTAACGGGCCTGTTGTGGTCACCGACTTTCAGGTATTGGGATCGAAGGAAAACACCTCCAAACCAATTTTGGGGGTTCCATTTCTGAAAGCCAGTGAGGCGACATTGTTCTTTCATGCTTTCGGGATTACCTTAACCTCTAAAGATGAATTACGATCTCCGCAATCACTTCCTGTTCTAGCCCCTTGTAAATCTGAAAATCTAAGCACGGTTAATGCTTTGTTATCTAAGAATTTATCTAGTGATGATAAGGTGGATGAGTGTCTTCGCGAGCACTGTGTGACAACGCTAGGGAAGAAACTGCTGAAGCTTGTTGTAGATGATTAAAGCTTGGAGATACCAGGTGCAGAAGTTGATGACGATAATAAAGACATTGGATTATGTGCGGCTAGTGAGAGCGTGCAGGAGATTGCTTTAAGAACAGTTATTGAACCAAATAAATCTTGTAAAAGTGTTAAGCAGGTATCATTAGCTGATTTGCCACCCTCTGCGGGTGAAGAAAAGATGCGCCCGACTATGGTTAATAATCTGAACACTAAAACTCCGGGCATGAAATTATCGCCCTGGTGCTCTCCTACGGTGGAATTGCAAAGAAGGGAGTTACTCTTGCGCAAGGCGCAGCATTTTGCCCTCCGGCGCGGGAAGGAGGAGAATAGGGGTAAAGGAGACTTGTCTTCTTTTGGCTCTAAAGCCTTCCTCTCCTCCTCATCTCGTGTGTCGGGTGAGGTTTACCACAAATCAGTGTTCTGCTGAAATGTGGCAGATCTCCAGGGCCGTCTCCTTTGCCTTGCTGCTTTTATTTTTATTTTTGTTAAATGTTGTTTTGGTTTTGAATTAATTGCATGTGTTGCTTTTGTACCTGAACAATGATATATAACTGTTAATATAGGTATTTGGTCCACCTTAAGGACGGTAAAGAAAAGGGCTTATGGGAGATAACCAGATTTTGCCGCCTTAACCTTATTTCAAGGCTATTGCTTGCGTTTCTTTTCTATTTTCTCTGTTTTCTTGTGTTGCATATTTCCTTGCATTGTTGGAGATTGCTTGTACTTGCAGGTGATGATTTCTTGGGTTGTAGGCTGGTTGATCGAGTTTGAATGCCTAACTTCTGGTATGCTCATCTCTGAGCATTGGGTAACCTCTTCCCTCACCTATCAGATTACATTTTCATAATCATTGCTGGTTTTGTTAGATTAATTCTGGGGGAGAGCCTGTAGTTGTTACCCGTTGCACTCGCAATTCATTTGCTTGCCAGTGGTTTTTTTTTAATTACGCAGTCATTATTTTGTGCACCCATGCACCAACTTGAGCGCGTTCTTAACTTTTTGCGTCTTGCGAGTCAAACTAGCTTCTTCTGTTAGATCTGGGAAGATTACCGTGCTAACGTAGGATTATTTGACGGAGTAAAATGTTGGTCGTGCTGTGTTCCTAGTCAAGTGCTCCCGTATCTTGTAGAAATTATAGTATGATTAATTTCTCTGCATACTGCTAGTTTATATTTTTCTAGCTGCGTTAATTCTTTTTATGCTACTCAGAAAATTTTTGGTGAATCCGGTGAGAATCTGACGGTAGTTTAGGGATGTGTTTAAATGGTCGTTAGATTTGTATTGCTCGATTCGAGAGAAGGGGTAGCCTCTCTCATTGGCTAAGAACTTGCCCCATGCTACTCTCGAAGCATGGGTACATGGTTAGCTAAGAGCGAGCATGATGTAGGCCATCTTTTTGGCCAGGTTGAGCTTTGTACCGTTCCTAACGTCATATCCTCGCTAGCCCCATTGTGCCTACCCTTTCCTTTGATTCAGCTCAACTATGATTTCACAAAAGCCTCATAGCCTATCCTAGTCGCACGCCCAAGTCGAGCTTTAGTTTTTCCTATTTTTATGTTGGGTTGTGATGTGCTATTATTTGTGAAAATGTGGAAGTGTGACCCAGTCTATATTTGCTGATATTGTGAAAATAAAAATGAAAAAAAGAAAAATTATTTCTAAAGAAGAAAAAATAAAGAAGAAAAAAGATTGATTGAAAATCTTTTTGAAAATGTGATTGTATGTAAAGTTGGCGGGTGCGCACACCCATATGTAAAAGTTAAGTCTGGGGGTGTGGCGTACTCATTTGTATGGTAGATAGCGGATTTGATCCTTATTGTGTTATAACATTTGGGTTTTTTTGCATAGCATCCCTTTTGATCCTTGCTTACCTCACCGTAACCCAAGCCCCAACTTTTACCTAAAATCCTACTGACTTGCGGTTAAGTCAAACTAGTATCGTGGAGAGAGTACGGAAGGGCAAGCTTATGGCCACCAATATTGGTGGATGCTTTTGGGGGTTATCCTGAATCCCGATCTTTGGCAATACTCGTCTTAGCGGCTAGTTTATTTTCTCCCTACGAGCGACTGAAGGATTCACCACGATTCTCTTTTTGAGTAGTTATAGAATTTATTTTTATGCAGGTTGAAAATTTTAAATTACTTTGTATGCTTAGAAATTTTCTTTACTCAATTTTAACGCCCGTGAGCATGCGACTTTGCATGGTACTCCGGATCATAATTGCTATGTTAGCTAGTGATTTTTCTGGTCTGCGAGGATCTTCTTTGCTCGGGACGCGCAAATGGTTAAGTCTGGGGGTGTGATGAGTCTTGTTTACACAGGGTTTTGTGGGCTCATCTGGGATGGTTTTCATGGCTTTGCACTTCTTTTATTGGATGTCTTCACTGTATATCTCATCCTTTATGCCATTCATGCTTTGTGTGCTTTTCCTACCCTTGCGTGTGCAATTGCACACTTGTTGGTTAGGGGTAAGCACGTAGTGCTCCCCAGGGCTCGTTCCAGTAGTTTTTACCTCATTTCTGTATTTTTAGAGGGTCCTTCGTTGCCTTATTTTTCCTTGCTTGCAGGTGGTCATTTTTCCCCTTTCTGAATTCTGATTTGAGGAAAATGCACGATCGTGCTTTTCCTTTGCTCACGGATAGTTTTGGTCATGCGTTTTCTTCCAGTCAAGCTAGTGAAATGACAAGCTTGTGTGAATCCTTCACGCACGGTTTCACTAAAACCGTGTGCGAAGGAAACACACGGTTGTCCTGTAATATCCTGGATTTTGCCTGCCATTCTTCGTTCTGTGGTTACCCATGTGAATTGCTTCACACACTGGCGTATTTCCCGTGCGCGAAGGAAACGCACGGGTCAATGCTTCTTCTTCGCAGATGCACGTTTTAATATTATATCGCACGGTTCACACACGGTCGTGCGTTGAACCGTGCGAGACCAATTTTCCTATAAAATTCAATTTTAGTTGCAGCCTTTGCCATTTCCGGGAGAGGATCGGCCGACCCGCCTTTTTAGCTCTCTTGAGCGGGAAAATCAGTCTCCAGCCCCCTTTCTCTATCTCTTCCTTGGGGGGAAGATCTGGCCACTCATTCCACTCCATAGTGCTTGCAAAAGCTTCATCCTCCACCATCATTGACATTACTTCGTTTGAATCTCCTATTTAAGCTACTCGTTGTAGACCATCAAGTTCCATTCCACCTCCGCAACCTCAGCAATATGAAGACGGGTTCGACGGAGGAAGTGACAGCTCCTCTTGGATCCTGGACTCCTTTCTAAGATCGAGCACAGACAAGGGTTGACAGCCCTAATTTTCGGCCGAGAACCTTGGAAAGCTTCTTTGTTTTGGTTGTAATCTCTCATCCCTCCTCTTATATTTACTCCTTGCTGAACTCTTATTGAATATTATAGTGTGATAAGCATATGTTGTTCTAGAATGCTTTATGCTTTTGCTTAGGTTTTTTCTCAACTTGTTATGCATTGTGAAGTTCATTATTCTTACTAGAGTAGGTGTTTTGGCCATTCTAGCATTTGCTAGAAGTATGAGTTGTGAAGAGGTGTTTTCAACCCTCACCAGTTCTCACACTCCGCTATCACTCTCCGGAGTGATTCACTTGAGCGAAGCGGTGAAGGCGACCCACAATAATTTTAGGTTGTTTAATTTAGGAAACCCCCAATAAAAACCCCCTTGCTATCCTTACACTTGCACTCATTTCTCCAAAGTACTAAAACCCTTGTTCCCTAGTTGCAGTCTGCGAGAGATCAATACTCGGGGAAGCTACTCCCCATTATTATTACTTGACAGCGATCGGTACACTTGCCGCACGCGCATCAAGCAGCGGAGTTACGTTGTTGGCAGACCCATTTGGGCTGCACATAGTCGTTAAAACATCGAAGGTTGGCTATTTGCAGGCCATTTTCAGAAAACTATAAATAGACCCAAGGGGGTACTTCAGAGGGCATGCTTACTGGTGCCCAGGTCTTCTTGCGCTTTCTGAGATACCCTCAGCTCGAAATTTTGATAGGGAGGGGAAGCGCTCTAAGATCTTCTGTGTGTGTGGTGGGACCTCCACGCCGATTACTTGGGTCTTTTCCCTTTTATTTTTCCTTAGTCGTTTGGCTCGCGAGAGAGAAGTAAGTGTGCGATCACCCATTATACAAGGGTGAACTCCACAGAGACCGAGTTTTCGGTTTCAATATTTTCTATACAACCCCATATTCGGTGAGTAGAGCGGGTCAACAGGGGCCAGATTAGACAAAGACCAGTATCCTGACTCGCCCAAATGGTGGTGAATAGTTGGAGGGGCGAGTGGAGCGGGTCGGCTCGCACACGCCCTAGGGGGACCGCGAGCAGCGGGAGAGTGGAGTTGGTCATCTTGCACTTGCCCCGAGTGTTTGGAGTGCAGCGGGCGAGTGGGGAAGGACAGGCCTGCACTCTCCCAAGGCTGGTAGAGGCTCCGCGTGCAAGCTCCATCGAGCATTCGCCACCCCCAACGAGCGGAGGCTCCATAGGGTCGCACGCCCAGTCTCCTGTGGTGTATTTTTACATTTTTACCCCCACTAGCTGACACATATCATATTAGAACAATGGAGTTACGCTATTGGCAGATCTAGTTGGGCTACACATAGCCGTTCAGAACAGCGGAGATTGGCTATTTGCAAGCCATTTTCAGAAATCTATAAATAGACCCAAGGGGGTACCTCAGAGGGCATGCTTACTGGTGCTCATGTCTGCTTGCGCTTTCTGAGATTCCCTTAGCTCGACATTTGGCTAGGGAGGGGAAGCGCTCGAATATCTTCTGAGTGTGTGGTGGGAACTCCATGCTGAGCCATTGGGTTTGTTCCTTGTTCTTTTTCCTTTGTCATTTGGCTCGCGAGAGAGAAGTAAGTGTGCAATCACCCCTTATCCAAGGGTGAACTCCACAGACACCGTGTTTTCGGTTTCAACATTTTGGTGCGGTGAGCGTGGATCATGGTCAACACACAAAATATTCAGCAAGCTCGATGATTGGAGGAGAAGGGCAAGGTTCAGACAGGGCCGACTCACCGCCCCCTCCCCCTCTCGCCACGGTGGGGATGTTCGAGGAGTTCAAACAAGAGGTGCTCTGCCTCGTCAGGTTCGCACTCGGCGTGCATGCCGAGTGCTTGACACCAGCTGTTCCAATCGCAGCCGCCCTGGCTCTAGGCGAGGATGCCCCGGCTTGGTGAGTTGGGATAGAGGTTGTAGAGGAGGGGAGGGAGCGTGATCTCCCCGGTCAAGTGTTGTTCCCCGGGTAGGCGAGCGGAGGCTAGTTAAGCAAGATGGGGGTGTGAGATCCTTTGGCTCGGCCAGCAGGGGGAGGCAGCACCTTCAGCGAGTTGGTTCCCCTAAAATTGGGTACATCCACACTTCTACCACCCTGGTAGGAATCCACAAACAGGTTTTTGATCAGGTGCCCTGCCACCACAGGTTTTTGCTATGATGCCCTATTACGACATGATCTATTTCATGGGAGATCTCACAACCCTTTGTGTTTTTGACCAGGTGCCCAAAAACCATACCAAGTCTTTTGATCAGGAGACTTGACAACCAAAAGGAATAACTTTTGAAAGTAGTTAAGAAACCCTTTTACAGTTGGTGAAATAAAATAAAGATGATGTATTCTCTGTCAACAATCAGAGAGAAGACTAGTGGATGTTGTTGTTGTCAAAGCTCCCCCTGAGATGAAGATGAATTTAGGAGAATGAGAGCTTCGCTCAGGGTGTAGGCCTTCAGATTGAAGATTGATCTTCAGGAAACATTTAGACTGATGAAGATTATTTGTCTCCTTAAAAGTCCTGAAGCAAAACTGAAGAAGACTGAAATTATATGAGAGCAGTTCTTCATCTTTTTTTATATTCACAATCCTAAAACTTCTGTAAATTCTGTCTGTGCTCTGTATATAATCTTCTAAAAGAACGTCTTTTATATTCCTTGAAGAAAATCAGCTTTTCAATTTTGAATTCAATCCTTGATTGACTGTAGAAAATCTGGAAGACTGAATGGCTAGAATTTTCTTAAATTTATTTCATCAACTATCCCAGAAAATAAGCCAAATAATTACTCGGTGAATACCATAATTAATTTGCCATGGAACAGTTATATTCTTGAGAATATATGCATTAATTATCAGAGTATTACTGCTTAAATATAATCAAATAAATTGACAGTCAAACTGAGAAACTGAAGAGGAAAAACGTCGAACAGAACCTGACAGAAAATAGTCGACCTCAGGAAGAATTTTGTCGACCTGAACTCCAAGTTCATCGAACTGAGAAATATCCTTTGTCGAGCTGAGCTCAGCAATCATGAACTGAAAAAGGACTGCCACTCTAAGCTCCAAGTTCATCGACCAGAGAAAGACTTTTGTCGAGTTGAACTTCTGATATTAGATCAGAAATCGCCGACCTCAGCTGAACTTTCGTCGAGCTCAACTTAGAGAAGGAACTCTGAGTTCTTTGATCGGAGATCGACGATCGTCGAGCAGAGTTCAGCTATCGTCGAGAAGAAATATGAAGTCTTCAAAACAGCTTATCTCTAAGTTCTATAGTATCTGAAGTATTCTAAAGGCAGGTTCAAAGGCTAACCTAATAAGACTAACCTTAACCTTAGAAAAACAAATGACCCTAGACTATACATGATGGGTCAACAAACCTAACAGAGAACCTAGCCAAAATCAACCCTAAACAAGGTGGTGTTCCAACACTCCTCCCTCAGTCCGCTATCCTCCATCTACATCCCAGAGGCGTGAGTCTCCTACTCAGTGGCACGAGCCTCAAGCTCGGCAGCGCGAGCACGTAGCTTTTCCGCAGCTTCAACATCCTAGAGAGAAAGTCAAGGTAAGATTAATATGCTTGAAAAACCCCAAGGGAAAAGGAAGGGGGTAGCCAATGCTTACCATCCCATGAGCGGTCTTTGCGAGGAGGTTCTCGGCGACCTTTAGTCATCGCGCCAGGTAGCCGGCTTTGTCCTTGGTGAGGCTACGATCCTTTTTCTCCTTCAACAGCTAGTGGTTGAGGTTGAAGCCTTGGCGGACCACCATATGGTGTAGCTCAAGGCCTAGCATCTAGGCCTGTAGACCCTCGTGGCCGAGCTGACGAAGAGTCAGGCTCTTGTAGGCCACAACTCCTTGCACCCATATAGGCTGTAACGCCCCCGATTTTTCTGCGACTATTTTTTTTCTCATTTGGCGTTACGGTGACGCGTTTTCGTGGCTTGTGCCATTTGTGGAGTGTGGTTTATCTCCTTAGAACTGAGTGGCCTATTTTGTAGCCTATGGGCAAGGTCTCCCTAGCAAGCCGAGTCGTTTTGGGTGACCAGGTGTGGCCTCTTGAGGGATGCTTGTGTTTTGGCTTTAGGTGGGTATAACTCGAGTTCTGTTCGTCGAAAGTTAATTTTGACTTCTCCGATGTGTTTGTAGCGTGATTATTTAGCTATGGTGCGAATTTCGTCGAATTCCGAGGTAGTTCGGTTTTCGCATCGTTTTGGGTGTGCTATTAGTAAAATCAAATTAGAAATTCGATTTTAGCTGAGTGAATCGGACTTTTACGGCAGCGGTAAGGCTTATTAGGCGTGTTAAGACTTATTTAAAGCCTTAATTAGAAGTTGGCGGGCCACTCTCCTCCTTCCCAAAAGAAGAAAACCGTCTGCTCCTGTTCGCGGAAAACAGAGGCGGAATGACGGTTAGCCCTAGCTTTCGGACAGTGATTCTGGGGGTGTTCGTGGACGGATTTCGATTCCGAAAGCGGCGTTGTCTTGCTCTCGCTAGAATCTTCGTTTCGACGGTAAGAAATTCGATTTTCGTGGTGTTTTAGGAGATTTGGGATTTCGGTCTTGTGGTTTTCCGCCATTAAAGTACGGGAGTGTGCTTTTAGGTGCTGCTGCTGCTAGTGCCAAGTGAAGAGGAGGTAAAGCCGTCCAAGCATCGCCGGAAATCGAGGCAAGTGGTATTCTTGCCCTTGCCATTGTTGTTCTCTTTAAATTCTAAAATTTCCCGGTTAGCCCTATGGTAGAAGCCAAGCATGTTCTCTTTTATCTTGCTGAATTTAGGGTTTAGATTCTCCTATGAGCCCCCCTTCTTTGTGCTGTTTGTGCTCAACCCGCTGGCGTAATGCCATCAGTTAAACTCCAGATTGCTGTCTGGTTGGTGGCTTACGGGTGAAGCCGAGAGAGTGAGTGAGGAGGGGTGCCTGCTGTGTTTGTTGGATAGAGCCTATTTTTGGATTCTTTCTGGCCGGCATTGAGTGTGGTGCACACACTCAAAGCCTTTGCGGGTTTGGCGTTGAGTGTGGTGCATACACTCAACGCCGCAGCTGTAGCCAGTCAGAATTTTGCTAAGTACTAGGGCGTTGAGTGAGGTGGACTCACTCAACGCCGCAGCCCCTGCTAGCGGCTAAGTACTTTGGCATTGAGTGAGTTGACCTCACTCAATGCCATTTCCATTTTGGCGTTGAGTGAGGCAAGCTCACTCAACGCCGCGGTTTTTTCGAGAAGCTAAGTACTTTGGCGTTGAGTGACGTGTGCTCACTCAACGCCACAGCCTTTTCTGAGGCTAAGTACTTTGGCGTTGAGTGAGTCGACCTCACTCAACGCCATTTCGGTTTTGGCGTTGAGTGAGGTGGACTCACTCAACACCGTAGCTTTCTGTGCAGCCAAGTACTTTGGCATTAAGTGAGGTGTGCTCACTCAATGCCACAGCCCTTTTTGAGGCTAAGTACTTTGGCGTTGAGTGAGTCAACCTCACTCAACGCCATTTCGGCTTTGGCGTTGAGTGAGGTGACCTCACTCAACGCCCTAGGCAAGTTTGCGGCCAAGTCCCGTGGCATTTAGTGAGTGAACCTCACTCAACGCCATTTCTGCTTTGGCGTTGAGTGAGGTAGACTCACTCAATGCCACAACCCTTCTTTGCGGCAAGAACTTTTTGCGTTGAGTGAGACGACCTCACTCAACGCCATTGTTGTTTTGTCGTTGAGTGAGGTCAGCTCACTCAACGCCGCAGATTTTCCTTGTTGCGGCTAAGTTCCAGGGCATTGAGTGAGTGAACCTCACTCAACGCCATTGCTGTTTTGGCGTTTAGTGAGGTTGACTCACTCAACGCCGTAGTTTTCTTTTGCGGCTAAGTGTAAGGGCGTTGAGTGAGTGAGCTTAACTAAACGCCATTGCTGTTTTGGTGTTGAGTGAGGCCAGCTCACTCAACGCCACTTTCTCTGTTTATGGTTAAGTACCAGGGCGTTGAGTGAGTTATCCTCACTCAACGCCATTGTTGTTTTGGCGTTGAGTGAGGCCAGCTCACTCAACGCCAGAGTATTCTTGCGGGAGGCGTTGAGTGAGTGAACCTCACTCAACGCCTTGGCTGTTTTGGCGTTGAGTGAGGTTAGCTCACTCAACGCCAGAGTAGTTCTTCTGGAGGGCGTTGAGTGAGTGAACCTCACTCAACGCCATGGCTGTTCTTGTACTGAGTGAGGCTAACTCACTCAACGCCATGGTCTGGTTAGGCGTTGAGTGGGTCCCACTCAACGCCAAGCCGTGTTGAGTCATTTAAACACTCTTTCCCTACCTTGATTTTCGCTCCTGAGTGAATTCCTTGATTTTCTTTGTTTTCTGAGGTTCCTTGTCGGCCATGTTTTACTTTCCTAAAGGCTGAATCGTGGGTCATGGTTAGTAGTGGTGGTTTGAAGCTCTTCATGGGGGAGGTGTTGTGTAATTTAGCCGTGGCCACCCTTTTCTTCTATCTTGCACCAGGTACGGGCTGGGCAAGGGGGTGGAAGGTTCCTAGTGCTTTCTCATATAGACCCTTGAGCTTGTTGGCATGGAAATGGTGGTTGGGGGACTGAGTTTGCCTCCAACTCGGATCCATGTTGTTTGTTTTTTCTACTACCATCTACAACAGCTTAGGGTGTTAGATGTTTCTTCCTAGGTAGATTGCAGCACTTTTGTCTCTTGGTAGCTTAGTAGACTCTACAAGATGTAGTTTTTGGGCAGGGTTGATGTTGTTTCCTCGCACGTAGTGCATTTCTTTTTGTCTTGCTTTGGGCAGTTGTGACTTTTACTGTGGTGTGTTTACCTCTTTCATTTATCCTCTGGTTGACACTTTCATGCAGTTTTTCCTTATTTTGCTTGCTGAGGTATTCTTTCTTCTTTTGAATGCCTCAGGTTTTGAGCAGTAGCCAGTTTGGTGGCTAGGTTGCGGTGGTGTTGTTGGTGGTCTCTTGGACTTTGGAGATCCTTCTGGATTTGTTTAGTGAGGTAGTTTTCTTCTGCACTTTCTTACAGACATACATATTTGCCAGTGGGTTTGTGTCAGGTTGTTGGCGCCCACTGGTAGTTTTTTACCTTTGTACTAGATATGTTACTTTTGCTGCTACCATTTTTTTTTGGAGATAGTCTACTTGCTCTGGGGAGGATTTATGCTAGGTTGCTAGTTATTTTAAAACTACAACTATTACTATAAGTATAGCTCATGATCAACATGTTTTATAAAACTAAATCACTATTTTCCAAACAATGTATAAAGATCGTTTTCTTCTATATAATATAAATTAAATGTAGAGTCTTGCATAGCATAAGCTGTCCTCTTGGGGCACTTATGCACTCCTTATGATGTCAAACCTGAATAAAGTATTTTTCCGCAGCGCATAAGTATAGTTTAAAACTGTGGACTAGGTGATCCACTAAGCCGAGGGATACGACCTCTAAAATATAACTGATTTTAGAATCATTAAACTCATGAATTTCTTTCATAAAGTAAAGTAGATGGTTTTGCCTGAGCGTCAGCAGTTATCCCCTGCTTGACGTGACATCATGACACGTGTTTTCTCATACTCTAATAATTGCTAAATTCGGAGAAAATGCGGGTTTTGACAGTTGGTATCAGAGGCAGGTTGCTTGACAAGTTAGTCGGGCAACCTTTCTTTGATTGCTTTAGTAGTTTAGCATCATGTCATTCACACACCAATATATCATCAGCACATCTTGGCAAAAGCACGAACAGTACACTCATAGCATAACATGAAGTATACGGGACATATTATGTAGTATGGGATGCATAATATGTGTTCGTATATGGATCCACCATAGGGGCAACATGTGAGGGTTATGTAGTATGGGATGCATAACCTCACCACATGGCTACGACTAGCTCGTTTTCTCTTTCGTTGCATGAGAATGTTATATAGTATGGGATGCATAACATTTTAATGCGTACGCCGCTCATAACATGCATTAGGGACTTTTTCGAATGCATAGCACAATCATGCATAGCATAACATTGCATAAGCACAACATGCCAAGCTAAAGACTGGCAGGATGACATATGTACACACATAAGCTTTCAAGTCAAAAGTAATACAAACTCATGCATTCCCGATCTAGGCACATGAATTAGCATGGTGTTGGTTAACCATCTTAGGTTAGGAAATAACATCAATTTTTGTAAAAAGATAAACTCCCAGAGCAAGTTTAGCAGCTTTAAGTTCATATCTATATATGTATTGTCTGTACTTGTAGTTGGGTCTAGATGTTGTACTAGGATCTAACAAGTGTTGCTATGATTTTAGGATGGTGAGACGTCCTTCGACTAGATCGACTCCCCTGTCTGAGGGTGAGTCTTCTAGAGCTCAGAATGATGCGGTGATCAAGAGCCTGCGGCAGAGTAGCGATGCCATGAGAAGGAAGATGGTAGAGATGCAGGCCTAGATTCAGTCCCTTGTGGTGGTTGTGGAAGGTCAGACTCAAGGAGTGCAAGGTCCTGCAGGGGGGTTAGCTGTCCCTCCTCCTCCTGCACCCTTAAGGCCTCCAATGGTGGTCCCAGTAGAGATGGCCTTCATCTCGAAGTTTCAGAGGCTGAGCCCTCCCACTTATGATGGGAAGGAAGATTTCATGGTGATAGACGTTTGGCTAATCTCCATGAGGAGATGTTCTCGTACTCAGGGATTGCAGATGATGAGAGGGTGATGATAGCCGCCTATCAGCTTAAAGGTTTGGCTAAGAGTTTGTGGCTGAGGGAGAAGGAGAGCTTAGCAGCTGGATGCTCTTGGGAGGTGTTCAAGGAGATGCTGTTGAGGATGTTCTTACCCTCGGTCGAGTGTGACCGCCTCATGAACGACCTCCTCCATCTGAAGCAAAGGCAACTCACGGTGGGTGAGTATGAGATAGAGTTCAGCAAGTTGAGTCGTTTTGCCCCTGGATCGGTCAGCATTGAGGCTGATCCAGTTAAGCGATTTCTCGGTGGTTTGAGGACCGAGGTGCAGCAGTTTACCAGTGCTTATGGGTCAGAGACTTATACAGGAGTAGTGGAGGCTGACTTGAAGGTGGAGGCTATTGAGACCGCGAAGAGCAGAGGCCAGCAAATGAGGAAGGACAAGAGGAAGTCTGTGGAGGAGAAGAAACCCCAGGTACCCGGTGCGGCTCCGAGAAAGAAGAGCAAAGTGGTGTGCAGCTTATGTGGCCGATCAGGCCACCCTGTCAAGAGATGTTTCAAGAAGGCAGCAACTCAGAGAAAGGAGCAGGTTCATGCGATTCAGGGTGCTCCTAGGAGAGATGTCTCATGTTCTGTTTGTAAGCGACCCGGGCATGATGCTGCCCAATGCTGGTCCAAGAATAAAGTCTGCTTTCATTATGGGCAGAAGGGACACATCAAGTCTAGGTGTCCTCAGGTCCAGCCTGTTCTTCATGCAGTTCCACTACAGGCATTACCTCCACCTCAGCGTGTGGACAAGGGAAAGGGAAAGCTGAACGTGATCTCTTCCGAGGAGGCTCAAGATTCAACTAAGGTCATCTCAGGTTAGTTGTCTTTCCAGCCTGAAGGTTTTGTTCTTGTTTTGCTTAGAATGTTTGCAGTATTATTGTGGTAGTTCCTTAGTTTTATATGCTCCTATAGGGAAATTTAAGGTGAAGAACTGTTGGGCGCGTGTTCTGTTTGGCTTCAGCACTACCCACTCGTTTGTGGCTAGAGCCTTTTTGCAGCGACATCGGTTGACTTTAGATCGAGTTTGGGATACCTTCCGTGTCAAGTTCCCCTCTAGTGAATCTATGTTGTCAGATTTGAACATGTTATATTGCCCTGTTTTGTTTGGGGACTTCCTTGCGAAGGTAGACCTAAAGATGATTGATCTGGAGGACTTCGATGTTATTTTGGGCATGGACTGGTTGTCTAGGTATGATGCGGTCATTCAGTGCAAAGGGAAGCGCTTGGACTTCATCAAGGACGACGGTCAGCCCGGAAGCGTGTATGTTGATCTATGCCAGGATTCTCCTGTTATCTCTGCGGTATGTGCTCAGAAGCTGTTTCTTTCGGATTGTTTTGCTTGTTTGGTCTCGGTGGTTGGGACTGCTGTTAGTGTACCGCGCTTGGAGGAGATTCCAGTTGTTCTTTGTTTCACTGATGTTTTTCCTGATGATCTTCCTGGCCTTCCTCCCGAGCGGGATGTTGAGTTTGTGATCGATCTGGAGCCGGGTACGCGTCTTATTGCTAAGGCGTCGTACCGGATGGCCCCTCGTGAGTTAGAGGAGTTGCGAGTCCAGTTGGATGAGCTATTGGCAAAGGGATTTATCAGGCAGAGTTCATCGCCTTGGGGTGCTCCTGTGCTGTTTGTGAAGAAGAAAGATGGGTCAATGCGGCTTTGCATCGACTATAGGGAGTTGAACAAAGTCACAATTAAGAACAGGTACCCTCTGCCGAGGATCGATGACCTCTTTGACCAGTTGCGCGGTAGCACGGTGTTCTCCAAGATCGATCTTCGTTCAGGCTATCATCAGCTCAGGATCCGTGAGGCAGATATTCCACGGATGGCGTTTAGATCGAGGCATGGACACTTTGAGTTCTTGGTGATGTCGTTTGGTTTGACCAACGCACCATCAGCCTTCATGGATATGATGAACCGGGTGTTCAAGGATTTCTTAGCCAAGTTCATGGTGGTATTCATCGATGACGTGTTGGTTTATTCTCGCAGCACTGAGGAGCATGAGCAACATCTCCGCTTGGTTCTATCGGAGTTGAGGAACCACAAGTTATTCGCCAAGCTGGGCAAGTGCGAATTTTGGTTGCCTCAGGTTTCATTTCTAGGCCACGTGGTGAACAAGGATGGGATCTCGGTCAACCAAGAAAAGGTCGCAGCAGTGATGGATTGGAGTAGGCCGAATACGCCTAAGGAGATCAGGAGTTTCTTAGGATTGGCTGGCTACTACAGGAGGTTCGTGGAGGGTTTCTCTTCCCTAGTTGCACCTTTGACCAAGTTGACTCAGAAGAACGTGGCTTTTGTTTGGAGCGAGAAGTGCGAAGAAGCCTTCCTGGAGTTAAAGAGGAGATTGTGAACTGCTCCCGTTTTGATCCTGCCTACTGAAGGGGTGGATTATGATGTTTACGTGGATGCTTCGCATGTAGGTCTGGGTTGTGTGTTAATGCAGGTTGGGAAAGTGATTGCCTATGGGTCAAGCCAACTGAAGACTCATGAGAAAAATTATCCTACGCATGAACTCGAGTTCGTAGCGGTTATTTATGCGTTGAAGCTGTGGAGACACCTACTTTATGGGGCTCAGTGCAAGATCTTCACCGACCATAAGAGCCTGAAGTACGTGTTCACGCAGAAGGAGTTGAATCTTTGCCAGCGGCGGTGGCTAGAGTATGTGGCCGATTATGACGTAGAGATCGTGTATCATCCAAGCAAGGCCAATGTGGTGGCCGACGCCTTGAGCCGAAAGACGGGAAATATCTTTAATCTCATCGCCGATCGTTTAGTGGATATATCAGTGGGATGCTGTGGCTTGCAGAGTAGTTTATTAGTGGCAGAGCCGTCTTGGAGTTCTTTGACCAGACAACACCAAAAGGACGATCCAGATCTTTTGCACTTATTCACCAGGACCGAGAAGGGGGAGTTACCAGACTTTGCTATCGATGATGCGGGTACTTTGAAGTACCGCGGCAGATTTTGCATCCCCGCTGTTGGGGACATTAGAGGTATGATTTGCAGTGAGGCTCATGGATCCAGCATTGCCTACCATCCAGGATCTACGAAGATGTATCGTGACCTAAAGAAAATTGCCTGGTGGTATGGCATGAAAGGCGATATAGCCCGATTTGTTTCGGAGTTCCACACTTGCAAGCGTGTGAAGGCCGATCATGGAAGGCCTGGTGGCAAGTTGACTTCGTTAGAGATCCCGACTTGGAAGTGGGAAAGTATATCTATGGACTTCATTACGGGTTTACCGAAATCCCCGAGGGGATTTGATTCAGTTTGGGTTATAATGTATAGACTGACGAAGTGTTCTCACTTCGTGCCATATAAGATTGATTACCCGATGAAGAAGGTAGCGGAGTTGTACCTAAATGAAGTCTTCCGACTGCATGGTGTGCCTGTGAGTATCATTTCTGATCGAGACTCTCGGTTTACTTCTCGTTTTTGGCAGAGTTTGCAGGAGGGTTTGGGTACGGATCTGAGGTATTCTACTACTTACCACCCGCAGACCAATGGGCAGACGGAGCGGGTGAACCAGATAGTTGAGGATATGATCCGATGCTACATTTTAGACCACGATGGAGCGTGGGATGAGCGGCTGCGACTTATGGAATTTGCATACAACAACGGTTATCAGGAAAGCTTGCACATGGCTCCTTTTGAAGCCTTGTATGTGAGGCGCTGCAGAACACCGTTGTTTTGGGTTGAGGCTGGTGAGAGGCCTTTGTTGGGTCCAGATGCTCTTGAGGAGATGGAAGTCGCAGTGAAGCTTATTCGTGAGAAGCTTCGTATAGCTCAGGAGGGATACGAGAAGAATGCCAATCGGCATAGGTCTGCCTTGGAGTTTTCTGTAGGGGACCTTGTATTTCTTAAGGTTTCTCCGATGGTGGGTGTAAAGAGGTTTGGTAAGAATCAGAAATTGGACCCGAGATATGTGGGCCCGTTTAAGATTTTTGAGCGGATTGGCATGTCAGCTTATAGATTGGATTTGCATGCAAACTTCCCAGGTGTTCATAATGTTTTCCATGTAAGCCAATTGCGGAAGTGTGTGCGCAGCAGTGGGCAAGTCTTGGACATTGTGCCCCAGTTGGAGCCCAACCTCTCTTTTGTTGAAGTGCCGGTCCGTATTTTGGATACTCAGGAACGGGTGCTGCGAAAGAAGTCCATTCCGACTGTGAAAGTTCTTTTGAGGAATCAGGATTTGGAGAGCGCGACTTGAGAGCTAGAGTTGGCCATGAGGAAAGCTTACCCTCACCTGTTTCCCTGATTTTGATCGGTATGTTTTCCTTCTTGTAACTCCTATTTGTTACTTTTCCTTCTTTAGTAGGAGTGCTGTGCGTAAAGTTTCGGGATGAAACTTTCTTTTAGGGGGAGTGACTGTAACGCCCCCGATTTTTCTGCGAATATTTTTTTCTCGTTTGGCGTTACGGTGACCCATTTTCGTGGCTTTTGAAATTTGTGGAGTGTGGTTTAGCTCCTTAGAACTGAGTGGCCTATTTTGTAGCCTATGGGCAAGGTCTCCCTAGCAAGCCGAGTCGTTTTGGGTGACCCGGTGTGGCCTCTTGGGGGATGCTTGTGTTTTGGATTTAGGTGGGTATAACACGAGTTTTGTTTGTCGAAATTTAATTTCGACTTCGTCGATTTGTTCGTAGTGTGGTTATTTAGCTACGGTGTGAATTTCGTCGAATTCCGAGGTAGTTCGGTTTTCGCGTCGTTTTGGGTGTGCTATTAGTAAAATCAAACTAGAAATTTTATTTTAGCCGAGTGAATCGGCACTTTCAGGCAGCGGTTAGGCTGATTAGGCGTGTTAAGACTTATTTAAAGCCTTAATTAGAAGTTGGCGGCCCACTCTCCTCCTTCTTCCTAAAATAAGAAAACCGTCTGCTCCTGTTCGCGGAAAACAGAGGCGGAACGGCGGTTAGCACTAACTTTCGGACGGTGATTCCGGGAGTGTTCGTGGACGGATTTTGATTCCAAAAGCGGTGTTGTCTTGCTCTCGCTCAGATCTTCGTTTCGACGGTAAGGAATTTGATTTTCGTGGAGTTTTAGGAGATTTGGGATTTCGGTCTTGTGGTTTTCAGCCATTAAAGTACGGGAGTGTACTTTTAGGTGCTGCTGCTACTAGTGCCATGTGATGAAAAGGGAAAGCCGTCCAAGCTTCGCCGGAAATCGAGGCAAGTGGTATTCTTTCCCTTGCCATATTGTTCTCTTGAAATTCTGAAAATTCCCGGTTAGCCCTAGGGTAGAAGCCAAGCATGTTCTCTTTTATCTTGCTGAATTTAGGGCTTAGATTCTCCTATGAGCCCCCCTTCTTTGTGTTGTTGGTGCTCAACCCACCGACGTAATGCTATCAGTTAAACTCCAGATTGCTGTCTGGTTGGTGGCTTGCGGGTGAAGCCGAGAGAGTGAGAGAGGAGGGGGTGCCTGCTGTGTTTGTTGGATAGAGCCTATTTTTGGATTCTGTCTGGCCGGCGTTGAGTGTGGTGCACACACTCAAAGACTTTGCGGGTTTGGCGTTGAGTGTGGTGCAAACAATCAATGCTGCAGCTGTAGCCAGTCATAATTTTTCTAAGTACTAGGGAGTTGAGTGAGGTGGACTCAATCAACACCGCAGCTCCTGCTAGCGGCTAAGTTTTTTGGCGTTGAGTGAGTCGACCTCACTCAATGCCATTTCTGTTTTGGCGTTGAGTGAGACAAGCTAACTCAATGCCGCGGTTTTTCTGAGAAGCTAAGTACTTTGGCGTTGAGTGAGGTGTGCTCACTCAACGCCACAGCCTTTTCTGAGGCTAAGTACTTTGGCGTTGAGTGAGTCGACCTCACTCAACGCCATTTCTGTTTTCACGTTGAGTGAGGTGGACTCACTCAATGCCGTAGGTTTCTATGCAGCCAAGTACTTTGGCGTTGAGTGAGGTGCGCTCACTCAACGCCACAGCCTTTTTTGAGGCTAAGTACTTTGGCGTTGAGTGAGTAGACCTCACTCAACGCCATTTCGGCTTTGGCGTTGAGTGAGGTGACCTCACTCAACGCCGTAGGCAAGTTTGCGGCCAAGTCCCGTGGCATTCAGTGAGTGAACCTCACTCAACGCCATTTCTTCTTTGGCGTTGAGTGAGGTAGACTCACTCAACGCCACAGCCCTTCTTCACGGCCACAACTTCTGGCGTTGAGTGAGACGACCTCACTCAATGCCATTGCTGTTTTGGCGTTGAGTGAGGTCAGCTCACTCAACGCCACAGATTTATCTTGTTGCGGCTAAGTACCAGGGCATTGAATGAGTGAACCTCACTCAACGCCATTGCTATTTTGGCGTTGAGTGAGGTGGACTCACTCAACGTCGTAGTTTTCTTTTGCGGCTAATTGTAAGGGCATTGAGTGAGTGAGCTTCACTCAACGCCATTGATGTTTTGGCGTTGAGTGAGGCAAGCTCACTCAACGCCACTTTCTCTGTTTATGGTTAAGTACCAGGGCGTTGAGTGAGTGTGCCTCACTCAACGCCATGGCTGTTTTGGCGTTGAGTGAGGTTAGCTCACTCAACGCCATAGTATTCTTGCGGGAGGCGTTGAGTGAGTGAACCTCACTCAATGCCATGCTGTTTTGGCGTTGAGTGAGGTTAGCTCACTCAATGCCAGAGTAGTTCTTCTGGAGGGCGTTGAGTGAGTGAACCTCACTCAATGCCATGGCTGTTCTGGCGCTGAGTGAGGCTAACTCACTCAACGCCAAGGTCTGGTTAGGCGTTGAGTGGGTCCAAATCAACGCCAAGCCGTGTTGAGTCATTTCAAAACTCTTTCCCTACCTTGATTTTCGCTCCCGAGTGAATTCCTTGATTTTCGTTGTTTTCTGAGGTTCCTTGTCGGCCATGTTTTACTTTCCTAAAGGCCGAATCGTGGGTCGTGGTTAGTAGTGGTTGTTTGAAGCTCTTCATGGGGGAGGTGTTGTGAAATTTAGCCGTGGCCACCCTTTTCTTTTATCTTGCACCAGGTACGGGCTAGGCAAGGGGGTAGAAGGTCCCTAGTGCTTTCACATGTAAACCCTTGAGCTTGTTGGCTTGGAAATGGTTGTTGGGGGACTGAGTTTGCCTCCAACCCGGATCCATGTTGTTTGTTTTTGCTACTACCATCTCCCACAGCTTAGGGTGTTAGATGTTTCTTCCATGGTAGATTGCAGTACTTTGGTCTCTTGGTAGCTTAGTAGACCTTGCAGGATGTAGTTTCTGGGCAGGGTTGATGTTGTTTCCTCGCACGTAGTGCATTTCTTTTTGTCTTGCTTTGGGCAGTTGTGACTTTTACCGCGGTGTTTTTACCTCTTTCATTTATCCTCTGGTTGACACTTTAATGCAGTTTTTCCTTGTTTTGCTTGCTGAGGTATTCTTTCTTCTTTTGAATGCCTCAGGTTCTTAGCAGTAGCCAGTTTGGTGGCTAGGTTGCGGTGGTGTTGCTGTTGGTCTCTTGGACTTTGGAGATCCTTCTAGATGTATTTAGTGAGGTAGTTTTCTTCTGCACTTTTTTACAGACATACATATTCGTCAGTGGGTTCGTGTCAGGTTGTTGGCGCCCACTGATAGTTTTTACCTTTGTACTAGATATGTTACTTTTGCTGCTACCATTTTTTTTGGAGATAGTCTACTTGCTTTGGGGAGGATTTATGCTAGGTTGCTAGTTATTTTAAAACTACAACTATTGCTATAAGTATAGCTCATGATCAGCATGTTTTATAAAACAAAAACACTATTTTCCAAACAACATATAAAGATCATTTTCTTATATATAATATAAATTCAATATAGAGTCTTGCATAGCATAAGTTGTCCTCTTGGGGCACTTATGCACTCCTTAGGATGTCAAACCTTAATAAAGTATTTTTCTGCAGCGCATAAGTATAGTTTAAAACTGTGGACTAGGTGATCCACCGAGCCGAGGGATACGACTTCTAAAATATAACTGATTTTCTAATCATTAAACTGATGAATTTCTTTCATAAAGTAAAGTAGATGGTTTTGCCTGAGCGTCAGCAGTTATCCCATGCTTGACGTGGCATCTTGACACGTGTTTTCTCAAACTCTGAAAAATCCTTAATTCGGAGAAAATGTTGGTTGTGACATAGGCTAAAGCCTACCGCAAAAGCATGCCTAGAGGCAGGCTGACCCCCCGACTAGGAGGGATGGAGTGACAAGATGGAGAACCTGTGGGTCTACTCATCCCACCTCACCATCAGCGCGTCGGTTGGATCTTTTGACTTCCCTCTAAAGCCAAAGAGGGGGTGGTGATGCGCGCGAACGCCGACTATGATTTAGACGATGAGCACGCTGGGATCGGATTTCACATGACAAAAGGAGGCAAGTCCACCAGTCGCAAGTAATACAGGATATTCAGGGGGAATATTAAGGTCCTATAGTTCCCAGGGAGAGTTGATTATTTCCACTCCTCCCGGAGGGACTATTGTCTTACCGAATAAAAAGTTGTCAAATTTTCTAACTAAGTGACGGTTCTAAGAAAATGTGGAAAATAGTTTTAGAAAAAGATCGATGAATAAATAATGCTTGGTATTGAGACGATTAGGACTAAAATAATTTTAGCTAACTAGAGATCCTAGGTTTCAAATTAATTAAAGGGGCAACTTGGTCGTGGAGGTTCCACAAGCATGAGCTTACATATCTGTAAGGATATCGCTCACATGGACATTATGACTATTCGACCTAACTCTCATTTGGTGAAGGATTCCTCTTAATTCCCTCTTTACACTAAGAACCTCGCTATTGGGGGGGACCCAAACAGGAAGAATTCTGCTCCTCCTCTCTCGAGGTTTAGTGCGAAAACTCTTTCTACCCAAGGGTGATCAATCCATATGCACGGCCTCTCGGGAAACTAGAGTATGGATAACATAAATTGAGCCCACACATCGATATATGGTTCTACGCATCGTAAACCCCACCTTAAGTGCTTTATTTAAAGACAAAAAAGGACCTTTAATTATTTAAAAAGATTTTTATGTCCCAATGCTCTTCGATACCGAGGTCTAAGAGCGATTAGCCACTCATCGGGATGGGGACGACTTATGAGTTTGGTGAGGCGTGAGTTCGAAACTATGCCCTAAAGGATTATAAGAAAAGGACATAAAATAACGAAACATTAGGAAATTGCAAGAAAAATAAAAAAGGGAACTCACACACTATACAAAATCATAAATAAAAAGCTAAGTTACAAAAAGATAAATTACAAGTCCTACTCAAACGAGTAGGCAGGAAATAAATGCAAATTACAAGTCCTACTCGAATTAGTAGGCGGGAAATAAATGCAAATTACAAGTCCTACTCGAACGAGTAGGAGGGAAATAAATGCACACACACACTTTACGTAATTGAAAGAAAGCAATAAACACTATCTCAAACACTCGCACACTCTACGTAATTAAGAAAGCGATAAAGAAAGCAACAAAAGAAAGCAATAAAAATTAACTCATACACGCACACCTCTACTCGAAGTTTGAAAGATCAAAATGAACTTATTCTCATACACTCACACACACACATATAAGTGGAAATCAAAGTGATCAAAAATTTGAAACGATTACATTTCTACTCCAAGAACTTGCCAAAAATGCATAAAAAGAGGAAATAAAAATTAAAGGAGACAAAGGGTTTTGAAAATTAAAGTAAAAACAAAGTGCTACAAAAATTAAAACGATTAGATTTTTATTCTTATAATTTCATAAAAATGCTTAAAAAGTGGAAATAAAAATAAAAGAACAAAAAGTTTTACAAAAATTAAAAGACTAAGTAAAAAAAGAATTAAAATCCACTTTGAAAACACTTTTATAAAACCATAAAAATGAAAATAAAGTGCTAAAAAGCTAAACCTAAACAAGGCTAAGGGATAAGATGAGAAAAGCTAGCATAACAATTAACACCTTTGAGAAAACCTAAAACTAAACTAAGCAAATTTGATAAATTGAGAACATAAAAATAACAAATCTAACTCATACACACACACTAACACTTTTTTTAAATAGAAAAAAACAAAGATACAGAAGATCACTGAAGGTGGGGCACTCAGATGTTTTCCAAAACAACATAAGGAGAAAAAAACTAGCATAATTTTATTAAGACAGAAGTAGAGTTACAAGAAGGTAAAGCAAACACTAAAAAAGGGGGAGAAAATCTCCTTACATAGCTCAAAAAGCACCTAAGCAGCACTCCAACAACAAAATGGCTAAAAAATTTGAACCCTTGGTCATTATAGAAAAGTTCAATTTATAGACAAAAAACTAGGTTACACGCCCTCGGTCACGGGCGTGACTGGGGGCATGTCGGGTCTGGCGTGCTGGTGAAGCCGAAAAACTAGTAAGCTGGCTTGGTTCTGGAAGCTTCGGGAAGTACACGTGTTCATCACGGGTGTGATAGGGGTGCCACAGGCGTGTAGGTGGGGCGTTACTGGGCACCTCTCAGACATTTGATGTTAGCAGAAACAATTTGAACGGGGTCGAAAACTATAGGACCGAAACGGGCGTATCTGAAAGGTCACGGGTGTGTCCAGTTTTTTCCATTGCAAGCGGCAGTTTTCCACTTGAATCAAAGTGCCATGGCCGGTCACAGACGTGTAGTGCATGTCACGGGTATGTACTTTGATTTTTTGACTTTTTCTGCAAAATTTCTGGAAAACAAAATAAAGGTATGTTAGAAGAGTATATAAAAAAAGGAACATTTTATTGAAGAAAAATAACTAAAAACAACAAAAATAAACTAAAATGATCAAAATAAAGGATGTAAAAATACGAATATTTACAACACATCATATGCTCCCATACTTAAGCTTTTATTATTCTAGAGCAAAAGTTGGAGATATACATATAAGGAATTAAAAGAAATCCAAAATTTAGCTAACGCTTAAATTACTTAAAAGAGAGATCTAAATAAACATCAGGGGTATAAGAGTTAAGTCCTAATTCTTGAAAATGTTTTAAATAGAGGAAAAGGTTTGGTCAAAAAGACTTCTTGAAGTAACCAAATAAAAAGCGTAAATTGTAATCGTAAGTCTACAAAAATAGATTGGAATTTTAGGAACATTATCTCATAAGAGTTTAAAGGAAATAATTCAATTTAAAAATTATGCTCTCAAAACGATTTTTGTATTAAGTCTAGAATCACTGAATATACCTAAGAGGTTGTTTTGGTTTATGAAGAGGGCTTTGGTTTTAGAGGTTAGGTATTTTTTTGAAACATCTAAAGGATTTTTTTTTGAATGTGGATGTTTAGGAAAATGAAATCTTATTTTCCATAAAATGTAAATTTTTTGGAACAACAAAATATAACCCAATGTATATGTATAGGAGTAATAATTTTTATCCTCTTACTCCGTAACATATAATCTTTTAAAATATTTGATGCCTATGTTTACAGAAAGAAATCTTATTCTCATTGACAAAGGTTCTTTTAAGGATAATAATTTTATCATACCAAGTAAGACATGATAAGATGGGGAGATAAGGTTTAATTTTTTTCAAGGAGAAAACTAGATTTTAATAAAAACAAATTTGAGAGCAACTTTGATAAATTGAACATTCCTGTGTTTCAAAAAGCTTGAAGTAAACATAATTGAAGTCTATGATTGATTTTTCTAACATAATACACGTGCCTCTATTTTCGATAAATTAGAAGTAGTGCCTAAAATAATTCCCCTATCTTAAGAAGAAAAACATAAGAAATTCTTTAAAACTTAAACCCGGATATTTAAATCTATCAATCTCCAATTAATAAACGAATATTAAATAAAGAATTAATAAAATTCGCTTATAAATAAACTTGCAACTAGATTTTTGGAGAGCGAAAAGAGTTAAGAATGGTATATTCGATTTTTTTTATATAAAAAACAATTTTTTTTTGTTTTTTAGGGTTATCATCTTTTTTTTGTAATTTTGATTTATTATCTTTTTTATTTGTATTTTTGAACTTATTTCTTTAATATATAAATACTAAAGAAAGATGTAAAAAAGAAAAAAAAATTTGAACTCTTTTTTTGGAGTTTTCTAATTTTTTTTGTGTTTATAAGGTTTTTAAGCAAATATCTACAAGAGAGGTTATGTAGGCTTGCACATTTCACACCGAATAGAAGTACGATCTAACGCCACACCACTCTTCGATCCAATCACTACACTCGCACAACCGCTCTACGCGACACCACGCAATTAAATCTATCAATATTATGCTAGCATACGGGTAGCCAAACCGGTTTGGATCCAACAAGGGCTATAAGGCCAATGTTCGATCGAGCTAAAAGGACCAATATTGGGTCCGACCGAGCGGCGTTGTACCAAAAGAGATCTACCAAAAAACTTCGATTCAGAATGGGTAGATCTCTCACAACGAAAAGATTGCGAAGGTTCGCCAAACCTCTTGAATGAAAAATAACAATAAAAAGAATAACAAAGCAAGATAAAATTAACCACGATGAAATCCGAATATTTCAATAGTTAACGCTATGGATAAAAACCACCACTTGAATATTTCTAAAGAAAAGAATCTCACAAGAGTGGAAGTATTTCGTTACCCAATCGGAATTGGTGATTTCGATTAATCTCGACTTGGATCGTTCTCCAACGGCTCCGCCGGAGTTGCACCGGAAGGAGACGAGAATCTCGTTCGCCAATATCGCTTCACGTCGGTGTTGGAGATCCACAAGGGGAATTGGAGGAGATGATGAAGGTGGCCGGATTTTTAGAGGAGGGATGGAGGCGGCTCGGGTTGGTGGAGGTTTGCGGCTAAGGGATGGGGGTGGCCGAACATGGTGAAGAGGGAGGAAGAGGTTGGCAGCTTGTTGGGATGGTGGCCGGAATGGAGGAGGGGATATGGGGGCGGTTTTCTTAACAAGGAGAGGAGGATTGGAAGAGAATAGGGAGGAGGAGATGGGAAGAGGCTGGCGGCAAGGAGAGAGGAGGGGAAGGAGAAATGCGGCCAAGGGGAGAAGGGAGAGAGATCTCAAGAGGGAGACAATTAGGATTTCAATTTTTATTTCATCAATCAATACCTCAAAATGAAAATATCCATGCATATATATAGGCTTACATCAAACAACAAGGGAAAAGGCTACATGCAGCCTAAAATTAAAATACAAATAATACTGGTTCAAAACATAACCATGCCACATATTATGAAAATTAAATAAAATGCTTAAATAAAATATAACCAAAATGCATAAATAATTAATAATAATTTTAGTAATAATTATTATTAATTATTTAAATATAGGCTTGCGCCGCGGGCGGATATTTGGGCGACGCGCCACATATTCTTCACGGTGTCGCACGTCACTACTTGGAGACGGAGAAATATCTTCCGTAAGCGCACCGTCCTCGTCTTCAACCTGTTGAGGGCCGTCGTCTCCATCAAGAGGAAAGAGAAATTATTTACAAAGATGAGAGAAAAGAAGAGGGGAAAGAGAAAAGGGTATTTACAAAAATATTTACAAAGTAAAACTAAATATTTTTGGAATTTTTATTTATATTTTTTTTTGAAATTTTTGATCATAAAAGAAAATGTTTTTGGAGTTTTCATTTTTTTAAAACAAAAAATTTGTTTTGTTTTTTTGTTTTCATTTTTGTATTTTTCAAATTTTAGGAGTGCAAAAAGTAAAAGTGCAGAAAAGAAAGCACGAAAACACCCACATACTTAATTCCAACATTGTCCTCAATGTTGCAAGATAAGTATGAGGAACGAAAGAGATGAAAATGCACTATTTACAAAAATAAAGAAGAGGGGTAGAAACTTTCTTGAAACGTGTTCGGGGAGGCCCGTTTAGAAAGGCATTGTTAAGACCAAAACACCAAAGGAAAAAAAATAAAGAAATAGCGAAAAAGATAAACATGGGGTGCCTCCCTGGAGCGCTTTGTTTATAGTCGTATAGCTTGACTATTTTGGCATGTTTATATTTTGAGGAGGATTATTGTTTTGATATTACTGCCCACAGGATCACCTGCTATATATAATTTTAACGGATGGTCGTTTACTTTAAAGGAGCCTTTTTCCGGGTGGGAGACGAGTACGGTCCAATATGGCCAAACCTCTTCAACTTTGAAGGGGTCGGACTATCATGTTTTTAGTTTACCTGGAAAAAGCCTAAGACGTGAATTATAAAAAAGGATAAGATCGCCCGGAGAAAAAGTTTTTTGGGGCTTGATTTTTCGATCGTGATAAAACTTAGAACGCTCCTTATAGAACTTATTGCTCTCGTAAGCGTTCGCACGCCATTCATCGAGCTCACTTAGTTGTAGTTTTTTATTTTGAGTTGCTAAGTTAGCGTCGAGATTTAAGAGTTATAAAGCCTAAAGAGCGCGATGTTCTAGTTCTACGGGGAGATGGAACGCTTTGCCATAGACTAATCGATACGGTGTACAACCAATTGTGGTTTTTTATACCGTACGATACGCCCATAACGCATTGTCGAGTTTGACAGACCAATCTTTCCTATGAAGCGAAATGTTTTTTTTTTCTAATATACGCTTAATCTCTCGATTTACTACCTCAACTTGGCCACTTGTTTGCGGGTGGTAGGGTGGCAAGTTTGTGTGTGACTCCGTATTTAGCTAACGTCTTAGCTATTTGTGCATTATAAAAATGCATTCCCCTATCGCTCACAATAGTTCGAGGTGTGCCGAAGTGAGAAAATAGTTTTTTAAGAAAGGTAACAATGACTCGCGCATCATTGGCGGGGAGAGCTTGCGCTTCCGTGCACCTCAATATGTAGTTGACCGCCAATAAAATATAATTATTTTTAAAAGATGGAGGTAGGGGGCCAACAAAATCGATGCCCCACAAATCAAAGACTTCGCACTCTAAAAACAAATTTTGGGGCATCTCGTTACGACGAGAGACGTTACCCGACCACTGACAGCTATCACAGGAGCGCACAAAATATTGAGCGTCTTTGAAAAGAGTTGGACAAAAGAAGCTAGCCTCCAGAGCCTTTTGCGTGGTCCGGTCAGCTTGATAATGCAAACTAGCCAGAACCTCATGGCAGTGCCTAAGTATTAGCGTGCACTCCACACCCACGAAACATCTTCGGACCGCCTGGTCCGCACATATACGAAAAAGAAAAGGGTCCTCCCAAAAGAATTTTTTTAAGTCAGAAAAGAATTTCTTCTTTTGTTAGCTCGAAAAGACTTTTGGGAGCACCCGCGCAACTAAATAGTTCGCAAAATCTGCAAACAAAGGTGGGGAAGATGAAATAGTATTAATGGCTAGGAGTAATTCCTCGGGTAATCTGTCATTTATTTTAGATTCGATGAGCGCTTCCGCACCCGGATTTTATAAATGGGAGTGGTGATCGGCGGCTAAATTTTTCGCACCTTTCTTATCCCGGATCTCCAAATCAAATTCCTATAGAAAGAGGACCCATCAAAGAAGGCGGGGCTTGGCGTCCGTTTTAGCTAATAAATATTTTAAGGCGGAGTAGTCGGTAAATACGATAACTTTAGATAGCGTTATATACGAGCGAAACTTATCAAATGCAAAAATGATGGCTAAAAGTTGCTTTTCCATTGTCGTGTAAGTCCCTTGTGCGGAAGTGAGCGTCTTGCTAGCGTAATAAATAGGATGAAAGTATTTTTTTATGCGTTGGCCAAGAACAGCACCTACGACAATATCACTAGTGTCGCACATAATTTCAAACGGAAGGGTCCAATCGGGCGCCACAAAAATGGGTGAATTGATAAGTTTTTGTTTTATAAAATTAAAAGCGGACTCGCATTTGATACTAAAGACAAAATGTGATTCCTTTTCTAGGAGGCGAGCAAGCGTCTTTGTTATTTTAGAAAAGTCTTGAATAAAACATCTATAAAAGCCCGTGTGTCCAAAGAAACTCCTGATAGATTTTATGTTAAAAGGTGGGGAAAGCTTTTCTATAATTTCTATCTTGGCCCTATCGACCTCCATCCCCTTAGACAAAATCTTATGGCCGAGAACCAAACCTTCTCGAACCATAAAGTTACACTTTTTCCAATTTAAAATGAGTTGTGTCCTCGCATCGCTGAACGACATGATCTAGATTACAAAGACAATCCGGGAATGAGCATCCGAAAATAGAGAATTCTTCCATAAAGACATCCATAATGTCTCCTACCAGCTCGCCAAAGATTGCCAGCATACATCTTTGGAATATAGTCGGGACATTGTAGAGGCTAAATGGCATTCTTCGGTATGCAAAGGTGCTAAATGGCCAAGTAAAAGTTGTTTTCTCTTGGTCATCAGGGGAAATGGGGATTTGGAAAAACCCCGATAAACCATCAAGAAAACAAAAGTATGGATGACCGGATAAACGTTCCAGAATTTGGTCTAAAAAAGGTAGTAGGAAATGGTCCTTACGAGTGGCATCATTTAGTTTTCTATAATCGATGCACATTCATCAACCTGTAACAGTATGAGTTGGGATGAGTTCCTCATGCTCATTTTCCACTACGGTTAGACCGCCCTTCTTGGGCACGACATGAACGGGAGTAACCCATGCACTATCTGAAATAGGATAAATAATCCCCGTATCTAATAATTTTATAATTTCAGCTTTAACGACGTCTTTCAAGATGGATTAAGACATCGCTGCAGCTGAATAGTTTTGTGGCAATAATCGTTAAGGAAAATCTTATGAGTGCAGAAAGAGGGGTTAATCCCCTTTAAATCAGAAATTTTCCAAGCAATTGAGTGGTGATGCTTAAGAAAAACTTCCAATAAATCGGAAGTCTCTGAATCACTCAAATGCGAAGAAATGATAATTGGAAGGGTATCATCTTCTCCCAAAAAGGCGTATTTGAGAGATTCGGGTAGGGGTTTGAGCTCTAGGTATGGCAGTTCTTCTAACAAGGTTTTAATCTTAATATCTTTCGATCCAAATGGTTTGAAAGACACATTTGTAGAGTCATCCTCTTACTAATTAAAATTTTCGAGCGCAATGATATTGTCATTTAAAAAGATAGACTCGAAAATAGGGGAAGAACGATCTCCAAAATAGGTATCAAAATTATAACAAAAGTCATCGCTCGATGATGAATCTCCTATTGAGGGATTAATAGAGAAAGTAACCTCATCATCTCCTACCCGAAGGAGGAGACGACCGTTACTCACATCAATTAATGCAGGGGAGGTGGCGAGAAAAGGGAAATTGGTACGTCGGCGTCCTTCTCGATGTCTAAGATGACAAAATCTAACGGAAAGATAAACTTATCAACTTGGACAAGTACGTCCTCCAATACCCTGACTGGAAACTTAACAAAGCGATCTGCTAGTTTGATACGCATTTTAGGAGGAGCCGGAGTTCCCAAACCTAATTTTTGAAAGAAAGAGAACGACATCAAATTAATGCTCGCGCCTAAATCTGCTAGAGCATATTTTACTAGTATATCGCCAAAAAGGCACGGGATGGAAAAACTCCCCGGGTCGTTTTGTTTTGTCTGCAATTTATTAGTAAGAGCCGCTTAGCACTCTGTGTTGAGAGAGATATGCGAAATATTTTCTAATTTTTGTTTATTAGAAAGAAGTTCTTTTAAATATTTTGCATATTTAGGCATCTACGAGATTGCCTCGCAGAAGGGAATATTAATATGAATTTGTTTTAATAATAAAATAAATTTTTTGTACTGCTCATCGTTACGCTCACTATCTAACTTATGAGCATACAACAAGGGAATTTTTAAAATAATTTTATCGTTTAAAATTGGTAAGGGTGGCGTAACCGAAGAACGAGGAAGAGGGGTCGGAGGTGAAATATGTACCCGCGGATCGATCCATTTTGGATCGACCACCTCCTTTCCGCTACGAGGGGTTATATCAATGATATTCTCCCGAGGATTGGGCTCCGTGTTCCCCGGCAGTGCCCCGAGCGCACGCTCGGACATCATCCGAGCTAGCTGTCCAACCTAAAGTTCTATGTTTTTTTAGCGATCCAGTGATGTTCCAGATATTTGACTCGTTGGAAGCGATGCATCTAAAAAAAATTTCGCGGCAGAAATCTGGGTGAAAAAAAATTGGGCAGGCGCTGTGCATTGTTCATATTGCTCCATGAGAAGTTGGGGTGGTTCCTCCAACCCAGATTATAGTGGGTATTATAAGGGTTGTTGTTGGGGTTGAAAGAAAAGCCGACCTGAATTTCTTATGTAGTCTAACAACTCTTCGACTACGTTGACATTAGAGGGAATCACCCAAGGCGGAGTGGAGGAGGCAGCAAAAATCTACGCCACCTGCTTTGTCTGCCTTTCAACTTGAAGGGCTAAGTGAGCAGTGGCATCTACTTTGAAGTGGCCAACCGCCTTCTTGGGTGGTCTCGGCGGGACGTTCCATTTATAGGCGTTCATGGCCATCTCTTCGATAAGAGCTTAGGCAGCCTCGGGTGTCTTATTATTATGAGTACTCCCGGTAGTTGATAGTGCATTTTGTAGTCTAAACTTTTAGGAATTTTTAGTTCTTTTTGTAATTAAATCATGTTTTTAAAGCTTTATTTTGACCTCCTTTTGAATGTATATTAATTCCACTAATGTTTTTTCTTTTCTTTGCAGGTTTGCAGTTTTTAAGCCAGGATTCATCAAGCTCAGAATTCGTCGAACGCCTCCCTTCTCCGTTCGATGAACTCTTCCAAGTTCGTCGAAGTCCGCCTTCTCTCCCCAATTCGTCAAATGCCTCTTCTGCGTTCGATGAACGACTCCTTCATTCCTTGTTTGCCAAGCTCCCTTCTCCGTTCGACGAATTCTTCTCAGCTCATCAAACTCACCCTTCTTCGTCGAACTCCGCATTCTCTCCCCCATTCTGCGTTCGACGAACGACTCCATCATTCCTAGTTCGTCGAGCTCCCTTCTCCGTTTGATGAATTCTTCCCAGTTCTTCGAACTCACCCTTCTTCGACGAACTCCTCCTTCTCCTACTCTTCGCCATTCGTTGAGCCCTCCTTTCATAGGGCCTGCTGCCAGAGAATAAGTCCGGCACTTCCACAAATCCTGCTACCGCCATTAATGCATGTCGCTCGTACCGAGGCAATCATCATTTCCCGTAAGATTTAGTACCGAGGTCAACCCCCGTGCATGATAGGAGGCGTGGGCATGTCCTGCTCTTTGAAACTTCTGTAAATTTAGCCCCACCCCTTGTGTTTTCAAGAGAGAAATTTGGAGAGGGGAAGTGCTTCCATTTTCAACTCTTCCTTTAGTGTTCCTCCTCTCTCCCTTTCTCGTATTTAGCCTTTCTTTATTCTGTTTTTGTTCTACACTTTTTTAATAGTTCTTTTAATTTCTTTAGTAGTTTACTATTAATGCTATCCTAGTTTTCAGTCCATGCAAGTGTAATAGTCCTTTATTTCAAGTTGTAGCTCTCTTTTAACATTAATATAAAGTGCCCTTTTTCTTTGTTTTCTTAATGTTCTTCTACCCATCTCTCTTCCTCCACTCCTCCATGATTAACTAATCCTCCTTTTACTTGATCTTGATGATTCGAGGTTCGAGTTGATTAAGATATGATGCTTTAAGTTTACTTTTTCTATTTAGGGTTTAGGCCTTCGATTTACTTTTAATAATCATGTTTGGAGATATATCATCGATATATATTTTCCATTTTTGTTTCCACTCTTAGCTAGCCGATAGGCTCGTAGTTTGAAGTGAACACTCAAGAGTAAAGAGAGTTGCACGTACCCCTCGAGAGAGGCGAACGTTAAATCTCCCGGATTGGAGTGAAATCCAATAGTGCGGTTCACATCGTAAAGCGAGCTTTAGGTCTCCGATTTGGATGAGTGTTCGGTCAGTCCTTCCTAAAATCAGTTGAGCATGACTTTGAGAGAAGCATGTTCAAGCTTTGGGAACCTCCATGGACAAGGGCCTTTACCCTATTAAGCTTAGGTTTATTATCGCGTCTTTAATCAACTTTTGCAAAGGTGATTCTCGATTGAGTGCTTCTCTTTATCATCATTTCAACCCCTCGTTGTAATCACTTTTAGTAGCTCTTTACTTAATCGCAAGTAGTTTTCTTCTGCTAGTCTTTTAGAAAAATATCTCTAAAAAAGTTCTTTCGATAAGACAATAGTCTTTCTGTGAGTAAGATTACTCAACAGTTCCCGGATTTCAATACGACACTTGTGCCACCTAGCTAGAATTCGATAGGTATACTTTCCTAGATGAATTGCTAGTTCGGTTTAATTCTCTTTGCGAATATTCGTACACCAAGTTTTTGGCGCCGTTGTTGGGGAGCAACTTTTGTTGATAATTCGAAAACACGAACCTATTACTTTTATCCCTTCTCTTTCTCACCCTCCTAAAAAAAATTAAATTTCTAAATAAAATATTAACGCTCTAAATAGAAACCCACATCTTTACACCACCTAATTCTCTCAAAAAGTGCAATGAGGCTTAAATACAACTATCTTGTCTAGTATCTTGCGAACTCTTCATCGGGTAGCCCTTGAGAAGTTCGGGAGTAAAAACATAAAAAAAATCTATTTCAAAAATTTTGAACTCTTTTTTCTAGTATTTTTGTCTCTTCTTTTTTCTTCTCTTCTTCTAGTGCATGACTCGCGGAAATCAGTCAGTTATTTTGGAGTTCGACTCAATTAAGCATACTCTTCATAGAAGATTGTGATTTCAAGGCCCTACTCTCCAAATATCGGTTGAGGATTCCGAGTCATTTTCTACCATAAGATTGGAAGAGCCCAACGTAGAGGAAGCCATACATTGGCCTATGTTGTAACGCCCCAAAACTCAAAAGAGGAACGGATGGCGTTTTCAGGCCAAGTTGGGTTCTAAATAGGCCTACACGGCTTATGACACAGGCATGTAACAGGGCGTGTCGTGCTTGAGATAGAAAATTTTTTGGGAGGTCGACGAAATTACGATCGACATTTGACTAGGGTCGGACACACGGCCTATGACACGGGCGTGTCCCAGGCCGTGTCCTGCTCGAAATGTTAATTGTAACACCTCCCCTGTAATGAGCATATAGTATGGGTTCAACTAGGGACCCTCAACATACGAACGGCACAGCTTTAGCATTAAAAGATGATGTTAACTACCCAACTCAAAACTCAAACATAAAGAAACAACGAAAACATTCCAAACAACTATAAGTTATCCACTACTAAATAGGAGTATCAATATGGCCTTAAGGCCTTACACCAAATAAGTCAAAAATGGAAAGACCACAAGGTCAAAAAACAACGTGAAATAGCACTCCTAGGCTTCCTCGGCATGTAAGCCGGAATATACCAAAACATGGAGCAATACAATCAAGAAGAAAACGAATTAGTAAGCACAGCAAACACTTCATGAGGCTTAGGGCTTTTCGGCTGACGCACTTGCTCCTACTTGTGCTCCTTGCCCTGTAAAAATTTGTAGTAATGTGGGTCAGCAAAGCCTGATCTCTACTGTGTAACCAACACATCTCCTCCCGGCCTCCCCTACGGACCTCAGGGTACCCCTCCAACCTGCAAGTCAGCACTCTTTATGACATATACATAAACATGTAAAGCTTTTAAAAACAGGTTTGGATGTCTCAAATAGCAAACACATTTTCTATTTTGAGCACAGAAAAAATGGGCCTACTATGCAGCATGTGTGCATCCCTGGGCTTCGCCCAAGGCACCCTAACGCATACACAACTAGCACATCATCATCACAAATGGGTACTTCCAATTCCCAATTGGCGTAAAGCCGCAAACAAAAGGGGACCACAATGCCACTAATGACCTAAAAGCCACTACACGGAAATCTTGCCAAGGCCCCACCCGCTCATATGTCTTAAACCCGGGCTTTCCTGAAAACTCTGATTACTCGCATCAGGATTCCGTCTCACACATAAACCGATTCTAAGAACCCTTGCTGGACACCACACGCTCACGGCTTCATTGCCCGGGATTGACCTACATTTGGCGTTCTCGTCAGTCTCACAGAAGGGGACTAGTCTCGCCGGCACTCACTCCCCACATGACTTGCACGTCATGGGATAGCCAGCCGACCACGGAGACAAAGCCATGCCTTAGCACATCACAATCCATAACCTCTCCCACCCTAATCCTCCATTTGTACTGCAACGTTCCCTCGCACCATGGAAATAATCTACCGCGAGTGTGGAGCTAACCTTGCCCGGTTCCGACTACAAGTACTCACCCGAGAAAAGGGTGAAAATGCATACATCACAAATTGCATCTTGCCGCAACGGATTTCTACCGAATCCTTAAGGCTCACTATGCAACATCACCGAGTCGGACTAGCGGTCGCAACTACAGCTTCACCCACAATGCCTAATCCACTAATGGAGCGCATCTCTAAAGCAATATCATGTTGGGGATGGGCATAATCGACCTAGTGGTTCCTCTTGAACATTGGCGACCCAAACCCCTCTCACTTGAGAGATTTGGAGCCTAAAAGCTTGAAAGGAAAAGATATTATTCACGCATCATAGAAACTAGGATGAGAAGTGTCATTACCTTACGACCCCTCTTCCTAGCCATGGAGAAACTTAGTCGGATGAAAAGCACCGAAACGGCCTCGCCTTCGTAGATCCAGACTCGGATCGAGAATTGGGGCTCCGAAGCTCCACCAGCGGCCGGAGTTGACCTTCTCCTTCTTCCTTGCTCTCCCCTCTCTCTAAACCTTGGAAAGAGAAAGCTCTAAGTGCAAATGAGGGTTTGAAAACCCTATTCCCAGCCAAATACCGGCAGGGACCATCCTGGGCCCTTGGATCCCAAAGGAAGGAACCGAACGACCACGATTCACAATTAAAGTCAAATTCCTGGGCTGAACACAGCTTGCGACATGACCGTGTCCAAGGCAGTGTTCCACACTCGCCCTAAAACCAGAGATTAGAGAATAAGACATGCCCTGAGACACATCTTGGGACACGCCCGTATCTCATGTTACACACCCATGTCAAGGGTCGTGTGCCTCAATCGACGTTGAAAACGTCGAATCCCGAATTGTACACGGCCATTTTACACGCTCGTGTCGCATGCCATATGCCAGACAAGCCCTGGTATACGCCCGTGTCCCAGGTCGTGTAACTATCTCAAAGCACTCCGACAAACATCCTAAGCAGGACACGACCTAGGACACGCCCGTGTCTCAGGCCGTGTGTCCGACCGCAGTAAAACGTCGATCGTAATTTCGTCGACCTCCCAAAAATCATCTATCTAAAGCACGACACGCCCGTGTCACAGGCCGTATCAGCCTATTCGGAACCCAACTTGGCCTGAAAATTCCATCTGTTCCTGTTTTGAGTTACGGGGCATTACAATTCCCCCCCCCCCCTAAAAGAATTTCTTCCCGAAATTTAAATAGAACGTGCACAAAACTTAAACGGTACCAGAGAATAAAAGCTCGGGATACTCCTCAAGTTGGACCTGCTCTCGCTCCCACGAAAGCTCCTCACGACCGCAGTTGTCCCATCGAACTTTTACGAGTTTGACCTCTACTTTCTGCAACTACCGAATTTCTGAATCTTCTATACTAACTGGACGCACTCGCATCCTCAAGTCCTTATCTATCGGCACTGATGACGATTCGATCACAACACTAGCCTCTACCAAGGATTTCCTCAAGACGGAGATAAAGAAGACATCATATAATCCACTCAGCTCTGTGGACAATGCCAACAGGTACGCTGATTCTCCCTCCCGCTCTATAGCCTCGAACGGTCCCAAAAACCTCGGACTCAACTTCTTGTGTCGGCAAATCTGTGAAACGCCCTTGAACGACTTGATCTTCAGATAGACCTAATCGCCATCCACAAATTCCACATTCCTATGGCGAGGATTAAAATATTTTGCTTGCCGATCTTGAGCTACCTTCATGAGCTCCTGAATAGTTCGTACCAACTCGCATACATCAGCTACCACTTCTTTTCCCAAAAGTTTGGTTTCTCCTGCCTCTGTCCAAGAAATCGGTGTTCGACACCGCATCCTATACAAAGCTTCTTATGGCGCCATCTTTATACTTACTTGGTAACTGTTGTTATAAGCAAACTCTACCATGAAGAGGTGATCTTCCCACTTCTTACCAAAGTAAAGAGTACATATCCTCAGCATATACTCCATAGTACAGTTCGTTCTTTCGGTTTGCTCGTCGGTCTGTTGATGGAAAGCCGTACTGAACTTGAGCTTCGTGCCCAAACTCTTCTGAACCAGCCCAAAGTCTTTGGACGTGAACCGTCCATCGCGATCACTTACTATACTCTTAGGAATCTCGTGTAGTCGCACAGTGTTACGAACATACAACTCTACCAGCTTCTCCACACTGTCCTCTTTCCGATTTGGGATGAAGTGAGCCACTTCGGTCAAGCGATCCATTATCACCCAAATCGCGTACAAAGATGTACTTGGAAGAGGCTTCAAGAACCCGCCCGGCTTCTGACACTCGGCCTTCACGAAGGAACAAGTTTGGAACCGACTCACGTACAAAGCTACATCCCTCTTTAGACTAGGCCACCGAAAGGATTTCTTCATATCCAAGTACATCTTTGTACTTCCCAGGTGAATGGAGTACTTCGTAAAATGCGCCTCAAACATCAACTCCTCACGAAGCTTGTCGAACTGCGGTACACAAATCCTTCCGTCCTTTCTCAGAATCCCATCCATCATCTCCTAGGCGCTACTCTCGCCCTTTTGAGCTTCCACCACGAATGGCTGGAACTCTACATCCAAATAGATTGCTTCCCGAATACGATCGGACAAGTCGTTCTGCATTTCAATCCAGTTCAACCAAACCATGCAAGACTCGCCTATGGCTACACACTCCATGTCACTTGACTCCCAATCCCGCACCAACCGCTCATCATGAGCTTCGATCCAATTCCCTTTCCTAGAGTATTTTCTACTCAAGGCATATACCACCATATTGGCTTTGCCTAGCATATACTGAATCACCACATCGTAGTCTCCAAAGAACTCAACCCACCTGTGCTTCCACATATTCAAATCCTCCTGATCTAGTAGATACTTCAGACTTTTGTGGTCTATTAAGATCTCCACCTTCACATCATAAACATAGTGCCGTCATAATTTCAGCGCAAAAATTACCGCCAGTAATTCCAAGTCATGGACGGTGTAATTTCTCTCGTGAGGCTTCAACAGCCTAGACCTAAAGGCGATCACACTGCCATGTTGTACCAATATACAACCCAAACTGCATCCTGATGTGTCACTGAAAATTTGAAATCCTTCAGTCCCTTTCGGTAGACATAGAATTGGAGCTGTCATCAGCCTTTCTGCACTCCTGAGTCCACACAAACTTTTGGTCCTTACGAGTTATTGAAGTGAGGGGTAGACAAATCCGCGAAAAGTTTCCCACAAACCTTCTATAGTACCCGGCTAGTCAAAGAAAACTTCGGACTTCCGCCACGGTTCTCAAGATTGGCAAATCTCTGATGGCTTCAGATTTTGTTAGATCTACCGCCACACCATCTCCACTAATCACATGGTCCAAAAATTCCACCTTACCTAACCAGAACTCACACTTCGAGAACTTTGCATAAAGCTGGTTCTCTCTCAACACTTATAAGACTATTCTCAGGTGAGTCTCATGCTCCACCTCCAATTTGGAGTAAACTAGGATGTCGTCAATAAAGAAACCAACAAAAGAGTCCAAGTATTCGTGAAATACTCGGTTCATCAAATCCATGAATTTGGATGGTGCGTTCGTCAACCCGAACGACATCACCAAGAACTAAAAGTCACCATACCTCGTACCAAATGTTGTCTTAGGTATGTCCTCGTCTCGAATTTGTAACTGATAATTTCCTGACTTCAAGCCCAACTTTGAATACACAACTGACCCCACCAACTGGTCGAACAGGTCAACTATTAAAGGATTCAGATACTAATTCTTGATTGTCAAGTTATTCAACTTTCGGTAGTCTATGCACAATCGCATACTACCATTTCTCTTCTTCACGAACAACACCTGCGCGCTCCATGGCAAAGAACTGGGTCTGATATATCCTTTCTCTAACAGTTCCTACAACTGTACTTTTAGTTCGACCAACTCTGTCACAACCCGCATTTTCTCCGAATTTAGGAATTATCAGAGTATGAGAAAACACGCATCATGATGCCATGTCAAGCAGGGGATAACTGCTGACGCTCAGGCAAAACAATCTACTTTACTTTATGAAAGAAATTCATGAGTTTAATGATTAGAAAATCAGTTATATTTTAGAGGTCGTATCCCTCGGCTCGGTGGATCACCTAGTCCATAGTTTAAAACTATACTTATGCGCTGCGGAAAAACACTTTATTCAGGTTTGAGATCCTAAGGACTGCATAAGTACCCCCAAGAGGACATCTTATGCTATGCAAGACTCTACATTTAATTTATACAATATATAAGAAAACGATCTTTATACGTTGTTTGGAAAATAGTGATTTAGTGTTATAAAAGATGCTGATCATGAGCTATACTTATAGTAATAGTTGTAGTTTTAAAAATAACTAGCAACCTAGAATAAATCCTCCCCAGAGCAAGTAGACTATCTCAAAAAAAATTGTAGCAGCAAAAGTAATATATCTAGTACAAAGGTAAAAACTACCAGTGGGCGCCAACAACCTGACACGAACCCACTGGCATATATGTATGTCTGTAAGAAAGTACAGAAGAAAACTACCTCACTAAAAAAATCCAGAAGGATCTCCAAAGCCCAAGAGACCACCGGCAACACCACCGCAACCTAGCCACCAAACTGGCTGCTGCTCAGAACCTGAGGAATTCAAAAGAAGAAAGAATACCTCAACAAGAAAAACAAGGAAAAACTGCATGAAAGTGTCAACCAGAGGATAAATGAAAGAGGAAAACACACTGCAGTAAAAGTCACAACTGCCCAAAGCAAGAAAAAAAGAAATGCACTACGTGCGAGGAAACAGCATCAACCCTACCCAGAAACTACATCCTATAGAGTCTACTAAGCTACCAAGAGCCCAAAGTGCTGCAATCTACCAAGGAAGAAACATCTAACACCCTAAGCTGTGGGAGATGGTAGTAGTAAAAATAAACAACATGGATCCGGGTTGGAGGCAAACTCAGTCCCCCAACCACCATTTCCAAGCCAACAAGCTCAAGGGTCAACATGTGAAAGCACTAGGGACCTTCCACCCCCTTGCCCAGCCCGTACCTAGTGCAAGATAGAAGAAAAGGGTGGCCATGGCTAAATTACACAACACCTCCCCCATGAAGAGCTTCAAACCACCACTATTAACCATGACCCACGATTCGACCTTTAGGAAAGTAAAACATGGCCGACAAGGAACCTCAGAAAATAAAGAAAATCAAGGAATTCACTCGGGAGCGAAAATTAAGGTAGGGAAAAAGTGTTGAAATGACTCAACACGGCTTGGTGTTGAGTGGGACCCACTCAACGCCTAACCAAACCTTGGCATTGAGTGAGTTAGCCTCACTCAGGGCCAAAACAGCCATGGTGTTGAGTGAGGTTCACTCACTCAACGCCCTCAAGAAGAACTACTCTGGCGTTGAGTGAGCTAGCCTCACTCAACGCCACAACATGCATGGCGTTGAGTGAGGTTCACTCACTCAACACCTCCCGCGAGAATACTCTGACGTTGAGTGAGCTAACCTCACTAGACGCCAAAATAGCCATGGCGTTGAGTGAGGCACACTCACTCAACACCTTGGAACTTAACCATAAATAGAGAAAGTGGCGTTGAGTGAGCTGACCTCACTCAACGCCAAAACAGCAATGGCGTTGAGTGAAGCTCACTCACTCGACGCCCTTACACTTAGCCGTAAAAGAAAACTACAGCGTTGAGTGTGTCCACCTCACTCAACGCCAAAACAGTAATGGCGTTGAGTGAGGTTCACTAACTCAACACCCTGGCACTTAGCCGCAACAAGGCAAATCTGCGGCATTGAGTGAGCTGACCTCACTCAACGCCAAAACAGCAATGGAGTTGAGTGAGGTCGTTTCACTCAACGCCAGAAGTTCTGGCCGCAAAGAAAGGTTGTGGTGTTGAGTGAGTCTACCTCACTCAATGCCAAAGCAGAAATGGCGTTGAGTGAGGTACACTCACTCAACGCCACGGGACTTGGCCGCAAACTTGCCTTCGGTGTTGAGTGAGGCCACCTCACTCAACGCCAAACCAGAAATGGCGTTGAGTGAGGTCAACTCACTCAACGCCAAAGTACTTAGCCTCAGAAAAGGCTATGGCATTCAGTGAGCACACCTCACTCAACGCCAAAGTACTTGGCTGCACAGAAGCGACGGCGTTGAGTGAGTCCACCTCACTAAATGCCAAAACTGAAATGGCGTTGAGTGAGGTCGACTCACTCAACGCCAAAACACTTAGCTTATCAGGAAAACCGCGGCATTGAGTGAGCTTGCCTCACTCAATGCCAAAACGGAAATGGCGTTGAGTGAGGTCGACTCACTCAACGCCAAAGTACTTAGCCGCTAGTAGGGGCTACAGTGTTGAGTGAGTCCACCTCACTCAACGCCCTAGTACTTAGAAAAATTCTGACTGGCTACAACTACGGAGTTGAGTGTATGCACCACACTCAACGCCAAAACAGCAATGGCTTTGAGTGTGTGCACCACACTCAATGCCGTCTAGACAGAATCCAAAATAGGCTCTTTCCAACAATCACAGCAGGCACCCCCTCCTCTGTCACTCTCGCGGCTTCACCCGCAAGACACCAACTAGACAGCAATCTGGAGTTTAACTGATGGCATTACGATGGCGGGTTGAGCACCAATAGCACAAAGATGGGGGGATTATAGGAGAATCTAAGCCCTAAATTCAGCAAGATAAAAGAGAACATGCTTGGCTTCTACCCTAGGGCTAACCGGGAATTTTCAGAATTTCAAGAGAATAACAATGGCAAGGGCAAGAATACCACTTGCCTCGATTTCTAGCAAAGCTTGGACGGCTTTCCCTCCTCTTCAATTGGCACTAGCAGCAGTAGTACCTAAAAGCACACTCCCGTACTTTAATGGTGGAAAACCACAAGGCTGAAATCCCAAATCTTCTAAAACTCCACGAAAATCGAATTTCTTACCTTCGAAATGAAGATCTGAGCGAGAGCAAGACAACGCCGCTTTCGGATTCGAAATCCATCCACAAACACTCCCGGAATCACCGTCTGAAAGCTAGGGCTAACCGTCGCCCCGCCTCTGTTTTCCGCGAACAGGAGCAGACGGTTTTCTATCTTGGGAAGAAGGAGGAGAGTGGCCCGCCAACTTCTAATTAAGGATTTAAATAAGTCTTAAAACGCCAAATCAGCCTAACCGCTGCCTGAAAATGCCGATTCACTCAGCTAAAATCAAATTTCTAATTTGATTTTACTAATAGCACACCCAAAACGACGCGAAAACCGAACTACCTCGGAATTCGACAAAATTCGCACCGTAGCTAAATACCCACGCTACGAACACAACGTCGAAGTCGAAATTAACTTTCGACGAACAAAACTCGAGTTATACCCACCTAAAGCCAAAACAAGCATCTTCCAAGAGGCCACACCGGGTCACCCAAAATGACTCGGCTTGCTAGGGAGACCTTGGCCATAGGCTACAAAATAGGCCACTCAGTTCTAAGGAGCTAAACCACACTCCACAAATGGCATGAGCCACGAAAATGCGTCACCCTAATGCCAAACAAGAATAAAATAGTCGCAGAAAAATCGGGGGCGTTACATACTCTTTTGGTGCCATACTAAAAGGAGGACGTGACACCGGCCTAGCCTCTGGCACTAACTCAATTAAGAAATCAATCTCCCGTCGAGGAGGTGCTCCAGGAAGCTCCTCAGGAAACACATCCTTGAATTCTGGCACTACGGGTACTTCTCCAAGTGATAACTTTATAAGTCAAATCTCCCTCTAATACCAAATTGTAACACCTCCCCTGTAATGAATATATAATATCGGTCCGGGCCCCACAATATACGGACCCCACAGCTTTAGCATTAAAAGATATTATTAACTACCCAACTCAAAAGTCAAACATAAAGAAACAGCGGAAACATACCAAACAACTAGAAGTTATCCACTACTAAACAGGAGTATCAGTATGGCCTTAAGGCCCTACACCAAATAAGTCCAAAACGGAAAGACCACAAGGTCAAACAATAACGTGCAACAACACTCCTAGGCTACCTCGGCCTGCAAGCCGGAATATACCAAAACATGGAGCAATACGATCAATATGAAAACAAACTAGTAAGCACAGCAAACAATTCATGAGGCTTAGGGCTTTTCGGTCGATGCACTTGCTCATTATTACGCTCCTTGCCCTGTAAAAATTTGTAGTAACGTGGGTCAGCAAATGATGACCTCTACTGTGTAACCAACACATCTCCTCCCGGCCGCCCCTATGGACCCCGGGGTACCCCTCCAACCAGCAAGTCAGCACTTCGTATACCATATACATAAATATTTAAAGCTTTTAAAAACAGGTTTGGATGTCTCAAACAACAAACACGTTTTCTATGTTGAGCATAGAATAAAAGGGGTCTACTATGCAGTATGTATACAGTCACGGGCTTCGCCCAAGGCACCCTAATGCGTATGCAACTAGGACATCATTATCAGAATAAGGTACTTCCAATTCCCCATTGGCGTAAAGCTGCAAACAAAAGGGGACAACAATGCCCCTAACGTCCTAAAAGCCACTACGCGGAAATCTTGTCAAGGCTCCTCCCGCTCATGGGTTATAAACTCGGGCTTGCCTGCAAACTCTAACTACTCGCGCCAGGATTCTGTCTCACACACAAACCGATTCTAAGAACCCTTGCAGCTCAATTCGTGATGAGAGTTGGAAAAACTTCATCGTTAAGTGTGCTCGGGCTGGCATAGTACTAGGATGGGTGACCTCCTTGGAAGTCCCCATGGTGCGGGCTTGACTATCGAGTTTCACTCATCAAAGGGAGGTTGTGGCCACAAACAACCCGCCTATGGAGGGAGAGGGGTTGGGGTGCTTGGGCTGCAGCCCGGTAATGTTGCCTAGAGCAGAGTCGTGATATTGCGACGTTGGATCGGCAAGGGGCATTACATATGTCCTATTATGCAAGGCCGAATCTAGAGTGTATAGAATCAAGAATAGTTCGCCATACTATAGCTAATAATAACTTCAAACTAAAGCGTAACATAATTCAAATGGTTCAGCAGTATGTGCAATATGACGGACTTCAAGATGAAGATCCGAACGCGCATATAGCTAGCTTTCTTGAGATTTGTGAGACCATCAAGATTAATGGTCTCACAAATGATGCTATTAGGCTAAGATTCTTACCTTTCTCCCTTAGAACAAAATATAAACAGTGGTTGATGACTCTGCCAAGAGAAAAATCACCACATGGGATCAACTAATCGGAAAATTTCTGACGAAGTATTTTCCGCCAGCTAAAACTGCAAAACTTAGGAATGATATTTTTGCCTTTTGTCAAATAGATTCTGAATCTCTATAAGAAACCTGGAAAAGATTTAAAGAACTCTTAAGAGTATGCCCCCATAACGCGCTGCCTGTATGGTTGCAAGTGAAGACGTTTTACAATGGGCTAAATCAAAGCACAAAGCAAATGAGAGACGCACCTTCTGGTGGTACCTTAAACCACAAAACCTCGGAAGCAGCTCTTGAGCATTTCGAGGACATAGCAATGAACACATATCAATGGAATGTGCCTAGACCTCACCCAAACAAACCTGCAGGTATATTTGAAGTAGACAACATCTCCCAGCTAGCTCTGCAAGCTGGAATTTTAAGCAAGAAGATAACAGAGATGACTGCTGCCTCCGCCACTCAGTTATGGGAATCTGTAACTGTTGCCCCCGAACAATTAGATTATGTTAATAATATGCCGAGAAATGCTTTTCATTATTTTTCTGCTGCTAGTTTTCCCGCACCGGGCTTTGCTTTTCCAAATAGTTATAATCCCGCTTTACGAAACCACCCTAATTTTTCATGGAGTAAAGCTTTGAACGCAATGCGCCCGCCGCCACAAAATTATTTTTCTGCACCACCTCAACCTCTTCAAAATTATCCAAAACCTCCAAGCTTGGAGGAGTTACTTTCTAAATATATAAACACAAATGACGCTACTATAGGAACCCTAGCCGGAAGCGTTAAAAGTCTAAAGAATCAAGTAGGACAACTTGCGAAAATTATATCTGAGCGACCCGCTGGGTCTCTTCCTGCCAAAACCGAGCCCAACCTGAGAGAGCAAGCGAAAGCTATAACTCTTCGGAGTGGGAAGCAAGTTTCTTATATGGTTAGCGAAGAGCCCGAGGCAAGCTCCGCCACCATTTTAAAGAATTGACCCTCTGTTGAAAAAGAAGTTATCACCCCTCTCTCTATTGTAATGAAAGATCTCACACCATCACCCATCTTTAAAATTGATCCAACTCCGTCATACCCATACGAACTTAACAAGCAACGTCAGGATAATCAATACTCCTGCTTCTTAGAAATATTTAAGCAAATCTACATAAATTTACACTTCAATGAAGAAATCTCCCAGATGCTGAAGTACGCTAAGTACCTAAAGGACCTCCTGACTAATAAAAGGAAGTTAGAAAAATTATCGCATGTCACACTAAATGTCGAGTGCTCTGCGGTCTTGACAAACGGTTTGCCAAAGATGATCAGTGATCTGGGTAGTTTTTCTATTCCATGTGTCTTTGGTAATCTTTTTGTCAAGCATGCATTAGCCGACTTAGGTGTGAGTATCAACCTGATGCCCCTCTTGTTATTCAAGAAGTTAGGAATTGGTAGTATCAACCCCACGCGTATGAGTATCCAACTCGCGGATAGATTAGTCAAATACTCGTTAGGAATAATGGAGATGTTCTAGTGAAAGTCGACAAATTCATCTTCCCGGTGGATTTCGTCATATTGGACATTGAACAAGACGTCGAGGTTCCCCTGATCCTTAGCTGATCCTTCCTTGCCACCTCTCGAGCTATCATTGACTTAAGCAATGGCAAGCTCTTACTACAAGTAGGCGATGATGAAGTGACCTTCTCTATTACCCCTTCGATGAAAAATACAATGGAGAATGATGACTCATGTTTCTTCTTAGATACCTCAAGTGATCAATCTTCCTACAACATTCTTGAAGATGAATTTTCTGATTTTTGTTCTTCCTCAACTTCTCCTACTGAAAGTCTGCAAGAAATCCGTGATAAGAGGGGGGCCGAGAATTTGGCAGCCGATCATCTCTCCCGCCCAGATAATCTGTATATAGAAAATTTAGATTAAAAAATGTTTAATGATTTCTTCCTAAATGAAAAGCTATTTTCTATTAACACTTCTTATTCCCCCTGGTTTGCAAACTTTACCAACTATTTAGTGGCTCGTGTCCTCCCGAAGGAGTTCTCCTCTTAGCAAAAGAAGAAATTCTTTTCTTAGTTGAAGAACTATTTTTGGGAAACCCGCATCTTTTCCGAGTTTGTGCGGACCAGGTGATAAGGAGATATGTTTCTTTTGAAGAAGGACAAGATATTCTAAAACATTTGCATTAAGGACCGATTGGTGGGCACTATCAAGCTGCTCGCACTGCTCACAAATTGCTTTGCGCGGGATTTTACTGGCCTAGCTTGTTTAAAGACGCGCAAGCTTTTGTGAGTAGGTGTGATAGTTGCCAACAGTCGGGAAACATTTCCAATAAAAATGAATTGCCACAAAATTATTTCGTTCAATGCAAAGTTTTCGACCTATGGGGAATTTATTTTTTTGGCCCTCTTCCTTCTAGCTTCGGGAACAAGTTTATTTTAGTTGCTGTAGATTATGTTTCACGATGGGCTGAGGCCCAAGCTCTTCCTACTAACAACTCCCGAGTCATAATTACTTTCTTAAAAAAATTATTTTCTCGATTCGGTACTCCACAGGCCATCATTTGCGATAGGGGTTCACATTTTTGTAACGCGCAGTTTTCCAAAACTCTTAAAAAATACGGCGTTACACATAAGCTTTCAACTGCCTATCACCCCCAAACTAACAGACAAGTCGAAGTAGTGAATAGAGAGATTAAAAGAATTTTAGAAAAGACTGTTTCCACCTGTAGAAAAGACTGGTCAACCAAATTAGACGATGCTCTATGGGCCTACCGAACTGCGTATAAAACCGTCATCGGTTCTACGCCGTATCGGTTGGTCTATGGAAAATTGTTCCATTTACCCGTAGAATTAGAAATATGTGCTTTTTGGGCCCTAAGGTTTTTAAATTTTGATCCCCACTCTGTCGACAATTTTCGAAAATTCCAACTTAACGAACTTGACGAGTGTCGCTCTTATGCGTACAAAAATAACAAATTTTATAAAGAGCGAACGAAACGTTTTAACAATAAACACTTAAGGCATCCAAAAACTTTTAAGCCGAGCGACCAAGTTCTTTTATATAATTCGCATTTATGTTTATTTCCTGGCAAACTAAAGTCACGATGGTCTGAGCCGTTTTCTGTTAAAGAAGATTTTCTATATGGCACTGTGTTAATTTCACACCCTGATAAGGGCGATTTCAAAGTGAATGGGCGAGCGTCTTAAACTCTATTTCTCTAGTGATGTTGATGTCAGTCCGAAAATATTAAGTTTCTTCTGCACGAACTTTAACTAACTTAAGACTATTTATTTTTTGTTAAAAACTTTAATTATTATTTTGGACAATAATCTTTTTGGACAATACTATTTTGTTGCGTCGAGCTCAAATGACATTTTAAACAAAGGGCGCTCTTGGGAGGCAGCCAAAATTATTTTTCTATTTTCTTTATTTTACACTTTTTGCCCTGGACGGGTCCGACAAGGTGAAGATTTTGCGATCGCCTGCTCACATGCTGTTGAATCCATCATGACGTCCAATGATGACATTTCAAAAAGTTCCAAAGCGCAAGCATGGTGGAGCGGCCTCACTCAACATTCGCGACGCATAAATCCGGGGAAGTACCTGTTTTTCGTTTCTGTACTTTCATTTCTGTTTTAATTTTTCTCTCTCCTTCCCCTCCTTTTTCCATTGAGGACAAAGTCAATTTTAAGCTTGGGGGAGGATTTCCTCCTTCTCTTATCTTTATTTTATTTCCTTTAAAAAATCAAAATAAAAAAAATGTTTTTTATATATCTTAAAAATCCAAAAAAAGAGAATATTTCAAAATCAAAAACCAAATTATGTTATTTTTTTTACTTTAATAGGGTAAACTAATTTTGGTATTTCAATAATACCCCTTGTTTTTGTTTTATTTTTTATCAAAATTCCAAAAAATGACTTACCTAAATATAATCTCTCTAATCGATATTTTTAATTATGTTTAACAAGTAAAATGTTGGTCATGCTGTGTTCCTAATTCACGATAGCACGTTAACGTGAAATGTTTTTTTTAAAACTCGTGTTTTTATTATGGTTTTTCGTTCTTTATTTTCTTTTTTTTTATAAAAATCTTTCATCCACTATTTTCCTTTTCATTTTTCATTAATTTGTGTAATGTCAACTTTTTATTAGCGTAGTAGATGTGAACGATCCAAGTCGATTATTATTTCTATTTTTAAGATAATTTCATTAGTCTTCATTTATTATCTAGGATTTGCTTTTTGAAATTTTTCAAAGCAGATGCTTTAGATAAATTTAGAAGCATGTAATTGATTTAGGCCATTTTTGTTTTTGTTTGAGCCTTCTTGCCAATCTAAAATTTTTATCCCTAGTTAGCCGCTTTTGAGCCTTTTTTTAATTTCAATTGATAGCTCCACTTATCATTCCATTTTCACCAACGCCAAATTTTCCAACCTATCTAATCACACTAACTTTTTGAGTTTCATAATAATTTTATTTTGTGATTAAGTTGCTTTGTGATTTTTGGAGAACTTTTTGAAAAAGTATGCTAAAAAAGAAGTGTTTATTTTTGTTTGGCCAATTTCAAAATGAAAAGAAAAATTATTTATGGCTTTTGTTTTAAAAAAAAGGAAAGGAAAGAAAATGGAAAGGAAAAAAAAAGAAAAATAATTTATTTATGATGAAATTTTTTCTCTTTATTTTGATTTAGTGTGATTTTAAAGCCTCCTTGTTTATCTTTGAATTCTACTCCTAATCATAATCCTAAACAAAACATTTCGGTCTTAGTAAGTCTTTTTGATTCATGCTTTTAAAATTTTTTTTTAGCTAAGTAAAGAAGGAAACTAAATTAGCTATGTTTTGATTTGAATTAAGATTTTTGTTATTTGATTGATATACTTATAATGTGTCCCTTGGATCTAGTAACAACCCAATGCGCTTTTTCATTTCATTGCCATGCTTAAATTTCTTTAAAAAAAATTTCTTAAAATCTTGGATGATTTATTTTTATTAGTAAAGTTTATAAAAGTTGAAACCATGTTTAAGTAGTTTAAATTTACGTTTCACCTTCTCCCTACTTAGAATTTTGCATAGTACTTGTGTTAACATAATTAGAACTTTTTGATTAGTCACTTTTATGTTACCTAGTTTTTATTTCTTTGCTTGGGGACAAGCAAAGCTTAAGATTGCGGGAATTTGATAGTGCATTTTGTAGTCTAAACTATTAGGAATTTTTAGTTATTTTTGTAATTAAATCTTGTCTTTAAAGCTATATTTTGACCTCCTTTTGTATATATATTAATGCCACTAATGTTTTCTCATTTCTTTGTAGGTTTGTAGTTTTTCAGCCAGGATTCGTGGAGCTCAGAATTCGTCAAATGCCTCCCTTCTCCATTCGACGAACTCTTCATAGTTCGTCGAAATACGCCTTCTCTCCCCCATTCGTCGAACGCCACTTCTGCATTCGACGAACGACTCTTTCATTCCTGGTTTGTCGAGCTCTCCTATCCGTTCGACGAATTCTTCCCAGTTCGTCGAACTCACCCTTCTTTGTCAAACTATACCTTCTCTCCCCCGTTCGTCAAATGCCTCTTCTGCGTTCGATGAACGACTCCTTCATTCCTGATTCGTCAAGCTTCCTTCTTCGTTCAACAAATTCTTCCCAGTTCATCGAACTCACCCTTCTTCGTCGAACTCCGCTTTTTCTCCCCCGTTCGTCGAACGCCTCTTCTGCGTTCGACGAACAACTACTTCATTCATGGTTTATCAAGCACCCTTCTCCGTTCGACGAATTCTTCCCAGTTCGTCAAACTCACCCTTATTCATCAAACTCTTCCTTCTCCTACTCTTCGTCGTTCGTCATTCCCTCCCTGCATAGGGCCTGCTGTCAGAGAACAAATCCCGCTCTTTCAAAAAAGCCTGCTGCTGCCATTAATGCACGTCTCCCGTACCGAGGCAATCATCATTTCCCGCCAGATTTCATACCGAGGTCAACCCTCGTGCATGACAGGAGGCGTAGGCATGTCCTGCTCTTTTAAACATCTATAAATTAAGCCCCACCGCTTGTGTTTTCAAGAGAGAAATTTTGAGAGGGGAAGAATTGGCTTTGAGAATATGAAGTATTGATATTGATATTGAAGTCATTGATAAATTAAGGCTCAACGCTCGGGTCCGTTCGTTTCACAGACATTGATATTGAAGTATTGGCTTTGAGAATATGAATGTCATTTCTCTTGTTCGTACCAACAATTTTAAAATGGAATTGGCTTTCTGATGGAAAGTCGTCGATATTCACCGTAATTTAAAAATTCATAGATTCAATATCTATCTCTAGTGGCGGATATTGAGATCACCAACTCTGGTTTTCCAAAATGAGACCATTTTTTTAGCCTGAACGTGATTTTTTTCGGTCGAACGCAATTTTTCATTGAGACGCAATTTTTTTGCCCGGGCGTGTTTTATTCGTCTGTGTACGATTTTTTCGCCCATACGTAATTTTTTGTCTTGACGCATTTTTTTTTACCGGGGCAGGTTTTTTTCTCCCGAATGCGATATTTCTACACGAACGCGGTTTTTTTCTTTATGACGCAATTTTTCCGCTAGGATGCAATTTTTTCGCCCGAATGTGTTTTTTTCGCCCGTACGGAAATTTTTAGCTGCGACTCAATTTTTGGTCACCTGGGCCGAATTATTCATCCAGACGTAATTTTTTCGCTCAGACACAGTTTTTTTCGCCCGAACATGAATTATTCGGCCAAATGCGGTTTCTTCGCCCGAACGCGATTTTTCCGCCCGGACGCATTGTTTTCGCCCGGACGCGATTTTTTCGCCCTCACGAAATTTTTTCATCCGGGCGAGATTTTTTCGCCCGAACGCGATTTTTTCGCCCGGACACGATATTTTTGCCCAGACGTTATTTTTTCGCCCAGACGCGATATTTTGGACCGGGCGCTATATTTTTGCCAGGACGCGATATTTTTGCCCGAACGTGATATTTTTCTCCCGGACGCGTTTTTTTCACCCGGACGCGATGTTTTTGACCTGACGCGATTTTTTCGCACGGACGCAATATTTTCGCCCCGACGCGATATTTTCGCCCCGACGTGGTATCATCGCCCTGATGCAAATTTTTCGCTCTGACGCAAATTTTTCTCCCCAAAGCAAATTTTTCGCCCGGACGCAAATTTTTTGCCCGGACACGATTTTTTCGCCCGGACGCGATTTTTTCACCCGGACGCGATTTTTCCGCCCGGACGCGATTTTTTCGCCCGTACGCGAATTTCTCGCCCGGACGCGTTGTTTTCGCCCGGGGGCGATATTTTCGCCCAGACGCTATATTTTCTCCCGGACGCGATTTTTTTGCCCGGACGCGATTTTTCGCCCGGACGCGATTTTTTCACCCGGACGCGTTTTTTTCGCCCGGACGCGATTTTTTCGCCCGGACGCGATTTTTTCGCCCGAACGCGATTTTTTCGCCCGGACACAATTTTTTCGCCCATACGCTAATATTTCGCCCAGATGCAAATTTTTTGCTCGGAAGCGATTTTTTCGCCCCAACGCAATTTTTTCGCCCCGACGCAATTTTTTCGCCCTGATGCAGTGTTTTCGCGTCGGGGCAAAAAATTCGCTTCGAGGCGAAAAAATCTCGTCCGGGCGAAAAATCGCGTACGGGCGATGCACTTGGGTGAAAAATTTGCGGACGGGCGAAAAATTTGCGCCCGGGCGAAAATTTTTCTCCCGGGCGAAAAATTCGCGTCCAGGCAAAAATATCGCGTCTGGGCGTTAATATCGAATCCGGACGAAAAAAACGCGTCCGGGCAAAAATTTGTGGACGGGCGAAAAAATCGCGTACGGGCGAAAAATCGCGTCGGGGAAAAAAATTCGCCTTCGGGCAAAAAAAATGCGACCAGGCGAAAATATCGCGTCTGGGCGAAAAAATCGCGTCCGGGCGAAAAAATCGCGTCCGGGCGAAAAAATCGCGTCCAGGCGAAAAAATCGCGTCCGAACGATAAAATTCGCGTGCGGACGAAAAATTCGCGTTCATATGATAATTTCACATTCGGACCGAAAAAATCAAATCAGAGTGAAAAAAATCGCGTCCTGGCGAAAAAAACACGTCTTGGCGAAAATAACACTTTTGGGCGAAATTTTCACGTCCGGTCAAAAAATTCGCGTTGGGGTCGAAAAACTTGAGTTTGGGCAAAAAAATCACGCCCTGAGAAAAAATCACGATCGGGCTAAAAAATTGCGTTTGTGATTTTTAATTGTGATCATTAATAATATTGATCAATGTCAATTCCTATGACAGAAAGTCTTTCTACAAACGAACAATAAAAAAATATCAATGTTAATTCCTATGACAGAAAGTCATCCTTCCGCCGAACAAAAAAATTGGTTTTAAATTCAATGTCATTTATCATGTGTATTGATATTGGATTGAAAGTCAATACTTCAATATCAATGTCTGTGAAACGAACGGACCCTTAGTGTTCTTCCTCTCTCCCTTTCTCATTTTCATCCTTTCTTAATTCTATTTTAGTTCTACTCTTTTTTAATAGTTCTTGTAATTTCTTTATTAGTTTACTATTAATGCTAACCTAGTTTTCAGTCCATGCAAGTGTAATAGTCTTTTATTTCAAGTTGTAGCTCTATTTTACCATTAATATAAAGTGTAATTTTTCTTTGTTTTCTTAATGTTCTTCTACCCATATCTCTTCCTCCACTTCACCATGATTAACTAATCCTCCTTGTACTCGATCTTGATGATCCGAGGTTCGAGTTGATTAAGTTATGATGATTTAAGTTTACCTTTTTTAGGGTTTAGGCCTTCGATTTACTATTGATTAATCATTTTTGAGATATGTCATCGATATATATTTTCCATTTTTGTTTCCACTCTTAGCTAGCCGATAGGCTCGTAGTTTGGAGTGAACACTGAAGAGTAAAGAGAGTTGCATGCCCCCCTTGAGAGAGGCAGACATTAAATCTCCCGGATTGGAGTGAAATCCAATATAGGGGTTCACAGCATAAAGCAAGCTTTAGGTCTCCGATTTGGACGAGAGTTCGGTCGGACATTCCTTAACTCAGTTGGGCATTTCTTTGAAACAAGCGTGTTTAAGCTTTGGGAACCTCCACGGTCAAGGACCTTTAACCTATTAAGCTTAGGTTTATTGTCACATCTTCAATCAAATTTTACCGAGGTGATTCAAGATCGAGTGCATCTCTTTATCATCGTTTCAACCCCTCGTTGTAAACACTTTTAGTAGCTCTTTACTTAATCACAAGTAGTTTTCTTCTGCTCGTCTTTTAGTTAAACAACCCTAAAAAAGTTCTTTCGATAAGATAATAGACTTCATGTGAGTTAGATTACTCAACAAGTCCCGAATTTAAATACGACACTTGTATCCCCTAGCTATAATTCGATAGGTATACTTGCCTAGATGGATTGCTAGTTCGGTTATATTCTCTTTGCGAATATTCGTCCACCAGCATCCATGTCAATCATTTGACGCGTCTGATAGTAAAGCCTGTTGAAAAAGATTTGGACCTGCAACCACGCTGGAAGCGCGTGGTGCAGACACCTGTGAAGAAAATCTTTAAACCTCTCCCAAGTATCAAATATAGACTCGAGATCATTCTGCACAAATGAAGAAATATCCGGCCATAACTTTGCAGTTTTTGTGTGTGGAAAATACTTCGTTAAGAACCGTTCCGTAAGCTCGGGCCAAGTGGTGATACATCCTCGTGGGAGGGAATTCAACCACACCTTAGCTTTGTATTTTAAGGAAAATGAAAAAAGGCGCAAGAAAATGGCGTCGTCAGTGACGCCATTAATTTTAAAAGTGTCGCAGATTTCTAAAAAACTAGATAAATGAACATTCGGGTCCTATTCCGGCAGTCCATTGAACTGCACGGCGTTTTGGATCTTTTGAAATATGCTAGATTTTATTTAAAAATTATTGTTTACAACCATCGAGCGTACAATGATAGACCAAGTATCATCCAAATTCGGTCGGGCGTAATAAGACATTGTACGCTCCGCAGCCGCGTTTTGGTTAGGGTCGGCCATAACTACGGTAGAGGGTTCTTCGATGGATTCTTTGGGGTCTAAAAAAGGATTCTCCCATTGATATCGAATACGCGCAAGGGTGCTTTCGATCTCAGGATCGAAATCAAAATTTTCAGACTCTGAGGGTTGTCCACGGGTCATACACCCTAAAATATATACTAAATAATTAACTTTTCTCTTTTTTGTTTGGGTTTTATGTAGAGTTTTTTAAAAAGTTTTTAAATTTTTAGAAAAAATGTAAAAGTAATAGAATCCGGAATTCAAAATAACACCACGTGCTCCCCAACGATGGCGTCAAAAACTTGATGCGCGCGAAGCCCGACTCTAATTTAGATGATGAGCACGCTGGGATCGGATTTCACGCGACGAAAGGAGGCAAGTGCACCTATCACAAGTAATACATGATATTCAGGGGGAATATCAAGGTAGTATATTTCCCAGGGCGGGTTGATTATTTCTACTCCTCCCAGAGGGACTATTACCTTACCAAAAAATAAAGTTGTTGGGTTATCTAACTAAGTGACGGTTCTAACAAAACACGGAAAATAGTTTTAGAAAATGATCTACGAAGAAATAACGCTCGGTATCGAAACGATTAAGACTAAAATAATTTTATCGTACTAGATATCCTAAGTTTCAAATTAATTAAAGGGGCTTTTGGTCGTGGAGGTTCCACAAGCATGAGCTCACCTATTTGTAGGGATATCTCTCACCTGGAAATTAAGACTATTCGACCGAGCTCTCGTTTGGCAAAGGATTCCACTTAATGCCCGCTTTACCTTAAGAACCCCGCTATTGGGGGGGACCCAATCCGGAAAAATTCTGCTCCTCCTCTCTTGAGGTTTAGTGTGAAAACTCTTTCTGCCCAAGGTCGATCAATCCATACACACGGCCTCTCGGCTTGCTAGCGTATGGATAATGGAAATAGAGCTTACACATCGATATGTGGTTCTACGCGTCGTAAACCCGGGGTAAACCTTAAGTGCTTTAATTAAAGAGAAAATGAGGACCTTTAATATTTTTAAAAGATTTTTATGTCCCAATGCTCATCGATACCGAGGGCTAAGAGCGATTAACAACTCATCGGGATGGGGACGGTTTATGAGTTTGGTGAGTCGTGAGTTCGAAACTATGTGCTAAAGGATTATTAGAAAATAACATAAAATAATGAAATGTTAGGAAATTTCAAGACTAATAAAAAAGGGAACTCACACACTCTACAAAATCATAAATAAAAAGCTAAGTTACAAAAATTGACATTATAAGTCATACTCAAACGAGTAGGCGTGAAATAAATGCCAATTACAAGTCCTACTCGAATGAGTAGGCGAGAAATAAATGAAAATTATAAGTCCTACTCGAATGAGTAGGCGGGAAATAAAAGAAAGTCCTACTCGAATGAGTAGGCGGGAAATAAATGCACACACACACACACTCTACATAGTTGAATGAAAGCAATAAACATTATCTCATACACTCACACACTCTACGTAATTAAGAAAATGATAAAGAAAGCAATAAAAGAAAGCAATAAAAATTAACTCATACACGCACACACTCTACATGAAGTTTGAAAGATCAAAATGAACTTAATCTAATACACTCACACACACATAGAAGAGGAAATCAAAGTGATCGAAAAATTAAAACGATTACATTTCTACTCGTAGAACTTGCCAAAAATGCATTAAAAGAGGAAATAAAAATTAAAGGAGCTAAAGACTTTTGAAAATTAAAGTAAAAACAAAGTTCTATAAAAATTAAAATGATTAGATTTTTATTCTTATAATTTCATAAAAATGCTTAAAAAGTGGAAATAAAAGCAAAAGAACAAAAAGTTTTACAAAAATTAAAAGTCTAAGTAAAAAAAAGAATTAAAAGCCACTTTGAAAACACTTTTATAAAACCATAAAAATGAAAATAAAGTACTAAAAAGCTAAACCTAAACAAGGCTAAGGGACAAGATGAGAAAAGCTAACATAACAATTAACACCTATGAGAAAACCTAAAACTTAACTAAGCAAATTTGATAACCTTAGAACATAAAAATAGCAAATCTAACACATACACACACACACACAAACTTTTTTAAAAAGAAAAAAAAGATACAAAAGATCACTGAAGGTGGTGCACTCAGATGCATTCCAAAACAACATAAGGAGAGAAAAACTAGCATATTTTATTAAGACAAAATAGAGTTATAAGAAGCTAAAGCAAACACTAAAGAAAGGGGGAGAAAATCTCCTTACATAGCTTAAAAAGAACCCAAGTAGCACTCCAACAACAAAATGGCTCAAAAATTCTAACACTTGGTCATTACAGAAAAGTTCAATTTATAGACAAAAAACTAGGTTACACCCCCTAAATCACGGGCGTGACTGGGGAGCGTGTCAGGTCTAGTGTGCTGGTGAAGCCAAAAATCCAGTTAGCTGGCTTGGTTGTGGAAGCTTCGGGAAGTCCACGTGTTGGTAATGAGCATGACAGGGAGTCACGGGCATGTAGTTGGGGCGTGACTTGGCACCTAGCAAACATTTGATGTCGGCAGGAACTATTTGAACGGGGTAGAAAACTACTAGACCGACACGGGCGTGTCGGAAAGATCACGGGTGTGTCCGGGTTTTTCCATTGCAGGCGCCAGTTTTCCACTGGAATCAAAGTTCCACGGCCGGTCACAGGCGTGTAATGCTGGTCACGGGCGTGTACTTGGATTTTTTGTCTTTTTCTACAAAATTTATGGAAAACAAAATAAAGCTAAGTTAGAAGAGTATATACAAAAAAAGAAAATTTTATTGAAGAAAAATAACTAAAAACAATGAAAATAAACTAAAACGGTCAAAATAAAGTACGTAAAAATACGAATATTTACAACTCATTAGGTGGCTCTTTGGCTGGCCCGATTCGCGGGCTGCATTTATTGCTGTAGCAGGGGAGGTGGAGGGCTCGCCACCTTCCAGGTCATTCTCTAGCGAGCCCTTCAGCGATCACTTTGGCAACCCTTTTGGCGTGGTCTCCGGGGAGCTTATGTAAACTTATTATTGTTGTTGTAGTCCTCCCCGGGAGACCATCGTCTCCTTCAACTTCTTTGGCGACGGGGGGCGGTGAGGCAAGCTAGACCATTTGAGTCCAGGTCGTTTCCAGCTAGAGGAGGGTCCGCCAGACCCCAGGTTACCTCGGCAGGCCGCCGCTGCTACCCTCTCGTGTGCGAACGGGTCCGGGCTGACCCTCGAGTCTGCATAAGGTGGATGCTCGGGAATTGATCGCTCCCCTATAGAGAAAGACATGAGTTAGAAAATTGATGATTACAAGAGAGCCAGTAGGAAGGAAAAAAGATAGTATACCTTCGCTAGGGAGGACGGGGGGAAGCGAGTTGAGACCCCTTCGAAGGAAGGTGACCTCAAAGTCCTTCTTTAGGAATAACCTATGCAACTCGGCGTCATCGCCATATAGCATTGGAGGCCGATATACCTCCTCGTTCTTTTGCTGGGGGGGAGAAGGGTATGTGGCCCAGGTTTCCCTTGATGAAGACAATCTTGGATACCTAGTTGTGATTTTTGTTCGCGATCTCGCAAACCTTTATGTGGGAGCCCATCAGGTAGGTGACCCTATCGTTGGTCGCGTGATAAGTGAAGAGATTACGAAATACGGTGAGGTTAAATTAAATCCGCTCGCAACGGAGGTGATAGGAGAACGCGACCATCATAGTGATCGCATTCAAGTTCAGCTGTGCGAGCACCGCGCCAAAGTATTTGAGGATTTGGCGGATTTCCGGCCAGATGGGGAGGCGCAAACCCACCTCAAAATATGAGATGGGGAAGTCGAGCTTGTCCTGGTAGAAGGTGTTGATGGCCTCACCCTCTCCAGGCTAGCACGCCTCGTAGCCGGGGGCAGGTACTCAGTCTTGAAGGCGGTGAGCTCACGCTCGGTGGAATTTACGTCAAAGAACAGGTACTCGGCAAATTACCATGCGTACTTGGAGCGCCCGTCATCGTCGGGTCGTGCCTTGCCCATATCTGCTAAAGGTTGGAGTGAGATAGCAGGTAAGGGTGGGTATGCAAGAGAAGGTAGCGAACCGAGTAGCAAGAGGGGTTATGAATGCAATTAAGGCGATAGCCAGGGGGTTGGCGAGGGGGCCTTTTTATGGAAAACCAGATTTATGGCTGAACTGACCGGTCGGTCAAGCTCGCCAACCCCAGCTCGATGATTCATGCTCGCCACCTGACGATCTCTCCTATCATAGTGCGAACTAAACCTAAACAACGCATCCTTTTATTTCAAACAATGTTTAGATCTAAAAAGTTGTTTACAGTTATTACAGAAGAGGACATTCGCAGCCCCGAAAAAGAAGTTCATTGCAAGCAAAGGAGAGTTCGGCCAACCCGCATGAGGTGGGGAGCTAGGGTGCAAGGGCCGGTAGGCTCAGCTAGGGAGCAATTTCCATCTACCCCTGCCTGGCGCCCCCATCCCCGGAGGTCGACGCGGGTTGAGGAACTCGCAGACCAGGTTCAGGTCCCTGCTGGGAGTCTGCAGGTGTTCATCAACTCTCTCCATAACTGGCGTGGGGGGCTCGCCGATCCTTTCTCCACCCTATCCGCGAGCAGCACGTAGTCCTCCTCCAGCGCCTGTATCCTCTGCCCTCTATATGCGTTGTATGCTCGAAGTTGGTGCAGGGCGGCTTCCTTCTTCTTCAGTACCTCCACTACTTGCCGCGTCAGCTCACCAGGATCCATCAAGTCATCCAATAAGCTTTCTACCCCAAGCTCAGGGGGTGGAGGGTCGCTAGCATGTTCTGAAGATTCTTCTACCTCAGACAATGCAAGGAGCCCTGTATAAAATTATTAAATCAGGAAGAAAGAGGGTGCGAGTAGCAAAGAGACCTAGGAAAAATATTCCAGAGAAAGCGGAGCTAACGGGAGGAGCTCGATAGTTCTTGAAAAGTGTCAGAGGAGGCAGGGCCAGGTTCTTTCCGCGACTTGTTGGATGGACTCCCAGAGAGATGAGATTGAAGATAGGGACCCGGATGTACTCGGCTCTTTTCCCCGCTAGTGCAGGAGTATCTGTAGGTTGTAGAGGAGGGATACGAGATGGTGATCTGATTTTTAGCAAATCCAGCCCCGTAGTCCCAAAGGGGAGATTTATATTGTAGGCTAGTATCGTGGGGAGTTTGAGGCCATGAGATATTGTGCATGTTGTCGACTCACGGTGTGGAGGTATCGGCATTGGATTGGTGGTCTTCGGGGTTTGCGGGAATGTTGACGACTACTTTCCCTTTGAGGTCTGCAGCCGGTTTCGAGGAGGCGAGCCAGGGAGCCAAGGTAGACTCCAGGTCACGGTAGATGGATTCAGCATCCTTCGGAATAGACTTGGCCATCTTGGTAGTATTGTATTTTTGTAGCTTGCGCGCTGTAGTGATGGGAGGCAGGCTGACTAATACGTCAGCACTAGCGGCGTTGAGCCCGCAGGCACGGCTGAGCTTCTCTTGGAGTTCTTTGGAGAGAGGCATCTCGGCAAGGCTAAAAAAAGAGAGAATGGCAAAGGTCAACTCGGTATGCAAACCGATATATATGGCAACTGGTGGAGTCCACCAAAAGATTCTTTGGCCCTATCGCACTCGCCGCATATTGCGGGGTTGGATGTTTCTTTCTGATCTTGTACCAATCTCGCAAAGTGCGGGGACTGTATACAACCCCATATCTAGCAAGTGGAGAGGGTCAATAGGGACCAGATCGGCAAAATACCAGCATACCAGCTCGCCCAAATGGGGGTGAATTGTTGGAGTGGCAAGTGGAGCGAGTCAGCTCGCACTCGCCCTAGGGGCTCGCAAGCAGTGGGACTGTGGAGTGAGTCGGCTCGCACTCGCCCCTGGGGTTCGACGTGCAGCGGGCGAGTCGGGGAAGGTCGGGCCCGGACTCTCCAAAGGATAGCATAGGCGACGAGTGCCAGCTCCATCTAGTACTCGCCGCCCCCCGGCGAGCGGAGCTACATAGGTCGCTCGCCCAGTCTTGTAACGGCCCCGATTTTTTAATATTTGCTTTAATTCATTATCTGGCGTGTTTATGACGTCAGGGCATTACGTTGATGCATTTTCAGCTTATTCCGTTATTATACCATGGTTTTAGCTCTTAGGTTTTCCTGTGTATGGCTGGGTTTAGCATGTTTGCAAGATTCCCTAGCGAGTCGGGTCTGTTTTGGTGACTCGGTAGTGCCTCTTTGGGAATGCTTGTGTTTTGGCTTCGGGAGGTGTTTGCCCGAGTTTGGTTCGTCGAATCTTAATTTCAACTGCACCATTGGGTTCATAGCATTGGTAATTAGATACGGTGTTATTTTCATAGAAATCCGTGTTGGCGCGAATTTTGGGTCGTTTGGACCATTATTTAATAATAAACTATTATTATAATACTTATATTTCTATGTATAAATACCCTTGTTTATAGAGAAACCCTATTTATCGTCTTCTTCTTGAAACCATCGGTTGTTATGGGAAGAGCAAGAGCAGCGGTCTTTTCTATGCTTTTGGACCAAATTTCTGGAGTGTTGGTGCTCGAAATCGTCGTTGGAAGGTAGATCTGGATAGCTCTCACCTAGATCTATGTTTCTACGGTAAGATTTTTCCCATTTCGTGAAATTTTGGGTGTTAGGGATTTAATTTTGACCCTCTGTCAACCTGAAAAGTTTCAGGAATTGTTGCTTAGGTGGTTTTCGGCCGGATCCATGAGGAGTGCTGGTGTTGCCAAGTTCCGCAAGGTTTAAGGCAAGTGGTGGTTTTTCCCTTGCTTGCTCTCTATTCCTTTTATTTTGATTCTCTCCCAGTACAGAAATTGAGATTTTCATAGGGTTTGGCCATATAATTTCTGGTCAAGGGCCATCCGTCTAATCAATTGTTAGTCTAGGCAAATTCATCGAGGGTCGAACTGACTGTTAATTTAGTCCTAGATCTGTCAAAATATTTATGATTTGAGTATTAGTCATGGACGAGATCGTCATCATAGTCGGGAAGAAGAAGAGGAAGGAAATCTGATTCTTGTAATCTTTACTGTTAAGTATTGTCCCTCATGCCCCCTCCTTTTTCTAGATAAAATGATCTATGGTTGGTGTGAATTAAAGGAAGTAGAAGTCTATATCCTTTCCTGTACTAAAATGGGGATTTGGGTAGAGTATGGCCATCATGACCTGTTGAACAGTAGAAGATAGTTGAAAAAATTTAGTTGAATGTGGGGATTAGTCTGGTTAGGGAAATCTCATCGGGTTTAGCATTTCGCTTAAGTCAAATTTGTCTTATATGGCTAATTAGGCTAAGTCAGAAATTAATCCTTGATGATAGTAGGTTAATTCGTCGAATTTGAGGCTTAGACTTAGGAAATCTCGTCGGGCAGGTTAGGTGTTGAGTATAGCCTTAGCACTAAAGTTTAGTTTTTAGCCTATCCAAAATCATTGAGTGTGTTGAGTGCACTCAACGCAGTGTTGAGTGTGTTGAATGCACTCAATGCCTTGCTGTGAGGTCTGCGACACTAAGTGTAAAAGAATTGAGTACGTTGAGTGTACTCAATGCGTCATTGAGTGTGTTGAATACACTCAATTCCATCAGGAAAATCTTGCAATCTAAGTTAAAAGCATTGAGTGCGTTCATTGCACTCAACACGACGTTGAGTGAGCTGAATATACTCAACGCCATCCAGTGAAAGTTCAGTCTTAAGTTAAAAAAGTGTTGAGTGCGTTGAGTGCGTTGAGTGCGCTCAACGCGGCATTGAGTGAGCTGAATACACTCAATGACATCCTGTAAAATTCTTCCTAAGTGTGAAAGCATTGTTTGAGTGTTATACACTCAACGCGACGTTGATTGAGGCTAGTTTTAATGAGTAGTCTGGTCGGCGTGGAGTGCATTGACTGCACTCGACATGGCATCGAGTGTACTCGACGCCTTTCCCATAAACTTGGGAAATTTCTCCAATTCGACGTATTTCCTCTAATAGCATAGTTTAGCAAAGTTTGAATAGTCGTGTTTCGGTTGAATCCGTCCAGTTTGAGTTCTATGTGTGTTTGGATATAAGGTTGGGTTTGGTTGGCTTGTTTTCGTGAATCATTGCACCTGGGTATGTTTTGGTCTATTTTTGGACTGTTGGGTTGTGTTGGATCAGATGGCCACAACCGCAGTGCCATTTTGAGACATTTGGGTCTGTTAGTTTTGTTTGGACAGTTGGGTCCCGACTCTGACCCGGTGGTTTTACTAGTGTTAATGATTCACGTGTTGGTGAGAGTTTAGTCTCAATTTTCTTCCTCTTATGGTTAGGCTTATGCTATATCTGCCTACTCTTGCAGATGTTCTCACAGCATGACTCCGTTCACACTTGGTGCAAATTTATTTACCTTAGAATATTATAAGTTAACTCTTTCTTTATTGGCTTCTAGTTAGTTTACTGTATTTTGACAACTATTCTATGTTGGATTGGTAATCTAACGACCCCTATTGTTTGCTGACAAGTTTGTTTCCACTTGTTTATTTTCTTGCTGAGGTATTCTTTTCTTGTGAATGCCTTTGGTTAAGGGCAGTAACCGATAAAGCGGCTAGGTTGGTGTTGCTAGTGGACTGCTGTGTTGCAGAGGTCATCCTCACCATTGCGTGGTAGTTTTGTTATTTTCTTATTAGTACAGACATACATGCTCACCAGTGGGTTCGTGCCAGGTTGTTGATGCCCATTGGTGGTTTTCTTTTGGAAATGCTAATTACTTGGCTAAGCTTCTAGTTTGTCTATTTTGTGGTTGTTTTACTTACTCTCTGGGAATGTTTTATGCTAGGTTGCATGTTAGATAATTTAACTTATAAAAAGCATTACTACTAGTATTTCATACATGTCATCCTTCTAAAAGCCAAAATCACTATCTTCTAGCTAACTTAAAGACTATTTTCATACTTATACTAAACCTAGAGTCTTGCATACCATGAGTTGTCCTTTGGAGATGTTTATACTCATGTAGTGTGTTAATAAACATAATCAAAGTATTTTTCGTAGCATATAACTATAATTTTATAGTGGGCTAGTTGATTCACTGTGCCAAGGGATACGACTATATGAACTTAAACTGGTTTTTGCTTAATTACTTATGGATTTCATATAAACTTTAAAGTTTGGAGTCTTGCCTGAGCGCCTGCAGTTATCCCCTGCACGGCATGGCATCATGACGCGTATTTTCTCTTACTCTGATATGATTTAAATGTCTAGAAAATACAGGTTGTGACAGTTGGTATTAGAGGGATTGGTTGTTAGATAATTGGTCGAGAAATTGTCTCTAGTTAGTATTAGTTGTCTAGTGTCATTTCATACACACACCGATGTGTCATCAGTACATCTTGGCATAAGCATGAACACTACACTCATAAGCATGATAAGAAGTATACAGGGCATATTATATAGTATGGGATGCATAATATGTGTTTGTATATGGATCCACCATAGGTGGCAACATGTGACGGTTATATAGTATGGGATGCATAACCACCATCACATGGGTGCCCATTAGCACATTTTATTTTTTTCGTTGCATGAGATGTTTTGTAGTATGGGATGTATAACATTTCATTTGTATGCCACTCATAAAATACATTAAGGCCTTTTTAGATTGCATAACACAACATGCATGACATAATATTGCATCAGCACACATGCCAAGCTATAGATTTGCATGATGACATATATACACACATGGTTTTAAAGTAAAAGGAATGAAAATTCATGCATTCATGGTCTATGCATATGAGTTAATAGGATGATGGTATATCATCCTAGGTTTAAGCATTTTATCATTTATAAAATTCCTACAGCATGTTAGCAGCATGAGCAAGTAATTATGTATGGTTTGTCTGTACTAGGTTATTTGGTTTTAGAGGTTAAGCTAGGTTTTGATTATTCATTTATTGTGTTATTAGAATGTCAAGATGACCGATGACAAGGTCGACTCCCCAGTTAGAGGGTGAGTCGTCTGGTGCTCAGAATGAGGCAGTGATAGAAGAATTATGACAGAGAAATGAAGCTTTGTCTAGGAAAATGTTGGAGGTGCAGTCACAAATCAAAGCCTTGTTGACTGTCGTTGCTGGACAACCGCTAAGAGTTCAGGACCCTGTTGTGGGTCAAGGTGTTCCAGTTCCTTTGCTCCTCTGGTTCCCCCAGTTATGCTGCCGCCAGAGATGAATTTCATCTCGCATTTCCAACGATTAGGAACCCCTACCTATTATGGGTGGGAAGACTTCATTGCTTTTGACGACTAGATTATAGCCATCAAGGAGATGTTTTCGTACTCTGGAGTTTTTATCGACCAAAGTGTGATGGTCACTGCTTATCAGCTCAAGGGATTTGCAAAGAGCTGGTGGCTGAGGGAAAAGGAGAACTTGAAGTATGGATGTTCATGAGAAGTCTTCAAGGAGATTTTGCAGAAGAACTTTCTGCCGTTGGTCGAGCGATACCGTTTGTTGAATGATTTCCTGCACATAAAGCAGAGGAAGCTCACGATGAGTAAGTATGAGGTGGAGAATAGCAAGTTGAGCCGGTTCGCCCCAGATTTAGTTTTTTCTGAGGTCAGCAGAGTTAAACTTTTTTTGTGTGGTCTAAGGAGTGACATCCAACAACTAGCAAATTCTTATGGATCAGTAACCTATGCTAAAGAAGTAGAAGCTTCTCTGAAGGTCGAAGCGATCAACAATGCTAAGTACCAAGGTCAGTAGTTGAGAAAGGATAAGAGAAAATCTGATGAGGGGATAAACTCCAAGGAATCTGGTTCTGCTTCTAGGAAAAGAAGCAAAGAGACATGCAGTTTCTGTGGCCGGATAAGCCATCCGTTCGAGAAGTGTTTCAAGAGAATAAGAGCTCTGAAGCAGGAGCAAGTTCATGTGATCTAGGGTGCTCCTAAGGGAGATTTGGTTTGTACTTCGTGCAAACGGAAGGGGCACGATGCTGCCCATTTTGGGATAAGAATAGAGTCTATTTTTAGTGCAGACAGAAAGGCCATTTCAAGTCAAAGTGCCCACAGTCTCAGCCCGCGCTGTAGCCAGTTCCGCTTCGGGCTTTGCCACCACCATAGCTTTTGGACAAAGGAAAGGGCAAGCTGAACGTGCTATCATTAGAGAAAGTACAAACGTCTACTCAAGTTATCTCAGGTTAGATCCTAATCTAGTTTTAGATTTTAGCTTGTAGTTATAGTTTCGATGTTTGTTGTCGTAGTTGTGTATGCATTTTTATAGGAAAGTTTTAGGTAAAGAACCGTTGGGTGCGTGTTCCTTTCGATTCTTGTTCTACCCACTCGTTTGCGGCTAGGGATTTCGTAGAGCGTCATCGTTTGACTCTCGATCAGGTTGGTGATGCGTTTACTTTCAAGTTTCCTTCTGGTGATTCTGTAGTATCGGACCAAGGTATTCAGAGTTTTCTGATTCTATTAAGTGATTTTCTAGCAGTGGATGATTTGAAGGTGATTGATTTGGATGATTTTTATGTCATCTTGGGCATGGACTGGTTGTCTATATATGATTTTGTTATCCAGTGCAAGGTTAAGCGCTTGGACTTCAAGAAGGACAACGGTCAACCTAGGAGTGTTTATGGCTATCTGCGCCAGGTTTCTCTGATTATTTCTACGATATGTGCTCAGAAGCTTTTAGATTCCGGGTATTTTGCTTGTTTGGTTTCAGTTTTGGAAAACAAGGTTGTTTTGCCTCATTTGGAGGAGATCCCCATGGTGCGTGAGTTTCCTGATGTATTCCCTGGTAATCTTCCTTGTTTCCACCTAAGAGAGATATGGAGTTTGTGATAGATTTGGTGTCAGGTACCCGTCTTATTGCTAAGGAACCGTACCAAATGGCCCCTCGTGAGCTGGAGGATTTGCGTTCCCAGTTAGATGATTTGTTGCAAAGCAGATTTATTAGGCTGAGTTCTTCACCTTGGGGAGCCCTCGTATTGTTTGTAAAGAAAAAGGATGGATCAATGAGGCTTTGCATTAATTATAGAGAATTGAACAAGGTCACCATCAAGAACAGATATCCTTTACCGAGGATTGATGATTTATTTGATCAATTGCATGGTAGCTCCGTGTTTTCAAAGATTAATCTTCGTTTGGGATACTATAAGTTAAGGATTCGTGAGACAGATATTCCATGAACCGCTTTTCATACCCGGCACGGACATTTTGAGTTCTTGGTGATGTCTTTTGGTTTGACCAATGCACCCTCTGAATTTTTGGATATGATGAACAGAGTGTTCAAGGATTTTCTGGACCATTTTGTGGTCGTATTTATAGACGATGTTCTAGTTTATTCCTGTAGTGCTGATGAGTATGCCCAGCACTTGCGTTTAGTTTTGTCTGCTTTGAGGGTCCATAAGTTGTTTGCTAAGCAGAGCAAGTGTGAGTTTTGATTGCCTCAGCTTTCATTCTTGGGTCATGTGGTAAATAAAGATTGAATTTAAGTTGACCTTGAGAAGATAGCTGTTGTTTTGGATTAGAATAGGCTTGCCACTCGAAGGAGATAAGGAACTTTCTAGTGTTGGATGGCTATTATAGAAGGTTTGTAGAGGGTTTCTCTATGTTGTCCGCGCCACTGACTAAACTGACGCAGAAGAACGCATCTTTCATTTGGAGCGATAAGTGCGAGGAAGCTTTTCTGGAATTGAAGAGGAGATTGTGTACTGCTTCAGTGTTCACCATGCCTATGGAAGGAATATAATATTCGTATATGTTAATGCATCGCACGTTGGACTTGGTTGTGTGCTGATGAAAGAAGGAAAGGTAATTGCGTATGGGTCGAGACAGTTAAATATTCATGAAAAGAATTACCCTAAACATGATTTGGAGTTCACAGCTATAATTTATGCACTAAAATTGTGGAGGCATCTATTGTTTGGTGTGTTGTGTAAGATTTACACTGATCATAAAAGTTAAAATATTTTTTCACTCAAAGGGAGTTGAATCTACGCCAGCGAAGATGGTTAGAGTATGTTGCCGATTATGATGTTGAGATTTAATACCTTCCGGGCAAAGCTAATGTTGTAGCCGATGCCTTGAGTAGGAAGACAACTAAGATTTTTAATCCTTCTGTGGATTGCTAGTATAGGAATTCTCTTGATGGATATTTATGTTGGAAGTTATGACTCGTCAAGTAGATTGGTTGTAGCAGAGCCTTCTTGGATTACACTTATGAGGCTACATCGAAAGGATGATCCAGACTTGCTGTACCTTTATCTTTTAACAGAGAAAGGGGAGTTACAGGATTTTTCGATAGATGACGCAGGTACCTTAAAGTACCACGACAGATTTTGTATCCCTACTGTTGAGGACATTCGCTTTAAGTTGTGCAGTGAGGCGCACGGTTATAATTTTGCCAACCTCCCAAGTTCTACAAAGATGTATCAAGACCTAAAGCAGGTTGTCTGGTTGATTGGAATGAAGGGTGATATAGCCAGATTTGTGTCTGAATGTTTCACATGCAAGCGTGTTCAGTCCGATCATAGAAGGCCTGGTGGCAAGTTGATACCTTTCGATATTTCAAGCTATAAGTGGGAGAGTATTTCCTTGGACTTCATTACGGGCTTACCGAGATCTCCCCAAGGTCACGATTCTCTTTGGGTGATAGTAGATCGAATGACAAAGTGTGCTCACTTCGTGCCATTTAATATTGGATACTCCATGAAAAAGATAGCCGAATTTTATTTACATGAAGTCATCAAATTACATGGAGTACCGGTTAGCATTGTATCGGATCAAGTCTCCAGGTTTACGTCTCGCTTTTGGAAAAGCTTGCAAGATGGGTTGAGTATCGATCTGAGGTACTCCGTCGTTTATCATCTGCAGACTAATGGTCAAACAGAGAGAGTGAATCAAATCGTGGAGGACATGATCATATGTTATATTTTGGACCACGGAGGAGCGTGGGATGAGCGAATCAGATTGATGGAGTTTGCTTATAATAATAGCTAACAAAAATGTTTGCAGATGCCCCGTTTGAGGCCTTGTATGGGAGGCGATGCAGAACTTCCTTGTTTTGGGCCGAGGCTGGTGAGAGACCTTTGCTCGGTCCTGAAGCGGTAGAAGAAATGGATATTTCTGTTAAGCAATCAGAGAAAAGCTTCGTATAGCTCAGGAGCATTATAAGAAGAACACTAATTGTCAGAGGATTGATTTTGAGTTTGCGGTTGGGGACCTGGTTTTTCTGAAGGTTTCCCCAATGTCTGGCATTAATAGATTTGGTAAGGATCATAAGTTGGACCCGAGGTATGTGGGACCTTTTAAGGTTGTGGAGCGTATTGGTATATCATCTTATAGGCTGGATTTGCCCGCAAATATTCCTAGTGTGCACGACGTGTTTCACGTGAGCCAGTTGCGGAAATGTGTGCTCAGCGACCGAAAGATTCTTTATGTTGTGCCCCAATTGAAGCCTAATCTTTCCTATGTTGAGATTACTGCCCGCATTTTGGATACTCAAGATCGACTGTTGTGGAGGAAAACCATACCAATGGTTAAAGTTTTGTGCCAAAACCAAGATGTGGAAAGCACCACTTGGGGTCAGTTATAAGGGAGCCTCATCCTCATATGTTCTCCAGTTGATTGGTATATAATCTTTTCAATAACCCTTGGTTATTTCTTTTTCTTTTGTAATAGAGGTTTTGTGCGTAAAGTTTCGGGGCAAAACTTTCCTTTATGGGGAGTGGCTGCAACGCCCCCGATTTTTCGATATTTGGTTTAATTCATTATCTCGCGTGTTTATGATGTCTGGGTGTTACGTTGACGCGTTTTCCGCATATGCCATTGTTAGAGCGTGGTTTTGGCTCTTAAGTTTTTCAATGTGTGGTTGTGTTTATCCTGTTTGCAAGATTCCCTAACGAGCCGGTTCTTTTTTGGTGACTCGATAAAGCCTCTTTGGGAATGCTTGTGTTTTGGCTTCGGGAGGTGTTTGCCCGAGTTTGGTTTGTCGAATTTAATTTTGACTGCATCATTGGGTTCATAGCATCTGTAATTAGCTACAGTGTGATTTTTGCTTAAATCCATGTTGGCGGGAATTTTGGGTCATTTGGACCAATATTTAATAATAAAGTATTATTATAATACTTATATTTCTAAGTATAAATAGCCTTGCGAATAGACAAACCCTATTCATCGTCTTCTTCTTAAAACCGTCGGCTGTTACGGGAAGAGCGATAGCGGCGGTCTTTTCTAAGCTTTCGACCATTGATTTCTGGAGTGTTGGTGCTCGAAATCGTCGTTGGAGGGTAGATCCAGATATCTCTCACCTAGATCTACGTTTCTATGGTAAGATTTCCCCATTATGAAATTTTGGGTGTTAGGGATTTCGTTTTGACCCTCTGTCATCCTAAAAATTTTCAGGAATTTTTGCTTAGGTGGTTTTCGGTCGGATCCGTGAAGAGGAGTGCTGGTGTTGCCAAGTTCGACAAAGTTTAAGGTAAGTGGTGGTTTTCCCCATTGCTTGTTCCCTATTCCTTTTATTTTGATTCTCTCCTTGAACAGAAATTGAGATTTGCATAGGGTTTGGCCATATAATATCTGGTCAAGGGCCATCCGTCTAATCAATTGTTAGTCAAGGCAAATTTGTTGAGGGTCGGACTGACTGTTAATCTAGTCCTAGATCTGTCAAAATATTTATGATTTGAGTATTAGTCATGGACGAGATCGTCATCATTGTCGGGAAGTAGAAGAGGAAGGAGATCTAATTCTTGTCATCTTTACTTAAGCATTATCCCTCATGCACCCTCCTTTTTTATAGATAAAATGATCTATGGTTGGTGTGAATTGTTTTTATATGGAGACTGGGCGGTCTGGAGGTCTGGCAATGTCGGTTTAGAGACCGGACGGTCTGGCGGTCTGTCTCTGGCGGTTTAGAGACCAGGCAGTTTGGCGGGTTGTCACCAGCAGCTTTGTAGCGGGACTGTTGTTGTATGGAGCTCGGTCGATCTGGCGCTTTGTCTCTGGTAGCTTAGAGACCGGGCGGTCTGGCGGTCTCCTATGGCGGATTCTTCTCTCCTTCTGGTGGTTGTCGGGCGGTTAGCCTATTCGTCTAACCGCGCGGCAAGGTCAGCTTGTACATGTAATTATTTAGTCCCACATTATCTAATTGTAATCTCTCCCATCTCCTTCATTATATAAAAATGAGGTCATACCTTTGTAATACCTATCTTTTTGGCATAATAAAATTTGTATTATACCATTTTCCGGCCTCTTTTATTCTTGTTCTTACATGAATTAAGGGAAGTAGAAGTCTATATCCTTTCTTGTACAGAAATGGGGATTTGGGTAGAGTATGGTCATCATGACCTGTTGAACAGTAGATGTAACATCCCATTTTCCAATTAGACCCCCCCCCTTAGGAGTGACTTGAGCGTAACTAGGTCATATGAGTTAACCTAGGTGAGCCCAGGAGATCAAGTGACCTAAAAACCTAGTTGAGACCCACTTGGTCTACAAATAGTAATTTTCAAAACTCTGATTTTGGGTGGCCTAGTAGGTTCATTGTGACTCTAAAAAATTCCCTTAGACCTAATGTGGGCCCAATGAGTCACCAAGGGCCCACTTGGGTCAACCATAGTGGTCAATTCGACCAAGTCAACCCCAAGCCCAAATCAAGTCAAACCTAGCCTATATGGGCTAACCCAACCTCAAACCACCCTCCCCCTTAGTCTAACTCTTGCATGATTATTTTTATCATATTTGGCTGCCTATATCCTAGGGAATTGACCAAGTCAACATTGGTGACTAGGAGAGAGAAAGTGAGCTCCATTTTCATGATAATGGAGGAGAGAGAAAAATCCAAGAGAGAGGGAAGGAGGAATTCGGCCAAAAGGAGGCCAAAGGCCACCCTTAATGGCTGAATTCAACTCCCCTAGGGAAGGGGAGGAGTTTCCAGCCGTTTCCCGGCCACCTAGGCCTAGGTTCACCCCCTCCACCATGGCCGCAACCTCCCTTAATGGCCATTAATGGTGTCTCTCATAACTGCCTTCCCCCTCCCCTCCTGGCCATATAGACCTCACCAGCAAGCTAGGGCGACGGATTTCGAAGCATTAGAAGGAGGGAGAACCACTGCCGGAGCCACCAAAGGAGAAATCGCCGCCGTCGCCGCCGCCATGAATTCCCGTCGATCCACTCGCATCCAAGCCCGAGTTCAGGTCCTCCTCCTCTCCTTCTCTCATGCTTAGATCCTAGGAATGCTTAGAAACCATTTCCATGCTCATCTAACCCGAGTTTAGATTTTAGGTTTTTGGAAAAATGCCATTTTTTGGAGAGTTTGAGCTCTCGGCTAGGGCGGCGCCGCCACCTCCGGCCGCCCTAGCTCCGGCCAATGATAGCCCCCACCACCGGGAACAATTTGGGGATGTTTCCCGGTGGTGGCGCCGCCTCAGGCCGCCAGTAGATAGCCCGCAAAAACCACCTGCGCAGCCCTATTTTCGGCTCCATCGGGGAAGATGAACAGGAGCCACCCGATCCTGCTTTAAGATTCGTGCAGGATCAATAATCATATTTTCTGTTTTTCTGTTTTTTTTAAATATACAGTTTACTATTTTTGGATTTTAGGCCCCTTATGGGCACCTGATAAAAATGTTTTAGCATGAAAGTTGTAGGCCCTTTCAATACCTACAATTTGATATGCTGTGGTGAAAATTTGGTAGAGTACCTAGACCTGTAGGGCCATTTGATTATGGGTATGTCCTAGGATTAGGGCAGCTTTCTTATAAAAATTATTTAGGCCCTTTAGAGGCTTGTCCATCAAATTTGATCAACATGAATGTTGTAGGCTTTTTAATTATCTACAGTTTAATATGTTATGGAAAATTTTAGGACAAGTATTCTGACCTGTAGGGTCATTTTTCTAGGGTAGGTCCTACAAATAGGGCAAATATTTGAAAATTTCCCCACACCTAACCCTTGGTCCAAATACTTTGAATTTTGGACAGACACTCAATATCACCTAGATCTAGCTCCTGTAAAAATTGGAATCCATTTAAAGAAGCATAAACTAGGGTTTTGCCCTAAACATAGAAAAGCTAGGTTAAGGTAGTTGAAGGGTCAAATGACCTCCAAACCCTCCCAAATTTAGGAGAGGTTTCCCTGGTATAGGTATCTAGGCCTAGTTCAAATTTCAACTTATTTGGTTGAGTTTTGATTAGGAATCATCTAAACCCTAGTTTTGACCTAGTAGAAGGAGGCTTAGTGAGAGGGTTATTTTTATTCTTGTGTGATCATCTCACGTAAACAGAGGTTGAGTTTTGACCAATGGTTTATTTTGGTCCTAAGATTACCCTTAAGGAATATGGGATGATTTAGGGTAAGTTTACCCTAGGTCCCAGGTTAAAACCCTAAAGGTGGACTTTGGGGGTTTGTGAAGGACATAGGGGCAAATGCCCTTGTATGGCCTTGATATTTCGTGGAGAGGTTGTTAATGAGTTTGTAACTCTATGGTTATAATGTTAGAGAATTTTGATGTAAGTAGCTACCTCAAAACTTAAACCCTAGTTTTAGGGTAGAAGGGCTTTTAGGCCAAAACAGTATCTTAAACTCTTTTAAAAGTTATGAAATTTGGGTAGTGTGTTTCTAGGGTAGTTAGGATCCTTGGATAATTTTATTAGAATTTTTGGATAGGTATTTCTAGTACTTCATTCATGAATGTGGTTATAGCCCTTTTTGATGTTTTATTTATTAAAGATTTTTAATTCAAATAAGGCCCCCTTGAAACTCTGGATTTAGATGTTGTTGGCCAGTAGGAATGCCCATGAATTTTTAGTTCAATTTTATGTTGATTAAATAGAACAGTTCCTTCACAAGTATTATTAAAGGGCTCTATGTTTTAAAAATATTTTATGGCATAAATAATTTCTGGAAAAATTAAGAAAGTTGGTAATTAGTGTTTTTAAATCATTATGAATCAGTGGGATTTTTCTCTGAATTTTTGGAGTTATGGATTTAGTACTTGATTCACAAGCATGCTAGATTAGGGTTTTTGGTAAATGATTTATTATAAATTAATTTCTAGCCAGAAAATTATGAAACTTTTATAGTACTGTTTTCATAATATTTCTAGTACCCTGTAATTAATATAAATTATTTGGAAGAGTATTTGATGTAGTTTATTCATTAGACATGAAGAAATTGGATTATTGCAGAATTAAGTTTAGGCCCCTTAGACCATAGGGAAAATTGCCAAACCTTGGATATGTTATTTTTAGATACATTAATATTGGTCTTAAATTTATTATGATTTATACATGACTGAAAAGTATAATCCTTGTACAATTTTGGAAGACCTTGGATTTAATAAAAATATATTAATTATTAGGTTAATTGGAAAAATTGTTATTATCAGAAAAATCGATTCAATAATGTCATGATAGGCCCCCAGAAATTAACTTAGGCCGTATGGAAGAAAACACAAAGGACATCCTATCGTAGGCATTACTTAGTTTAAGGTGGTCTGCATTTAGTAATTATGGGAAATGAGCAACAAGAGAAGGTTTGGGTTAGCATAAGGACAGCTTGTGTTGGTTGGATTTAAAGAAAGAGGATGGATCACCATAGGAGGTTCCAAGTGTGGTGAGGAATGAGTTGATGCGCTCTAGAAGGTGCGCGGGACCGACGAAAGATCGCCGTCCCCGTAGGAGTGAAGAGTCAAATCCACCCTAGGTTTAGTTCGATGCAATTTATAGAGAGAACGGGGAAGGGAAAAACAACCAATAACAATAAGTGCCTTGCGAAAGGGAACTTCGGGCCGTAATGCCGCCGTCTTGGTTCCTAGTGCCCCTTGAGAGCCCTTCACGGGGTATGCCGGGGGTAGTCCTGGGCTAACGTAAATCTTAAACAAACGAAAGAGTAATTAGCCTAATAGGGATTCACATTGCACACACTCATTCGTTAGGGTTGGTAATGGTTAAGTCATCCCGAGGTGTTCAAGGGGGCGCTGTCCCGTGGTGTTCTAAGGGATGAAGTCTGGAGATGAGCCGGACGTTTTAGTCCGGGGAATTTGGTCTCGAATGTGGTTAATACGGACGGTTTAGTCCGGGAGTTTGACACTTTAAAATTGTTATATATTAAACGGCTGCATGTGCATAAAAATAGGAAAGATTAAGGTGGTGGGTTCTCGATATCGGGGAGTTCGATTGCACCGACACCGATATCGTTGACTCGGCAAGGTGACTAGTACTTAGCCAAGGTTAAGTCCGGCGGACCAGTCGGCAAGAGTACGCAGGAGTCCGCCTCGTGCACCAGGCGTTGAGGGCGTACGATAGGTCAGACCAGTGGTGCTTTTACTGGTTTTGAGGTGGGCGAGGCCCAACCCACCGCTTCCGTCTGCCACTACGGGAGTATCCTGGGAGTTATCTCCAGAAAGGGGGAACTAAAGGTTTGTGTACACAAAGTTGGGTGTGTGAGTTGCACTGCTTGAACATCATAAACCACCATATAGCTCCATGTCATAATCATTCATAACAACCTTGACACCTAAAGTATAAGTGGAATGGGACGCTTATACTTTAGGACTTGCAAAACGACCCCTTGGTCTATAAGCTTGTGTGGGCAAGTTTATAAATTAAGGTCAATTTGTTATATGTATATCTGCTGCTTGATAACTGACACCCCAACGTATAAGCGGTATGGGATGCGTTATACGATGGGAGCCTTGCAAAAGATCCCTTGGCTTATGTGTACTCACATAAGCGAAGGTTTAACTTCTTACTTACTTACCTTTCTGTTATACCTATTACAACATTTATACTGTTCACTTGTTATAACTTGCTAGTTAGGTCCACCATCATCTGCTTTGGAATTTATCTCGACTTTCATGTCCTCCCCATTCTTCCTCTCCGCCCGGTGCCTTAGAGCGTGGGGGAAGGGGTGGGGGATGATAGGGCTTAGTCTTTTAGACTAACGGTTTTCGAACCATATCATATTAGGGGATCGCGGAGCCCAGCATGGAGGAGCAGCCCAGGAGGCCGGTACGCTTGGAGATGGGACAGTCTAGCACTGGAGTCCAGACTACGGGGACTGTGAGTCCCGGCCCTTCGTAGAGTTTTAGTTTTGTTTCCGCATTTGAGTGATCTTGTAGTGAGGATTTGATGTACCGGGCATGAGCCCTTTTATTTCCAGACTATTTATACTCTGATGATTTTTTGTGGACACTCCCTTCGTGGAGTTTTATTTTATGTGATATTCTCTTTTGGTGGACTTGCTACTCTCTAGCTTGCTACTTATTGTGATCGAAAAGGCCGGCAGAATCGACGCGTTGTAGTGACGACCTTCCCGGGTGCGAAGGTGTCACCGCAAAGCGACGGTTCTGGGCATAAGATCTCGGGTTTTCAAAAAAAAATTGGGGTCTTACAAAGTGGTATCAGAGGGAAACATCGATCGGATTAGTAGCAGTCCACAAATCCCTGGGTCACCCCCGCGCGAGTTTAGTTTGCGGACAAACTAAGCAGCGGATGCAGTGGTGTGCCCATAAGGGGAATCACATATAATTGTCCACCTTTAGTTCTTTCGAACCGTTTTCTCATAGTAAAATTTTTCTTTTCGCAGCCCTCAACGCAGCCTACTCCACAGGGTGAGGTTTTGCAGACTCCGGATGCTGCACCACCTCCACCAGCTCCCGCTCCTTTCCTTCAGACGGACATGGGGCAGACTTTGACAGCCATCCTAGAAGCCTTCAGGGCTCAATAGGCTCCGGCTCCGCAGTTGATTCCGGGAGCCAACTGGCTGAGTATATTCCGAGGACTTTCTCCCCCGTCCTACTTGGGGACAGAGACGGCAGTTCGGATAGAGGAGTGGTTGGACATCATACATGAGATGCTGACTGGGATACGATGCCCGGGGGAGGAGAGGGTGGCATTGGTGGTCTCTTGCCTAGAGTCCCATGCCAAGAGGTGGTGGAAGACGCTCCTGGACAAGACTTATGCCGACAGGGAGGTTGCGGAGGTCACTTGGGGAGAATTCAGGGTCGCGCTGTTGGAACATTTTGTTCCGCAATCGGCCAGGGATGAGCTTGAAGACCGGTTCTTACAGCTAAAGCAGGGCACCAGGTCGGTGGTGGAGTACCATCGGGAGTTCGATCATCTAGCCCGATATGCAGATTCTTATCAGCTGGACGAAGCCGGGTACACCAAGAGGTTTTACAAGGGCTTGAAGGAGGATTTGAGGGAGGCCCTATTGTTCGTGTCCGATGGGCCTATTCCTCGGATTCTAGAGATGGCCAAGAGGATCGAGGCAGACTGTCACGCTACCCGAGGCTGGAAGCGGCCAATGGAGGATCAGAATCGTGGAGCAAGAAATGAGCAGCGACGAGGTCGTGCTACAGATGTGAGCAGGATGGAGGATCAGCCTCGTCAGGAGGTGAGACAGGTGCCGAGGGAGCAGGTGACTCTGGCTCCCCAGCCCCTCCAGATGCGGGAGATACCAAGACCACAGATGCAGGATGTGCAGAGACCAGGAGGGAGGGCTTACCCTCCACCAGAGTGTTTTCACTGCCGTCAGGTGGGGCATATCAAGAGGAACTACCCTATGAGAAGGGGGCCCCCACTAGCGCCACAGATTGCCCCACCTGCTCAGCACTATGGAGGCCGAGGACGCGGTCAAGGACAAGGATACCAGGGCAGAGAGCGTAGGCAAGAAAGGGAGAAGGTATATGCACTGGACTTGGCCCAGCCCCGACAACCTGAGCAAGTGATCACAGGTACGACTATGTTTGTTTGCTTTGTCTTAAATCTTTTTCCATCCTTTCCTAGGAAATAACTATTTTTATCATTAGGTAGTAAAAACCAAGAATAGAACTCTAAGTTAAGTCACAATCTTAGGCATTGTCTTCATTTGCGGCAAACCCGCACACACTCTCTTCGACACGGGTGCCTCGCACTCGTTTGTGTCGGAGACCTTTATCCAAGGGTTGGATGGCGTGGAGAAATTCACGGGGTCGATGATGAAGATACGGCTACCTGACGGGTCGGAGCTGTTCACCTCATCCCATTGCAATATGGAGGCATGGATAGGCGGGAAACCTTTCGAAGCGTCAGCGACGGTCTTGCCACTGCCAGATTATGATCTGATTCTGGGTATGTCATGGCTCCACTGGAACCATGCCCAGATTGACTGCTTGGCCAAGAAGGTTACCCTTAGATATGGGGATTCTCTCATCGTGATGGAAGGTATTAGACCTGCATCCTATATTTTCTTATCTTCTATTCAGGCCGTCAAGGCCCATCTGCAGGGAGACATGGTATATCAGGTGTTGTTCGAGATGACCGAGGAGAAGGACCGGATTGCCAATATACCGGTGGTTTGTGATTACGCCGATGTGTTTCCAGAGAAGCTGCCAGGATTGCCTCTGCATAGGGAGAAGGATTTCCAGATTCAGTTGGTGCCAGGGGCTAAGCCGATATCCAGGGCTCCCTATCGGATGGCCCCGAAGGAGTTGGCGGAGTTTCGGACTCAGTTGCAAGAGTTGGTGGAGGTGGGATTTGTTAGACCGAGTTCTTCGCCATGGGGAGCTCCGGTCCTATTCGTGAAGAAGAAGGATGGGACACTTCGTCTGTGCATCGATTATCGAGCACTAAACAGACTGACCGTCCGGAATACCTATCCGCTCCCCCGGATAGACGAGTTGTTCGACCAGCTGGAGGGAGCCCACTATTTCTCGAAGCTAGACTTGAGGTCGGGATACTACCAGCTGCGGATCCAGGAGGAGGATATTCCGAAGACGGCCTTCAGTAGCAGATATGGCTTGTATGAGTTCACCGTGATGCCCTTCGGGCTCACAAATGCGCCGTCGGCGTTCATGAGCCTCATGAACCGGGTTTTTGAGGCCTACTTGGACGTGTTTGTTATAGTATTCATAGACGACATCCTTATCTACTCTAGGACGGAGGAGGAGCACACTCGGCATCTGGCACTGACTCTACAGAGGTTGCGGGAGCATCACCTTTATGCGAAATTCAGCAAGTGTCAGTTTTGGTTGAAGGAGGTGGCTTTCCTAGGCCATATTATCAACGGAGCCGGGTTGGCAGTGGATCCGGCAAAGATTCAGGCAGTTCGAGATTGGCCGCCGTTGAAGACAGCCACCGATGTACGAAGTTTCTTCGGACTTGCCGGTTATTACCGGAAGTTCGTGAAAGGGTTCTCTCAAATTGCCCTCCCCCTCACATCTTTAACAAGGAAGGAGGCGCCTTTCGTTTGGACCGCGCAGTGCCAGGCGGCTTTTCATGAGCTAAAGGACCGACTCATCTCAGCCCCGATTCTGGCCCTTCCATCTGGAAAAGGAAGGATTCCAGGTGTATTCCGACGCATCATACCAAGGGATGGGAGCGGTGCTAATGCAGAACGGACATGTCATAGCATATGCCTCCCGCCAGCTGAAGACCCATAAGAGGAACTACCCGGTGTACGACCTCGAGATGGGAGCGGTCGTTTTTGCTCTGAAGGTCTGGCGCCATTATCTTTATGGAGTCCACTACGATATCTTCTCCGATCACAAGAACTTGAAATACGTGGACACGCAGAAGGAGCTGAATATCAGACAGAGGCGCTGGGTGGAGTTCTTAGCAGATTATCAGTATGTGATGCACTACCATCCAGGGAAGGCAAATGTGGTGGCCGACGCGTTGAGTCGGAGAGCGGCCACTTCCGAAGACGGGCCCCAGGTTATGTCCATGGAGCTAGTTCGGTCCTTCAGGGATATGCAGATATCCCTAGTGTCCGAGGATGATCCAGAGCTATATAGGGAGTATCTGGCATCGATGGTGGTCATAGATGATATTCGGGACCGCATCCGGGACGAACAAAGGACAGATGCATGGGCAGTGCCGATATTCCGATCCTTGGAGGAGGGTTCGACAGGAGATTATTCCCTGAGAGACGGATTGCTACATTTCAGAGGCAGGGTTTATATACCCACAGGTGGCCGGGTTCGGGAGGACATCATGGCGGAGGCGCATTGTAGTAGATATTCTATACACCCGGGGATCACGAAGATGACGGTAGATTTGAAGAAGATGATGTTTTGGTCAGGGATGAAGAAGGACATTACGTACTTCGTGACCCACTGCGAGACGTGCCAGTTGGTGAAGGCAGAGTGTAGACATCCCGTTGGTTTATTGCAGCCACTCCCGGTGCCGGAGTGGAAATTTGAGGACATCGCGATGGACTTCATCCATGGCCTACCTCGATCACGGACAGGAAACGATTCGATCTGGGTGATCGTGGACCGTCTGACGAAGGTGGCTAGGTTCATCCCGATAAGGAAGGACGACTCTGTTGGAGTGTTGGTTCGGAAGCTCGTGGAGCAGTATATTCGTTATCACGGCTTGCCAAGGACGATCGTATCAGATCGAGATGGGCGGTTTATGTCCAGAGAGTGGAGATCGGTGCAGGCTTACCTTGGCTCCCGACTGACTTTCAGTACGGCCTTCCACCCCCAGACTGACAGGCAGACGGAGCGTACCAATCGGACGCTGGAAGACCTCCTGAGACTATGTATTGTAGACTGCGGAGAGCCCTGGGAGAAGATGCTGCCATTGGTGGAGTTCTCGTATAACAACAGTTACCAGTCCAGCATACGGATGGCTCCTTACAAGGCCTTGTATGGGAGAAGTTGTAGGACACCGTTATCTTGGCTGCAGGACGTGGATCCGAAGGTTCTAGACTCAGAGATTGTGGAAGACACCGAGGCTCAGGTGAGACTGATCCGGGACCGGATGTTAGAGGCGCAGAGCAGGCAAGCGAAGTATTATGACGCTCGGCATCGTCAGGTGGAGTTTCAGATCGGAGACCGGGTGTTCTTGAAGATCCGGCCGATGCATGGAGTTTCACAGGTGCGGGGTCATCGGAAGAAGCTCAGCCCGAGATTCATGGGACCGTTCAGGATCCTGGAGCAGATCGGTCCTCTAGCTTATCAGCTGGAGCTGCCACCGGAGCTGGCCGGCTTGCACGACATTTTTCATGTATCGTCACTCACGAGGGCTCTACTATGCCCGGAGTTGCAGATTACGGCCACTGATGGGCCGGTAGCCTCGGATCGGTCTGTGCATTTGGAACCGATATGGATCGATGACCAGGGGATACGAGTCTTGCGCCGCAAGAAGATCCCGCTAGTCAAGGTCTTGTGGAGGAACCACAGATGAGAGGAGCATACTTGGGAGCCTCAGGACCTGATGCAGGAAAAATACCCGGAGCTTTTTAGTCAGGTACACCTCGCAACTCCTCTGGTGTATTAGTGTTTTTCCTTATTTTCTTGTGCTAGTAGAATTATTTAAAAAGGTAGAGGCTAATCCTTTGTTTATTGGGGCTAGCCCTTGCTTTGTTTAACTTAGTAGGCACTTCCACCCTTCATGGGATGTTACAAGCTTAGGCTATCCAGGTAGAAATCCCCGTAGACTTAACCTTAATTTCGAGGACGAAATTTTTGTTTTGTTTATTGGGATTTGTAACATCCCATTTTCCAATTAGACCCACCCTTAGAAGTGACTTGAACGTAACTAGGTCATGAGTTAACCTAGGTGAGCCCAGGAGATCAAGTGACCTAAAAACCTAGTTGAGACCCACTTGGTCTGCAAATAGTAATTTTCAAAACTCTGATTTTGGGTGGCCTAGTAGGTTCATTGTGACTCTAAAAAATTCCCTTAGACCTAATGTGGGCCCAATGAGTCACCAAGGACCCACTTGGGTCAACCATAGTGGTCAATTCGACCAAGTCAACCCCAAGCCCAAATCAAGTCAAACCTAGCCTATATGGGCTAACCCAACCTCAAACCACCCTCCCCCTTAGGCTAACTCTTGCATGATTATTTTTATCATATTTGGCTGCCTATATCCTAGGGAATTGACCAAGTCAACATTGGTGACTAGGAGAGAGAAAGTGAGCTCCATTTTCATGATAATGGAGGAGAGAGAAAAATCCAAGAGAGAGGGAAAGAGGAATTCGGCCAAAGGGAGGCCAAAGGCCACCCTTAATGGCTGAATTCAACTCCCCTAGGGAAGGGGAGGAGTTTCCAGCCGTTTCACGGCCACCTAGGCCTAGGTTCACCCCCCTCCACCATGGTCGCAACCTCCCTTAATGGCCATTAATGGTGTCTCTCATAACTGCCTTCCCCCTCCCCTCCTGGCCATATAGACCTCACCAGCAAGCTAGGGCGACGCATTTCGAAGCATTAGAAAGAGGGAGAACCACTGCCGGAGCCACCAAAGGAGAAATCGCCGCCTCCGCCATGAATTCCCGTCGATCCACCCGCATCCAAGCCCGAGTTCAGGTCCTCCTCCTCTCCTTCTCTCATGCTTAGATCATAGGAATGCTTAGAAACCATTTCCATGCTCATCTAACCCGAGTTTAGATTTTAGGTTTTTGGAAAAATGCCATTTTTTTTGGAGAGTTTGAGCTCTCGGCTAGGGCGGCGCCGCCACCTCCGGCCGCCCTAGCTCCGGCCAATGATAGCCCCACCACCGGGAACAATTTGGGGATGTTTCCCGGTGGTGGCGCCGCCTCAGGCCGTCGGTAGATAGCCCGCAAAAACCACCTGCGCAGCCCTATTTTCGGCTCCATCGGGGAAGATGAACAGGAGCCACCCGATCCTGCTTTAAGATTCGTGCAGGAACAATAATCCTATTTTCTGTTTTTCTGTTTTTTTTTTAATATACAGTTTACTGTTTTTGGATTTTAGGCCCCTTATGGGCACCTGATGAAAAAGTTTTTAGCATGAAAGTTGTAGGCCCTTTCAATACCTACAATATGATATGCTGTGGTGAAAATTTGGTAGAGTACCTAGACCTGTAGGGCCATTTGATTATGGGTATGTCCTAGGATTAGGGCAGATTTCTTATAAAAATTATTTAGGCCCTTTAGAGGCTTGTCCATCAAATTTGATCAACATGAATGTTGTAGTCTTTTTAATTATCTACAGTTTGATATGTTATGGAAAATTTTAGGACAAGTATTCTGACCTGTAGGGTCATTTTTCTAGGGTAGGTCCTACAAATAGGGCAAATCTTTGAAAAATTCCCCACACCTAACCCTTAGTCCAAATGCTTTGAATTTTAGACAGAGACTCAATATCACCTAGATCTAGCTCCTGTAAAAATTGGAATCCATTTAAAGAAGTATAAACTAGGGTTTTGCCCTAAACCTAGAAAAGCTAGGTTAAGGTAGTTGAAGGGTCAAATGACCTCCAAACCCTCCCAAATTTAGGAGAGGTGTCCCTGGTATAGGTATCTAGGTCTGGTTCAAATTTCAACTCAATTGGTTGAGTTTTGATTAGGAATCATCTAAACCCTAGTTTTGACCTACTAGAAGGAATCTTAGTGAGAGGGTTATTTTTATTCTTGTGTGATCATCTCACCTCAACAGAGGTTGAGGTTTTGACCACTGGTTTATTTTGGTCCTAAGATTACCCTTAGGGAAGATGGGATGATTTAGGGTAAGTTTACCCTAGGGCCCAGATGAAAACCCTAAAGGTGGACTTTGGGGATTTGTGAAGGACATAGGGGCAAATGCACTTGTATGGCCTTGATATTTAGTGGAGAGGTTGTTAATGAGTTTGTAACTCTATGGTTGTAATGTTAGAGAATTTTGACGTAAGTAGCTACCTCAAAACTTAAACCCTAGTTTTAGGGTAGAAGGGCTTTTAGGGCAAAACAGTTTCTTAAACTCTTTTAAAAGTTATGAAATTTGGGTAGTGTGTTTCTAGGGTAGTTAGAACCCTTGGATAATTTTACTAGAAATTTTGGATAGGTATTTCTAGTACTTCATTCATGAATGTGGTTATAGCCCTTTTTGATGTTTTATTTATTAAAGATTTTTAATTCAAATAAGGCCCCCTTGAAACTCTGGATTTAAATGTTGTTGGCCAGTAGGAATGCCCTTGAATTTTTAGTTCAATTTTATGTTGTTTAAATAGAACAGTTCCTTCACAAGTATTATTAAAGGGCTCTATGTTTTAAAAATATTTTATGGCATAAATAATTTCTGGAAAAATTAAGAAAGTTCGTAATTAGTGTTTTTAAATCATTATGAGTAAGTGAGATTTTTCTCTGAATTTTTAGAGCTATGGATTTAGTACTTGATTCACAAGCATGCTAGATTAGGGTTTTTGGTAAATGATTTATTATAAATTAATTTCTAGCCAGAAAATTATAAAACTTTTATAGTACTGTTTTCATAATATTTCTAGTACCCTGTAATTAATATAAATTATTTGAAAGAGTATTTGATGTAGTTTATTCATTAGACATGAAGAAATTGGATTATTGCAGAATTAAGTTTAGGCACCTTAGACCATAGGGAAAATTGCCAAACCTTGGATATGTTATTTTTAGATACATTAATATTTGTCTTAAATTTATTATGATTTATACATGACTGAAAAGTATAATCCTTGTACAATTTTGGAAGACCTTGGATTTAATAAAAATTAATTAATTATTAGGTTAATTGGAAAAATTGTTATTATCAAAAAAATCGATTCAATAATGTCATGATAGGCCCCCAAAAATTAACTTAGGACGTATGGAAGAAAACACAAAGGACATCCTATCGTAGACATTACTTAGTTTAAGGTGGTCTGCATTTAGTAATTATGGGAAATGAGCAACAAGAGAAGGTTTGGGTTAGCATAAGGACAGCTTGTGTTGGTTGGATTTAAAGAAAGAGGATGGATCACCATAGGAGGTTCCAAGTGCGGTGAGGAATGAGTTGATGCGCACTAGAAGGTGCGCGGGACCAACGAAAGATCGCCGTCCCCGTAGGAGTGAAGAGTCAAATCCACCCTAGGTTTAGTTCGATGCAATTTATAGAGAGAACGGGGAAGGGAAAAACAACCAATAACAATAAGTGCCTTGCGAAAGGGAACTTCGGGCCGTAATGCGGCCGTCTTGGTTCCTAGTGCCCCTTGAGAGCCCTTCACGGGGTATACCGGGGGTAGTCCTGGGCTAACGTAAATCTTAAACAAACGAAAGAGTAATTAGCCTAATAGGGATTCACATTGCACACACTCATTCGTTAGGGTTTGTAATGGTTAAGTCGTCCCGAGGTGTTCAAGGGGGCGCTGTCTCGTGGTGTTATAAGGGATGAAGTCTGGAGATGAGCCGGACGTTTTAGTCCGGGGAATTTGGTCTCGAATGTGGTTAATACGGACGGTTTAGTCCGGGAGTTTGACACTTTAAAATTGTTATATATTAAACGGCTGCATGTGCATAAAAATAGGAAAGATTAAGGTGGTGGGTTCTCGATATCGGGGAGTTCGATTACACCGACACCGCTATCGTTGACTCGGCAAGGTGACTAGCACTTAGCCAAGGTTAAGTCCGGCGGACCAGTCGGCAAGAGTACGCAGGAGTCCGCCTCGTGCACCAGGCGTTGAGGGCGTACGATAGGTCAGACCAGTGGTGCTTTTACTGGTTTTGAGGTGGGCGAGGCCCAACCCACCACTTCCGTCTGCCACTACGGGAGTATCCTGGGAGTTATCTCCAGAAAGGGGGAACTAAAGGTTTGTGTACACAAAGTTGGGTGTGTGAGTTACACTGCTTGAACATCATAACCCACCATATAGCTGCATGTCATAATCATTCATAACAACCTTGACACCTAAAGTATAAGTGGAATGGGACGCTTATACTTTAGGACTTGCAAAACGACCCCTTGGTCTATAAGCTTGTGTGGGCAAGTTTATAAATTAAGGTCAATTTGTTATATGTATATCTTCTTGAAAGTGAGGGTAAGATCTATCTCAACTCTAGAGGGGGGGTGAATAGAGTATTTTAAAATAATTTTTCACAGTTGAAATAAACAGCACATATAAAATTCAATTTATGATATAGTGTAGAGTGCTAGTAAGAAGTTAAAAATCAAGAAGTAAAGAGCACAGCACACAGCAGACAAATCACACAAACAAACCAGAAGACACAAGGAAATATAGTGGTTCCCCAAAAACCTGGGTACATCCACTCTTCTACCACCCTTGGTAGGAATCCACTCAGGATGAGTTGATCAGGTGTCCTGACACCAATGAGCTTTTTATAAGGTGCTCAAAAACCAAGACTGGATTTTTTGATAAGGTGTCTTGCCACCACTGAGTTTTGACAAGGCTATCAGAACCAGACAGAACTTTTGAAGGGAGTTCAAGAACCCTTTACAGCAGGAAAAAGAAAAAGGTAAAGAGGTGAGGTTGTCTTCTCTGTTCTCAAATCAAATGAGAGAAGACTAGTGGATCTTTTGTTGTCAAGGCTCCCCCTGAGATGTTGAATGAATCAGGAATGGAAGCTTTGCTCTAGGGTGATAGGTCTTCAGATCTTTAGATCTCCAGCAAAGAATTGTTTCAGCAAAGAGGCTGAAAGATGAGGTGTCTGGAGTTCTTTGAGATGAGGCTTTGATCACTTTTCTGTAAGCAAGAGGATGGTTATCTTTCACAGCTTAATTCTTCTTGTTCTTCTGTAATAGTGTGTGTCTCTTGATTCTATCGTGTATTGACTCTGGATTAATTCTCTTGGAGAGTTGTGTTAGAGAAGACGATCTTATTCTCTGAATATATTTCTTCCAAGATAGCCGTTATCAGACATTAAATTCCTTCCATAAAGGATTTGTCTTCTAGAGGAAAGTCCAATGAAACATTCTTGAATAATTCCATGAAACTTGTTCCAGAATAAATGAAAACGGCTAGCAAATCTTCTTGAAATTAAATGCTGAGAAAAAAACATTCCAAAGACCGGCAGCATTTGAATCCTTAAGAACGTCGATCTCTCAAAATAAACGTCGATCTGAGCTCCACGATCGTCGACCAGAGCTCAGAGAAGGAATAGATCATTCTGACAGAAAACGTCGATCTGTGATCGACTATCTAATTTCTTGGTCTGGCAGAAATAGTCGATCTGATTAAGACAGAGATCGTCGACGTAGACTTCAACAGAAAACGTCGACCTGAAGCAAACAGAGATCGTCGACCTAAACTTTCCCAGAAATAGTCGACCCAAGCATAGCCAGAGATCGTCGACCAAAGCTCGACGATCGTCGGACTGAAGCTCGACGATAGTCGACCGAAGCCAGCAACAAGCAGAAGGCTGAGGACATAAGTAGTCGACCTAAGCTCGACGATCGTCGACCTGAGCTCGATGATAGTCGACCGTCGTTCGACTATTTTTATCTCTTTACTTAGCTTGAAATCCTGAGCTTGAATAGTCCTTGGTGGCAGCTTCAAACCTAAGTTCTAAGCCCTAGACTCATTCTAATGTTGACCTTTACACTATACAACTAGGTCAACCTGGTTTCCTAAGAGAAACATAGTGATCCTTGCCCAAATTAGTAATAGGGTGTTCCAACAATCTCCCCCTATTTGGGTTAGGATTACTATTTACAGACAAAAATAGGAAATAAATAAGCATACATCAACACAAAAGCTAAATCAATACTGCAGAGGAGATATATAGCAGCAATGCAGATCACAGATAAAAAGACAGCAAATATCCAAGGGAGAATGATGTTCAGCTTACACAGTTCACTTCTTTTCAGTTCCCTTTTTAAACAAAATTTCTCTGTTAGGATTCTGACTTTCTTTCTTTGATCTTCTGTCATCCTCTACACCTAGAGAAGTTTGAGATTTGGGCCTTGGAACAATAGCCTCAGGGTGCAGCTTCATATAGTCTTCTGGATTAAAGAATTTCCTTGATGCATATCTCTCTAGTTCTTTCTTTCTATGCTCTGATAAAGTAGTTATGTTGGAAGTATCCTTGCCTTGTTCTCTGGCCTTTTTCATTTGATCAAGGGCAGCCAATTCTTTCATTCTAGCTGTCCAGGACACAGGGTTGTTCTCAGGATCCTCAAATGGAACAGGAGGTTCATATTTGTTGATGATTTTAGAATCAGTAGGAGGAGTCCTAGAGACAACAGTATCTTTTAGCTTATAGGGAAAAGGACCTGAAGAAGAATCAGTATGGCCTTGTCCTTCCCTTTGATGAAATCTGTTCCCTCTCTGGCTTCCTCTATATTGATCTCTTCTGGATTGATATCCCCTTTGATGCTGTACCCTTTGATAGGATCTCTGATAGGACTGGGAAGAACTGTGTCTGGAAACTGGAGCTTGAGGAGCTGAGCCTGAACCAGAATCTGGAGGAGGAGGAGGAGGAGGCTGATACTGAGAAGATCCTTTTTCATACTTGTCTAGCTTCCTCTTCTTCTTCATAGCTTTTAATTGGTTCTTGGAGTACTGCATCTAAGGCTCAGATAAGGGGCAGTCATGCAAAATATAGTAGGGAGTATCATTAGAATCCTTTGCTTGAGCTGGGGAAACAGACATCATGGCCTTGCTTTTGGCCTTCCTTTTCTTGGCAATAGTGCTAGCAGAATCATCAGAATCTGTCCTGTACTGATCACTCTCAGAACTCTGAGGTTGATCATACAGATCATCAATTCTTCTGATATACTCTTCTTGAGCTTTAAGCTTTGCAGAAACAGCAGGAGTAGGAGGAGAGGGAGCAGCAGCAGAGCAAACAGAATCAGTAGCAGAAGTATCAACAAGCATATCAGAAACAACAGCAATATCAGCAGAAATATCTATAACAGCAGTAGCAGCATCATCAACAAGAGGCACAATGGCCTTAGTAGCAGCATCAGAGATGGACATAACAACATCCACAGCCTTCCAAGAATTTATATATGCTTCAATTTGGCTGGGATTACAGATAGAAATAGGCACAATGGCCTTAGACAGATCTTCAGTATGAGGAACTGGCAGGAATCTGAAGTATCCAGCATTAAACTTGGAGAGCAGGCTCTGGAGGTTCATTGCAAAAACTACTTCATATGGCATCTCCCCCTGCCTTGGTTCAGAGATAAGTGAATCAAGGCACCCAGAAGATGAAGTTGCCTGAGAGGGAATGAAAGATGATAGCTTGGAAGACAGCTCCTTGACATGGGTCAGGAGTGGAGCCAGAGTGGTCTCCAGTAATGAGGTTAGCTTTGGAGCTAACAGCTCATATAACCTGTCAGCCAAGGCTGATAGATCTACATGCTCAAGAGGGGCTTGAGCAGAGGTAGGAGAGAAGGTTGTTGGAAGGATGTTGGCTGGAGCTGGTGGCATGGGGAAAGAGGAGATAGGAGGTGAGGGAATGGATGGTTCTGATATAGGAAAGGAGGAGATAGAGTGAGGTGAGATGGAGGTAGAAGGGGTAAGAGAAGGAGTGAAGATAGGTTGAGAGAAAATGTCTTCCATCATTTGTTGGAATGAGGAGGTAGAGGGAGGCTCAAGAGGAGAGGAAGGATGAGAATCATCCATAAAGGATTCATCTAAAAGAGAATATGATGGAGTGGTAAAGGATGGGTAAGAGAAGAGAGGAAGGAATACCTCAGAGGTAGATGCTGGAGGGGATGAAACTGGTGAAGAAATGGTAATTGGGGAAGATATGGCTATGGTAGAGATTGGGGGTGAGGATGAAATGGCTGGGGTAGAGACAGCTGGACGAGGAGGAGGAGCAGGCAACCCTTCTACTGGTGCAGAGACCAGAGGTGGAGTGACTAAGACAGTCCTTGTGCCTGAAGCAGGAGTCGATGCAACAGCTCTGGAGGGATTGATGATTTGCCTGTCCCATTTGCTGAATAGGGCACAGGAGAGCCTCTTGGATGCATTGATGAACATCCCAGAGGAGGTTAACAGTTCAGGGCATCTGTGGTGCAGATAGACCCCTAAGATTCTCCCAAAACTCACGGCAGTCTTATTGATCTTTTTCTTAATCAGATTGAAGAAAATTGATCCCCAGTTCAGATGTTTCTTATCCAGCAGAGCTCCCATCAGACAAAACTGATATCTTGAAATTGTATCATGGGCAGAGTGCTTGGCCAGCAGCACTTTCCCAACTACATCAGCCAAAAACTGAAATTCCAATGACAGATTCTTCTTCAGCAGTTTATTAGGATTCACAGCATTGTGACCCATTCGATCAAGCATGGAATCATATTCTTCTTCAGATAACTCGATGGAATCTTCTCCAGAACTGAGTTGAAAAACTTCAGTTAAGAGGGTCGGGGACAGTTCTACCTGGGTCCCTTTTATGAGGCCGATGACAGAATTCTCATTCTCATCTGTCGCTTAATAGCACCATTCTTTTATTTCATCTGAAGCGATCTTCATTCTGGAAGTCATTATTTCCAACAGTTGTTGATCTCTGAACAGATTGAGAATGTCCTTGAAGCGCTGATCGCTTCCATCAAATGAGCTTATATCGATATCAAATCCGGTGTCAAATTTCATCTTCGAAAGGGCGGCAACAGTTGAAGCCATCTGTACCTGCAAAGATTGAACAAACGCGACCAAGTGTAGAAGGTTTGGAGGGAAAAAGAATTTGCAGAGAGTATGAAGGCGTAAACGACGAGCGGCGGCCAAAAAATGATTTTATATTAGGGTTCGACGCGAAAAAGGAAAATCGTGGAGCTTTGTTCGAAGAAGCGTCGAACTCAGCTTGACGATTTGGGCTGCAGAAGGAATCTGAAGAGACGTCAATATCGTCGATCTCCGTTCGACGATGTTGAAAAGCGTCGAGCTCCGCTCGACGGCCTCTGAACAGAAGGAGAAAAAGCCTAGATCTAGCGAAGACTCTGAACTCAGATCGTCGACTTCGGGAACGTCGATCTTTGGTCGACGATTTTTGGAAAATCGTCGATCTTCGTTCGACGATTTCTGGGAAAACGTCGAGCGCAGTTCAGAGACAAAACCTGTTCTACAGACACAAAAAGAATTGATTTTTAGCCTAGTCTTGGTCTGTTTTAGCTTTTCAAAAACTTGTACTTTAGTTTAGGCTTCCTCCATCTAACATGCCTAACTGATTTAGGAAGAAGCTGTGTTTCTTTTCATCCAAAGGCTTGGTGAAAATATCTCCCCTTTGCAAATCAGTTGGGATATATTGAAGTTCAATTTTATTTTTCTCTACATTATCTCTCAAAAAGTGATGCCTAATTTCTATGTGTTTTGTCCTACTATGGAGGACTGGATTTTGTGCTATAGAGATAGCACTAGTATTATCACAGAAAATTTTTGACTTCTCTAAGTAGTAACCATAGTCTAGAAGCTGATTTTGTATCCACAAAATATGTGAGCAACAACTGCCTGCAACTATATACTCAGCTTCAGCAGTTGAAGTTGACACAGATGTTTGTTTCTTACAAAACCAAGAGACAAGTCTATCACCAAGGAAATGACAAGTTCCACTAGTGCTTTTCCTGTCTATTCTGCATCCAGCATAATCAGCATCTGAAAATCCAGTTAAATCAAATGCTGAATCTTTTGGATACCAGAGACCTAGATTTGGACAACTTTTAACATACCTAAGAATCCTCTTAACTAAGATTAAGTGTGACTCTCTAGGGCTAACTTGGAATCTAGCACAAATACATGTAGCAAACATTATATCAGGCCTACTAGCTGTAAGGTACAATAAAGAGCCAATTATTGCTCTATATGTTGTCTGATCAACAGGTTTCCCATGTTCATCAGCATCTATTACAACATTTAAGGGCATGGGTGTTTTCATACATGATGCATCAGACATACCAAATTTCTTAACCAATTCTTTTTCATACTTGGTTTGAGAAATAAATATGCCTTCAGCATGTTGCATGACTTGCAGTCCTAAGAAGATGGACAGCTCACCCATGCTACTCATTTCAAATTTAGAATGCATAAGCTTGGAAAACTTTTTGCACAAGTATGAATCAGTAGAACCAAATATAATGTCATCTACATAAATTTGCACTAGTAGGGTATGGGACTTATGGGTTCTAATAAAAAGAGTTTGGTCTACTCTCCCCCTAACAAAATCATTTTCCAGAAGAAAGCATGCTAGGGTCTCATACCATGCTCTAGGAGCTTGCTTGAGATCATATAATGCTTTATGCAATTTGTAAACATAATCAGGGTGAGTTAGAGAGATAAAACCTGGAGGTTGTCTAACATAGACTTCCTCTTTGATGTCCCCATTGAGAAATGCACTCTTTACATCCATTTGGTACACTTTGAAACCTTTGTGAGCAACATAGGCTAGGAATATTCTGATGGCTTCTAACCTTGCAACTGGTGCAAAGGTCTGATCATAGTCTATTCCTTCTTGTTGAGAGTACCCTTGAGCAACTAGCCTTGCCTTGTTTCTGACTATAACTCCTTGATCATCCAGGTTGTTCCTGAATACCCACTTTGTTCCAACAATGGGATGATCCTTTGGCTTAGGCACTAGTTCCCAAACCTTGTTCCTTTCAAATTGATGCAACTCCTCTTGCATTGCAATGATCCAGTGTGGATCTTGCTCTGCATCTTGAATGGATTGAGGTTCAACTTGAGATAGGAAGCAAGTGTGCATCAGGTTCTGGTTGACCTGATTTCTGGTTTGCACACCAGCTGAGATCTCTCCAATTACTTGGGTGATTGGATGATCTCTTGTTATTACTAAATCAACAGGGGGTGTTGATTGTTCACCAACCTGTGTTGTTGTTTCCTCTTGTGGAACAACAACTGGCTCTTCAAGGTGATTTTCTTCCAGATGTTGAACTTCTTCTTCATCATCACTGCTCTCATTCTTTTCAGCAACTTGCAATTTGTTCAAGTCTTCAGCTAGAGAATGTACCTGCATAGGTTCTATGGTAGAAGCATTTTTCTCCTTGAAAGACATGTTAGCTTCATCAAAAATAATATAAACAGATTCTTCAATTTTACAGGAAAATTTATTATAAACCCTATAGGCCTTGCTGATCATGGAGTATCCCAGAAACACTCCTTCATCAGCTTTAGCTTGGAATTTTGCTAGATATTTCTTGTCATTATTATGAATAAAACAAGTGCAACCAAAAACTTTAAAATAGCCTATTTTAGGTTTCTTCCCTTTGAGCAATTCATAGGGAGTCTTGCCTTTCAGTTTGTGTATCAGGCTTCTGTTCAACACATAGTTGGAGGTGTTCACTGCCTCAGCCCAAAAGGATAGAGGTAGGTGAGCATCTGCCAATAATGTAGTTGCAGATTTAATGAGTGTTCTATTTTTCCTTTCAGCTACCCCATTTTGTTGAGGAGTTCTAGGAGCTGAGAAAGTGTGCCTGATCCCTTCACTTTGACAGAACTCTTGCATGAGAAGAGAATCAAACTCTGTCCCATGATCACTTCTGATCAGGGCAATGTGAGTGTTGAACTCAATCTGGATGCATTTGAGAAAATCTGTCAAACACTTGAAGTTATCAGACTTCTTCCTCAGAAAGAATACCCAAGTGAATCTTGAGAAGTCATCTACAACCACTAAAGTATAGGATTTCCCTCCTAGGCTTTGTACAGATATGGGTCCAAAAAGATCCATGTGCAACAGGTACAAAATCCTAGGTGAATCACTCTTATTAATTGATTTAAAATTACTTTTAGTTTGCTTGCCTAATTGACAAGCCTTGCAAAGTCCTTCCTTCTTGTAGGGACAAGAAGGTAGTCCTCTAACAAGGTTGTCTTTGGATAGCCTAGCAATGGTTCTAAGGTTAATATGCCCTAGTCTCTTATGCCATAAAATATTAGATTTTGAAATGGAATTGAACAGGCAAATATCTAGTACAGGTGAATGAAAATCCACTAAGTAAATGTTACCACTTCTGTTACCTGTCAACACAGTTGTGTTGTCCTCTGACTTGACCTTGCATATGGCTTTGTTGAATGTCACTTGATATCCTTCATCACACAGTTGACTGATACTTATCAAGTTGTGCTTGAGTCCTTCAACATATGCCACCTTCTTGAAAGTGACTGAGCCAATTTGGACTGCACCATATCCTTTTGTAGTTCCAAAGCTTGAGTCTCCAAAAATTACTTTGGGTCCAAGCTTGGCTTTGAAGGAAGTGAAGTTGTCCTTGTCCCCTGTCATGTGCTTTGAGCACCCACTATCCAGATACCATTGATGGTTTGATGCTGGATAGGTCTTCACCTGCACAAGAAACAGCTTATTTGTTTTTGACCCAGTTAACCTTGGGCCTAGGTTGATATCCCTTAAATTCTGAAATAAAAGACATCCCAGGTTGATCCTTATAACCTTCAAGATGGTATCTCCTAGGAGGTACTATCCATTCAGTATAGGGATTAAAGCCTTGGGATGTGGGACTTCTAGGATTGAATCTAGATGTGCCATTGAAGGAATGTTCACAGTCCTGATTTCTGTTCGACGATCGTCGAACTGAGGTCGACGATCTTGGGTCAGATCGTCGATCTCTGTTCGAAGATCGATTATACTGAAGTTCAGAGTTTAGATATCGTCGAGCTGAGGTCGACGATCTGTGGTTAGATCGTCGAGCTCTGTTCGACGATCGTCGAGCTCTGCTCGACGCCATCTGTTGAACTGAATTTTTCTCTGACAGATCTGCATTCTTCCTAGCTACCTCTATTACTCCCTTTCCTTTGTCAGAGACAAATTTGATTGGAGTTGATAATATTATAGGTTGGCTGGATGAGGCACCCAAGCCCAGTGTACTATTAAATCTAGAGTTCACTGTGCTTGTGATGTCCATCAGTCTGATACTTCTCCCATTTAGGGATTCTTCAAACTTTTTGGCCTTTGATAGTTCACTTTTCAGTGAAGCTATCTCCTCCCTACAGCATTCTAACTCCTCAGAGAGTTTGAGGTTGTTTGAGTTTAGGACACTATGCTCAGATAATTGATTCCTGAGAGTGATTATCTCCTTCTCAGAATTTAATAAATCTAGGCACAGTGTCTTAAATTCATTTCTGAAGTCCTCAGAATTAAAATCAAAAGAGTTGATTACCAGATCTTCATCTGGTTGAGTTTCTGAATCTGATTCTGATTCTTCATCAGAGTTTTGCTGTTAGGCATTGATAGCCATCATGCAAAATTCTTTTTCATCTGCATCATCCTCATCATCACTGGAACTGGATGAGGCTTCAGATTCCTCTTCAGTCTCACTCCATGTCTCAGCAACAAAGCCCTTCCTTGTATGTTTGTTCTTGCTGGAGGAGGCTTTGTCTGAGCTGTTCTTCTTGTAATCCTTTTCTTTTCTTCTTTCTCTTCTTTCCTTCTTGTCCTTATTCTTGTTTTCTGGACAGTCAGGCACAATGTGGCCTGGTTTCCTGCAACCAAAGCATATAATTTCTTTATTGTTATTTGATTTATCATACCTTGGTTTATCATGACCCTTGTATGGTCTCTTTCTGAAGTCTTTTCTGGCCATCTTGTAGAATCTTTTGGCCAGTAGACTTATGAGCTCATCATTTCCTGTAGCTTTATCTTCAGGCTCCTCTTCTGCAGCTTTGAAGGCTATGGTCTTTTCTTTCCTTGTGGCTGGAGAAGTAGCCTTTTGTTCTTCTTCTCTATTTTTAATGAGCAGCTCATAGGATTTGAGCTTGCCCAGGAGAGCTTCAGTGGTAATCTCATTTAGACTTCTGGCATCTTTGATTGGCCAGATTCTTGAATCCCAAGTGCTGGGGAAGCACATCAGGATTTTGTCATTCAGCTCAGTCAGTGAGATTTCTTTGTCCAGGGTTTTTAACTCATTGACAATTAGACTTAGTCTATTGTACATGTCAGCCACTGATTCAGCTTCTCCCTTTCTGAAGTTCTCATATTGGCTTATCAGATGAGATCTTCTATCTTTCCTTTCATCAGCAGACCCTGAGACAATTTCAGAGAGCTTGTCCCAAATTCCTTTGGCTGAGTTGCAGTCAGCTACTTTCTGAAATATCTCATCAGACATTGTCTGAGCTAAGATGTTCATGGCCTTTGCATCTGCAGTTTTCCATTTCTTTATGTCTGCATCTGTTCCTGAGGGAGGTGGAACAGCATTTGTGCTTGAGCTTGCTGGTGGACTTGGACAAACTGTCAAGACAGAATTGAAAATATCTTCATCAATAGAATTCATGTATTATCTAATCCTTGCCTTCCAGAGTGCAAACTTGGAAAGGTTGCACACTGGTGGTCTGGCGCTTGCATAATCTTTGTTCTGTGCCATGTCTTTAAATAAATTGATAGATGTATAAAAAATAATCCTATTAAGAGATTGATCTTATCAAGGATCTTTTGGTTCAGGTGTTAGCCTGTATGAGCAACCAACCTCCCTCTGATACCAATTGAAAGTGAGGGTAAGATCTATCTCAACTCTAGAGGGGGGGTGAATAGAGTATTTTAAAATAATTTTTCACAGTTGAAATAAACAGCACATATAAAATTCAATTTATGATATAGTGTAGAGTGCTAGTAAGAAGTTAAAAATCGAGAAGTAAAGAGCACAGCACACAGCAGACAAATCACACAAACAAACCAGAAGACACAAGGAAATATAGTGGTTCCCCAAAAACCTGGGTACATCCACTCTTCTACCACCCTTGGTAGGAATCCACTCAGGATGAGTTGATCAGGTGTCCTGACACCAATGAGCTTTTGATAAGGTGCTCAAAAACCAAGACTGGATTTTTTGATAAGGTGTCTTGCCACCACCGAGTTTTGACAAGGCTCTCAGAACTATACAGAACTTTTGAAGGGAGTTCAAGAATCCTTTACAGCAGGAAAAAGAAAAAGGTAAAGAGGTGAGGTTGTCTTCTCTGTTCTCAAATCAAATGAGAGAAGACTAGTGGATCTTTTGTTGTCAAGGCTCCCCCTGAGATGTTGAATGAATCAGGAATGGAAGCTTTGCTCTAGGGTGATAGGTCTTCAGATCTTTAGATCTCCAGCAAAGAATTGTTTCAGCAAAGAGGCTGAAAGATGAGGTGTCTGGAGTTCTTTGAGATGAGACTTTGATCACTTTTCTGTAAGCAAGAGGATGGTTATCTTTCACAGCTTAATTCTTCTTGTTCTTCTGTAACAGTGTGTGTCTCTTGATTCTATCGTGTATTGACTCTGGATTAATTCTCTTGGAGAGTTGTGTTAGAGAAGACGATCTTATTCTCTGAATATATTTCTTCCAAGATAGTCGTTATAAGACATTAAATGCCTTCCATAAAGGATTTGTCTTCTAGAGGAAAGTCCAATGAAACATTCCTGAATAATTCCTTGAAACTTGTTCCAGAACAAATGAAAACGGCTGGCAAATCTTCTTGAAATTAAATGCTGAGAAAAAAACATTCCAAAGACCGGCAGCATTTGAATCCTTAAGAACGTCGATCTCTCAAAATAAACGTCGATCTGAGCTCCACGATCGTCGACCAGAGCTCAGAGAAGGAATAGATCATTCTGACAGAAAACGTCGATCTGAGATCGACTATCTAAGTTCTTGGTCTGGCAGAAATAGTCGATCTGATTAAGACAGAGATCGTCGACCTAGACTTCAACAGAAAACGTCGACCTGAAGCAAACAGAGATCGTCGACCTAAACTTTCCCAGAAATAGTCGACCCAAGCACAGCCAGAGATCGTCGACCAAAGCTCGACGATCGTCGGACTGAAGCTCGATGATAGTCGACCGAAGCCAGCAACAAGCAGAAGGCTGAGTACATAAGTAGTCGACCTAAGCTCGACGATCGTCGACCTGAGCTCGACGATAGTCGACCGTCATTCGACTATTTTTATCTCTTTACTTAGCTTGAAATCCTGAGCTTGAATGGTCCTTGGGGGCAGCTTCAAACCTAAGTTCTAAGCCCTAGACTCATTCTAATGTTGACCTTTACACTATACAACTAGGTCAACCTGGTTTCCTAAGAGAAACATAGTGATCCTTGCCCAAATTAGTAATAGGGTGTTCCAACACTGCTGCTTGATAACCGACACCCCAACGTATAAGCGGTATGGGACGCGTTATACGATGGGAGCCTTACAAAAGATCCCTTGGCTTATGTGTACTCACATAAGCGAAGGTTTAACTTCTTACTTACTTACCTTTCTGTTTTACCTATTACAACATTTATACTGTTCACTTGTTATAACTTGCTAGTTAGGTCCGCCGTCATCTGCTTTGGAATTTATCTCCACTTTCATGTCTTCCTCTTTCTTCCTCTCCGCCCGGTGCCTTAGAGCGTGGGGGAAGGGGTGGGGGATGATAGGGCTTAGTCTTTTAGACTAACGGTTTTCGAACCATATCATATTAGGGGATCGCGGAGCCCAGCATGGAGGAGCAGCCCAGGAGGACGGTACGCTTGGAGATGGGACAGTCTAGCACTGGAGTCCAGACTACGGGGACTGTGAGTCCCGGCCCTTCGTAGAGTTTTAGTTTTGTTTCCGCTTTTGAGTGATCTTGTAGTGAGGATTTGATGTACCGGGCATGAGCCCTTTTATTTCCAGACTATTTATACTCTGATGATTTTCTGTAGACACTCCCTTCGTGGAGTTTTATTTTATGTGATATTCTCTTTTGGTGGACTTGCTACTCTCTTACTTGCTACTTATTGTGATCGAAAAGGCCGGCAGAATTGGCGCGTTGTAGTGACAACCTTCCCGGGTGCGAAGGTGTCACCGCAAAGCGGCGGTTCTGGGCATAAGACCCCGGGTTTTCAAAAAAAAAAATGGGGTCTTACAGTAGAAGATAGTTGATAAAATTTAGTTGAATGTGGGATTAGTCTGGTTAGGGAAATCTCATCGGGTTTGGCATTTCGCTTAAGTCAAATTTGTCTTATATAACCGATTAGGCAAAGTTAGAAATTAATCATTGATGACAGTAGGTTAATTCGTTGAATTTGAGGCTTAAACTTAGGCAATTTCATCGGGCAGGTTAGGCGTTGAGTATAGCCTTAGCATTAAAGTTCAGTGTTTATCCTGTCCAAAAGCGTTGAGTGTGTTGAGTGCACTCAACGCAGCGTTGACAATGTTGAATTGACTCAATGCCTTGCTGAGAGGTCTGCGACAATATGTGTAAAAGCGTTGAGTGCACTCAACGTGGCGTTGAGCAGCATACACTCAACGCTATCAGAATTTGACGCTAAGTCAAAAGGCGTTGAGTGTGTTACATACACTCAACGCAGTGTTGAGTGTGCTGAATACACTCAACGCCAATAGGAAAATCTTGGAATCTAAGTTTAAAGTATTGAGTACGTTGAGTGCACTCAATGCGGTGTTGAGTGACCTGAATATACTCAACGCCATCCAGTGAAATTTCAGTCTTATGTTAAAATGTGTTAAGTGTATTGAGTGCACTCAACGCGGAGTTGAGTGAGTTGAATACACTCAACATCATCCTGTAAAATTCTACCTAAGTGTGAAAGCATTGAGTGAGTGTTATACACTGAACGCGACGTTGAGTGAAACTAGTTTTACTGAGTAGTTTGGTCGACATTTAGTACGTGACTGCACTCGACGCGGCGTCTAGTGTACTCGACACCTTTCCCGTAAACTTGGGAAACTTCTCCAATTCGACGTATTTCCTCTAATAACATAGTTTTGGTAAGTTTGAATCGTCGTGTTTTGGTTGAATCCGTCCAGTTTGAGTTCTATGGGTGATTGGATATAAGGTTGGGTTTTGTTGGCTTGTTTTCGTGAATCATTGCACCTGGGTATGTTTTTGTCTGTTTTTGGACTCTAGGGTTGTGTTGGGCCAGATGGTTACCACCGCAGTGATGTTTTGAAATGTTTGGTTCTGTTAGTTCGGTTTGGACAGTTTGGTCCCGACTCTGACCCGGTTGTTTTACTAGTGTTAATGATTCACGTGTTGGTGAGAGTTTAGTCTCATTTTTCTTCATCTTATGGTTAGGCTTAGGCTTTATCTGCCTACTCTCGCAGATGTTCTCGGAGCATGACTCCGTTAACACTTGGTACAAATTTGTTTACCTTTGAATATTATAAGTTTACTCTTTCTTTATTGGCTTCTAGTTAGTTTTCTGTGTTTTGTCAACTATTCTGGGTTGGGTTGGTAATCTTACTACCCCTTTTGTTTACTGACAAGTTTGTTTCCACTTGTTTATTTACTTGCTGAGGTATTATTTTCTTGTAAATTCCTCACCTTCAGGGCAGTAGCCGGTGGAGCGGCTAGATTGGTGTTGCTAGTGGACTGCTGTATTGCAGAGGTCTTCATCACCATTGTGAGGTAGTTTTGTTATTTTCTTGTTAGTACATGCATACTTGCTCACTAGTGGGTTCATGTCAGGTTGTTGAAGCCAACTGGTGGTTTCCTTTTGGAAATGCTAATTACTTGGCTAAGATGCTAGTTTGCCTATTTTCTGGTTATTTTACTTGCTCTCTTGGAATGTTTTATGCTAGGTTGCATGTTAGATAATTTAACTTATAAAAATCATTACTACTGGTATTTCATACAAGTCATCCTTCTAAAAGCCAAAATCACTATCTTTTAGCTAACGTAAAGACTATTTTCATACTTATACTAAACCTAGAGTCTTGCATACCATAAGTTGTCCTTTGGGGATGTTTATACTCATGTAGGGTTTTAATCAACATAATAAAAGTATTTTCCACAGTGTATAACTATAATTTTTTAGTGGACTAGTTGATCCACTATGTCGAGGGATACAACTATCTAAACTTAAATTGGTTTTTTCTTAATAACCTATGGATTTCATATAAACTGTAGAGTTTGGAGTCTTGTCTGAGCGCCTAAAGTTTTCCCCTGCACAGCGTAGAATCACAGTGCGTATTTTCTCTTTCTCTGATATAACTTAAATTTTTAGAAAATGCGGGTTGTGAGAAGTCTCTTGAAGTGTCTTTTTACTATTTTACCCCCGCTAACCTTCCTATAGCCCATTAGAACTGTAGAGTTATGTTGTTGGAAAACCCAGTTGGGCTACACATAGCCGTTCAAACTGCGGAGGTTGGCTATTTGCAGGCTATTTTAAGAAATCTATAAATAGACCCAAGTTGGTATCTCAGAGGGCATGCTTACTGGTGCCCAGGTCTTCTTGCTCTTTCTGAGATACCCTTAGCTCGACATTTTCCTAGGGAGGGGAAAGACATTAAGATCTTCAGGGTGTGTGGTTAGACCTCCACGCCGAGCCCTTGGGTCTATTCCCTGTTATTTTTCCTTAGTTATTTGGCTCGTGAGAGAGAAGTAAGTGTGTGATCACCCCTTCCCCAAGGGTGGAGACCGAGTTTTCAATTTCAACAAACATCCTCCATCAAGCTCTCACCTAGCTAATTTGGCCGGTGGTAGCGCCTCGTGGTTGGATCTGGAGTTAAGTCTAGTTGCTGCTCAACACCTGTCATCAGGCTCTCACCTAGCTGATTGGGCCAGTGGTAGCGCCTGGTGGTTGGCTCTTGAGCTAAGTCCAGTTGATGGTCAACACTCTCCATCAGGCTCTCACCTAGCTAATTGGGCTGGTGGTAGTGCCCGGTAAATGGCTGGTGTCTACAAAGCATTACGAAAATAATTCCGAACTAGTAGTCCAATGAAGGCAAGTATACCTATCGAATTGTAGCGAAGGTACACAAGTGTCGTATTAAAATTCGGGAACTGTTGAGTAATTCTACTCACACAAGAAAACTATTGTCCTATTGGAAAATCTTTTAGGGTTCGTTAACTAATTTAGAAAGAAATGAAACTACTTGCAATTATGAAAAGAAGATTACTTGCACTAATAAAGTCAACTACTAGAAATTAAAAGAGATTTTGAAACGATGAAAAGGAAGCAGCACTCAACCGTGAATCACCTCAGCATAAGTTAATCAAAGATATGATAACAAACCTAATCTTAATAAGGTAAAGGTACTTGACCGTGGAGGTTCCCAAAGCTTGAACATGCTTCTCTCGAAGTCGTGCCCAACTCAATTTAGGAAGGTCTGACCGAACTCTCGTCCGTATTCGGAGGCCTAAAGCTCGCCTTTAGTGGTGAACCCCGCTATAAGATTTCACTCCAATCCAGGAGATTTAACGTCTGCCTCTCTCGAGGGGCGCATGAAAATCTCTTTGCTCTTGAGTGTTCACTTCAAACTACGAGCCTCTTGGCTAGCTAAGATTGAAAACCTAGATGGAATTTATATATTGATGATATAAATCTAAACATAATTATATAAGAGTAAATCGAAGCCCTAAACCTTAAAAAGAGAAAGTAAACTAAAGCATCATAACTTAGTCAACTCAGCCTCAGATCATCAAGATCGAGTACTAAGAGGATTTAGTTGCTAATGAGGAAGTAGTGAACGAAAAGCATGTTAAGAATATGCATAATAAGAAAGAGAGAGAGAGAGAAAGGGAATAGCAAACTATTTTTTTTCATATTGCACAACAGTCACAAAGAGGACATAGGGACATTAAAAAAAGAGTTTCTAAAGACTAAAATTATGCCGAACAAGATTACAAGAATGTTAAACCACAAAAACATTAAGCTAAAAACTCTGAAATAAACTCTTAATAGCTCTCTACAAGGCCTCCATCTCCTCATAACACTTGGAGCTTGCAGCAATTTATAGGAATTTTTTCAGCAAGTACACGCCCCCCTACACGCCCGGGCCAGGCGTGTACCTGGGGCGTGTCAGATGCGCCATGACTTTGCTGGCAGAAATTTAAGTCTGAATGTGACTTACACGGTAGATGGGTAACACGACCATCTTACACGTCCATGTACGAGGGGCGTGTCTGATTCGGCGTGACTTTTGAGCGTGGAAAAATCACGTTGTAGTGATTTCCCGGGACTTGGCAGGATACGCCTCGGAGACACGCCCGTGGTGGTGGTACATGGGCGTGTCCGATGGCATGCAAGATGAATTTTCCTGGAACCTGACTTCGGACCGATAGATTCATTCCATCTGGGTTAAATTCCCTAAGTGCACGCCCAGGTTGGGCGTGGCTTAGGGGCGTGTCTGAGGAGAAAACCCAAAAACCTGAAAAAAAACATAAAATTAACTATGTTAGAAAAATAATTGAAAAAAGAAACTAAAAAGAACCTGAAAATACAAAAGGTAAAAGATTTAAACGAGAATATAAATATTTTTGCCCTAATAAACTAAGCTAAATTATGCTTCATCAAATTCCCCCATACTTATTATCTTGCTTGTCCTCAAGCATTGACTACGAGTTAGCTAAAATAAACAGGATTAATTGAAAAGTTTAAAATTAGTATAAACGAGTAAGACAGGAATTTAGAGGTAGAGAAATTTTGAAAAAGAACTGAAAATTTCTACTTTAATGTACAACGTCAGGCTTGCAGGAGGAAACTCAAGGAAGAGTGCTAAGTTAGGGGGGAGATGGGCGAGAGGACTTTAGGGGAAAGTAGGCCCATAGGGTAAACTCGCCGGTACTTTTAAAAGGCAAAATATAATGGGCAAGACGGGAACAGCGTAGCACACGAGACGACTCCCATGGCGTATACTAACCTTTTGTGGCGAGACGCATCTCGCAAGGCGGGGGATTCGTGAGATAAGCAGATAGGCTCCCCTTGCCCGCCGATTATTTTCTCACTCGCCATGTGGGAAAAGATGTTTTATACTTTCTTACCCCAAAGGGGGGATTTTACTCTTTTACCCCTGGTAATTTTACCCTTTCTCCCTTTGTGGTATGCATATAACCTTTCAGAATAGCAGAGTTTGGCAGTTGGCAGACCCAACTGAGGGTATTTTTGTAATTTCAAGTTGGTTCAGTTTGGTTATTGGCAGGTCAAACTCATAGGCCTATAAATAGACCGATAAAATGCCTTGAAGAGGTGTTGAACCCCTTTCATCTTCTTCCTCTATGGCACCTAGCTCAGCACTGACTAGGGAGGGGAAGGATTTCTACTTCTTCCGGGTAAGAGGTGGGACCTCCAAGCTATATCCCACAGTCTGTTTCTAATTCCCGAGACTCACATCAAGGAAGAAATTCAGGAAGAGTAGGTGTGAGCTGTAACTCTAGATCCGAACTCTAGGTGAAGTCGGGTTTTTGGCTTCAAAATTTTTAGTGCGGTGAGCATGGATCGCAGCCTACAAAAAAGAATCTTGAGCTACTTCATGGTGGGAAATCTCGGAGAAGGAGATGGGGACGGTTCCAAGAACCCGGGAGGATATGTAGGAAGAGAAGAATTCATGGCTCCATTAGAGGCATCATGGACATGTTGTGGGGGATCTCGCAGCGAGGCGACTACTCGACTCCTCTACCTCAAGCTTCGGCTTTCGTGCTTCAAGACAAGCCGTCTCGGCAGGGGTTGGAGAGGATGCCCTGGGGGGCGACTTGGAGTGGAAAAATTGGTGGAAGGAAGCAGGCGAGACCTGGCGGGTAGGGAGTTGTTCCCTAGTTCGGCGAGTGTCGTCTCACCGGGAGACATCATTGCGCGAGTGGAGGCGGCAAGACCCATGGTGAGAGGGTCCCCATTCTACGAGTTGATCCTTTCAACTCCAGTCCCGGAGGGTTTCAGTGAGCCCGAAATGACCTACTATTTGGGAAAAGATGACCCACTCCAGCGCTTGTAATGGTTCGAAGATGCGGTCTCCATCCGACCGATGACGGACACGTTCAAGTGGCGTCTTTTTTTCATCACCTTGAAAGATAAAGCTAGGGAATGGTTTCATCAACTCCTAATGGGATCAATCTATGGCTCTGAAGACCTGAGTAGAAGCTTCCAATTCCATATCTCAACCTCAAATAAAAGGAAGAAGAACCCAGAGTCGATTTTTCTGATCCGGCAGAAGGCAGATGAATCCTTGGCACAGTATGTGGACAGATTCCAGGAAGAAATCCTGGATATTCAGGAGGTTCCCGGATTTGCTCTCCAAATGGCTTTCATTGTTGTACTACGAAAAGGTTTCTTCATGATGAGCCTGACTTGAAAGGCACCACTGTCATTTGAAGGACAGATGGAGAAGGCAGCAAAGGAGATAGCGATGGAGACGGCAAACCCGACATTAGGTAGAAAACTGGCAAGGTTGACGGAGACTGAGTCAAGAGAGCCTGGAGGGGCAAGACAGCAGGAAGGAAGAGGGAGGGAGGAGCCGAGGGCGCCGACATATCAGGAGTTAGGTTGGAGGCAAGCAGGAGACCCTGCTCAAGGGCAAGGAAGAGGTTTTCCCCAAGGGGGATGGAACTATCAAGGAGGACCAGGAAGATTCAACTAGCAGGGGTGGGGATATGGTCCTAGACCACCCCTACCACCGCCTCAGCAAGCTATGGCCATCGGCCGAGGGAGAGGAAGGGGAGAGAAAGAGGGAGAGCAGGAGCTGGAGCTGTAAGAAGGAGGAATCACCAGGAGGGGAGATAGGGGGAGGAGGTAGCGTTACTATATTGTGACTTCCATGAGGAGGAAAGTCATGCTACGGCTACCTTCCCAGAGTTTCTGGAGATGAAAAGAGCTAGGGGAGTAGGGGAACAACAACTACTCGTACGAATATTGAAGATGATTGGGACTTGGGAGGAGGACCGGTGTGTGGATCGAGTTGATGTGGGAGATTGGGGTGGGATCAGAGTGATCCATAAGTGAGTGGGGATTGAGGTCACCCATAAGGTGAGCCTTCATCCCATGTACCGTCGGAGCGTAGCCTCGACGTCGCAAACCCATCCCCCAGACGATAAAATTACCTTCTCATGGAAAGACATGCCAGACAACGAAGATACTTTTTATGATGCGCTGGTGATCCGGACCGCCATCGAAAACTTCACGGTGTCACGGATCTTAGTCAATAATTTGAGTTCAGTGAATGTCATCTTCAAGAAGGCATTCAATGAGATGAGGGTGGAGGCTCGAAGGGTGTTGGCAGCAGATGGGCCATTGTTAGGATTCTTGGGAGAAAGGAAGAAAGTCGAGGGGGGAGTAGGACTCCAGGTAACTCTGGGGGGGCGGCCCAAGAATTTTCATTTCGACCTAGTGGATGCCCCCAGCAATTAAAACGCCATTTTCGAGCGCCCTTTGATCAGTGTATTTAGTTGTGTCCCATCATCTTTTCACCAATGCCTGAAGCTCAATGCCGAGGGGACCCAAATCTGAGTACGACGAAATCCAAAAGCAGCCAGGGAGTTCTACGTGATGGCAGTAAATACTATTTCTTGGTAAGAAGAGGCCGAGGAAATGGATAAGAGGATGGAACGATGGGAGCAAGAGGTCGGAGAAATTGTAGGAGAGAAGGAAGGAGAGATGGAGGCAGAGGAGGAGAAAGAAGAAGTGGGGATGGAGAGAGGCATTACTGTGGAGCCAAAAATGACAGGAGAGGAGGAAGGAGAGATGGAAGTGGAAGGGGCAGAAGGAAATTAAGGAGAGGGGAAAGGGAAAAGAAAGATAAAGGATGTGGGGGAGTCGTCCAAGATGGAATCTCGGCAAGAAAAGAGAGGAGGTTCGTTGTTAGAAGAGAGAATTCCAATCGATGAAGAAGTGGAGAAGTTTCTGAGGGATGTGGTTGTGGCCATTGCAGAGCGCAAGGCCGTAGATCGTGAAGCTAGGGAACAAGAGGAGATGTTGTCGGCGCAAGAGAAAGAGGAAGAGCCATTAAGACTGAAGGCGGAGGTAGAGGTGTTGGAGATGGAGATTCTCACCAAGGAATGGTGAAAAGAGAAGATAAAAGTCTGTGGGGAGCTCAGCCCCGAGTATTAGGAGAAGATCAGGGCATACGTGCAGAAGAACGTCGACATCTTCGCCTGGAGCGCAGTTGATATGTCGGGAGTTAACGCAGACGTGGCATGACACCGTCTCAACCTCGACACCAATGCTCGTCCAATACAACAAAAGAAGAGAGCCATCGCCACCAAGATGGTCGGTCCCATCAGAGAGGAGGTGGAGAAGCTGCTCAAGGCGGGATTCATATCTGCAAGCATGTATCTGGGGTGGTGATGTAGGCCCGCAATAAAAGATCCTACACGGACGGCGATTCGAAAACTCTCACTACGATCAACACCCTTTTTCCGACACACTATCGAAACGCAGCAAACACAATGAATTTTATTTATCTCTCGCGTTAACGTACGGGTAGCCGAACCACAAGTGGATCGGAGAATGGCTATAGGCCAAAATCCTTTCCGGCTAAAAGGAACAATATTTGTTCCGACGATCTTGGAGTTGTACCAAAATAGATCCACCAAAGAAATCGTGATTCGAAAAGTGGTAGGATCTATCCTAACTAAAGAGAAGTCGAGGATCGCCACTCCTCTCAGATTTATCGAGAAAAAAAACGAAAATCACAAATCTATTAAAAAAACACCGCGATGAATAAAGCTTCGAAAATCCACGCAAAAATCGTCGACAACAAGAACTAACAAAGAGGGAAAATCTCTTGGGTAGAAATTTTCATTACCCCTCTCGGAATCGTAGATCCGAGATTTTGGATCCACAAGAAATGAACGCTCTTCCCTTGAAATCCACGGGAAGCGCACCTCGGATGAAGAACTCACCTGTCTTCCCCGCTTCACGCCATGGAGGTTCACACAAGCCTTTCTTCCTTGCACTTGCACCTTCTCCTCCAAGGTTGGCCAAAAGTCCTTGAGTTCTTCTTGGAGAGATTCGTGATGAGGTATTAGTAAGGAGGAGAGGGGAGGGAGAAAATAGAATGAAAAGGAGAGAGAAAGGGGGGTTGGCCAAGAACTAGAAGGAAGGAGGAGCCCCCTTGGGCGGAGGCAAGAAGAGAGGAAGAGAGATAGAGAGAATTAGGTTTTGGGAGAATTCTTGATTGATTTCAATTTTTAGTCTAAATGACAAAAGAAGAGTTTTGGCCTTATATAAGGCTTACATCCAAGGGGCTAATAACAACCCAAAATTAGTGGCTAAACGCACTCCACAAGTTCAAAAAGAGAGAAATAAACTAGTTCAATACAAACCATATAAATGGATAAATGCAGACCATATACTAGCAAGGTAAATTAAATTAAGTCTTGTTGCATGGGCTAAGATTGTAGTCGTGACCGCTACGGCGCCGCAAGTCTTTGGCCGGTGGAGCATCATCATCATCTTCCACCACTACCCCATGATCACCAAGTGCGTCATGGACGTCATCTTCATCACCAAGTTGGTCGTCGTGGTGGCCGTCACCATCAATCCTCCCTCGCTCAAACGGACTCATCACAAATGAGTTGGCGAGAAGGTAACGGCATAAGAGAGCCTCATCGAGAAGTTCCACCTCCGGGGCAGAGATCCAAGAGTCGTCCGAAGAAGGGCGGCCACGCCACCTAACCAAAAACCTGTGAATGTCACCGTCGGGAGTGGGAAACACTGCATCCTGCAAAATCCTGTCAGGCAAGAAAGCATTTTAGGGGAACCTTGGAAATGCGTTAGGCAAACAAGAAAAACAAGTTTCATCATCTTTAGGCAACATACCTCCCGGAGAATCCGAAGGAGAGAGCGATCCAGAGACAATATCACCCCCCACCCCATTAGAAGATATAGTGGAAATATTAAACAGAGAGATAGAAAGTTCAGGTGGTGGAGCGACATAAAGCGTTAAATCCGAAACGTTAAAAACAGGGGAGATTCCCCAATCAATGGGTAACTTTAATAAATATGCATTTTCGCCTAGATTCTTTAAAATCTGAAAAGGACCGGCTCTCCTATTCGCCAATTTCTTTTCAGTGCCCGAAGGCATCCGTTTTGGGATGAGACGAACCATTACCAAATCACCAATATTCAAGGGGACTGCTCGCCAATGTACGTTAGCATTCGATTGATAAATAGCATATTGTTTAGCTAACGTCTCGCCAATGTGCTTATGGAGAGTGTGGACGTGCGAGGCGAAGTCCTCTACAAATTGACTGGATTTAAAAGATGGTGGTAATGGTATCAAGTCAATAGGAACGGGCGCCTTATATCCATGCACAATCTCATTTGGAGAGAAACCGGTGGACCTATTCTTAGAATTATTCTAAGCTAATTGAGCTTGAGGGAGAATAAGGTCCCACGTACCTTTATGATCACCCACTAAGCAACGAAGTAAACCACCTAAGCTCCGGTTAACCACTTCCGTTTGTCCATCCATTTGGGGATGATAAGTCGATGAAAACATAAGTTTAGTACCCAAAAGCTTCCAAAGTGTTTTCCAGAAATAGCTTGTAAATTTAACGTCCCTATCAGTCACTATCGTTTTTGGGATGCCTAGAATGGAATCGTGTCGCCTAAATGTCAGAGGTAGGTCCAATATGAAGTCCATGCTAACGTCCTCCCATGGAACAGACGAAATCGGAAGTGGTGTGTAAAGTCCAGCGTTGGTCTTGTTACCTTTCACTAATTGACATACACGGCAACTCCCTACAATTTTATTGACCTTTGGTTTTAGGCCCGACCAAAAGAATCTATCCTCTACTTGTGTTATAGTTTTATCTCGACCGAAATGTCAACCTAACCCTCCACTATATAACTCCATACAATAAAATGGCATAACAAAGAGCGGGGAATACAATGATTTTTATTTATCTCTCGCGCTAACGTACGGGTAGCCGAACCATAAGTGGATCAGAGAATGGCTATAGGACAAAATCCTTTCCAGCTAAAAGGAACAATATTGGTTCCAACGAGCTTGGAGTTGTACCAAAATAGATCCACCAAAGAAATTGCGATTCGAAAAGTGGTAGGATCTAACCTAACTAAAGAAAAGGCGAGGATCGCCACTCCTCTCGGATTTATCAAAAAACAAAACGAAAATCACAAATCTATTAAAAAATAACACCGCGATGAATAAAGCTTCGAAAATCAACGCAAAAATTGTCCACCACAAGAACTAACAAAGAGGGAACATCTCTTGGGTAGGAATTTTCGTTCCCCCTCTCGGAATCATAGATCCAAGATTTTGGATCCACAAGAAATGAACGCTCTTCCCTTGAAATCCATGGGAAGCACACCTCGGATGAAGAACTCGCCCGTCTTACCCGCTTCACGCCGTGGAGGTTCACCCAAGCCTTTCTTCCTTGCACTTGCACCTTCTCATCCAAGGTTGGCCAATAGTCCTTGAGTTCTTCTTGGGGAGATTCGTGATGAGGTATTAGAAAGGAGGATAGGGGAGGGAGAAAATAGAATGAAAAGGAGAGAGAGGGGGGTCGGCCAAGGGGGTCGGCCAAGAACTAGAAGGAAGGAGGAGCCCCCTTGGGCGGCAACAAGAAGAGAGAAAGAGAGATAGAGAGAATTAGGTTTTGGGAGAATTCTTGATTGATTTCAATTTTTAGTCTAAATTACAAAAGAAGAGTTTTGGCCTTATATAAGGCTTACATCCAAGGGGCTTATAACAGCCCAAAATAAATGGCTAAACGCACACCACAAGTTCAAAAAGAGAGAAATAAACTAGTTTAATACAAACCATATAAACGGATAAATGCAGACCATAAACTAGCAAGATAAATTAAATTAAGTCTTGTTGCGTGGGCAAAGATTATAGCCGTGACCGCTACGGCGCCGTAAGTCTTTGGCCGGTGGATCATCATCATCATCTTCAGCCACTACCCCATGATCACCAAGTGCGCCATGGATGTCATCTTCATCACCAAGTTGGTCGTCGTGGTAGTCGTCGCCATCAAGTGGGTGAGTAATGTTGTAATGGTAAAAAATGGAGAGGGGAAATGGAGGATGTGTGTGGACTATTCTCTTTTGAATAAAGCATGTCCTAAGGATTGTTATCTGCAGCCTCAAATCGACGTGCTGGTTGACTCAGCCGTAAGTTTTTCACTAATGAGTTTTCTAGATGCATTTTAAGGGTACCAACAAATACGCATGCACCAGCCGAATATCAAGGATGTCACCTTTGTCACGGAGGATGGGTTCTTCTGCTTCAACATGATGCCCTTAGGATTAAAGAATGTGGCGGCAACTTACCAAAGAATGATCGATCCAATTATCCGGGAGCAAAAGGGGCAAAACCTCGATGTTTATGTAGATGACCTGATGATCAAGATCCGAGACCTCGGATCCCACGTCCTAGATCTAGAGGAAACTTTTGAAACCATAAGGAAATACAAGATGAGGCTCAACCCCCTGAAGTGTGACTTCGGGGCCAATAGGGGAAAATTCTTAGGACATCTCTTTACCCCATCAGGAGTGGAGACAAATCCAGATATGGTGTGGGCAATCCAAGAATTAGAATCTCAAAAGAACGCAAAGGAAGTTCAATGTATCACTGGAAAGCTGGCCAGATTATGTAGGTTCCTCTCCCGGGCTGAGGAGAAGTGCTCGCCTTTCTTCCGAGCACTAAGAGGGGGTAAAAAATTTGAATGGGCCATTGAATATGAAGAAGCCTTTCGAACTCTAAAACAGCAACTCACCCAAGCACCGCTAGTCCAAGGGCCAAGAGAAGGAGAGGGTTTGTTATTATACCTAGGATTGGGGGCCGGAGAACTGAGTTCAGTTCTTGTACGAGAAGAAGGAAAAAAGACAGTTCCCGATCTATTATGTGAGTAGGGTCCTTAAGAAGGCAGAAATCAGATACCCTATCATTGAAAAGCTAGCATTCGCTCTCATAATATTAGTCAGGAAGCTCAGACCATACTTCCAGACGCACTCAATTCAGGTGGTGACAGATCATCCTCTCCGCAGCATCTTGGAGGGGGTGGAGAATTCTGAGATGTTGGCCAAATGGTCGATAGAACTCAGTGAGTTCGACCTCGCTTTTACTCCTCAGCTGGCCATCAAAGTGCAAGCGGTTGCTGATTTCCTAGCAGATTTCATGGTTGAGGTCGGAGAAGCTGAAGCACCTCTTCTAGCTTCCTGGGAGATACTAGTAGATGGAGCATCTGGAAAAAGTTCTTTTGGAGGAGGGATGATCTTAGTGAGCTCCGAAGGAACCAGAATTGAGCAGGCCCTGAAGATTCACCTCACCATCACAAACAATCAGGCAAAATATATGGCGATTATCACAGGGCTTATGTTAGCTCGGGAATTGGGTATACATGACATTAAAGTCTCTACAGACTTTATTGTGGTAGCAGGGCAAATCAAAGAGAGTTTGAAGCAAGGGAACCCACCCTCCAGGTTTATCTAATGAAGGTAAAAGGCATCATCGGGCAGTCTCGTAGCTTTTCGATTTACCATGTCCCGAGAGGAGAAAGTGCTCAGGTTGACCTGCTCGCCAAGTAAGGCCCTCGAGATAGAGGAACGGTGACGAAACTCTTCAGGCCATCCGTGGAAGAAGGAGAACTTATGGAAGTAGACCACCAAGGATCGTGGATTGATACCTTCATCATATGTTTGACCTCGGGACGTCTTCTCGAGAGGGACCTCAATAAGAAGCAGATTAGGTATAAATCGACATACTAACTGCTGAATGATGGGACTCTATACCAAAAGACATTATCATGTTTGTTGGCTCGATGTGTATCTGTGGGAGAGATTCCAAGAGTTCTAGAAGAAATTCCTTCTGGAGAATGTGCGAGTCACTCAGGAAGTCGGACCTTGAAGGGGAAAGTATTGAGGCAAGGCTACTTCTGTCCTACCCTCAAAAAGGATGTGGAAGAATTTACGAAGAGATGTAAAAAGTGCAAGGAGTTCGCTCTTCTCCAACTCCTTCCCGCCCAAATATTACGCAAAATCACGGCTCTATGGCCCTTCGTAATATGGGGACTAGATTTGGTGGGCCCTTTTCCCCAAGCTAGTGGCCAAAGGATGTTTTTGCTAGTCATTGTGGATTACTTTTCAAAATGATTAGAGGTGAAGGCATTGGATAAGGTTACGTCACAAGTGGTAAAAAATTTCATATGGGGAGAGATCATCTGCCGACACAGGCTTCTGTTGGCCATCTTCACTAATAATGGACCACAATTCGCTAGCAGGGAATTCATAGAATTCAATGTCCAGCAGGGCATAGACCTTTGCTTTGCTTCTGCTCATCATCCTCGAAGCAATGGACAGGTGAAAGCGGTAAATAAGATTATCGTGAATCTTTTAAAGAAGAAGGTGGATAACTTAAGGGGAAGTTGTGTAGAAAAGCTTCCTTCAGTTCTCTGGGCTTTTAGGACAACGCCAAACACCGCCATAGGGGACACTCCATTTAAACTCTCCCATGGCTCGGAGGCTGTTATACTTATAGAGTTTGAGGTCGAATCTCCAAGAGTAGCTGCTACGAAGAAAGGAGGCGAAGGATGGAGGGTAGAAAATGAGGAGGAGCAGAATCTCTCTCTTGACCGGGTAGAGGAGATCTTGGAATTGGCGTCGATCAGGAAGGAAGAAGTCAAGCGCCGGATGGAGAGATATTTTGATAAGCATATAAGGGTCAGGCAGTTCCAAAAGGGCGACTTGGTCATCAAAAAAGTTGACGCAGCTGGCAGAGGAGCATCAGTAGGAAAACTCAATACCAACTAGGAAGGCCCCTTTGTGATAAAGGAGGTCCTAAAGTAATTAAGGAGTGTACCACCTCCAGGATGTGGACGGGATACCCCTCGAATGTGCCCGAAATGGCGACGACTTAAAGAGATTCTATCCTTAACATGTTTTTCATTTTATCAATGCTTGTAAATCGGTTGTAATCTTTTGATATAATTGAATCCCAGGTGACTTTTTTCATGGCATGAGGATGAAAAGGATGATTGGCAAGTCCCCGAGAAGACCCGCTGACCAGGCTCTCATTAAGCTGGCAGGGCCGTAGGGTCACTCGGTGGCAGTATGATGGGTAAGGACCCGAGAAGACCCACTGACCAGGCTCTCATCAAGCTGGCAGGATTGTAGGCTCACTAGGTGGCAGGATGAAAGGCAATGCCCCAAAAAGACCCACTGACCAGACTCTCATTAAGATGGCAGGACTGTAGGCTCACTCGGTGGTAGGATGATGGACAAGGCCCTGAAAAGACCCGCTGACCAGGCTCTCATCAAGCTGGAAGGACTGTAGGCTCACTCGGTGGTAGGATGATGGGCAAGGCCCTGAGAAGACCCGCTTACCAGGATCTCATTAAGCGGGTAGGACTATAGGCTCACTCGGTGGCAAGATGATGGGAAAGGCCCCGAGAAGACCCACTATCAAGGCTCTCATCAAGTTGGCAGGACTGTTGGCTCACTCGGTGGCATGATGATGGGCAAGGCCCGGATAAGACATGCGGACAAGGCTCTCATTAAGATGGCAGGACTATAGACTCACTCGGTGGCAGGATGATGGGAAAGGCCCCGAGAAGACCCGCTAACCAAACTCACATGAAACTGGCAGGAATATAGGTTCACTCGGTGGCAGGATGATGGGCAAGGCCCCGAGAAGACCTGCTGACCAGGCTCTCATCAAGCTAGCAGGACTGTAGGCTCACTTGGTGGCAGGATGATGGGCAAGGTCCCGAGAAGACCCGCTGACCAGGCTCTCATTAAGCTGGCAGTACTATAGGCTCACTCGGTGGAAGGATGATGGGCAAAGCCTCGAGAATACCCGCTGACCAGGCTCTCATTAAGCTGGCAAGCCTGTAGGCTCACTCGGTGGCAGGATGATTGGCTAGGCCCCGTGATGACCCACTGACTAGGCGCTCATCAAGCTGACGGGGTTGTTGGCTCACTCAGTGGCAGGATGATTGGCAAGGCCCCGAGAATACCCGTTGACCAGGCTCTTATTAAGAGGGTAGGACTATAGGCTCACTCGGTGGCAGGATGATGGGAAAGGCCCCGAAAAGACCCACTGTCAAGGCTCTCATCAAGCTGGCAGGACTGTTTGCTCACTCGGTGGCATGATGATGGGCAAGGCACGGAGAAGACCTGCGGACCAGGCTCTCATAAAGTTGGCAGGACTATAGGCTCACTCGATGGCAGGATGCTGGGCCAGGCCCCGAGAAGACCCGCTGACCAGACTCTCATGAAACTGGCAGGACTGTAGGCTCACTCGGTGGCAGGATGATGGGCAAGGCCCCGAGAAGACCCGTTGACCAGGATCTCATCAATCTAGCAGGACTGTAGGCTCACTCGGTGGCAGGATGATGGGCAAGGTCCCGAGAAGGCCCGCTGACCAGGCTTTCATTAAGCTGGCAATATTATAGGCTCAGTCGGTGGCAGGATGATGGGCAAAGCCTCGAGATTACCCGCTGACCAGACTCTCATTATGTTGGCAAGCCTGCAAGCTCACTCGGTGGCAGGATGATTGGCAAGGCCCCGTGATGACCCGCTGACCAGGCGCTCATCAAGCTGGCAAGGTTGTAGGTTCACTGGGTGGCAAGGTAAATGGTGAGATCCTTTAAAATATATATATATATACTTATCAGAAAAATAAAGTTTGTGAAAAATAAAAAGCTTCTATGGGAAGAAGAGATTGGTGCAATACAAATGAAGATGGGCACCTCCAACCAGTACTCGGAGAGGAGAGTCTCGCCCATAGCGAGCGAGCGCTCACTGAAAAAAGAGAGGTCTCGCCTAAAATGCTGAAGGCAAGTGGCTCCCAATAAAAGAGTGTGTTAAATTCCATGGTCTACTCACGCTGGATTTGTCTTGAGGCGAGATGCGGGAGGGAAGAAGAATAGTCTCGCGCACGAAAGGGGCGAAGAGGGGTCAAAGTACTCGCATCCTAGGATGATTCGCAAGCGAGACAACAAGTAGCTCTACCTCACAAGAAGAAACAGAGTAGAAGGGCGTCCGTAGTAAATAAAGCAAGACAAAATAAAATAAAGGGAAAGTAGAGCGAGGAGATATAACAAAAATTCCCATGTCCATTAAGAAAGAAAGAAAGGGGAGAATTCTCCCATGAAAAATTACTTCAATACCTCAAAAAACAAATAAAGAGTACAAGTAAAGGGTGGAAACAAAAAAAAGACGGGAGGGAGAAGTCCTGGGTCTCGCCGACGCTTCTTCAATCATTTTCGCTAGAAGCTGAATCCTCGTCTGCCTCGCTAGAGAGGTGTCGCCCCAGGTCGCGGGCAATGACATACTCAGCATCTTCCTTGACAACCCCTAGCTTCTTCATCATCTTCAAAACAAGCTCGGCCGTCTTGATGTTGGTAACTAGTCAGATCACTTTGACCTCGTCAAATGAGTAATGAGAGGGCGGGGGAGCTTGGAGTGGTTCTGGGCGAGAGGGAGCCAGAATACTGTCTTGAGATGGGCATTCTAGGCCATTAAGTTTTTGTTCTCCTCTTCCAAAGACACTATGCGCGATCGCATCCGATCTATCGTCTCGGAATTCTGCGAGAAGCCCATCAAACAACAAGAAGCATACACGAGAGAGAAACTGGCCAAAGACAAAATTAAAAGGCTTACCACGCCTCCCTGGCTCTTTGCGAGGAGATTATCAACAACTGCCAGCCTCTTCTCGAGGCCATCTGACTTCTCTCTCTCTATCGGGAGGCCCGCCTCAGCCTCCTTCCATTTCATGTTGTTAAAAACAAGGCGGCGCGAGACTCGGTGTGAGAGCTCCTATGCTTGAAATTGAGATTGAGCGGTCTTCAGGACAAGGTCTCGCGAGGAGTCCTTGTCAAAAGGATCTGTCCAAGGACCACCGTAAAGGTCTTAGCCGAGGGATAAGTCGTGGATGGTGGGAGGGTCCTGATGTTCCATGAGGGAAGGAGGGTGGATACCGATACCCGGTTCGAGTCCTTTTCCCACAAAAGGACTGGATCACTGGCAGCACTATGTACTATGGGCCCCATGTTATAATTCTAATGCGAGGAGGGGGTTGGGAGGCTGGAGGAACCAGTTTCATGAAATGGAAGCTCAGCGGATTTGGCCGAAGTGTTGGCAGGCCAGTCGAATAGTGCTGCATAGCGGGATGCAAGATGGCTTGTGGGCGAGGCGATTGCGAGTCTCCTATAGAGATGGTGCTCAGGGATCCCGACATCTCTTTCCTCTCTTTCCGGTCTATCTCCTTTTTCCCTTTCGGGAACATCACAACCTTCTTTATCTTCTTCTTGAGGCTGTAACGCAATGGAGCAGTATCATCTCTAGGTCTCTTCTTGGGGGCGGGGGCCAACGACTCTTTCACCGCCTCGACCGCCATGTTGGCAAGGGCAAGACCTTTTGACGGCCCCGCGTTACTCAAGTAAGGGGGATGGCCGGGCAAATTCCTCTCTCCTGAACAAATAAATGGATAGAAATAGAAAATAAGTGGATGGTAAATATAAGACTAATGCAGCGCGAGTGTACCTTCGCCGGGAAAGATAGGAAGGAGTGAGTCAAGGTCTCTCCTTGATAAGTTGACCTCAAAATTCTTCCCCGTAAAGAAATCGCAGAGGTATTTATTCGCGCCTCAGACCTTGGGAGTTGCATAGTATATTTCAGCAGGCAACACTGGGGCGAGTGGAACGCCTCCCAGATTCCCGTGGATGAAGACAAAGCGGGTGAGCCAATGGTGATTCTTGTTGGGGGTCTCGCACACTTTAAGACCTTGTCCTGTGAAGTATGAGACGTCGTCGTGGTTGGCATGGTAGATGAATAGCTTGCGGAAGGCGTTGAGGATGAAATCAATGCGCTCGCGGCCCATGTAGCTGGAGAATGCAACTAAAACCGAGATAGCGTTTGGGTTTAGTTGCGCGGGGATGGATCAAAAATAATCAAAGAAAAAGGGGGTGATAAACTCTGAAAAACTCTATGGGGGAATAGAGTTATAAAAAAAATCTTTATAGAAAAGGTAAAAACAAATAAACTAAGTTAATCTAACCACAGCACAATCACACAAAATCACAGAAAGCACAACCAGACAACACAAGAATTTTATAGTGGTTCACCAACTGGGTACATCCACTCTTCTACCACCCTTGGTAGGAATCCACTACAAGTTTTGATCTGGTGACTACCACCAATGAGCTTTTGATCAGGTGCCCAAAAACAAACCCTCAAGTCTTTTGGAAGGAGACTTGTGAACCAGAATAATTTTGAAGGGAATTAAAACCCTGTACAGAGGTGGGGATGAGAGAGTGATTTTGTCTTCTCTTTCTCAAAGTACAATTGAGAAGACTTTTGTGGATTCAAAGATGTTGTCAAAGCTCCCCCTGAGATGTAGAAGGGTTCAGGCTGGGCAGCTTTGCATAGGGTGAGTAGGACTTCAACTGAGACTTGATCCAGGAGCTTTAGACAGATGATGCTTGAATGTCTTAGCAATGGTCCTGGAAGAGAAGAACAAGAAGACTCTTGATTTGTAAAATTTGTTCTTCTTACTTCTTCTTCAGAGCACTGACAGAATTAGAAAGCTGATGAAGGTCTGCTCTAGAATGTTTCTAGGATGTTAGCAGGAACAATTTTTTGTCTTTCTCTGAGTGTCTATCTCTTTAAGGAAAAAAATCAATAGCCTTCTTCTCTGAATAAAGTATAAGAACAATTCCTTGACTTGAATTTAAAAAACATTCCTTTAATTATTCTGCAGGAATCGAGAAGAGGAAGCGGCTACAATATCTGCAATAAATGATTTCCTCAACTGTCTTTGGCATATAAGTCAAAATAATAACTCTGTGATAACATGTAGTTAATATTGCACTAGAAACGGCTATAAGCCTTGAAAATATTAGCATTGAATACCAGATATTTGATTCCATAAATAGCCTTGACAAAATAAGAATGAGATCTTCAAGACAGTTGTGCAATAATGTAGTCGAACACAGACAAAAATAATCGCAGAGCAGAGAAAATAGATCGTCGAGCTGAGACTGGAAATCATCGATCTGAGTTCTGAGATCGTCGATCTGAGTTCTGATATCGTCGGGCTCAGCTCAGAGATTTTACCTCTGTGATCGTCGATCAAAGATCGACGATCTTTGAGCTGAGTTCGACGAAAGTCAAACTGATATCAGATCCAACAATTACTTCTGTGTCTTAGTCTTGAAATGAAGTCCAATTCTGGTCTATATGAGATCTGCTCTACTAAGACTAACTTAGACCTAGAATTTGACCCTGGCAATACAAGTGGGTCAAACCACCTAGGAGTGAACCTAGCCCATATCAAACATGGGGTTCAAGCAATCTCTCCCTATTTGGATGAGGTCACTTAACATAAAAGAAACAACAAAAAATAACAATACAGTGCTATAGCTATCTGATATGGTATTGAAATAAAAATCACCAGATATAGTATAGCATGTAGTTCACATATAAACCAGATAGATCAAACAAAAAAACAAATAAACAAAACAACAACAACAAAAAAAAGAGTTCAGAGAACTTAGGGTTTATCAGAAGGAGGAGCAGAAGAGGGTTTAAAAAATATGATCTTCCTGGAAGGATCTTCTGCTTCTTTCTTTGACATCTTCATATCTTAATCTCCTAGAGACTTCTGAGATACTGCTCTAGGCATAACTGCCTCAGGATGAAGAGTCATGTACTCTACTGGATTAAATACTTTCTTGTTAACCTGCAATCTGTCAAGCTCTTTCTCTCTATATGATGACATAGTAGTGAATTGAGAGGGATCCTAACCTTCTTTCCTGGCTTTATTCATTTGAGATAGCCCAACTAATTCATTCAACCTTGCCATTCTAAAGTTGGGGTCAAGCTCAGGATCAAGAGGAGGAGAGGGAGGTCTCTTTGAACTAGCTTCCTGAACTGACTTCTGAGATGGAATTCTTAACTGAGTAGATAGAGCCTGGAAATTTATAGCCACTGGATTCTGCTGCTTCTGACTTGAGTACAAAGATCTGGGAGGAGGAACTTCACTAAGTTTTCCTTTAGGCTTTGTAGAAGAAATAGGCATTTGAGAAGAAGAATGTTTGTCTGAAGATCCAGCTAGAGGAGGATGAGGGTTTGAAGATCTGTCTTGCCTCGGATAGGTCTGGGTAATAAGAGTAGACCTTTGAGCTACAAAACCATAGGCTCCTGCTACTGGAGGGAGAGGAGGAGGACCTCTCCGGGACCTTTGAGGAGGAGGAGGAGAGTACCTTCTACTTTTCTTTCTAGCCTTATGCTCATTTTTAGATAGCCACATCCAATGAGGCATACCTGGATAAGGAGTGATCTTCTGGAGAATGTAATAGGGAGTATCATTCTGAGGATTTAGCTTTGAGACTGCTTTAGATGGAGCTTTCCTTTTCTTTGACACTATCCTTTTGTTGTTATCAGAATCAGAATTTTTTACTTGATCATCATCAGATGATCCTTGGGGAATATCATAAAGAGCATCAATCTCTCTAATTACACCCTTTAGAGTTTCTTTATCAGCTGGAGGAGGGATAACTTTAGCAAGGGCTGCTTCAGTTTCCATAGCAATATCTTGAGCAAGGATGTCATCAAGACTGGGAATGGGGCTGTCATCCATGACATAGGATGGCCCAGGAGATCTTGATATATGGTCATTAGACTGTTCTGCTGGAGGAACAACAAAACTTGACTTTAGTTCTCTAACAACTTCAGGTCTTAGAGAGGGAGTGCAACACACAATAGCCAAAGGGGATGGCCTCCAAATTGGAAGACAATCTAGAAATAGTGTGCAGAAAGTACTCAACAACTCAAAGATATCCACTGTAGGATTTATGCAACAATCACTAACAGTCAAAGGTTTTGGAAGAACTATTTCTTCTGAATCTGTATCAATATCAATAACTTCTGTGTCTAGAGCCATTTGATCATTTGAAGAGACATCTTCCTGCATATCTACTGAAACTGCTGTTGTTAGAGAAATCAGAGGAGCTTTTTCATGGAATATATCCCCCTGCCTAGCTGTAGAGGCATCTTTAGCCAGGCCCCTAGAAGAAGGGACATAAGATAGAGAAGAAACTCTCTGAGTAAGAGTGTTGATGGAGGCAGTTAGAGGAGCTAGAGCTTGTGCTAAAAGAAGCTCTAGGGAAGGATAGATGAATTGCAGAAGATCTTTGGCAATATCTGAGAAGTTTAGGTAAAGGGGTTTAGGCTCAGAGGCTGTGTAGGGAGTTTGATGTCCACAGTTTGAGCAAACTGAGAAAGCAGAAGGAAAATCTGTGTGAGTGTACTCAGGAAAAGTTGAAGATGGAGGGACAGCAGAGGGAAAAGATGTTGATGGAACATCCTCTTGGATGGGGTCAGAAGGAATCTGAGAGGACAAGGATGGAGAAATGATGGGGGAAGTAATGTGCTGAGAAGAGACATGATGATCTTCAGGATGATCTTCATGAGGAGAAGCAGGATTATTTGTATGAGGAGAAGCAGAAATATATGGATGAGGAGATGCAAGATTATCTGCATTGGTATGGATGAGTATGGGTGAAGCAGGAGGTGGAGGTGAAGGAACTGGAGAAGATTGGTTTTGGGAGGCAGGGATTGTGGGTGAGATAGAGAGAGGAACATCTTCTAGGGTTAGGGAAGTAGCTGCATCAGCTCTGGTATCCTCAGAAGTCCTGGAGGCTTTGGAAAGCTTGGGAATAGTCCTCTCCCACTTACAAAACAAAGAGGAGTCCAACCTCTTACTGGCATTGATGAATTGTGTCTGGGATACTATCAGTTCAGGGACTTTTGCCTGGAGAAATATGCCCAAAATTCTCCCAAAGCAAGCCTCTTTCTTAGAGAATTTCCTTCTAATCAATTAAAAGAATAAATCAGCCCAGTTGATTGATTTACCATTAACCAGAGCAGACATAATAGCAAACTGCTTCCTGTTAATGTTATCATGGGCAGAGTACTTTCCCAACAGTACTTTCCCGACAATATCAGCCAAGAACTTATATTCAACAAATAGGTTCTTCTTCAGTAGCTTTACTGGCACTTCATCAGGATGACCCATCCTTCCCAGCATAGTTCTATATTCAGAACTGTCTTGATCCAAACTATCATCTCCATTCACCAAGTCAAACAATTCAGAAAAAATGATTGGAGAAAGAATAACCTGATTTCCTGAAATACTTCCAACCATGATTGATTCATCTGGACAAGATGAAGAGTAAACCCATTCTTTAATCTCTGCAGTTGGTAGCTTGATTCTCTTTGTCAAAAACTTCCTCAGACCTTGAACTTCACAGAGCTGCATTATATCCTTGAATATCGGAACGCAATGGCTGAAGGAATCGAAATTGATGTCGAACCCTGCGTCAAATTTCATTACTGACAGGATAGCTGCCGGAATCGCCATTAGAAACCTGCAATGGAAAACACAAGATCAAGTGCAGGAGGGAAATTGGAAAATGCGGGATAGAGCATGACAATAAACCCTTAATATAGGTTTTTTGGAATGTAAAGAGTCAGGCTCTATCCTACGATAAATAAAGAAAAACTTCTATCTCAAGTCGACGATAGATTTTTAATTAAATATTATTGTCGGTCGCAGATTGAAGAGGGAAAATAGATCGTCGATCTTAGGTCGACGATTTATCTTCTTAAGTAAAGGCATCAAAATATGGTCGACGATTTTTACTTTATAGAGCTGTCATCGATCTCAGGTCGACAATTTAGCTCAAGATCAGTTAGAAGATCGTCGATCTCCATTCGACAATTTAGGAACAGATCCAAAACCTAAGATAGAAAAATAAAATTAATCCTTCCTATTGATCATTCCAAGCTGATTCAGGAAGAACAGGTGCTTCTTTTCATCCAGGGGTTTGGTGAAAATGTCTGCTCTTTGAAAATCAGTAGAGATAAAGTCAAGATTAATTTTCTTTTTATCTACAATATCTCTAATGAAATGATGTCTTATATCTATATGTTTTGTTCTAGAATGATGCACTGGATTATGTGTTATAGATATAGCACTTGTACTATCATAAAAAATGGTTGAATTATTTAGATTGAAACTATAATATATGATTTGGTTTTGTATCCAAAAAATCTGTGAACAACAACTGCCAGCAGCCATATATTCAGCTTTAGTAGTTGATGTTGATAAAGAGGTTTGCTTCTTGCAAAACCAGGACACAAGTCTATCACCCAGGAACTGGTAAGTTCCTGAAGTGCTCTTTTTGTCCACTCTACATCCAGCATAGTCAGCATCTGAAAATCCAGTCAACTCAAATGCTACCTCTGTTGGATACCAGAGTCTTAGATTTGGACAACCCTTTATATATCTTAAAATCTTTTTTATGAAAATAAGATGAGATTCTTTAGGGTTCACCTGGAACCTAGCACATAAACATGTAGTAAACATGATATCTTGTCTGCTTGTTGTTAGATATAGTAGGGATCCAACAATGACCCTATACCTGGTCTGATCAACAGGTTTTCCATGTTCATCAGAGTCAGATACAACATTGGCATCCATGGGAGTCTTCATAGGGGAGGCATCGCCATCCCAATCTTCTTAATAAGCTCATTAGCATATTTAGATTGGGAAATGAAGGTTCCATTAGGAGATTATTTAACTTGGAGACCAAGGAAATAAGATAGCTCTCACATGCTACTCATCTCAAATTTGGAATGCATTAGATCAGAAAATCTTTTGCATAATTTGGAATCAATAGAACTAAATATAATGTCATCTACATATATTTGTACTACTAAAATTTTATAATTATGCAATTTTGTAAAAAGAGTTCTATCAACCATGCCTCTAGAAAAATCATACCCTAAAAGAAAACTGGCTAAGGTCTCATACCAAGCTCTTGGAGCTTGCTTTAAACCATAAAGAGCCTTATGCAATTTGAAAATAAAGGAGGGATGAGTTGGAGAAAGAAAACCTGGAGGTTGTTAAACATAAACCTCTTCTTTAAGTTCTCCATTTAAGAATGCACTCTTGACATCCATTTGGTAGACTTTGAACTTCTTGAATGCAGCATAAGCAAGAAATATCCTTATAGCTTCTAGCCTGGCAACATGAGCAAATGTTTGATCATAGTCAATGCCTTTCTCTTTCCTATATCCTTGAGCAACCAGCCTAGCCTTGTTCCTCACAATCACACCTTGGGCATCAAGCTTATTCCTGAAATCCCACTTAGTTCCAATTACTGGATAGCCTTTAGGCCTTGGAACCAAGTCTCAAACTCTACATCTCTCAAATTTATTTAGTTCCTCTTGCATTGCAATGATCCAATGGGGATCTTGCTCAACATCTGCTATGGATTAAGGCTCAATTTGAGAGAGGAAACAGGCATGCATCACATCATTGTTAAGTTGATGCCTTGTCTGTACACCAACTGACATGTCTCCAATTACTTGGGATCTAGGATGATCCCTATGTATGACAAAATAAGATGGTGGAGTTGGTTCAGCAACAACAATTGGAGTGAATTCTTCTTGTGGAATTACTTCAGCTGTTGGGGAAAGTTCAGCTGCTTACATAGTTTCTTCTTCACTGTCTTCATTAGCTTGTTGAGAAGGATGTGATACAACCTTCAGAGTAAGGTTTAAGTCATCCAATTTCTCACACAAGTGAGGTACCTGCAAAGAGTTATTGGTAGAAACCTCTTTCTTCTTATAAAACATATTAGCTTCATCAAATGAAACATGCATAGATTCTTCAATTTTTAAGGTAGATTTATTAAACACCCTATAAGCTTTGCTGACTTAGGAATATCCTAGAAACATTCCCACTGCAGCCTTTGCTTCAAATTTTCTAGTGTATTTCTTGTCATTATTGTGAATATAATATATGCAACCAAATATTTTAAAATAGGTGATTATTGGTTTCTTCCCTTTGAGTAATTCATAGGGAGTCTTATGTTTAAGTTTATGTATCAAACTCCTATTCAGGACATAGTTTGTTGTGCTCACTACCTCAGACTAATAGGTTAGAGACATGTAAGCATCTGCAAGTAATATACCTGTAGCTTCAATGAGTGTTCTATTTTTCCATTCAGCTACCCCATTTTGTTGAGGAGTTCTAGGAGCTGAGAAACAGTGCCTGAAAACTTCCTTCTCACAGAACTCATGCATAAGAAGAGAGCCAAACTCAGTGCCATTATCACTTCTGATCAATGCAACTTGAGTAGAGTACTCAATCTGTATGGTCTTCAGAAAATCTGTAAGAATCTTAAAGGTATCTGACTTATATCTCAGAAAGAATACCCAAGTGAACCTTGAGAAGTCATTTATAATAACTAAAGTATAAGATTTCCCTCCTAGACTTTGTACAGCAATAGGACCAAAAAGGTCCATGTGTAGCAGGTACAAGATCCTAGGTGAATCACTCTTATTAATTGACTTAAAACTAGATTTAGTTTGCTTTCCTAGTTGACAAGCCTACAGAGGCCTTCCTTCTTGTAGGGACCAGAAGGTAAACCTCTCACAAGGTTGTATTTAGATAGCCTAGCAATGTTTTTCAGATTAACATGTCCTAGCCTTTTATGCCATAAAATACTTTGATTACTAACTATATTAAGCAGACATATGTCAGAAGATGCAGAATGAAAATTTACTAAGTAAATATTTCCTTGTCTATTGCCAATTAACACAGGTTTATTTTCTTTAAATGAAATAATATAAGAGCTAGAGTTAAAAGTTACCTGATAACCTTCATCACAGAGTTTACTTATTTAGATGAGGTTATGCTTCAAACCACTTACATAAGCAACCTTCTTGAAATTCACTGCTCTAATCTTGACTCTACCATAGAATTTGGTTTGGCCACAGTTTGAATCACCAAAGATAACCTTTGGTCCCAGCTTGGACTTTTAATCACATAAGTTGTCCTTGCTGCCTGTCATATGCTTGGAGCAACCACTGCCCAGATACCATTGTTCATTAAATGCTGGATAGCTCTTTACCTGCAAGGATGATAGTTAGTTGTTTTTGACCCAGGTAACCTTGGGTCCTTGTTGATTTACATAACTATAACTAGAAATGTAAGAACATTCAGGTTGATTTTTATAACCTTTGGGATGATATCTTCTTGGTGTTATTATCCATTGATTAAAAGGATTAATGTTGTTATTAGAATTTAGTTTTCTGTTGTTAGGATCTGGGTTCGATGATTTCTGGTTGGATTGTCGTCCTAAGCTCGATGATGTTGGATGAGATCTTCGATCTCTGCTCGAAGAATAAAGATATTCATTCTTGGTGCACCAAAATCGTCGATCTCTGGTCGACGAACCATACTGGTATAATCGATCGTAGATCAAAGATTGATTATTACTAAAATTTGCATTTAGAGATTATCGTTCTGAGTTCGACGATTTATTCGTATATCATCGATTTGAGTTCGACGATAACTGCTGAACATTATTACTTTTATTTTTCTTCTGGTTTTTAAGTTTGTTTTTAGTTTCAATTTGTTCAAGAAATTCATTAATCTTATTAAACTGTTCAGTGTTTTTCTTTCCTTTATCAGAAACAAAATTTATAGGTTTAAAAAGATGATTCTTTTGAATTAGGATTGGTTCACTTGATGAAGCTCCTAATCCTACTTTGAAGTTATTAGTTCTTGAATTTAATGTGCTAGTTATATCTAGCAATTTTAAACTTCTGCCATTCAATGATTCTTCAAATATCTTAGCTTTGCTAAGTTCAGATTTCAGAAAGATAATTTATTCATTTGTAGAATTTAGTTCATTAGATAGATTAGCATTTTCAGAAATGATTTTATCTTGATCATTTAATTAATCTCTAACAAGTTTGATTTCCTTCGCAGAGCTTATCAAATCTAAGCATAAATTTTTAAATTCAAATTTAAATTCATCAGATTAAAAATCATAAGAAGCTAATACGTGATCTTCAGTTGACATGCTTTCTTCATCATCAGATTCATTTGTATCTGATCTGCTACTGCTAGCATCAATTGACATGAGGCAAACTTCCTTTACCTCTTCTTCTTCTTAACTAGAGCTGGAAGATGTGGATTCATCTTATGTGTCACTCCATGTATCAGCCACAAATCCTTTGTCCTTCTTTTTTTGCTTGCTGAAAGAGGGCTTGCTGTAATGCTTGCTTCTAGATTCCTTCTCTCTTCTTCTTTCCTTCTTTTGATTTTCAGTACATTCAGACATGAAGTGCCCTGGTTTCATGCATCCAAAACACACTACTTCTTTAGTTGGGGTTTTGTCATACCTGGGCTTGCTTTCATCTCTGGATGACTTCCTCCTGAAGTCCTTCCTTGCCATTTTAAATAATCTCTTGGAAAAGAGACTCATTAGCTCTTCATTGACTATTGGGGCTTCAGTCTCTTCAGTAGCCTTGAATGCAATGGATTGTTCTTTCCTTGCTGGAGGAGGAGTCCTTTGTTCTACAGCTTCTCTGGACTTGATTAACTGCTCATAAGATTTGTTCTTTCCAAGGAGAGATTTAGTTGAAATCTCATTCAAGCTTCTGGCATCTTTGATTAGCCAGATCCTGGTGTCCCATGAGCTTGGGAAGCACATTAGGATCTTATCATTTACCTCGGTAAGAGAGATGTCTTTATCCAATGTCTTCAACTCACTGATGATAGAGCTTAGTCTGTTGTACATGTCACCAACAGATTCAGCTTCATCTTTCTTGAAATTCTCATATTATGAGATGAGAGTTGATCTTCTATCTTTTCTCTCATTTATTGAGCTAGCAACCATCTGGTTGAGTGAATCCTAGATTTATTTTTGCAGAGCTGTACTCAGCCATCTTCTGAAAGATGTCATCTTACATAGTCTGAGCCTATATGTTCATGGCTTTGGCATCAGCAATCTTGGCTTTCTTATGAGCATCATTGTAATCTGGAGGTGGAACAGCACTTAAGCTTGTAGATGTTGTTGAGGTACTTGCAACTGGAGCTGGTGGACCTGTAAAAATAAAGTTTAAGATATCCTCATCAATAGAGTTCATGTACAACTTGATTCTTGCCTTCCAGATAGTGAACTTTGACAAGTTACATACTGGAGGTCTGGTGCTACTGTATTCCTTGTTTTGTTCCATGGTATTAGATAAATAAAAAATAAAAAAAATAATTTATTCAGAGCTTGTTTGGAGGTCTTAGTTGGCTCAGGTGTTAGCCTATATAAAAATAGCCAACCTCCCTCTGATACCAATTGAAAGAAAAAGGGGGGTGATAAACTCTGATAACACTATGGGGGGAATAGAATTATAAAAAAAATTATACAGAAAAGATAAAAACAAATAAACTAAGCTAATCTAACCACATCACAATCACATAAGAACACAGAAAGCACTACCAGACAACACAAGAATTTTATAGTGATTCCCTAACAGGGTACATCCACTCTTCTACCACCCTTGGTAGGAATCCACTGCATGTTTTGATCAGGTGACTGCAACCAATGAGCTTTTGATCAGGTGTCCAAAAACTAACCCTCAAGTCTTTTGGTAGGAGACTTGTGAACCAGAATAATTTTGAAGGGAATTAAAACCCTGTACAGAGGTGGGGATGAGAGAGTGATTTTGTCTTCTCTCTCTCAAAGTACAATTGAGAAGACTTTTGTGGATACAAAGATGTTGTCAAAGCTCCCCCTGAGATGTAGAAGGGTTCAGGTTGGGAAGCTTTGCACAGGGTGAAAAGGTCTTCAACTGAGACTTGATCTAGGAGATTTAGACAGATGGTTCTTGAATGTCTTAACAATGGTCCTGTAAGAGAAGAACAATAAGACTCTTGATTTGTAAAAGTTGTTCTTCTTGTTTCTTCTTCAGAGCACTGACAGAATGAGAAAGCTAATGAAGGTCTACTCCAGAATGTTTCTAGGATGTTAGCAGGAACAATTTTTTTTCTTTCTCTGAGTGTCTATCTCTTGAAGGAAAAAAATGAATAGCCTTCTTCTCTGAATAGAGTATAAGAATAATTCCTTGACTTGAATTTCAAAAACATTCCTTTAATTATTTTGCAGGAATCGAGGAGAGGAAGCGGCTACAATATCTGTAATAAATGATTTCCTCAACTGTCTTTGGCATATAAGTCAAAATATTAACTCTGTGAAAACCTGTAGTTAATGTTACACTAGAAACGGTTATATGCCTTGAAAATATCAGCATTAACTACCAGAGATTTGATTCCATAAATAGCCTTGACAAAATAAGAATGAGATCTTCAAGACAGTTGCGCAATAATGTAGTCGAACACAAACAAAAATAATCGCAGAGCTGAGATAAGAGATCGTCGAGCTGAGACTGGAAATCATCGATCTGAGTTCTGAGATCGTTGGGCTAAGCTCAGAGATTTTACCTCTGCGATCGTCGATCGAAGATTGACGATCTTCGAGCTGAGTTTGACGAAAGTCGAACTGATATAAGATCCAACGATTACTTCTAAGTCTATGTCTTTAAATGATGTCCAATGTTGGTATATATGAGATCTGCTCTACTAAGACTAACTTAGACCTAGACTTTTACCCTGGCTATACAAGTAGGTCAAACCACCTAGGAGTGAACCTAGCCCAAATCAAACATGGGGTTCCAACACATAACCTGTTTAACCTCTGGCCAGAGGGGAAGTCTCAGCCCCGACTCAAAGTGCGAGACAGGAATGACGAGTTCGCTGGGGTAGAAAGTGTTGATTGACTCGCCGACCTTCAGATTCCATTACTCAAACCCCTCCAAAAGAAAAACGCGGATGAGCGGTTGTAATCCTCCTCAGAGATCCCGCTGAGAGGGAAGTCGTGGTCAGCGAATCATCTGCTGCACTGGCTGTGTCCCTCATCCTCTTTAGTATTTTTCTTTCCCATGATAAGTGAGATGATAAGAGCGAGAGGAGGTGGAAAAGGAGTGGCGAGAGTAAGCCACGAGAGAAAGGAAGCGGGAAATCTGGATCTAAGATGCAATAGGAGGGGGCAGCATAGGTGTAAGTCATTTAGGTCTAGGGAGAGGTATTTATAGCTGATAGTGAAAGCAGAAAGATGGGCGTGAAATATATGAAGGGGGAAGTTGAAGAGGTTGGCCGACGGTTCGTTTCCTCTCTCTCCTGACCTCGAGGCACGACACCCCACGGGGATTTTTCCAACGGGTCAAAATAAATGAAAAATCAGTTAACGCAGCTATAATGAGAGACCCCAACATGAAAGAAGTCAACAAGATAGAATTATTAATTGTTTCATTCCGCACGAGGCGGACATCATGTCCGCGAAGCATAAATAACAAGTTGTAATTAAACAGGCGAGACAGAAGATTAATAAAAAGATAAGAATTACAAGGTATTATTAAATAGGCGAGACGATTAAACATGCGAGACGAGAATAAGGGTCTTCAGTTCTTGTACTATTTACAATGCCCTCCATCGCGAGACCTCACACACGGGGGATGACTGGGAACAAGAAAGGCGCGAATTGATTCAAGACCGCGGCGCGCGAGACGGACGTGCAGTTCGACCTCGTTTATGATGGCCTGAGGGTTGGTCTCATCTATCTTGATGCCAGCATCGACCTCAGAGGAGAGACGAGCGCATTCCATTTCTTTCCAGTTAATGCGCCTATCGACAGCCTGCTTGTCTAGTTCCATCTCGTGGATGATATGTATGTTCTTTTGAAACATCTCGGCCATCCTACGCTTCATCCTCGCCGGATCCATAGGATCGCCCAGATAGTCTTCTATCTCATCTGGGTGAGGAGGAGGCGAGAAGGAGGGCTTCTCAGAGAAGTCCTCCACTCCCGAGTCATCCTGGGTGCCTGCCTAGGAACAAGCAAGAGAGCGGATGGAAGGTTTAGTCTAGTGGCCTCGAACACACTAGGTTGGGGAATGAAAGTCTATATGAAGCGAGAGGACATGTCTAGTTCATTTACCCGAGTTGCGAGAGGTTCCAGCAAGTTGTAAGGGATCGTCATTCTTCACAGTTAGAGGGGTGGATTATTGAGGCGAGTCACAGTCTTGATGATGGATGTCGGTAACACCAGGTGAATTCGCAGGCCGGGGAGAATAGGAAGGATCTCTCTAAATAAGTATGGAATGAATAGGCAAGAAGATAGAAAAAAGGAAAGATAGAGGAGGGGAAAGTGCCAAAGAATCACCTGTCTCTCCTCGAGGGACGCGGGATGAGATACATTGACTTCCGAGGTTGCCGGAGTGATCCCATCAGCTGAGAAAGGGGGCCAATAGTTTTCACCTTCTTCAGGCGAGACGATGACGGTAAAGGAGTAGGGGTGCAAACCAAAACGGGGGCCAGAGCAGCCACAATAGCCTTATTTTGTTTGCAGACCATCGTGATACGTTTGTGGAAACTCTGACTATGAGACATGGTGACAGTGGAAGAGTTGAAGGAAGAGATGGGAGAGGGGCACTCTCTATGTTGGGATAAGTGTCACATATTAATAGACCCCAGAGGAGGGCCCCGCAAAAAATTCTCTAATAAATGAATTTTAACGCCGTGAGCCTCGGTTGGACTTTCTTTCCGAGCTTGAGGCAACCTCGAAAAGAGCGGGGATTATGTACAACCTTGGGCTCGCAGAAGGCAACTCAAGGAAGAGTGCTGAGTTAGGGGCGAGATGGGTGAGAGGACTGAAGGGGCGAGTAGTCCCATAGGGTCAACTCGCTGGTACTTTAAAGGGGCAAAATATAATGGGTGAGACGGGAACAACGTAGCAGGCGAGACGGATCCTGTAAAGCATAATGGCCTTTTGTGGAGAGACGCATCTCGCAAGACGGGGGACTCGGGAGACGAGCAGATAGGCTCCCCTCGCCCGCCGGTTATTTTCTCACTCGCCAGGTGGGAAAAGATGTTTTGTACTTTCTTACCCCCAAGGGGGGATTTGACTCTCTTACCCCAGGTAATTTTAACCTTTTGCCCTTTATGGTCTGGGTATAACCCTTAAGAATAGCGGAGTTTGGCTGTTGGCAGACCCAACCGAGGGTATTTTTGTAATTTTAGGTCGGTTCAGTTTGGTTATTGGTAGGTCAAACTCAGAGGCCTATAAATAGACCGATAGGGTGCCTTGAAGAGGTTGTTGAACCCCTTTAATCTTCTTTCTCTGAGGCACCTAGCTCAGCAATGGCTAGGGAGGGGAAGGATTTCTACTTCTTCCAATTAAGAGGTGGGACCTTCAAGCTGAAGCCCACGGTCTATTTCTAGTTCCTGAGACTCACGTTAAAGAAGGAATTCTGGAAGAGTAGGTGTGAGCTACAACTCTAGAACCGAACTCTAGGTGAAGTCGGGTTTCTGGCTTCAACATTTAACTTAGCACAGAATTTTATAAATTTCACTAAATATAAAAACAAATCATCCAAAATATTTAAAGAATAAAAGCTTATTAAAGTAATGAGTAAAAAGTGCATTGAGTAACTACTAAAGTCTAAGAGACAAATTAAAACCATAGTCAATCAAGACAAAGATCAATATTTCTATAAAGAAAACACTTAATCTAGTTTCTCACTACTATACTAAAAAGTAAACATTGGAAGCATGAATCATTAGGGCTTTAATTAGGCGTACAGTTAGGCTTAGGTTTTTAAGAGTGTGATATTCAAAAAATATACATGAGGGGTATTTGCACACTTAAAAAAAAAGAAGTGATCTTTGCCAAAATAATGCTATCCAAAATAAATACTTTTATTTTTTTCTCTTTTTTTTACTTTTTTCATCAAATATATTTTTTTCTTCATTTTTCTTTTTTTCCATTTTTCATACTTATATATTTACACTTTTGTAGCAAAAGATAATATAAGGATTTTCCACAAATTTTTTAAAAAGATGCACATTAGTAATTAAAGCTCAAAAACAAATTTAAAGAGTGCACATATGTAAGCTATTTGGCCGGGATGAAATAGAAAGTGGGGCTACAAAAAAGAAAGGAAAAGAAACAAAATGGCTAGCAACGATTATTGTTAGGCGGGGTACAAAGGCTCAAATCTTTCCAAAAGAAATGCCTAGATCATTTTCATGCTTCCTAATCTACTCAATGTAAAGCTTTGAAATTTCAAAATAAATAATCATAAAAATAGAAAATAGAGAATTTGCTTTCATAAAAATAATGATAATAAGCATCTAGGCCGGTTTGTGTCTACTATATTTAATACTAATTAACGATTAAAAAGATTCTAATAAGGAAAAATACAGGATGATAGGTTTTATAAATGTAAAGAAATAAAAAAAGGCTAGGGAAAAGTGAAAAAGATTCAAGAAATTTTTCAAAAACAACATACTACCCTAAATAGGAACACTGCCTGAGTCAATATACTACTCGCTAAACATATTTAAGCAGAAAATTAATCTTATTTATTCTAACTAAGCAAGTAGACATGAGTTTGAAAAAAAACAATAAAATGCAAAGTCGCGGGGTACTAATTGATTTGGCAAAAATTACCTCAATTTAATTTGGGATTTTTTTTTCAAATGTTTATATATATATATATATATATATATATATATATATATATATATATATATAGTAAACTAACTAAGGAAACACTCCCCCAATACTTAAAGTTAAACATTGTCCTCAATGGAGAAGAGGAGAAGGAGAGAGAGAAGCTAATAAAGAAACTGAAATTAAATAAATTAAAACAGGAACTTCCCCGGATTTGTGAGTCGCAAATGGCTGGGTGTTGCCGCTCTCCCATGCTTATACTTTGGAACTTGAGATATCATCCTGAACTTCTAGTGTAATCAGCAATGTTGGAGCCGGTTATCGCAGAGTCTCAGCATGTCGGAGCCACTTGGGGCAAAAAGTGAAAATAAAGAAAACAGAAAAAAAACATGGGTTACCTTCCAAGAGCGCCCTTTGTTTAAAGGTCATTTAAGCTCGACCCAAAAGAATATTGTCCAACAATAAGAAGTCTTAAACATTTATTACAATCCTTGAAAAATAAAGGTAACATTGTCCACATTAATATCAACACCAGAAAAATAGAGTTTCAGACGCTGCCCGTTAACTTTGAAATCACCCTTATACGAGTGTGAAATTAAAACAGTGTCATAAGAGAAAACTTTTTTAACAGAAAAAGGACCAGACCATCGAGATTTGAGATTTCCTGGAAATAAACACAGTCGTGAATTATAAAGCAAAACTTGGTCTCCAGGCTTGAAGGCTTTTGGGTGCCTTAAATTTTTATCATGAAAATGTTTCGTCCGCTCTTTATATAATTTATTATTTTCGTAAGCATAAGAGCACCACTCATCGAGTTCGTTAAGTTGAAATTTCTGAAGGTCGGCGATAGTGTGGTGATCGAAATTTAAAAAATTTAAGGCCCAAAAAGCGCGATGTTCAAGTTTATGGGTAAGTAGCACGACTTTCCATAAACCAACCGATATGGCGTACATCCGATGGCGATTTTGTATGTTGTTCTGTAGGCCCATAGAGCATCGTATAATTTCACAGACCAATCTTTACGTTAATATGAAACTGTCTTTTCTAAAATACATTTATTTTTATATTTACTACTTCAACTTGACTATTAGTCTTGCAGTGGTAGGCGGTTGAATGTTTATGCGTAACGCCGTATTTTATAAGAGTTTTATAGAATTACGCGTTACTGAAATGCGAACCCCTATCACTAACGATGGCTCTTGGACTACCGAATCGCGAAAATAATTTTTTTAAGAATAATATAACAACTCGGGAGTCGTTAGTAGGAATAGTTTGGGCCTCTGCCCATCGTGACACGTAATCTACGGCAACTAGAAAATATTTATTCACAAAGCTAGAAGGAAGAGGGCCAACAAAACCGATTCCCCAGAGGTTGAAAACTTCGCACTCAAGGAAATAATTTTTTGGCATTTCACTTTTATTAGAAATATTGCCCGACCGTTGACAACTATCACACCTACTCACAAAGGATTGTGCATCCTTAAAAAGGCAAGGCCAATAAAAGCCTGAACTAAGAACTTTGTCAGCGGTGTGAATGGCTTGATTGTGGCCGCCAGTCAGTCCTTCATGTAGGTGTTTTAAAATATCCTATCCTTCTTCAGATGAGACACATATCCTTACCACCTGGTCTACACAAACTCGGAAAAGATGCTGGTCCTCCCAAAATTAGTTCTTCAGATCAGAAAAGAATTTCTTCTTTTGCTGAGAGGAGAACTCTTTCAGGAGGACACGAGCCACTAAGTAGTTATCAAAGTGTGCAAACAAAGGGGACGGTGATGTGTTAATCAAAAATACCTTTTCATCGGGAAAAGAGTCATTAAAAGTCTTTTCATCTAAATTTTCAACATATGGATTATCTAAACGAGAGAGATGATCTGCAGCCAAATTCTCGCCCCCCCCCCCTTATCACAGATTTCCAAGTCAAACTCCTGAAGGAGTAGGAGCCAGCGGATCAAGCGTGGCTTCTCATCCGAATTAGCAAGTAAGTACTTGAGGGCCAAATAGTACGTAAAAACTATAATTTTAGAAAGCGTAATGTAGGGGAGAAATTTATCGAAAGCAAAAATAACTGCTAAAAGTTCTTTTTCTATCGTGGTGTAATTTTCCTGTGCAGATGTTAGTGTTTTACTCGCGTAATAAATGGGGTGGAAGTTTTTAGATCGCTGTCCTAGAACTGCTCACATCGCAAAACTACTCGCATCACACATAATCTCGAAGGGAAGATCCCAGACGGGAGCTATCATAATTGGTGGATTAATAAACTTAGTTTTTATTAATTCAAAAGCAGTTAAACAAACATTATCGAAGATGAATGAGGCGTCCTTCTCTAGCAGATGAGTAAGAGGTTTGGTGATTTTGTAGAAATCTTTTATGAATCTACGGTAGAACCCAGCATGACCTAAGAAACTCTGTATGGCTTTAACGTTCATTGGCGGTGTTAGTTTCTTAATTACTTCGATCTTACGATATCTACGTCAATTCCTCGGGAAGAAATCTTATGTCCTAAAACTAACCCCTCCCTCACAATAAAATGGCATTTTTCCTAATTTAGGGCGAGGTTAGTGTCTTCACATCGTGCTAAAACTTTTTCTAAGTTTTCAAAATAGAAATCAAAGGAGTCACCGAACACGGAAAAATCATCCATAAAGACTTCCATAATACTTTCTACGTACTTGTCAAAAATTGCTAGCATACATCTTTGGAATGTAGCTGGCGCATTGCATAACCCATACGACATTCTTTGGTAAGCGAAGGTGCCTAAAAGACAAGTAGACGTTGTTTTCTCCTAGTCTTCAGGTGAGATGGGAATTTGAAAATACCCCGAGAGTCCATCGAGAAAATAGTAAAAGCTATGGCCGGAAAGACGCTCTAAGATTTGATCGATGAACGACAAGGGAAAGTGGTCTTTTCGGGTGGCATCATTTAACATACGATAATCGATACACAAGCGTCACCCCGTCACCGTCCGTGTTGGGATTAAATCATTATTTTCATTAACAACTACCGTGATCCCTCCTTTTTTTGGCACTACCTGAACTGGGCTAACCCACTTATTATATGATATGGGGTATATAATTCCTATATCTAAGAGTTTCATTACCTCGCCTTTTACTACTTCTTTCATGTTTTGATTTATGCGTCGCAAAGGGTTGATTGAGTTACACAAATTATCTTCCATTAGGATTTTATGAGTGCAGAAAGATGGGCTTATGCCCTTGATATCAGAAATCATCAAAGCGTAGCTCAACGATGTTTTTGTAGAACTCGAAGAAGTTTAACATTTTCTATTTCTGTTAAGTAGGACAAAACTATTACAGGCAGTTTGTAGTCTTTTTTGAGGAAGGCGTATTTTAGATGTCAGGTAGCTATTTTAGTTCTAAGGTAGGAGGGTCTTTGTAAGATGATTTGGAAGATTTTTCTTTTTAAAAAATCATTTCTTCGTACACTTTTGATTTATTTTGAAATTTTGAAGGAGTGGAGTAAGCTGCTAGGGCCATTTCTTGCAGACAGTCAGGAGAAATTGTTGAGGAAAACAAAAAGAAGAAGATTAATTTTCAGAAAGGTAGTAGGAAGAGTCATCACTTAAGACATCTATTAAAAAAATATAGTCATCATTTTTCAGGGTGTTCTTCATCGATGGGGTGATAGAAAAAATAACCTCATCATCTCCTATATGTAGGAAGAGTTTTCCATTACTTATGTCAATGATAGCTCGGGAGGTGGCCAAGAAGGGTCGACCAAGGATCAGAGGAACCTCGACGTCTTCTTCAATGTCCAGAATGTCGAAATCCACCAGGAAGATGAATTTGTCGACTTTTACTAGAACATCCTCCACAATTTTTAACGGGTACTTGATCGATCTATCAGCGAGCTGGATACTCATATGTGTGGGGTTAAGGATACCTAATCCTAGCTTCTTGAATAAAGATAAAGGCATTTAGTTGATACTAGCATATAAATCGGCTAGCGCGTGCTTGACGAATATGTCACCAAAGACACATGGGATAGAAAAACTACCCGTGTCTTTGATTTTCTTTGGTAAGCCATTTGTCAATACGGCAGAGCACTCAGCATTTAACGTGATGTGCGATAAGTTCTCTAACTTTTTCTTATTTGTCAGGAGTTCTTTCAACTATTTTGCATACTTGGGCATCTTTGAAATGGCTTCGTTGAAGGGTATATCTAAATGTTCCTCATTAAGTTGGGACGGATAAGGCGGAGTATAATCTTTTTTCAAAGTAGAGGGCAGGGTGATGTATTCTTTTTCAACTGGCAGAATAATTAAAATGGGGGCGAAGCACTCCTTGGGCTCTCCACTTACAATACTAGAAACTTGTTTCCCACTCCGGAGAGTTATATCATTCGCTTGCTCTCTCAGGTTGGGCTCGGTATTTGAAGGAAGAGACCCAGGGGGTCGCTCATATATAATTTTTGCGACTACCCTACTTGGTTTTCTAAACTTTTGACAGATCCTGTGAGGTTTCTAATGGTTGCATCATTAGCATTAATATATTTTGAAAGTATTTCTTCCAAGCTTAGAGGTTTTGGAAAATTTTGAATTGGTGGAGGTGGTACAAAATCATGTTGTTGAGGCGGGCAAATAGCGTTCGTTTGGTTACTCCATGAGAAATTAGGGTGATTACGTAAAGTAGGATTATAATTGTTCGGAAAAGCAAAACTTGGCACATGAAAATTAGCAGTAAAAAATTAATTAAAAGATTTTCTAGGCATATTATTAAAATAATCAACTTGTTCGGAGGCAGCAGATGCAGATTCCCATACCTGAGGGGCGGAGGCAGTAGTTATCTCCGTTATCTTTTTACTAAGTATTTCTACTTGTACTGCCAGTTGGGAGACGTTGTCCACATTGTACATACCTGCAGGTTTGTTTGGGCAGAATCTTGGCACATTCCACTGATATGTGTTCATGGCCATATCCTCAAAAATCTCAAGACCTACTTTCGGGGTTTGGTGGTTTAAAGTACCACCAGAAGCGGCGTATATCATTTGCTTTGTATTTTGATTTATCCTGTTATAAAATGTCTGCACTTGTAACCATATAGGCACGCATGATGGGGGCAACGCCTTAAATGTTCTTTAAATCTTTAATAGGTATCTTACAAAGATTCTGAGTCCATTTGACAGAAAAAAGAAATATCGCTCCTAAGTTTTGCAGTTTTTGCTAGTAGAAAGTACTTTGTCAGAAACTTTTCAGTTAGTCGATCCCAAGTTGTGAAGCTCCTCTTGGGAGAGTCATCAACAACTATTGTGCTTTAGTTCTTAGAGAGAAGGGGAAGAGTCTCAGCCTAATTGCATCATTTATAACACCATTGATTTTGAAGGTGTCACAAATTTCAATTATGCTAGCGATGTGCGCGTTCAGATCTTCATCTTGAAGTCCGTCATATTGCACATACTGCTGCCCCATTTGAATAATGCTAGGCTTTTGTTCAAAATTATTATTTGCTATAATAGGGTGAACTATGCTTGATTCTGTACCTACCAGATTCAGCCTTGTATAATAAGACATAGGCTTTTGCAGGGCTTCCTATAAGTTGGGTTCTTCCATTTTTGAATTAGAGATTAACTCAGAATATTCAACCGGTATTTGGAAAGTAGGCCCTTGAAATCGCGATTTCTCCGAATTGTACGCTCAATTTCTTGGTCCAAGTCCAAAATAACCAACGGATTTCTGCGGGGTCATACACTAGGAGAAGAGAGAGAAAGAAAGAGAAAAAAATGAGATAAAAAAAGCGAGTTACATATTTTTTGAAAATATATTTTTTTAACGGTTTAACTTCCGAACTTCTCGAGGACTACCCAATAAAGGGTTCGCTGGGTACAAGACAAAATAGTGGTATTTAAGCCACCATGCCCTTTTCGAGATGCTCCCACTATCAGGCTTTCATCTAGCTGGCAGGGCCGAGATCCTTGATGGACATAATTATGACCCTGATGTTAAGTACCGAGATACTCCCGCAGATAGAACTTTCATCTAGCTTAATAGGACGGTGGGAGCACCCAATGCTAGGCTGAAGCGAAGGATCGATTGACACTCATCACACATCATTAGGCTCCTACCAGCTGATAGAAGGAAGAGAATTAGATTTCCCTAACAGTATCACCAAGCTCCCAAAAAGCGACCAAGGTCGCGAGAACTCAGGCCACGCCGCGACCTCATGGGGCCCGGCTCGCGCAAAGCCGAGCGGCTCAGGTATGAGTCAAGTCGATTCGCCCCTATTATATCGTGAGTTTCGTATAGAGTCTCTGGATAAGGGAGATGGGTGACAATTCGCGGGTCGACTGCTTAAGATCCTTATATTTCCTAATCTGTCCTTAAAGAACACGCGATCTAACCAACAAAATATGAGCCCGGAGGCAGCGAGCAGGAGGGTCGAGCCAAGTTGCGAGTAAGAAGCAGAAATGGAAAGAAAAGTAAAGGAGGAATCATCTCAGAATAGAACACACAGATATATATATATATATATATATATATATATATATATATATATATATATATCATTGATCAAAGAAAAGTTACAAGTAGGGAACTCAGCCCGCGTTTACATAAAAGCAAATAATAAAAATACAGAAGGAAATAGAATTTCGGCGCGGGGGGTTCTGCGAGGCGAGATCTTTGGCTACGAGCCCTCCTAAAGCGGGTGGTATGACTTGTCGCTCGGCTTTGGTACCAGAAGGAATTGCTTCGGAACCACCTCGCTCGCCGAAAGACCCGCGCCTTCGCTCGTAATGAGGCCTTCCTGCTGCAGAGTCTGGAGCATTTACTTCGCGGCCTTGGTAGCATTGTTTTGCATCATCTCCTCCAGCTCGTACTAAGAATAATGGGTGAGCTTACATCTTTTGCTGGAGGGCAGCAGAGGATCCACAGCTTCCAGTTCTCGCACCCGTGCTTGTAACACCTCTTTCTCCTTCTTGAGGGTGGTGATCTTGAAACCAAGTCGCTTAGCCATCACCATATCCTGCGAGAAGAAATAAAAAGAGCTTGAGAATAGTGGAAGAGATCTTAAGGCGTTTAGTGCAAGTCATGCGACTTACCACCCACCCCCCACCTCCAGGTATCTGGCGAAGACAGCATCGGCCACGTCCACCCACTTCTTCTGGTGCTCTGCTTCCTCCTGAGCGAGAAGGCGTGCCTCTTCCTTGTCAACTGCAACCTTTTTGAGCGGGGGGTGTTCCTCTCCAATTTTGTGCACCGCCTGCCAACCATATGAGCTAGCTCCAGGTTGCGGAGTTGGGCCCGACGCTCTCGTGCACGAGAACTTGCGTGGCCTCCTAATCGAAAATCGTAGCGTCCTCCCACACATAGAGGCCGAACGAGAAGGAATAAGCATCTCCGCTGATGGTTTCCTGCTCCAACCAGCTCGGCAGCAGGGTTGATATGGAGGTTCGGTTCGCTTCCTTGTCCCACTGAAGGAGGGGGACGTCAAATTCGTCTAAAGGCTGCTCGTCAAAGCCAAAGTTGCATTGCCCTCTCGGCACAGGCTTCGTGGCGAGCTACTCTTCTCTCGACTTAGAGTTGTCGACCGCCTCTCTAGGAGGGCCGCCAGTCGTATTGCTCAGAGCCACGGGCTCTTCAGTTGGTTGGCCCTCCGGAGCCTTGCCTTTCTCCCGAATTATAGGCGGTGCGCCGCCCACGGTCTTCAGCATTTTGGGCGGCAGAGGTTTCTTGTGGGTGGCTCGCTTCTGGGTTGCGAGGGTCAGGGTCTTGCAATGCGCGGCATCCGCCACCTCGACACGAGCGATCTCACCGGAGGCGGCTCGCGCATTCTCGTAAGGAGGGTGCAGGGTAATGTCCCTCTCACCTACAGAAATAGAGTTATAGAAATGAAAAAAGAGTGGTCTAAGTTAAAAGGAGGAAGGTGCGAGCAGCTTACCTCCACCGGGGGGGTTGAGTCTATCCACGTTCTTGCAGAGGAATGCGACTTCAAAGTTCTTCCTTTAGAAGAATCCGCACAGGTCAGCTTCGTAGCCCCCAAGGCTAGGAAGCGGTAGCTCGCCTCGTTAAGTTGTACTAGCGAGAAAGGGATGTTGTCGAAGTCGCCTTTGAATAGGACAAACTTCTTGAGCCAATAATTACTATTGTTCACCGTCTCGCACACCTTGACATGGGTGATGGAGACATAGGTGGTGCCATCCTTGTTCTCCTAGAAGGAGAACAGCTTGCGGAAGACCCCAAGGTTTAACTCAATCCGCTCCTCCCACAGGTAGCAAGCGAACACGACCACGACGGCCACCGAGTTGGGAGACATCTGGCCAGGGATGACTCCAATGTACTTAAGTATAAGCCTGACCTCTTGTCATATGGGAAGCCGGAGGCCCAGATCAAAATGGGCAATGGGGATGGCGAGCTCCCAGATGGAAATAATGTTAATCTTCTCCGGCTCTCCAGGTCGTCTTTCCTCAAAGTTAGGATGAATGAAGCCTCCAATCACGTCAAGGAGTTTGGCCTCAGTAGTGCTAGTGAAAGAGAAAGAGTGGTCGGAGAAGGTCTAGGTACACTTGCTTCTGTTGGGTATTGCATCCACAATAGAACTGATTTGAAGAAGCGCCTGAACAAGCTAAGTTGAATTGACAATGTATTTGACAATTCTATCAAGTTGTGCTTGCAGCTATTCCATTCTAAGTACACACCAATGTCAGAGTGCAGTGGGTCAATATACACGGGTCTGCGCAATGTAATCCCTCGTTGTGTAGATTAGTGTGTTGATCCACGTGTGCTATCTCTATTGGAGTGTACTTATTTTCAAGTACAGGGTCAAGGTAGATCAAGAGCAGAAGAAGGAGCAAGGATGGGTCAAAGACCAAGCTATCAAAAGAAGGAAGGTGGAAAATTCTTCCAAGGCAGAATCGACGGGAGTTGTTAGTGATTCCCGCCGACTTCGACGGGAATCACTAAGTTACTCACGCCGACTACTTCCGGCCGGCAAAGTCAGAAATTCTGCCAAGGCAGAATCGACGGGAGTCAGGAGTGATTCCCACCAACATCGACGGGAATCAACAACGAATCCCGCCGATTTTGCCTTAGGCAGATTTCACCGCTCGCTGGACCGGTCAAGGCCGCCTTGCTCATTTCGGCCAAAACTCAGAATTTCTGAGGTGGGTTTGCCTTTGGGTATAAATACGATATTATTCCTGTTGTCTACAGTACACACCGGAATACGAAAAATAGAAGAAGTCGGCCATGATCTAGCCAATCGCGGAATCCGCAGATCGCACGTCACCGCTCGCAAGGTTGTCGCCGCCGCTGATCTCAGCTCGTCTCTGATCGCTCGACGACAGCACTGTGGTAAGCAGCCTATCTCACGTGTCTCTCTCGAGATCTCTTTTCTTCCGATTCATTAAACAAGACTTGTTCTCCCTTTTGAATCGGTTGAGACGTTTTATCCGACTGAGATCATTCGAAGACCTAGCTTGTTTCGTCAAGAAGTTTGGATTTACAAAGCATCGTCGCCGCACTTGCTTTCCACCGACGATCTTGACAAGATCCATTCCAAGTGAGAAATCCGATTTTGGACTCTTCGTACTTTTCGTGCAAGCTTCAACGAACGAAGAAGGACATCGGAATCTCCATAAAGCATTGTTTGAATTTTTATTTACATTCAATTTTGTTGTAAAGGAATTTTCATTCCTATTTGTAAGGGTTGGGTGCAACCCGTTGTGGTGGAGTTGTGACTCCGTTGTTGGAAGGGTTCCTTCTGTGGTTAGGGGAGCGTTGCTCCTAGTGTGAGGATTGGATTTCAATCCGTTTGGAGAAGTGACCGAGTCGTCCCTTGGTGGGAGATTGGTCGAAGGGGGAAAGTGGACGTACCCAAATCGGGGAACCACTATAATTCTTTGTGTGTTTTCTGTGTTTTGTTTGCTTACTTGTGCAGGTTAGTTTAATTCCGCAAAAGACTGCACGACACCTATCCCCCCCACCTTATAGGTGGATTAGGTTGACACTAGATACTTTCAAGTGGCATCAGAGGGAGGTTACTCATCAATAAGGTTAACACCTTGAGTAAGATTCTGTGTCTAGTGTCGAGAAGAAAACAAGATTCAAGCATGGAGCTATACACAGATGTCTCTCCCCTGAGACTGCCTGCATGCACAAAAGAATATTTTCCCATCTGTAAAATGAGAGTTCAGTTTCATTTGGAAGCCATTTAGCCCCGTGCTTTATACATTGTGGAAGTGGGTCCCTTCATTCCCATGAAGGCTTTTGACCGTGGAGAAGATCTCCAAATCCCAAAGAGTCCAGCAGAGATGTCTGAAACTGAGTTCTCACTATTCAACTTGGACAAGCTGGTTCGACAGATCATTTCTGATATTTTGTCAGGATCATCTCTTATAAGGTTGGATAAGTGTAAGACTGCAAAGTCCATGTGGGAAACAATCTCTTACCTAATGGAGGGAAAGAAGACTGCCTGGACTGAATACCATCAAGAAGATGAAGCATACGTGGGGGTCCTCATCTCTGAAGATGAAAGTCTAGAACAACCTTTCTAAACAAGGGCTCCCATTTCTCTATCAGATACCGAAGAAGAGATTTAGGAATGCAGTTGTGATGAAGAGGAAAAATCAGCTTCTACAGACCATAACTCTAACCCTTATCAGCCCAATCAGGACCAGGTATCTTCCTCCTCTTGCTCTTTCCCACATATATCTCCTGAAGATAGGAGAAGTTTGGAGGATTGTCCATAGTTGATGCCAGCGATATTGACAGCTTCGATCAACAGATTGAAACTCTAGATTCCCTTCGAAGAGCCCTTCAGGAGAGCAACTCGTTTGTTGAGAAACAAGCTAAGGAAATTGCTCAGTTGAGGACCATGATGGACCTCCAATTGGAATCCATCAAGGTGAAGGACTCAAAGATCTCGGATCTACAGTTTTATCTAGAGACCGAGAAGAGGATAGTATCTAATTTTTCTAAGGTATATGCTATTAAGAGAAAGGAAGAAAACGGGTGGATCTCGCGAATTATAAATTCATGGAGAAATGGGAAAACTATTTACAGACCCCCCACACTGAGTAGGAAGGGTACACATCATTCCTTCATGTATGACCATAAGAACAACTATGGTCACTGCAAGAATGGTAAGCCCTCATGTGGAAACACCCATAGTGCAAGTGCTGTTATGGCTACCCGTGAGAAAATATACACGGCTCATCATGAACCGTTTGTATTTATGGCCTCAACCCCCTACACTTCATGATATTTCAGGAACCAGCTTTCACAGGATATCTTCCCACCCACGGACAAAGGGAAAGGGAGGTTGCAAACATGTAGCAAGCATCACTGGGGCCCCCGGATGTGTACTGGCTGAAAAGAAAGCACCACCTCCCATGCCTCATGATACTCCCCACATGTTCACCATCAAACCCACCTCGAGTCTCGGTGGAAAGGGAAAATCTGAGAGCAGAACCAGCTCTGCCCCTTACAGACCTAGGATTGTGATTAACTCCGTTTGTAGATCTGGTCAGAAAAGGAGGTACAATATCCATGAGTGTTTGTGCTGTGGCAGAGTGGGTCACTTTGCCATAGACTGTTGGTACAATCCTTCCGTGCCAAGGGCAAGGGTATGTCCACATCCTCCGAAAAGAGACAGACTTCCTGTAAGAGATCCTGTCAGAAGGCATGCTATATTTTATACTGACAAGAACATAGGACCCATTACCTATTGGGTTCCTAAGATAAGGTAATTTTATTTTGCAGGATAGTCTAAGTACCCATTGTAACGACCCCATCCGTTAAATGACGTATAGTAGAAGGTCCGGCCGGGGCCCCACACTATATGCCACAAACAGACGGTGAGGTCACAGGATAATACCAAACCATACGAATCCTAACTCAGAGCATTCTAGCGGAAGCTTTAAGTTACAACTTTGAACTCTAATCCGGAATGTCCAAATATATAAAACCACCTTTATATATAAAACCATGGAATATACAACAAAGGGTTTGGCCTTAAGGCCTTACAGTTCCTCTTTACATACAACATGTTTTACAAACCTCGGCGCGCAGGCCGGCCAAACATGAGTAAAAGAGAACAACCAAAACATTCACTTAGCCTTCAAGGGCTAGCCGCAGCAGCAGCAGCAACAGTAGTAGGGCTTCAGCCCATCACATACCACTTGGCTCTCCAGCACCTGCAAGGGAACAATCCACCCAACCGGTGGCAAACAATGCAACGGTCAGCATTCAGCTGACCCAATTATAACAATCCTACCCCTTTCTCGGGGCATGAGCATTCTTTCCCTGCAAAGCATGGCATCATCAAATAGCATATATGTGCGCGCAGGCACATTCAAGCCATCACAACTATCGGCCACACGGCCCGACAGTCCGTGCACTCAGGGCACATTCTTGGTGTACCGGAATACCAGGGTCAACACCACCGTCTACACGGTATTTGAGCATTCTAGTCTTTCCGGCGCGCGGGCCTAAGACTCTCATTAGGCGCTCCAACAAAACCTATAACCAGGCTTCCAAGTCGGACGGACCTAACGCAGGTACGGATCAGCCACCCCCCGTTGCTCAAGTCGCCGTGCCACCTCGAATACGGAAGTATCCATGGCTATTTATAGGCGCGGGTCGATTTCACCTTTCCTGTTCGGCAATCTGCCTTTTCATCGAGTTGCAGCCCAACGGCTCAACCGCTCACAAAGTGGCAACACACGGCCACAAGAGTTGCATCCAACCCTCTTCATTTCCTGGACATCGTCCAGTACTTCCTGCCGCACCAAGCAACAGGTAGGAACAAGGCATCACAAGCCATAATCACGGAGCCTTCTCCGATATGCAAACAAGCATCACCAATCCAGACCATATCCAGATGGGCTTCACACAGCATTCCTAGAGCCGTACTCCAATTCTGGCCTCTAACAAGGGGGACTTCACGTATCTACCCCAAGGGACACCACAACCCACCGCACACTCGCGGGGAAGGGTTTTCCCTATGCAATGCAGAAAAGAAGGACTTCACATGTCCAAGGAGGGAGATCGTTACCCTTGATGATCTCTTCGGAGCCATCGAAAACTAGCCGGTGAGAAAGAACCGCAGCAGCCTTGCCTTCACAACGCCGGCTTCGGATCACGAATCGGACCACGGGAACTCCGCCGGTGGCTTGCTCTCCTCCTCCTTCTTCTTCTCTCTTTCTCTCTTCCTTAAGCACAAATGAAGAATGACTTCTTCCTTGACGAATTTAATCCAGCCAGGAATCACCTGAGCCCTTGGATCCAAAGAGAGAATTTGAACGGCCACGATTTTCCCAAAAACCCAATTTTTGGCTGACACGGCCTGTGACACGCCCGTGTCACAGGCCGTGTACCCTTAAGCGGCACACGCAGTTTGAACCGACTGAACAACACGGGTATCGACACACCCGTGTCGAACCTGACACGCCCGTGTCAAGCCTGAGACACGCCCGTGTCAAACCTGCTTCATCGAGCTGCAACCAGTACACGGGTCGGAACACGGCATCTGACACGCCCGTGTCCAATCTGACACGCCCGTGTTCACGGCCGTGTTCAAGGCCGTGTACTATTCTGACTCAAACAGGCCAATTTCGAAATTTAATTCGGACACGCCCTGGGACACGCCCGTGTCGGAGTCCGTGTCCCAGGCTCGACGATCGTCGACTCTCAATCATCGACTAACCTGAACACGCCCTGGGACACGCCCGTGTCCCAGGCCGTGTACCCCCGATACGCCCTGGGACACGCCCGTGTCCCAGGCCGTGTACCCCCGACACGCCCTGGGACACGCCCGTGTCCCAGGCCGTGTAAAATTTCCTGTACCTCAAAATCATTTTGAGTCCTTTGGGGTCTTTTTGGGGTGTTACAACCCTCCCCCCTTAACAAAATTTCGTCCCGAAATTTGCACGGTAAGGAAACAAGAACCAGCAATGTTATAACTATGTTATAACAAAAAGTACACGGTCTACAGTTTATACAAATAACTCGGGAAACTCAGCTCGCATGGTCTGCTCTCGTTCCCATGTTAGCTCTTCACGGCCACAATTGTCCCATCGGACCTTGACCATCTCCGATCACTTTGTTCCGCAACTGTTTCTCGGCTCGATCCTCGATCCGAATGGGTCTAACCCTCGTCGTTAGCCCATACTCGACCGGTACCCGATCATTATCCACTACTTGAGCTGGATCCTTTACCGCCTTACGAAGGACTGAGATGTGAAATACATCATGTAATCCACCCAAGTCTGCTGAAAGTGCTAGTCGATAAGAAGCTTCCCCAACTCGCTCCACCACCTCAAATGGACCAAGATACCTCGGACTTAGCTTTTTAAAACGCCGAATCCTGGACACGCCTTTGAAGGGTTTGATCTTCAAATATACCCAATCACCCACCGCGAACTCCACGTTCCGGTGTTTGGCATTGTAGTACTTTGCTTGACGATCTTGGGCTATCAATAGCCTCTCCCGAATAGAGCGTATGAGCGAGGTAGCTTCTTCGACTTCCTTTTTCCCATTCAGCTTAGATTCGCCTGCTTCTGCCCAAGATAACGGTGTACGACATTTCCGACCATATAATGCTTCAAATGGCGTCATACCAATACTCGCTTGGTAGCTATTATTATAGGCAAATTCGACAAGAAATATATAATCTTCCCATCTCGTACCAAAGTCTAGGGCGCACATGCGGAGCATATCCTCCATCGTCCTGTTGGTTCGTTCAGTCTGGCCATCCGTTTGGGGATGAAAGGCCGTACTAAACGCCAATTTTGTACCCAACATTTGATGAACGAGCCGCCAATCATTCGATGTGAACCGCCCATCACGGTCACTAACAATGCTCCGAGGAACACCGTGCAGTCGAACAACCTGCTCCACATAAAGCTTGGCCAAGGTTTCCACTGAATCGTCTCTTCTGTTTGGAAGGAAGTGCGCCACTTTTGTCAATCGGTCCACAATCACCCAGATTGAATCATGACCGCGTTGAGATCTCGACAATCCATGCACGAAATCCATCGAAATATCATCGAACTTCCACTCCGGAATAGGTAACGACTTCAGGAAACCGCCAGGCTTCTGGCATTCTGCTTTCACCAACGCACAGGTATTGCATTCAGCCACATAACGTGCGACATCTTTCTTTAGTCCGGGCCACCAGAACAGCTTTTTCATATCTCTGTACATCTTTGTGCTCCCTGGGTGAACTGAGTACTTTGCAAAGTGAGCTTCGTACATCAACTCTTCCCTCAATTTACCCACACTTGGGACGCACACTCGACCATTTCTTCGTAACAAACCGTTATCCCAAGAGAATTGGTCCTCCGGCCCATCTTTTGCATAGCGCTGGAGACTTTCATCAAGCTCCGTTGCTCGCCGAACTCTGTCCGTAAGGTCATATTGTACCTCCGTCCAGTTCAAACACGCATCGGTTGACGAACCCTTGTCAAAACACGATATCTCCATTGCTTCCAATTCTTGGATCAAACGCTGATCATGCCTCTGCAACCAGCTTGCCCGTACCGGAGTCTTTCGACTCAAAGCATCAGCGACCACATTTCCCTTCCCGGGAGTATAGTGAATCTCGAAGGTGTAGTCCCCGAGGAACTCCATCCATCTTCGTTGTCGCATATTCAGATCCTTCTGATCCAACAAATACTTTAGGCTTTTGTGATCCGTATAGATATCCACTTTAACGCCATATAGATAGTGCCGCCACAACTTGAGCGCAAAGATTACCGCCGCCAACTCCAAATCATGGATGGGGTAATTCCGCTCATGCACTTTCAACTGACGCGAGCCATAAGCAATCACTTTACCAAACTGCAAAAGAACGCAGCCTAAGCCGCTCCCAGATGCATCACTATAGATCTCATACCCATCGGTACCACATGGCGATGTCAACACAGGCGCCGTGGTCAAACGACTCTTCAAGTCTTCAAAAGCTCGCGCGCACTCCGGCGTCCAAATGAACTTTTGATCTTTTCTCGTCAGCGTGGTCAGAGGTAAAGCAATCCGTGAGAAGTTTTCCACAAACCGTCTATAGTAGCCCGCAAGTCCAAGGAAGCTCCTGTCCTCGGCCACTGAAGACATCACTGGCCAATCTCGAATGGCACTTATCTTCAACGGATCCACCGCGATACCTTCTCCGCTTACCACATGGCCTAAAAAGGCTACTGAAGAGAGCCAGAACTCACACTTTGAGAACTTGGCATAAAGCGTATTCCTCCACAGGGTATGCAAAACCAACCGCAAATGGTTTGCGTGATCCTCTTCCGACTGAGAGTATACTAAGATGTCATCGATAAACACAATAACAAACAAATCCAAGTACTCTCGGAACGTTCGATGCATTAGGTCCATAAATACCGAAGGCGCATTACATAGGCCAAACGGCATTACCGTGAACTCATAATGACCGTAGCGTGTTCCAAACGCCGTCTTGGGAATGTCACCTTCCCGAATCCTTAGCTGATAATATCCCGATTTCAAATCCAATTTGGAATAGACCGCTGATCCTGCCAGCTGATCAAAGAGGTCATCAATCCGCGGAATCGGATATTTGTTTTTCTCCGTCAGCTTATTCAACTCGCGGTAGTCAATACATAACCGCAAACTACCGTCTTTCTTTTTCACAAATAGAACAGGCGCGCTCCAAGGTGACATACTTGGGCGTATATATCCCTGCTCCAACAACTCTTGCAATTGGACTTTCAACTCAGCCATTTCTTTTGGCGCGACGCGATATGGTGAGCGGGCCACAGGTTTCGCACCTGGCACCAACTCAATAGAGAAGTCAATCTCCCGCTGGGGTGGTAACCCAGGAAGATCTTTAGGAAACACGTCGGCAAACTCTGACACAACTGGCACTTCACCGACACTGGCCTTTGGCTCAACAGCCTGAATTAGCGTGAAGAATAACTCCGCGCCCTTCCGAACAGCATTGACGACTTGGAGTGCAGACAACAGAGTCCCGCCAACTCCTCGCATACCAGCGAACTTCGTCACAAGCCCGGTATTCTGGCCCAGTGTAATCTCCTTGGAGTTGCAATCAATAAAGGCACGCTGCTCTGAGAGCCAGTCCATACCAAAGATCACATCAAACTCCGATAACGGTAGCACAGCTGCACTCAAACCGAAATCCCGACTTCCTATTTGCACATCCACATCGCAAGCCCGATCCGCAAGCATCACACAGCCATTCGGCAACAGCACCCTTGTACTATCCACCGTCACATGACTCGGTACCCCAATGCGAGATACGAAATCCTCAGACAGAAAAGAATGCGAAGCACCCGTATCAAACAGGGCTCTCGCCAAATTATTCCGAATCAGGACAAAGCCTGCAGCACACACATCATGCACAAGCTATACAGAACCACAGTAACCTAAATCAACTCGTACCTGTGACGACGTCACTTTGCTTAATCGCTTCCTGTTGGCCAAGTTGATAGATTCGGGGCTGCGCCTGGGACGCAGAGGAATCAACCACCGCTTTGCCCTTCTCAGCATACGACGCACCCGTCTTCTTTTCCCCTTTGGGCTGCACAACCCGACAGTCACGAGCAATATGCCCCACCTGGCCACAGTTATAGCATGTACGAGAATCCGGCCTTGATGTCGCTCCCGACACAACGGTCGTCGTCACTTGCCCAGATGGCTTGGACCTCTTGCCCCCTTTCTTCTGGTAAAACGACTTGCTCGGGCGAGGTGCTTGAAACTCTGGCTTCGACGCAACCAAGCCCTTGTTCCCTTGCACTCGCCTCATGTCCTTCTCCAACGCGCACGCAGTATCAACCAATGCCTGAAACCCTTGGCTCACAGAACTCGAAAGCAGGAATCGCAACTCATCCCGCAATCCTTCATAGAACCGATTCGTTTTCCTTTGGTCATCCGCGAAGATTGTACCTGCATATCGTCCCAACCTGGTAAACTCATGCAAGTAGACATCCACACTATCTTCCCCTTGCTTTAACCGTTGGAACTCATTTTCCATAGCAATGCGTTGCGCCGCTGGGACATGTTTCGCCAGAAATATTCGAGAGAACTCCTCAATCGATACTTGCGTTAATTGCCTGCCCGCCAAATGGTGTACCTCAACCTCGTCCCACCACAACCGCGCCTCTTCTTCAAGCATGAATGTGGCCAAGGTGACCTTAAGAGTTTCCTCCGCCCTGATCGCTGTCATTATCCTCTTGACACGCGATAACCAATCTTCCGCCTGCGTTGGGGATCCCATTCCCGCAAACGTAGGAGGACTGAAGCTCATAAATTGCTTCAACTGTCGGTCAGCTGCTCGTGGATCTACAGCCTCAACCGGCTCGGGTCTTACATCAACACGAACTGGCACTACTGCCGGCTGTGCTTGCCCGGTCGGCTGAATCATGGCAAATAGCGCCTCAGCAACTAAGCGAACAGTTTCCGCAGATGGAGGAGGTGTTGGCACCTCAGCTGGTGCCGCACTCTCATCAGAGCGCTGGGGCTCAGACTGCCCAGCACCACTACGCGTCACCTATAGGTGGACAAGACACACATTAGCGAACGTATGCAAGCAAAACAACACAAAAAGGAACGCGCATATTCCTCAAACAAGATTTTGTACATTCCTTAATGCACATTCCAGAGTTCATTAGCGTTACAGCAGGTCGCACAAACACGTGCTTGCCACCCCACAAAAGAATTCGACCACGAATTCGAAAGAGGAAGACCGACAAAAGCTGATACCAAAATGTAACGACCCCATCCGTTAAATGACGTATAGTAGAAGGTCCGGCTGGGGCCCCACACTATATGCCACAAACAGACGGTGAGGTCACAGGATAATACCAAACCATACGAATCCTAACTCAGAGCATTCTAGCGGAAGCTTTAAGTTACAACTTTGAACTCTAATCCGGAATGTCCAAATATATAAAACCACCTTTATATATAAAACCATGGAATGTACAACAAAGGGTTTGGCCTTAAGGCCTTACAGTTCCTCTTTTCATACAACATGTTTTACAAACCTCGGCGCGCAGGCCGGCCATACATGAGTAAAAGAGAACAACCAAAACATTCACTTAGCCTTCAAGGGCTAGCCGCAGCAGCAGCAGCAACAGTAGTAGGGCTTCAGCCCATCACTTACCACTTGGCTCTCCAGCACCTACAAGGGAACAATCCACCCAACCGGTGGCAAACAATGCAACGGTCAGCATTCAGCTGACCCAATTATAACAATCCTACCCCTTTCTCGGGGCATGAGCATTCTTTCCCTCTAAGCATGGCATCATCAAATAGCATCTATGTGCGCGCAGGCACATTCAAGCCATCACAACTATCGGCCACACGGCCCGACAGTCCGTGCACTCAGGGCACATTCTTGGTGTACCGGAATACCAGGGTCAACACCACCGTCTACACGGTATTTGAGCATTCTAGTCTTTCCGGCGCGCGGGCCTAAGACTCTCATTAGGCGCTCCAACAAAACCTATAACCAGGCTTCCAAGTCGGACGGACCTAACGCAGGTACGGATCAGCCACCCCCCGTTGCTCAAGTAGTCCGTGCCACCTCGAATACAGGAAGTATCCATGGCTATTTATAGGCGCGGGTCGGTTTCACCTTTCCTGTTCGGCAATCTGCCTTTTCATCGAGTTGCAGCCCAACGGCTCAACCGCTCACAAAGTGGCAACACACGGCCACAAGAGTTGCATCCAACCCTCTTCATTTCCTGGACATCGTCCAGTACTTCCTGCCGCACCAAGCAACAGGTAGGAACAAGGCATCACAAGCCATAATCACGGAGCCTTCTCCGATATGCAAACAAGCATCACCAATCTAGACCATATCCAGATGGGCTTCACACAGCATGCCTAGAGCCGTACTCCAATTCCGGCCTCTAACAAGGGGGACTTCACATATCTACCCCAAGGGACACCACAACCCACCGCACACACTCGCGAGGAAGGGTTTTCCCTATGCAATGCAGAAAAGAAGGACTTCACATGTCCAAGGAGGGAGATCGTTACCCTTGATGATCGCTTCGGAGCCATCGAAAACTAGCCGGTGAGAAAGAACCGCAGCAGCCTTGCCTTCACAACGCCGGCTTCGGATCACGAATCGGACCACGGGAACTCCGCCGGTGGCTTGCTCTCCTCCTCCTTCTTCTTCTCTCTTTCTCTCTTCCTTAAGCACAAATGAAGAATGACTTCTTCCTTGACGAATTTAATCCAGCCAGGAATCACCTGAGCCCTTGGATCCAAAGAGAGAATTTGAACGGCCACGATTTTCCCAAAAACCCAATTTTTGGCTGACACGGCCTGTGACACGCCCGTGTCACAGGCCGTGTACCCTTAAGCGGCACACGCAGTTTGAACCGACTGAACAACACGGGTATCGACACGCCCGTGTCGAACCTGACACGCCCGTGTCAAGCCTGAGACGCGCCCGTGTCAAACCTGCTTCATCGAGCTGCAACCAGTACACGGGTCGGAACACGGCATCTGACACGCCCGTGTCCAATCTGACACGCCCGTGTTCACGGCCGTGTTCAAGGCCATGTACTATTCTGACTCAAACAGGCCAATTTCGAAATTTAATTCGGACACGCCCTGGGACACGCCCGTGTCGGAGGCCGTGTCCCAGGCTCGACGATCGTCGACTCTCAATCGTCGACTAACATGAACACGCCCTGGGACACGCCCGTGTCCCAGGCCGTGTACCCCCGACACGCCCTGGGAGACGCCCGTGTCCCAGGCCGTGTAAAATTTCCTGTACCTCAAAATCATTTTGAGTCCTTTGGGGTCTTTTTGGGGTGTTACACCAATGAACATGATGGGACTTGGACAAGAGATGTTCCAGGCTTGTTCTGGAACAATGAACATGGGAAAAGTTATAATGCTAACTACAGTGTCCTTCATGTACATGACACTCTTCGTGCTCCAAATAGTGGATCTGAATGATCATCCTGGTAATCCCAGCAATTCTTCTAGTGACATTCTTGAAGATGCAGGTGCAAGGCTTGAACAGCTAAGTCTAGATGAGACTGCTAAAAATGAAGCTCCCAAGTACGTCAAGGTCTCCACCTCAGCACCAACTGGAGAAGATGACGGTCAGGATGGGTAGATTCTCCCAGAAGAGGGAGGAGCTCGGGAAGCTGTAGGAGCTCCAGATGCCAGACTCTTAGAGCTCAAACACGTGAGGGATCACCCAAGAGATCAGATCATAGGAGATCCTCGGGACGGTGTCAGAACTCGCAGAGGTACAATTAACGAGATTTTGCACCTTAGTTTTCTATCACAGGTTGAGCCAAAGAAGTTCGACGAAGCGAACAAAGATATGTCATGGATATTTTCCATGCAAGATAAACTTCATCAATTCGAACGATGCAACGTCTGGACGCTAGTTCCCAGACCAAAGAAACAGAATGTGATCGGCACTAAATGGATCTTCAGAAACAAACTTGATGAACACGGTGTAATCATCAAGAACAAAGCCAGACTGGTGGCTCAAGGATACAGACAGGAGGAGTGGATTGTCTTCAACCAAACCTTTGCACCAGTTGCAAGGCTTGAGGCGATCAGGTTGTTCCTGGCGTATGCCTCTCACAAAGGATTACTGTCTATCAGATGGACGTGAAGTCTGCTTTCCTGAATGGAGATTTAAAAGAGGAAGTATACGTCACGCAACCCCCAAGTTTTGGTAATCCAACTCTCCCTGATCATGTTTACTTTCTTAATAAAGTATTATATGGCTTAAAACAAGCTCCTCGAGCTTGGTATGAGACTCTGTCTAGTTTTCTTCTTGAGAACAAGTTCTCAAGAGGAAAAATAGATAAGACATTATTTCTTAGGGAATTCAAAGGCAAGATTTTGCTCGTGCAAATCTATGTCGATGACATAATATTCGGCTCAATGGACAACAACCTGTGCAAGAAGTTTTCCAAACTTTTACAAGGGAAGTTTTAAATGAGCAGTATGAGAGAGCTGAAGTATTTCTTGGGACTTCAAGTGAAACAGTCTGAGGATGGAATTTTCATCTCTCAGACGAAGTTCACAAATGAACTCCTCAAGAAATTCAGAATGGAGAGTGCAACCTCTATGAGGACTCCAATGGGATCCACTGTGTCTCTGGACAAGGATGAGAAAGGGAAACCTTTTGATGAAACCAAGTATAGAAGTATAATTGGGATCCCTGCTCTACCTTACTGCTAGTAGACCGGATATTATGTTTTCCACATGCGTTTTCGCCAGATATCAGGTGAACACTAAGGAATCTCATTATGTTGCTACAAATCGAATTCTTAGATACCTTAAAGGTACACCAAATCTTTGCTTGTGGTACCCAAGAAACAATGATGTTGAGCTGATAGGCTTTTCAGATGCTGACTTTACAGGAAGCAGGGATGATTGGAAAAGCACTTTCGGGACGTGCCAATTCCTCGGAAGAAGGCTTATATTGTGGAGCAGTAAAAAGCAGAACTGTGTCGCAACCTCTATGGCTGAATCTGAGTACATCTTAGCAGGAAGCTATTGCGCAAAACTTCTATGGATAAGAAATCAACTCAAAGATTATGACTTGCTGTTCAGAGAAGTTCCCATGTATTGCGACTCCTTGAGTGCAATTGCAATTGCGAACAATCAAGTGTCGCATAGCAGAACAAAACATATTGAAGTGCGCTACCACTTCATTCGGGAGCATGTGGAGAACAAAGATATATCTCTCTGCTATGCCCAAACTGATAAGCAGATTGCATATATCTTCACGAAGCCACTCGACGAGGACAAGTTCAATTTCTTCAAAACTGAACTCGGCATGCTGAACTTTTAAGATTGAAGACTGAAAGGCTCAAGGCTCTTGGATCAAGGGGAAGCATCTTTGATAGTTTTACTTTTAAGACAACCTAAACACCTAGAGGGGGGGGGGGTGAATAGGTTCTAATGCTTGTTAACACTTTTTGGCAGAATTCAATTACAGAATTAAAACACACAGCACAGCAGTCACAGAAATTTAACCATCACAGATTGCACACTATTTTATAGTGGTTCCCCAAGGTCTGGGTACATCCACTTTCCCCCTTCACCTATCTAGCAGTATGCTAGATTCGGCCAAACTCCCTCTTTACTCAGATCCACAGATCCTACAGCTCAGAACCTGAAAAGGTTCCTACAACTCAGGCTCAACAGCCCTACCTCAGCCTTATCACAAAGCCTACATCTCAGAGAAGAACCTTCTCCTACACTCAGGCAAACAGCCCTACCTCAGCCTTATCACAAAGCCTACAACTCAGAGAAGAACCTTCTCCTACACTCAGGCAAACAGCCCTACCACTCAGAGATCAACTCTCCTACACTCAGCCTTTATAACACAGGCTTACAACTCAGATCTGTATTGACAGATCCTAAAGAAATTAGAAAAGAAGTTTTTAATATCTTGCCTTTGTTGAGAGAGAAAAGAACAAGACAATTCTTGATCAGCTGATGAAATCAACTGAATCTGAGCTTTCTTCAAAGCTTCTTGAATCTGAACTTAGCTGAGTTGATTTCCAAACAGCTTCTTGAGAAACCAATGCTGGCTTCCTTCTTCTTCTTCAATTGGCTGGATCCCTCTCTATCCAACACCTTTGATGATACTTCTGAATTCTTGAAAGAACTCTACTTAGACTGATCCTGAGATCGTCTTCTTAGATCTTCTGATGAAGATCTTCTTTAATGCCTTGCACTTTCTTGAAGAGAGGACTAGTCTCTTAACTGATGTGTTGATGAAGAATTAATTTCCTCTTATGTATTGTATATATTATTATTTTTTTCTTCTTCTGAATCTGTCTATTTATAGATCTTCTTCATGGTAACCGACTGATCCGGTTTCTAACTGACTTCTGACAAGTCTGACGGCTTCAGTTAACCTGTCATAACCCACAACTGTCAAGTCTTCAAATAGATCCTGTGCCTTAGTCTTGGACAGCAAAGTGTTGAGACAGACTGTCAGAAAGTGTCGAGACCAACTGTCTATATGTGTCGACACAAGTGACTTTGGTGTCGACACAGCCTTTGATGATGTCGACTAGTTTGCCTTTAAGTCGACACTACTTCTTCAGAACTTCATCTTGAGAATGAGTCGACACAGAGAATTTGTGTCGACTCAACACTTCATCTTTCTTCAGAAAATAACTTGGTCTTGACTTTGCAGTGTGTCGACACAAGTCCTGTGTGTCGACACAGTTGTTGTAGATTCAGAACTCAGTATGTGTCGACTCTGCTTTCAGGTGTCGACATAGTTGAGGTCGACTATCTTTCTGTGAGTCGACACTGCTTCCCAGTGTCGACACAAATGTGGTCGACTATATTTCTGTGTGTCGACACAGCTTCCTTCAAGTGTCGACACAATTATTCTGAAGTGTCGACACAATTTCTTCAGGTGTCGACACATGGACTTAGAATAATTTCCTGTATTCTTTAATACTTCTTCACCTGCACATGTCAACTTAAAACAACATTAAATACACCTTAATGTATATCATTAAGCTAAGTTATGCTTCTTCAAATTAGGTACACATTTTCCAATGTACCCAACAATCTCCCCCTATTTGGAGAAGTCATAACCCTTTTAGTTAATGATATACACCATTTATAACAAATATAATATGATGATGTATGACATTACAGGAATACTTAATATAAACAAAATATTAACAATTCATCACAGAGTGAACATGAATATATGATTCCAAACAAAATTTTGTTTATAACTTGGTAATGTTTGATTACAGATGTTTATATTGAATGATTAAACAAAACATTACAAAACACTTTTGAAAGAACTTAGAACTAAGACTGATCAGTCTCTTTTATGACAATTCCTTTGCCAGATTGGATTTGAGCCTTCACAGGAGCTTCAGCAACTTCAGTAGGCTTCTTGCCTTTTAGCTCAGCTTTCTTCTGAGCTTCTTCCTTTAGCCTTTGCCTTTCAAAGTAATGAAAGGGCTTTGGAAAGTACTTGCTCGGCTCTTGAGTATCTGGTGGCAGCCTTCCCAGCTTGGCTTTTCTCCTGAACTGTACTATAGCTTATTTCCTAGCTTCATGCTTTTGCCATTCCATTTCATTATACCACTTCCCTCTATCATGTACTTGGTCCTTTACAGCCTTCCATGCAGTTAGTATAATATTTCTTGAAGTAGGGCTCCACTGCTCAAAATCTGGCTTAAGTTCAGCCTGCTCTCTAAATCTTTTCTTGGATAGTAGAGCATCTTGTTGTTCTTGCAAGTTGGCATCAGGCTTATTAACTTTTTCAATAACAACCTTGGTAACCTCCTTTGGAGGACTATACATATCCTGAACTTACTGATCAATCATATCAAAATTAGGAGGAGGGTAAATGACTTGGGCAATCTCAGGTTGATTGCTGTCAAGTAGACCTGTTTGAATTCCTGACTCAGCCACCGTAGCATCATCACACAAAGGTGGATATCCCAATGTGGCTCGAATACTATTTGTCACCCATTTGGTGTGCTTTGAGCCAACATGAACTAACAACCTCTCTCCCTTTATGACTTCTCTGGTAATATGATCTCTTAGATCATCCTTCTGAAATTTGATCTGGCCATCTAGATAATTCACACCATCTTTAAAATATGGTTTCAATTTCTGAAGTTTGTCAGATATTTCCTTCTGAGATGTAGTGATGGCAGATTTAACTGAAGCTATAGCTTCCTTTAGTTTCTTATCAAAAACTTCCATCTCTTTTGCTCTTGCTTCAGTCATCCCTACAGTAGCCTTTGTGAACTCTTCAAGAATTTCATGGTGAGATTCAGTCAAATTATCATTCATCCTCAGCTGATTCTCCAAAACATAACCTTGCTTTAAAGCAATATCATCCACTTTAGTGAGGATAGACTGCTGTTGTTTAGCCAAAAACACTACAGCATTACCTCCCTTATAGAAGCAATCTGTCATCTCCTTCTTATTCATATTTACTTCAAATCTAATAGATTTAATATCTTGAGCCAAGTCAAATTGAAGGGATTTATTGCTCTCATCAACATACTTCTCCATTGCTAATCTCTGCTCATCCAACTTAACTTGCAAATCTACCATGAACTTGTTGTAGTTAAATTCAGATGAAGATTGGTGAGTTGAAGTCTGTAGAGTCTGCTTATAGCTTTTGCTCCTTCTCTGAAAGACCATGAGCTTTTTCTTCTTAGCCAGTCTTGCTTCTTCATTCTCAGAATCAGATGAACTTTCAATTTGAACTCTGTCAGGAGAAGTAGGAGGAATATTAGTTGCAGTGACATATTGCTCAGCCTCAACATTCACAGGCTCCCCCTCAACTACTTGCTCCTTCTCAACTCCTTGTTCCTTCTCAGCTTCTTGCTCTATCTCCATGTCTAGTGCCTTCTCATTGTCTTGCTCCTCCTCTACTCTATCAGTAGCATTTTGAATATTAGGAAATAACTCATCTAGAGTGTATTCCTTCTGAGCTTGAACGGATGTTGAATCATCCAGATCTGCAATATTCAAATCTTTTGATAAATCAATTTGTTCTTCCTCTTGCACTTGTTCAGACATTTGCACCTCCTGCACTTGTCCAGTATGTGGAATTTCCTGGGTAGGAGAATGTACTTGCTCCCCCTGTACCTGTGTAGGAGTAAAAATATTAGGAATGTCCTTGGCAGGAAAACTCACTTGCTTTCCCTTTACCTGTTCTGAAGTAGATACATTCTGGGCAGGAGAGTGAGCTTGCTCCCCCTGCATTTGGGCAGGAATGGTTTCATCTTGAACAGACTCAGGCTGATCTTCAACCTGCTTTCTCACTTGCTCTTCTTCATGCTGGGCAGTGCCTAGATCATGTGCAGGGGATCTCACAGGGGTGTCCTGCCTGTTCTCATCAGGCACATCTTTAGACAGTACCCTATCCCACCTTGAAAATAATCTTATATCCATTTTCCTCATGTGATTAATTTTTGTCCCAGGCAGTTGTTGCATAACCTCAGGGATCACTCCAGTCAGGTATAAACTCACAATTCTAGCCAGATTTGACTTCTTAATTCCGTCCTTAATCTTATCAAATACTACTGCAGACCAGTCAGTTGGAATTGTAAACACAATTCTGGTCATTAGGCTAAACATATAGGCTGAAATCCTATCATGTCCACCTGGTTTGCACAAAATCACTTTGCCAACTACTTCAGACAAAAATTTTCCTTTTGATTCATTCCTTTTCTGTTGAAAGCAGCTCCAATCTTCAGGGTTGGATCCAATCCACACCATTGGAGAGCCTCCCTTGACTTAGAAGTAGGGACTTCTTCTTCATTCTCAATGATAGGTAATTGGAGAATCTTTCTTAAACTTCTTCGGGTAATTTTCACCTTTGACCCATGAACTGTGGATTTAATCTTGAGACCATCTGAATCCATTGATGCAGAGGTAAAGAATTCAAGCACCTCCTTCTTCCATATCTTTGAAGGTTCAGAAACTAGAAACTCTATTCTAGATTCGGAGATTAGAGTTATAACCCTTTGAATATCTGTCGGGGCATCCGCAAAGGCATTGCGTACCAACTCATATCCTTCGTTGATGTTATCTTCAACCTTTGGTTCCATTGATCAGACGAGAAAGCTTGAGAGAAGAGAGAGAGAGAGAATGTCGACACAGGGTTTCAGTCTCGAAAACCTTGTAAGCGTGTCGACAGAATAAGTTCTTGACCTATTTATACCTTCTATTGAAAGAAGATCAAAAGGTGGGCAAAAACAGTCTATATGTGTCGACACAGATGGAGTGTGTCGACACAAACTTTTATTGTCTTGACAGCAAGTCTGTCTACTATGTGTCGACACCAATTGTGGATATGTCGACACATGAGAGACAGAGTAGAGCATCAGAAATTCTGTGTCGACTCTTAGGATAAGTGTTGACACAAAATCTGTAAGTGTCGACACCACTATTCTGGTGAAGTCGACACTACATTCCTGGATGAGTCGACTATTTGATTCTTAAGTGTCGACACAAATTCTCTGTGTCGACACACATTCTCTGACTAGTCGACATGACTTCACTTAGTCGACACATTATCACTGAATGTGTCGACACTATTTTACTTAGCCAATTTCTATTTTTGTCAATACCACTTGATAATCTAATATCACTTGTAAGTTTGTTGATGAACTAATCAATGGTCAGCATGCCTAATTCAATTTTAAATTTATTGAATTTTGTTTCATTCAGTGGCTTAGTAAATACATCTGCTATTTGATAATCTGTTTTAACAAATTCCAATGAGATGTCTTCTCTTTCTACATGCTCTCTAAGAAAATGGTATTTAATTTCTATATGCTTAGTTCTACTGTGAGAAACAGGATTATTAGCAATAGAAATAGCACTTTTAGAATCACACAATAAAGGTGTTCTACTTACTTGAATACCATAGTCTTTCAACTGATGTTGTATCCACAATAGCTGTGCACAGCAGCTGCCAGCAGCAATATATTCTGACTCAGCTGTGGATATTGCCACACTGGTCTGCTTCTTACTACTCCATGATATCAATCTTCCTCCCAAGAATTGACAAGTACCTGTTGTACTCTTTCTATCCTCTCTACAGCCTGCAAAGTCTGCATCTGAATAACCTGTTAGTAGAAAATCTCTATTCCTAGGGTACCAAAGGCCTAGATTAGGTGTGCCCTTAAGATATCTCAGAATCCTTTTGACTGCAGTATAATGAGATTCTTTAGGGCAGGCTTGGTACCTAGCACAGACACATGTTGCATACATAATATCTGGTCTACTAGCAGTGAGATATAGTAGAGATCCAACTATTCCTCTATACAAAGATTCATCAACAGGTTTACCTGCATCATCTTTGCATATAGGCATACTTGTTCCCATAGGAGTTCTCATAGTGGAGGATGACTCCATACCATACTTCTTAATTAATTCTTTGGTGAACTTAGACGTGGATATGGACAGGCCATCATCAGTCTGTCTTACTTGGAGTCCCAAGAAGAACTTAAGTTCCCCCATACTGCTCATCTCAAACTTCCCTTGCATAAGTTTGGCAAACTTTTTACAAAGGTTGTTTTCAGTAGATCCAAAGATTATGTCATCAACATAGATCTGAACTAAGATGATCTTACCTTTGGATTCCCTAAGGAATAGAGTTTTGTCTATTTTTCCTCTTGAGAATTTATTCTCAATAAGGAAAGTAGACAGGGTTTCATACCAAGCCCTTGGGGCTTGCTTTAACCCATACAAAGCTTTCCTAAGCTTATAGACATAATCAGGTTTAAGAGGATCTACAAAACCTGATGGCTGCTCTACATAGACTTCCTCTTTTAAATCACCATTCAGGAATGCTGATTTCACATCCATCTGGTAAACTTTGAAGTCTTGATAGGCTGCATAGGCAAGGAACATTCTGATTGCCTCCAGCCTTACTACTGGGGCAAAGGTTTGATCAAAGTCAATCCCTTCTTCCTGCTTGTATCCTTTTGCAACCAATCTTGCTTTATTCTTCACTATTATATCACTCTCATCCAATTTGTTCCTATAAATCCACTTTGTGCCAATTATGTTGTGGCCTCTTGGTTTAGGAACAAGCTCCCAGACATTGCACCTTCTGAATTGATTCAGCTCCTCTTGCATAGCATCAATCCAGTGTTGGTCTTGGATGGCTTCTTCAAACTTCTTAGGATCCACTTGAGACAGGAAACTTGAATGCAGGTCTGTGCTTTGATTTCTGCTTCTAGTCTGCACTCCCTGTCTTGGATCACCTATAATCTGATCAGCTGGATGATCTCTTAAATGTCTTGTAGCTGGAGGAAGATTCCTTTCTGGTTGAACATCTCCAGCTCCTTCTTCATACTGAACCTCTTGGTTTTCATCAGTATCTATTGAGTCTTTTACTCCCCCTGGACAGTAGCCTTCATTTTCCAATGCTCCATCTTCCTTTGATGCTTCATCAATGGAGAGCTTGTCCATTCTTTTGCTTATACCTGTTGAATCATTTGATCTACAAGACAACTCACAGTTGATTAATCTTGTTTCATCAAACACAACATGTACAGATTCTTCAACAACATGAGTAGTCAAGTTGTAGATTCTATAGGCCTTACTATTTATGCTGTACCCAACAAATATCCCATTTTGGGATTTGGCAGCAAACTTAGTTAGGTATGACTTGCCATTGTTAAGTATATAGCATTTACAACCAAAGATCCTGAAGTAGGATAGATTTGGTTTTCTACCTTTCATAATCTCATAGGGAGTCTTTTTGTGGTTCTTGGTGATAGAAGCCCTATTGATTACATGACATGCAGTGTTAACTGCCTCAGCCCAGAAATATTCTGGGAGAGAGGTGTCGCTCAATAGAGTTCTGCCAGCTTCAATTAATGTTCTATTCTTTCTTTCAGCAATGCCATTTTGCTGTGGTGTTTAGGTGAGGAGAACTCTTGGAAAATCCCAAAGTCTTCACATAATTTTGTCATGCTTTCAGATTGAAACTCAGTACCATGGTCACTTCTGATTTTGACCACTGTACTATTCAGTTCATTCTGAATTTGCTTTACAAAACTAAGTAATACACTTGGGGTTTCTGATTTCTGTCTCAGAAAGAACACCCATGTAAATCTAGAATAGTCATCTACCACCACAAAAGTATAGACTTTCCTACCTAGACTATGAACTGGCATAGGACCAAAAAGATCCATATGTAAGAGGTATAGGCACCTCACAGAATCCTTGTTTTCAAGGCTTTGAAAGGAGGATTTTGTCTGCTTGCCCTTTTGACAAGCTGAGCATATCCCTTCCTTTATACACTTAACTTGAGGACCATTCCTCACTAACTCTTTGCTAAAGAGTTGGCCAATTGTCTTGTAGTTAAGATGAGCCAATCTCTTGTGCCACTTGACACAATGAGAAGCATTATCATCAGCTACAAGACAGATGGAAGAAGCATTGTTCTTACATACAAAATTAAGACAATATACATTTCTCTTCCTATACCAGTCAATATGATCTTTTGATCACTTGACCTTTTGATATGACATCCATTCTTAACAAATGAAATGTCATATCCTAAATCACTCAGCTGGCTTATGCTTATTAGATTGTGTTTCAAACCTTTTACATAAGCCTTTTGGGTGATAGTAATTAGGTTAGTAGAAATGTTACCAAACCCTTTGATGATTCCTTTTTCAGATCCACCAAAGATCACTTTGGGTCCATCTTTGACAGATGTATACTCCTTCAGCAGCCCCTTTGTTCCAGTCATGTGCCTGGAACAACCACTGTCCAAGTACCATATAGGGGCATGGCCACTTGGACTTTCCTGCAACACAGATTTACTTACCCTTAGAACCCAAGTAAGTCTTGGGTCCTTGGTTCAGGTTAGCATTAACAAAGCTGCCATTATCTCTTCTAACAGGTAGACTATTGTTCTTTCTAACACTTGTGTTATGCCAGCAGTCTAATGCAAAATGGCCTCTCTTGCCACAGCACCAACATTCAAACTTATTGTATCTAGTTCTATATACACCCTTGACAGAAGAATTTCTGTACATTGCTGGTGCTGCAGCAGCTTCACCCACAGATTTCTTATAACCATTGGGTTTATGAACATAGATAGGCCTGTTGGCATTTACACCCTTGTTTATCAGAACATTAGTCTTAAAATGACCATGAATATCTTCATGATCATATTTGTTAGAAGGCACTTGCACCTTTCTAAACTTAATAGGGACTGAAAAGTTTAGTGGCTTGATAGGAGCTTTGCCTTTCCTCTTGAATTGGGCTGCCCTGGGGTTACCTTTGAATCCTAATCCTGCCTTACCCTTTTGAGTCACAAATTCATCTATCAAGGGTAAGACAGACTTTGGCTTAGAGTAACTAGCCACTAACTCCTTTTCTATTCTTAGTCTGGCCTCCATACTCTTCACTTGATCATTGGTATAATTGATTGTGCCCATCTGAAAATAGTTATATTCTTCAGTTTGGCAATTTCATTTAACTTCTGATCAATTACTTTTTCAAACTCAGTTGCAGCTATCTTTAGATCAGCAATTTCCTGAGCCTGAGATTTAACTAGGTTCTTGCTTTTCTTAAGGGCCTGCAATAAGTCCACATACTTATCTATCAATTGATAGACATCTCCTTTAGATTCAGATGCATCTACATCACTTGATGCAGATGTAGCTGATTCTGCACTTGTACTATAAACAGATTTTATTGAAGGACATAGTACCTTACTAGGACCAGACTGATTCTGGTACATGTCTTCTTCTAATCCTGCCATCAGTCCCATGCACTGATGATCTTCTTGTTCATAGATGGAGTCTAGCAATTGCATGAACTCCTCTTCTTCAGTAGCAGCATACATTCCAATATATGCTTCAGCTTCAGATTTTGATTCTGAAGTTGATTGATCTGTTAGGCTCTTTTCCTTCTTTGCAATAAAGGATTTTTCCTTCTTGCCCTTTTGATAAGTCTTCATCTTGTCTGATGAATCCTTTCTCTTATCAGGACAGTCAGCCACTACATGTCCCGGCTTATTGCAACAATAGCAGACAATCTTTGATGTAGTGGCCTTGCTGGGCATTGTTCTGCTCTTCTCTTTCCTTGTTGACTTTTTCTTCTGATAATAGTCATCAACATGCTGTGATGAGGAGGGCCTAGACTTCCACTGCTTCTTCTTTAAGAATCTCTGGAATTGCCTTGTAAATGCAGCAAAATCTGCATCTGACTCACAGCTTTCTGAACCCTGATTATCTGAATTTTCAGAACTAACTTCTGCAACTTCCTTAGGAGGAGATGATGATATCCTCCTATTCTTTCTAGTGGCTTCTGCCTTGAAGGCCACTGTCTTCTCTCTATGCTCTCCTTTTGAATTCTTTTCCTCCTCCTTCCTCACCATAAGTTGCATTTCATAGGATAGCAACTTTCCAAACAAGGTTGGAGGAGAAATCTCTGCCAGTTTAGCCACTTCTCTTATGGCACAGATCTTTGTGTCCCAATCCTTTGTCAAGGATCTTAAGAATTTGTCATTCAGTTCATAGGTACTGAATACTCTTCCATAGGACTTTAACTCATTCACAATTCTATAGAATTTCTTATAGCATTCAGTTATGCTATCAGTTTTTCCTTGTCTAAAACTTTCATATTCCTGGTTGAGCATAGACTTCCTATCCTGTCTTACTTCTTCAGATCCCTCCATGTAGACAATCAAGGTGTCCCACATCTCTTTGGAGGTCTTGCAGTGAATCAGATTCTGAAATATAGAATCATCTATGGCACTCACAATAATATTCTGAGCTCTCTTGTCCATGGTTGCCAAAATGATTTCATCCTTGGTCATTTCAGAATAACTCTTTGGAGTTTGAATATTAGCATCAAGAACTGATACCTTCATTGGAATGAAGGGTCCTTCCTGAACTGTGATGTATATCCTTGGGTCAGATGCTTCCATGAATAATCTGTCTCTTTCATTCCAAATTCCAAAGATTTCCTTCCTGCAGATGGGTAACTTCATTAACCCTAACTCCTTGTGATTTTCTCCAGAACCCATCTTCTTGAATCTTGATTCTGGCTTTCAGATCTACCTCAGACTGTTAAGTCCTTTTTGAGGAACCTCCCTCTGATACCACTTGATAGTTTTACTTTCAAGACAACCTAAACACCTAGAGGGGGGTGAATAGGTTCTAATGCTTGTTAACACTTTTTGGCAGAATTCAATTACAGAATTAAAACACACAGCACAGCAGTCACAGAAATTTAACCATCACAGATTGCACACTGTTTTATAGTGGTTCCCCAAGGCCTGGGTACATCCACTTTCCCCCTTCACCTATCTAGCAGTATGCTAGATTCGGCCAAACTCCCTCTTTACTCAGATCCACAGATCTTACAGCTCAGAACCTGAAAAGGTTCCTACAACTCAGGCTCAACAGCCCTACCTCAGCCTTATCACAAAGCCTACAACTCAGAGAAGAACCTTCTCCTACACTCAGGCAAACAGCCCTACCTCAGCCTTATCACAAAGCCTACAACTCAGAGAAGAACCTTCTCCTACACTCAGGCAAATATCCCTACCACTCAGAGATCAACTCTCCTACACTCAGCCTTTATAACACAGGCTTACAACTCAGATCTGTATTGACAGATCCTACAGAAATTAGAAAAGAAGTTTTTAATGTCTTGCCTTTGTTGAGAGAGAAAAGAACAAGACAATTCTTGATCAGCTGATGAAATCAACTGAATCTGAGCTTTCTTCAAAGCTTCTTGAATCTGAACTTAGCTGAGTTGATTTCCAAACAGCTTCTTGAGAAACCAATGCTGGCTTCCTTCTTCTTCTTCAATTAGCTGGATCCCTCTCTATCTAACACCTTTGATGATACTTCTGAATTCTTGAAAGAACTCTACTTAGACTGATCCTGAGATCGTCTTCTTAGATCTTTTGATGAAGATCTTCTTTAATGCCTTGCACTTTCTTGAAGAGAGGACTAGTCTCTTAACTGATGTGTTGATGAAGAATTAATTTCCTCTTATGTATTGTATATATTATTATTTTTTTCTTCTTCTGAATCTGTCTATTTATAGATCTTCTTCATGGTTACCGGTTGATCCGGTTTCTAACTGACTTCTGACAAGTCTGACAGCTTCAGTTAACCTGTCATAGCCCACAGCTGTCAAGTCTTCAAATAGATCCTGTGCCTTAGTCTTGGACAGCAAAGTGTTGAGATAGACTGTCAGAAAGTGTCGAGACCAACTGTCTATATGTGTCGACACAAGTGACTTTGGTGTCGACACAGCCTTTGATGATGTCGACTAGTTTGCCTTTAAGTCGACACTACTTCTTCAGAACTTCATCTTGAGAATGAGTCGACACAGAGAATTTATGTCGACTCAACACTTCATCTTTCTTCAGAAAATAACTTGGTCTTGACTTTGCAGTGTGTCGACACAAGTCCTGTGTGTCGACACAGTTGTTGTAGATTCAGAACTCAGTATGTGTCGACTCTGCTTTCAGGTGTCGACATAGTTGAGGTCGACTATCTTTCTGTGAGTCGACACTGCTTCCCAGTGTCGACACAAATGTGGTCGACTAACTTTCTGTGTGTCGACACAGCTTCCTTCAAGTGTCGACACAATTATTCTGAAGTGTCGACACAATTTTTTCAGGTGTCAACACATGGACTTAGAATAATTTCCTATATTCTTTAATACTTCTTCACCTGCACATGTCAACTTAAAACAACATTAAATACACCTTAATGTATATCATTAAGCTAAGTTAGGCTTCTTCAAATCAGGTACACATTTTCCAATGTACCCAACAATCTTCTAGGAACTCATGATCGGGCACGGATGCAAGAACTGAGGGGGAGCATTTTGCTCCAAGTGAAGTCCCAGGTTTGCAGAAGCCGAAAAGGGGGAGATTACCCTCTCGGCCAAGGCTAAGGTTTCTGCTAATGCTAAGTAGGCCACAAAGGCTATGTTGCTCTCAGATAGGGGGAGATCACCTCGGCTAAGGCTATGTTGCTCTCAGGAAAATGGTAATGAATTCCACACTCAACTGAATTTTCATTTTATGATTTTCATTTCCATCTGTTCTATTCACCTTAGCTTGTAGGGTTTAGGCTTCTTCAAATAGGGGGAGATTGTTGGGTATTGCATCAACAATAGACCTGATTTTAAGAAGAGCTTGAACAAGCTAAGTTGAATTGACAATGTATTTGACAATTCTATCAAGTTGTGCTTGCAGCTATTCCATGCTAAGTACACACCAATGTTAGAGTACAGTGGGTCAATATACACGGGTCTGCGTAATGTAATCCCTCGTTATGTAGATCAGTGTGTTGATCCACGTGTGCTCTCTCTATTGGAGTGTACTTATTTTCAAGTACAGGGTCAAGGTAGATCAAGAGCAGAAGAAGGAGCAATGATGGGTCAAAGACCAAGCTATCAAAAGAAGGAAGGAGGAAAATTCTTCCAAGGCAGAATCGACGGGAGTCGTTAGTGATTGCTGCCGACTTCGACAGGAATCACTAAGTGACTCCCACCGACTACTTCTGGCCGGTAAAGTCAGAAATTCTGTCAAGGAAGAATCGACGAGAGTCGGGAGTTATTTCCGCCAACATCGACGGTAATCAGCAATGACTCCCACCGATTTTGCCTTAGGCAGATTTCGCCGCTCGCTGGACCGGTCCAGGCCGCCTTGCTCATTTCGGCCAAAACTCGGAATTTCCGAGGTGGGCCCCACAACGGTATTTTAGGGTTTGCCTTTGGGTATAAATACGATGTTATTCCCATTGGCTACAGTACACACCGAAATACGAAAAATAGAAGAAGTCGGTCGTGACCTAGCCGATCGCGGAATCCGCCGATCGCACGTCGCCGCTCGCAAGGTTGTCGCCGCCGCTGATCTCAGCTTGTCTCTGATTGCTCGACGACAGCACCGTGGCAAGCAGCCTATCTCACGTGTCTCTCTCGAGATCTCTTGTCTTCCGATTCATTAAATAAGACTTGTTCTCCCTTCTGAATCGGTTGAGACGTTTGACCCGACTGAGATCGTTCGAAGACCTAGCTTGCTTCGACAAGAAGTTTGGATTTACAAAGCATCGTCGCCACACTTGCTTGCCACCGACGATCTTGACAAGATCCATTCCAAGTGAGAAATTCGGCTGTGGACTCTTCGTACTTTTCGTGCAAGCTTCAACGAACGAAGAAGGACATCGGAATCTCCATAAAGCATTGTTTGAATTTTTATTTACATTCAATTTTGTTGTAAAGGAATTTTCATTCCTATTTGTAAGGGTTGGGTGCAACCCGTTGTGGTGGAGTTGTGACTCCGTTGTTGGAAGGGTTCCTTCCGTGGTTAGGGGAGCGTTGCTCCTAGTGTGAGGATTTGATTTCAATCCATTTGGAGAAGTGACCGAGTCATCCCTTGGTGGGAGATAGGTCGAAGGGGGAAAGTGGGCGTACCCAAATCGGGGAACCACTATAATTCTTTGTTTGTTTTCTGTGTTTTGTTTTCTTTCTTGTGCAGGTTAGTTTAATTCTACAAAAGACTGCATGACACCTATTCCCCCCCCCCTTATAGGTGGATTAGGTTGACACTAGATACTTTCAGCTTTTCCCATCAATATCACCACCACTGCCGCCCATCTCGGTGACAAATTGTTGAGCGGGGTGCTGTAGTTCTCGCAAAGAGCGGTCAAGCTGTTCGTCGCACGAAGTAAAGACGGAGCCGAAGGCTTTAAACGTGGTAAGTAAGAAAGAGCGTCAGGGCCTATTTATAGGAAAAGAAAGGGCGGTAAAATGTCCCGTTGGAGGGAAATGTGCGGATAGCAAAAATGTGCCCTGATGCTTCAAATTTCGGGCCCACCACTGGTTCCCACCAGCTCGCCACAACCCTACAAAAATTATTCGGTAGTGAGCCGCACAAACTCGCATCTTCCCAAGAGGCGGGCGAGCTGCGCTGACTCGCATTCGCCGAAGAGGCGGGCGAGCTGCGATGACTCCCATCCGCCCAAGAGGTGGGCGAGCTACGCTGACTCGTGTACGCCAAAGATGCGGGCGAGTCACGCTGACTCACATTCGGCAGAGGGGATTTCAAGCCCAACATCCTTGCGCCCGCCTGAGGAAGGGACACTCGCCTAAAGAAAGCTAGGCAATGACAAGATATGAAAATAATATACAGAAACATAAGCCAATCATCGGGAGAGAAGGCCCAAATGTTTACAAATAATGAAGAGTTTGATGCACTTGAGGAAAGAATAAAAATTCATGGCCCAATCGCGCAGCCTAATCAAAACTACAGGTACGAACCGTGCTTAGCGATCGATAGTAAGGAAGGGGGTGGCTCAGTACTTAATCTATTTCCACATGCCTTGCCCTCGCATCCCTAAATGGGGCCACACGCAAGGGTTGAAGTACTCGCGAACCGTCAATAGATCCCGCTGAGCCAGTTCGACCTGCTCCATGGCTTGCCTGAGCCGTTACTCCGCTCTCATAATGTACTCCCCGGGACAAGTCGTCCAATTATCATCAGTTAGGACGCCTCATGCCATCTAATACCATGAATCGCTCCTTTGCCTCGGCCTTATCCTCGTCCACCCTATGGCAAACCTCCTGTAGCATTAGGGATTGCTTCTAGAATATACGTGTCACCCGCCTCTTCATCTCCTCAGCATCCAGCGGGTCGCCCATATATTCCGAGATGTGGTCCGTAGAAGGGTGAGGCGAATATCCCCCACTAATATAGACGCCGAAGGAGGATCTCACAGCAAAGCTTGCAAAAGTAAGATTAGTAAAATCAGGCGGTCCTAAGAAAATGAGCATTTAAATCACTAGAGATTGGCACGCCCCCATGCTGGCATGCACATGGGAGGTACATAGCTGTCCCTGGAATAGTTTGCCTTTAAGAGATGCAAAAGATTTCCCTGACCCAGTGGGGGTTGGCACTGGAGAAATCATATGAGGGGCAGGCCTCTGGGTCAAAGGGCTAGCGGCCCGCTCAGATATTCGTGGGGAGGGATGCCCCAGTTCCATTCTACCACCTCCATCTTTGCGAGGTGTCTCCTACAGAAAAAGATATCAGATGCAGAGTGACGAATCAGGAAAGGGGCCAGTATACCTTATGGGTGGCCTTGGCACCTGCCACCAAACTTGATACAGGAGCGTCGTTCGAGGGAGACCTCCTGATCATATTCCCCTTCTTCGGCCTAAAGATGGGGTCGGGTGATCCACACGCAAGCCATGGGGCCACATCAAGGACCTTCTCCTGCGTCCCCTCCCTCACGGTTGCTAGGCGCGCTCACATCTCTTCTAACATGGGCATCGCTCAGCTATAGTTCGCAGGAAAGATTGAAGAAAGAAGACAGGATTTTTCCTGTAGGCTCGGTGACATATTTATAGCGTATTGGTAAGACCCACCAAAAGTTTCACTCCAGCTCAACAAAGCACTCATCGAATAAATGGGGTTGGATGATTCTTTCCAAGCTTTGCCAAGCTCAAAAAGAGCGGGGATTGTGTACAACCCCGTGTTCGCCGAGTGGGCCCACCACACTAGGAGAGCGAGCTAGAATGACCGGCCTGCATCAATGGAGTAGTCGGGCAGACCCAGATTGTCGGATCGCTCTCACCAAGGCTCGGCGAGCGAGCAGTGCGAGCCATCCCATCCAGCTCGCGCCTGCCTAGGAGACCTTATCGCTAGCTCGCCTCCGTATATGGGTAGGAGAGCCATGGCAGCTCGGCTCCCGCTCTCTTGGAGATAGAAGGAAAGCTACGGGAGATTGGCTGCATCTGCCCTATAGAAGGGAGAGTTGACACCCCGTTCCTCGGCACTCGCCCAGTGGGGTCCATAGGAAAAATTACCTAGGATGCCCTTGTAGGGGGTCAAAATATTGTTCCAGAACAGTGGAGTTACACTGTTGGCAGACCACTTTTGGCTGCATATAGCTGTTCCAAACAGTGGAGGTGCGATGTTAGCAGACCAACTTCAAAAAACTATAAATAGACCCAAGGGGGTGCCTCAGAAGGCATGCTTACTTGTGACCATGTCTTCTTGCACCTTTTGAGGTATCCTTAGCTCAGCACTTGTCTAAGGAGCGAAAGCGCTCTAAGATCTTCTGAGTGTGTGGTGGGACCTCCGTGTTGGAGCCTTGGGTTTGTTCTTTATGCTATGTTTTTGGTCGTCCGACTTGTGAGAGACAAGTAAGGGTGCGATCACCCCTTCCCCAAGGGTCGAACTCCACAAAGACCGATTCTTCGGTTTCAACACAATCAAAAGAGATTTCTTCTCTCAAGGCAGAGGAATCACATCTGAAGGAGGAAATTGCTAAATTAACTCCTCTCAGAGATGAAGTTTGCTCCTTAAAAGAGCAATTAAAATGCTCTGCTAAACTATTATGTTAGAAGGAGAAATACTTAGATGATCTAAAAAAAAGCTATTGGTAGAAAGGAAACTTGTTGAAAGTTACTCTAAGCCTAACACCATTCTTCCACTCATTGATGAATTCTCTGCTCAAAAGAAGGGTATTTCTCTTGGCCACGTAGCTGAGAAAGGTAATGTAACATCCTGTTTCATGCTAGGCCCCTCGCACGCATTTTGAGTCAAGAGAATTGACTTAGGCTCGGGAAGCGTCGAGTGAGTCGACTGGACTCGACGAATAGAGCAGATTTTACATAGAGTAATTCTAGAAACTGAAGGCGTCAAGTGTATTGAGTGCACTCGACGGCATTCGATGAATTATAACTTAGATGTTGAGGAATTGAGTGGATTCAGCACCACTCGACAAAATTATACTTAAAAGATTTTCTAGACTCGGGGCGTCGAGTGCGTTGAGTGCACTCGACGCCATTCGACGAATTATGCTGAGGCGTTGCGTGGACTCAATACCACTCGATGAATTAGGACTTAGAATTATTATGGAAGCTATTGTTGAGTGGAGTCAATGCAGAGTTGAGTGGTCTCAACGCCACTCAATGCTTTTGGACTTGAGTTATTCTGAGAACTATAGGCATCGAGTGCGTTGAGTGCACACGACGCCACTCGATGATTCGTCGAGTGAAGGTTCCATATTCAGCTATTTTTGACTTAAAAAGATTTGGACCCAACGAGGTGTCAAGTGCATTGAGTGCACACGATGCCACTCGACGATTCATCGATTAAAGGGAAGTGAACTCAACGCTTTTTACTTATAGCTATTCTAGGGTTGTAGGCATCAAGTGCGTCAAGTGCACTCGAAGCCACTTGACAATTCGTCAAGTTAAGGAGGCACACTTGACGATTATTACTTAGGATTTTTCGGCCCAAAGTTTCTGATTCCTATACACGGGCTGAACCGGATTTCGGGATTGGCGCTGAACAACTTAAATTGACGCGTCTTTTCAAAAGGATATAATTAATATAATAATGGGCGGTCCAGTAATACGGTGACAGGTGGAAAAGCGGTTCAACCCTAATTTCTCATTATAAAAGAAGACTTAAGGAAAAACCTAGCCGTCACTTCGCCATTTTTTCTGAGCCATTACCTTTGTTGAAACCGTCGGGAGAGAAGAGTTGCCAGAGGTGATTTTTGGAGGAAAACCTCCCTTCTCTTCTTTCATGAAGAACAACACCAACGTAAAAGAAGATGCCGCCAAGGAGAGTGACGAGATCCCTGGCCGAAACCGCCGGAAACGTGTTGTGCTTCCTACCCTCTCCCTTTGTGCTAGATCAGTAGTTATTTTCTAGGAGAGATGTCGACTCAAAAGAGTTTGGCTTGTGAGATGAAGATCTCCTTGGTGGAGATCATGCTAGGGCTTGTGCCCAAGATATTTGATCTCTTCAACCACTCCTCTCTTCTTTGTGAAGAAAGTGGACTTGGTTTCGTGAAGAAAAATGGTCTATTGAGGGTGAATAAGGGAGGAGGAAGTTTGACATATAGTTTTGATTAAATTTCTAAAGGAAGAAGATGAACCGATGTCGTTCATCTTGCTTTAAGATGTGTGCAAAAATCTATTTTTTATGTGCAGCGAACTTCAAGGCCATTTTCAGGTATGTTACGGCCAGATCTGGGCTTTCGACTAAACACGAAAGTCGTATGCCTTGGACAATACCTTTCCAATAGATGGTTACACATTTTATACGATTGCTGTAGACTTGAAAATGTCAAGTCGAAGTTTCTGTACAGTCAAGTCTTAAGTACATGTTGATCTCAGGTAAGTGTAGATCCGGTTCGAATTTGGTAGAGAGGTCATAGTAAATTAACACTAAGATTTGCTAAACTTAATTTATGGATGTTTGTGATAAACTAGGACTGATGGGATAGATCCTTAAAAAGTAAATAATGATGAGGTTTGGTAAACTTAATCTATACGTAATTTTGATAAACAAATGGTTTAGTGGTATACGATTGTACCAACGGTTTGAAGGAGGTTGACAAACAAATGATTTGGATAAGCTAGTGAGCAAATAAATTGATACATTTGATTGTACAAATTATATTCTTGTGTAAGCATAATTGATTGTGTATCCTTGACATTAAGAAAAAATTGGATGAGGTTAATGCATGATCATGTGATAGGATGATTAATGGAATGTGTATAATAGTCCACTGTCTTGAGTTGTGTCTCCCTACGAGTAGCACTGAGGGATTTGTATGTTGTGTAAGGTGGCTTTCCACCTGTGTAGATGAAGAACTCTTGTGTGTATGGCAATGTGGAAGGGTTGGAAGTGTGTGTGGGTTTGCCGAACTAGAATGATGTGTTGATAAGGGACTCGGTGTGGAGCCCTTGCATGCTGTTGAGCATGGGATGTGAATAATAAAAAGGGAATCAGTGTGGAGCCCTAGATGTGGAATTGCATGCGGTGTGAGTTGACACGCAGTGTCATAATCCTGGGTTAAGGATAGTGTGGCAGGTCTATGGGCTCGCCATTCGTCACACCGACGGGACTTGACAGGTAGACTTTGGATGGTTGGGCTTCGTCCTCGGTGCTCATTCCCAAGGCCCTTTCCGTGCCAAGTGGACGATTTGGCTGTGTCCTCGGTTCTCATTCCCGAGGCCCTTTCCGTGCCACACTAGTAGCCTTTTTGGGATGTGTTCTTGGTGCACATCTACTCAAGACCCCTTTGAGCCGTAGCATGCATGTAAGCTCGGTTGTTGCGTTCTTAGCATTTAGGTACACGAAGGCCTAGGCTTGGTAGTGTGGATGCCCGCCTAGTAATGGAAATCTCGTTCCACTATCACCGTCTGGCCACGACGGATGATGCCTGACTGGTTAGTTACATGCTCGAAAAGTCGGAACTACAAGTCTGTGTCGACATTGCAATTGCGTGTGTGTGAGCATGGGTGGGTCATCACATTTCATTCATATCATTGTATTGCATTACATACACAATATTCTTATCATATAAGTTTGTATGAGCACTCTTATATGATAAGTTACTTTATTATAAAGCTAACCTTTAACTTATATGTTTGTATGGGCATTCATGTAAGTTAAGTTACTTTCATGTTATAGGACTTTACTTGTATACTACTGTTGATGATAGAACTGCTAGTTTAGATTGATGTACATAATTGTTTTAGTTGCTTTGATATACTCAGATATTTATTAGTCCTATGCCACATTCTTATACTACTATTTATATATATATTCTACCCTTTTTTCCTTTCTCCGCCCGATGCCTAAGAGTCGTCGGGGGAGCGGATATGATAGCCACTTAGTCTTTATGACTTATGTTTGCTGCGTCTTCCTTTTTTAGGAGGAACCTCTGCAGATAGAGACACATGTTTTGCAAGAGGGCAGCCAGGCCAGGGTGATAGGGCCTGAAGTAACGATACCATCGCTGTCGTCAGTGACTGTTGTGAGTTTTTGAAAGACTCGTTTTATAGCCTTATTGGTATGTTGTACTCTGATATTATAGAATCCTTGGTTGCTTCTTTTTATTTGATGTAATTTTCTTTGGACTATATACTTATGTGGATTTTGACTTCTGCTTATATTCTAATGTTGGGTTGGAAATGATGATATTGGTTTTAGCCGGAAGGATAGGAGTCTTGTGGTATAGGTCGACCAGTGTGTGGCACAACCGCAAGGCGGATATTCTAGGCATAAGACTCTCCTCGGTAGTGTCTTATGTTCTGGGAGGGGGGGTCTTACAAATGGTATCATCTTGCAACGATCCTCAACTAAAGAAGTCAAGGAACAATGGTGCCACCCCCGCAATTTTGGCCAGTTTGCGGACAAACTGACTTAGCGGAAGCAGTGATGTGCCCATATGTAATTCACACTAAGTATGTCCAGTCATGAACCTATGATTAGCCAACCTGATGTTAGGTTTGTAACTTTTGTGTAGATATATACTTATGTAGATCTAGTAGGGGCACCCCTACCCCTTCCGTACCCACTCAGTTTCAACAGTTGGAGCTAGGACAGACGCTCACGGCTGTTTTGGACACGTTTAGGGCTCAACAGGCTCCAGTGCAACAGCAAGCCCTGAGCTCTAATTGGTTAAGCACGTTCTAGGCTCACTCTCCACCTGTCTATCATGGGACAGAGTCAGTCGTGCGAATGGAGGAATGGCTCGACTTAGTGCAAGAATTAATGACGGGAATCCGATGTCCAGCCAACATGGTTGTGACATTAGCCATGACAGTATTGGAATCCTATGCCAAGAGGTGGTGGAAGTCCCTCATGGGCTCCACCTTTCATGGCCGGGTGTACATAGAGATTAGTTGGAGAGAGTTTTTGGAAGCCTTCTTGGAACACTTCATCCCTTCTACCGCTCGGGATGAACTTGAAGAAAGATTCCTGCTGCTGAAACAGGGATCCAAGAATGTTATAGAATATCAGCGAGAGCTTTCTGCATCTCACTAGGTTTGTTGACGCATACGAGTTGAATGATAGGGGGTATGTTAAGCGATTCTACAAAGTCTTGCGGGATCCCCTAAGGCAAGCCCTTTTGTTTATAGCGAATGCAAGCTTAACAAAAATAATTGATTTGGCAAAAATGCTGGAGGCAGATAACTTGGGGAGTCATAAGAGACCCACTGAGGGTGTGATGGAGGCTGGTCCTAGCTATAGGAGGAGGCAGGATAACAGAGGGAGAGGAAACAATAGAGTTTGGGTCGCTTCAGTCAGAATTATAGGATGGAGCGTCCGGACTCGCATCCAGCACTACCTCCACCACGACTAATGCATCTGCAACCCAGGGAGTACCATGAGCGAGTTTGCTTACAGAGCAATCAGTCGGGCCACATCCGGCGCTTTTTCCCACAGCTAGGTGGTAATGCTCACCGTGCTCTCCCTCTGACAGCTCTACGAGGATGGGTACATGTGCATGGTCGAGGAAGAGGACCACGAGAAAGGAATCTCGGACCTGCTCGGGATCAGGTGTTTGCACTGGACATGGCATAGGAGCGGAATACACATGATGTGATTGTCGGTATGTTCTGATTTAATTACTATATTATAAGCTTTTCCTTTAAATAGTCTAAGATATACTAAGAGTCTAGCTTGATTCTGTATAATTGATACTTAGGCGCCGTGATGGTTGGTGGGAAACCAGCTTACTTTCTATTCAATACCGGTGCCACACACTTATTTGTGTCGCCAGATTTCATTAAAGACCTAGAAGGTGTACAATACTTCACCAGTATTACTCGGAGAGTACGCCCCCTGGATGGATATGAGATGAATGCATCCGCAAAGTGTGATTTGGATGTACTTCTTGGAGGAAAGTTCTTTGAAACCCCTACATCAATGTTGAGAATGCCAGAATTGACTTCATTCTAGGCATGGCATGGTTAGATTGTCACCACGCCAGGATCGATTGTGCTGAGAAACAAATTTCCTTAAGGCATGGGGACTCTGAGGTCATCTTTCAAGGTTTTAGACTTGCACCCCGTATGTTATTATCTCCAATTCAGACCGTAAAAGCCCATATGAAAGGGGATGAAGTATACATGATATGCTTTGAACTAAAATAAATGACAAGTGATATAAAGATGTGCGAGTGGTGCGGGCTTTCCCTAAGGTATTTCCGGAGAAATTGTCAGGATTACCCCCGCATAGAGAGGTTGATGTTGGGTATTGTATCAACAATGTACCTGATTTGAAGAAGCCCTTGAACCAGCTAAGGTGAATTGACAATGTATTTGATGATATTTCTTCAAGATTGTTCTTGCAGCTATTCTATGCTAAGTACACACCAATGTCAGGGTGCAGTGGGTTAATATACACGGGTCTGCGCAACGTAATCCCTCATTGAGCAGATCAGTGTGTTGACTCATGTGTGCTCTCTCTATTGGAGTGTACTTATTTTCAAGTACAGGGTTGAGATAATTCAAGAGCAGAGGAGGAGCAAGGATGGGTCAAAGACCAAGTCATGGGAAGAAAGTAGAAAAATCAGCTAAGTCAAAATCAACGGGAATCACTATGTGATTCTCGCTGATTCGACGGGAATCCCCGCCGAATCGTCGAGAATCACTCGCCGATTCCCGCCAACTTCATCCGGCTGACAGTTCGCCTTAAAGAATTCTGCTAAGTCAGAATCGACGACAATCATTAACTGATTCTCGCCGAATCATCGAGAATGACTTTGCATTCTCGCCGATTCGTCGAGAATGGTCTTGATTCTCGCCGATTCCCTCCGGATGGCAAGCTTTTCAGCTGAAACTCTACCAAGGATAATTCGACGAGAATCATGAGTGATTCCCGCCGACTTCTACGAGAATCACCAATGATTCCCGCCGAATTTTCCTTGGGCGATTTTTATCTGCTCGCTGGACCGAACCAAGATAACAGGCGCTGATTAGATCGGGTTGAGGTTTCTTCTTGTGGGGCCCACAACGGTCTTTTAGGGTTGATCTACAGTATATATACTCGCCTATCAAACAGAGAAAACGAAAAAGGCATACGGCCGCCGAGCGTAACCTAGCGGATCACGAATCATCTTCCGTCGCCGTCGCCGCTCGCAAAGTTGTCATCGCCGCCGATCTGAGACCTTCTTTGATCGCTCGTCAACAGGACCGAGGCCAAGTAGTGCGTCTTACGCTTCTCTCTCGAGATCCCTTGTCTCTTGATTTGTTGAACGAAGTTAGATCTTCTTTCCGAATCGATTGAGACGACCGATCTGATTGAGATCGTTGGTAGACCTTGCTTGACTCATCAAGAAGTTTGGATCTACAAAGCATCGCCGCCGCAATCATTTGCCACCGCTGGTCTTGGGAAGATACTCTCCAAGAGAGTGTTCCAGTCATGGACTCTTCGTCTTCATCAAGAACGCTTTAACGAACGAAGAGGGACTTCGGGTTCTTTATACTTGAAGTTTGTATTTTTTATACATTCTAATTTTCGTGTTGTTGTAAAGGAATAGTGATTCCTCATTGTAAGGGTTGGGTGCAACCCGTGGTGGAGGAGTAGTGACTCCTTCGGGTGGAAGGGTTTCTTCCATAGTCTGAGGATTAGATTTCAATCCGTTTGGTGAAGTGACCGAGTAATCCCTTGTTGGGAGATAGGTCGAAGGGGAAGAGTGGACGTACCCAAATCGGGGAACAACTATAATTGCTTTTGTGCTTTTCTGTGTTGTGGTTGTTTTCTTGTGCAGGTTATTTTAAATTCCGCAAAAGACTGCAAATCACCTATTCCCCCCCCATAGGTGATGTTAGTTGACACTAGAGAACTTTAAAGTTGTATCAGAGGCAGGTTGCTCGTCAATAAGGTTAATACCTTGAGTAAGATCTCAGTTCTAGTGTCAAGAAGAAAGAAGATCTCTGAAATGGAAGGACTCAAGTATTCAGGGAAGATCCCAGTGTGCACCAAGCTGAACTTTCCTATCTAGAAGGAAAGGATCAGGTACTACATGGAAGCAGTCGACCCACGACTCTTCATGATAGTGGAGGAGGGACCTTATATCCCCACTAAGGCCTCCACCATTGATCCAACAAAGAAAGTGCCCAAGAAACTTTCTGAAATGGATAAGGGTGAGATGGTGCTTGTCAGACTTGACAAGAAACCTCAGAACATTCTGGTAAGCGCCGTCGATGATTCCATGATGCAGGTTTTCTGCAACTGCAGGACTGCCAAGGACATTTGGCACTACCTGATCATCCTGATGGAAGGCACTGATAAAGTAAGGGATGATTGAAGATCCCTTTTGAACCAGAAGTACGAGGCCTTCAGGCAAGGTCCCAAGGAAGAAATCGGAGTGACATTCGAGAACTTCCTAAAGATCGTCAATGCCCTGAAGGGCTATGGCAGAGTGTTCACCGATGGTGAACTAAATGACAAATTCCTTAGATCCCTTACAAAGGAATGGGACACCAAGATCTGCGCCATCAGAGAATTTTGCAGGCTGGCAGAAACAGATCCCCAGATTCTGTTTGGGAAACTTCTGTCCTATGAGCTTCAGCTGAACACCAGAAAAGCTAAAGAAGAAGCCGAGAAAGCCGCTGCCCGAGAGAAGACTGTGGCCCTAAAAGCCAATCACTCAAGGAAAGGCAAGGGTGCAGCCTCGTCATGTTCTCGGAAAATGGATGAGGAAGAAGACTCTGAGCCATGCTCTTCCGGCTCAGAGCTATCTGAAGAAGACTTCTCCCTCATCACTCGGGAGTTCAAGAAGTTTCTCAAGTTGAGGAATCAAAGAAAGAGAGACGGCTCCTCCTCCAGACGTCAGAAGAAGAATTATTCTTCTGACAGGTATGAATCCAAACAGAACGAACATCGCTCTAATTACATTATTTTCTTTGGATGTAATAAGTCAGGTCACGTCATCGCCGACTGCCACCAAGGTAAGAGAGAAAAGGGGAAGGAAGAGGAGCACAAGTCCTCTAGAGATAAGAAGAAGGAGAGGAGCTATATTTTAACACACCAAAAAGACTCAAAAATGGTTTTGAGGTGCAGGTCATGTTACACGGCCTAGGACACGGGCGTGTCCCAGGGCGTGTCGGGGGTACACGGCCTGGGACACGGGCGTGTCCCAGGGCGTGTCACGCAAATAAAATGCATTTTGAGTCAGAAAGTTACACGGCCTTGAACCAAGCCTTGAACACGGGCGTGTGAGGTTGGACACGGGCGTGTCCGATGCCGTGTGCCTACCCGTGTACAGCTCGCAGCTCGATGAGGTAGGGGTGACACGGGCGTGTCTCAGGAATGACACGGGCGTCTCAGGTTCGACACGGGCGTGTCGATGCCCGTGTTCTGGTAAATCTCAGTCGGTACGAATACCGCGTGTGCCGCTTAAGGGTACACGGCCTGTGACACGGGCGTGTCACAGGCCGTGTCAGCCAAAAAAATGAGTTTTTGGGCAAATCGTGGCCGTTCAGATTTCTCTCTTTGGATCCAAGGGCTCAGGTGATTTCCTGGCTGGATTTAATCCGTGAAGGCTGATGAAGACTTCATTCTTCATTTGCTTAAGGAAGAGAGAAAGAGAGAGGAGGAAGAAGAAGGAGGAGGAGATCAAGCCACCGGCGGAGTTCCCGTGGTCCGATTCGTGATCCGAAGCCGGCGTTGTGAAGGCAAAGCTGCTGCGGTTCTTTCTCACCGGCTAGTTTGCGATGGCTCCCAAGGGATCGACAAGGGTAACGATCTCCCTTCTTGGACATGTGAAGTCCTTCTTTTCTGCATTGCATAGGGAAAACCCTTCCCCGCGAGTGTGCGGTGGGTTGTGGTGTCCTTTGGGGTAGATATGTGAAGTCCCCCTTGTTAGAGGCCGGAATTGGAGTACGGCTCTAGGCATGCTTTGTGAAGCCCATCTGGACATGGTCTGGATTGGTGATGCTTGTTTGCATATCGGAGAAGGCTCTGTGATTATGGCTTGTGTTGCCTTGTGCCTACCTGTTGCTTGGTGTAGCAGGAAGTACTGGATGATGTCCAGGAAATGAAGAGGGTTGGATGCAACTCTTGCGGCCGTGCGTTGCCACTTTATGAGCGGTTGAGCCGTTGGGATGCAACTCGATGAAAAGGCAGATTGCCGAACAGGAAAGGTGAAACCGACCCGCGCCTATAAATAGCCATGGATACTTCCGTATTCGAGGTGGTACGGCGACTTGAGCAACGGGGGGTGGCTGATCCGTACCTGCGTTAGGTCCATCTGACTTGGAAGTCTGGTTATAGGTTTTGTTGGAGCGCCTAATGAGAGTCTTAGGCCCGCGCGCCGGAAAGACTAGAATGCTCAAATACCGTGTAGACGGTGGTGTTGACCCTGGTATTCCGGTACACCAAGAATGTGCCCTGAGTGCACGGACTGTCGGGCCGTGTGGCCGATTGTTGTGATGGCTTGAATGTGCCTGCGCGCACATAGTTGCTATATGATGATGTCATGCTTTGCAGGGAAAGAATGCTAATGCCCCGAGAAAGGGGTAGGATTGTTATAATTGGGTCAGCTGAATGCTGACCGTTGCATTGTTTGCCACCGGTTGGGTGGATTGTTCTCATGCAGGTGCTGGAGAGCCAAGTGGTAAGTGAAGGGCTGAAGCCCTACTGTTGTTGCTGCTGCTGCGGCTAGCCCTTGAAGGCTAAGCGAATGTTTTTGCTTGTTTTCTTTTACTCATGTATGGCCGGCCTGCGCGCCGAGGTTTGTAAACCATACGGTGTGAAAAGAGGAACTGTAAGGCCTGACGGCCAAACTCTATGTATTTGTTGTACATTCCGTGGTTATATATAAAGGTGGTTTATATATTGGACATTCCTGGTTAGAGTTCAAATTACAACTTAAAGCTTCCGCTAGAATGCTCTGAGTTAGGATTCGTGTTTGGTTTGGTATTATCCTATGACCTCACCGTCTGTTTGTGGCATATAGTGTGGGGCCCCGGCCGGACCTTCTACTATACGTCATTTAATGGATGGGGTCGTTACATTTTGGTATCAGCTTCGTTCGGTCTTCCTCTATCGACTTCGTGGACGAATTCTTTTATGGGGTGGCGAGCGCGTGTTTATGCGCCCTGCTGTAACGCTAATGAACTCTGGAATGTCCACTAAGGCATGTTCAAAATCTTGTTTGAGGAATCTGCGCGTTCCTTTTTGTGTTGTTTTGCTTGCATACGTTCGCTAATGTGTGTCTTGTCCACTTATAGGTGACGCATAGTGGTGCCGGGCAGTCTGAGCCCCAGCGCTCTGATGAGAGTGCGGCACCAGCTGAGGTGCCAACACCTCCTCCATCTGCGGAAACTGTTCGCTTAGTTGCTGAGGCGCTATTTGCCATGATTCAGCCGACCGGGCAAGCGCAGCCGGCAGTAGTGCCAGTTCGTGTTGATGTAAGACCCGAGCCGGTTGAGGCTGTAGATCCACGAGCAGCTGACCGACAGTTGAAGCAATTCATGAGCTTCAGTCCTCCTACGTTTACTGGAATGGGATCCCCAACGCAGGCAGAAGATTGGTTATCGCGTGTCAAGCGGATAATGACAGCGATCAGGGCGGAGGAAACTCTAAAGGTCACCTTGGCCACCTTCATGCTTGAAGGAGAGGCGCGGTTGTGGTGGGACGAGGTTGAGGTACACCATTTGGCGGCAGGCAATTAACGCAAGTGTCGATTGAGGAGTTCTCTCGGATATTTCTGTCAAAACATGTCCCAGCGGCGCAACGCATTGCTATGGAAAATGAGTTCCAACGGTTAAAGCAAGGGGAAGATAGCGTGGATATCTACTTGCACGAGTTTACCAGGTTGGGACGGTATGCGGGTACAATCTTCGCGGATGACCAAAGGAAAACGAATCGGTTCTATGAAGGATTGCGGGATGAGTTGAGATTCCTGCTTTCGAGTTCAGTGAACCAAGGGTTTCAGGCGTTGGTTGATACTGCGTGTGCGTTGGAGAAGGACATGCGGCGGTGCAGGGGAACAAGGGCTTGGTTGTGTCGAAGCCAGAGGTTCAAGCACCTCGCCCGAGCAAATCGTTTTACCAGAAGAAAGGGGGCAAGAGGTCCAAGCCGTCTGGGCAAGTGACTACGACCGTTGTGTCGGGAGCGACATCAAGGCCGGATTCTCGTACATGCTATAACTGTGGCCGGGTGGGGCATATAGCTCGTGACTGTCGGGTTGTTCAGCCCAAAGGGGAAAAGAAGACGGGTGCGTCTTATGCTGAGAAGGGCAAAGCAGTGGTTGATTCCTCTGCGTCCCAGGCACAGCCCTGAATCTATCAGCTTGGCCAACAGGAAGCGATTAAGCAAAGTGACGTCGTCACAGGTACGAGTTGATTTCGCTTACTTGCTTATGTGCTATTGTTTTTGGTTATGAATAGCTTGTGCATGATGTGTGTGCTGCAGGCTGTAACACCCCAAAAAGGCCCCAAAAGACTCAACTTGAAATTTGAGTAGCAGGTCAGGTTACACGGCCTGGGACAACGGGCGTGTCCCAGGGCGTGTCGGGTGACACGGCCTGGGACACGGGCGTGTCCCAGGGCGTGTTCTATTTATTTTGCAAAATTGGCCTATTCCGGGCAGAGCCGGACACGGCCTTGAACACGGCCGGGAACACGGGCGTGTCAGGCTGGACACGGGCGTGTCAGCTGCCGTGTTCCGACCCTGTTCTGGTTGCAGCTCGATGGAGCAGGAGACACGGGCGTGTCTCAGGTTTGACACGGGCGTGTCAGGTCCAACACGGGCGTGTCGTTGACCCGTGTTGTGCAGTCGGTTCAAGCTGTGTGCACCGTTTAAGGGGTACACGGCCTGTGACACGGGCGTGTCACAGGCCGTGTCGGCCAAAAAGTGAAATTCTGGGGAAATCTTGGCCGTTCAGTTTCCTCTCTTTTGATCCAAAGGCTCAGGTGGTTTCTTGGGCTGGATAAGTCGTGAAAACAGGAGGAAGAGCCATTCTTCTTTTATCCTTAAGGAAGAGAGAAAGAGAGAAAGAGAGAGGAAGAAGGAGGAGGAGACCAAGCCACCGGCGGAGCTCCCGTGGTTCGACTCGTGATCTGAAGCCGGCGTTGTGACGGCAAGGCTGCTGCGGTTCTTTCTCACCGGCTAGTTTGCGATGGCACCGAAGAGATCGACAAGGGTAACGATCTCCCTCCTTGGACATGTGAAGTCCTTCTTTTCTGCATTGCATAGGGAAAGCCCTTCCCCGCGAGTGTGCGGTGGGTTGTGGTGTCCCTTGGGTAGATATGTGAAGTCCCCCTTGTTAGAGGCCGGAATTGGAGTACGGCTCTAGGCATGCTGTGTGAAGCCCATCTGGATGGAATCTGGATTGGTGATGCTTGTTTGCATATCGGAGAAGGCTCCGTGATAAGGGCTTGTGATGCCTATGGCTTGTGATGCCTTGTTCCTACCTGTTGCTTGGTGCGGCAGGAAGTACTGGACGATGTCCAGGAAATGAAGAGGGTTGGCGGCAACTCTTGTGGCCGTGCGTTGCCACTTTGTGAGTAGTTGAGCCGTTGGGCTGCAACTCGTTGAAAAGGCTGAGTGCCGAACAGGAAAGGTGAAACCGACCCGCGCCTATAAAATGCCATGGATACTTCCGTATTCGAGGTGGCTCGGCGACTTGAGCAACGGGGGGTGGCTGATCCGTACCTGCGTTAGGTCCGTCCGACTTGGAAGCCTGGTATAGGTTTTGTTGGAGCGCCTAATGAGCGTCTTAGGCCCGCGCGCCGGAAAGACTAGAAATGCTCAAATACCGTGTAGACGGTGGTGTTGACCCTGGTATTCCGGTACACCGAAAATGTGCCCTGAGTGCACGGACTGTCGGGCCGGGCGGCCGATGGTTGTGATGGCTTGAATGTGCCTGCGCGCACATAGTTGCTATTGATGATGCCATGCTTGCAGGGAAAGAATGCTCATGCCCCAAGAAAGGGGTAGGATTGTTATAATTGGGTCAGCTGAATGCTGACCGTTGCATTGTTTGCCACCGGTTGGGTGGATTGTTCCCGTGCAGGTGCTGGAGAGCCAAGTGGTAAGTGATGGGCGGGAGAGCCCTACTGCTGTTGCTGCTGCTGCTGCGGCTAGCCTGGAAGGCTAAGCCATTGTTTTGTTTTCTCTTTTTACTCATGTATGGCCGGCCTGCGCGCCGAGGTTTGTAAAACATGATGTATGGTCAGAGGAACTGTAAGGCCTTAAGGCCAAACTCTTGTGGTTGTGTACATTCCATGGTATATATAAAATGTGGTTTTATATATTGGACATTCCGGGTAAGAGTTCAAAGTTGTAACTTAAAGCTTCCGCTAGAATGCTCTGAGTTAGGATTCGTATTTGGTTTGGTATTATCCTGTGACCTCACCGTCTGTTTTTTGTGGCTTATAGTGTGGGGCCCCGGCCGGACCTTCTACTATACGTCATTTAACGGATGGGGTCGTTACATTTTGGTAACAGCTTTTCGTCGGTCTTCCTCTTTCGAATTCGTGGTCGAATTCTTTTGTGGGTGGCGAGCACGTGTTTGTGCGACCTGCTGTAACGCTAATGAACTCTGGAATGTCCATTAAGGAATGTACAAAATCTTGTTTGAGGAATCTGCGCGTTCCTTCTTGTGTTGTTTTGCTTGCATACGTTCGCTAATGTGTGTCTTGTCCACCTATAGGTGACACGTAGTGGTGCTGGGCAGTCTGAGCCCAGCGTTCTGATGAGAGTGCGGCACCAGCTGAGGTGCCAACACCTCCTCCATCTGCGGAAACTGTTCGTTTAGTTGCTGAGGCGCTCTTTGCCATGATTCAGCCGACCGGGCAAGCGCAGCCGGCAGTAGTGCCAGTTCGTGTTGATGTAAGACCCGAGCCGGTTGAGGCTGTAGATCCACGGGCTGCTGACCGACAGTTGAAGCAATTCATGAGCTTCAGTCCTCCGACGTTTGCGGGAATGGGATCCCCAACGCAGGCGGAAGATTGGTTGTCGCGTGTCAAGAGGATAATGACAGCGATCAGGGCGGAGGAAACTCTCAAGGTCACCTTGGCCACCTTCATGTTGGAAGAGAGGCGCGTTGTGGTGGATGAGGTAGAGTTACACCATTTGGCGGGCAGGCAATTAACACAAGTGTCGATTGAGGAGTTCTCTCGGATCTTTCTGGCGAAACATGTCCCAGCGGCGCAACGTATTGCTATGAAAATGAGTTCCAACGGTTAAAGCAAGGGACGATAGTGTGGATGTCTACTTGCACGAGTTTACCAGGTTGGGACGATATGCGGGAACAATCTTCGCGATGACCAAAGGAAAACGAATCGGTTCTATGAAGGATTGCGGGATGAGTTACGATTCCTGCTTTCGAGTTCTGTGAGCCAAGGGTTCCAGGCGTTGTTTGATACGGCGTGCGCGTTGGAGAAGGACATGAGGCGAGTGCAAGGGAATAAGGGCTTGGTGGTGTCTAAGCCAAATTTTCAAGCACCTCGCCCAGGCAAGTCGTTTTACCAAAGAAAGGGGGCAAGAGGTCCAAGCCATCTGGGCAAGTGACTACGACCGTTGTGTCGGGAGCGACATCAAGGCCGGATGCTCGTACGTGCTATAACTGTGGCCGGGTGGGGCATATTGCTCGGGACTGTCGAGTTGTGCAGCCCAAAGGGGAAAAGAAGACGGGTGCGTCGTATGCTGAGAAGGGTAAAGCGGTGGTGGATTCCTCTGCTTCCCAAGCGCAGCCCCGAATCTATCAACTTGGCCAACAGGAAGCGATTAAGCAAAGTGACGTCGTCACAGGTACGAGTTGATTTAGTTTACTTGCTGTGCTTTTGGTTTTGGTTTTGTTTATAGCTTGTGCATGATGTGTGTGTGCTGCAGGCTTTTGTCCTGATTCGGAATAATTTAGCGAGAGCCCTGTTTGATACGGGTGCTTCGCATTCTTTTCTGTCTGAGGATTTCGTATCTCGCATGGGGTACCGAGTCATGTGACGGTGGATAGTACAAGGGTGCTATTGCCGAATGGCTGTGTGATGCTTGCGGATAGGGCTTGCGATGTGGATGTGCAAATAGGAAGTCGGGATTTCGGTTTGAGTGCAGCTGTGCTACCGTTATCGGAGTTTGATGTGATCTTTGGTATGGACTGGCTCTCGGAGCAGCGTGCCTTTATTGATTGCAACTCCAAAGAGATTACACTGGGCCAGAATACCGGGCTTGTGACGAAGTTCGCTGGTATGCGAGGAGTTGGCGGAACGTTGTTGTCTGCACTCCAAGTCGTCACTGCTGTGCGGAAGGGCGCGGAGTTATTCTTCACGCTAATTCAGGCTGTTGAGCCAAAGGCCAGTGTCGGTGGAAGTGCCAGTTGTGTCAGAGTTTGCCGATGTGTTTCCTAAAGATCTTCCTGGGTTACCACCCCAGCGGGAGATTGACTTCTCTATTGAGTTGGTGCCAGGTGCGAAACCTGTGGCCCGCTCTCCATATCGCGTCGCGCCAAAAGAGATGGCTGAGTTGAAAGTCCAACTGCAAGAGTTGTTGGAGCAGGGATATATACGCCCAAGTATGTCACCTTGGAGCGCGCCTGTTCTCTTTGTGAAAAAGAAAGATGATAGCTTACGGTTGTGTATTGACTACCGCGAGTTGAATAAGCTGACGGAGAAAAACAAGTATCCGATCCCACGGATTGATGACCTCTTTTGATCAGCTAGCTGCGGGATCAACGGTCTATTCCAAGTTGGATCTGAAATCGGGATATTATCAGCTAAGGATTCGGGAAGGTGACATTCCCAAGACAGCGTTTGGAACACGCTACGGGCATTATGAGTTCACGGTAATGCCGTTTGGCCTATGTAATGCGCCTTCGGTATTTATGGACCTAATGCATCGAACGTTCCGAGAGTACTTGGATTTGTTTGTTATTGTGTTTATCGATGACATCTTAGTATACTCTCAGTCGGAAGAGGATCACGCAAACCATTTGCGGTTGGTCTTGCATACCCTGCGGAGGAATAAGCTGTTTGCCAAGTTCTCAAAGTGCGAGTTCTGGCTCGCTTCAGTAGCCTTTTTAGGCCATGTGGTAAGCGGAGAGGGTATCGCGGTGGATCCGTTGAAGATAAGTGCCATCCGAGATTGGCCAGTGATGTCTTCAGTGGCCGAGGTCAGGAGCTTCCTTGGACTTGCGGCTACTATAGACGTTTGTGGAAAACTTCTCACTACGGATTGCTTTACCTCTCACCACGCTGACGAGAAAAGATCAAAAGTTCATTTGGACGCCGGAGTGCGCTCGAGCTTTTGAAGACTTGAAGAGTCGTCTGACCACGGCGCCTGTGTTGACGTCGCCATGTGGTACCGATGGGTATGAGATCTATAGTGATGCATCTGGGAGCGGCTTAGGCTGCGTTCTTCTGCAGTTTGGGAAAGTGATTGCTTATGGCTCGCGTCAGTTGAAAGTGCATGAGCGGAATTATCCCGTCCATGATTTGGAGTTGGCGGCGGTAATCTTTGCGCTCAAGTTGTGGCGGCACTATCTATATGGCGTCAAAGTGGATATCTATACAGATCACAAGAGCCTAAAGTATTTGTTGGATCAGAAGGATTGAATATGCGACAACGAAGATGGATGGAGTTCCTCGGGGACTACACCTTCGAGATTCACTATACTCCCGGGAAGGGAAATGTGGTCGCTGATGCTTTGAGTCGGAAGACTCCGGTACGGGCAAGCTGGTTGCAGAGGCATGATCAGCGTTTGATCCAAGAATTGGAAGCAATGGAGATATCGTGTGTTGACAAGGGTGCGTCAACAGATGCATGTTTGAACTGGACGGAGGTGCAGTATGACCTTACGGACAGAATTCGGCGAGCAACGGAGCTTGATGAAAGTCTCCAGCGCTATGCTAAAGATGGGCCGGATGATCAATTCTCTTGGGATAACGCTTGTTACGGAGAAATGGTCGAGTGTGCGTCCCAAGTGTGGGTAAACTGAGGAAGAGTTGATGTACGAAGCTCACTTTGCCAAGTACTCAGTTCACCCAGGGAGCACAAAGATGTACAGGGATATGAAAAAGCTGTTCTGGTGGCCCGGACTAAAGAAAGATGTGGCTCGTTATGTGGCTAAATGCAACACCTGTGCGTTGGTGAAAGCAGAATGCCAGAAGCCTGGCGGTTTTCTGAAGTCGTTACCTATTCCGGAGTGGAAGTTCGATGATATTTCGATGGATTTCGTGCACGGGTTGCCGAGATCTCAACGCGGTCATGATTCCATCTGGGTGATTGTGGACCGGTTGACGAAAGTGGCGCACTTCCTTCCAAACAGAAGAGACGATTCAGTGGAAACCTTGGCCAAGCTGTATGTGGAGCAGGTTGTTCGACTGCACGGTGTTCCCCGGAGCATCGTTAGTGACCGTGATGGGCGGTTCACATCGAATGATTGGCGGCTCGTTCATCAAATGTTGGGTACAAAATTAGCGTTTAGTACGGCCTTTCATCCCCAAACGGATGGCCAGACTGAACGAACCAACAGGACGATGGAGGACATGCTCCGCATGTGCGCCCTAGACTTTGGTAAGAGATGGGAAGATTATATATTTCTCGTTGAATTTGCCTATAATAATAGCTACCAAGCGAGTATTGGTATGGCACCATTCGAGGCGTTGTATGGTCGGAAATGCCGTACACCGTTAGCTTGGGCAGAAGCAGGCGAATCGAAGCTGAATGGGAAAAAGGAAGTCGAAGAAGCTACTTCGCTCATCCGCTCTATTCGGGAGAGGCTATTGATAGCCCAAGATCGTCAAGCAAAGTACTACAATGCCAAGCACCACCGAACGTGGAGTTCGCGGTGGGTGATTGGGTATATTTGAAGATCAAACCCTTCAAAGGTGTGTCCAGGATTCGGCGTTTGAAAAAGCTAAGTCCGAGGTATCTTGGTCCATTTGAGGTGGTGGAGCGTGTTGGGGAAGCTGCTTATCGACTAGCACTTTCAGCGGACTTGGGTGGATTACATGATGTGTTTCACATCTCAGTCCTTCTTAAGGCGGTAAAGGATCCAGCTCAAGTCGTGGAGCTGATCGGGTACCGGTCGAGTATGGGCTAACGACGAGGGTTAGACCCATTCGGATCGAGGATCGAGCCGAGAAACAGTTTGCGGAACAAAGTGATCGGGATGGTCAAGGTCCGATGGGACAATTGTGGCCGTGAAGAGCTAACATGGAGCGAGAGCAGACCATGCGAGCTGAGTTTCCCGAGTTATTTGTATAAACTGTAGACCGTGTACTTTTTGTTATAAACATGCTATAGCATTGCTGGTTTTCTTTCCTTACCGTGCAAATTTTGGGACGAAATTTTGATAAGGGGGGGAGGGTTGTAACACCCCAAAAAGGCCCAAAAGACTCAACTTGAAATTTGAGTAGCAGGTCAGGTTACACGGCCTGGGACACGGGCGTGTCCCAGGGCGTGTCGGGTGACACGGCCTGGGACACGGGCGTGTCCCAGGGCGTGTTCTATTTATTTTGCAAAATTGGCCTATTCCGGGCAGAGCCGGACACGGCCTTGAACACGGCCGGGAACACGGGCGTGTCAGGCTGGACACGGGCGTGTCAGCTGCCGTGTTCCGACCCGTGTTCTGGTTGCAGCTCGATGGAGCAGGAGACACGGGCGTGTCTCAGGTTTGACACGGGCGTGTCAGGTCCAACACGGGCGTGTCGTTGACCCGTGTTGTGCAGTCGGTTCAAGCTGTGTGCACCGTTTAAGGGGTACACGGCCTGTGACACGGGCGTGTCACAGGCCGTGTCGCCAAAAAGTGAAATTCTGGGGAAATCTTGGCCGTTCAGTTTCCTCTCTTTTGATCCAAAGGCTCAGGTGGTTCTTGGGCTGGATTAAGTCGTGAAAACAGGAGGAAGAGCCATTCTTCTTTTATCCTTAAGGAAGAGAGAAAGAGAGAAAAAGAGAAGAAGAAGGAGAGGAGACCAAGCCACCGGCGGAGCTCCCGTGTTCGACTTCGTGATCCGAAGCCGGCGTTGTGACGGCAAGGCTGCTGCGGTTCTTTCTCACCGGCTAGTTTGCGATGGCACCGAAGAGATCGACAAGGGTAACGATCTCCCTCCTTGGACATGTGAAGTCCTTCTTTTCTGCATTGCATAGGGAAAGCCCTTCCCCGCGAGTGTGCGGTGGGTTGTGGTGTCCCTTGGGGTAGATATGTGAAGTCCCCCTTGTTAGAGGCCGGAATTGGAGTACGGCTCTAGGCATGCTGTGTGAAGCTCATCTGGATGGAATCTGGATTGTGATGCTTGTTTGCATATCGGAGAAGGCTCCGTGATAAGGCTTGTGATGCCTATGGCTTGTGATGCCTTGTTCCTACCTGTTGCTTGGTGCGGCAGGAAGTACTGGACGATGTCCAGGAAATGAAGAGGGTTGGCGGCAACTCTTGTGGCCGTGCGTTGCCACTTTGTGAGTAGTTGAGCCGTTGGGCTGCAACTCGTTGAAAAGGCTGAGTGCCGAACAGGAAAGGTGAAACCGACCCGCGCCTATAAAATGCCATGGATACTTCCGTATTCGAGGTGGCTCGGCGACTTGAGCAACGGGGGGTGGCTGATCCGTACCTGCGTTAGGTCCGTCCGACTTGGAAGCCTGGTATAGGTTTGTTGGAGCGCCTAATGAGGTCTTAGGCCCGCGCGCCGGAAAGACTAGAATGCTCAAATACCGTGTAGACGGTGGTGTTGACCCTGGTATTCCGGTACACCGAAAATGTGCCCTGAGTGCACGGACTGTCGGGCCGGGCGGCCGATGGTTGTGATGGCTTGAATGTGCCTGCGCGCACATAGTTGCTATTTGATGATGCCATGCTTGCAGGGAAAGAATGCTCATGCCCCAAGAAAGGGGTAGGATTGTTATAATTGGGTCAGCTGAATGCTGACCGTTGCATTGTTTGCCACCGGTTGGGTGGATTGTTCCCGTGCAGGTGCTGGAGAGCCAAGTGGTAAGTGATGGGCGGAGAGCCCTACTGCTGTTGCTGCTGCTGCTGCGGCTAGCCTGGAAGGCTAAGCCATTGGCTTTGATTTTCTCTTTTTACTCATGTATGGCCGCCTGCGCGCCGAGGTTTGTAAACATGTTGTATGGTCAGAGGAACTGTAAGGCCTTAAGGCCAAACTCTTGTGGTTGTGTACATTCCTGGTATATATATAATGTGGTTTTATATATTGGACATTCCGGGTAAGAGTTCAAAGTTGTAACTTAAAGCTTCCGCTAGAATGCTCTGAGTTAGGATTCGTATTTGGTTTGGTATTATCCTGTGACCTCACCGTCTGTTTGTGGCTTATAGTGTGGGGCCCCGGCCGACCTTCTACTATACGTCATTAACGGATGGGGTCGTTACCCAGGCTTTGTCCAGATTCGGAATAATTTGGCGAGAGCCCTGTTTGATACGGGTGCTTCGCATTCTTTTTTGTCTGAGGATTTCGTATCTCGAATTGGGGTACCAAGTCATGTGACGGTGGAATAGTACAGGGAGCTATTGCCGTAATGGCTGTGGGATTTGCGGATAGGGCTTGCGATGTGGATGTGCAAATAGGAAGTCGGGATTTCGTTTGAGTGCAGCTGTGCTACCATTATCGGAGTTTGATGTGATCTTTGGTATGGACGGCTCTCGAGCAGTGTGCCTTTATTGATTGCAACTCCGAAGGAGATTAACTGGCCCAGAATACCAGACTTGTGACGAAGTTCGCTGGTATGCGAGGAGTTGGCGGGACTTGTGTCTGCGCTCCCAAGTCGTCAATGCTGTTTCGGAAGGGCGCGGAGTTATTCTTCACGCTAATTCAGGCTGTTGAGCCAAAGGCCAGTGTCGGTGAGGTACATTTGATGTCAGAGTTTGCGATGTGTTTTCTAAAGATCTTCCTGGGTTACCACCCCAGCGGGAGATTGACTTCTCTATTGAGTTGGTGCCAGGTGCGAAACCTGTGGCCCGCTCTCCATATCGCGTCGCACCAAGAAAGATGGTTGAGTTGAAAGTCCAATTGCAGAGTTGTTGGAGAAGGGATATATACCCCAAGTATGTCACCTTGGAGCGGCCTGTTCTATTTGTGAAAAAGAAGACGGTAGACTTACGGTTATGTATTGACTACCGCGAATTGAATAAGCTGACGGAGAAAACAAATATCTGATCCCACTGATTGGATGACCTCTTTGATCAGCTGGCAGGATCAACGGTCTATTCCAAATTGGATTTGAAATCGGGAATATTATCAGCTGAGGATTAAGGGAAGGTGACATTCCCAAGACGGCGTTTGGAACATGCTACGTCATTATGAGTTCACGGTAATGCGTTTGGCCTATGTAATGCGCCTTCGGTATTTATGGACCTAATGCATTGAACGTTCCGAGAGTACTTGGATTTGTTCGTTATTGTGTTTA